>JAPFRF010000002.1:34692396-35961146 GCA_029282475.1 Phrynocephalus forsythii
AATACCATGGAGGCTTAGAAAGTAGAGCCAGAAAGAAGGGGAAAATGCGTACATCAGTAGAGATGGAACCAGAATAGGAAAATATGATGCAGAAAAGAGGACACTGACTGCACATTAAAAACCACATGACCGCCCCCCCTTTATATACGCAGAAAACTATGGTAAGACCGAAGGCTAAGATTCGAAATATCATTCAGAGGCCCATTTCTTCTTGCGCCTAGGACTGTGTTCACACGACTAATATGTCTCTCCAGTATCCCTCATTGATTTCAAAATTGTTTTTTCGGGCTAAGACAACAAACCTTCCATACCAGATTTCTTGCTCCTCATCTCTGCCTCAAATCCCACTGGGTCCATTAATTTTGGTCTGCAATCATGTGTGATCTTTCCGAGCAGAGTGTCGATGCTTAGTTATGCCTATGCCTGCAGCAAGCCTGGTTTTTAAGGGTAAATATAATGTGTGTGTGTAAAGCGGTGTAGGTGAAATAGAGATGCCATTAAAGTATAAGGAGCATGTTGTGCAACAGGAGGAGCATAGTTGACCATATTTTCTTATGTATTGAGAGACTCAAATAAAATATATGAATTCTTATGGTGTGATATCGGTCATAGAAGATCATTGTGCAACCATACAGGAAGCTGAAGATATAAGAAATTAGAGGGGAAGTTCTTGTATATGAACACAGCCTAGGATATGCCTGCTCGCTGGCATAAGGCAGAGATTCTTTTTTATTGTGCTTGACAGCAGGGCTATCCAGTGAAATAGTCTTCTGCTCTTCCAGTGAACAGTTTTAACACAAAGTATAGACTCCTCCGTCCTTTTTTTCCTAAGGCTCAAACTGGTCAAGATGCCAACTTTGAATTTTTCTCTTGAGAGCAGGTTCATTCTCAAGTAACACCTAGACAGCTAGATGGACTGAGCAATCCGGATAGAAAATTAAGCCTGCAATTAACTTTAAAGGATCAGTCACAAAGCAAATCAAGTTAATTTGCAAGGTACAGGAGGTGAGAGAAAAAGCTGTAACAAAAGCTCGTCTTTCAGAGATGAAGTCTTGCTTCTAATGTCACACTAGCATCACCCAGTTTGATCCTGATTATATATGTCGTTATCCTTGCTGTTTGTCAGTAATTTGATGGTTCTTGATCTACTGCTTTATTTTTTTCTAACCCAACTAAAACATGTTTAAAATCCCTAATTTAAATTAACAAAAATTATATCAGTTTCTATTATTTTTGGATCAGCAGGCAGAACTGTTTTACAGAATAGTGTAGCTGTTGAATCCAAAAGCAGCCTTGCTGAATCCCATCCTTCATCTACTCCATTCCATGTTTTTTCTAGAACAGAAGTGCACTACCTGTTATACCAAGATCCACTCCATCTTATTTCTATATTTATTCAGGCCATCTTATAAGTTCTAGTTAAACATTTCCAAGGAGCTTTATAAATAGCTGTAAACAGTAAATCAATAGTCAGTAAAACCACTAACAAACAATAAAGGACAGTGATCAAAATAACAATAACCAACCAAAATACAGCTGTGGAAGGTCTGGATAGGTAGGAGTAATCCTTCATTGAATCCTTTTCCTTTTTGCAGTGGTTCAAGCTGTTGACTGCTGGTGCTTTTAATAGTTTGTCCAAGGGATATTTGTAACTGAGAGCCAAAGATCACACAGATGGTATGGCCAAAGGCTATTACATCATTACATTCCATGTTTCCTAATGGATTCTGGCCGTGGTGTGTACAGCTAGTGGATATGCAAGGTGATTCTCTCTGGGGCCACAGATCTACAAGCAGGATGCCAAAATGGAAACAGACCTTACTCCTGCCTCCTTGCAAAGCAGCTAGATGGCAACAGCTGGAAGAGTTCTTCTAAAGAGTTTCAGGTTTTGGAAGCCATGTTAACAGGAGATTCCCTCATGCACTCATGTCCCAAGCTATCTTTTACCCATCTCATGTCACAAAAAACAAAAATATCATATTATTTCAAAATAGCATTTCCATATGTGTGTTATTCTTAGAAAGAGAAATAAGAGAATTGTATTACACTGTACCTCCAGTGATGCTTCCTCCAGTAGACTTCAATGATTGCTTGAGAACAAGAGTTCAGCCAGAAGTGCAATTCTATTTTAGATCCCCTCTGAGGACTTCCTGGCAGGTAAGTATGCATTGCATTATTGCCTAATGGGGGCTACTGAGCTTCAATGAAAGAATTTCACAGGTCCTTTATGTATGCAAAGTTCTCAGAGGAAGATTCTTATCTTTTTGAGAGGCTAAAAGAAAAGCCCATGAAGGAATTCAGGAGTAATACCAGTAGAGATCTGAAAGTGAAAGACTACATTAATATGGCAGAAAAACAAAACCAACTACGATGACTGACACTGGAATGATGTTAAAAATTAGGAATGTTCAGCATTTTCTGAGCTCCCATCTCCCTCATCATAGTAGTTACCACAGAAGCAAAATGTGTGGCTGCTGGTTTCTGTGATTAAGTCCCAGTGTGCTTTTAGGCCTCAGGTGTCAATTTGTTTTGAGAGAAGACAAAGAATTAACAAGGTGAGCTCAGAGTGTAGCATTGCCTGTGCCAAGGCTGGTGGAAATGACCCATTCAGTGTTGAGAAAGTTATTGAGACATTACCATAAATCATTTCCATATGAGCAAATTTCTGTTTGGATAGCAAAGGATGACGCTGTCACAAAGGACACAAAAATAGACGTTGGTGGAAAGTTAGGATGCAGGCAATGTCTGGAATACATCAGTGCTCTGTGTGTTCCTGATCCATTGGCAAATGAAAATGCAGCCTATTTTGGCTCCCTTGCAGCACTGCACACACACAAAAAGGAGTTGCATTATCCATTCCTAATTTGGATGTTCAATACAGCAAAGTAATTCCAATTGGTGGTTGCTCCTGTAAAAGCCTTTGTCTTTTCTTGCTTCGTAATACTGTGCACAGAATATTTAACCTCATTTAAGAACATAATTTGTATTTCAAAGGTTAGGAAAGCTTCTACCTGAAAATCACAAAGAATTGTAGGAAGCCAATTTTCTGTTTATAATAGTAATGAGTTATTTTCCTGCTAAATGCACTCAGTGCAGTTTAAAATTAAGTAATCCGATTTAAAATAACAATTAAAAGCAGCCAGAATAGCATTTACTAAAAAAAAAATACATCAAATAACAGCAGCAGCAGGTAAAATAATAAAAGCAATAAAAAGCAACAAGTAAATCAACAAAACAGCAAAACATGTTATCCTATCTGCTGAAAAAACCCTAGGATAGATGACCTACTATATATATACATACACACACAGTGGTACCTTGTATAAAGGAATTAATTTGTTCCAAATGAAATTGTGCTAAGCAAATTTTCCTTTGTACAAATTTCCCATAGGGATGCATTGAAAAGGGTTAACCCTAATCGTGACCATTTTTCTGTTGCACTGATTCTCACCTTTAAGTGGATTTTTTGTTAAACAAACCTCTTGTTATATAAGGATCCATTCTCTCTCTCTCTCTCTCTCTCTCTCTCTCTCTCTCTCTCTCTGTGTTTGTGTGTGTGTCATTAAGTAATGAAATGAAAAACAAATAATGAAACAAAAATTTTTTTCATGCCCATCTCTAGTTTGTATGTTATTTTTCCCCCAACACTTTGTCCATGTGGTACTTTTTCCTTTTATGTATGGCAGAAATACCTTGTTTGTTTGAGGCTGTTTTTCTTCTTCAGTTTGTCTATATCCCAGAGCACCGAAAGAACTCCTAGTTCCAAGAGCTCCTTGCCCTCTCAAGATGCCAGCCACAGAGAAAAACTTCTAGAACACGGCCAAACAGCCATAAAAAAAACCTAATAACCATTTAATGTTGTAGATTCTCTTAATTAGAATACCCTAGGTTATTATTTTCTAAATTTCTTGATTGGGTTTGCCCTCCCACAAAGAGTAGCTGTCCCATAAAGAGATATACACACTTTATTAATTCTTACTTTCAAACTCCCTCCTCCCTCAGAGGGGCCTGAATGTAGTGAGAGTTCCTGGGGCACACAGCCCCATCCCTGTCTCCAACTGGTCGAGTCCCAAGTCCCTGGTCAGACCTGCCTCTTGGGAACTCCCTAATACATACTAACAATTCTGCACAACCCACTGCCTATTAAAACATGGCACCACTTACAGAAATGAAATGTCCCAAACAGTGTGGGATATACGAAAAGACACCCATCAGCCTTTTTAAGACAATCAGGGGAGATGGTCCCAAAATACTTCTCTGGCCTCAAAGCCACCACAAGACTCACAATGCACCCAGGGTGGGCATGCCAGTTGCTGCCAATGAAAGAGGGCTGGCTGCATGTGAACTGAGCCTACAAAGGCTCTCTGGTCCCAACCCCAGCCGTCTTGGTGGGTCAGATGTATTGGTGTCCCCACCCATCCATCTCCCACCAGGAGAGGAGGGCAATGAATCCCCACTATAGCATTATTTAACTCTGGTGGACAGTACATCATTAGAGCTTCTCCTTCAGCATAATACTTAGCCTGCCCAGAATAAACATATCTGCAGAATTTTGCCAGTGAAAATCAATGACAATTTAATTGGGTTGGTGGGCTTGTTCTTTTTTAAATACATAAGAACTTAATCAACACCCTAAAATAGAACAGAAATGATGGAGTTTTGATTATTTTTTTAGCATATACAAGAAGAAAATTTTTTGCCTGTCCTTTGTTAGGTTCAGAAATGGCCTCATTTTCCTAGAACTGGGCAAACTGACATCATCTAGAACAGGGGTCCTCAAACATTTTAAGCAGGGGGCTGCTTCACTGTCCCTCCAAACTGTTGTGGGCTGGGGGTGGTGGGAATGGGGGAGGTTTGGGGCAAGTAGTGAGGGTGGTGACAGCAGTAGGCAAGGGAACCGGGGGTAGGGTTGGGGCAAGTGGTGGAGGCGGCAGTGGTGGGAGGCAAGGGAACTGGGCGTAGGGTTGGGGCAAGTGGTGGTGGTTGTGGTGGTAGAGGGAACTGGGGAAGCTTGAGGAAAGTGGTGGCGGCAGAGGTGGTGGGAGGATGGCTGCTCAGGATGAGGAGCAGTAGCCGCAGCAGGGGCGGCAAGATTGGTGCCACCATGCATGTGCCCTGGCCATCGTGCTCTCATTACACCCTGGATGTAAAGCCACCTCCTCTCCTGATCTGGCCCAGTGTCGTGTGCTGCAAGTGAGGTAGAGAGGGAGGGAGGACTAGGAGGGGATGCAGGAAGGCCTGCCCAAAGCCACCCACTGCCTACTCACTGGCCAAGCCAAGCTGCAACACTCGGTTGGCTTTCAGGCCTGCCCATCACCAATCTAGGACAAAAAGAGCAAGTGGGAGGCCAGAACCTAGGGGCCATTGTGGTCCTCAGCCAGCCTGGAGGCCTCTCTCCCTCCCTGCCTCCCTCCTTCACCACTCACAGGCTCTCCTCCTACTGCCCCTCCACCGAAGTGCAGCAGAGCAGGAGGCACAATGAGAAGCCCTCGCTGTCCCTGACTTGATGCACAGAGAAGAACACTGTACTTGGAGAAGTTCCTTTGGGGGGGACTACACTGCCCCTAATCCATGAGCCCTCCCCGTGCCTCTGTCCACCCCCACAGCCTGCCAGCCAGCCAGCCAACCACTGACTGTCCACACTTGATGGGCTAAGTTGTGCCTGAGGAGGTGGAAGGAAGTCGCAAAACAGGGAGACCTGACACCCCATGGGAGTTTCTGCAATTGTCTGTAGGCCAGATTCAGGCCCACTGGCCATAGTTTGGGGACCCCTGATCTAGAACATGGGTAACTGAATGGGCCTTGCTCTGTACAATCTTGGTCAAATCCCCAGCTGCCATGGAAGGGAGGGACCACCAACCATTTCTAAGAACTTTAAACCTGGAAAATCTTGGGTCACCATAATTCAGAATTTACTTGATGGCAGACAATAATTATTAATTGATCTGCCAGACCCTAATCAATTAAGGAAAGACAACTTTACACCCCTCTCCATAAAATAATCTAGTTGATACCAACAAGAAGCATTATACTATCTTCCAAGTCATCATTGAAAACAAAAGCAGTTCTTCATCCTTGCCTCAGAAGATGAGACAAGCTAGTCTTGACTTCACAAGATATGTCATTATGGAATTTTAAAGCCCTATAAGATCTCTCACTTTCTGGCAAGAGCTAGACAAGGAACATTATTTCTTTCACCAAAGCCTCTGTAATGTGCATACATTGTCTCTGTGCAGAACTTTACCTTTGAGAAGCACAGAGAGAAAGGGGGAGCACAAGCAGAAAACAACTGGATGATCATTTTTAAAGCGACAATGTCTCTGATTATTCAAAGACTTTAAAATTCCATGAAACAAAGCAGCAGCTATCCTCTTTTTGTGCAATTTATATTAAGACTTGATATGTCTAATATTGCTTAATAGGCTTAGGCAAGTTGTTATTGTTCTTTTTCTAAAAGTTTCACAAAATACCTTTCAATGACCTCTATCACAGAGCCCTTAAAAATCATTTTTATTTCTTTAAAAACTGCATCCAAAAATCTTGTCCCCATCAGGAGCCAGTTCAAAAAACTAAAAGCCTCAACCACCACCACCCCCGAAGCATGACCCACCACGTTTTCCTGTTCCTGGCTCCAGGGGTAGTAATTATTTGAGCCACTTCTTATTCCTTTGGCTTAAGCAGCAGCTCGCCATCCTAAGCTTCCCTCTGCCCCCTCCCACCAAGGTTCGCCAAGCCTTAGCCCTTCTTGCCTGGCAGGGCACTAACACAACCATCTCCTGAAGCCTTCACTACAAAATAAAATACAGTGGACCCTGGTATAACAAACGGTTTGTATCACATAAAATTTGTACAACATAAAAAATTCCAGAGATAGGGGAAATTTGCTAAACATAATCGCCTATGGGGCGAATTTGTACAACATAAAAATGAGATCACTCTGTTTCCAATGCATTCCTATGGGAAATTTGTATAAAGGAAAATTTGCTTAACATAATTTCATTTGGAACACATTAATTCCTTTATACAAGGTACCACTGTAAAATAAAAACCGAGCCGTATGTGAGTGTGTGTGTGTGGTGGGGGGAGATCAGAGGAGTTTGTGGCAAGCCTTGTCTGGGCGATTGGGGACTGCTGGCCAAAGAGTTGGCTTGGCTTGGGCAACCCTGAGGTAAGCTAGCGTTTCTTTTTGGTGGGTGACCCTGCATCCCCTGCCCGGCTCTCTGCCAACGCACTCCCCACCTCCCTCCCCACCAAAAAGAAACACCAACTCACCCGAGCTGAGCATTATGTTGCCAAAGAGCCAGGCAGGGGACACAGGGTCACCCTACCATTTGATCCACCACTACCCCCTTCCTCCATTAGATGTTCCGAGGCAGCGCCACTCTTGTGCCAATGTGCATTGGCACCCTGGGGAACATGATTGAGCCAGGGGACCCATCATCTCAGTCCGCAGCCTTTGAAACTGCACCACAGACGCTTACACAGTATCACTACAAAAGCAACATTTTCTTTATCCTGATTCTTCTCTATATCTACCTAACTAAAGATTAAAATAAGGATTTACTCCACCCAAACATCACACATTTCAAAATATTTTTCAGAAATATTTCTGTAAGCTATTTTTTCGGATATTTCAACACTTTTAGAAATACCTGTAAAATATTTCCAATATTATCAAAAATGGTTTTAAAATGTTTTTTAAAATATTTGTATGCTGTCTGGGCAGAAATCAATTTTGAATTGTTTACTAAATTTACTAAGGTTAACTTGCAGTTACAAGGTGACAGTCTGAATTTAATAAAAACAATGTCCATCCTCTGCAGCTTTTCTGTACAGAATTAATCTGATGAAGCAAAACATTGGACAGCATGAATTTTCCCAGTTCCCTAACTTGTCATTGACAAATGCCCAGGATGATGAAGTTTTTGGCCTACGTTCAACATTTAAGTGTCCTTTACACAGAGTTTAAAACCAGATTTGAGGATGTTTTGTCCATGGAAATACCACAGTGGATTATCAACCCATATGGTGACATTGAAGAATCGGATGTCACATTAAAAGAAGACCTGAATGGAATAATCTCTAACGAAGAACTTATGGTGCAGTTCAGAATGGGATATTAGTTCTGATTTCAGAAAAATATACCTGTTGTGTATCCTGCATTATGCACTATCACAAGAAAGTTTTTGAAACCTTGTGGAAATGGAGTTTAGTTTGGTTGCAGATTTTCTTACTGAACGTGGAGATTTAAGACTATACCTCACTAATTTGAAGCCAATATTGAACAATTGCTATCAGAACATCAGACTCATCCCTCCCATTAACACCATTATTTATGTATTAATTTTATGTAAGTATTTTACTAGATTCGTATTTGTTTCTCTCCAAATCCAAATATTTATTTGCATTTTGTGTCTTTTCAATAAAGGTATGAATAAAAAAAGTTTTTCTTTTTTTACAGTTGTCCATGCTATAAAAGCCCCTATCAAAGTGAGTAGCACTTTGTCAGCTGTCAATAACACATTTGAAGTTAATAAATTCAGGAAAATTCAATAATAGGCAGGAAGGGGGTCTACAGAAAACAAAAATTGGCAAGTGGTCAGTGCAGCGAAAAATTTTGGGAACCCCTGAGAGAGAGAAAGAGGGGGGGGAGATGAATTCATGCCTACTTGTCTCTCTGCATGCTTGTTGAAATTTCTGTCAGTAGAGTGGAGAAACTGTCCATGATATACAGATTAATCACCTGTCAGGCCTGTTATACTTCAAAGCTACAACTGGAAGTGACTCCTATGTGGAAGCTTTTTAAGCTGACCTTCATGGATGTGGCTAGCACAATATATTCAGAGCAGTAATATTATCAACAATGCTAAAAATAGTAAAATAAAGCCAAGACTACAGCAACAAAACCCTAGCCAAGTGCAATACAAGCTAACATGTATTCTGTAATCTATCTATCTATCTATCTATCTATCTATCTATCTATCTATCTATCTATCTATCTATCTATCTATCTATCTATCTAAAAATTCAATTTTAAAAACACAGAAAAAACAGTATACTATTTCTGTGGGACACCTTTGAACTGCACACCTTGCCCAAGGCCACGCAGGTTGGCTCTACTTGCTGGATGCACAGTGAAATGAACTTTTAATGTCTGTATCCACAGCCAGATACATAAACCACTGAGCTATCGAGTCCACTGGAACTAGTAAAGCCACACCTTCAATATCTGACTTATACTGAAATCTCTGTTTGGGTTTATATAAGTTGGTTCCAAATTGATGGCACATAAAAATACCAAAGCTGCAATATTTAAGTATCTAAGTAAATCTGGAATGAGAGCAACACTAAAATATAACTAACTGCAAGCAAGCTCCAGCATTTATAGCAGTTAAAATATGTAACCTGAGGGAAGAAAGGTTTTGCCTGGCACTGAAAGTTCACCATTAGTAAGCACTGTTAAGCAGGCCTGTCTTGAAAGGTAATTACATCACTAGGGCAGAGAGTGGGGTGGTCCCCACACTGAACAGAGTAAAGAGACCATCTCTGACAGCTCCCTCAGAGGGGAAGTAGCAGCAGCCCTTGGTCATTCCTTTTGAGCAGCACTGCCTTCAGAACAGGTTAAACACCACTGCATAGCTGCACCACCATTTTATACAGGCTGACCTTCATTTTATTGGCTCTCATCCAATTCATTACCACAGACAGAAACTGATTAAGCTCTTCCACGTTTTTTTCCTACACTTATTAAGCACTTTCATATTGTATTGATACTGTACAATAAATCTCTGGAGGACCTCATTTGAGAGCTTTGTGCAGGCGTTCAATAGCATAGAAAACAAGATGGAGTCTTAAGGAACTCCAGAGTTTGAATTCTGAGAGGCTGAGCAGAGCTTTTCCAGCACTGCTTTCTGAAAATGGTTGTATATCTGAGTATTTGGAAGTTGAGTCATGGCAAATGGACATCTCTTGTTAGATCTATCCACCTATCTTCTCTGTCTCTGATGTGATTTGAGAAAAGTGTAAGGGAGGCCATTGATGTATATATAGAAAATGCATTTCTCAACAAGGGCAGTGGACTTAGGCACAGTCTGTCTTCTATTTATCATGCTGCCCTTTAATATCTCCCAGAAAATCAGGACCACTTCACACCTCCACCAGGAAGGTCTATGCTAACAACACATGTTTAATCGGTGTGGGAAGGATTGTAGAGGTGGGACTTTCACGTACCCCAGGCCATTGCCCATCTAGTGAGCCTATTTAGACCAGGGTGAAGTGAAACCAATGTGGAGTATAAATTGGAGGTCTCCTATCTACCTTGCTCAGACTGAAGAAGCTACTTGGATGAGTACTGAAATGTTTCAATCTAAAAAGGAAAAAAAGGCCAGTTGCCATGACTCAACTTCCAGATAACCTTACCTGGATGACTGAGAATCTTCACAGACATATATCTGAAGGTATTGTGCTAGTCCAATGTAGCCACTGCCAATGTGGTCCCATAAATCTTTGATGAACAAATATAGTCTCCAACCCCAGAAATAGCTCCACTACAAATTATTTTAGACATATACTGTAGTGATGCAGTCATTCTCTCTCTTATAACTGATCATTTAAAAAAAACTTATTAGAAGTAAAAGGTTAAATAATGGTAAAAATATTAAAATACTTCAAGGCTTGCTAATAGATTAAGAGAGCTGTGATACAAAGATTCTTGTGTATTTGGATGGACCAGATCCATGCATAGCACAGCAGTGCTACTGATTGTTTTTAGAGCAGCAGTTTGCCTCATCATAGGGTAGTTTTAAAGAGAGATTCAAGGGATTTCTTTCCCCAGTCATGCATTGACAAAAACAGTTATTTGGGAGAGTTTATAATTTAAGGTCATGCCCTGCAGAGCCTTCCCATGTATAGGCAAAGGAGATGCACTACACAAGTCAGATTTCAATAGAAAATCCTACCTCGAAGAGTATTAATCCAATTTACTGAGATAGCTTACATTTTCTCTCCTTTAAAATATCAAATTAAAGGCAGTGGCTTTGTTAAAAGAATGTTTGTATTAAAGGGGGTTTATAAATAACATTATCAGTGCCTGTGAATTAAGTAGGCTTATTTTGAATGAAGAAAGGGATTTTGTTGGTTTCTTTGGTTGGAGATTATGATAATTTTTCAACCCTGAAGACAGGAGATTTTATGAATGTCTTCTGTTACTGAAATCCAGCTAATGCTACAGGTAATGCCTAAGAACAGGGAGTTATGCCTGTGTCAGGCCTGGAAGGGATAGAGGTGACACTTATATCTCAGCCAATTCTGCTGCCTGAGATAACATTTCAGCATCTGATCATATGGAGGGAGCCAAGAATATGGGCTTCTCTCAAAAATTAACGGGGTACTGAGAGGCAATTACTAGTTCCATGGGAAAATCCCATGTAATTTCTCCTTCAGAGGAATTGCTGCTAACAGAGTCAGTGCCAGGCTTTTTTGCACTGTAGGCAAAACTAACTGCTTGTGCCCCTCCCCGACCAATTTTCAAAAACAGACCAATTGTAAGAAACTATGCCTCTTTCAGGTCAGTTTTGCACCCCTCTCAGGTCATTTTTGTGCCCCTCTCAGGTCTGCACTCTATGTGGTCACCTAGTTCGCCTAGTGGTAGCTCCAGCCTGCTAAAAATACTCCCCTTCCTTCATTGGCAGAGGAGCTGGGGGCAGAATGTCAAAATTATACAACCAATGGAGGACTTTTTCTATACTGTATGTTCTTGGGGGCAGGTTTTGCCTGCTCCCCCTCCTAACAGCATGGCTGACAGCATTGCTCCCTGTTCTCAGAGTTTACCTATGACATTCTCTCTCTCTCTCTCTCTCTCTCTCTCTCTCTCTCTCTCACACACACACACACACACACACACACACACGCACGCACACACACACACACACACACACACAGTGTGCGTGTGTGTGCGTGTGTGTGTGTGCGCGCGCGCGTGCGTGTGTGTGTGTGCGTGTGTGAAAGAAATTTGCCTTTCTTCAAAACTTTGGGCAAGATTTTCTAAATATAACATTTTGGTTCTTCCCTACCAACTACTTCACATTCTGGGCCCTTCTTGTTTTTTGGAGAGTTTTTCCAGAAGAACATCAACTCAGCCACCAGATCTTTGCAGGCAGTGCTCCTATGAGTTGCCATGCCAATGAAGGTCAGAAAAATATCCACCAGAAATCATGCTTTCTATCTAATTAGATAATATTAAAGTGGAATGAATGAATGTATAAACGAATGAATGAACTGTCCTGTTTTTAGGACAGATGTTATTGATACTTTTCTACTGCGTTTTGAATGGCAATGTAGATGCCCCATTCTGCCTTCAAACTCCCAGGAATTCAATGTCATCTGCTCTTTTAACCTTTCATAAACACAGTGTATACATTTGTTCTATGTGAAATTTACTTCTGTTGATTTATAAAAGTTGAAACAAGCTTGAGCCATTTCTCCTACCCTTTCTCCCCTTTCTTTCTCCTTATTTCTACTTTCTGATTGCCAGATTGGACATGAGAGATCCATGGTAGCTACTTTTCTCCTCTGAAGATGAACAGTGGCTACCTGCTCTGCCCTGTGGTCAACCCAGAGATGCACAAACACCACTTAATTGGTTAAAATTTCCCCAACAAGGAGTACTATAATCCCTACCAATATGTGAACATGAAGTAGGAGACATATGCAAGTATGGTCAAAATCTGCACATTCGAGAACACTTCTTGATTTTCTGAAATAAAACTCAGAACAAAACTTGGGTGTGTGTGTTGTCATCCCATTTGTGGAAACTCATTTGTGCATCAGCTGGGTCGGGAGGCCAATGGACATCCTACTTTTTCCTTTTCTTTTGAGGGTAGCTGGCCTACAACACTGACAATACATAGGGATCAGTGCTTTGTCTTCTGTCCATGCATGCTCTCAGGCATTATTATAGTTATTGTGTTTACAGAAAGAGGTGTTGCTAGAAATTGTATTCAGTTGGACATCCAGGTAGGTATGCATAGGACTAGTTGCTTTTAAAGACATCAACTGCTATTATATTTTTTAAATCTTCTCTGTGATTATTTTTAGTAAATTATTTCTCATTCCCAAATGGGTTCAGATACATAGCAATCTTGTGATATTTTTGGTTAATCATTATATGCAGGTTTAGCCCCCCCCCCCCAGGCTAACCTTAGGGACTTTGGTTTTCCTATCCTTGTTTTGGGTTCATGAAAAGGAGGCTCCCCCTCTTCACATGGTAGCTCTCTGTATGAATCAGAACACTGATCTTCTAGCACTTGGGGTTCTATGAACAATTTCCACACAGAAGAGGCACTGAACGGGATTCAGACTCAGTGAAAAACCATCTAGGAAAAACCTGAACTGGTTTGAAAGAAACTACCATTTTATTTTAATTGATTCAGAAGAGATAAGAGAGGGCATTGTCTCTTTATTACAAACCAGAATTATTACTGCAAAGCGCTCACAAATGATAATTTTATACAGTAGGGAATTTTTATTATATCACAAAGGCCAAGGCCTGAGCCTTTGAAACTGGTTTTTAAACTGAGTAATCAAAAGGAGTTGTTAAAAGGAGACCTACCATGGATGAGATTGAGATATCATTGCTTCAGACCTGCCTCCTAGTGGAGAGTTTGGATGCTGGGACCAGAAAGCATTAGAAATGAGCGGCCAAATATAAACTCCTGTTGTGCGTTGATGTTTAAATATAAGATATGCTAAATATCTGGGAAACAATTATTGGTGATTAGTTCAATTTGCTGGTTCCTGAAAGATGCAGATGGTACAGCTGCAATGACAGTAATTACCGTTCAAGTGCTTTAAATTCACTTCCAATGTGCATGTTTTTCAAAACTTCTCTGAATGAGGGGGATTAAAAGTGGGTGTGCTGAAATAAAATTCCCCTTCCTCTGTATCCAGTTGCAAAGAGGCACTGGCAAAATGTCTCCAAAAGTGCTCTCTCTCTAGTACAGTTAAGAGGAATTGATATAACTGCAATTTAGAAGAACTGTAAGGGGAAGAACAAATTTGAAAGCGACTTTTATGTTTATGAAGAGTTTGAAGTTACCATAAACACACCATTTGCACATAGAACAGAACCTTTATTTATTGCAATTTATAGCAACTTATAAATGTCTCCATCTGCTGCTCCATTTATTTCTGACATTATATGTGAAGCAAAGTGTTCTGCGCTAAGACCGACAACGCTGACAACATCCACAACACAGAGGAGAAAGTAAGGATTTGGCATTTTGATATAAAATTTGAAAGAAAATCTCATAAACATCAAGCTTTATGAATATGGCTGGCTCTAACATTAGGTATGGTGAATTAACTGCCTCAGATGCTGAGAGATGATGGTGGCAGCTCTCCTGGCGATTCCTCCTAAGCGCTCCAAATATTGTCTCTTGTTTGTACATATTTTGTGATATGTATTCATATGCTGCCTTGCTTTTTGTTGCTTTAATTTATTGAATGTTATTAGCCCTCCAGAGTGACTGTGAGGCCAGAGGGATGGGATATAAATAAATAAATAAATAAGTAAGTAAATAAATAAATAAATAAATAAATTTTTGAAAGGAGGACAGTGTTAGTCACGTGTCTTGTTTAAGGTAGGATGAACTTTCAGTTTTGCCAGATTTCACATTTCTCCAGTTGAAAATTCATTTCAGCCCCTTTTCACATTCACACACACACATACATACACACATTGCCAGACCAGGCGGAAATAAACAGTCGACACACGTTTGCTTTGGGTTAACAAGGGCCACAATTTATTAACAGTATTAAACTCAACGTAACTTTTATGAGGGCCTGGAGCGTAGCGCACATTTTGTGGTTGTTACTTTGTCTAGGTCCCTTTCGCCAGGTAAATTTCCTGCGGCCTGTTAACTGCCGCAGAGCGGATGCCTAGCTGTGTAGGCGTCCGGCGCTGTTAATCAAGCCTTGGCAGCCCTTTGAAGTGGCAGGTTTTATGCTTTAATCGTGCCTGTCTAACACCGGCCCTAGCTACTTATTTATGGGCTGCCAGGCACTCTGACGATGTCGATTAATGTCGGGACCTAGATAATCACTGTTTAGTTCTGCGCTACCCGCTAAATTGTGACCGAGAGATTAACAAAGTCCATCGCTCGCGTGTGGATGATGGGATGGGCGAAAAAACACCGTCACTCACGGCCAATCAGAGTGACAGTCAAAAATTCCCATCCGGCCCCGAAGCGACCAGCAAAGCATCACTATCCACACCAAATCAGCGGCGGGTGGGCGGGGAAAGGTAAATCTGCGCAGGAAGGTGGGGGGAAGCACGGAGGGGGCTTAAATAGCCGCGCTCCCCCAACCTGCCCCGCGCAACAAATTTGGCCAACCGGCGACTGCTTCCGCTGGCTGGCAAAGATGCCCCGCCTCCGCATGTAGCGGGACGGAGCTACCATTATCAAAAGAAAACTTGCGCAGATTCTGACAAGCATATGCAGACACATTTAATGTGTATCTTTTAAATGTTTTCCCCCAATAGAATGAATTTTAATGCACATATTTACTAAGTATATTATTTTTGTGCATTCCTTTTTTTCTTAGCTCTGATTTGCCCCTTCTCTCATTTAATTAGCTGAATAAAATGTTTATAAATGTGTTGTTCTTTATGTGGAGAAAGAATAAATGAACTTAAAGTATCTTTCCAGCTGTTTTATTCTAATTATTTTTATTTTGTAAAACAAAACAAAATAAAATACTTTATCCCTAATCCTGAGTAAATACAGATGCATCATAGTTTACACAAATATCACAGTGGTAGGCTTCCAGCACCCTGCTCTCCATGGACACATAAATGTTGGTTCAGTGACTTATAATACAAGGAGTACATCTCATTTTAGTATTTGTCTAACTGCAATCTACTTTTAACGCCTTGAAACGTGACACAGTCACCAGTCCATATCCTAATCAACACACACACACACACACACACACACACACACACACACACACACACACACACACACACACACACACACACACACACACACACACCCCACATATATATCTGAAGCAATCAAGAAAGGGGAAAGAAAGAGAGAGAAGCAAATTTCTCCCCAGAATTCAATATTGTACCACTACCAAACTATTGAATCAATGGTGTCACTTTTACGTGGTTTATAAAATACATTTCTAATAGTTTAGTATCCATCTATTATTCTTATAGGTCACCACTATTATACTTCCTCATTAATGTTCATAATCATTCAAAGGATTTTATGGACATGTAATAGAAAAGATTGTTATTAATTATACAGCTGCTTTACATCATTAATAGCTTTCTAATTGTTTGAAATGAAACCATGCCCTGCATTCCAAGTAAGGTCAAGCGATGGGAGAATGTAATGAATTTTTAAATGTCATGTCTGATCCTCATACCCATTAAAATTAGAATAAAAGGTGGTCTTTCATACCTTAAAAAACAAAACAGGATTTAGGAAGATAAAATAATTTTATCTACAACAAAGGATACCATCTATATTTGCACCAATATTTGTATCAATAGAGAGAAATATAAAAATATTCTAGCTTACAGATCATAAACAGTGGTTATTTTTGTGGCTTTTTCAATGTGATTTGAAACCTATGAATTGAATAGACTAAAAGCAATGAGTTTTTTATGCTGTACGTCAGGAACGTGTGCTGCTTGTGGCCACGGTGGTAGTAGGTGTGATTATACAGGGAAATAGGTGAAAACCTGGAGCCACATATGGAGCTGTCTGGTGCAGTCTATTTCCCAGTTATTATGACAGGACACATGAGAAAATGTTCTCCAGCACAACCCCAATCTCTGCCTTGGCAGAGCATCTAATTGGGATGGGGGGAGCTGGAGTAATTCCCAAGGAGAGAAGGCAGTTTTGTGGTTTGTTTCATCAGTCCGCTCTAGCTGGATAAAAATGGTGCAGTATGTTGGGCTGCCAGACTCAGAACTCACACTTTTGGGCAGTTTTTTTTTTTTTTACAATATTAGTTTTCTGCCTGAGACAGGTTTTTAAATGCTGCTCCCGGGTATGTTTTGGGCTGCTTGCATTAGTTCCCTCTTGACACATGATGATGATGATGATGATGATGATGATGATGATGATGATGATGATGATGATGATGATGATGATGATGATATGTCATTAGATCAACTCTGACTTATGGCAACCCTTTTTCAGGGTTCGCTCGATACACAGAGTACTCAGTAGTGATTCCTCATTCCTCTCTTCTGGGAGCACCCTGGGACTGTGCAGCTTGACCAAGGCCCGCAGGCTGGCTTTTCTGGGATGCAGTGGGAGACTGAATTCCACGGCTAGATGCCTGGCTCAATGAACTATTCAGCCACCTAAGTCTCTGGTCCGATGGGATGGGTGAATTTCATTGGACTGCCCCACATGGAAGTCATTGTTCTGGGCTGTGTGTTGCAATTTTGATCTTTCTGCCCCAAAATAAGTACTGGAGCGTTATTCCTGAGGATGATTTGTGGCATGCTGCATATATTTGTCATATCTAGGTAAGGAAATTGGGGATGATAGGACATGGAGTCATTTTCTTAATCTCATATTAGCAGCACAGATTTCACTCTGTAGTAGTATTTATCTATGGAATGTGTTAGTCAAAATACAGTTTTCTGGAAGCATGGACTCTGATAGTAACTGGACATTTCAGGATCGCGTGGATGGGATAGCAAGAAATCCTTATCAAGACACAGAGAATAGAACCACCATTATTATTCTTCATTACCTGGCATTGCTTTGCTTAGAAGAGCCCCGTGGCACAGTGGTTAAATGCCTGTACTGCAGGTAAAACTGTGCTCACAACCTGGGGTTCAATCCCAGGTAGCCGGCTCGTATTTTACAGCCTTCCATCCTTCCGAGGTTGGTAAAATGAGTACCCAGCATGCTTGGGGGGGGCAATGTGTAGACTGCATACTGTAATTAAAAATTAAACCACCCAGAGACTACTTGAAGTGTTATGGGTGGTATATAAGCAGAACACGTTAAATGATTGTTTCTTGTTAAGATAGAGTTTAACATTATTTAGAATTTTCATGGATTTTAGAAAATAGTTAGGACAGATTACTTAGAATAGTATTTTTTATTTTTAGGGAAATATGCTTCCATTTTCAATCTATTTTAATTTAATTTAGAAATAAAACTTCATTATAATTTACTTTGCCTTCAAAGGTATCATTTTTGGTAAGTTAAAATAACACAGGAATTTGCCTTCTGATTAAATTGAAATAATTCTTAGTGAAAAGCTGGAATGCACTTGTAATAAATCACAGTAATTAAGGGATATTTACGAGCATCCTACATGTGTCATGAATTTGATTTGATAACCTACTTGGAAATTGCTATACCAGGCCACTGTGTTATGATTCTGTGGGGTTGTGGGCAGCAAAAGGTTAATGAAAGAACAATATTTTGCAAGTTTAAGTCCAGACAGATTGTTTTGATGCTTGTCCATTGCATCCCACTATTTTTGATATCAACTTTTATTAACAAATCCCCATTCCACCCCATTCCATTCTATGTCTTACATAGTCTCAAAATCAGTGCTTGAGCAACATGCCCTAAAAAGAGTTACCCGTATTCTCAGATTATAATTGTTGGGTGATAATTTACACTTAATAGACTTTCAGATATTTCTGCACACCGGAGTTCAACATCCCTAAAACACTTAATGTAGTGGTGACGGTCAGACCCATTCACAGTATCTACTATTCTACAACCACTTCACTCATTGTCACCCTCCTGTACACCCAAGCACTCCAATTAATTGTCTGTTATGGACCCATGAATGAAAGGTGTGTACCTTAACAGAAGGCCAGTTTGTCACATTTTCAGTCGCATTGAACATATTGTCCTAAATTTATACTGAACAACATTCTTTCCGGGCAAATTCATCCATCTCTTCCATTCCCTCATCCCATCTGTTAGATGGCATTTCATTCTGATGCAAATTCCAAACTTCCTCGAGGCCATGAGAATAATCATTGCATATTTTTCTTAACCGCTGTATTTGGTCTGAGTGCAGCGTGAGGATATGGGGCTGGCTATTTCTTATTACATGGTGGTTATCAAGAAGAAAGACATCTCATAGAGAAAGGATTTGCTTTTGTGTACTTAGTGTTAAAATGTTTATATGGTGGTTTTTCTATTATGGCTTCATATATGTGTCTTTTATACTTTCATACAAACAGTTATAGTAGGCATAAGAATGATAAACAAAGACCAAAAAAAATTATAGAGTTGTCTTCATTTAACGGTTATATGCACATCAAGGCTTTGGACCACCATAGAGAAGTATTCTTTTTTTAATTACTTGGTTACATGCCTGTTGTAGGGAAAAATTGGCAGGATAAAATACAAGTGTGTCATGGATATTTCATCTGGGGCTAATTCAGCTGAGTAGGTTTTTGCTTGAATTGATGCACTGAAAACCTTCGGGGGGGATCTTTATAGACATCTACTGCACTGCTTTTAAATTTATTTTTAATTTTATATTTAATTTTATTTTATTTCATTTACAGTATATATATATTTTCTAGAGTAGGATCCAAGCCAGCCTACAGTATGAATGAAAACAAAAAGCCAAGTGTGCTGCATATACACCATTCATAGCATATAAAGCACCCTCCGGGTGTTTTACAAGGCTATACATTCCCCCTCCCCCAGTGAGCTGGGTACTCCTTTAACCAACCTCAGAAGCATGGAATTGCTGAGTGAACCCCAAGCCTGCTATCTGGCATTGAACCCTAGGTCAGTTATGGCCACAGGCCGCAGTGCTGCAGTTTAATCACTAATACAGCTGAAAGACAATTGGAAAGCAATTATATTACTGCATAGGGATGGGCAAGACCAGGAAAAATGACGTTTCGAGTTGTCGTGTGTCGAAGCCAGAAATTTTGGGCTCATTTCCGTTTGTCACGAAATTTTTCAAAAAATTTGTCATTTCGTTTGTCGTCTGTCGTTAGTACTGGTTTAGGGGGGTAGGGTAGCGGGCTCCTGGAGGCACCTCTCTGGGGTGGGTGCCTCCTCTGGCCCGCTACGAAGGGAAGGCATTTAGCAGGCTCCTGGAGGCACCTCTCTGGGGTGGATGCCTCCTCTGGCCCGCTACAAAGGGAAAAGGAAGGGTACATGACCATGTAGCCATTGCGTACCAAGTGGCACTGGCAGAGGCACCTCTCTTTTGGGTGCCTCTAGCTCACTAAGAAGGACAGCATACTGGCGTACAGGTTTGGAGTTTTTTGGAACTTTGGACTGTGAGCGAGGTGAGAGAAGAATGCCTCTGCTGGGCGCCCTCTGACTCACTAAGAAGGACAGTGTACTTGCATGTAGTGCAATGCGAGTACAGATCTGGCTTAGGGTTGGGGTTAGGGCAAGGGCTAGGCTTAGGGTTATTATGGGTAAGGTTAGGGTGAGTTAGTGGGCTGCACCTCTGGGTGCCTCTGACCCACTAAGAAGGACAGTGTACTGGCGTATGGGTTAGGCTTAGGGTTAGGGCTAGGGTTATAGTGGGCTTTTTATGCTCGACTGGCACATCCCAGAAGTCTCAGTCAAAACCTGGCCAAGTGACCATGCGATTGGTGGAATGGCTCCAAAAATTTGCATGGTCCCATCCCATAGCCAGCCCATCATTGTGCGGGTGTAAAAAAATAAAAATAAAAATAAAATAAAATAAAATCAATGGGATTGGAGACAGACGTTTATTGCAAGAAAAACCCACTGCTGCTACTGTAAAAATTCAGGCAGTTAAAATACCTAATTTTCGCTTGTTTCTGTGTGGTGCTTTGGTGGGTTTTTGGACCACGATTTCAAAAAAAATATTGTGGTCGCCATTTTGGATCCCCCCGCACCGCATGGCATGGTGAGACGACGAGGATGCCCCCCCACCAGAGCAGCCCAGGACAGGAGAGGGGGGGAGGCCGGGGACCCCTCCCCCAGAAACCACCCCTCTGGTAGGTGCCCTCACTCAGGCAGGCATATTTTTGCCTGCTTTTTTGGCCGGGAATTGGGGTTTTTTTAAAACTTTTTTTCTGTGCCGCTTGGCATTGCACGATCGCCACGATGCCATGAACGACAACGACAAATCAGACCCGATTTTTCTTTTATCGGTTCGAGTTCGAGTTCTGATGGCTTAATTATCGTTACCGTTTCTGTTGCATAACGGAAACGAGGAACGGAAACGGAAACGAGAATTTCGCCAAGTCGTGCCCATGTCTATTACTGCACTCAAATTAAATGCTGAATTAAACTATTGACGTCATAAAACCAGTGAAATGATGGGGGGAAGTGCAACGTTCACCACTAAAAGACTGTTCCTGAGCAGCTAGTTAGTGGACCCAGCCATGTTTAATTTTATACCACCAATACACTCTGTACTTTTTTTGTTATTTTATTATTTTTCTTGGGTTTCTTATGTTATGTTATGTAAACCGCCCAGAGTTCCCTTTTGGGAAATGGGTGAGGTATACAAATATATATTTAAATAAATAAATAAATAAATAAATAAATAAATAAATAAATAAATAAATAAATAAACTGTGTCCAGAACTCAACTGGTGTTACAGAAAAGTATTTCTCTACTCAGTCTTAATTGTCTTTAGCCAGCAACGCAGATGCAGCATCCTGGCCTTGCTGAAGTTTCCAAACACTTTTTGAAGGTAGCCTCATGTGGAGCATGTCCCATGAAACCATAGAGATGTAATTATCACAGGCATTACCCTATCAGATATGCCCTGGGAGAGGTGCAATTGGCATGCTAGTTTAACTATAAAAAGTCATTACTGGCCACAGCTGAAACCTGGTCATCCACACTCAGGCCTGAATCCAGAGATACACCCAAACCATAAGCCTGATTTTGCAGAAAGAGTTTGACATTATCTATCACACGTTTAACTCCTGTTCTGCCTTTGACAGGGTAGGATCGCCTATGTCTTGACTAAATCCAAAACAATTCCTCAGATTGAGATGGAAAGGACAGACACATAACAATATCATACTTTACTGACAGGTGTTGCATCCCCAAACACCAGACAACTTCTCAATCGTGGATCTGGCTGTGGGCAGTTTCTCTTCCAACTCTTTTAAAAAGGGCAAAGAAAATGTGTTTTAAATTATTATTGCTAGCAACACAGCACATCAGCAACGGTCCACTATACTCTTAAAAACATTCACTTCCCCGACCCCTCTGCTGTGTTTAACTATGAAATTTGCTTATACCTCAATATGACTTGCTTGTTAAACCACTTCACAGTATCTGAAATTTCATCCAGAAGCAGACAGGTTCATGCAGTCTATCAACACCATCTTCTTCTCCAGCTTCTGCTGGTGACCTGACCACAAAGTTGGGTCTATGTGGACGATGGAATCAAATCCTTAGGGTTAAAACCAATTCTAATCCCAATCAGAGGGATTATTTTATTTATTTATTTATTTATTTTTACAACTTATATGCCGCCCACTACCCAAAGGTCTCTGGGCGGCTTACAATCAAGGAATTAAAACAGTTAAAAACATCAAACAACAATAAATAATTAAAACAACAATAAAAAAACTTATACTAAAACATCACACTAAAATTGCCATCAGAAGACCCACAATCTAAATTGTATCAATTAAAAAAAATTAAAAAATTTAATTAGAATTTGTTGAAATGAATGAGATAGAATGGAGTCAGATCATATGTTAAATGCATATTTCTCCAGGCACAGACTTTCTTCTCTCAAAGCATGGTTAAAAGAGAGGATGTTTTAGGTTTAATTGATAAATTGAAGAACAAAAGTCACCGGACTCAGATGGCATCCACCCAAGGGTATTCAGGAACTGAGAAATGAAATTGTGGATCTCTTAACGGAAGTAGGGATTTGAGTTTTCATGTCCGCCCGTTTTTCTTTCGCCATCTTGCTTTAGTATTATCATTCTGCTTGTTTGTTAGTTTTTTTTCTTTTTAATTTTGGGTTCCGCTGTTGATTTGTTCATTATTTTTATTTTCATAAAAATCGTTTGTTATACAAGGGTCCACTCTACTTCAAAGGCCAGATGCAGGGGAGTGGTATCAGGAGACAGGTATCTAATCTTGTGAGCTCCCAGAGGTGTTTGGCAGGGCCACTGTGAAATACAGGAAGCTGGACTAAATGGGACCTTGGCCTGATCCAGCATGACTCTTCTTATGTTCTTATGTTCTTCTGTCCTTATGAGCAGTTTATTGTTAATAGAAAGTAAGCTAATTTGCAAAATAGAGTGAAACATGTTGTGGAGCATATAATTTTTGGTTAATTTTTTGGGGGGGGGGTATACACTACAGAGACTCACAGAGGGGAATAGCTTCAAGTTCCTGGACAGTCCACCCTTTTCTCTTTAACTGGCACTTACAGTCTCAATAAAGCACATGCAGTAACTGAGAAAATAAAAATATTTCATTACTTATAGTTGGGAAAAGCAAACAGCCAAAAAAGAAAAAGAAAAAGATTGCACAAAGAAAAATTGATTTGAACAAATGAGAGGGGGGAAAGAGCTCTTAGCATAGAAGCAAGGCTCTCTTTCAATTCAGAGATAGGAAGCAGTGGTTAGTTAGTTCTGGATATATTAATAGTTCTCCCAGCCCAGAAAGGACCCTCCCAATGATACTCCACGAAGCATGCACGGTAGTAAAATGAACATACAAACAAACAAAAAATACAAAATCCTCCAACTAGGAAAATCAGATAGGAGCCATTTATCTCTCCACCAGTGATAGCACATTGGCTGTATTGTATAGCATAGCATAAGTTTCATTATTTTAAATAGGTTTACTCTGGTGGAAAATAGCCTTGGATTTACTCTGTGGTCATCTATAAATGGTTGTTGTTTCAACTTCCGGTTTAAAATAAATATCAGACTTAGGCTAGGGCTGTGGAAGTTTAGAAGATTTTGTTAAATGTATGAAGCAGGACAACTAAATCCTGGAATGCTTTCCAGCTCAGGACACTTTAGAAGATTCATATACTGGTTGTCAATGTCAATAGTTTGTCTGACTCATTTTTGCTCCATTGTGGTATACTGATTATAAAGAACTTCCCAGCCTTTCCCCCCAAGATCAAGTGTAGTATAGAATATAGGCCTAGGAGAGCAACGTCCAAATCCTCACTGAATCATGAATTATGCCGGTGGCATTCGGCTGGTTCCTCTCCTTCAGCCCAACCTACCTCACAGAGGTGTGATTATAAAGTAATGGAAGGGAGTCTTGCATGACTGCTTTGATATTTCTGAAAGAGAAGTGTGATGCAACTATGCTGAAGAAAGAGTATTTTTAGGAAACAAGCAGTAGGCAAGGTCTTAGTGGCATACTGTGACCTAGCATGTGTTGTAAAACTTTGCTTTAAGACATTAAAAAGAGAGAGAGAGAGAAACGAGAGAGACAAAGAAAAGACACATTACCTCGGTTCATAAACATTTCTTTTTCTTATTGTGCAACAGTGAATCTGTCTTAAAGAAGGAAAGAAGGCAAACAAAGCAGTGTTTCAGCCTTTGCCAAAACAGGCTCAACCCCAAAAATATTCAATATTTTATGTGGATGTTTTATTGTTCAGCATGATAAACCTCCATTTCCTTTCTCATTTCCCAGCCTAGGTTTTTGTTGTGTTTGGGTTTTTAAAATATTTATATTTAAAAGGCCCCATGAGGCTTAAAATGCTCATTGCAGCTGCAGCTGAAGGTATTCTCTCTTTGTACCCCAGTGGTCTCAGAGAGCCAGTTATTATTGTTGTATTCATAGCTTTCTAATTAAATCAGAAAGTGTCCTTTTTCTTCAGTGTGTGTTGCCAGCTCCCTCAAGGCGTTTCTCTTCACAAGACCCACCTAATGACCGTGTCTTACATTTATACTAAAGGGAACAGTATCAAACAGTTTTATTTTTATTTTTATTTCTACCTAAAGAACTATAGCTCTCGAACCTTTAGACATGTCCAGCACTACTTCTTCAATCAAAGATGTCTTCCCTGCATTTTCAATGGTAACTTCTGGTGCAACCTCTGATCTGTTTTCAAAACCCTTCTCTATTAAATGCATGCGGACTGATACGGTTAACAACTTGACGTAGTACTCTCGCTCTGCTAGCTATCTGACAGTTCAGAAGCTCAATTGGTTCAAATACTTGGAGCAGAATAAATTTCCCACCAGCTTGGTGCAATTTTCAGAATGTTTTAGTCTCAGGCATCCCTGTAGTGCCTGAGGGGATGCATTGAAGCTTACTGTGAAAAATGCCCAACCCATATCTAAAGCTTGAAAGTTCTGAGGGGATTGTTTATCTGTGTTTGTAATGCTGGAGAAAAGGTTCACTGCAGCTCTAATTAAAAGAGTCTCCGGAGGCCTTGTGTTGTAAGAACAGTAAAACTCTTAGTGTGACATTTGTTAGGTATCTGGTACAGGATGCTGTATTAGATGTGACTCAACATTGAAGCAAGAATTCATAACCCAGTATAAATTGCCTCTGCTAAGATGCTAGTCACTAGTGATGGGCTCCTTACGAAAAACAGCATGCTGCTTCATCGTGTCGTAAAGTTACAAAACATTACAAAAGGCCAGCCAGTGCTTTGTTATGAAACGAAACAAAATGAAATGCCATTTCCCCCTTCTAAAACGAAACAATTCGTTCTAGAAGAAATGGCAAGGGAGCTTCCTCAAGCTCTCCCCTATAACCCTTTCAAATTTGGAAAGGTTTGAGTTTCAGGGAATGGAGTAATTAAGCTCCAAAGGGTGTGGGGGGGGGACTTAATTGAAAGAGTGTGTTCTTGGCACTTTTTACCATAGAGAGGAAGCTGTAAATTAACCCTGTAATTGTTAAAGCGTACCCCCTGCATCTCCTTTGGAACTTAATAACTCCATTCCCTGAACCCCAAACCTTTCCAAATTTCAAAGGGTTCCCTAAAATAGCTTGCAGAAGCTATCTCTGCCATTTGCATGCCTGGGATCAGTAATTTTCCTTTGCATATTTTTTTTAAAATAAAAGCAAAGCAAAGCAGAAAAGCAAAGTGTTCTGCTTATATACCGCCCCATATCACTTCAAGTAGTCTCTGGGTGGTTTTACAGTTTTAATTACAGTATGCAGGTTATACATTGCCCCCCCAGCTGACCTCGGAAGGATGGAAGGCTGAGTCAACCATGAGTCTGCTACCTGGGATTGAACCCCAGGTCGTGAGCCCAGTTTTACCTACAGTACAGGCATTTAACCACTTTGCCATGAGGCATGCACTTAATTTTTTTAAAAAAAATTAAAAGCAGTTAAAATTACTGATCCCAGGTATGTGAATGGCAGGGGTAGCTTCTGGAAGCGATTTTAGGTGACCAACAGAGATTTGGAAAGGTTTGGAGTTCAGGGAGCTGAGTCATAAAGCTCCAAAGGGGGTGCCCCTGTGAAAAAAACCTTTCTGATTAAAATCAATGGGAAGCCAAGGCAGTTCTATCGCTCACCTGATCAGCTTCCTATTCCAATTAAAAAGGTTTTTATCCTAGGGGCACCCCCTTTGGAGCTTCATAACTCAGCTCTATGACTCCCCCAGCCTTTCCAAATTTCAGGGGTTTACCCCAAATCATTTCCTCCCCCGGGACCTAAAGGAAATAGCATTTTGTTTCATTTCATAATGAAACTTCTTTAAAATTCATTTTGTAACAAAAAAAACCTACTCTAGAAATGGAACAAAACAAAACACTATTTTTCTGTTTCATGCCCATCCCTACTAGTCGCTATTACAAGATTCCAAACACTGTGTCTATTTCACAGTAATTGTTTTCCTGTGAAAATGATTTGCAATACTTAAGTTACTTTTTATGCACCATTTTTGCCATGTGTAGTATGGGGATTTCCAATTATGGCCATAATAGCATGTTACAACAACAACAACAACAACAACAACAACAACAACAACAACAACAACAACAACAACAACAACAACAACAACAACAACTTTGGGACGTCTGAATACAGCAGACAGAGTTTGGGAGCATAATACCCCGGATATTGTGATTGTGGAGAAGAAAAAAGTGGGGATCATTGATGTTGCTATACCAGGTGATAATAGAGTCACCGAGAAACAACTTGAAAAAATTACCCGATATCAGGATCTGAAAATTGAACTTCAGAGACTCTGGCATAAACCGGTATACGTGGTCCCAGTGGTAATCGGCACGCTGGGTGTGGTGCCTAAAGAGTTAAGCAAATTTAGAAGAAATTGGAGTTGACAAAACCACCATTAGTCAGCTGTAGAAGCTGCCTTACTGGGGTCTGCTTGCATATATCACGTAGTCCTAAATGCTTGGGAAGTGTTCGACTAGTGATTTGTATAACAAAATCCAGCGTAGTTAGCTGTGTGGTTAATTAATTAATTAATTAATTAATTAATTAATTAATAATAATAATAATAATAATAATAATAATAATAATAATAATAATAATAATAATAATAATAATAATATGGTGTTTCTGCTGATTCTTCTTGCTGGGAAATCCTTGTGAGGTCCTGCAGCCAAAAGGTATACACTATTTATAGATGAGCAGTCACATTGGCCTGAGTGCACCACAAGGAGGCTACTCTACATCATACTACCATTGTATGTGGTGAGTGACTTCTACTGCTACAGCACAAAAAACCCTGAACCATTTGAATCAAAATTGGGGGAGGGGGATGTTTGTCCTTCGCTGGATAACACTAGGCTGAGGAGTAAGTGTCACACACAGAGAGAGGCACATACACGCAAAGACCCAAAAGAGGAATGTTACGACATGGTATAGACTTACAGCAAAGATTTCAACTGTGTGGCTCATTAAAAGCTACAGATCATTCTGAAAGAAATAGATGCATCAACACTTGATTGTCCTGATGTGCAAATTATTCAGGAGAAGAAATTACTATTAGGACAGAATTTGGAGAAATCTAATGGACAGACATGACTGTATTTTATCTCCCTATCTGTTCAGCCTCTACATAGGCCATATCAAATGGGAAGCTCGATTATATTCAGATGAAGGAGAGAAAATTGTTGAAAGAAGCATGGGTAATTAAAGACTGAGCTGATGGATAGCTCAGTCTTCTTTTCTTAAGGCTAAACATGTCCAGTTCTTTCAGTGCAAAGTTCTACACTTAAGTCTGGGAATATTCTCAATCACCCAGGTGAGGTTGGCCTGTCCACTGTCCACCTAACAAGCCTATTGAGACCAGGGTGGTATGAAACCAAGGGGAACTATACATTGGAAATCTCCCATCAACTTTCCACAGACTGATGAAGCTTTGAGGCTTTGAGGTTCAATGACCTATGAGGATTTACTGTCTCGGTCCAGCACACTTCCACTGGGCTGCCAAGAATAGCCTTGTTAGCAGAGTGAAAAACATGCACAGCGAGAAGGTTGCAAACGCTTGTGGAGAGTTCTTCAAAAAAACAAGCTGGGAATTTATTTGAAAGCAGTTCTAGAAAAACAAACGTAGAGCTTTCTTACAAACCCAGACAGACACACAGCATAAACTCAGGAATAGAGATGGGCACGACCAGAAAAAAATTTTTTTGAGTTGTCGTTTTTTGGGACGGGTCCATTTCGGCTCGTTTCCGTTTTTCGCAAAATGTTTTTAAAATTTGTCGTTTCATCGTGTCGTTTGTTGTTACCACCGCGATTTCGCGCGATTTGACATCCCAGCGAGTGGCGTCCTGCCGGCGCTAGGTGTTTTTGCGCCCTAGGCGGCGGGCGTGGTGGCGGGGTGGCCATGGGCGGGCGGCGGCAGCGGCAGGGGGAGGGGCGGGCGCGCAGGCGCGCAGGCAGCAGGCGTGCGGGGGTGGGTGGCAGGCGCGCGGGCGGCAGGCGCGGGTCCTGCAATGACCCAGAGCAGGCGGAAAACACTTTAAACTGACTTGCTGCACAAGACTGCATCGAATAAAGCAATTGCAATTTTTATTGCAAAGAAAGTGGGCAGTGTACCCACAGCAGAGCTGCAGGGAGGGTATGAAAGGACCTTGGCTTGCCAACCAGCAAATTAAATTTTTAAAATAAATCCACACCTCCCCTCCCACTCAAACCTCCCCCCCCCTTTGAAGCACTATCAGAAAAGAAATCCTAACAAACTGCAGGATAATAAAAAAGAATAAACTGTGTTGCTATTCCCCACAGCAGACAGAGAATGAAAGGAATTATTATTATTATTTCCTAAAAATTCAATTGAATCAATTCCCTCCCTCCCTGCCTAACTGAAATCTAAAGGCTCCACGAAATGGAAACTAGTCTAGCACAGCAGCCAGCTACACACAGCCCTCTCCCACCCACATCCAAGCCCGGACTGCGACTCTTCTGGGAGTGCCTCGGCTTGTTATGCCCTCTTGCACATCCAGAAGTGTCAGTCAAAACCTGGCCATGCGATTGGTAGAATGGGTCCAAAAATTTGCATGGTCCCATCCCATGGCCAGCCCATCATTGAGCAGGTTTAAAAAAATAAAAATAAAATAAAATAAAATAAAATCAGTGTGACCTTTTACTGCTATAAAAAACGCACTGCTGCTACTGTAAAAATTCAAGCATTTAAAATAGCTAATTTCCGCATGTTTCTGTGGTGCTTTGGTGGTTTTTTGGATCACGATTTCAAAAAAAAATATTGCGGACGCCATTTTGGATCCCCCCGCACCGCATGGCAAATGGAGACGCCGAAGATGCCCCCTCCCAGCCCGGTACCAGCAGCCCAGGACAGGGTTGGGGGAAGGCTGGGCCCCCCCCAAGAAACCACCCCTCTGGTAGGTGCCCTCAGACAGGCATATTTTTGCCTGCTTTTTTGGCCGGGAATCGGTTTTTTTTTTAATTTTTAAAACTTTTTTCTGTGCCGCTTGGCATCGCGCAATCGCCGTGCGATGCCAGGAACGACAAAGACAAATCAGACCCAATTTTTCTTTTTTCGGTTCGAGTTTGAGTTCTGACAGCTTAATTGTCGTTACCGTTTCCGTTACGTAATGGAAACGATATCCGAAAACGGAAACGACAATTTCGCCAAGTCGTGCCCATGTCTACTCAGGAATACAAATGTAAACAGGAGTAACAGAGAGTACACAGGAACACAGCAAAACGAAGGAAGAATGCAGGAGTCAAGGCTCAGAGCAGGAGGGGAACAGAGGCTCAAACATTCCCTCTTAAATACACAAACACATGCACATGTGGAGCTTTCTACAAGGAGATAATTCTTTTCAGGATTCTTTCCATTGCAGCTTGTCAGCATCTCTGGTTTTAGAAAACCTAACAGAAGCTACTTCGATGAATAGCAAAACCTTTCACTCTCACAAGTAAAGAAGTCCAGTTGCCATGACTTCCAGATTCTACACTTAAGGGGGAAAAAACCAAATGCACAGTTACAGGTACTCGGCCCTGTAATATTATAAGTGAGAAACATTTTTGAATTATTGTACTTCATAAGCTGAATGTGAGTCAACAGTCTATGTGGCTGTGAAAAGGCTATTACTATTTTATGAAGTATTAGTTCCTCTCTATTTGGCACTGGTAAATCATTATTTGGGGTCCCGTGTCTGGTTCTGGACATGGTACTTTCAAACAGATGCTAACGAACTGGAGTAATTTTAGAGGAGGGCAACAAGGATGGTCAGGAAACTGGAAAAGCAATTTGTACAAGAAAAGACTAAAAGAAATGAGCATGTTTAGCCTTGAGAAAAGAAGACTGAGGGCCCTATCACACGGGTAAAAGAGTTGGTTAATAATAAAATCCACGTTTCTTTCTGAAGTCATCACGTGACTGAAAATGTGATTCCTGTGTTTCCATTGATGTGGTGTAAGTAACCATATTTTATATGTCCCCATGTCATTAACCTGCATCTAGAAGCTCTGAGGGGGAATTCTGGTGGTGTGGAACTTAGAAGCTCTGGTGCTACAGGAGTTCAAGCCCTGGCAGGGTGGCAATGGAATAAAGATTGGGGCCGCAATGTCAACATGAGGTGGGGGAGCAAGGCTGCTGCCGTCAAGAAACAAGGCAGGCAGGTGGGCAAGAATGTGTGTGTGTGTGTGTGTGTGTGTGTGTGTGTGTGTGTGTGTGTGTGTGTGTGTGTGTGTGTGTGTGTGTGTGTGTGTGTTCGCGCACACATGCACACAATGGTGTGTGAGAGAGAGAGACAGAAAGAGAGAATAAAGATATGCCAGTGCTGACAGGAACCAGTGCCAGTTGCCCTGCCCTTTGCTTCCATACCAGCTCTCAACCTGGTACTGCCACCACCAAGCCCTCCTCAGCCTCACCTGAGGCAGCCACCAGCGAGGGCCTTCCTCATTGACAGCCCTTGAGGGAAAGCTCGCTAATGCCTGGCTTTCACTGCTCCAGGCTGCCTCTCAGGCGGTTACTTCACGTACTTCTCGCCGCAGTTTGTGGCTCCGCTGCGGGCGCAGTCAGCCAAATGGAGCTTCACGTCCCTCTGGGGTCGCTGCGTGGTCGATCCGACCACGCCCCCTGAAGTGTGCTCCAAGCGGGGTGGCTGATTCCCTCCCAGGACCTCGGGAATCAGCTCTACCCGCTTCTCAGTTTGAATCGATGGAGCGTGTGGTTCTACTGGATTCGAATTGTAAACATGTTTTCATCGATTATATGCTTGTATCTTTGGTTTTCCGGCTAAAGGAAAACGAAATATCGATGTGTCGGTATTTCGCCATTCCTCCGCGTTCCTCTGTGCATCTTTGCCCGGTCTTTTCCGTTCTACCCGCAACCATGGCAACGACCGCAATTCTCCCTTGTTGCTGCCCGGCAGATGGCACTGTACCGGTCCATTTAAATACCCCCAAGAGATGTTCTTGTTTAAGACAACCATGCGGTGGCGATGTGGTGCATTTTTTGGTGTTGGGCCAACATGAGTTTATTGTTCCAACCCATCATGATGAAGAATCCTGTTCTTTCCCTTCTTCTCACTGCAGCACTCCACTCCAGGTTTTCGGTTTGCCACTCTGCGCAGATAATGTCCTATGCTGTGGCCCGAGCCTATTACCTCCATAGTGATGCATGGGGTATATGTGGCTTGCAATGTCCACTTTGGAACTGGATGAACCCGCCACTTATAGTATTGTGAGGTAGCCGTACAGTGTGTGATAAATGAGTTTTACAGTCATTTTTAGGTTTGAAAACCAAAGTTCCCTTTTTCATCACTTTTCATTCATCTTGTAATGTTTGTGTGCTGATAGCGAGTTTCACTGAATGCAGGGCGTCCCAGAGCTGTTTGTTTGTTTTTCTTGCCCCATGTTTGAATACCTTGCCCACCCTGAGTTTGAATACCTAGCCACACACATCCCCCGTGGAAAGGTTTCGTGCGGTGGGTGTCATAAAAACAATTCCATGCAGACAGTAATTGTTTGCACTCCTAACTGAAATTCCTCTGAGCACGTATAGAGTGCAGATACTGTAATCGTACATGTACCTGCGGATTTTCAACTCCGGCTTGTTCGCCACAGCTCATTTTTTGCAGGATGGCTGGTTCACAAACTAAAATAGCACTGAGGTGGTGTCTTTCATAGAAGGAAAACCAAACTGCTGCAGAATAATTAATGTTCCTAATGATAACAGAGCAATGCTTTTGAACTGCCGCTTTTAAGAAACATTTCTGAACATGCGGAAATTCTTTTCCCCGTCATGCCTATGAAAACAACCTTTTTCTAAAATGTTATGTATTGACCGCCCGGTCTGACCTTGCACATGTAAAAATCTTTGGAATCTGCTTTTTTGAAGCCTGCTCCCACTCACCCACTTCAGGTACAACCACAGTACTTGGAGTGAAATTTGAGAAGCGAAATAGCAGTCCCCCCCCCCATTCCCTCGAGGGAGAAGCCGACTCTAAGCCCGTAAACATGGAACCGGGAGGCAGGACATTTTGAACTGCGTGCGTGCGAGGCCGCTGTCAGTCAAAGGCAGATTTTTCGATTTGCGTTCCCTGGTTAACATAGCAGTTCCACAGCCTACTTTGATGCATGCATTAAAAAGATAATTTAATAAGTGCAACATTGCAATGAACGGGTGTTTGCATCATCTGTTTTCATTAAGCATTTTGAAAAACCACTGGGTGTTCACCTCTCCCTCCTACAGAAAACAGTACTAATGTCCCACTGTTTTGCAAATGAACTGTTGACCTCTGCTAGCAGCAGAGAATAGCTACTCCCTCCATTCAGATCTTATCTGACCCTTCCTCCCTTCCTGGGATGGAGGCTGAGAGATAAGCAATTCACACCTTTCTGCGAGGATCTTTTCTCTCGGTTCAGTTCTTTTTCGCTGTTGAATCATAAAAACAGAAAAACTCAGGTTCCATTTTCCTGCACAGGGGGACTGTTCATGCTTGTTTTCAAGACCCGTGTAGGGCTGTGTTTCCAATCTGTAGCCTGTTATCTTCAAGATATGAGTACATGCCTCCCTGCACCTAATGCAGAAAGGTTCTTTGTTTACCAGAAGACCTTCACATTCTTGGTGATCTACTGAATAGTAACATTAAAACACAGTTCATGAAACTTTCTGCAGGACTCTGCACTCCTAAAGACAACACAGCCAACTTGTCTCCAAACCTGCTACCTCACTAATTGCCTGTGCTCTGTGATTGGACAGCCAATTGACCTTTTTTCCTGGTGATCTGCTCAGGAAAAAATTTTCACTCTTGGTCTGAAGGGCCACAGGAGTGCAGCCTGGTTTTTCTGTCTTAAAATAAAAAAAGAAAAATCAGAATAAATAAGAGAAATGGTGCAGCGCCTTGGACATTTTTGGACTGCACATGAGATTAGGTCCTTATTGGAGTCTCTAATTGAACATCAATTCAGGCCAGTCTTGTTTGTGGCCGATGCCCGTTGAAATGAGCATGCATTTGTGCGTGCATCGGAGGACCTGCATCTCTTGGACTACCACAGATCGAGCCGGCAGTGCTGCTCGAAATTCAAAATATTGAGGCAGCAGTTCAATCTTGCAATTTTAAATTTCGGCGAAGACCCTCCTGTGGAGCACCAATCTCCTTGTTGGCATGAAATGAGGCAATTGTGGTGTCAGGCTGCCCAGCCAAACCCAGTGAATGCATTTCCGCCAGGTACCGCCTTATTTACCCACTACGTCAATGTTTGCGTTGTTGTCATAGAAATTGATAAGAATAGTTTTCCTGCTCATAAAGTAAAGGTTTGACTGGATTTCCTTGGCAAGTTCCAGAAACCAAACTTTGTTAGGCTTTTTAAGTGGTTTTTTTGTTAACTTTTAATTTACAGATGTTAATGTACACCATTGTAAGTTGTAAAGTTCGTTAACTCCCAATGTTACTTTTGGGTATTGTTCTTATTCCAGTATTGCAGACAGCAGAAACACTATTAAAAGTACTGTATTCTGCTGTGCAAAAAAAACCTTTTACTTAATAACTTTTGTTCAGTTGTGCTACCATGCATGACCTGTTCTGCGGGTAAAATAACTTAGGAAAGGTTTTTTTTCTCTGGAAAAGTGTAGTTTAGTTTTGAAAATGTTTACTCCTATATGAGTCCCCCCCCATGTCATGAGGGCTACTAGTTCCCCTGAAAGGGTTGGGGAAATTCTGCATTACTGAGGAAAAAACAGGATTTAAATATAGGCCTCCTGAAAGCCACCCCTTAACCAATTAATGTTTATGTGCTCTGTTGTTGTTCTCCCTATATGGGCTGCTCATGCAGCACACTGATTCCCACTATAGAGCAGGGTTTACCAGGCACATCAATTTAATATTAGTAGTGTATGTAAATGTGAAAAAATGTTTGTGTTTATTTTAAAAGAGGCTTTTCTGGTCAAGAAATTTGATGTACTTCCACTAAAGGGTTTTGTACATTCTGCATCTCAAACGAATAAAGAGGATTTAACAGTGGCCAACCTAAAATCCACCCCTTAAGTGAGTAATATTCAAGAGCTGTGCGGTGGTGCTCACTTTATTGGTTAGTCATGCTGCATTATGCTTCACAATATAAACATGGGTTTACCCATTGATTTTATTTCATGTTTTTAGTTTCTGGGAGGTACCTGTAAAAAATACTCTTTATACAGTAGTTTATAACTTGAATATCTGGTCAATGAATACCATGTACTTCTAACATAGGTGCAGGCCCTGCCCAGGATATCGGCCTGAGGCATTTGGCCGCTGTGAGAATAGTGCCGGGTGCCCATGCTAACCTTCTTCTTCGTGACCAGCAGCAGGAGGGAGAAGAAGGAGAAGGAGAGCAGGAGGAGGGAGGGAGAACAGCCTGGTAAGAAGGACTCAGTTAAAGGCTGAGGTCCCCTAGCAAATTAACAAGCACAACAGACAAGCACTTATTGAAATGGATCAAGGTACACCTGCCTCTTGTTATAATATAGGGTACAGCGATCCCAATCAAAATGGCTACAGTCCCTTCCTAGAAATTCTTGGACTGTAATTTCTGTGTTTGGTTCAAAAGCCATTGGGGAAACAGAAGGAGGGAGTCATGTCATTAACTCATTGCAGAACACTCATTTCTTACTGTTTCAGCTATTGTACCAGGAATGGATGCAATGGTGTTCACTGTCCGGAGGCATGAACGCCAAGCAGTGATTGCTGTGGTTCAGGAGCTTGCTCAGAGAGGTACGCCATACCAGTATTTGCCCATGTATTATTGTTTTGTAACCTCTTTACCTGAAGGAATTGCTAGGGCATCCTACCCACCACTGAAAACAGGAAAAACTAAATGTACTCAGCTGCACTAAGTTGTTTTGGGATATTGCAGGTTGAACACAGTTCATTGGGGAGCCATAACCACCTTGAGTTGTTGAGAACCATCATTGTTCTATCACATGTACAAATTCCCTTGTCTTTTGATTGCAGTTGCTGCTATTGAGGAGCATCTGGACGTATTCATCCAGCAAATCAACAGGCCACACCACCATAGACAATGAGCAACCCCAACTTTTGTGTGCCCTCCCAGTTTAGGGCCATACTGTTTTCTATGTTAGATGTTAATCCATTGAACTTGTTGGCATAACTGTTTCTGCTGTGTAGGAACAAGGACCAACCACTGTTATATTTATAATTTTTATATGTCTTTTCATGTTCTATTTCTGCAATGGCTGAAGTAAAGCCTTCTGCACTGCTGTTATTTACAAAAAAACAAAATTTTTATTTTAAGTAGAAGTTTAGAAATGAAAAAATATTTTCCTATACACTTGTCAGTCTGTTAATTAACAGTAGGCAACAGTAAATTAGTACATCCGTTAATGCATATTAATTTCCCGATGGTGAATACTGGTAATGTACACCAATTTTAGGGAGTGTATATCTGCCTCTTCTTCCTCAAGTGCCCCCTTCCTCGGACTTTACAATTAGATACGGAGAAGGTGTAGCATTCCCAGTGGAGCTCAGATTGGACCTGGCGGGGACTGATGGGAACTCATGGTTTCCATTTATGCAATCAGGGGTAATTTTTTTTCTTGGGGACCTCACCAGGAGGTGTGCTGTGAGTAACCCCAGAAACCCCTTCCCCAGAGAACAGCACCAAGTCTCTTTCAAGGAGGGACTGAGAGCAGTTCACCTCTAGATCACTGTCTGTGTCATTGTTGGACTCATGGTTATGGACAGAATCAGATTCTGAGTCACTGATCATGGCACCACTTATCGATTTGTTGGGCTCACTAGCAGAGGAGGGGCACAATGGGGCTTTCGATGCCTTTGGTATCCCTTTTCCTTTTACTCCCTCTGAATCACATTTCTTGGAGCACCTTTCTGAGCAGTCACAAGAACTGGAGGTGATGTAATCTGTTAGTTTCTCCAGTGACCTAGAAGAAACCCTTAGGTTTGTAATAACCTAAGCATTGCAAAGCTTTGTGGGAAGTATCCCTTATTTCCAAAGTGGGAAAACCACCCATAAAAAATTGGTGAAATTTAGAGAATTAGAAAGGAAAGTTATATTCAAATGGTATAGAACATCGACACAACTTGCATACATGATAAAAGGATTTAAACCAAATTGTTGGCATTGTAACAATGAACCAGGTTGGTATTCCCACCTTTGGTGGGAATGTGTTAAAGTTAAATCATTTTGGAATATAATCCTTAGGAAAATAGAAAATTGGTTCAAAATTAAATTAGAAATTAATGGAAGTTTATTATTTATGGGTATATTGGGTTGTGAAAAATTAAGGGCCGTAGACAAATATTTATTGAAAGCAATGCTAATAGCGGCACATGCAGTGATCACATGGGGATGGAAAGATTCCACTAAATGGAATGAGGATAATTGGAATCTATATCTTCTTGAAACAATACAATCAGACATATTGGCAAGATTAAAAATGGGAAGATTGGGAAATTACGAAAAAGAAAAGTGGTATAGTTATTTTAGATGGATTAGGGAAGAAAAAGTATCCAAAGAAATATGGGAGAAATGTAAAAAACTGAAGGATTGGCTTAAGCTATGAAGAAAGTAAGGAGGTTTAAGAGGAAGCCAAAGACATTGGTGGAATATACTAAAGAGCTTGTAGGAAAGAATGGAAAATAATTTGTTCTTTGGTTCCCGGGGTTGGGGAGGTGTTGGGGAGGGGGGATGCAAAAACAAGCGACGTAATTACGTATTATTCTGTATGTATTACTTATTAGTTTCTCAAAAATTAATAAAAAATTAATGTTAAAAAAATTGCTGCAGCTAAAAAAAAAGTAATAACCTCGTTTTGGAACCATTTCTCTGCCTCATCTTGCCAGGACCCTGCCTGTCATGGAACCCGAATGTGAAGGGTTAAATGCTGAAGAGCAGCAGGAGGAGCCTTGTAGTTCAACCCAGCAGGCAGCTGAGTCTGAGGATGCAGCTGAGGGCACATCTCCTCCTCCTATAAGGGCTAGGAGCAGGATCCTGCAAAGGAGAACTAACAGGAGAGCTAGGGAAAGGATCTTTAATGATAGGCGTAGAATTAGATCTGAAAGCCCTGAGTTCTAGCAGGAGCCTTGCCAGAGATATGGGTGTGCTCCCTGTTTTAGGATAAAGCTAGCAAGTTTACCCTGAATCCTCTGTGGGAGCAACACGTCACTTACCTTGCCACCACGTTCCTGTGTGTTATCTTGACTTTGTTTCCTGACTTTGGATCAGCTTACTTATTTGCTTCTGTAACCACCACAGGACCCTGAAAATACGCAGTAATGTCCGTTGTTCCTCTATAACAAAGGCTTGGAAACTAGAGCCGGAAAGAAGGACAAAATGTGAAGTAGACAGGTAGAGACCGAACCAGAATACGGAAATACGATGCAGAAGAGAGGACACTAACTGTACATTAAAAACCACGCGACCACCCCCCCCCCAAATACACAGGAAATTTATATACACAGAAAACTCTGGTAAGACCACAGCCTTATTTCACTTTCTGAACTTAGGTGAGTTGTGGGGAGTCATGAACTGTGCAAAGAATATTTTTCTGATGAATAAGTATCTCCTGCCAAATATTTATTTTATTTATTTTATTTATATTCTACCTTGCTCTCAACAGGGGACCAAACCTTTAATCGTGCTTAGGTTTAATGTTGGACCTGGAAAGAGCAAGCAAAGCCAAGCTAAAGAAATAAAACCGAGTACAAACAAGAACTGCCTTGTAGGCTTTCACTGGTACTTTATATGCATTCCTGTGGAATACTTAGAAATATCTCCATGATAATGGAGATGTCAGTTGCTTAAGGGAACATAATGTACAAAAAAGTTCTCAGTGCTTTCAGCCCAAGTTAGTGTCGGAGTATCATGAGTAATGAATTCCAGTCTATAGATGTGTTTCGTATCCCTACAACCATTTCTGTTGTCTAGTACCATTCTGGGAAGCTGTGTACTCTACAACCCCAAACAAACCAGGTATCCTGGATACCCAATAGCTCAGCAGCCACAACTGATGCTATTGGACAGCTTAGTGCTTTCGAACAGCTGAAAGCAATTCATCCAAGTCTGGGTTAAATCACACTCTTTTCATTCACTCATTGGGTGGTCTTGCATTGAATGCTACATTGTAATAAACAAGACAACGGGCAACAAAGGATTCTTACATGCATTATGTTTTTAAGCTATTTTCTAAGTCTGGAGACAAAATAAATACTTTTAAATAGCTCAGTATAGCACAAATGATCACATGGTGTGTTTCTTCAATATAATCTCTTCCTGATTTATGTCCAGTAGTGTTTCCCAGGTAAAAGATTGAAAGATTAGTCATATGGAGGAGGGGCAAGTATCTGCATTGAGGTGCCATAACAAAGAAGTAACAGCAGGTCATTGATCAGAGTAGCTCAGCCTTTGCTCAGCCTTTGCTCTGCTTCTGCCTATAAGACTCTCTGGTTCCACCTTTACATGGGAAGAATTTTAATCAATACAGAAATGGGCATATCATTCTGCATCTGGCCCTTGGCACTTACATTCAGAAGATTGCTCATTTCTTTAACCTACAACCAAAAAATAATAATCTGAATAAAATTTGGCATCTACTGTAGGATCCCTGTATCCACAGAGGTTCGGTTCCATGTCCTGATGCTGAAAACCATGGATAATAGTCACTAGAGATGGGCACAAAATGCCAAAATTGTGTTTTGTGTTCGTTATTCGGGCCCTGGGGCCCGCTTCGTTCCATTTCCATTTTTCGCCCCCTGGGCCCCACTTCGTTTCCGTTTCTTCATTTTTCGGGTGCAGCAAGCTGTATCCGCAGGGAGCCCTCCTGGGGCCGGGCACCACCGGAGCCGGCAGCATGTGGGCCGGGAGAGCATTCCCACAGCCACAGGGAGCCCTCCTGGAGCCAGGCGCTGCTCCAGTCACCACCTCCAATAGGCCGCCACCCCAGAGCACCACCGAGCACTGCCCTTCCTTGGGCCCCCTCCCCAAGGATCAATCCGCTGCTCCGTCTGCCACACCATCAGGTCGCTACCCCCAGAGCCCTGCCCTAACTGGGGCCCTTCTCCCCAGGAACCACTCCGCCCTGGGGGCCACTGCCCCAGCAGACCACCACCCTGCCCCCTGGGCCTAGACCCAGGAAACCTGTGGGGGGTGCCGCTGCACTCCCCTCCATGCTCCAATGACACCCTCCGCTCCGGCTTCCGAGCCGGCTGCACCATCGCCACTTTGCCACGTGGCCAAGATGGCACTGGGCGCAGCCGAGCTCCAGCGTCCTCCCCTCCAAAGCCTGCTGAGTGCCGACAAAGAGGTCGAGATCCCAGAGCCCAGCCCTCATGACTCATGAGTCATAAGGGCTCAGATCCTGCCTCTTCTCATGAGACCGGCAAAGTCTCATGTCGGCTCCAGCGGTGAGGGGGAAAAGATGCTCCACCAGGCCCAGCTCCCTCTCGCCGCCCTCCGCTGCTCCATTTTTCATCGTGCAAGCGGCGTGAAGCCAGTAACGGAAAACGAAGAAAATGTTCTTGGTTCTGTTCGGTTCGAGCCTGCCCCATTGCAACGGTCGTTATTCGTACCGTTATGTAACAGAACGAATAACGGAGAATGGTAACGAAAAAATGGTCATTTCGTGCCCATCTCTAATAGTGACATAATACAGTATCTCGCTCCCTCTAGTGGTCAGTCTTGGTAACCACATTGTGTAAATATGTATTTTTTTTTGTTTTTCTTTTAGTATCTTTAAAAGTTTCCTACCACAGATAAGTGAAACCATTCATACAGATCCCATGGATACTGTATATCACATATATGTTGTATATGTTGTCTGCGAAAACCAGCATACTGTAAAGATGAGGGTGTTTGGCTGGAAACTAGGAGATCTAGGTTTCATTTCCTGTAGAGCCATACATTTACTAGGTCAGTTACAATCTCTCAGTCTAGCCTGTTTGAAAGTGCATCGCCTTGCTCGTACCACAGGCTGTGTTTGTTCAAAGGGCAGTTGTGAGGAAAAAGAAAGAAGGGAATAGCCATGTAGGTTGTTGGGCTCAGTGAAAAAATGATGGGATATATGTATAATTAAACTAATAACATTAATAATACAGAAAGCAAATAGGTATTAATTAATAACAAATACATATTTAAACTAGCAATAATTCAAATATTGACACACAGCTCTAAATTATTTTATCCCATAATCCACATTTCTGGAGATTTTTAAATCCTCAAATATGACTTGACACCAGTCTGTTTTGGATCCCAAAAGGATGAAATTAATCACATAACACAGATATTTAGCAGAGTTACAATATACATGAACAGAGAACTGTGTTGCAAGAGCCAGGCAATGCAACACTCAGCAGACAACTGAGTTCAGAGATGTACAATATTCTGGAAGCTACAGAGGATGAAGAGCTTGGGCATGTTTATATGGAAGAAGATGATTTCTTTAGGCATCAGACACTGTATCTGCTGCTCTGCGAATTTTTTAATGGCATGTCCTGCTTTTACTAGAGACATATACCTCAAATGATGATCATTGCAATAATATGATTCTGTGCATTGTATGCTAAGCATGGGGAGATAGGCTGAAGGCACCTGTTCTGGATTAAGCTCTTAGACAGAAGCCGACAGAAATCATAAACATCAGGACCATATATAGAAATGGATAGAGGGGAAATTTATTATGTTCAGCAAACATACTAATTCCCAAGTTAGATCTGCAGTAATATCTATACGTAAAAATCTCCAAAAGGCAGAGGTTTAAACATAAGATAAATTTCAGTGTCCTGGGTCCAATAAAAGCCTGTCAAGCAATATCATTTCGGCACCACTTCCATAACAAAGATTTCCAGTGTTATAGAACACAGTATAAAACATCTTTAGTTTAAAATGAAGTCCATGCATAATGCATGCATCAGCACTCCTGTAAACAAAAAAATAAGGTAGAGCTACAAACTAAAATCCACTGGAAAGCAATGTACTTCTTTAAAACGTACAAATTAACTTAGGTTTCTGAGCTATATTGAGAATATATGTCTTTTCTTGATGGTACATAATCAGGTTTGTGAACATGCACAAAGGACCATTCATCTTTATTTCTAGGAAGAGCATTCATATACCCTATGATGGTAAATGGTAGCAGACTTCAAAAGTAGAAATTTGGGAGTCATCATTAATCCCAAAATACAGTATGAACCTCTCCTTTCCCTTTTCTTCTCTCTATCTATTTCTTCCCCTCCTTCTCTTTAGACTGCCAGGGAGAAAAGAAGTAAGGGTTCCTATAGTGTTATCTTTATAGTTATAGAGATCATTTCCCCATCACAGCTTGTCATATAGGGATGAAAATGATGCAACTACTACAGCATTTTCTTCTACATGACTGATGCCAAAACAACTACTAAAGTGGTGTACATTTGTGAGAGGTAGCCATGTTAGTCTGTGCAATAATTCCAGGAAAACATCAAAACAAAACAAAACAAAAGACAAAAGCATGTGGCACCTTAAAGACTAACTATTATATTTTAATGTAAGCTTTCATGGATACATCCACTTCTTCAGACATATAGTAGCAGAAAGAGATGTGCAATTAATATATAACAGAATATAAGTTACATACCAAATGTTCATTGGCTGTTGGATGAGTCACTGCATTTGATGTAGTGATTAGGCTGTATTGTTTAGGTCTTTGTTGTGAAAAGACCTAAACAATACAGATAGTTTTAGCTGGTAATCTGCTGTTACTGTTGGTAGTGGCTAGAAAAGCTCAACTATAAAGTCAATTTTTAATGACCTTTTAAAGGATTTCAGAAAGGAAAGCAGTTGAATCTTGGGTGGAAGATTGTTATAAAGACATGGTGTGACTACCAAGAAAGCAGAGTTCTGCTTATATTCCGCTCCATACCACTTCAAGTAGTCTCTGGGTGATTTTACAGTTTTAATACAGCATGCAGGGTATGCTACAGTGAGCTGGGTACTCATTTTACTGACCTCGGAAGGATGGTAGGCTGAGTAAACCATGAGTCGGCTACCTGGGATTGAACCCCAGGTCATGAGCACAGTTTTACCTGCAGTACAGGCATTTAACCACTGTGCCACGGGGCATGGATTTTGTTTTCCCCTTCCATACCTCTCTCTGGATTAGGGAACTTAAGTGCTCTGTCTGCAACGAATGAGTATCATGGATTGATCTCAGCAGAAGAAGGCATTCTGCCAGGTAATGAAGTCCTACTTCCCCATGAGGTCCACTCCAGCTGCTGAGCCAATGGGAAAGATTTCTGACTAAGGTCATCTAGTGAGGAAGGGCTCTATATTCCCTTGTAGTTGCTCTTGGAAACATTTTTGTGAGTGAGGGACTTTTGTTGATGTAAAATTAATAGATTCTTGATTTTTCTTTCTTCTAGTTATTACTACATTACTATCACTAGTGTGTGTGTGTGTGTGTGTGTGTGTGTGTGTGTGTGTGTGTGTGTGTGTGTGTGTGTGTGTGTGTGTGTGTGTGTGTGTGCAAGCCCACAGAAAGGTTTGCATCCTTGTATGGGCTTTCAACGTATTGGAAGAGATTTCAATTTCAGAAATCAGTACATTTAGCTTCTCTTGTTCATCCCGTGATGCAATTGCTACAGTTCTTCTTCTTCTTCTTCTTCTTCTTCTTCTTCTTCTTCTTCTTCTTCTTCTTCTTCTTCTTCTTCTTCTTCTTCTTCTTCTTCTTCTTCTTCTTCTTCCTGCTGAACTGGAGGTGGGCAATTATTCTGCTATAAATAGTTCTCTGTACCCTAACCATGCTATATTCTGGGAGATTCAGTAACACACAAACACGAGACAGACAAAGTACCTTCAGCAGAAGACTGGGTGAAGACTTAAGGTGTTGGAATGGGCTGAAAATGGCAAAATTGTCAGCATTAATTGAGGACAGATCCATGTTTAGAAACCTCTATTAGACTTTGCGCTAAAGAAAAGAAAAAGATAATTTGCTGGTTTGCGGCTTTGATTTTTAAGACTTATTCAAAAGGATATTTCGGAATTTGGACTAACGTGGATCTTTCTGAATCCAATTTGGAAGTACTCTTTTTGAACTATTGAAAGAAAATCTGCGAAATTACTGTAATATGTAAGGCAACAGATGATCTAAAGCTTTAAAGCACCTATATGTTAAAAATTGTACTTAACCAATCTGCTCCCAGCTGAACTCCTTCCCTAAATGTATCCCCTGTACATAAGAAACCAATTCAAAAACCTTTAAAAAACCATGCACAATGATAAAGACTCAGACACAAACCAAGTACTGTAGGAGTATCTGCAAAAGAGCACAGACAAAGCAGGTCCCAATTTGAGTAATGCCCCTACTCAAACACATACCCAAAGTCTAGTAAACATAGAGCAATTAAATATTCCAATCTGTCTGGACATTCCTCTATGTATCTTGAAACAACTGGCATAGAAAACAAACAAGAAAAGGCAGTGCTAAGATTTTCATTTGGTTTTAAGTAATGTGCATATATTTTCCTTACACACACATACACACATACATAAATTTATACCAGTTTTTAACCTAGTAAATAAAACCTTGTAACTGTGCAACTCTGTGATACACAACTAATAGTTTTTTGTCTCTCTGCTCATCAGAAGAACAGGTTGTGCCTTTTGAGCATTCAAAGTGAACTGTGAAAAAGCTCCAGGAGACATTTAGCTGATTTTACCTTTTCCTCTTTCTCTGTTTCTTCAAAAGCAAAATGCAATACATTTGGGAAGGCATGGCAATAGGAAGGTCTCATAGCAACAGGAAAAGCTGCAAGGACCTATCCTTGGTATTGCACAAAATAATGTTTAATCGTGCTGTCTGCTCTTCGTACCACATGTATATTGTGGTAGGTGCATATTTCCAAACATATTTTTACACTTGGTGAATTTCTAAGAATTATGCTCCTGGCATTACCACTGAAGTACTTTTTCTATGCCTACCAGAAAGCTCAGTTAGTTCCTTTCCAAAGGCACAATTTGGAGAAGCTGCCTGCTCGGACTACATTTTCTAGAATCTCTCTATAAGTATGGCCACTGGCCAAGTTAACTGGGATTTGTAAACACGCAAATAAAACAAGGGATTTTTTTTTGCCTCTGTCTGAAAGCAACATTTTTAAGGGATATAGAAAGAGGAAAGAGGACATGACAATGCTAAAGGCACAATGCAGGTCTTAGGTTCACTCTCTATCAGCCCCACTACGTTTGCAAGTGTGTTTCGTAGTGAAATGGGGGGGGCAGGTCTTTGTTGTGGCCTTCGGAACTCCTTCCTACATGAAGTCAGGCTGGCCCCATCTTAGCTCCCTTTCTACAAGCAGGGGAAGAGCTTTCTCTTCGGGCAAGCTTTCCCCTTTTTAACTGGCTGCCTGAGTGGGAATTTTAAATGGCTTCTTGTGCCTTAGTGCATCAAATATGTTTTGGTGCTTCTTCTGTTTACCATTTGTGATATATATTTGAACTTTTTCAGCACTTACTTACTTACTTACTTACTTACTTACTTACTTACTTACTTACTTACTTACTTACTTACTTACTTACTTAGTATAGTCTGTGCAAGCCACCTTGGGTCTTTCTTAAGGAGAAAGGTGAAGAAGAAATGTTTCAGATAAATAAATAATAAATGTTCCAAACCCTTTGGGGGAGCCCCCAAATCCAAAGGCCAAGAATTGCAGAAGCCATACTAAACCTAAGCACTGGGACCAAAACCTGAGACCTGGCAATACTAGTTCAGATGCAGAGGACCTTTTGCTATAACTTATATCAGAAACGAAAAGCTGACTGTCACTTGAGCTTTGCATGCACTCTGCAATGACCCATTTCCAACCCAGACATCCCGTAGGATGTGAATGGGGACTAAGAAACGGCATGACGCCTCTTCTACTTCCCTATGGGCAGTCCCCTGGCAGGCTGCAAAAAAAAAAAAAAATTCAGCCTGCATCCATTCCATTTTACCATCACCCAAAAACTGTGCAGGCTTGATTTATGATCATGCTACAGATGAGAGTGAGACAGAAGAAGGAACAATTTCCTATTTTGATCATGAACATTTCAGATGCTACCATCTCTGCAAAGGGTCATGATTCTTGTCCTTTTTTGTGGTCGTGATGAAGCAATAGTTCTAAAAGGATGCTGAAACTGAAAATAAATGCCTCCTGCTAAAACAGCCTTGGAAGCAGAGGTCTTTCTGCAGAAGATAAAATCATAGTTTTCAATTTGCAAAAGAGTAAAGCAATATAAAAATGTTTCATTTTAATGTGCTCCGTATGTCACCAATGAACAAAATATAATAGATTTTTCTACATGAGTTTATAAAAACATCCAGAGGCTCAGATGTTTCATAATATCCAGGTTTCTGGAAATATATGGTAGGTTAGGAGGATTAATGCAACCACTTACCACAGCAATTGAAAACAATCAGAAGTAGCGTTTGAAGTAACAAATGTATTCACATTAAGGCTATCTCATATTCTCTGTGTCAGACTGCCAAGCCTACAATATCTTGATCTGGGAACTAAATGGCCAACCATCATGTACAAAAACTATTCTTTCCCTCTGTTACAATTTCAGAAGTGACCAATAGGCAATGACTCTTCCCCGTGTTTCTCCTGAAGTGTTTTCATTAGGTCCAAATTTAATTATTTATTTATATTTATTTATTTATTTATTTGATGTATTTCTATACAGCAACCTTTTTCCAAAAAGGAACTCAGGGCAGTTTCCGATAAAATCAGTTAAAACACAGATAAAACAACAGGAACAATGGGAACAATGGGAAAGCAGTGGCAAGATAAAATAGAAAGAAAAAAAATGGCAAAGAGGGAAAACCCTCGGCGGAGAGTGGCAGAACCAAAAATAAAAAAATAATAAAAAAATAGACAGAAATGAGGTCACCATATGCCTCCTTGAAAAGCAGAGTTTTTAATGCCTTTCTAAAGGCGGGCAGGGACTCTGCAAGGCACAGCTTACTCAGAAGCTGGTTCCAAAGAGAGGGACCAACAACAGAGAAGGCGCGGCTATGGGTTACCGATTTCCCCGCCTCTCTTGGAGTGGCCATTCTGAGTGAGCGCGCCTGTGACGACCGAGTGCGTCTGGCCTCAGTTGATCTCAGTTAATTGTTAATTGCACAAAACCACGTGTTAGACATGGGCACGACTCAGCGAAATTTTCATTTCCGTTTCCGTTTTTCGTTTCTGTTACATAACTGAAATGGTAACGATAATTAAGCTGTCAGAACTCGAACTCGAACCGAAAAAAGAAAAATTTGGTCGGGTTTTTCATTTTTGTTTGTGGCATCGCGGTGATCGCGCAATGCGATTGCGAAGCACAGAAAAAGTTTTTAAAAGTTTTTTTAAAAAAAAAACCCGACTCCCGGCCAAAAAAGCAGGCGAAAATATGCCTGCCTGAGGCTTTGCCACCTACCAGATGGGTGGTTTCTGGGGGGTCCCCGGCCTTCCCCCCTCTTCTCCTGTCCTGGGCTGATTGCACCAGGCTGGGGGGGGGGTCATCCTCATTGTCTCGCCATGCCATGCGGTGGGGGAGGGATCCAAAATGATGACCACAATTTTTCTTTTGAAATCGTGGTCAAAAACACACCAAATCACCACAGAAACATGTGAAATTTATTTATTTTAAATGCCTGAATTTTTATAGTAGCAGCAGTGGGTTTTTTATAGCAATAAAACGTCGTATTGATTTTATTTTATTTTATTTTATTTTTTATTTTTTTAGACCTTCCAATTTGGGCTGGGCATGGGATGGGACCATGCAAATTTTTCGAACCATTCCACCAATGGAATCACCAGGTTTTTGACTGAGACTTCTGGATGTCTCGGAGGGCATAAAAAGCCGAGGCACCTTCCAGAAATCGCAGTCGGGTGTATGGATGTGGTTGAGGGAGGAGGGCTGGCTGCTGGTGCTGGTGCTGGTGTGATCCGATCGAGATTGAGGAGGGAGGCTGGAGGCTTTAGGATTTAAGTTAGGCAGGCAGGGAGGGAATTGAATTTAGAAAATAATTTCTTTGATTCCCTGCAGCTTTGTCTGCTGAAGGGAATAGCAGTTTATTCTTTATTTCTTCTCTGGCAGTTTGTGAGGATTTTTTTCTGATATTGGATAAAGGGGAAGTTCTACTGGGAGTGGGAGGATTTATTTTAAATATATATTATATACTACCATTTATTTTCTATTTTCCCAATTTCAATTTGCTTGCACACACACAGATTTGGGGTGCAAGCCAAGAACAGAACCTCTATCCTAAGTGATATCCTAACTGCCCACTCACCCGTCCGCCCGCGCCACCGCCCGCCCACTTGCCCACCCGCGGCCTCCGCCCGCTCACCCGCCCATGCCTCCCCCCTGCCGCTGTTGCCGCCCGCCCATGGCCCCGCCACCTCCGCCCGCCCACACCTCCTCCCCGCCCGCCCCCCATCCCGCCCACCACCTAGGGTGCAAAAACACCTAGCGCCGTCCCTGATTGCAGGACACCCCTATGCTCTGGGGGGAGTCAAATTGTGCTAAATCGCGGTGGAAACGACAAACGAAACGATGAAACGACAAATTTTTGAAATTTTTTGCGACAAACGGAAACGACCCGAAACGGATCCGTTCCGACAAATGAAAACTTGAAACGTCATTTTTTCGGGTCGTGCCCATGTCTACCACGTGTTGTCAACACAATAGGGCCCATCTCTCATGTGTCAAGGAAAGTAGCACTTTTCAAATACTTAAAAGGCAGTCATGAAGAGGAGGGGCAGGATGTGTTCTCAATCATCCCAGAGCGCAGTAATGGGCTTAAGCTACACAAAGCCAGAATTGGACCTAATATAAGGAGAAACTTTGTAACTGTGAGAACAGTATGACAATGGAACCAAGTACAGTGGTATCTCTCCTTACGAGTTTAATACATTCCGAATGCATGCTTATAAGTTGAACAACTTGTAAGTAGAGCAGCTGTATCTAAACAATCAAACTATTTAATTAATTAAATTGGAAAAAAATTGTAAGTAGAGCAGACCACATCTAAAATTTGTAAGGCAGCAGTTAAAATGCCAACGGTTTTCCACTCTTAAGTTGAATTGGTCATAAGTAGAGCCACTCATAAGTAGAGGCACCACGGTACTGTGATTGTGATTGCTCCAGTGCTGGAGACATTCAAGGGAAAAGCTGGATGACCACCTGACTGCCCTTTGATTTGGATTTATGCCTTGAGAAATAGGTTGGACTTGATGGCCTTATAAACCCCTTCCAACTCCATTGTTCTAGGATTCTATGATTCTAAAGGGGTCCCTTTCAGCTTATTTTGAGAAGAACGTGGGTCGATGCTGGGGTAGCTGGTGCACTGTGATGTGGCCAAAAGTTGAGGAGCCATATAGCCATCACAAAATCCAAATACAAAAGTGGAACAGGTGATACCTTTTGGCTATTAGAAAATTAACAAAAACGTTGCTAATATTTTGAGGGTGAAACCCTCTTCCTCAGAGCAGTACCAATAGGTTATAACATAGCAAAAGATGGAGTTGCCAGGAGTTATTTTTTAGATGTAAGGTCCTTGGCAAGATGGGGGGAAAGCCAGGCAGTTTCTTAGTTGAGTCTTGGAGCTTGGGTATTTTTAGGCTGCATCTGAAATGAAGTGAGGGGTGTGTTTTTATTGTCCTAGTCCTTCCATAGGCATGGCAGGGCTCACGTGATGTGATGTGGTCAGTGATTGTGCACTTTGCAGGTAATGTGGGAGACAGGGTTGAACTAGATGCTACAGAGAACTCATGGTTCCTTAGGTGTTAAAAGCCTCATGCTAATAATCCCATGAGTTTTAGCAATCCTCCACAGCCTGTGAATTAGATTGGTTTTGGTTTGTGATTGATAATCAGGGGCTCAGGCAGCAACTGGTAACCAATGTAGCTGGTAAAGAATCAGTGTGATATGTTCCCTGTCAGTCCGACCACTTGCCAGCTGTGCTGCACAATTCTGGACCAGTTGCAATCGCCGGACCATCTTCAAAGGCTGCCCCATGTACAGAGCATTGCAGAAATCAATACAGGATTTTACCACTTCATGCGTAAATTCTGTAATTTAGAATCCAGATCTACAGTGGGGTGGGGAATGTGTGGCTCTTCTGAGGTCAGTAAAGATCAAAACTCTTGATTGCAAGGTGTGATGTATACCACCCATAGTTTTTATATTTCTTGCTGCCACCACCAGTTTCCTGGATCCAATTACTTCATTTAATAAGAGAGTCTGACAGCAAGTTATATATTTTCAAAATAAAACTTGAAACGTTTATTGATTTATCCTCATGATATAGTGATGACTGAATTTCAGAATACTCTCTTAGATCAGTGTTTTTCAACCTTTTTTGGGCCAAGGCACACTTGGCTCATGAAAAAAATCACGAGGCACACCACCATTAGAAAATGTTTAAAAAATTCCTCCCCCCCTTCTCCCCGGCACTGCAGCCGCCAACACACCAATTCCCCCCCGCCGCTGTTTCCCAAAGCAAAACAGAACCCTCCGTCCTCGGCAGCAGCGGGGGTGGTTCCGAGGCGCTCAGGCGCTTCCCACCAGACGAGGAGAGTGCGGGGAACGAGGGAGGGGGCGGACAGGAAAGGGCCGGTTCGTCGGTGCTGATGCTGCGGGTGGTTTTGTGGAGGGCCTCACCACCGCCGCCACACACACACACACACACACGCACGCACGCACGCACGCACACACACACACACACACACACACACACACACACACACACACACACGATGGCTGTGCAGGCAGGGAGCGCCGAGGGGAGCAGCAGGCGGGCTTCCCTCCGCGCGGCCGAGGCGCAACGAGAAGTTGAGCAAACAGGAACAGGGTTGGCCGCGCGCGCGCACGCGCGCAGAGACACAGAAACACACGCACACACCGGGAGCCCGCGCCACTGCCACCGCTCTGATTCATTGGCCCAAAAGGGGAGGAGAGGAGGAGGCGGAGTTGCTGCTACTTGCTCGCCCAGCCCGCCCTCCAGGCCCCGCAAGAGGAGGCAGCTGGTCCGCATTGCCGCCCCGCAGCTCCTCCTCCTCCACGCGGGCGAGGTGAGAGGAACCCCCGGAGGTGGCCAGCAGGCAGGAGGGCGCAACGGCGGGAGGAAAAGGCAGCCTGCGGCCGCTCCCCTCCACTCTTTCCCCGCGCGGCCGCAGGTGCTGGGTGGGGGTGGCTGGGGGTGCTGTGTGCCTGGGGCAGGGGGATCCTACCTGGCTCGGCCTCATGGGTCTCCCAGCTCTCTCTCGCTCTCCAGTCAGCCTCCTCCTCCTCCTCCTCCTTTTTTTTCTCCTTCCCCGCCCACGGCCAGCCTTTCCTTGGCGCGCAAAGCAAAGCACGCCGGGAAAGGTAGTCCGGTCTCCTCCCCAGGACCTGGGGAGGAACTACACAACCGCTGCCTTGCTGGTGTGGGAAGAATTTTTCCACGGCACACCAGCCAAGGTCCAACGGCACAGCAGTGTGCCGTGGAACAGCAGTTGAAAAACGCTGTCTTAGATCATAACTATACTTATACCTCTCTGGCTTCCCTCTCCTTTCCACAGGGTTCTATACATTTATATCCTTTAGCCACACCCACCGATTCACTGATTGGCTATTCTAAACACACACATAAATATTCATAAATAATGGTTTATATTCATAAACAACCCTGTTCGTCACACAAGGGTCTCCAGGTCCGAGGCATGAAGATTCTGCCTTTTGAAAAGAGGCAGAGTTAATAGGTTGCATTGCATTGCCTGCATTGACCTACTGGATAATAACTAAACAAGAAACATAACAGCACATGGAAAGGCATTGGCTTGATGACAGTAATAACTTATTAAAAATCTGGATTCTAAAGTACAGAAGACACCTGCATCATTTGCTGTCAATAACCATCATCCCTCATGAGATCCTCAACTGTTGTAATTTTCACATGCTCACATAAATCAGAAGCTAAAGCAGCTTTCATACTCCATTCATGTCCTTAAGATGAAATTTCCTCTCACAAACAAGTGTTTTATGGGAAAGGAGGTAAATAACTGTCCTGTCAAGTGATAACCACTCCACTTCCTTCTCAATTAAATCTAAATTATTTAATTCACCTCCAGGACATAGAAGGAAATATCCCTGGGTTTTGCTGTCCAGCAGCTGTTACTATCAAGTACCACACAACTGAGTCGTTCTTCTTGAAGCCCGCTCATTTCAAAGAGTTGCATGAAAATGATGCTTGGTTTTGTCAGCTGCCTACTGCGTGCATTTTTCACAGGCAGAAGGATGCCCTAAATGAAAAAGTAAATCACAGCAACCAGATGTTTCAGGCATGCCTTGCTCATACTTGCACATGTGTTTTGTCAGTGATGTGAAGGGAGAGGAAGAAGGTGTTTGTTTCAGAAGTGTGAAAGTGAGGAGAAAGCAGCCAACAATTTGCCCGTCCAGACTGAAATAATGAGTCAAAACCAAAGTTTGGGTTAAATATGGGCCACAATTTTTTAACAAGAACGTTTAAAGTTAAACTTTTAACTGTAAGGAAAAGAGGGTCTGTGCCGCAGCACAAGTGGGTAGTGGGTACCATTTGTAGAAGTTATTAGCAAGTGCCCCTAACTGACTTAAGAGACATTCCAATGTCCCGGTCATTAATCTTGCTTCTCCTCCTGAATCTCCTGATATTAAGTGCAGCCCTCATTACCTGACCTACCGTTATAGGGTCACCTATACCTAATGTCTAATTGTTGGTGTTTATTAATTTTATATGAGGGCTGCCAACTGCCTTAAAGGTGCTGTATAAAGGAGGGGCCTGGCATAATCAAGATGCCACTTGTGCTACCCACCACACTGAAGAGACTACACTGTATGTCTCTTTATACCATCAAGCCGAATAGCTTGGCCCACAGGCCCTCTTGTAGGTTGCAGAGAAATATCTCCAGGCCCAAATCCGACAAATGTACCCCATCATTGCGTTATAGCTCCTTCCTATGTTTGTAATATCAGGGTGATTAATTACAGACCCCAGTCCTGAATTGATGAATTGAGCTATCTCTCTATTGACTCCCCTTTTGGCCTTGTGCATATTTTGGGGGGTCATGGGCTGGTCCCCACAGCAAGCATTATTATTACAGACCATATGATACGGGTTGCCGGGAATCTACAAGGAAAGTCACTCAGGCCATCAATGGCCTGGAGGACCAACACTTTGCCCATCATTTGGGTCAGATCATTTCCACCAAGGCAGACAAGCATAATGGCTGGTGGATGGTCAGGGGATTCATTCGAGAAATCAGCTATGAAGCTGTCCCAAAGCATTCTCTGTAATCCCTTCCACACCAATTTGGACCAGCGTTCTAGGCCAACATCTCAGCCCCATCCAGTGCGTGCCACATACTTGGCAGCCCAAAAGATGAAACTGTGTCCACACATCACAACTCTGGCATGCACTCCAGGCAGGGTACCTGTAATGAGACAAAAGAGAGACACCAGCCTGGGCCTATCAGTCCATTAGCAGCTGCACATAAGTACAGAATTTCTGGGATCTCCATCGCCTGATTCGCTGGATACCAGAAAAATCCATAGCTATGGCTGCTGTCATTGAGGCAGCACCTATCTGGAATGGATGCATTCTCCCAATGTTAATCACCAAAACTGATATTGGGTTAGTGGTGTGCTGTCCCTCTGTTGAAACAGGTAACCCTGAGTATTTCCCATTGCTGTAGTATACTCATGGAGAGCTTCAATAGGACAAATTTGGGTGAGATAACACCTACAGAGGTGAATCACCTGTCCTTTGTTGGCTTGATTGGTCTTTGATTTGTGAAGTACCAAGGTTGCACGATCCAATTCAAGGGTTGAATCGGATGGCTGTATTTGGAGTAGGCAACTAATTCATTACTCTCAGGGCCACAAAAAAGATAGCCAAGGTTGCTGCGTGGAGGAGCCTAGTCTCAAATTGGTCTGAGCACATGTGGCCCCAAGCCATAGCTAACTTGACTAACATCTCTGGTGAAATCGGGGTCCTAGTGTCCTTTACTGGCCCCCTCTCCCTGGACCAGCCCTCTAACATCTTTGAAATCCTGAACTGGCAGTCAGGGTGCCCTGGGCTTTCGCATAATAAGAAACAAATGATAACTTCCCTTGTATGGGTGCTAGGCCCTTAAAGTGAAGGCCTTTGGACTAACTGATCTGGTGTAGCTGGCCATAAATGCTGGAAACCTTCTCAGGCAGAAAATCTGAAAAACTCTGCACAAGCCACGTCACGTCCTCTGCACAAGCCACGTCACGTCCTCCAAGACTCCATACCTCTTCTGGAAGTATCTCTGGGTCCTGAGAAGCCTGAGGTGCCAACAATCTGAACTGTGCCATCTGTTGATGGGACAGAGCATCAGCAGTCTTGTTCTGGACACCAGGGACATGCTGTGCATGAAAGACAATGTTAAATTGGGGACATCTGAGGGTGAGTGCCCTAACTAATTTCATAACCCTAGCGGATTTAGAGGACAACGTGTTAATTATGTGGACCACAGCCAGGTTGTCACAATAGAATCTAACTGTGGCATTGGCCCACTGCTCCGCCCAGAGCCAGAGGGAGCCTACAATTGGAAATAGCTCCAGAAATGTTAGATCCCTTATCAAGCCGCTCTCTACCCACTCGTCAGGCCATGTGCCGGTGCACCACCGACCTCTGAAAAATATGCCAAAGCCGAGAGGACCAGATGTGTCAATCTGGACCTGTAAGTCTGCACCTAATAACATCTCAGCCTGCCAGAAGCAAATGCCAGTGAATTTACATAAAAACTGAAGCCATCTCCCTTGGCATGCATCGTTGTGATGTGGGTGTTTAAGCCCTGCCATGCTGTCACATTATTGGTGCAAAAAGGCCCTACCTAGGGTGTTCAGCTTACACACAAAGTTAAGGTGACCTACTAACGTTGCAATTCCCTCAACGTTACCCTTTTTTAATGCAGAAATTCCAATGTACGTTCCAATGTACATTGTCTGAGATCAATTACCTTTGCCTCTGGTAAATGGCTAATCTGGTGAATCGTGTCTAACTCAATACCCAGAAAAGTAAGAACCGTAGCCAGCCCTTCAGTCTTATCATTTGCTAAAGGGAGCCCAAGCTCTTTGGCTAAAGTGGAATGTGGACATAAGGGATGCACACTGATTAGTGCCTGCCTTCCCAGCAAATAAATATTCATCTAAATAATGGACCATGTGATTGCTACCAGTCCGGGAACACACTGCCCATTCAACAAATGAACTATAACACTCGAATGCAGCACATGAGATAGAGCACCCAAAAGGCATGGCCCTATCCATGTAAAACTTGCCTTTGAAGGAGAATCCTAACAATTCAAAGTCTTCTGGGCATACAGGCAAGAGTCAGAAGGCAAACTTAATGTCGCACTTGCTGATCTCCGCCCCCTTCCACAACCACAAACAATTCTAACAGCTGCATCAAAAGACATGTAATGCACACTGCATAACTCCTGTGGGATCATGTCATTAACTGACTCCCCTTTAGGATACAATAAAGAGTGGATTAGGCGATATTCGCCTGGGGCCTTCCTAGGTGCTATGCCCAATGAAGAAGCTCGAAAATTAGTAGTGGTTGGTCGGTCAAAAGGATTAAGCACCTGACCTGCCTCCACCTCAGCCACTATCTTCTCCCTAACTATAGATTCGAAACCCAGGACTGATTTAGATTTTTGGCAATCAGTGGTATTCTGTCACCCCTTGCTGGAATTTGAAAACCAAATCGAAAACCTTCAAGTAGATAGTGGGCATCTGACACAAAAGGGTATCTACACAGCCATGTCTGTAAGGTATGAATGTTGATACAGCTAGGTATTTTTGAAAGCAAGGATAACCCCAGAGGGTTACATTTTCCAGCTTCCTTGTTCCCAGGATCTGGATCTGGTCTTTGTGCAAACTGAGGCAGAATGTGTTACCCCCACAGCTGGAGCAAAGGTGCCTAAATTTGCACTGTCTGTGACCCCAGGAGCCCTTGTTATTGAACTCAAAGCAGGCCAGGTGGGATTGAACCCCCTGGCCCACTCCAGGGTGGGCATTGGTAAACTGACCAATTATTTGGACTAGGTGCCTGCTATCAAAATGCTCACCCGACATGGGGTGAGAGGGGCTCATTACCCACAGCCAGAGGTGCCCATGGGGTACGTCCCACCCCAAGTTTGGATTGCGGCTCGCTTGATGGCAAAATCCTTCATCGTATGTGAGCCATGCAGCCCCTGGGAAATCCATCTGAGTCCTATTGATGATGTCAAGATATTGAAAAAGAGTGGGCCCTTTTTCAGGGTGTGTGCTGGTCATGGTTCCAGCATAAATTAAAAAGGCAGTCAGCTAGTTATTCCAACATCTGTCCATTTTTTCTTTCTGATTTTTGTCTTTGTCTTTCTCTTCTAGCTTATCAAAGACTTGGCTCTCCACTTCCCTGTTAAACAGGTCAAAGACATCTACATATTTACCACTAACTATCTTTTCAATAGTGGCTTCAGATAGATGATCACCCAAAGGGAGAGTCTTGTCACTTTCGGGCATTTTCAGAGCTGCAGAAGCAGCCTTTTGTGGACTGGTTGCTGTAGCCTGAGATGTGGTGGTAGTCTGTGTACCCTTCCCCTAGGTCTGAGCACACGCATCCGAGACAGGGATGTGTGTGCACTCAATGGCTTGAAGTCATGGGCTGCTGCTCCTAAGGTTATAAGAACCATGCGTCTGGGCAAAGGGGCTGGTTGCTCAGAATGTAATGTGCCTCAGTGTCCCAGGGCCAAGCTGAGTGTGTGGATGCAACAGTGTGTGGTGCCATGGACTCACCTGGTGGGGGTTGGATTATGATGGGTGGTGGGATTCTTCTGGCAGAGGGACTGCCCCTGGACAAATCAATCACCTGCATCTGTTCTGCATCTGAATAGTTAGGGGCCACTTGGGCCTGGACCACTGGATTCTCCTGGTCCCCTTGCAATGATCCAACAGGTGACAGTGCTTGAGATTTCTGTGTGGATGAGTTTAGGCGAGGTGTCACCGCTGAAGAAGATCCTGCCATCTCACCTTCCAAAAAGGGCCTTGGTATCTCTACGCACGCGGGCATCCCCATACGTGTTGTTGAGTCCCTGTCTCCTAGCGTGTTCCTTCTCCAGTTTAGACAATTTGTCCCAGATGGCTGAGTATTGTGGCCAATCTTCATCCGATATTGAAGACAACTCAGGGAGAGAAGGGGCCCTCCTATTAACTGGAGCCTTACCCTTGCCCTTAGTGGCACTTTTCTTAGGAGGCACGATGCAGTCTACAGTCGGATGCTACTTCAAAAGCCACTAGGGAAGAGGCTCAGGGAAGCCCAATGGTCACAACACTCCCTGCTTTTCTTATCTTATCTTATCTTATCTTATCTTATCTTATCTTTTCTTATCTTATCTTATCTTTTCTTTTCTTTCTTTCTTTCTTTCTTTCTTTCTTTCTTTCTTTCTTTCTTAAAATTTATTGCAGGAGACCACCCTCCGGAGGCTCAGTCCAAGTAAGTGAGTCCAAGCCTTGCTCCACCTACCATGAATGCCACGAATCAATTAACTAATCCTACTGATTAGGCACTAAGCTACCCCCCGCAGGTAGTGTGAACTAGTTTTTAATTTTAATTTAAGAGTCAAACCATGTGGCTCTGTAGAAGCCAGCAAAATGAGCTGCAGGGCAAGAGACAGGGAGCTGTACGGAGCTTCCTTAAATAACTAGCTCCCTGCTGAATGCAACCTCTGTAGCAGGAGCACAACTTTTCATGCCTCTTCAGCCAGCGGTCAAAGAAGCCCCACCCCACAACAAGTCCAGTGTACATAGTTTATAGCAGGCCCAGTGTATATAGTTTATAACAGGGATATGAACTAATCGCAGTATTATGAACCTCAGCTAGGCACTTTTACTTGGACTGATCAAAGTTACTCTGCTTGAACAAAGGTTACATTCAGAAATCCAAAAATCCATGCCTCCCACTGAAAATCCCAAAATACGACTTCTTCCCCAGAATTGAATTTTAATAGCTGGCCCCTAGGGCCTCTTAGGGAAAGATTATTCCTTTCTGCATGGAAATAGAGTTACTCAGGAGGGCAGGGGGATATGTGCCTCTAAATTTTACTTGTGTTTTGTGCTTATATGCCTTTAAAATTTGTTTTTGAACAAATGGAATTTTCAGTAATTTTATTGCTTGGCAGACGTGGAAGAAATCTGGACAAATCATTGCCTCTCCTCAGGTAATCAAAGGCTTCCACATTTCAAATGAACTATAGAGACATTGGTACAGGAAAGGTATTCCCATGTACAAAAATGTCTCAAAAATGTGCTTACCCCATCTCAAGGGTTGACCATTATTCTGAAAATGATGCACAGCACAGAAGTGGTCCAACCTAAAGAATATAATTCAAAAGGATGCTGTCCTTGGTGCCATTTAGTCAGAACTGAATTACAGTAGCTCTAATAGGCCTCTTAGGTTAAGAGGGATAGTTAAGGAGTGCTTTCACCAGTTTCATTAACCTAGTGAATGTCCACAAGTGACCAGGGATTCAAACCCAGGTCTCTTGAGTTGCAGTGAGTCACACTATCAACTACACCACACTGGATATCCCTACAGAAGGCTATCTGCAGGAAGGTGAGAAGAGCAGTCCTAAATATGGGAGGGAGAAATCACTTCTAGGTTTCTTCCCTTTTTTGAAGGTAGCTGTTCATTAGATGGGTTTTTTTATTTTTTTATGGTCATTTATTATTTATTGTTTGTTTGCTTACTTATTATTTATGTATTTTGGGTGTTTTTATTGTAGGAGTGTTTAGTTGTTGAGCTTATATTGTAACTTAGTTTTGTGTATTTTTATTTATTTATTTATTTTCCTTTCCTAAGGGGCCGCCATGACCACAGGGACTCATATACCAACTGTGTCGGGCCATGGGCGGTACGCTTGTAGCCGTGGGGTTAGTCGGTTGAGAAGAACACGGGTCAGGCAACTTGTGCCTGTCCCTCATTCTGACCCCCCGGCTCCCTGTCACGTGTCCAGGAGTCACTCCCCCAGCCCCCCCGGCCTTTCCTGTCTCCTGTTGAATGCCAGGTCAGTCCACAATAAGATCCCCGTCATATATGATGTCATCTCTGATGGGCGGGCTGACCTGGCCTTCATTACCGAGACCTGGGTGGGTGATGATGGGGGGGCTTCACTCTCCCAGCTTTGCCCGCCTGGGTATCTGGTTCAGGGGGTGGGAAGGTCGGGGGGACAGAGGGGAGGGGGGTCGCCATCATCCATCGGGATTCTTTACATGTTAGCAGGACCTCGACATTGGTTAGCCAGGGTTTAGAATGCCTTCACCTGTCAGTGGGGCAGCGGGACAGATTTGGCATTGTGCTGGGCTACCGTGCTCCCCGCAACCCAGCCCAATCCCTACCAGAGCTCGCGGAGTTCATCGCGGCTGCACTTTTGAGGTCCCCGCGCCTTTTGGTGGCAGGTGACTTCAATGTGCATGTTGGCGGTGGACTCTCCGGCGCAGCTCTGGAATTCATGGAAACCATGGCTTCCATGGGTCTGTCCCAGCATGTTGTATGTCCCACCCACAGGTCAGGCCATACCCTGGATCTGGTGTTTTCCTCCATGTCGGGGGCCTCGAGTCTGGAGGTGGGGGATTTTATCTCCTTACCTGTGTCATGGTCGGACAACCACCTGCTCTCTTTTTCCCTGGCGATCGCGGCCCCCCTCGCGGGGACCAGTGGCCTTCTCTTTTGGCCCGCCCCCGTAGACTGATGAACCCCCAGCGGTTCCAGGAGGTCTTCGGGGAGCTTTCTGGTGGACTGACTGGCGCTCCGGCCGAGGTTATGGCCAACCATTGGTTTGAAACAGCTGCCAATACCATAGACCGGATCGCCCCTAAGCGCCTTCTCCGGTGCCGAGCCCGGCGCTCACCGTGGTTTACGGGGGAGCTCCGGGCAATGAAGCAGGTGAGGAGAAGGTTAGAGCGCAGCTGGAGAAAAACCCGGACGGCAAGTAGTAAGGCTGCTGTTGATTCCCAGACTAGTCGCTATTCCAACGCGATCACGGAGGCCAAGTCATCGTTTTTCTCCGTGAGAATTGGTGAGGCCTCTAACCACCAGGCGGAGCTCTTCCGGGTGGTTCGAGACCTCACCAATCCTAGTCTGGCTAGGCCTCCTCCTACTGATTTCAGTAGTGAGAATTTCGCAGCCTTTTTAGATCCAAGATTGAGGCCATCCGTGCCGGCTTTGACTCCGGTTGCAGTAGCACTGCCCCGGCATCCCCGGTTGCTGGTCCGCCTTCGTCGCCTCGGTTGGAGGAGCTTGGGCCTGTTTCCGCTGTCGAGGCCTCCAGGGCTATGGCGCATTGCCGGCCGGCGTCCACTCCTTTCGACCCTTGCCCCTCCTGGCTCATTAAAGCTGCCAGCGGGACCATGGCTGAATGGGCTTCTGCCATCGCCACCGCCTCTTTCAGCGAGGGGGTTTTTCCCTCTCGTCTGAAGGAGACGGTGGTCAAGCCCATCCTTAAGAAGCCGGGCCTTGCGGCGGACGATTTAGGCAACTATCGTCCGATCGCTAATGTCCCGTTCATGGGCAAGGTCATCGAGAGGGTGGCGGCGGTCCGGCTGCAGTCATACCTTGAGGATCGGCAGTGCCTCGATCCATGCCAGTCGAGGTTCAGGCCCCGTCGGGGGACTGAAACAGCTTTGGTCGCCCTGCAAGATGACCTGCTCCGGGCGGCCGACAGGGGTTGCTCTACCCTGTTGGTTCTCCTGGATCTGTCAGCGGCCTTTGATACCGTCGACCACGGTATCTTACTGGATCGGCTCTCTGAGGTTGGAATCGGGGGCACTGCTCGCAGTTGGCTCCGATCCTTCCTGGAGGGCCGTCCCCAGTATGTTCAGCATGGGGGGGAGCTGTCGGCCCCGTGGGTTCTCCCTTGTGGGGTCCCGCAGGGGTCGTCGCTCTCGCCGTTGCTGTTTAACATCTATGTAAGGCCGTTGGCTGGGGTCATTAGGAGTTTTGGAGTGTGCAGTCATCAGTACGCTGATGACACGCAGCTCTATCTCTCCTTTTCCACCTCTGCAGTGGAAGCTGTGCAGGTCCTCGATGGGTGCCTGGATGCTGTGTTGGCTTGGACCGGGGCGAACAGGCTTAAGCTCAACCCCGGGAAGACGGAGGTCATGTTCTTTGGGGGCTCGCCGTCTGGGTACGGTGGCCCTTTTCCCTCTCTGGGGGGAGTTTCCCTCCGGCCTGTGGAAGGGGCGCGGAATCTGGGAGTGGTCCTGGACCCGGCGCTGACCATGGAGGCCCAGGTGGCGTCGGTTACCAGGGCCGCGTATTACCATCTTCGCCAGATCGCCCAGATCCGCCCGTACCTGGACGGTGACTCTCTGAGAACAGTGGTCCAGGCACTGGTGATCTCGAGGCTGGACTACTGCAACACCCTCTACATGGGGTTGCCCTTGACTCTTCTCCGGCGCCTGCAGCGGGTGCAGAATGCGGCGGCCAGGCTGGTGGCTGGTGTGCGTCGTTACGACCACATCACCCCAGTCCTGGCCCTCTTGCACTGGCTGCCCGTTGCGGCCCGGATTAGATTCAAGGTCTTGGTTTTAGTTTATAAAACCCTCCATGGCTTGGGACCGGACTACCTGACAGAGCGTATCGCTCAGCGATCCACCTCGGCCCGACCTGTTCGGCAGGTGCGAGCGCACTCGCTGCGGGTTGCCACTCCTTGAGAAGCCCGGAAATCGGTTACCCGGAACCGGGCTTTCTCGGTGGCAGCCCCCTCCCTTTGGAATTCCATCCCTAGCGAAGTGCGCTCTGCAGAGTCCCTGTTGGCCTTTCGAAAAGCTGTAAAAACCTATTTATTTCGAGAGGCCTTTGGCGAGCCCTGAATTCTCTCTCTCTTTCTTTCTTTCTTTCTTTTTTTTTTTTGTTACGTCCCGCCATCTTTAATGCCCAAGCAACCATGTTAAGTGTTTTACGTTATGTGTGTGCTTGGTTGATAGCTTTTATATTGCCGGGTTTGGATGCACCGGGTTTTAATGGCTTAGTTATTTGTTGTAAATTTATAATTATTGTTTGTGTTTATTGGCGCTTGTTCGCCCGTGTAAGCCGCTTAGAGTTTCGTTTGAAAGATGAGCGGGGTATAAATATAATAATAAATAAATAAATAAATAAATGGGTGGTATAAAAGTCTAATAAGTAAGTAAGTAAGTAAGTAAGTAAGTAAAAGTAAGTAAGTAAGTAAATAAATAAATAAATAAAAATGTAGGGTGATTTATATTAAAATAGCATTTATTACAGAGATGAGAAAACTCCAGCTATAACTCTTGAGAATTAATATAAAGGTCTGGGCCTTTCCTCTATAACAGTGAGGCATGGTGGTAGGCAAATAACTACCTCCCAGTTCTATTGTGATGTAACTTTTTCTCATCTGTGCTCATCATCCCACCCAACTGGTTTGTTCTGTCTATAGTTTCACACAACAATGGCAGTCTTATGAGTAAGAAGGAAATATTGCTATTTCGCTGTCTTCTTTCATTCTCCAGTGTCTCTGTCTGCTCAGGAAATAAGCAGGGATCTGGAATTATTAGTTTTATCAAAATCGCAGCCTCTGCCAAAAGCACAACAATTTCAGAAAGATAAAATGTGCTCCAGAAATAAGGGATGGACCTGCCAATTACTCAACATTCCAAACGTCTCCTCATCTCCAGCGGCATAGCAAGGTTTTGGGGTGCCTGGTGGACAAAGGTTTTTTGCACCCCTCCAGCCCTCCCCAACCCAGTTGCATCCACCCAGCAAGGGGATGCAATCCTGTTGGTGTGGGGCGTGCAGGCAGGCAGGCACACGGGTGGGCGTTTTTGTGTGTGCACACATACACAGTACACACACACACCTTACCTCTCCCACTGTGGCCCAGAGCAAGTCGATGAAGAGTTGGAGGAGGAGGAGGAGGAAGAGGGTGCCACAGCCACCGCGCTCGCATGCCTGCCTGCCTGCTTGCTTCACCGCTTGCCTGGCGCACAGTGGAGTAAGAGTAGGAGGCTGCGACGGAGTGGGTTCCATCACTAAGCCTGAGGACTGTTGGCAGGAGGCCGCAGGACTTCCTCTTTCTCCTCCCCTCCAGGTGCCCCCAGATTGCTGCACCTGGGGCAGATGTACCCTTCTCCCCCCCCCTTGACATGACCCTGCTCGTCTCCATGTTTTCACAAAAATGAAACCCAAAAGATACTCTTTTTATTGTATTTATTTTATTTATTTTGAATATTTTTACCTCACCATTCTTCTTGGAAAAGGACCCAAGGTGGCTTACAAGAATGAGGGACAATATAAAATATATTTAAGAAATATTCAAACTAAGAACAGGGAATTAGAAATTTCTAAACCTACTTTTAAAAATCTGAAGCTTCAAAGATGGATCAGCTTAATTTCAGTGCTTTTTTGTTTGTTTCTGGCAAGGGGGGCTTATTTTACAGCAGAAATTGCATGAACTAATCCAGAGGGACCCAGTTCTGCTTAGGCTTTGGTCTTCCATCCAAATCAGATGATGCACATCTTGGATATAAGCAATTCTATGCTGATGGCCTGGTTAGAAAACAATTTCCAGAAGTCCTCTACAGAGAAGTTTAAGCCTCTCTCATTTTCCTTTATGACTACTTTCCCTTTCAATAAGCATTCAAGGTGTGTAGCAGCACATAATCTTCTGAGTTGTAGTATATACTCTGAGACAGTTAAGACACCATTTCACCCCTGTCCTTTCTGCTGCATTTGATTTACAAGCTATATTGATAGAGCTTGTTAACTCACTCCAAACAGAGCCCTGTTTCCATTAGCCCAGTAGCACCTCTGTAAGGACTTTGTGTTTTTGCAGGGCTTTTAACCTATTTTTCTCTCCCTTTCAGTCCCCTTTTCTGGCATCTTTCATCGGAATAGACTAAGAACTGAAGCACATTTATAAGCATGCAAGATCTTGTTCCTGAGCCTGCCTTTCTTCTTCTTTTGAAATTATTGTTATGTTTATTGGAAGAAGAAACAGGATTTATTATACCAAATCCAAAGACGTTAAATTTTCATCAAAGCTGTTTTTGTTTTAAAGTATTATTATTTTAACTAACTGATTTGGTTGGTGGATACAGCCAATTCAGAATGCAATCCCTTTTGTCTAATTCTTAATCTATATCATTGTAGTTTTGTGTCTCACACACACAAAAATCCTTGAATCCACTTCCTTACATTCTCCCCACCCTCCTCTCTCTTTTTCTTTCTGTCTTGGACTCTCTCTCTCTCTCTCTCTCTCACACACACACACATACACACACACACACACACACACACACAGAGAGAGAGAGAGAGAGAGAGAGAGAGAGAGAGAGAGAGAGAGAGAGAGAGAGAGATACATGCACACACACATACATACACTTCTTAATAGATAATTACATTTCTAATAAATCTTGTTATTATCCTGGGATTATGTACAGGAACTTGTTTTATCAGCAAAATTAAAGGTTAAAGTACTTAAAGCGTTATTTTGTATTTTATGTTTCAGTCATTTTTATCTTCTTTTCCTACAACCCTAGACATAAATATATAAAAAGTATTGCTTCCAGAAGTGAAAGTATGGACCATTACAATTTTGGAAGATTCACTAGAAACTCACTGCATTATAAAAATGATACAATAAGTAAATAAATAAATAAATAAATAAATAAATAAATAAATAAATAAATAAATAAATAATCCTTTCCAGTTCTGTCATGTACACCTGAGGACAGCAGCTCATGAATTAAGGAGAGCGAGTTCTCTTCCTTCAGGCCATGAGGCACCACTATACCTGACATACCAGCAATATGGGAATATGTACCAAAAATAATGACTGATAATTGCATCATAGATGGAGGACAGAATGCCAATGTAGGTTATTTCAAACTAATTGTTGGAAGGGAGGTATCCAGTAAACACAGAAATTGGTGGTTTAGGGATCCAGACAAATTTAGTCTCTTAACAATAAGGTACAGTTTTCTTTTATAGTCTTCTGTTTTGAAATACAGAGGATCCGTAATACTGCTCACCAAGTCTCCCCAGTTCTAAATACCAAAGACAGAATTGATTTGTATGCATAACTGGCACATAATACATGGTCTTTGATTATGCCCATGCAATTTGTGTCATCAAGTAAGAAACAATTTAGCGACTTTAATAAGGGCTTTAAAAGTAAATGAGATATTTAAGGAATAGTTTTAACAGTTCCACTTCTCCATTCAGTTTTCATGGCTGAGAGAGGATTCAAACCCTGTTTTCCAGATTCCTGGTGTGTCACTCTATCCACTATAACAACACTGGGAATACTTGATTATGTGTAGAGACACTTTTTGTCGCCACAACTGAAATCCTGTTGTTTAATATAATATGTCACCCTAGAGTAGCTATTGAATTAGTAGGACTTTGTGAGTCAATTCTTCCACAAATTCCATTGATTCAAATGGACCTAAAATATCAGAACTAGAGATGGGGGCAAAACAGAAAAATTGGTGATTCATTTTAATTCATGTTTTTTTCAAGGTGTACAAAGTAACAAAAAGCTTCTCTCCAAGTATGAAGACTCTAGGTGCCTGGGAGTACTTTCCTGGGGCGGGGGTTGCCCTCTTTGGTATTGCATGACTTAGACATAAAAAGTCCAATCTCCACCAAACATGGAGGGATTGTAGAGGAGAGACAAAGGTTGCTTTCTTCCAACTATTGTGTCTCTAGGTTCCTTGGTGTCATTTTATAACCCAATGAATTGACAGATCAAATATTGCTAAGAACATTCAATTCATATTTGTCAGAGGATTTTGTTTATGATAAATATGAATCAAAACATTTTGATGAATCAGCCATATTCATCGGAAAATATCATTCATTTTACAATTTGTCCCCATCTCTAGTCAAAGCAAGAGTTGTTCAGTCATTCAGTCGTATCCAACTCTTCATGACCCCATGAACCAGAGCTCGTCAGGAGTTCCTGTCCTCCACAGCCTCCCAGAGGTTGGTCATATCCATATTGGTTGCATTGATGCCACAGTCCGACCATCTCATTCTCTGTCGTCCCCTTTTCTTTCTGCCTTCAATCTTTCCCAACATCAGGGACTTTTCCAAGGAGTCCTCTTTCCTCATGAGGTGGCCAAAGTACTGGAGCCTCAGCTTCAAAATCTGTCCTTCCAGTGAACATTCAGAATTAGAGATGGGCACGACCAGGAAAAATGACGTTTCGAGTTGTCGTGTGTCGGAGCCGGCCCGTTTCGGCTCGTTCCCGTTTGTCACAAAATTTTTCAAAAATTTGTCATTTCGTTTGTCGTTTTTTGTCTGTCATTAGTACTGGTTTGGGGGGTAGGGGGCTCCTGGAGGCACCTCTCTGGGATGGGTGCCTCCTCTGGCCCGCTACAAAGAGAAAGCGGGCTCCTGGAGGCACCTGGGGTGGGTGCCTCCTCTGGCCCGCTATGAAGGGAAAGCGGGCTCCTGGAGGCACCTCTCTGGGGTGGGTCCCTCCTCTGGCCCGCTATGAAGGGAAAGCGGGCTCCTGGAGGCACCTCTCTGGGGTGGGTCCCTCCTCTGGCCCGCTATGAAGGGAAAGCGGGCTCCTGGAGGCACCTCTCTGGGGTGGGTGCCTCCTCTGGCCCACTACAAAAGGGGACGCATAGCCAATTGGATATGCATACCAAGTTGCAGTGGCAGGCAGAGGCACCTCTCTTTCTTTTGGGTGCCTCTACTGTGACTCACTAAGAAGGACAGTATACTGGCATACTGGTGTACGGTGCACTTGGGCTGGGGCTGGGGATTGGGGAACAAAGTAAGAGAGCACCCCTATGGGCGCCCTCTGGCTCACTAAGAAGGGAAGTGTACTTGCGTGTAGTGCAATGCGAGTACACAGATCTGGCTTAGGGTTAGGGTTAGTGCAAGGGGTAGGCTTAGGGTTACGGGTAAGGTTAGGGTGAGTTACTGGAGTGCACCTCTGGGTGCCTCTCTGACCCACTAAGAAGGACAGTGTACTGGCGTATGGGTTAGGGTTAGGGTTAGGGTTAAGGTTCGGGTTCGGGCTAGGGTTAGTGGGCTTTTTATGCCCGACTGGCACATCCCAGAAGTCTCGGTCAAAACCTGGCCAAGTGGCCATGCAATTGGTGGAATGGCTCCAAAAATTTGCATGGTCCACTCCCATGGCCAGCCCATCATTGTGCAGGTGTAAAAAAATAAAAAATAAAAATAAAATAAAATAAAATCAATGGAGATGTTTTGTTGCAAGAAAAACCCACTGCTGCTACTGTAAAAATTCAGGTAGTTTTAAAATAGCAATTTTCGCATGTTTCTGTGGTGCTTTGGTGTGTTTTTGGACCACGATTTCAAAATAAATATTGCGGTCACCCCATTCTGGATCCCCCGCCCGCACCGCATGGCATGGCGAGTTGGCGAGACGACGAGGATGCCCCCCACCAGAGCAGCCCAGGACAGGAGAGGGGGGGAGGCCGTGGACCCCCCCCAGAAACCACCCCTCTGGTAGGTGCCCTCACTCAGGCAGGCATATTTTTGCCTGCTTTTTTGGCCGGGAATCGTTTTTTTTTTTTTTTTTAATTTTTAAATCTTTTTCTGTGCCGCTTGGCATCGCGCGATCGCTGCGATGCCAGGAACGACAACGACAAATCAGACCAAATTTTTCAAGTTCGAGTTATGGCGGAGTAATTGTCGTTACCGTTTCCGTTACGTAACGGAAACGAGGAACGGAAACGGAAATGAGAATTTCGCCAAGTCGTGCCCATGTCTATTCAGAATTGATTTCTTTCAGGATGGATAGGTTTGATCTCCTTGCAGTCCAAGGGACTCTCAAGACTCTCGTCCAGCACCACAGCTCAAAAGTGTTGATTCTGCGGCAGTCAGCCTTCTTTAGAGACCAGCTCTCACTTCCATACATCACTACTGGAAAAACCATAGCTTTGACTGTCTGGACCTTTGTTGGCAAAGTGATGTCTGCTCTTTAAGATGCTGCCTAGGTTTCCTCCCAATAAGCAGGTGTCTTATAATTTCATTGCTGCAGTCACCATCTGCAGTGATTAAGGAGCCCAAGAAAATAAACTCTGTTATTGCCTCCATTTCTTCCCTTTCTGCTTGCCAGGAGGTGATGGGACCAGTGGCCATGATCTTAGATTTTTTTTTTATGTTGCGATTCAGCCCATTTTTTCAGTCTCCTCTTTCCCCCGGGTAAGAAGTCCTTGATTCCTCCTCACTTTCTGCTATCAGAGTAGTATCATCTGCATATCTGAGGTTGTTGATATTTCTTTTCACTACCTTAATTCCAGTTTGTGATTCATCCAGTACTGCCTTTTGCATGATGTGCTCTGCATATAATTTAAATAAGCAAGGTGACAGTATACAGCTTTGTCGTACTCCTTTTCCAATTTTAAACCAATCAGTTGTTCATATCCAATTCTGACTGTTGCTGCATATAGATTACTTAGGAGACAGATAAGGTGGTAAGGCACTCCCATTCCTTTAAGGACTTGCCATAGTTTGTTATGGTCCACTCAGTCAAAGGCTTTGGCATAGTCAATGAAGCAGAAGTAGATGTTTTTCTGGAACTCGCTAGTTTTCTCCATAATCCAGCACATATTGGCAATTTGATCTCTTGTTCCTCTGCCCCTTCAAAATCCAGCTTGCACTTTTGGGATTTCTTTTCCACATACTGCTGCATAGAGATGGGCACGACTCAAAAAATGGTGTTTCATTTGTCGTTTGTCGTTTAGGGGGTCCGTTTCTGTTCGTTTTCATTTTTTGTGAATTTTTTGCAAAAAATTGTTTTTGTTTCGTTACATAACAAAATGAAAAAATGAAACGAAAATGAAAAATTGCTGTTTCGTTAGCATTCATTACAGTTCAATGTATTTGCCGCAACAAAAACGAAACACACAACAAACTTTCTGTTGTTTCGGTTCGTTTCGTTTCATTTTGGAGACAAAATTTGTTTCTCGTTTCGTTACGTAATGAAATGAAAAAACGAAAACAAAAACGAAAAATTTCTCATTTCGTGCCCATCTCTACTGCTGCAGCCTCTCTTGTAGAATTTTGAACATAATCATGCTAGTGTGTGAAATGAGTGCGATTGTAAGATAGTTGGAACATTCTTTGGTGTTGCCCTTCTTTGGGATTGGGATGTAGACTGATCTTTTCCAGTCCTCTGGCCCCTGCTGAGTTTTCCAATTTTGCTGGCATATTGTGTATAGCACCTTTACAACATCCTCTTTTAAGATTTTAAATAGTTCAACTGGAATGCCATCACCTCCACTAGCTTTGTTATTTGCAATGCTTGCAAGGCCCACTTGACTTCACTTTCCAGGTTGTCTGGTTTGAGGTCAGCAACTACACTATCTTGGTTATCAGGGACATCCAGATCTTTCTGATATAATTCCTGTGTATTCTTGCCATCTCTTCTTGACGTCTTCTACTTCTGTTAGATCCCTACAATTTTTGTCCTTTATCATATCCATCTTTGCATGAAATGTGCCTTTAATATCTCCAATTTTTTAAAATAAATATCTGGGTTTTCCTTTTCTATTGTTTTCCTCTATTTCTTTGCACTGTTTGTTCAAGAAGGCCGTCCTGCCTCTCCTTGCTATTCGTTGGAAGTCTGCATTCAATTTTCTGTATCTTTCCTTTTCTCCCTTGCATTTTGCATCCCTTCTCTCCTCCGCTATTTGTAGGGCCTCATTGGACAGCCACTTTGCTTTCTTGCATTTTCTTTTCTTTGGGATGGTTTTCTCCTGTACAATGTTACAAGCCTCCATCCATAGTTCTTCATGTGTTCTTTCCACCAAATCTAGTTCCTTAAATCTATTATTCACCCCAATGTGTATTCATAAGAGAGTTGACTTAGATTGTACCTGAGTGGTCTTCACTCCAAGGCCAAACTTGCCAGTTATTCCTTTTACCACTTGACTCCCTACTTTAACATTCCAGACCCCTATGATGAGAAGAATGTCTTCTATGGTGTCAGTTCTAGAAGGTGTTGTAAGTCTTCATAGAATTGGTTAATTTCAGACTCTTCAGCATTGGTAGTTGGTGCATAAGCTTGGATTACTGTGATATTGAAAGGGCTGCCTTGGAATCATATCGAAATCATTCTATCATTTTTAGGTTGTATCCCAGCACAGCTTTCCCCACTATTTTGTTGACTATGAGGACTACTCAATTTCTTCAATGGGATTCTTGCCCACAGTAGTAGATGTGATAGTCATCTGAACTGAATTCTCCCATTCCCGTCCATTTAAGTTCACTGATTTCCATTGTGAATGTTTATTTTAGCCATCTCACATTTGACCACATCCAGCTTACCTTGGTTCATAGATCTCAAATTCCAGATTTCTGTGTAGTATAATTATTTGCAGCATTGGACTTTCCTTTCTCTTCCTGGCACATCTGCAGTTGGGTGTCCTTTCGGCTTTGGCCCAGCCACTTCATTAGCTCTGGACTGAAGTTACTTGTAGTTGTCCTCATTTATAGGGAATTTCTTTTTATCAGAAGAACTATGGCATTGGTGAGTCCTCGATTAGAATGCCCTTTTCTATTGGTGGGTCAGAAGGTCAGGTTTGGCATTGTGCTAGGGTACTGTGATCACCACAACCCTGCACAATCCCTACCAGAGCTCACTGAGTTCATCTTGGTGGCTTTGTTGAGGTCCCCCCACCTTTTGGTTGTAGGGAACTTCAATGTGCATGCCGAGGATGGGCTTTCAGGAGTGGCTCTGGATTTCATGGAGTCCATGGCCTCTATGAACCTGACCTAGCATGTTGTTTGGCCCAACCATAGAGCCGGGCATAGCTTGGACCTGTTTTTTCCCTCCACATTGGTGGACTATATTCTGAGGGTTGGGGACATCGCTTCCCAGTAGGTGTCATGGTCAGATCATTATCTGCTGTCTTTTCCCCTATCAATCACTGGCCCACCCCATAGGGATCCTTGGCCCCTTGTTTTGGCCCACCCCCAAAGGCTTCTAGACCCCGAACAGTTCTTGGAGGCCTTTGGGGAGCTTCCTCCAGTAGACGCCCTGGTGGAAAGGTGGTATGAGGATGCCAACCGGACTGTTGACAGGATAGCCCCCAAGCGTCTTCTGTGCTGTGGAGCTTGCTCTTTGTCATGGTTTATGGCAGGGTTGAGAGTGTAGAAGTCTTGAGAGCAGATGGAAGAAGGACCAGTAGGCAATTAATCAGGCTGCAGTTAGTGCTTTGACCAGGCGCTGCTTGTGCAGTCAGGGAGGCTAAAAGATCCTATGCCTCCCTGAGAATTGGTGTAGCCTTGAACCACTAGGCGGAGTTGTTCCGTGTGGTTCGAGACCTCACCAATCCTGGTCAGCCGGAGCCTGCTCCTAGTGATTTCACTAGTGAGTCATTTGCAGCCTTCTTTAGAACCAAGATTGAGGCCATCCGAACCAGTCTAGACTCTGGTTGCTCTAGCCCCTCCTCAAGTATCCCTGGCACCACATCCCCTCAGTCTCCTTGTCTGGCTGAGTTTGGGTCTGTTTCCTCAGTCAAGGCTTCCAGGGCACTGGCTCATTGCAGGCCTGCGGCCTACCCCATCGACCCTTGCCCATCTTGGCTCACTAAATCTGCTGGAGGGAGCATGCCTGAGTGGGCTTCAATTATATACACTGCATCCTTCAGGGAAGGGATTTTCCCCTCTCACATGAAGGAGACAGTAGTGAAGCCCACTCTTAAGAAACCAGGCCTGGCATCGGACGATTTGGCCAATTACTGTCTGATTGCCGATGTTCCCTTCTTGGGCAAGGTGATTGAGAGGGCGGCCTCCATCTGGCTCCAGTCATTCCTGGAGGAAGAACATGTCCTTGATCCATTCCAGTCTGGGTTCAGGCCATGTCGGGGGATTGAGACTGTCTTGGTCGTACTGCAAGATGTCCTTCTCAGGGGGGCTGACAGGGCTTGCCGTACCTTGTTGGTCCTCCTGGATTTGTCAGCAGCCTTTGATACCATTAACCACAGTATCCTGCTAGGCCGGCTCTCTGAGGTGAGGATCGGAGGTACAGCGCTTAGCTGGTTCGAGTCCTTCCTGGGAGGCCATCCCCAGCATGTGCAGCTTGGGGATGAGTTGTCAGCCCCTTGGACACTCCCATGTAGGGTTCCCCAGGGGTCAGCACTCTTCCCCATGCTGTTTAACATCTATATGAGGCTGTTGGCTGAGATCATTAGGTGATTTGGAGTCTGCTGCCATCAGTATGCTGATGACATGCAGCTCTATCTCTCCTTCTCCACCTCTGCAGTGGACCTGTTACTGGATGTGGTCATGGAATGGACCAGGACAACAGGGGGGTACCACCCTCCTGCTGGCTGATAGGAATCTGGGTGTGGTCCTGGATCCAGTGCTATCCATGGAGGCCCAGGTGGCTGCTGTTTCCAGGACTGCTTTTTTCCATCTTCAACAGATTGCCCAGATTCGCCCGTATGTGGATGGGGAATACCTGAGAACAGTTGTTCAGGTGCTTGTGATCCCAAGGATAGATTATTGCAATGCTCTCTACGTGGGGTTGCCCTTGACTCTTATTCAGAGACTCCAATGGGTACAAAATGCTGTGGCCAGACTGTTGGTTGGTGTGGGTCAATATGACCACATCACCCCAGTTCTGGCTTGCTTGCATTGGTTGCCCGTTGCATCCCGAATAAGATTCAAGGTCTTCGTTTTAATTTATAAAACCCTCCATGGCTTGGGACCTGAATACCTGGAGGAGTAGATCTTCCAGAGATCAGGTGAAGCCCATCCTACTAGAATGTCATGGGCACTCTCACTCTGGGTGGCCACACCCACCCTGAGCCTTCTCTGTGGCTGGCCCTCACTTTAGAACCATCTTCCGAGTGAGTTGCGCCTTGCACAGTCCCTGTTTGCCTTTAAAAAAGCCTTGAAAACCTGGCTTTTTTGTGAGGCATTTGGCGACCTTTAGTTTAATTTTAATTTATATACTTTTAAACTCTATTCCGCCATCTTGCTGAGTATTTTATTCTTATTTTTATTTCTATTTTTGCTTATTACTAATAGTACAGTCTAGAGATGGGCACGACCAGGGAAAACAACGTTTTCGAGTTGTCGTGTGTCGGAGCCGGCCCGTTTCAGCTCGTTTCCGTTTTTCGCGAAATTTTCCAAAAATTTGTCATTTTGTTTGTCGGTTTTTCGTCTGTCATTAGTACTGGTTTGGGGGGGAGTGGGCTCCTGGAGGCACCTCTCTGGGGTGGGTGCCTCCTCTGGCCCGCTATGAAGGGAAAGCGGGCTCCTGGAGGCACCTCTCTGGGTTGGGTGCCTCCTCTGGCCTGCTACAAAATGGCATGCATAGCCAATTGGATATGCATACCAAGTTGAGACTCGAGGCACCTCTTTTTTGGGTGCCTCTCTGTTGACCACAGGCCCACTGCTAACTGCAGTGTCACAGTGCGCACACTGGGGGAAGGCTCCTCCTCAGTCTCGGTGCTCTGTGGTTCACCAAGAAGGGAACTGTACTTGCATGTGTGCAATACGAGTACAGATTTGGCCTAGGGTTAGGGGAGTTAGCGCAAGGGCTAGGCTTAGGGTTGTTACGGGTAAGGTTAGGGTGAGTTCGTGGGGTGCACCTCTGGGTGCCTCTCTGACCCACTAAGAAGGACAGTGTACTGGCGTATGGGTTCGGGTTCGGGTTCGGGTTCGGGTTCAGGCTACGGTTAGTGGGCTTTTTATGCCCGACAGGCACATCCCAGAAGTCTTGGTCAAAACCTGGTCAAGTGGCCATGCAATTGGTGGAATGGCTCCAAAAATTTGCATGGTCCACTCCCATGGCCAGCCCATCATTGCGCAGGTGTAAAAAAATAAATATAAAAATAAAATAAAATAAAATCAATGGAGACGTTTTGTTGCAAGAAAAACCCACTGCTGCTACTGTAAAAATTCAGGCAGTTTTAAAATAGCTATTTTCGCATGTTTCTGTGGTGCTTTGGTGTGTTTTTGGACCACCACGATTTCAAAATAAATAAATATTGCTTGCGGTCGCCCCATTTTGGATCCCCCGCCCGCACCGCATGGCATGGCGAGTTGGCGAGATGACGAGGAATGGATGCGCAGCCCAGGAGTGGAGGGGGGGAGGCTGGGGACCCCCCCAGAAACCACCCCTCTGGTAGGTGCCCTCACTCAGGCAGGCATATTTTTGCCTGCTTTTTTGGCCGGGAATCGGTTTTTTTTATTTTTAAAACTTTTTTTCTGTGCCGCGCCACTTGGCGAGTTGGCGAGATGATGAGGAATGGATGCGCATGCGCAGGCACTCGCAGCCCAGGAGAGGAGGGGGGGAGGCCCCCCCCGAAACCACCCATCTGGTAGGTGCCCTCAGGCAGGCATATTTTTGCCTGCTTTTTTGGCCGGGAATCGGGTTTTTTTTAATTTGTAAAACTTTTTTCCTGTGCCGCTTGGCATCGCGCGATCGCTGCGATGCCGCCAGGAACGACCACGACAAATCAGACCCAATTTTTCTTTAGTCGGTTCGAGTTCGAGTTCTAGCGGAGTAATTGTCATTGTTTGTTTCGTTATGTAACGGAAACGAGGAACGGAAACCGAAACGAGGATTTCGCCGAGTCGTGCCCATGTCTAGTACAGTCCATTCATTTTATATATCTCCTTGTTTTGGTTTGCTATATTGTTGTATTTGTACTTGATGCTTGATTGTGTTGTTAACTGCCCAGAGTTCCTTCGGAAGATGGGTGGTATATAAATAAATAAATAAATAAATAAATAAATAAATAAATAAATAAATAAATAAATAAATGTTGGACACCTTCCAACCCGAGGGGCTCATTTTCCAGCATCATATCTTTTAGCCTTTTGTTTTTGTCCATGGAGTTTTCCTGGCAGGGATACTGGAGTGGCTTGCCAGTTCCTACTCCAGGTGGACCACATTTAGTCAGAACTCTCGACTATGACCTATGGCATAGCTCATAGCTTCTCTGAGTTACTCAAGCCCCTTTGCTACAACAAGGCAGTGATCCATTGAAGGTACACAAGAGTAGCACCATTTAAATCAAAGGAACTTCTAGAGGACTTGACTCATCAGATCACAACAATGGGCCTACTCTAGTGCAACTTACCAGGATTTTAGCCTTTGTACCGCGATGTAAATTGGCATGCATTACCATGTAAATCCCACATGTGGTCATTCAAAAAATGGGAGGCATGACTTCATTCAGGTGGGAGCAGAAACTCATTTTTCTTTTTCTTTTTGAAAGAACAACTAATTTCCAAAAGTGCGACATTATGGAGAAAAGGATTTTAAAAATGAATATAATCCACAATCAAATGAGGAACACTCAGTGGTTTAGGCATCTAGCTGTGGAGTCTGAAGTTGGGGAGGGTAGATTCCCCACCTTGCCTCCTAGCCAAGGGCTGGACTCAATAATCCATAGGACTCAGTGATCCATTCCTGGTCTGCATTTCTAAAATAGAAGATGGTGGTGATTTCCTCCCCCCCCCAATGAATCTTGCTACCACTACTATTAACACTGCCACTGCCATTACCATTTGGAACAATGCTCCTGAAAGGGTTTCAACCTCTTTTCCAGAGAATTTTACATTGCTTTCAAATCTAAATCTAAAGTTTTGTCAGTTCTCCCTTTCTAAAGCAACCATTGTTTCCAGTGTAATGAAAGAAGTTCTTTTAAGAATACTATAAATCACCAATCACTTAATTTAGACTTTGGTGGTGGTGGTGGTGGGAACTTTACTGAAAATCAAATGCAAAACAGGAAAATGAAAAGTAAAAGTGGTGTGCAGGTATGATTTTTGCCTGTATTACAAATTGAATAATGGAAAGATCATTGTGATTTTCCTTTCTCTTCTTGCTCAAATGAAAGAAGAAACACATTTTTGAACTCGGTACATGACACTGACAAGTACTGTAAAGCATGAAACATGTTCCTGTTTTGTTATATCGCTGCTGCAAGTAAGACACTATTTATGCATTCAGATTACAGAATGAACATCAGAGGGAAATTGAGAAGAAAAAACAAATGAACATGAATGTCATTATTTCAGTGTTCCATGTAATTTCATCCAGACAGTATATTTGCAACTAGTTCTGTTCAGGTGATATGCATCTCTTAGATGTGGAGATACTTATCATTTTCTTTCTCTTGAATCTGTGTCTAAGCTATTCAGAATTTTTAATGCTTATGGACTATTATTTGTTCTATGCTAAAATGGCAAATAAGAATGCTCTTTGTGTCAGGGCTTTGATGGAAGTTCAAGTTTGGGCTTTTAGGTTGAATAAAAGTTGACAGATCTGTTCTTAATAGAACAGAATAAAAATGAGACTTCATCCATGGGCAGGAATGATCCTCCAAAGAAGTAGTATGTTATGAAATTTCATGGTGTTCCATTGAAAAATATCAGAGCTAGATGCAGCAAAAGAGACAGTGAATAGCTATGGTAACAGGAACTTTATACAATGTCAAGTCTTTCCTCTAAAATGAGTTAATCCCGTTTGTAAGGGATTATGAATTAGGAGAGCAACATAGTAGCTGAAATCCTGTTGCTTCAACTTAAACCGTGTAAAGATGATGACATCCTCGGCTGCACATTTTTTCAGGAATTAAACATTTCTTTTTTATATAGGTTTTATTGGTTTTTAAAATAAAGAAAAAGGGGAAAGCAAAAGAGAAAAATAAGGGAGGGAAAAGAGAGGGAAATGAATACATTGAATACAGATCAAAAACAAAGTACCATTAAATACAGTTAATACCATATACCATTAAATGTAACTAGCTTAACAATTATCAAGTATAGCTGCCAAACCTTGCAGTCTTCTTGTGAAAGTTTCTTTGTAGTCTCCAGGAATTAAACATTTCTGATAGATCCCTGAGATAGATCCTACAGAAAGCCTGTTTCCTGCTGAAAGGATTTTCTTAAATCTATCTATCTATCTATCTATCTATCTATCTATCTATCTATCTATCTATCTATCTATCTATCTATCTATCTATCTATCTATCTGTCTGTCTGTCTGTCTGTCTGTCTGTCTGTCTGTCTGTCTGTCTAAGAAACTGAAGCCTGTTTATAGCATGGACCCAATAGTATTTATTTCATGATTTTAGATTAATTCTGTCCCTCTGTGTGGTGATTTGGGGTAATAAATTTGTTAGTAACACCAATTGTCTCCTTCCTCACTCCCAAATGGCAATAAAATAAAATGAAAATGAAAAAAAAAGCTGGTGAGGGACTTGGCATACTATACAGAGTCCCTCAGATCATCTTTGTAACAAATTATGGGATTATTCTTGTGTTCAGATTTTTCAGTAGCATCTTTGTGGCATGTTGTAAAACTACTTTCTCATTTTAGGCTTTCTTCTCGTTAATACAAGGGCTCATATGAGGTACATTTTCTGCTGTAATGAGGAACCATCACAAATATACCACATGTAGTTTAAGGGGCTTGCCTGAGGTACCTCAGTTCATAAAAGGTTTCCACACAGAAGCAAGAAGCACATTACACAGTATTTTGGAGATAATGATAATCAGAAGCAGAAATGCCTCATAGCTCCATTGGCATTTCTCTGTATTATGTTCAGGCCGACAGAAGAGAATTATTCGTGTGTCTCCACTGCAAACTGTACAGCTAAGAACAAGAAAATATTAGAAAAAATTCTGAATACTTGCAGAACACTCAAGAGTTATCTGCTGGCTCTACCGTTCCAATACAAACAGACAAAATGTATTCATCCAGGAAGCTAAGCTTATACTGAGATATGTCCACTAACATATATTCAGAGCAGGCTTGAGGAATCATTATTGGTTGGGGGAGGCTAAATTTTCTCCTACCCATGTGCCAGATGATGCCATGAAGCATAGTCACATTTTTTATTTGTGTGCATTCTGTTGAAAAGCTTTGAATTGTTGGTTAAATCCCTCCAACCGCAAATCCGAAGTCCAGGAATTCACCAAAAAGAAGAGGTTCAACCTAGAGTAGACTACCTCTTTTTCATTAAGTATCACGCACAGTGCCAATAAGTCTCTCAGAGACATTTATAAGGGAAAGAATAGGTTTCATTACTTACAAATGGACAGATCAAGCAGCACTGTATCACCTCTTTCAGCCAAGAAGAAGAAGAAGAAGAAGAAGAAGAAGAAGAAGAAGAAGAAGAAGAAGAAGAAGAAGAAGAAGAAGAAGAAGAAGAAGAAGAAGAAGAAGAAGAAGAAGAAGAAGAAACCTCAACAGATTCAAGAGAGGGAGAAAAGCACTGAGCAGAGAGGAGGGGCTCTCTTTGAATTCAGAGGCAAGGGAGGAACTATTGGTTAGTGATGGATAGATTGCAGTAACCACAGCCCAAAAACCAACAACCCTCCCAGCCAAACCTACCAAAGGCAAGCATGGGAGGTAGCAAAACAAACAAACAAACAAACAAAAAAACCCCAATAGATTCCTCAGATGAAATGCAGCTATGCCCTTTTATGTCTTTCTCCCTTGTACCTTTTGTTTGAAGACATTCTTGGATGCCATGCTTGGGAGATCAAGGGTTTGCAATGTCCCAGGGCACATGCAGAGGCGGCCCTCTCAGGGATGACTTGGAATTTCATGACCTTCATGACAACCATGCCCTTGTCTCAGGCTGTATTGATCCCAACGCATGTCACAGAGCACATTTTGGATCCACTTTTCTATAATAGATTAGAAGATAATTGTCTGTGACTGGAAAAGCTTGATAATTGCCTTTGGTTGGGGAGGCTTGATCAAGTCCATAATGTTGCTATGAACTTGATCAATACCTAATCAAGTTTGACCTTTAGGCTGCCTCTAATCATATCCATGCTGACTTCGATGCCACAACTTTGGCAAAGTCAAAGATGGAGATAAATTTTGTCCACGTGGAGAACTGGTTCAAGTGTACATTCCAAGGAAGAACTAGGAACTGATCTCCACATTCATTTGTTGGGGTGGGGAACAGATCAGGTACAGATAAAACAAAACAAATCTTCCAGGCTTGCCTCATTGGGAACATATACCTCTGTCAACTAGAATTTATTAGCACCCCATGTGGGTGACATGCACTTGTGTCTCTAATATTGGTAGCGTCTCTGATTCTGTCGAGAAATCATCACTATTCCATTCCATTTGTATCCTTCCATGGTTCACTTGTGGTGTTTCTTAATTGTTCAGATATTTTTTTTATTTTGTAGGATTTTCTTCCACAGTATTAATGAGGTTTCTTCTGGCATGCTTTCAAAAAGGAAAAGGAAAAGAAAACTTATCTCCATCATAATTCAACTTCATTTTTCATTTTAAAATTTATGATGACACTAATCTTTCTTCCTGCTAGGCTCATTACACGGTACTTGTAACACAGCCTTGTTGATCAGCCAGTTTTGTTTCAATTCTGTTCTGCTGCATATTATGTATATCATGCTTGTGCGTCAGAGAAGAAAAGCAGTGGGCTCACTAGAAAACTTTGTGTCTTCATATTCTTTTGATTTTGTAGATGGAAAACTTGTTTTAAAAGAAAAAAATATGTCACCCTGATCAAACACACAAAGTTCTGCACCTGGAAATCAGTTTCTCATAAAAGATTTGGAACAAATTAGATCAACTTTGTTCAGATTAGAAACACATTCCACAAATTAGGTGTCAAGTATAAACTGAAGTCTTCAACTGTGATATAGACTGGATGGGATAGCCTTCCAATCAGTCTTCCATGTTGGGCTGAAAGGTACATCATCATTTGTGATGCTGACAGTATTGATATACACTTCTTTCTTCAACAATGCTTGGGTTTCGAACCCAAACTGCAATTCATAATCAATGTACAACTCCTAAGCCTCCCTTAAATGTAACTAAAAGCATAAACAGTTCAGAGAGAGAGAGAGAGAGAGAGAGAGAGAGAGAGAGAGAGAGAGAGAGAGAGAGAGAGAGAGATCCTCCAATCCACCCACAATAGAGCAGAAGTTTCTTTGGCTATCATGTGGAGCCACCAGGCCAACACAGGCATCCAGCTGGGCTACTGTTCTCAAACAAGAAACTGACACTCCACCAACAACAGGGGCCTCTCTAAGTCTGAGACCTACCTTTCCCAGGCCACTTCCTGAAGAAGAGCAGAACAGGATGGATGGATGGATGGATGGATGGATGGAAAATCTGTGTATCAAAAAAACCATGCTGCTCAAATCCATGCCATTAAAGGGAGAATTATATTTTTTTGCACACCTAGAACATTTCTGGTGCCTCTTTGATTTTATTTATGTGTTATCATCTGACAAAGATCTGATGAATTATACTTTTTATGGAATAAGCTTTAAATTCACCAAAACTGGCACAGTGGTATAATAAAATCTTCTATGGAATGTGGTCCAATGCAGTGTTGAATCTCAGAGGTTAGAATTAGTAATGGGATTAGTTTGCCACAACCTTAGAAAGAGGCAAGGACATGGCAAGATTGCTACAGTGTGTGTCCTGTATGGGTGATATTGACAACTGCTTCCAATGAGCAGACAAATAAGTCTAGAGGATGTTGTGCTAGCCTCTTTTAAATATTTATGTAGAAAAATGCTTGGTTAGCTCATGAATATTAAAATACCAGATAAGTTTAACCAGTAGGATTGTTTGTGGGCAGAGCTGATGTACATATATAGAGATGGGCATGAAACAATTTTTTATTTGTTTTGTTATTCATTATTCGTTTCATTATATAATGAAATGAATAATGAACAACCGCTCAAAGGAAAACAAAATGAAACAAAACAAAAATTTTCATTTTGTTAATTTCATTTTTCATTCCCCGCTGCTGCCGCAACCAGCCCCAGTGGAGCGGGCTTGGCAGCACCGATCAGCTGTAGCATGGCCGCTCTTGTTTTTTTTTAAAAAAATGCCCAGTGGCCGCACTACAGCTGATCGGCGCTGGAGAAAAATAAAAATGAAAAATGAAAATAAAATGCACCGACCAGCCCACAGGCCAGCTGGTCAGTGCTGGGGGAGGGGGAATAAAAATAAAAAAAATAAAAAGCACTGACAGCCCACAGGCCTTTATTTCCCTTCCTACAACCAAGTGAAAAAATGGGCTGAAGCTCAACATCAAAAAAACTAAGATCATGGCCACCGGTCCCATCACCTCCTGGCAAATAGAAGGGGAAGAAATGGAGGCAATGACAGCATTTATTTTCTTGGGCTCCTTGATCACTGCAGACGGTGACTGCAGCAATGAAATTAAAAGATGGCTGCTTCTTGGGAGGAAAGCAATGGCAAACCTAGATGGCATCCTAAAGAGCAGAGACAGCACTTTGCCAACTAAGGTCAGGATAGTCAAAGCTATGGTTTTTCCAGTAGTGATGTATGGAAGTGAAAGATGGGCTATAAAGAAGGTTGATCACTGCAGAATCAATGCTTTTGAGCTGTGGTGCTGGAGGAGAGTCTTGATAGTACCCTGGACTGCAAGGAGATCAAACCTATCCGTCCTGAAAGAAATCAATTCTGAATGTTCACTGGAAGGACAGATGTTGAAGCTGAGGCTCTAGTACTTTGGCCACCTCATGAGGAGAAAGGAGTCCTTGGAAAAGTCTCTGATGTTGGGAAAGACTGAAGGCAAAAGGAAAAGAGGACAGCAGAGAATGAGATGGTTGGACGGTGTCATCGATGAAACCAATATGGATTTGACCAAACTCCAGGAGGCAGTGGAAGATAGGAAGGCCCGGCGAGCTCTGGTCCATGGGGTCACAAACAGTCGGACACGACTGAATGACTTAACAACAACAACACAACCAAGTACTAGGACAGTGGTTGTAGGTTGCAAACTAGGGTTGTTCATGAGCAGTAACCTTCTACATCATTATCACATCACTTCACTGTTACACGGCAAGTTAGATCTTTGATGAGTTTCAAATCCCCACTGTGCCTTCCAGGAAAACTCAGCAAGCTGCACAGTTACAGGATGTCCCTTGAAGAATGGAATGGTAAACCACTTCTGACCACTTGCTCTACCTAGAAATCCCAGCGAAGGGTTTTCAGAGTACATGGCACTGATTTGAAACATTTTGAGGCAATACCGATTTCTTTTTAAGTTTGAAATTGCCAAATGCTATAGAGAAACTCAGACCAATGAAGATTTGATTTTTATCTGGTTTGGTCTTGTCTGATCTGTTCTAGATGCCATCCAGATGGATCCAGTCCAGTCCAGTTCATTTCAGAGTGCTGGATTCCATCAAATTGTTTTCACATCCCTGTATTGCAGTGTCTCATCATCTAATTAGGGACTATCACAGCATCTCCCTTCATCCATAGTAGCCAGTGGTGAGGAATGCTGGGGATTGTGGTCCAGCCATCCTTGAAGTAGATGTCACAGTAACATCTGTGACATCTGTGCATGCGCTTTATTCACCTTGGTTTTATATATGGCAAGAATATTTATATATAAGGGTTGTATGGTTCCCCCTTCAATTGCAATATTTTAAATATTTTTCAAAAACTTAGCCCTCTTAAAGCTGTCTTAACTTGTATTTTTGCTATGATGCTGTTTTATGGGTTGTTTTTAATGTTGCTCTGGATGTTGTTTTTATTCCATAGTTTAAACTTCCATTTGTTGTAAAGAGGGACCTTTTAAAAGTTATTTTAATATTCTGTTAATGTATTTTTATTTTTTGTTTGTATTTTGCTTATTGCCTTTGTGAACTTGCTCCAAAAAGGCAGCGTATGGACGCTTAAACAATATAATATAATGCTTGGTATGTTGTGATTCTTACCAAATCTCTGGTTTACAATGCAGATTTTCTCTAGTTCTTGTCTTTCCTGTCTGTCATAAGATTTCTCCTATAATTAGAAGCCCAACTGAATTTATATATTTTTAGAAATGACCAGTAACCCTTCTCCATGCCTTTTCCCCTCAGTGGTTTCTAAAATTCAATTATTTCTTCTGACCTTATCATCAACACATGTCCCAAATGTAATAATTTCTAGTTTTAAAACTTGGGTTTATCCATCTGCATCTGTGGTTTGTGATTAATCCATAGCATAGAAAATTGCTTTAAGCCTTCCAAACACTTTATAGTAGTTAAGAGAACTGGTTTGTTGTACTAGAGTCAGCTGCAAACTTTAAGTCTTCATTAAGGATGGCTGAGGAACTTGATCTGCGTGGATTCCATTATGAACAATTTGATACCCAACTCCCAGATATATACACAGTTTGAAAGTCATCCACTGCCTTTTTCTCTTTTCCAAGTGTTTCAGTCTTGCCTAAACATATTTACATAAGGAAAAGCCTGTAAAATTTCCATGGAATGTCAATAGAATGATTTTTTTATAATCCTAAAATTCAGTTTCTGATGTTAATATGAACTCACTGAGGTTTAGGTAGATTCACTTCATCCTCACTGTTACTACGTTACAGGAATAGCAATACTGGCTTCATTTTTGGGCTCTGACAGAATTTTGATGTGACTTGTATTAAGAAACAACTGCTGAATGTATTCCAAATATATTATTAGTACATTATACTATATGTGTTCAAAATATCACACTGGATCTTCATCATCCAATAGACAAAGGTTCAAATCAAAATGTCAACAGTCTCTCAAGATAACCCAACATATGGAATCCAAGCTCACAGTCCAACAGATGAACTTTAATAACCTGTTTGGCTCCTTGGCCTACTAAAGGGCTTCTTCTTCAAAGACCACTTCCTCAAGACACTTAGGGAATTCAGTCTCTTTGCATACAGCTTCCAAGTCTCCAGAGGTCTTTCTTCAGCCATGTTCCATTAAGATTGACTCAGTTGGAACTATGCACCTTTTTGGTGCCCACATTTCCTGAAGTAAAAATAAAACAAATGAACAGCAATGTGGCAGATCCTGATTCTTCTGTGAAAGTATCAGTTTAGCAAATCTCAAGCCCAGTACCAGGACTTAATGGGTCATGCCACAGAAATCCTACATTACTGATCATTTTGGCATTGAAAAATACACACTAAATCATGCATGTGTTTTTAAAATGGTGGAAAATGTATGGATTTGAATTAACCATAGAAAAATGCATTTGTTGTTAGGAAAATGCATAAAATGTCTTGAATATGTCTTCTCTTAATTGTACTGCGTCGACCGGGATAGACGCATTGGTGTTTCCCTCCGGCAAGGAAAATAAGTAGAGATGGGCACGACTAGGGAAAATGACGTTTTCGAGTTGTCGTGTGTCAGAGGCTCGTTTCCGTTTTTCGTGAAATTTTGCAAAAATTAGTTGGTTCGTTTTTTCATTTTTTCGTTGTCGTTAGTACTGGTTTGGGGGGAGTAGCGGGCTCCTGGAGGGAGCTGCAGGAGTCAGCCAGAGCCACAAGTGACGGACTGGCAGACTCTTTGCACCCGCTGTGTCTCACGTACTTGCATGTAGTGCAATGCAAGTAGATCTGGCTTAGGGTTAAGACGGGTTAGCGCAAGGGCTAGGGTTAGGCTAGTTACGGGGGAGGTTAGGGTGAGTATTGGGGTGCACCTCTGGGTGCCTCTCTGACCCACTTAGAAGGACAGTGTACTGGCGTATGGGTTAGGCTTAGGCTTAGGGTTCGGGTTTGGGCTACGATTAGTGGGCTGTTTATGCCCGATTGGCACATCCCAGAAGTCTCTGTGGTCAACCTGGCCAAGTGGCCATGCGATTGGTGGAAAATTTGCATGGTCCACTCCCATGGGCAAATGTGTAGGTGTAAAAAAATAAAATAAAATAAAATAAAATAAATAAAATAAAATCAACGGAGACTTTTTTTTTGCAAGAAAAACCCACTGCTGCTACTGTAAAAATTCAAGAATTAAAAAGAGCTAATTTTCGCATGTTTCTGTGGTGCTTTGGTGGGGTTTTGGGCAACGATTTCAAAAAAAATATTGTGGTCGCCATTTTGGATCCCCTGCACTGCATGGCAAATGGATGCGCCCTCCCAGCCTGGTACAGTCAGCAAAACCTGGCCATGCGATTGGTGGAATGGCTCCAAAACTTTGCATGGTCCACTCCCATGGGCGAGCCCATCATTGTGAATGTGCAGGTGTAAAAAAATAAAATAAAATAAAATAAAATAAAATAAAATAAAATAAAATAAAATAAAATAAAATCAACTGAGACTTTTTTTGCAAGAAAAACCCACTGCTGCTACTGTAAAAATTCAAGAATTAAAAACAGCTATTTTTCGCATGTTTCTGTGGTGCTTTGGTGGGGTTTTGGGCAACGATTTCAAAAAAAATATTGTGGTCGCCAATTTGGATCCCCCGCACTGCATGGCAAATGGATGCGCCCTCCCAGCCTGGTACCAGCAGCGCAGCAGTAGCAATAGCCAAGGAGAGGGGGGCGGGGAAACCCCCCCCAAATAAAACACCCTTCTGGCCTGGTAGGTGCCCTCAGACAGTTTTCGCCTACTTTTAGGGCCGGGAATCGGTTTTTTTTAACTTTTAATAACTTTTTTTCTGTGCCGCTTGGCATTGTGCGATCGCCGCGATGCAAGTAACGAGCACGACAAATCAGACCAAAAATGTTCGTTCGTCGGTTCGAGCTCGAAGTCTGGCAGAGTAATTCCCGTTACCGTTTCCGTAGAGTAACGGATACGAGTAACGGAAACGGAAACGGGAATACCGCTAAGTCGTGCCCATCTCTAAAAATAAGATAAGCTTCCCAGGAGGAGAAGAAAAGAGGCCTATTATCTCTGCCGGCTCTCCTATGTGACAACAATACTGAGAGTTGAAGTTGGTGAGTCAATATCCCACCCGGGTGATAAAATATTGGAAATAAGGACTGAGTAAATAAAGAAGATCAGAAGGGATGGAGAAAATGACTACCAAAAAGGAAGCAAAAGACCTAGTACAACTTCTCTCTAATATGGAATTCAATATAAGAACTGATATTAAAATGTTGCAGGAAAAAACAGAGGGGATGGCAGAGGAAATTAAAACTACAAAAGCTCTTGCAGAAGACTCACATAAGAAAACAGTGGCTAATGAGTCTCAAATCAAACAGCTTCAGAGAAGAGTGGCTTTGTTATCAGACAGCCAGCGAAGAAAACATCTGAGGCTGTTTGGAATTCCTGAAAGCATTCATCAAAGAGACCTTGAGAAACATTTATTATGGTTTCAGGGATTACAAATTAGTATAAATGAGAATGATATTGAAAGAGTATAAAGAGGCCTGAGAAGCAAACTATCAACTGGCAACCGGCCAAAAGAAGTAAATGTTGTTTTTACAAGAGTGAAAATGAGAGACTATGTTTTTAAGGCTTTAAGGAAAATGAAGTCTTTACAACTTGAGAACCAGAGAGTAACAGTGAGACAGGACTTATCTCCAGAGACCTTGTGAGAAAGAGCCGTTCTTAAGCCCTTCGCACAGAAGCTATTTGATAAGGGTATTCGCTTCTCATGGGGTGTTCCAACAGCAATCTTGATTTTTAAGGACAAGGTCTTGTATCGAGCCAGCAATGCAGTTGAGGCTCAAAGCTTGCTACAAAGATTTTCTGCAGCAGAAGAAAAGACTCAGGAAGAGCAGAGGGCTGGAGAGAATGAAGACAGTAATGATGATCGACAGGAGGAAGACTAGCCGCTCTAGGAGGAGAAATATGGAACGAAATAAGAAGAAATCTCTGAGGGGTGGGTGTGACAAAACCCTGGAAACAGGAGTAATGAATATACAAATCATCAGCCAATCCCAGCAGGAGGGCAGGGAATGGTATGATATAAAAAGGGTGGAGCCTAGTCAGTTGAGTTGAGTTCAGTGGAGAGTGAGTGCTGGGAGAGAGCACTGTTCTCTGAGAGTTCTGTCAGGCAGTGAGGGCTATACTGTTTACTAGTTATTGAAGACAAGGGAGGCTTGTAGAGCTGACTAAATCTATTACAGTATATGTTAAAGGCAACACATACCATCCACAGATATTGTTATATTTATTATCTTCTCAATAAACGTTGTTATTATTTTTATATTATTCATCTGAGTCTGTCCCAATTCATGAGGCGACGAGTTTAAAAGGTGGCAGCATTATTAAGTGAATAAAAGGTGGCAGCAGTACAATTTCCATCACAGAATTCAGTTTGTGAAAGGGGTGATGTCACAATTTGGTGGGCAGCGGTCGGATTTCGAATACATCCAGTGTGCCTGAGGGAAAAAGTCACCAGCTCAAAATATTTAGCCTCTACCCTGTGAAGAAATTGAAACTGGAAGTTTAAAAAGAAGAATCCTTTAGTAAAAGTTAGCCCTCAAGTGTTGTTGGTAGTCTGTGGAAGTTCCTCTGAAAAGGGGTTAGGACTGAGAATTAGGTGAAGCTAATTTCAGTTTCTTGGGAAGCCCTGTGTGTGAGAGAGGAATTCAGACTTAAAACCCTGTAGTGCTATCTGATTTTCTTTGGTGGGCCTGTTAGAGTGTCTGGAGGCCAGGACTCCAAAAAGAAAAGGAGTCTGGCTTGACAAATTATAGGACACCTGGAATAGAAAATCTGTAAGGATAGACTAAAAATTCTACAGTGGTTTGTTTGGGGAAACTGCCTGAGAGTCAAGGAACTCTGTGCTGTCCAGCAGCCTGAAAATTAAAAGGTGCTGAGACAAATTTCCTTTGAGGGTGAAAGACCCAAAGCGTTTGCCCTGGAATTTAGGGTGGCTTTGGTAAAGGTTGGAAATATCACCCTGGGTGCTAACAGAAATAAATCTCCAAAGTAAAAGATCTGAGAGTCTGTAGGGACAGGACAGAAAATTTACCTCACAAACTGAAGAGACCTGAGGAGATTTAAAGCTGACAAAAGTTCTGTAGAGCGGGAGTTGGCTAATTAGAATTCCTTTTGGAGGGAAAGGGGAATTGTAAGGGTCAGAGGAAAAGTTATAGTGTAAAAGCAGAAGAAACATTTCTAAATCTGTGTGCTTTAAACACTGAAATAATATTTTAAATAAAGAAAGAGTTTGAAGTCTGGGCACTGTGCCAAGCGTGAGCAGTTACAGTAACATAAGCCAGAAACTGCCAGAGAGCTGAGGTTTTTTTTTTACAGTTACCATTGAAATAGCTGTGACCCACTTAACCTTCCTTTTCTTAATAAAGAAATATACACCACACATAACAAATAAATAAATAAAAAGATTTTGATTTCAAGTCATTTCCAAAAGTGAATACTAAGAATGGGAAAAGAGTTAGTGTTTACTAGAATTGGCATTTCAGCAGAACAACTGAAGAAAAGATTTAGGTCAGTCACTAAAGTGCCAGAGAGATACAAAGAAAACCTTTTTTTTTTTAATGGCCCATACTGAGGTGTCTGAACTTAAGCCGCTGTTGGGGATGTCTTTGCGGCCAGGGGAGTTTTGGTATTTGATTAATTACTGGTGGTTCAAGCAGTGGAAGAAATATGTGGGCTTTGACAGCTGGGACCGGTATAATGTGGGAGAGCCCAAACTCTTCCCAGGGCCAATTGACAACTCGGGACTTTTTGCAAATTTAGAAACTCAAATATTGAAAGAGTACCTTATTGATAAAGTGGATTATGTTTTAGTTCCCACTGAAGCCTGGAATAAATTAGTAAATTGGTATGGGTGTGTAGAGGGGCAGAAGCCAATTGTGAGGAAAGTTGTAGAATATGGTTTATTCGTGAAATATTGTAAAGTGGAAATATATCCTTTGGAACTGAAGCTCTGTCAAAACAGTGATCCTAATAATCGTGTAAGCTGTTATTTCAGCAAAGCAGATACCATTGATACTATTGGAAAAGAGATGCGGAAGCTGTTTAATATTCCTGATGGGAAGGAAATTAGGTTGTGGCTCAGATATATGAGTAATACCAGTATTTATGAGCAGTTAAGCAAACTTGACAGCACTATACAAGATGCAGGGCTCTACCAGAGACAGGTGGTGGTAATAGAAGTAAAGCGTGAAGATGGGACTTGGCCCAGACAGTCCCCTGTGACAAAATCGGGCAGTGCAATCAACAGAAGTCTAGCTACCTCCTCAAGATTGACAGCAAGCCCTTGCTCCACAACAGTTGTCTCTTCAGACAGTACAAATGGTGACTGCAATAACTCATATAGTTTGAACTCCAGTCATAGAATAGGAGTTTCAGATCAAATCCCAAGAGCAGGTTTAATCGGAATAGATGTCTTAGAGCATGTGCAGAGTGCTTTTGGAGTAACACAAGCTCAGACACACCAAGCTGAACAAAATGGTGAAAACAACACTGTTACAAAGCAAATGTCCATAGGAAAATTTGAGAGGGAAACTCAGCAGTCTGAAATGGTAGAAGAAGCTAATTTAGCTGACAGTCTAAAAGGGCTAGCAGTAGACTTTAGTTTAGAACAAAGGCAAGAAGACAGTTTGAAGGGATGTTTTGATTTAGTGGAATTGAATGCATACCCTTTAAGTCCTGAACACTCTGAAAATTTCATACTAGAGAAGAAAATGATACAAGCTTGTGAAGAACTTCGTGTACCAGCAGAGAACTCCAGACTGGAAAAGTATTTTATATTAAAAGAAGGAGAAGAAAAAGTAGCACAGCTTGGAAAAGAACAAAATGAAGCAACGGCAGAAGACCTGAAAGAAGCTAAAATTCAGCAGGCATCAGTTACTGGTGAACTCCTAAATGAAATTTCACCTTTGAAAGCACTTTTAGAGATGAAGGAAAAGGGACTGGGGGAAAGGAGGAATGACTCTGATACATTTGTTTTCAAACTCCAGAAGAAATCAGCAGAACTAGAAGTAATTACTGCAGTGGAAAACATTAAAGAAAAGGAAATACGTAATTTGGAAATGCAATTGTCTGGTGCATCAGAAAGTAAAGAAGATTGCTTACAGCAATTTACATCAATGGAAGCAGAGCTTGAAAAAGAAATATTAAATAATGAGCAGCTTTGTCTGGATGGGAACAAAGTGTCACTGGGCATGGAACAAAAGATACAAGAATGGAATAAGATTGCTGATGAATTTAGAAAGCTGCAGGAAGCTGAAAAGCAAATAGAAAACCGTGTAAAGCAGAAACCCTATTTGGAAGTGAAGGATGCTAATGACAAACCTGATTTGGTGGTTGCAAAAGACACCTGGGAAAAACAACTACAGCCTGTGAACATCGTGCTTCAGCGGATCCGAGAGGACGAGAGGACGAAAAGAGCATCCAAGTGGTGACTAGGACATCCAGAAGTCAACTACCCGAGACACGACGTGGGATGAGGCGTGACCGACCCCCTGCAGAGGAAGATCGATGCGATGGACCCGTGGCCAAGACAGACCAACAAAGAGAAGGTGAGATCTTTTTTGGGACTTGCAGGATATCACAGGAGGTTTAGTCCACATTTGAGAACCATTGCAACACCACTGACTGAACTGACAAAAACGAAGCACCCGTATAGCATACAGTGGTCATTTGAATATCAAGCTGCATTTGAGGGGACTCTAATGAACTGTACCAGGAGTGGTGTCCAAGAGTTGAATCCCACATTCCAAGAACTCAAGGAAAAATGGCATCGATTTACTGTGAACTGGACTTTGAATTTATGTGCCAAAGGAAATGAGCACCCGTGGCGTATCAGCGTCCAGCCATTGCAGCAAGAGGCGGGAGACATTTATTACATGGACCATGGTTAAATAATAATAATGTAATATTGTTATTTTATTGCTGATGTAACAGGAAGGTGTTGTTGTTGTTGTTAAAAAAGTATGGAAATGTAATGTCATAAAATGTGAAAACCATAACTTAATGTAAGTTAACTGTAAATGAAAAATGCAAGGTAATGTATAATTAGAGCTTACTATAAATCAAAATGTTTATGTGATATTTAGAATATAAGTTAAAGATAAAAATTGTATGTATATTGGTAAGTAAAATAGCTTAAAATGTAAACCAAATATATGTATTTATGTATCTTAACATAGAGCGGGGGTCGGCAACCCGCGGCTCCGGAGCCACATGCGGCTCTTTGGAACCTTTGCCGCGGCTCCGGGAGGTGGCCAGCTGGCCGGCATGCAAATAGCGGCCCCGGGGCAGCCAAACGGGAGGCGCGGGGCCTGGGAGCGGCGCGGCGATTGGCAGGCAAGGCGGGGAGCCGGCAAAGCGAGCGGGTTCGGGTGCCCCCTCGTGGCTGAGGCGTCGGCGTGAGAGAGTGGAGGCTGGCAGGCGGGCGGGATGTGCCTCAGGAGCGGCGGAGGAGGAGGAGGGGCAGGAGCACGGCTGAACTGAGGCGCCAGGAAGGAACCCCCGGCGCCCACCCCACCCCCACCCATCCGTGTGCCATGGCCGGCGGAGCGGCCGCAATGGGCTCCACCGAGGAGCTGCTGCTGCTGCCCGCCGAGGGCATCTGCCCGCCGAGGGCGTGGGAGCGGGAGGAGCCGGCGCCATCGCCGTCCCTCTTGGAAGGGAGGATGGGAGCGCGGCTGAACTGAGGCACCGGGAAGGAACCCCCGGCGCCCACCCCACCCCCACCCATCCGTGTGCCATGGCCGGCAGAGCGGCCGCAATGGGCTCCACCGAGGAGCTGCTGCTGCTGCCCGCCGAGGGCATCTGCCCGCCGAGGGCGTGGGAGCAGGAGGAGCCGGCGCCATCGCCGTCCCTCTTGGAAGGGAGGGCGGGAGCGCGGCGGCACTGGTGGCGGCAGCAGCAGCAGCAGCAGCCGCAGACGGCGCCCCCGGAGGTCCCGGGCGAGCGAGAAGAGCAGCTGCCGCACCAGCAGCAGCAAGAGGAGCGGCGGCGGCGGCGGCGGCGGGGCGGGACCACGGCGAGGCGCCGGGAAGGAACCCCCGAGATGGCGGCGGCGGCGGCGGCTTCGGGAGCGCTGCTGCTGCTGCTGCTGGACGGCTCTGGCGGCTCGGCTCTGGGTTGGCGCCTGCTGGCGCTGCTGCTGCTGGTGGCTCGTCCCCCTCACGGGGTGGCCCGAGGGGCCGGCCTGGCCGACAACGTGGTCTGGGCGGTGAACGCTGGCGGGGAGGCCCATGTCGACATCCACGGCATCCTCTTCCGGAAGGACCCGCTAAGGACGGGTGGGGTGAGGTGAGGACTTCCGGGGCGGCGGCGAGGGCGAGTGGAACTCCCTGCCACAAGATGCGCCCTTGGCAGGGCCCTTCCTTTGGAGCGGGGGGCAGCGGCGCCCACCCCCCACCCCCATCCACCCACTCACAAAGAGGCCCCCATGCTCCACTCTCATGGTCCTGCTCAGGGGGGGGCTCCAGGGGCAGTGGGACTACAAAGCCCACGAGCCTTCCACCCCACCCTCCTTGGCTGTGGCAGATGGAAGTGGTGCTGCTGCTACCCCAAGATCCAGAGGGCCCCCTCTGTGCCTCACGTTGAGTGCAAGGAAAGGAAGAAAGGAAGAGCGAGGGAAGCTGGAGCCGCTTATTTCTGTAGATTGCAATGTTGGTGATTTACACACACGCGCACACATTTTGATTTAGTGGGGGTGCTCTGGTCTTCTCCCGACACGCCCCCCCTGCAGAAATACAGTGGTACCTCGTATAAAGGAATTAATTCGCTCCAAATGAAATTATGTTAAGCAAAATTTCCTTTATACAAATTTCCCATAGGACTGCATTGAAAATAGAGTGATCCCATTTTTATGTTGTACAGGTGATTATGTTAAGCAAATTCCCCTATCTCCAGAATATTTTATGTTGTACAGATTTTATATTATACAAACTGTTTGTTATACAAGGGTCCACTGTATATAAATAAGCAGCCATGTCTCCACAGAGAAGACAGTAGGTTCAGAAGAGTGTTACCATTAAGGTAAGAAACAAGATATGCAGTGTTATATTTGTTTTAAATGTAGCAATGGTTTTGCGGCTCCCAATTTTTTTTTCCCCATCAGAAACGGGTCCAAGTGGCTCTTTATATCTTAAAGGTTGCAGACCCCTGACATAGAGTGATTCTAGGATGATCGATAAGATATTTACAGGTATTTGAATTTGTGATTTTAACCAATGTTATAAGAGTATAGTCTATTTAAAATGTAATGTTATAGAAAGAATTATTGCATTTCATGATATTATATGGTAATAAGGTTGAACATGTTATAAACAGTTTATAGATATGCAGAATTGAAGCTGATACACATAAGGATGTATGAATTAGTTAAATAAGCTCCAGAAGAGAATTTTAAGTGAGCAAACTGAAGTAAGTTTACTCCCTTAAAATTTCTTTATAAGGGGGGAGGTATTGTGACAAAACCCTGGAAACAGGAGTAATGAATATACAAATCATGAGCCAATCCCAGCAGGAGGGCGGGGAATGGTATGATATAAAAAGGGTGGAGCCTAGTCAGTTGAGTTGAGTTCAGTTGAGTTGAGTTCAGTTGAGAGTGAGTGCTAGGAGAGAGCACTGTTCTCTGAGAGTTCTGTCAGGCAGTGAGGGCTATACTGTTTACTAGTTATTGAAGACAAGGGAGGCTTGTAGAGCTGACTAAATCTATTACAGTGTACGTTAAAGGCAACACATACCATCCTCAGATATTGTTATATTTATTATCTTCTCAATAAACATTGTTATTATTTTATATTATTCATCTGAGTCTGTCCCAATTCATGAGGCGACGAGTTTAAAAGGTGGCAGCATTATTAAGTGAATAAAAGGTGGCAGCAGTACCATTTCCATCACAGAATTCAGTTTGTGAAAGGGGTGACGTCACAGTGGGAAAGAAGAAGCCTGTCAAGAGGGAGAGCTTATTGCAATGGAAATTTAATGGGATAATGGTTTTTTCTTCTTTCCTTTGCTTTTTCTGGCCAAACTAATGAGAGAAAATGTACAGTGGTGGGCTGGATTATATGGGAAGCTGAGTAAAATAAATTTTTTTGACTAAAGTGTAAGGGAGGGAAGTACATCGGAGTAGGTGGAATCCAGAGCCCAATAACATTGGAGGGTAAATTTCGCTCCACCCTGGTGAGGGATTGGTTGGGCAAGGGGTTGGGGGGTGGGGGAGCGGGGAACCAAGAGGAACAAGGGAATTAATGACTAGGAATTCTAAAAGTAATGATGGCGGGGGAAATTAAGGTAATGTCATTAAAAGTAAATGGTTTGGCTTCCAATATTAAACAATTTAGACTCCAGAAACTATTGCAGGATATGAAAATAGATATAGCATGGCTCCTGGACTTCTTTTTTGAAGTCCAGTAGCCATGACTCAACTCCCAGTTAAATGAACCTGGATGACTGAGAATCTTCACAGACGTATAGATATAGCATGTTTGCAGGAGACCCACAAGAGAAAGGATGATTCCAAACTTTGGAATGTAAAGGAATGGGGTAGACTGGTCGAGTCAAGGGGTACAAATAAGGCAAGGATGTGGTTTCAGAAATGAAGACGGGTAAGGCTCTGGGTCCGGACGGCTTCCCTATTGAATTTTACAAGGTTCATTCCTTATTACCCTAAAAGATATTATAAACAACGTTTTAGAAACAGGCATAATCCCGAGCTCATGGCGAGAGGCACATATAGTATTAATCCCCAAGCAAAAGAAAGGAATCCCAACCCCTGCTGATTTTTGAACAATTTCCTTATTAAATACAGATTATAAAAATTTTGCCAATTTATTGGCAAAAAGGCTGAAATTAATATTAGAAGAAATTATACACAAAAACCAATCAGGCTTTTTAAAAGGCAGGCAGATAAAAGACAACATGAGGACTATCATAGATATTATGGAATGCCTTGAGTTTAATAGGGGTAAAACAGTAGCGGTGTTAGCAGTGGATGCCGAAAAGGCATTTGACTGGGTCTCATGGAAATTCCTAAAAAAAAAAAAAAACAATTGAAATTTTACAATTGGGCCAAAGATTCCAGAATGCGATTACTGCAATATATTCGACGCAAAAGGCAAACATTATAATTAATGGGAGAGTCAGTGAACTAATAGAGATAGGGAGGGGCACACATCAGGGGTGCCCTTTATCCCCAATACTTTTTATTTTGATCTTGGAACCACTTCTGCAAAGAATAAGATCAAACCACGAAATTAGAGGGATAATGATTGGTCAACATCAGTATAAGCTGAGGGCATATGCGGATAATGTAATTTTTACACTGGAAGACCCACAAGTAAGTGTACCAAAGGTGTTAGAAGAAATTAGACAATTTGGGAGAGTCGTGGGATTAAAGATCAACTACCAAAAGTCAAACTTAATAGTTAAGAATATGGAAATTAAAGACAGAGTAGAGTTGGAAGAAAAAACGGGAATTAAAATTGTAAAAAAATGAAGTATTTAGGAATTATTATTGCGGATAAAAATATAAATCTAGTTCAGGAAAATTATCAACAAGTTTGGAAAGATATTTAAAAAATTGGACTTTTGGGGAAAGATGAACTTCTCTTTATTGGGGAGGATATCGATAATAAAAATGACGGTTCTCCCAAAGTTAATTTTTCTGTTTCAAAACTTACCTATTTTGTGGGGTGCCAGCTGCTTTAAGGACTGGAGGAAGGAAATTTTGAAGTTCGTGTGGAGGGGGGAAAGACCAAGGATAAAGTATAAAATATTAATAGACCACAAGGACAGAGGAGGATTGGGACTTCCAGACATGGAATTATATCATAACGCAGCGGCCCTCTGGTGGTTGAGAGAGTGGGTAAAGTTGGATGATAAAGAAGTGCTAGACCTGGAAGGATATGGTCTAAATTCTGGTTGGCACCATTATATGCTTTGTGAAAAAAGGAAGTACAATAAGGAATTTAATAAACACATAATACATTGATCTTTATTAAATGTATGGTACAAATACAAAGGCATCCTGGAACCAAAAATGCCGTGGTGGTGCTCACCCTTGGAATACCTTACTTTAAGGAAAACCAATATGGAGACAGGATGGCCCACCTATAAGCAGCTGCTGGAAGAAGAAAAAGGAGAATTAAAGCTTAAAATTATGAAAAGATAGAGGTATCTAAACGTCTGGTTGGAGTACTATCAAATTAATCACAAGTTTCAAGAAGATTTAAAAATTGGATTTGAAAAGCAAATCACTAAATTTGAAGAAATATTGCAGGGAAAAGAAAAATACATTAAAATTTTTTATAATCTTTTGCTGGAGTGGGATACTAAGGAAGAGCAGATAAAAGAAACCATGCTAAATTGGGCTCAAATACTTGGAAAAAACATTAATTTAAATAAATGGGTAAGACTATGGAAAACTGATTTGAAATTAACATCAAATATGGATATTAAGGAAAATGTTTATAAAATGCTATATAAATTGTATTCCCCCCCCCCCCCCAGAAATTGGTAAAAATTTATAGAAACCAAAGTAGCACATGTTGGAGATGTAAGAAACCTACAGGAACATTCATACATATGTGGTGGTCCTGCAGTCTAATTAAAACATTTTGGGAGAATATTTATTCCGAACTAAAGAAAATTTTAAAATATCAATTTAAGAAAGAACCGGAATGTCTCCTTTTAAGCATTATGGGGGACGATATAAAAATCACGGATAGGAAATTTATGCTACATGCCACAGTGGCAGCGAGAGTGGAGATAGCGAGTATGTGGAAAGACTGTAAAATACCAGATGTTAATGATTGGAGAGTTAGACTAAAAAGATATTATGACTTGGGGGAAAGAAGTGGGAAATGGCGTAAGAAGTCTGATGTTAATCTGGTATCAGGATGGAAAAAATTTCAAGAATATTTAAATAATATAGTGGAAAAACCTAGTCTGTTGGGAGAAGTTTGAAATAAGCAGAAAGTTAGAGTACATGATATTTTATTGAATTTATCTGGGGGTACTACTGCTCACAGGAAAGTGGGAGACTTTATTCTTTTCTATACTCTTTTTACACCTACCTCTCTTCTAGGTTTCCGGATGATTGTTCCTTCTTGCCAGTTTTTCTGTTCGGTCTTTTTCACATTCTATACATTGTCTTTTTTATATATTTCTTGTACTGTTTTCTATATTTCTTGTACTGTGATGATATCAATAGAAAAACAAATAAGGCAAGGGGGTAGCAATATTAACCCACTCAAGGTTAAAAGTAGAAACTTTAAGGGTACTGTCAGACAAGGAAGGGAGATATGTATTCTGGAAACTATATGTGAATGGCAAATTATACACATTGGCTAATGTATATGCGCCCAACAAAGGACAGAAAGGGTTCCTAAAAGGAATTCTACAGAAATTAAAGAATTTTTATGAGGGTGAGATTATACTGGTGGGTGACTTTAACTGCGACATGAGAGATAAAGAAAAAGGAGTACTGAAGGAGTTGAATTTAAGAGATGTGCATGAGATTGTATCCCAAAGGAATGAACCTACTTACTTTTGTAAAAGGTATAAAAAGTTCTCTTTCCTAGATTTCATTTTAGTTAAGGGGAACTCTCAACTAGAAGTTTCAAAAGTAATAACAGAAACAATTTGGTTGTCAGACCATGCACCACTAGTGATGGAATTTAAGACATATCAAGAACAGAAACTTAAGAGATGGCGGTTTAATCCTAGATATTTCTGGAAAGAAAAAGATATAGAGGATTTGAATAAAAAATAGTTATTTTTTAGGGAGAATAGCAATTCAGCTGATATGGAAGTGGTCTGGGACGCAGGGAAAGCTGTAATAAGAGGATACTGTATAGCAAAGGAAATCGAATTTAGGAAAAAGATGAGAGAGAGAAGACAATTGAAACTTCAGGAAATTGGAGAATTGCAGAAACAATTACAAAGAAAGTACAGTAAACAAGTCAGTGGTCAGTTAGAGAGGGCTAAAAAGGATCTATATGAGTTGGATTGGACATGGGTTTGGAAACGAGACCTATTGGTGAAAAATGACTTCCAACGCATCAACATTAATAGTGTAAGAAGGCTATCCAATTATTTGAAAAAGAAAAAACATAAAGCTATAGGGGTAATTAAAGGAGGAGAAGGTGTAAGATTATATGGGGATAAACAAATAAAAGAGGAATTTGCTAAGTTTTATCAAAAATTGTATAAACAGGTAAAGCAAGAGTCTAAGATAGCATTATATAAAGACCCAATTAAAGAAGATGATTTGGAGAGTATCAACCGGGAAATAACAGATATAGAAATTCAAGAAGTAATTAATGAATTAAAGAAAGGGAAATCTTTGGGGATAGATGGTTATACTCCCGAGTATTACAAAATGGCGGGGAAACACTTAATACCAGAAATGGGAAAGTTGTTTAATAATATTCTGAAGGGTGGCAAAGCCCCAGATTCGTGGAGAAAAAGTGAGATAGTACTTATACTAAAAAGCAAAAAGAACCCCATGGATTGTAACTCTTATAGGCCTATAAGCTTGGCAAACCAGGATTATAAAATCTTTACTAAAATACTAGCAAAGAGGTTAGCAACTCTTCTACCAAAGCTAGTGAATGAAGATCAATATGGATTTGTTAAAGGGAGATTAATAGGACAACCCTTAAGAAACATAATTAACATTTTAACACATAGAAGAGAGTCGAAACATCAGGAAAAGTTGGCATTACTAAAACCTGACGTTTATAAGGCATTTGACACAGTAAGTCATGAATATTTAATTCAAGTTCTAGAGGAATTTGGATTCAAGGGTGAAATAGTGCAGGCAATAGAAGAAATTTATAGCAACAGCAAAGCTGTTGTCAGGGTTAATGAAGTCTGGACAAATGAAATCTTAATAAAAAGAGGGGTTAAGCAGGGGTGTCCCTTATCTCCATTGTTATTTATACTAGCAATGGAGCCTTTGACGGACAAAATTAGAAATACGGTAAGGATACAAGGATATAAATTGGAGAAGGAAGAAGTAAAAGTGAACCTTTTTGCCGATGATGTTGGCAAAAATAATAGTTTTACGGAAATGATAATAGTTTTACGGAACCCATTGGAGGAATTGAAGGAAATCATTATTATACTAGAAGACTTTAGAAAATGTACAGGATTGGGCATGAATATTAAAAAATCAGAAATAATGCTTTACAATGTTAAATATAAGGAACAAGAGGAAATAAGGAAATTAACGGGAATGACAATGGGGACAAAAAACTTAAATATTTGGGAGTTATTATAACTAAAAACTTAAATAAACTAAGAGTAACAAATTTTAAGATAGTATGGAAAAAGATACAAAAGCAACTGGGGGGGTGGGAGAATAGAGTATTAGGAGTTATGAGTAGAATTAGAACAATTAAGACATTTATAGTCCCTAAAATATTGTATCTTTTTCAAGTGCTACCTATATGGATTCCAAAAAATGTTCTAAGAGGATGGAATAAGGAATTAAGAACTTGGGTATTTGGGGGAAAGAAGGCAAGGGAAGTTCAAAGATTGATTTATATGCCGCAAGAGGATTTGGGATGGGGTCTGCCGCGGTTGGAATATTACTACAAATAATTTCAATTGAAATATCTACTGGAGCTCGATGGAAGAAACAAAAATAAGTGGGTAAGAACTGAGGATGAAATAAATAATGGAATTGGCAAATTTGGTATCTATACAGATAGGGAGCAAAGTATTCCTAAGACAACAAGTGGCCCTAGACAGGCAGCCTTTAAGAAATGGGGGAAATGGCAAGCTAAATAGAAAGGAGGATTTGTAGAGGGTAAATCTTTGGAAAGCCTAAGAAAGGAGGGAGACTCATTCGAGGAAGGTTAATGGAAAAAGTTAGCGTGTAAAGGGTATCATTGTATTAAGAATTTGTACAAGAATGGCAAACTAATTCCACTTCAGTAATTAGTTAATGATGTGGGGGGGATATTGGTTGAATCTGTTAGGGTTATATAATAGGGTTAAGTTATATTTACAAGCTGAAGGCCCCATACAAGAGGAAAAGAAGTTTGGGAAAATTCATAAAATTTTAGATTCAAAGGGAAAAGGACTGACAGGTTGTGACAAACCTGGCAGACAGGAGTGATGAATATACAAATCATCAGCCAATCCCAGCAGGAGGGCGGGGAATGGTATGATATAAAAAGGGTGGAGCCTAGTCAGTTGAGGCAGTTGAGTTGAGTTCAGTTGAGAGTGAGTGCTGGGAGAGAGCACTGTTCTCTGAGAGTTCTGTCAAGCAGTGAGGGCTATACTGTTTACTAGTTATTGAAGACAAGGGAGGCTTGTAGAGCTGATTAAATCTATTATATGTTAAAGGCAACGCATACCATCCTCAGATATTGTTATGTTTATTATCTTCTCAATAAACTTTGTTATTATTTTTATATTATTCATCTGAGTCTGTCCCAATTCATGAGGCGACGAGTTTAAAAGGTGGCAGCATTAATAAGTGAATAAAAGGTGGCAGCAGTATTATTTCCATCACAGAATTCAGTGTGTAAAAGGGAGGTGTCATCACAATTTAGTGGCACAGCAGTGGGATGACGAAATAAACCCAGTTGTGCCTTTGAAAACTCAGTCTGTGAAAGGGGTGATGTCACACAGGTGAAATATATAAACTTATGGTTACAGATAAAGATTTTTTGTTTAAAGCATTGCAAAATAAATGGAGCAATAAAATGATATTAACAGAGGACGATATAAAGAAAATGATGAAAGGTATTAGAGAACTAAAATTGGTGAAATTTAGAGAATTAGAAAGGAAAGTTATATTCAAATGGTATAGAACACCGACACAACTTGCATACATGATAAAAGGATTCAAACCAAATTGTTGGCATTGTAACAATGAACCAGGTTGGTATTCCCACCTTTGGTGGGAATGCGTTAAAGTTAAATCATTTTGGAATATAATCCTCAGGAAAATAGAAAATTGGTTTAAAATTAAATTAGAAATTCATGGAAGTTTATTATTTATGGGTATACTGGGTTGTGAAAAAATAAGGGTTGCAGGCCAATATTTATTGAAAGCAATGCTGATAGCAGCACATGCAGTGATCGCATGGGGATGGAAAGATTCCACTAAATGGAATGAGGATAATTGGAATCTATATCTTCTTGAAACAATACAATCAGACATATTGGCAAGATTAAAAATGGGAAGATTGGGAAATTACGAAAAAGTAAATTGGTATAGTTGCTTTAGATGGATTAGGGAAGAAAAAGTATCCAAAGAAATATGGGAGAAATGTAAAAAAACTAAAGGATTGGCTTAAGCTATGAATAAAGTAAGGAGGTTTAAGAGGAAGCCAAAGACATTGGTGGAGTGTACTAAAGAGCTTGTAGGAAAGAATGGAAAATAATTTGTTCTTTGGTTCCCGGGGTTGGGGAGGTGTTGGGGAGGGGGGATGAAAAAAATAAGTGAATTAATTACGTATTATTGTGTATGTATTATTTATTAGTTTCTCTAAAAAATTAATAAAAATTAATGTTCAAAAAATTGTACTGGACTGTATGTTGTCCCCCCCTTACTGTAAGCCGCCTTGTGTCCTTTTCCAAGCAGAAAGGCGGGTTAAAATATACTTAAATAAATAAATAAATAAATAAATAAATAAATAAATAAATAAATAAATAAATAAATAAGAACAAGAACCCAAATATCTCTGAGGGGAAAAATAAGTTGTAACCTGATAGGAAACTAGAGCTGGTGGAAATCTGAGGAATACAGCAAAGGTGTCAAATCTGTCGATTTTCACACAAACCCAAAACTGGGGAAGAAATATTCTTTCAGCTGTTGCATTCTGCGAATCTTAATGAAAAATCCTGAACTGGCATTTTTGTTGTTGTTGTTGAGTCACTACAGTCGTGACGAACACTTCATGGCCCCAAGTTTTCTTGGCAGGAATACTGGAGTGGCTTGCCATTTCCTACTACAGGCACCTACAGCACCTGGTATTCCCTGGTGGTCGCCCATCCAAGTACTAGCCAGGCCCGACCCTGCTTAGCTTCCAAGATCAGGTGAAATCGGATGTGCTCATGGTCTCTAGGCATCTGTCGAAGTGGTATTTTTGACTAAAGGAAATGAATACTGGGGTGGGGGGTGGAATCTCTTAAATTGTAGAGATTTAACTAAGCTTACAATGTATTGCTAATTTTTCATTTCTTTGTATACAAGCATTCTTGAAATTTTCCATATACCAAATGCTTCCATTGAGCCAGGTGGGAATTCTAGTTGTCTGATAACACCATCTGCTTGATGTTCTTGGCTGTTTATAATAGCTATATCATACTTTGGCAATATTCTTCTACCACTGCGACTTCCCATTCACTGCTGCTTTAGTACAATCCAAACTCTGATTTCATTTTATTGCTTAAGATTTGTGTTGCTGGGAAGCCTGGCACATGCAATAAAGAATGTCATTTCTTTTCTTTCTTTTTTTAAAATAAGGGATAATTCTCACCTTGGTTTCCTCAGAAGCCCATGAAGAAGTAAAATATACACACAGCTCATATACACGCTAAAAGAGAAAGCATAAATGCTTGGACCTAAAACAATTTGTACGAAGGAGCCAAGTTCTGCAGGCAAATGTTGTTGATGATGTTGTTGTTGTCTCATTACAGTCGTGATTGACTCTACCTGACCCCATGTCCATGGAGTTTTCTTGGCAGAAATACTGGAATGGCTTGCCAGTTCCTACTCCAGGCTCCAACAGCACCTAGTATTCTTTGGTGGTTGCCCATCCAAGTACTAGCCAGGGCTGACCCTGTTTAGCTTCTGAGATCAGGTGAGATCAGATGTGCTCAGGGCATCTATTTTTAAAAAAATATATTTTATATTTATTCTTATTCCAAAACCTAATAACAATTCTTAACAATTCATGCTCAGGGCATCTAGGCTGATAAATCCCCTCAAATAAATTAGTAAATAGACAAACTGCTGTCAAGGTGAGGAGGGTCACTGAATTGAGCCATGGCTATCCAACTTTGAACAGACCGAGGTCTACTTTTTCTGGCCCAAAGTGCCTGAGGGCTACTACAATATTACCTCCACTTATGAATTTTATCCATTCCAAGCACATGCTCATAAGTAAAAAAAAAAAAATGTAAGTAGAACAGTGGTTTCCCATAGGAATGCATTGAAATCCGTTCCCACTGGAACAGAGTAATTGATTTTCAATGTATTCCTATGGGAAGGCTGACCATTCACACGCTTCCCTTGCACCTGCTCGATCATCTGGCCAGTGGGGGGAGCAGGGGACCACACCATGGCCCTTGAACTGCCCCGCTCAGCTGAGACAGTGGGCTGGCAGACCCAGAACTTTGCTGGGGCAGTGGTGGTCCTTGGGATGGGGGAGGGAGGGGTGGAGAACTTATCCCCTTACTTTTTAATTGGTGCCCGGTGGGCTACTTTTGAATCCTTCACGGGCTACCGGTAGCCCGTGGTCTACCAGTTGTGCAGGCCTGCTCTAGGCATACAGCTAGTACTACAAAGCTAGCAGGCAGCTCTGGTTATATGGTGCCCATATGCCCTCCTTTAGGGACGACAGTCCTCCCTTTGAAGAGCTGTCCTCTTTTTTTGGTAATTACTTAAGTATGGAAATTACTTGTTGTCCAATACCTATAGGCAACTGAAGTCAATTTCCCCCACTCCCCACTTCATTTGGCAGTGCTTCTGAACTGATTTGAGTGCAACAAAAATTGGGTCATTATGCTTTTAACTAGTAAACATCTCATTGGTGCTATTTTTAAAATGTTATTTATAAATGCTAAATTTCAAGAGCTCCTGCATTAGGAGGAGGAGGAGGAGGAGGAGGAGGAGGAGGAGGAGGAGGAGGAGGAAGAAGAAGAAGAAGAAGAAGAAGAAGAAGAAGAAGAAGAAGAAGAAGAAGAAGAAGAAGAAGAAGAAGAAGAAGAAGAAGAAGAGTGTAATATGAATTGATAATTTTAAACCTTTATTTCCAAGCTTCTGTCCCTGGCAAGTTCCCTATTAGGGTAGTATATGAAAATATTGTCAGCTGTATGCTGATGTTCTTGTGAGTGTTATGGAAAGGCTGTTTTGTCCCCTTCCTTGCTTCTGCTCACTGGAGATGAAGGAAGATTAATATTGTCCAAAATGGGGAGAAAGGAGCTTGTGTAGGATGGAGAAGGAAATGAAAAGGATCATAATTTGGACATGAGATAATAAAAATGTGCTGGGTATGATTATCAAGTTTTTTAAAAACTTCAACATACAATACTAGATATTATTCTTAGAATACACTTTTGCTTTGCAGAGAGTTGGCTAAAAAAAAAAAAGAAATGTATAATTGTTTGATGAAAAAAAATCAAAATGAACATGATCCAAAAAATTAATGATTTCAACAGATGTAGATTGGGCACAAGGACAAAGGTTGCATATCAGGGGGAAAACATGGAATGCTGTCAACCAAGCTTTAAATCTGCCTTTTCTGAGAAACTTTACTGCTATACAGCATTTGAAAATGGCCCCATGTAATCCAGCCAATAGTGGAGGTCAAAAGAGATCTCATCGACAAAATAGAGAGATAAATTGTGGAAAAGACATAGCTTGGAGCATACAGATGGAGAGCTTATAGGATACTAAATTAAGTCAAGAAAAATGAAAGTCTAATTTACTCCATGCTCCATGTTTATGCAATAGGCACATTTTATTGGTCAGTGATAAAAATCTGAAAGATGTTAAAATTAAAAATAAAAGACAGGTAAATGATTTTAAGAAAGAAGAAGTTAACCTAAAATAAATGTACGGTAGCAAGGTTCTGCCCCCGCCACCACCGAATGAAGCCAACTTCTTGTCAGTAGGCAAGGTATAGCTGCTCTATTTTGAAAGAATGTGACAGAACTTGACTGTTTGAAAATAGCCACATATACCAAAGATTACTGTTCTTAGCAGCAAAACCAAAAATACTCACTCTATTCCTTGGTCTTATTGATTTTATCTGTCTTAGCACAACAGGACACCTTTATAAGGGATTTCAAAGCCCCATGAGAATCTTTACCTCCAGAAGAGGAGTGAGATGAGGTTTTCATATGCTGACATGTTTCTACACAGAACTAATGTTCTTACCATTTGAAAAAAACCAACCACACCAACCCACTTACAAGAGGACTAGCTGATAATTTAAAATTCAGTGCATGGATCAAAGCATCAGCTATTGCAGTTTTGTGCAACTGGCATTATTGCATTTTCCCGCACACACACAAATTATTCCTCGGAACTCGTAAATGTTACAGAGCAACAGAAAATATATTGTCTCCTCCTTGTGCACCTGAGTAAGATAAATAGAGATGTGCATCTTTATTTCATGATAATACACACATATTTTAAAGTGCTGTGGAAATGAACACTGATTTCCTTGCTATTTATAAAAAGAGTTATTGCAATACTAACAAAGCTTTTAAAAATCAATCTATTCTTAAATTCCACCAGCATACCTCTAATGTTGTTAATGGAGGTGAGTAAAAATGAATGGAGTGAATCGATCAAGTTGACAATCCATGTTCAGGAATGACATGAAATGGCAAATAGTAGACTCACCAGCCTGTAATGTAATTTTAGGCAGTTTTCTTACGTTTTGACAGAGGCACATGATTTAATGATTCCCTTCTTGTGTGCACAAAGGTAATACAATCAAATGCACACTGTTAGTCCTCGTTCCAGGTTTCAGAAGACTTTTAGATGAATGGCTAGCATTTCCGTTTTGTTCTTGTTCAATCCTTCAGTCGTGCCCGACTCTTTGTGACCCCATGGACCAGAGCACACCAGGCCCTCCTGTCCTCCACTGCCGCCTGGAGGTTGGTCAAATCCATGTTGGTTGCATTGATGACACTGTGCAAATATCTCATTCTCAGCCACCCCCTTTTCCTTTTGCCTTCAATCTTTCCCAACATCAGGGACTTTTCCAATGAGTCCTCTTTCCTCATGAGGTGGCCAAAGTACTGGAGCCTCAGCTTCAAGATCTGTCCTTCCAATAAACATTCAGGGTTGATTTCTTTCAGGATGGATAGGTTTGATCTCCTTGCAGTCCAGGGGACTCTCAAGAGTCTCCTCCAGCACCACAGCTCAAAAGCATCGATTCTGTGGCAATCAGCCTTCTTTATAGTCATTTCTCACTTTCATACATCATTACTGCCATGCTTCATTTGGAACTCCAAGGCCAAACTTGCCAGTTATTCCTTTTACCACTTGACTCCCTACTTTAGCATTCCAATTCCCTGTGATAGAAGAACATATTTCTTTGGTATCAGTTCTAGAAGGAGTTGTAAGTCTTCATAGAATTGGTCAGTCTCAGACACCTCAGCAGTGGCAGTTGGTGCATAAGCTTGGATTACTGTGATGTTAAAAGGGCTGCCTTGGAATCGTACTGAGATCATTCTATAATTTTTGAGGTTGTATCCCAGCACAGCTTTTCCCACTCTTTTGTTGACTATGAGGGCTACTCCATTTCTTCTATGGGATTCTTGCCAACAGTAGTAGATGTCATCTGAACTGAATTCACCCATTCCCATCTTTTATTCTTGCCATCTCACATTTGACCACATCCAGCTTACCCTGGTTCATAGATCTCACATTCCAGGTTCCTATGCAGTATATTTCTTTACAGGATTGGACTTTCCTTTCTCTTCCAGGCATGTCTGCAACTGGGCGTCCTTTCAGCTTTGGCCCAGCTTCTTCATTAGCTCTGGAGCTACTTGTACTTGTCCTCTGCTCTTCCTCAGTAGCATGTTGGATGCCTTCCGACCTGAGGGGCTCATCTTCTAGCTTCATATATTTTAGCCTTTTGTTTCTGTTCATGGGGTTTTTTTGGCAGGGATACTGGAGTGGCTTGCCAGTTCCTACCCCAGGTGTCAAACTCTCCACTATGACCTATGGGATTGGTCATAGCTTCTCTGAGTTACTTGAGCCCATTCACCATGACAAGGCAGTGATCCATTTCCATGTTGATATGATTTAGTAGTGTTTGTCCAGGTGCAGCTGACTTTCAGCTGTCACTCATTTTTTAAAATCTGACTAATATTTTCTTGAAAGAAGAAGGCTTTTTGTAAGGCAGAGAAGTCCTCCTATTCATGTTGAACACATTTACAGATGCCCAAAATAAAGCTACCAGGCCCCACAGGTCTTATTCTGACTTTGACACTGGTGTAAATTAAGAATATTTTCAATCATGCCATTGTAATCAGACTGGCTTAAAATCCATTTAAGTGAGAGAGGAATCAGGTACAATGAGTAGCTTCATAATGCAATCAATAATGCCTTGATTTCCTTGAGTCACATAAGAAGGTTAGCTGTAAAATCAATTTACAATCAAATAAGGGGGTCTAGCATTTGCAGGAGAAACAGCTCTCAGTTGCCAATCAAAACCAGTTATTTCTGATCTCTTTGACAGCTTCTCAGCTTTCCAGCTACTCAGGTAGCTTAAGTTTCATTGGCAAATTAAAACAACGCAAGTGTCCTCTGAGGCTTTGGCTGGTTTTCTTATTTGTTCTTTCCTTTTCTCCCAGCCTTTGATGTCCATGTCAAGACCTGTGAGATGCTAAACAGGGTGAATGACATTTTGATGCCTGCTGATCACTGCTGAGGTGCTGGTTCTGGGTTCCGGTATTAACATACCATCAGTCATATGTCTTGCAATTATGTTTAGTGAGAAAATAGTACATGTCAAGCTTTCAGTTTTTATATCTTCTATGTGAATTTTGAGCATGCCCGAAGACAAAATGTGACCATTCAACCCATTATGTAGAGTGGGTAGAACTATTGCATTGTTCAGCAGAATTGTCAGGCAAAATCAGAGAGCTCTACATGCTTTAGCTCCATCTCTTTCCAGGTAGAAGTGAATTTCATAAGATTACTGCCAAAATTGCATTGTTGTAGCCACCCTCTGTCTTCCATACAATGTCTATTAGGAGGGTAAACAAAATTGGTTGAGTTGGCATTTCCCTCTGAAACATCCATTTTTCAAATCCAAAGTGGAATGAAGTGAACTCTGGCCTTGGAATTCTTTTCATTTGAAAGGGTCTGAGCAAAGGGAGGTGGGTGGGTGGGAGCACACAATCATCCATAATTTGAAAGATAAGTTCAGATCACATGTATATTAGTAGAAATGTATTCCAAAATATGTTTGGACTTCCCTACAGGAATAAAATAAAAAAATAAATATTGGGGAGGCAGGTTTAGAACTGGGATGACATGAGAATTCTGATGGGATTTGGAGAACTGCAAAAATGGAAACTAAAACTGACAGATTTTTGCATCCCTAAAACTGAATTCAGCTGCTAGTCCAAGGGACTGATTTGATATTACCTTATGAGTTTGCTCAGCTCTAATTAGGACTAGCAACTGGATTTGAACACCAAATATCTAGTAAGTGTAATTGTGTCAGATGCATTATGCCATAGGTTCCCACAGGGCCTTTCATTGCCACTAGTTTCTTCCTGGGTTGGTAACTCACAGAATTCCCTCATGATACTTGTATTGTTAGATGTGATAAAAGTTGACAGTAAGGCTAGAGGTGACCAAAAACAATCTCAAAAATGAAAAAAGAGAGGGGATGACATAATTTTTTCACTACCTTTTCTACAGCTTCCTAGAGTCTTCACTGAACTTAGATTTCAACAGATGCCCTCCGCTTATCTTGAAGGGAGATACAAAGTAATTCCAGTTATGGAACGTAAATCTGTCTATGGCTGCAATCAGATAGAAGACATAATTCACTATTTACTCATCTGCTCGCTCTACAAGAACCCTAGAGATAGATCTTTGTTGCCTATCACCCAGATGTTCCCTAATTGCTCCCAGGAAGAAATAGTAGTAAGGTTGTTCATGGACAATCAGCCATTCATCACTTATGCTTTTGCATTGGCAGCTAGGAAGGTGAGGTCTGGCTTTCTCAAGGACTTAAATGCCATCTAACATAAAGGTCCTTAGTTCAGTGGGAGCTGTTGCTAAGACATTTAAACATGTATTTCACATTCAAACACTTATGTTTTTAAATGTTGCACTCTCTTTCGCACCATGCACAGTGTATTTGTAAAAGCCTATGGTCATAAACAATGAAATTTTGACTGGCAGAAATATTTGAGAACTCATGAAAAATGAAAAGATGATGATGATATTAAATACAGAGATTACAAACTACAGGGATTACAAAATAACATGAACTTCAGACATGAATTAAAATGGTGGTCCAAGCAATAATACCAAAAATGAAAATTCAGGGAAAATCCATTATTCCTATAATAGGAAAAATGAAGAAAGCAGCAGGTGTATTCTGAAAGTAACAATATCCATTGCTGAATAGCATACTTGACCTCAAGAGTGACATCATAGTGTGATATGATTTCATTAAAGAGCAATTTGAAAATAAAAGACCACCATAATTTATTGTGCTAGATGTCAATGCCACAGAGGGTTGGGAGTTTTTTGTGCACCTCTACTATAGTTGGTTCCAAGTGGAAACTGGACAAAATAGAAATGGAATAGCAATTGAATAAATTAACTTGCACGTAATGTGGTTGTGCCCCCCCCCCCAGGCAGAAGGAGCAGGGTTTTTTTACCGCTGCCTGCTCCCTTCTGCCATGTTGCCCCCTCTGCCTCCCATGTGAGTTTTTTGACAGGTCGGGGTGTGGGGAAGAAGGGCAGGCACCCCACTGCATACCCCAACCTTTCAAAAAAGGGGGAAAATACAGCAGTCCAAGAAGGTGAATGGTGACATCCTCACTCACCCTCTAAGACCTGCTGTGAACTGGAGAACAGAGTAGGGAGGCATTTGGGGCAGAAAATTGAAAAGCCTCTTCTGGATTGCCATGGTGAGAAGAACCAAGCAGGGAAACAGCCACAGGATCTCACTGCAGCCCCTTGCCTGAAGTGAGATCTTGATGACACGCGTTCTGCCATTTTGTTTCATTTCAAAATGTTTCAAAACCTTACAAAATGATGAAACAGCATGTTGTTTTTCATATGGTGCCCATCCCTAGATTGAACACAAGTATAGACATGCAGGACTGAAATGGAGTTGGTCGTAGTAGCATTACGAATAGGAGCTATGATTTGTGAAGTGCATGGTTTCTGGAAGGAAGGTTGAGGAGGGAATGAAATGCTTCACCTGTATACAAGAATGCATGAATTGATGGCATTAAGTTTTACCCCCCCCCATGCTAGGGGTAGTCTTTTATTTTCCCCATTTCCAAGGTTTCTCTATTCAGACATATACACACAGCATGCAAATACTTTGCAATATTTGTAAAACTCCATGCTGGTAGACTACACATTGGCTCAAAGAAATTGGTTACAATTTGGATGAAACATAATTAGGACCAGACTGAAGTAATCACACATCCCTGATACAAACCAAATACATTTTATCTCTTGAAAAACGAAAGCCACAAAGCCTTTGTGATTTGTGGTGCAGTGGTTAAATGTCTGTACAGCAGCTAAAACTGTGCTCACAACCTGGGGTAGCAGGCTCATGGTTGACTCAGCCTTCCATCCTTCCAAAGTTGGTAAAATTAGTACCCAGCTTGCTGGGGGGGGGGCAATGTGCAGCTTGCATACTGTAATTAAACTGTAAACTGGCCAGAGACTACTTGAAGTGGTATGGGGCAGCATATAAGCAGAACACTTTGCTTTTTGCTTTGCTTTATTCAGGTCTACAGAAATTAAGTGTCAATCAGATTCTTCACTCCCTCTTAAACTGTGAAAAACCCCCACCAAAGATGGTTAATTAAAAAACATAGTTTAAAATGTTCTTTATGCTCCTAGAATTTTGCTTACATCTGTGGGAGCTGGACAAGCTAATGTCTTTTTCATCATTTGGCTTTTAATCACAGAGGTCAATGAATCTGACATATAATTAACCATGTTTTGAAGAATATGTAGGTTTTTTCCTACGGAGCAATCTATCAATATTATGGCAATTTCAGTGATAAAAATCCCCTCAGACATTCATCTTTCTTCATGTGGAGGAACTATCCAGCAGTTTTTAAAAGGGGCCAGTTGTTTAAATTCCCCCCCGTGATGCTTTGGCTCTGAACAACTGGTAACATTTGCTGTAGCACTGGGTGTTCTATACCACGGAAACCAAAATCTACTGAATAGTAAGCTTCCTTTCATGCTGCAAACTAGAGAAGCAGACTTCATTCTCACAACCTAATAGAAAATATCTCATGACATTTTCTATTTGTTGCTATGCCAGGAAAAAAGTTGGTATCTTATCTTTGACTGAGTCAATGTGAACAAAAATAAATATATAGAGCAAAAATCATTATCATTTGTACTGTCTACTTATTTTGGGTGCTCAGGTGAAGTGTTCATAGGTCTGACCAAGTTTGTGCAACCAGAACAAAGTTCTAGTTAGTATTTCTGCACTTATTTTGTGTGTACAGATCAGCTATTCCACGAGCTACCACAAATGCTGAAACTGCACTCAACCTGATCCGTGTCAGTCTACTCCGCTGTCTACCTTAGCCACATAATGCTAAGACTCATCTATATTTCAGGTATTCCGCTGTAACAGAAAAAATAAGTGAGAGACTGAGATGAAATTGTGGGTAGAATCAGAGTGAATGATGAGTAGGTAGCATGGATCAATTGAGGGCAACTAGAAGAAATAAGTGGGGATGACATTTAGAGGAATGTGAAGAAGGCCCAGAAGAGAATCAGGTGAGATAAGGCAGATAAAAAAGTAACTTGGTGGGAAAGTTTACAATTGAGATGTGAAGAACCCCACCACTGGAGAGATTCTAAATGACACTGGCCTAAATGAACAACAGCATTTCAAGAATTTCCAAGAGATGCTGCCTCCAGCCTGAGGCTAAAATCCAGGGGCTTTCATTGTTTTTCTTTGCCACAATTTGTACATAATGTCTTTGATCTAAAACTTTTCTCTGTCTCTGTCTTTTCTCTTCATGAAGTTGAACCGTTGCTCATGTGCAGTGTCTAAAAAGTTATAAAAAGGAACCAAAACAGAATTATTTATGGGGCAACTACACAAAGCAAAAGAACCCAGAGGTATTTACACTGGAGCAAAACATTGGAAAATCCCTGGATGACCATGAATCATCTAAAACATCCTCTATAATTTCCGAAAAGATTTCTTGATCAGCGAGGGAACAAAACAACAACAACAAATGAACTGTGATGACAAAAAATATCTTTTTCATCTGCAGGGCTTCCATCCTTACCACGACAGAGTGTAAGGCTTCCATTCCTACCATTCAGTGTTACTATGGCTGTTATTAGTTCAATAATTCTCATTTTCACATTCTGAAGAGTTTATAGACAAGTGCCAACATCAGTCTAAAAATTGACATCTCTCCAAGATCTATGAAGCAAATGTCACAGTCCTGCACAGAGAAGAAATGTAGTTGTGTTCTCTTGTTTGCCGAGTGAGGATGAATCAAGTCAGGATTTCTGTTTTGATATATTAGACAACAACATTATTTCCTCTTCTTCATTTTACTTCATTTAATAGCTTCATGTCTCCACTTAATCTGTTTTCTAAGTAAATTCAGTAGAGATGGGCACGACTTGGCGGAATTCCCGTTTCCGTTTCCGTTACTCGTTTCTGTTATGCAACGGAAACGGTAACGGGAATTACTCCGCCAGAACTCGAACTCTAACCGACTAAAGAATAATTGGGTCTGATTTGTCGTGGTCGTTCCTGGCATCGCGGCGATCCCGCGATGCCAAGCAGCACAGAAAAAAAGTTTTTAAAAGTTAAAAAAAACCCGATTCCCGGCCAAAAAGCAGGCGGAAATATGCCTGCCTGAGTGAGGGCTCAGGGCACCTACCAGAGGGGTGGTTGACCCCCCCTCCTGTCCTGGGCTGCTCTGGTGGGGGGGGAAATCCTCATCGTAGTCGCTCGCAAAGCACCGGACTCGCTGCCAGCTGCCGCAATTCAAGTGGAAGCAGCACAGAAAAAAAGTTTTAAACTCCCCCCCCATTCCCGGGCCAAAAAAGCAGGTGAAAATATGCCTGCAGTGCAGAGTGCACCTACCAGAGGGGTGGTTTCTGGGGGGGGTACCGGCCTCCCCCCCTCCTGTCCTGGGCAGCCAGACTCAAGTCGCCAATGCCATGCGGTGCGGGCAGGGGATCCAAAATGGGGCGGCGACTGCAATTTTTTTTTGAAATCGTGGTCCAAAAACACACAAGCACCACACAGAAACATGCGAAAATTGCTATTTTAAAACTGCCAGAATTTTTACAGTAGCAGTGGGTTTTTCTTGCAACAAAATGTCTCCTCTTTCCTCTCTCCATTGATTTTATTTTATTTTATTTTATTTTATTTTATTTTATTTTATTTTATTTTATTTACACCTGCGCAATGATGGGCTGGCCATGGGAGTGACCATGCATATTTTTGGAGCCATTCCACCAATCGCATGGCCACTTGGCCAGGTTGACCACAGAGACTTCTGGGATGTGCCAACCGGGCATAAAAAGCCCACTACCCATAGCCCGAACCTGAACCCGAACCCTAACCCTAACCCATACGCCAGTACACTGTCCTTCTAAGTGGGTCAGAGAGGCCCCCAGAGGTGCACCCCAATACTCACCCTAACCTCACCCGTAACTAGCCTAACCTTAGCCCTTGCGCTAACCCTAACCCTAAGCCAGATCTGTACTTGCATTGCACTATAGCAAGTACAATTCCCTTCTTAGTGAGACACAGTGGGTGCAGAGAGTCTGCCAGTCCGCCACTTGTGGCTCTGGGTGACTCCTGCAGGCTTGGCTCGGCCGGCAGCATGTGTGACATGCAAACCATGCCCCCGAGGCCTGGCTGAGGCAGGGAAGGCACCCCAAAAAGAGGGGTGCCTCTGCCAGTCTGCTGTGTCTCTCCGTGCAACTGGGTATGCAATCATAGCCATATGGCTATGCATGCATGCCCTTTTGCAGCAGGTGAGGAGAGGAGACCCCCATGTATGAGGGGTCTCCAGGAGCCTGCTTTCCCTAGCGGGTGAGGATAGGAGGCACCCACCCCCCAAAAAAGAGGTGCCTCCAGGAGCTCACTACACCCCCAAACCAGTTTAACGACAGACGAAAAAACGAAAAATGAAACGACAAATTTTTGCGAAGTTTCACGAAAAACGGAAACGAGCCGACACAGGCCGCCTCCGACACATGACAACTCGAAAACGTCATTTTCCCTAGTCGTGCCCATCTCTAAAATTCAGTCATTGTTCATGCTGTTGGTGTGTACTGATTTGGGTGGGTGCAAATGTAAGATAACTTGCTAAACAGACTCGTCTTCCTTTAAGCAGTCATGTGTCTTTAGTGTAAGCCCTATTGCTCTGTAGTTCAGCAGATGGCAGCAGCAGATTACTTGAACATGTTTACAGACAGTATGAACCCCAAGGGAAATCTGGACCTCTAGACCCCTGCTCATTTTAGTTTATCTAGTGTGGTTCAGAGAGAGAAGGTCCAAAGAAATGCAAGGTATATCATAGGGACACTAAGTCTAAAACTGAGTTCTGCATATACAGTGCATATAAACCTTCACTCATTTTTCTCATGTTGAAGTCATCATAATCTATAAATTTGAAGTCATCATTCTAGACATGATTTATACACAATGATTTATAATCCATAAAGCTGGGCTTTGTGGATTACAGGGTGTTCTTTCAATGGAAAAATAGGCATGTATGTAAAACTAATTAGTGCTCAGTATCTTATTTGTTTTAGAAACAGGGTTCTATCATGATCTGCTATCAGAATGAAATGAATACTCAGTTCATCTGTCCCACAATTAAATGAATGATTATTTTCCATTTCCTGGATGACTTTCACACGTGGTGAATGTAAATGTTTGCTGTCTGACAGCTTTTGTTTTTGGCAACTTTTTATTAAATTTTATAAAACAATGCAAAATACAAAATACAAAATACAAATTCTTATGCTTTAATGCACAAGAACACAATAAGAGCTGTCATATCACAAACATACAGGAATCCCATCATGTATCAAACTGTAAGCAACTATTAAGTGGCCAAAAAGTTTTGTACCCCTAAGAAAAATATCATTTGTATAAATATGCCAAAGTATTTGCCTTATGCAAATTGGTTCAGTGAATCCCCATAGTTTTACTATCAATATTTTGCTAGCAAAGAAACATTTTTGTGAGGAGGGGAAAAATAGAAATAGGGTGACCTCAAATATTGAGTCAACTATGAGGTAAAGCAATACAGTTAAGTAGTGCTGCTTCAACATTGTGCAAAGATGAGTGTGACCATAATTAATAACTCTTCCAACTATGTAAAATGAATTTGTTACTGGCTTTATATGTCCACACTTTGAAATCAGTTCAACCATTGAGGGGAAGTTTAGTGGGAAGCATCCAATTTATAGCCCACTGTGGTTTCACCCCACCCTGGTCTGAATAGGCTCCTTAGGTGGACACGACCTGCATAGGCTCCTAAGGCAGACAATGGCCTGATGTTTGTGAAAGTCCCACCTATGCAACCCTTCCCAACACCCATTAAGTACAGGTTGTTAGCTGTGGCCTTCCTGGTGGAGGTGTGAAATGATTCTGATTTATCCAGGGGTCGATGAAAGGTCAGTGGGATAAATGGGAGGCAGATTTGTAGCAAAACATTTCTATCCCACAAGAAAAGAAATCCAGTTGCTATGACTCAACTCCCAAATAAAGCTGTGGCCTTTTCCCTTTGAAAGAAATTGTCTCTTTTGGTGCTTTAGGTAGTGCCTCGTTTAGGTGGCCTGGGTCTTCTCCGCCCTAGGCCAATGAGAGGGTACAACATGAGGCTACAGGATCAGATTTACTCAGAAGGATTCGAGTTAGAGATAGGCTGCATGGAGCCCTTGATAGGTGCCTGGGCTGACCAATAACCTGCTGCACATGGAGAATCAGTGGCCTGCCTCCTCATCTGACTGGTTGGCGGCCAAAGGAAGTGGGGTAGGGAAGCCTGGGCTCCTGCTCAGACTGGACAGCCAGTGACTGAGGATGACCTTGCTTGGGAGAGGGGAAGCTGGCTTGGAAAAAGGGGGAAGGGGGAAGCGGGGAAGGCAGAAGGGATGCTCAGCACCTGTAGTGCCATGCATATGAATTGCAGTAAAGCACTAAGCAGTGCTTCATGCCCATCTCAGTTTGCATCCTTAGCTCTTAGAAATACTGCTTTCTGTTTCAGCATATTTCACAATGTTTTGGTGCCCCATTCCCACCCAGGGCCGGCGTGTCCATTAAGGCGAACTAGGCAGTTGCCTAGGGTGCCAAAATGGAGAGGGGGCACTGGCCAGCTTGCTGCCCCCCTGCCGCTTCCCCTCGGCACTGGCCACTGCCGTCCATTTCCCCGCCGCCTGTCGCTGTCCAGACGCCGCCCATCGCCGCCCACCCCCGTGCTTGTCGTCGTCGGTCCCCACACCCATCGCCATCTCCCGTCATCCGCCGCCCCCTGCTGCCCCTGATGCCCCCCACCGCTGCTGCGCTCCCACACCCTGCTGCCCTGCCCACCGCTGCCACCCCACCTGCCCGCCCACCTGCCCACCCCTCACTTAGGGTGTAAAAAAACCTAGCACCGGCCCTGTTCCCACCCCTTCTTCTGACAGGCTCCTACTCTAAAAAGCAACATGGCAAATAGGTACAACTCTGTGCTCACCATACTGGGCGTAGCTTCACTTATGAATCTGACTAATGCAGATGACTGAGAATTGTGTCCATTTGTTTTAAAGAACATATAAAATGTGTGTATTTCTTGGCAATTGGGGTGCACAGAAATTACAAGTCTGAATGTTAGAAGGTTGGAGAAATGTGTTAGAGTGAATTATTTATCTTTTTTCTGTAGTGTTTATTCAGACAGAATTCTTTCTGGGTTCAGAAGGATATATATGCATAGAATGATAGTCTCTATGATTTTTGTGAATCTATTGTTCATCAAATCTACGAGCACTATTGTGCTGCTTCAGCCTGAAGATATTTTGTGTTATCTTTGTGTTCATGAAGCCTACCTCCTGTAATTTAAAATGGGTAATCCTACTACTTTGTATGGCAGCTCTGAATCTGGCAATGTCTATTTTTTTGATGTACTCATTTAAATAACTTTTATCCATGGTTCAAAAGCTGTTGGAAAGCTTCCATCCTTTCCCATTACTTAACTTTTGGTTTCAAGGAATATGCATCCCTTTGCAACATGCTTAGTGGGAGAGGAAAGCACTGTCCATATGTGGCAGCGAGGGAAACATCTGGAAACACCACTGAAGCAGAGAAAGGCATTTGTTTTCTCCTGGCACAAAGAACCTTCTTCCGAAAGGTTTACAGAAGAAGAAACCAGAATCTGTAAGAAATTAAGTTCAACAGCTGGCATTGACCAAGGGGTTCATCTCAGTGGTAAATGAGAAGCAAATCACAGTGTTTTCTTCCTCATTAAATGAAGTAATACGGGACAACTTTCACTGGTTATTCAGATATCATTGTAAAATGTAACTGAGGCTTTAGAAGTTGAGAAAGAAAAATGGAGCATCAGCCATGATCTCTTTGGGCCTTTGGGTCATTCCTCTAGTGTAACACAGGGCTAAGAGATTAAGATACAAACCAGAAGAAACATTCCTCCATCAAGTCTTTGCAACTCCTCTGAACTCACTTTGCGAACCATAGACAAAATTAGACTCTCACAGGCTTTGTTCCTCACAAGGATTCCTTATGGGACTGTTGTAAAGATTACAGACAGAAGGTTAATGCTTGTGTTTTGGCATTTGAAATGGCCTACCTAAGTTTTATTTTCCTTTCCCCCGCCCAACCAAAGGGCAGCACAAGGACATAACTACTTCTCTTTCTTCAAGAAAACGCAGCATCACGGTTTATTATGGCATGACAGCTATGCTTCCAAGATAGTACATTTGGCGAAGGATAAAAGAGCTGCTCCTTCATTTTCCTTTCTGGATCTTAATCAAGCCTCTTGTATAAAATAGCAAGAGTTGAAAGGCTGGCTAAGACACTGAGGGAGGTTTTGTCCCAGAGATAATCCTGACCTAGCAACATAGCAACTTATGTGTTATCTTCTTTCTTTCTTTCTTTCTTTCTTTCTTTCTTTCTTTCTTTCTTTCTTTCTTTCTTTCTTTCTTTCTTTCTTTCTTTCTTTCTTTCTTTCTTTCTTTTTCTTTCTTTCTTTCCTTCAAAATATCAGTCAAATTCTTCATGTGTTGAATTGATCCACTTGAGAAGATGCCTCCTGATTCCATTCCTGTTTCCCTGTTGTTTTTTAAAAAGCATAAACATTTATCTTTCTTTTGAGGGCACACCTCAATCTGCTCCTTGTTTTTCATGCTTCATGTCAGAATGGGTGGGAGATGCTGCCACGTGCCTCAGGTTTTTTTAAATTTATAAATAGCTAGCTAGTAGAGATGGGCACGAAATGAACAAATTTTGTTTCCATTTTCGTTTTTTCATTTCATTATGTAATGAAACGACAAACAATTTTTACCTCTAAAATGAAACGAAACGAACAGAAACACCAGAAATTTTGTCGTCCGTTTCGTTTTCGTTACGGCAATACATTGAACTGCTTTAAATGCTAAAAAAACACAAAAATTGAAATAAATGGTAGTGAAACGGTAACGAAACGAATGAAAACAAAACAATTTTTTTGCAAAAATTCGCAAAAAACGGAAACGAACCGAAATGGACCCCCTAAACATCAAATGACAAATGAAACACATTTTTTTTATTCATGCCCATCTCTACTAGCTAGATGCCCTAAGCACATCCGATCTCGCCTGATTTCGGAAGCTAAGCAGGGTCGGCCCTGGTTAGTCCTTGGATGGGCGACCACCAGGGAATACCAGGTGCTATAGGCGCCTGGAGTAGGAACTGGCAAGCCACTCCAGTACTCTTGCCAAGAAAACTCCATGGACATGGAGTCACGAAGAGTTGGTCACGACTGTAACGATACAACACACACACACACACACACACACACACAGGGCTCTGCAAGTACTTTTGGAAATGTGAAAGGAAACAGATTAGTAAATTGGCAAAGATCAAGATTTCTTTCCCCAAAGTGTGGGTCCTGGTGGTCTACTCTCCCTCCCCCCTCCCCCTCCCCCCGTCCAGGTTCATTCAAAGGATAGAAAGTTCTGTCCTTAAACTTTTGGTGATATGGGTAGTGTTAGACCTTTTAGACAGAAAAGTGGCATGATGAAATATATTTACAGGGTAAATCTCACTGCTCATCTTGGCTGGAGAGAGCCCACTAAATCTGAGGACGAAAAACCAACCCCTCTGATGCAAGACTGAAATAACTGGGCATGTTTAGCCTTGAGAAAGGAAGATTGTGGGAAGATATAATAGCACTTTACAAACACTTGAAAGGTAGTCTCATATAGAGGAGGGGCAGGATCTATTCATAGTCATTCCAGAATGCAGGGAATTTAATAATGGACTCTAGTTAGAGTAAGCCAAATTTAGGCTGAATATCAGGGAAAACATTTAAAACAGTACAAGGAACCAATTATCCGTATATATTCGAGTATAAGTCAACCCGAGTATAAGTCAAGGTCCCTAATTTAACCACCCAAAACTGGGGAAACATATTGACTCGAGTATAAGTTTAAGGTGGGAAATGCAGCAGGGTCTGGCAGCTCCTCCTTTGTAAGCTGGGGGAGTGGTGTGTGATGTTTAAAATGACTTTTAGCCACTGATGCAAGTGCTTGGGTCAGTGGCTAAAAGACATTTTAAACATCGCACACCACTCCCCTGTGATGCAGAAGAGGGTCATGAGAAGCGGCACACAATGTTTACAATGACTTTTAGCCACTGACCCAAGCACTTGCCTCAGTGGCTAAAAGTATTGACCCAAATATGTCGATGGCCCCCTTTTTAGCCCAAAATTAGGGCTGAAAAACTAGGCTTATATTATAGGTTATACAGTACTTTGGGAAATTGTGAGCACTCCAGAAAGAAAAAGGACAACCATCTATCAAATCTGCTTTGATATAGATTCTTGGTCTTATAGCCCCCTTCTAATTCAATTGTTTCATGATTTTATGAAATCAGTGTGATTTACAGGTGTTTGATTTAATAGGTGTAATATAACTGTAATCATAACTGTTTGCTTCCTACATTAAAGAAAAATCTCAGAAGCTTTGGTATTCTTCTGAGTGGATGAGCTTCAAAAGCCTGGGTGGGCGGGTTGATATGCAGCTATTATGACTCCAGATGGGCATGAAACAGAAAAACAGAATTTTGTTTTGTTTTGTTTCATTGCTCATTGCCTTTTATTTCATGTTGTAATTATTTTTTTAAAAAAAATAATGAAATGAAATGAGCAATGAAATGGAAGTTGCTGCCACCCAGCTGGTTTTGGGAGCTCCGGCTGTGGGGAGAGGGCTTTAAAGCTGTGCCCCCCCCCAGCCCAAGCTGTCAAAAAAAGCTGGGTGGCAGTGGTGAGAACAGGAGAAAGGAGAAGGATTTTAAATTTGGCACAGCCTGCTCGGCTCTCCCATTGCTGCCACTAGAACCCAGTGGTTTTTTTTACAGGTCAGGCTGTAACCCCCTCCCCATAGTCCGACCTGTCCAAAAAACCCAGCTGGGTGCCAGTGGCAGTGACTACAATGGGATAGCGACTGGTGTGGGGGCTACTGGGCAACCTCCATGGCCTAGAGAGAAGCCAGCCATCTAGCTTGCCAGCCAGCCAGGCAGACAGCCAGGGAGGGGGGGGGTCTGCTAGCCTTCCCACCAGGCATTCTCATATTGCAGCCACCGGCAATGGCACCAAGCTGGATTTTTGACAGGTTGGGCTGTGGGGAGGGGTCCGACCCATCAAAAAACCAAGGTGGGTGCTGCTGGTGGTGGCTGCAATTGGAGAGTGGCTGGTGGGAGGGCTAATGGGGCCCCTCCCTGGCCTAGGCAGAAGCCAGCCATTTAGCTCTATCTTGAAATCCAGGATCACAGCCACCACTACCCCTCCTTCACCCAGGTCTCTGGGTGAAGGAGGGGTGGTGGCAAAGTTGGGGCAGTGGCGGCTGTGATCCTGTCTTTAGGATCAAAGCTGCCACCACCCCTCCTTCACCTGGGTCTCTGTTAGCGAAGGAGGGGTGGTGGCAGCTTCGATCCTGGCTTAGAACCGGAGAGTGAAGGAAACTTTTGAATTTCACACTGGTGCAGTGTGAAATACAAAAGCCTGCTTTGCTGTCCCGTTCTGAGCCAGGATTGAAGCCGCCTCCACCCATACTTCACTGCCATTCCTCATTCGCCCATAGAGACCCAGGCGAAGGAGGGGTGGCAACAGCTATGATCCTTGTTCAGGATCGGAGAGCAGAGGAGGCTTTTGAATTTTGTGCTGCACTATCACTGGTGCTGGTGCAGCACAAAATTCAAAAGCCTGCTATGCTCTCCTGGAGCCAGGATTGAAGCCGCTGCCACCCCTCTTTCACCCATAGATACAGCGGCTGGGATCCTGGCAGATCCAGTGGCTCCCCGGTTTAGTTTTCAAACAAAAAAGTGATTCATTGCATTTCTTGATGACACATGGTCTGCTCTTTTGTAACATTATGAATAGTTTTGTAACATTACAAAAATGATTAAACAGCATGTCATTTTTCATTGTGTGCCCCTCTCTAATTATGACCGGTGCCCTAAGGAATAATAGCAGTGATAGTTGTTTATTGCATTTTATAACTTCTGCACCTGCCTCTTTGCTAACAACATGTCTAACAGGTTGTGATGTCAAGGGATCCAAACTCCAAAAAAAAAGGAAGGAAGGAAGGAAGGAAGGAAGGAAGGAAGGAAGGAAGGAAGGAAGGAAGGAAGGAAGGAAGGAAGGAAGGAAGGAAGGAAGGAAGGAAGGAAGGAAAGGCAGTTAGAAAGGAAGAAAGATTAAGGGTATACAATTAAACTGCACCAAAGAGATGAAGTTTATACTATGGTTCAGCAAGTTATTCATGTATTCATGGATTTACTTAACATAATATAGTATCAAATTATATCATATATAATATAGTATAGTATAGTATTATACTCTATATATTCATATAATGCAATAAAATGAGATATTGATGAATCTAAGTTAGTTCCAAGTAGAGTAAACCCATTGAAATAAGATGACTTGTATAAAAGGACTTAAAATCCAAAATATTCAATTTTCTGTGTTTAGGAATAAAAACTGCATTTAGTCCTAGAAATACTGAAATGGGAAGGAACATGTAACATATAGTATAATCCTAAATAAAATCATAAAGAAATAAATCCCCACTTTTCCTTGCATGCAAAGATAAATTAATCCTCCATGCCCTGTACATATTTCTGTGCAAAAGACAAAATTGTGCAAATAATGCAAATTGTGCAGAATAACAGTCATTACTTCTTTCTTGCATGAATTTTAAGGATTAGAAAACATAGAGGAAGTTGGCTTGGTCTTTTTCAACAAATAATATTTCAATTATTCTGAGCATGAGATGTATGTGTGCTTCATTTGTTAGTTTCTTAAAGGGAAATGGCACTAGTTTTGTGTTAGATCAGATTGTGCAAATTATGGCAACTCTGGTGAGGAAAAAATAATGCTCTCAATCTGTTTCTGTAGTAGAGAATATCAAGAAGCTTGATAATTGGTCATTCATGTGTCCCTTCAAGTCAAGGTAGCCTAAATCAATAAGAACGAATAATTCAGTGTGTATACTTTAAACCCCTGTTCTCTTCCAATTGTTGTTAACTATTTTTGCAAATGCATCACATATAATACCTCAAATATAACAACAAAAAGGATATGTCACAGTGTTTTTATTGCTGGAAATTAATTGCTATTAAAATATATTTGCAGAGTGCTGGGATAAATCATCAGAGTATCCACAGTCATGTAGCATACTCAGTGCAGCAAAGGTGGATGAAAGGGGTCAGCAACTAATACAAAGAAGAGATAGTAACCTAAATATATCTACTGTAAAAGTAGCAAGCACACTCACACACTCAGTGGCTAAAAGGTAAAGGTAAAGTTCCCCCCGCACATGCGTGCTACTCGTGTCTGATTCTAGCGGCGGTGTTCATCTCTGTATTCAAGCCAAAGAGCCAGTGTTGTACAAGTCCATGGCCACGCGGCCAGCATGGTTGCAAGGAAACACTGTTTTACCTTCCCGCTTTTTACAGTGGCACCTATTTATCTACTTGTATTTACATGTGTTCAAACTGCTAGGTTGGCAGGAGCTGGGGTTTTCAGGGTAAGCTCACTCTGCTGCATGGCACTCAGGATTCAAACCACCAAGCTGCCGTCTTTTCCAGCCAACAGTTTTCGGAGCCTTCATCCACTGAGCCACCATGCCCTTAGTCAGGCAAGGTAGAACCTTTCCTTATAGTCAGAAAAAGGGACCAGGAGCAGGTGATAGCTCAATAATCGCCTGAGGCAAAGTTCTAGAAAGAAGCAGTTTTCATGCATGGCTTCATTGTAGTTGAGATAAAGAAAAACCCAACATTTATTTATTTAGTTTGATTCCTTTACTACACCATCTGGCGCAAGTGCCAGTCTGGGAGATTTACAAAGTTTTAAGGTAAATAAATAAATAAATAAATAAATAAATAAATAAATAAATAAATAAATAAATAAATAAGGAGATAGAGTGTACTGTGGTAGGACAGGGATTTATACTTCTTTGCTTATGAGTCAATGCCAAATGATAGTGATGACCCCTTAAGCAAGATTTTCTCAGATGATTTTAGTGCCTTTGCATGGTGCCCCCTGATGTGATTGGCAGGAAGTATATCAGGTAATTTCCAACTCTTTTCTTTCATTTGGATTCATACTCTTTCACTAACAAGAGCATTTAACATCTTTCGGTAGAGCTGAGAGAAACTAAGGTCCATTTCAGACATTCCAGAGGAAGTGGTTCTCTGAACAATCCAGTCTGGCAAAGTTATTTTCAGAGATTACTCACATACCAAGATTATTTCTTTCCTTTCCTATAAACAAATGCTATGCCTGGTACAAGAATGAAAGCCAGGAGCCATTTAAATGCTAGCTGGAGATGAATCAGGCTCTACTGAGCACTAGAAAGGGAAAATATGGTGCTTAATTTGTTGCAAACATAATTACTTTCATTGAAGCACAAGAGAAAACAAGGAGAATTGATGTTTGCCAAACACCACCGTCCACAGAGCTGCAAGTAAATGATTAGAGGCAGAAATAAAATCTCCCAGACAATTCAATTTCCAAATGAGATAGCATCAGCCATCTATGTGGACTACAGACAAAGGCGGTGGAAGAGAGTAACTAATGTCAGAGGTTGAATCAAATGTTGCATAAGAAAACAGGAGAATAAAATGAGATGGTTAAGAAGATACTGTGCATATATTTGGGCAAAAGCTAGAAACCTTTGCTTCTCCACAAAATGGAAAAGTAGATTCTACTTTGTTAGAGAAGAGAAGTATAATAATAATATCTGTTTCTTTGTTTAGCATGTGTATCATATTTTAATACCCTTTGCCCTCCCACGGCAAAACAAAGAGTCTCAACACAAGGAATGGGTTTAACTAGAGCCATACTTTATTAAACATGTCAACATTAACAGCAAACATAACCCGAGAGGGGCCTGGCATAGTGCAGATTCAGTTTGGAGTCCGGTAGACTATTGCCACTCCCGGGACCCCTCCCACCAGCAATCTTTTAGGAGGCTCACTGGTGGTGCAGTCTGCTAGACAGTGCCTCACAAGGCAGATAAATCTCAGTACCACCCCCCAGGTCTGCAAGCCCCTTCCAGTGGTAACTCTTGGCCTGAGGGGGCGTTTCCCAGTGCATCCTTCCCCTGACACTGTAATCTCCGGATCTGCAGTGTCCAGAGGTTCGATAGACTAGGAGTGGGTTTTAACCTTCATTACTAACCAATAGCTTTTAAGCCTCTGCACTAATGCCCAGTGTGACCACACAGTGACTGTCAAGTAAGGTAGTTTTGACAAAATGTCTGTAACATGGTATTTAACAGCTTCATAAAATGGTTTCTGTGTAAAATGCTAGGCACAAGTGTATGGAATAATCACATGAAAAGTGATCACTATGCCCAGATGCCACAGATAATCACCTAACACTCATGTGATTGGTCTAAACCAGGGCTGTTCAACTTTGAACAGGCTGAGGACTACTTTTTCCGGCCCAAAGTGCCTGAGGGCTACTACACTAAAACCTCTACTTACATTTTTTTCCCGTTCCAAGCACATGCTCATAAGTAGAAACCTTTGTAAGTAGAGCAGTGGTTTCCCATAGGAATGCATTGAAAACCAATTAATCTGTTCTGGAGGGAACAGATTTCCATGCGCCATTGCCCTTGAACTGCCCTGCTTGGCTGAGACAATGGGCTGGCAGACCCCAGAACTTTGCTGGGGCAGTGGTGGTCCTTGGGCTGGCAGAGGGAGGGGTGGAGAATGTATCCCATCACTTTTTAATTGATGGCTGGTGGGCTACTTTTGAACCCTTTGTGGGCTACCAATAGCCTGCGGTCTACCTGTTGGGCAGGCCTGGTCTAAACTATATTGCCAGTGTGTATGTAAGGCAGCATTGAAATCTATTTACTTTGGGGACTGCTTTTGCTGAGATAGCAGTTTCACACTACTCTGTATATGTACTGTGTGTCTTTTCTTGATGTATATTGTGTAAATATGTAATATATGCTTTTATGCAAAGTTCCTTTTCCCCCCAAGTCCAATCTGTATTTTGCAATTATTTTTCGACACCACTGTGACACTGCAAGTTTTCTAAACCACATTTAAACCTCATTCATTCATTGTAACACGGTTATGGGCCCAGGGTGTTTACGTGGAAATAATTGCATAAGTGTTGTAAAATTCTGTTTTTATAAACACAGAGTGGAACTGAGAAGACTGAAAATCTAACAGTCCAGTTATTTTCTCTGAGGCTTGGGACCACTGTTCAAGGTCATTTTGTTTCAGCATAGAGTTACAGAGAAACAGCTGTGAAGGCTTTGTGATAAGGAAAAGATAAACTGAAGATGAGGAAGAAATTAAGCTGGAGGAAAATTCTGCAGGAGAATCAGAGGAAGATTCCGAGCAAATGGAAGATCCAGTGCCTAATCCTGTAAAGGAGAATTCTTCAAGCCCTACAATGGCAAATATAAATAATATGCCTAATTTAGCATCTATGCCCCTGGTGAAGTTAAATGACTCTAATTATGTTTATTGGTCAAAACGTATGAGGCATTATCTTATCTGTCTCAATATGTTGCAATGCGTGGAGGGCAAACCCGACATGGATGATCCTGAAAGTGACAGAAAATCTAGTGTCGCTATGTCTATAATAATTCTTGCTTTGGAAGATTCTCAATTTGTTTATATCCAGAAAGTGGAGACTGCTTATCAAGTATGGATGGCTTTGCGACTGGTTCATGTGAAATCCTGTTGCTTAACATTGTGTGTTGCAACTAGAGTAGATCCATTTGAATAATGTAATCTACAGTAATACCTCAGATAACGTATGCCCCTGATAATGAATTTTACAGATAATGAATGGAAATTTCCGGCTATAGGGTTGCCTCTGATAACAAATGTTCCCTATGGGCTGCATCAGATAACAAATGTTTCAAAAAAAGTATACCCTGGATGCATTGCAGCCCCTGTAGCTTGTGGAGGGGAAGGAAGAATTAGAATGTTTTTTTCATGGTGTTTTGGAGGCATTATGGGCATTGTTTGTTGAGGATTTGGACACAGAAAGGTAGGGAGCTAGCTTTTGTTAATCTTTGCACTGCTTTTTTGCACTTTGGGTGGGAAAAGGCTGGGCTAGGCTTGCTGGTTTTATCTTATGATTGTTTGGATTTTTTCCTCCACTGCTCTTGGGATTAGAAATGGTTGAGGAAGGCTTGCAGCTTTCTTTCATTTTCTCCATGTTTGCAACCTTTCTCCATTGATATGGATGCAAAAACTGGCTGGATTTTACTTGTTGCTTTGGTTTGTCTGTCTGGATTTTTTTTTCCTTTGCACTTTGGGTGGGAAAAGGCTGGGCTAGGCTTGCTGGTTTCATTTCTCCATGTTTGCATTACACTGCAGGGGAGTGTTCCAGCAATGCATACCTTTAAAATGCACTTTATAAAGAGGTTTGGAACCCCTCCCAGCTTTTTTGCCTTTTTTCGGACCTCCAGAATGCATTAATTGGTTTCCCATTCATTTCAATGGGAAAATGAGTTTCAGATAACAATTTTTTTTGATAACGCATTGCCTTGGAGAATGAATTAAATCGTTATTCGAGGTACCACTGTACACAGAAGCTGAGTCTTCAATGCTAAGCAACAGGATTTCAGCCAGAGTGACCCTTTTAATAATCCTCCTCCTCCTCCTCCTCCTCCTCCTCCTCCTCCTTATCATCATAGTCATTGTAACGTAATTCAAAGGGAAGGTTATGGTTTCAAAGTTTTTTCTAGGTCTTGAAGTGAAGTTGTGTTCCTGAGGATCCTTCTAACTTCCGTTGTAGATTCTCTATCATGCAAGAATGTAAAAAACGTGTGAAACCAGTGTGCAAGACTCTGATTGGCTTTGGAATATCATCTGACTTTTTCCCCCCAGGATGGACTGTCTGAGTTATGCTGAGAGAAGAGACAGAGGGAGAGTGTTTTGTTTTTTCATGGCTAGCTAAATCTCTTTACTTGGACTGTTGAAGATGTGATCTTATAGGCAAGCCGAGGCCTTTGCCTCTCATTTAGGTTAGAAAGAAATGTGTAAACAGAATAGGGTTATATTTCCTTTGTTTTCAAGTTAGAAATATTGCTGCAAATAATCTGTTTTTATAACCAAGAAACGTGCCTGATTATCTGAGTCTTTAAGGTAAGATTGCTTGAATCTCACAAGTCAGGCGGGAGTCATAAAAAGAACCTATATTTTGTTTAATGCAGCAAGAGGGGAATTAACATCTCCAGGAGTCAAAATAACTCTGTGACTGAGGTCAAGAGCTTAGTGAACTCACTGGGTAGAGACTATCCTCCCTCTCTGGGCTGCGTTTCATTACAATCATCATCATCATCATCATCATCATCATCATCATCATCATCATCATCATCATCATCATCATCATTTTAGAACTGAGTTGGAAAGAATGCTATGGATCATTGAGCCCAGCTCTGGTCAAAGAGACACAGCGGTAAATCAAACTTCCAACCTCTGGCTTCGAAGCCACATACCTAAACCACTGAGCTGTCCAGAATAACAGACTTATTTCAGTATACTGAATTTTTGTGGATCAAAATCCATGTATACAGACACTTCAGCGGATTTTGATCCATGAAAGATCACATTGAAATGAATCTTGCTAGCCTTTAAACTGCCACAGTGTTTTGCTTCTCCCCGCCCTCCTTTTTTGTCCTATATTAATTTTGACAACATACTGTGACAGACTTCCACAGCTATATATTTGGATAATATGCTCGGGATATTGTGGATTTAAACCAACTCTCAGCACTCTTTATACCCTATCACTTTCCTAGGCTTCACATGTCTTCTACTTGCTTCCCTGGAGGCAGGATGTGGCACCTATGTCTTCATCAGATGCTTGTGTCACTATCTCTGATAGATTTGATTTAGAATCATAGAATCATAGAATCATAGAATCAGAGTTGGAAGAGACCTCAAGGGCCATCTAGTCCAACCCCCTGCCATGGAGAAACCCCATCACAATATTTCCGACAGATGGCCATCCAGCCTCTGCTTAAAAACCTCCAAAGAAAGAGACTCCACCACCCTCCGTGGCAGCATATTCCACTGCCGAACAGCTCTAACTGTCATCAAGTTCTTCCTAATGTTCAAATGGAATCTCTTTTCCTGTAGTTTGAAACCATTGCCCAGAGTCCTAGTCTCTGAAACCATGGAAAACAAACCTGTTCCCTCTTCAATATGACATCCTTTCAAATATTTAAACATAGCTATCATATCCCCTCTCAGTCTTCTTTTTGAAAGGCTAAGCATTCCCAGTTCCCTAAGCCGTCCCTCATAAAACATTTCCTCCAGACCCTCAACCATCCTGGTCGCCCTCCTCTGCACCCGCTCGAGGTTGTCAACATCCTTTTTAAATTGAGGCGCACAGAACTGGACACAGTACTCCAGGTGGGGTCTGACCAGAGCAGAATAGAGTGGTACTATCACTTCCCTTGATCTAGACACTATGGTTCTGTTGGTGCAACCAAGAATCACATTGGCTTTCCTGGCCGCCCCATCACACTGCTGACTCATGTTCAATTTGTGGTCCACCAAGACTCCCAGATCCCTTTCACAGGTACTATTCTCCAGCCAAGTATCCCCCATCCATATCTGTGCAATTCATTTTTTTAACCTAGATGTAGCACCCTACATTTCCCTCTGTTGAAATCCATTCTGTTAGCTTTGGCCCAGCACTCTAATCTGTCAAGGTCTTTTTGGATTTTCATCCTCTGGGGAATTAAACCCCTCCCAATTTACTATCATCTGCAAATTTAATTAGCATACTCTCTATTCCTTCCTCCAAGTCATTAATAAAGATATTGAACAGCACTGGACCCAGAACAGAACCCTGGGGCACCCCACTGGTCACGTCTCTTCAAGCTGAAGAGAGGCCATTTATGGTCACCTTCTGGGTGCGATCAGTCAATCAATTACAAATCCATCTGACAGTAGCACTATCTATCCCACTTTCTACTAACTTCTTAGCAAGAATTCCATGGGGTTGTTGACATTTACACTTTTACTCTCACTTCCATGACATTTACACTTTTACTCTCACTTCTATGACTAAGCGATGCTCGTGGCAACTTACAACCATCCTAAAAAGGATCATTTAAACCATCAAGTCAAATGAAACCAAAGATGACCATAAAAACATACTAATATTGGATTTTTTTGAGAAAAATGAATAAAAAATTAAAACTTTAATTGCTACACAGAATCAATGCATGCTGCCAGTATGTGCCATACTTAAAAAATATAATTATTTTGTTCTCACTTATTTTCCTCTTTCATATTGTGGAAACTGGCAATGAGACATCACTGAGTATGGCATGTTTTTCTTCGATTCCCCCCCTCTCGTATTTGATTTCATTTATTGTGAGGAAAGACATAATGAAATTCCCCTAAACATATCTTCTGTATCACTAGCAAGATGGGAATCTGTCCTAGAAAATAATTTTAGATAACTCAGCCCAAACTTTACATTAAAGGTCACCTTATCGGCATATCCTTGCTTTGGCTTATTTAGTTATAATCAGAACCTGCTCTGACACATGAAAGACGCTCTCATTATGCATAAAAAATCTGGCCCAGCATAATAACTTGAAAGGCATCCAACAATCTCACTTCAAGAATAGCAGCACTTTTGTTCATTCATTTCCTGATTGTTTTTGTATATACCCAAAAATTGATAGAAATATAAATCTTTCTTTTCCTATTTCCTTGTACAATTGGGGGCTACCTTTAACCCATTATGCTCCTGCTTCTATATTACAGCTTCTAATAAAGTCAGTAATTAGATGTTAGAAAATTTTGCGGTGAGCTCATTTACAATAAATTGATCACAATCCTGTTTTGTTGTGCTGCAGCAAGGGAAATGGCATAACTCATATTGGCTAATTGCAGCTAATTAATTTCTTGGATTCTTTATTTTGTGTGAAGCCACTCACTTAACGTGAAGAAACCAGGTGTGGATTTGCTCATTAGCCGCTATGATTTACTCCATTTATCCCTGGCCTAACTGTAGAATAGGACTTGGCCATTATGTATTACAATCAATATATTTGAAAAAGAAATCTTCAAAAGTTTATAATTAATATGTATGGGGATTCACACATATACAGCTCTTCATGGTCAGGTGATCTCTGGAATAAGTATTTTCTTTGTTTGCTTGTTTGTTTCAAATTGTTAAACAATTACTACAATCTGATTGGGCGATCACGGTCTGTGCAATGGGAATGACTGCTGAGATAAGAACAATATTGCATGTGATTAACACAGTGAGTGGAGTGGTGTGGTGGCTCAGCGGACTAGAGCACTGAAAACTGTCAGCTGCAAAGTTGGCAGCTCGGCAGTTTGAACCCTGGGTGCTACGCAGCAGAGTGAGCTCCTGCTGTTAACCCCAGCTTCTGCCAACTGAGCAGTTTGAAATCATATAAATGGAAGTAGATAAATAGGTGCTGCCGTAAAATGCAGGATGGTAAACAGTGTTCCGTGCACAGAAATGCGTTCAGCCTTGCCAGCCACATGGCCATGGATTTGCACAACATTGGCTTTTTGGTTTGGCCACTAACAAATTTGTAGAGCTCTTTTCCTTATTTATTTATTTATTTATTTATTTATTTTAGGGCTTATATACCGCCCGTCTTCCCAGGGGAACTCCGGGCGGTTTACAACAGAAGCAAAACAATAAACAAGTTAAATATAACATCGTTTTAAGATAATAAAACCAATTTTCTTTTCCTTGCCTCTGGCACTTGAGACAAGCTGCTCACATCTGCCCCCCTTTCTATTTTTCATGCTGGTGTTTGTCCTCTCTCCTTCTTACTCGTTCAACCATGCAATTATGGTGGCAATTTGGCCTGAATGTGGAGACTACAACCTTCCTTTTATTTTTCTGTTTGCAACTATTGATTGCAAGTGTAAGAAAAGAGACTTTTTTTCCTACATAAAATGCTTCCAGGGTGATTTTTAATATATAAAATGCTAGTTACTGTGAAGAGAGGGTGGCGGCTCTGAGACTTGAGACTCTTACACTTTTTCTCTGTGGTTGTTGTTTGTACAGTACTTAAATTCTGCTAACCAAAATAGAATTATGAGTTTCCCCCAACAACAAGAATATCGTCATCAATGGCAGTTTGCTGACATTGAAAACATTTTTTTTTTCTAATTACAGGGTGCACATGGCTTACAAACAATGAAGTGAAGGCACATGATGCCTGCAATTTTGAAAGGACATCTTTAACCACTGACCAATTGCTGCTGATTCCTATTGTGCAAGCAGAACCTGTCCAGTAGGATTCAGGCCAATACTAGACATACGAACAGCATACACAATGCTTCGGGCTATGGAGAGCCACAGAATAGCACATTTAGTATACATGGACTAATACTGATATAACTCTCAATACTGATATGTACTCAATCAGTACAAAAAGACTGAACCAGCCATGAATTCTGCTGGATTCACCAATTACTAATTAATCTTGTCTCATTCACAACAATACACTGATAAAACATTTCAGCATAATTATGGATCATACACCTACAAATCTCTTTTATTATTCTCATTACCATTTCTGACCATTTCTCCTCACAATATTCACATGCCCACATCATGAACTCTGTATTGATCTGTATTTAGAACCTTTATCTACTAAGCCCTTTCCATAGAAGTAAATAAAACTCTGAAATCCAGGTTCGAGTAATACCTTTATTGTACCAACAAAAATTCTCTGAGCAAGGTTTTATAGTGAATGGTGTGCGTTTTCATATTTCTTAATAAATGTGTTCATACAACATAATGTCCATTATGATTACATAACGATTAGAATTTTTTCCATCATCATCACTGATGGCTTTAAGAAAAATTCTAAAATCCACATTCTAATAATATTTTTATTACAAATAGATTAACAGTTAGTACCTATGAAGCTTATTATAAAAACTTCAAAATAGGGTTGTCATTGAAGAGTAACAACCACCACCACAACAGATGAATTACATAAGTTTTGTGAATATAGTAAAGAGCTCAAAATGGTTAATGATTTTCTATATCTTGGTTCAGTTATTAGTTAAAGTGGACACTGCATGCAAGAACTTGGATTGAGACTACGAAAGGATTAGCTACCGTATATACTCGAGTATAAGTCGACCTGAGTATAAGTTGAGGCCCCTAATTTAACCCTCCAAAACTGGGGAAATGTATTGACTCGAGTATAAGTCTAGGGTGGGAAATGCAGCAGGGCCTGGCAGGGCCTCCTTTGTGAGCTGGGGGAGTAGTAGTGCTTGGGTCAGTGGCTAAAAGTCATTTTAAACATTGTGCGCCACTCCCCCGTGATGCAGAGGGGGGTCATGAGAAGCGGCATGCAATGTTTAAAATGCCTTTTAGCCACCAACCCAAGCACTTGCCTCAGTGGCTAAAAGTATTGACCCAAATATAAGTTGAGGGCCCCTTTTTTCAGCCCAAAATTAGGGCTGAAAAACTAGGCTTATATTCGAGTATATACAGTAAATTCTTTAAGAATAAGCACAGTATTAGAGAATAAGTAGAGTCACTAGAGATCAAGGCCAACATCATTCAGACGGTGGTATGTCTGATTGCTATGTATTGATGCAGAAACTGAACCATGAAAAATGCTGACAAAGAAAAAAGGTTGATTTGTTTGAAATATAGTGTTGGATGGAAGTTTTATACAAGCCATGGATCATCCAAAAAACAAGTGTGTACTAGATCAAATCAAGTTTGAATAATTAATAGTGTGTGCTGTCAAGTCAATTTTGACTTTAAGCAGCTCTTTCAAGGTTTTCCTGGTAAGGAGTACTCAGAAGTGGTTTCCCATTCCATGTTTCTGGGGGGGGGGGACCCAGGACTGTGCAGCTTGCCCAAGGCTACATCAATTAGCTGTTCTCCCAGAAGACACAGTGGGGAATTGAACCTTCCAACCTAGGGCTTCACAGCCAAATACCTAAACAACTGAGCTATCCATCTACCCTGAACAAGAATGATTCAATGAAGGCTATTTACTACGACTAGAATGATTAAATGAAGGCATGGTGGCTTCGCAGGCTACAGCACTGAAAACTATCAGCTACAAAGTTTGCAGCTCAGCGGTTCGAATCCCGGGTTCCACACAGTGGAGTGAGCTCTTGCTGTTAACCCCAGCTCCTGCCAAACTGGCAGTTTGAAAGCATGTAAATGCAAGTAGATAAATAGAACTTTAATTATGGTTGTTAACCAAATCAAAAAAGTACCAAAACATCAAATTACAAATAGATAAATAGGTACTTCCATAAAAAGCGGGAAGGTAAAACAGTGTTTCTTTGCAGCCATGCCGGCCACATGGCCATGGACCTGCACAACACTGGCTCTTCATCTTGAACATGGAGATGAGCACCACCCCTAGATTCGGACATGACTTTTACATGCTGTTGCGTTATTTAAAATTAAATGCATAACTAATGACTATAGCATTTAATAATATTGCATACTAAAATTATGGAGGAAGAACTGAGGAGGCCAATTCTCAGCTGAGGAAACCTGAAATGTGAACTCCAAAGTTCAGAACTTGTATCCTATGTTCATTTGGTAGGGTGCATCTGGATTTTAATTAGATGTGAAATACAAGCTGAACACGAACGAGACAGACACTGAACAATAAAAAGAAACAAAATGTCATAACTTCCCGCAGCTTCTTGTTGATGCTTAACCTGTTTCCTCTTGCATTGTGGGGTGTATACCACCAACCCACCAAACTGGTGCGTGGCTGAAAATCCAAGCAGGGACTTGTGAATTAGCATCAGGAAGTTGTGAGTTGTGCCATTTGTCTTCCACAGGCATAATTAAGCAAAATGATTCTGATCCTTTTTAAATAATAGGTAAGAGCCCTATCATCTCATTTATATGAATCAGGGATATTTGTGCATTTTTAGGGTGACCAGAGAGTGAAGCAAAAGCACAGAACAATTAGTGGGGCAGAGTGATGGCCCCCATGGACCCTGTGTTTAAATCTGACATTTGTGGATTACAGTAAAATAAATTAAAGGTGCTCAGTTGGTAGCAATTGAGAAGATGCGTTTGATCATACCTGAAGGAATTATCCTTCCTTGCTATTCCTGCTGCAAAATGATTAATTAAATCATCAAATTCTGTCCTCGGACACAGCACCACAAGCAAAAGGATGGACTGTGGAGGAGACAGGAAGGAGTAGAAATAGCATTCTGCTCTTTGAAGAAGGATTCAGAGAGCATTCTCCTTGTTACCTTTCTTAAAATTCCTCTCAGAATTCCTTCTCTGTCTTAGAACCCAATCAGAGCTTTCTCCTGGCAACCGGAGTAAAGGATGAATAGAAAAAGAAAAAGAAAAAAAGTGTCCCCTTCACTAGAGATGTGACCAGAAGCCCATTTGCCCTGTCTGGATCATTCAGCCTATGACTTGGCCATACATTTGTGTTTCCCCATTTGCAGGAGCTGGTTCTTACTTCCTGAAAATTCTGATCCTGGAGAACAAAAAAGCCAGAAATTCTTCCACAGACCTAGAGAAGGATTTGGTGTCACCAAAGGGGCTCAGGGTAGCTTGGGCAACAATCTGTGCACCAATATTTAGGTACAAAATAGGTCTGGGTGCCTAAACACACTCTTAGCTATTATGGTAAAGCAGCTCTGTGTGTGTGTGTGTGTGTGTGTGTGTGTGTGTGTGTGTGTGTGTGTTGGCTTTTTTGTGTTATTTTTATTACCATAAAATCTATTTGCTATATACTTAGTAAAACATAGAGTGTCCATAACTGATTGCCCCTTTTATTCAATAATAGGCTACTTGCTGACCTGAAAACTTCCCAAGTCTAAATTGTCAATAGAGCATGTGGTGCAAACACTAAATATTTGGACAGACCAGTTAGAACTAAGTTATATGATGACCATCATTTTAAATGATGGCACCATTCACTGATGGAAGATTTCTATACAGTATAGTGTTCCATCAATGGAGTAAGGAAGAAGGCAAGTTCTGGTCGTTCCTAAATTTTCCCTGCTGTGCCCTGCATCCTTTTAAACACTGTGGCTGAAATCTCATTTCTTAGTTCATTCTGTAACAATAACAGTTGGCCCATTGAATCAGTGGGAAGGGGTTTGAAGAAGCATCTCCTCTGCAGTTCCCTGGATTCCGTGTTGAAACATAGTATGATAAGCAATAGGATTTCAGCCTGTGGGAGAGGTGTAGAGAGTAAGATGGATGCCTCTACTGAATCAAGCACCTTTTGTCAGTGGGGAAAAATACCCTTGTATGTAAGCCATGCTTTTAAGTGAATTGGTGACTCTTCTACAATCTGGTTCTTGTCAGTTTACCAGTTACCCTTTACTAATTAAGGCTCAAAAGGTATTCATTTAAACAACCTATGGTTACCTCCTCCGCAGCAAAGTCCTTCGGAGGGGGAGCTTTGCCGTCACACCGGGAGAGGTGTCCCTGGCAGTGCCAGCTGATGACGGGGGAGGTCCGGAGGCAATAAAGCCCCAGCCTCCCCGGAACTCAGCCTCTTCCCGGCACTGCTTCCAACCCCACCGTCCCACCCTAAGGTTAATGGCGAAAGTAGCTGGTCGCTTCGGGGCCAGATGGGAATTTTTGACCATTCCCCAGATTGGCCGAGGGGGGCGGTGAGTTTTCGCACATCCTGTCATCAACCTGAGAGGGCTATAGGCTGCCACTTTCACCCAGTCACAACAGCAGGTAGTGAATAGGTCCTTTAGGTGGTGAAGATCCTGGTAGCATCCAATGGGGTGCTTGGTAGCCCTCTAGCTATAAATAGGATGAAAATGCCCACTTGACAGTCTAATAAACTTAAACAGCAAGGAGGCAGAGGGCTGCCCGGAGGTATTCGTACCTAGGTGTTGGAGACGCGCTGAACAGGTGGGCAGCGTGCTTCAACAGGGATCTCACCAAGGCGAATTGGGTACATGTAACTCAGAAGGAGTTCTGGTACTCAACCTATTCACTACACAGGCCTCCCCCATTTTCTCTTACAAGTTGAGTTTGCAGTTAATATAGTTGTGACCCTATTCAACCCAATGCCATTTTCCGCCTCATTATTCCTGGCTACGAAGGCAAGGCTATACCTATCACGATCACGTTAAGCTTTATGTGGGAAGGGGGAAAGCTATTCCTTCCAGAAAATTTATTTGCAAGCAATAGCTCAATGCTAGCAAACCTTTGGCACTCCAGATGTTTTGGACCACACCTCCCAGAATTCCAAGCCTAGATTGCCAAATACAAAGGACTGTGGGAGTTGTAGTCCAAAACATCTGGAGTGCTGAAGGCTCACCACCACTGCAATAGCTCGTTCTAGTTTTAGTTATTCTATAACTTCTCAGGTTATTTATACAGCCCCTCCTTTCCCCCTCCTTCATCTTAGTCAACCTTTTCCAATCACTGTTTTGCAGCTTTCTGACCATTTAAGGCAGCCATTCCCCCCTACTACTTCCTTATTACTTGGAGCCGTGTTTGTTATGCCAGACAGCAGCTCCTCCTATTTTGACAGTTCTTCCCTTTTATAGCGATTGGCCTCCCATTTTTATCTGGGAGATCTAAACATCTTGTCAAATATATTTCAAGTTCTAAGACTGTGACAAAGGCTAGGCCATCCACCTAGCCCTGCTATGCTCAAAACGTCTGCCATGCTATACTGATCAAAAGGCTTCTTGGGTTCCAACAGTTTCTGCCTAATGTGTCAACTTGCCCTCTGCCATTGTCCCTGACTCTGAAGTTAATCAAGTTAGGTAAGCCTGACTTCCTTCTTGGAAGTCCACATTGATTTCCTTTGCCCAGTATAAACTGTCCATGGAATTTACTCTCTCTCCCTCAAACATCATTAAACACCGCAGTGCAAACCTATTGTCATAAAGAGACCAAACAAATTTGACTTACCACAATACAGTACAAAATACAGCTCTATCAAAGTCTGTTGTTGTTCTAAAAACATAGGTTATTATTAGTCTTCTTTTCTTTCCAGAATATTCATATTTCCTGTAGATACTATAGCTGTGCTATGCTACTTACTGTAATTAAAAAATGTAAAAGCTGCAGGATAATTTACAGAATTCTATAAAACACAGGGAGACGGCTGGATAAAATGCAGGACTTGCACTAGCTTTCCTTCGATATTTATCCGGAATGAACTCTCAGCTATTTCATTGGGAATTCTTAGTCAGTGAACTTTGCATTGGACCTAAGCTCAGAATGATTAAAATGTACAACTTAAAACAGAACTCAGTTGACTGCATCTTGCTTCACTCCCTGCATCTTATCAAGACCATTCTTAGACATTGGCAAAGACTTTGATAAATGGAAGGAAGCTGAAATCCTTTAAAAATCTGGAAGAAGGTTAAATTAACAAATCTGCCCATTCAGACAGAAGGCTTTGAGTGATTAACTTGTAGAGGCCTATTGAATCCCTGTGTATTCAACAACATTTATGGCACTTATTTTTTTTTTCCTGGTAGGCTCTTCATCTTTAACATTTGGCCGCAAGCAGGTATGACAATGTATTTTGTACACTGGAAATTTTGTTCCATTTGTTTTCACCTGATCCTTATCAAAATTGTTGCACTTCTTCATGAATGTACAGGAAAGAATTTGAATGTCTCCTGGATAGACATGGGCACGACTCGGTGAAATTGTCATTTCCATTTTCGGTTATCGTTTCCGTTACATAACGGAAACGGTAACGATAATTAAACCGTCAGAACTCGAACCGAACCGAAAAAAGAAAACTTTAGTAAGGTTTTTTGTTTCCGTTTGTGGCATCGCGGCGATCGCGTGATGCGAAGCACAGAAAAAGTTTTTAAAAGTTTTTTTTTTTAAAACCCGACTCCCGGCCAAAAAAGCAGGTGAAAATATGCCTGCCTGAGGCTTTGCCACCTACCAGAGGGGTGGTTTCTGGGGGGTCTCCGGCCTTTCCCCCCTCTTCTCCTGGCCTGGGCTGCTTGCACCAGGCTGGGGGGGTCATCCTCGTCGTCTGTCTCACTGCATGCCATGCGGTGGGGGGGGATCCAAAATGTCGACCGCAATTTTTCTTTTGAAATCGTGGTCAAAAAACACACCAAATCACCAGAGAAACATGTGAAATTTATTTATTTTAAATGCCTGAATTTTTATAGTAGCAGCAGTGGGATTTTTTATAGCAATAAAACATCGTATTGATTTTATTTTATTTTATTTTATTTTTTATTTTTTTAGACCTGCCCATTTGGGCTGGGCATGGGATGGGACCATGCAAATCTTTTGAACTATTCCACCAATGGCATTGCCAGGTTTTTGACTGACACTTCTGGATGTCTCGGAGGGCATAAAAAGCCGAGGCACCTTCCAGAAATCGCAGTCAGGTGTATGGATGTGGTTGAGGGAGGAGGGCTGGCTGCTGGTGCTGGTGTGATCCGATCGAGATTGAGGAGGGAGGCTGGAGGCTTTAGGATTTAAGTTAGGCAGGCAGGGAGGGAATTGAATTTAGAAAATAATTTCTTTGATTCCCTGCAGCTTTGTCTGCTGAAGGGAATAGCAGTTTATTCTTTATTTCTTCTCTGGCAGTTTGTGAAGATTTTTTTTTCTGATATTGGATAAAGGGGGAGGTTCGACTGGGAGTGGGAGGTGTGGATTTATTTTAAATATATATTATATACTACCATTTATTTTCTATTTTCCCAACTTCAATTTGCTTGCACACACACACATTTGGGGTGCAAGCCAAGAATAGAACCTCTATCCTAAGTGATATCCTAACTGCCCACTCGCCCATCCGCCCGCGCCGCAACCCACCTGTGGCCCGCGCCGCCACCTGCCCACTCGCCCGCCTGTGGCCGCCACCCACCCACTCACCCGCCCCACTGCCCCGCCCGCCACCTAGGACGCAAAAACACCTAGCGCCGGCCCTGATTGCAGGACACCCCTATGCTCTGGGAAGTCAAATCGCGCTAAATCGCAGTGGAAATAACAAACAACAAATGACAAATGGAAACGACAAATTTTTGAAAATTTTTGCGACAAAGGGAAACGACCCGAAACAGACCCGTTCCAACAAACGAAAACTTGAAACGTCATTTTTTCTGGTCGTGCCCATGTCTACTCCTGGATACATCAGGAGAACACTCATTTTGATAAAAATGTCTCCTGGATACATCAGGAGAACATTCATTTTGATAAAAATCAGGCGTATTTGGTGTACAATGAACAAAGACTTGGATAATAACAGTAATAAGAAATACTAGCATCAAGTAGACATGTGAAAGTAATCTGACATTTACACAACACAACTGACACATTTGTAGTGACACTGATCCAAATTAGTTTGGGGTCTTTTAAATGAAAAGTCCTTAACTCAAAAATGTTATATCGTTCAGCATATTGCTACAACAGCAAATTGTGCAGCTTCTAGTCCCTGTCTCCTAGTCCTACCCTTCTACTCATCTATTTGGAGGAAAAACACACTTGAATATATACTTTCAATGCACTGATCTCACTGTGATATTTTTAATGGAAAAAACAATATAACTTCTCCTATCATTTGTCATAATTCTAAAACATCAGTTACTGCTGCTAAACTTGACAGGCAAATAATTCTCCCACTTTTCTTAAAGGTCAGATCTGCCTCTCTATTAGAGAAGAAGAATTTTCCTATTTTTAACTCATTTAAAAGTCATGGGCAGGCTGGGGTGGATGGAGAATATTATCTGGATAAACTAATTTTTACAGGACAGATGTCCCAGGTGAAATTCTGAGGGTGTTTTTTTTTTGGGGGGGGGGGTTGTATTGTCAAAACAATCTCAGTTCAAGCCCAGAATCCTATGGATCAGTTGTGGTACTGTAAAGGAAATGGTCTAAACTGCAGCTGCAAACTCCTGCTACTCAGTGAGGTGCTGCTATGTCCCTTCATTGTGCACCACAATGAAACAAAATGAAGCAGCTCCCCTGGGGTCTAGAGACACCAAGTTTGCTGCCCGGGAGCCATTTTTAAAGGGGTCAACCAGGATCCCCTGGTGGCAACTGGGCCATTTTAAAGGGGTACAGCTGATGATAGCTCAACTGGAACCCTCTAAACATGGCCGTGGCCGGGTTGCCACCCCAGGAGCTCCGTGCTGGCAACCTGACCATTTTTAAAGGGGTGCAGCCGAGCTGTCGTCAGCTGTATCCTTTTAAATATGGCCCGGTCGCCACTGGGGGATTCCCTGGTAGTGACTGGGCTAGTTTTAAAGGGGCTATAGCCAATGGCAGCTCAGCTGCACCCCTTTAAAAATGGCTGCCAGGCGCCAAATCTGGTGCCTCTAGGACCCAGGAGAGCCATTTCATTTTGTTTCATTTGTTTCATATTATTAAAAAAAAACATTTGCAAGAAATGAAATGAAAGAAAACGTTATTTTTCCGTTTCATGCCCATCTCCAAAAGAGACTATATAGTATTTAAAAAAAACATTTAAAACTACAATTAAAATGTTAAAAAGTGGCAATTCCTTCCTTAAGATCCCTTCCTAGATAGCTGTATACCAATTAAAAGACTGCTTAAAAATGAAGTGGAAGTGCAGCAATAAAATGTCCAGCCTGTTCTCCCATGGAAGGGAGCTACACTTCCTGGTAGATGCCACTGAAAATTCCCTCTGCTTTACCTGAGACAAGTAGGCCTGAGAGGATGGGGGGACCAAGATCTCTCCCCAAAAAATTTAAAACCAAAATGGCTCCTGTTGAGAGATACAGTTCCTCAGAGAACCTGGACTCAAATTATTGATGAAAACCAATACTTTGAATTCTCCTTGACAGTCTGCTATCAAAAACTGCAGAAAATGCAGAAACTTTTTCTCCTGGTAATACTCTACATCCTGAGCAGAAATGTTATGGCTTTCAAGCAAGGAATAGATAGAATCATAGGAACCCAAGGAAATAGAAGGTATAGGGATGCCAACTTGGGAATATTAATATGCACCCAGCAAGCTTCCTGCAAAGGGTCCTGTGGGAAATATTGACCCCCCCCCCCGTGCGGGGAAGCCCCGGGAGAGGACAATGGAGCCCATGGGATCTAAGATGCAGGAAGCAGGCTACTGTTATCTATTCCTCCCACCAGGCCATGGCATGGCCATAGGAAAAAACAAGACCCTACTCACGTCATGGAATGGGATGCAAAGGAAATAACAAGCTGCTGTGGTTATCCATCATCCAGTCAGGGGCAGTATATATGGCAGGCTGATACGTAGGATATCATGCCATATCTGTAACCCTGCCTCTTATAGCTAATAAAAGTGTCAGGCCTCTTGGTTGGTGTGTGTGAGAGATTGCAGGAGGCCTGGCTTCGTGAAACGCAATAACGTCTATGTGTGGACTCATTTTCAGACAGGTCACCACTAGAATGAAGTGTGGGTTTGATTATGCCACTTCAGTGGCCACTATGTTCCTTTTCTGAAGAACCATTTCCAAAATGTTCACCACCATCTTATTTAAGGGTTTAAAAACTTCTAGTCCCCCCTTGGTTACCAATGCTGTGGGGGGGGGACATATTAAGTGACGAGAAGAAGAGGCAGTTCTCATTTGAGAACTGCTTGATATTCCAAGCTATCGTATACTGGCCAGGCACATGTCTGCTTAGGGAAGAAATTTATCCCTTTAGTCAGTACAGAAGTTAGTTCAGAATTAACCATTTTAGTAAATCACACTGCACTGATTTTTCAAAAAGCATTACTTGCTATATGCGTAAAACAACACAAATGCAATAAGAATGCAAGAAAAGAGGTTCTTGAAGGGACAAGGGGAGAAAATAAATCCATAGATCAATTCCTCCAGTTCACCTGATTCTTACTGTTGGAAGAACACAAACTTTAGTTGAGAGTACTAAAAAGAAGGAACCATCACATCTTCAGTAGATTGTGGGTCAAACCAGATGCTATAGTTAGTGCATTTTTATAAGAAAAACATGTTATTGTTTCATCCAATGATTGTGTCTGAGCAATCAGAATGCAAACAAAGCCTTTATGTGCCTCCTGCCTCTCCAGAACAAAACAAGATAGTTTGCTAGGTGTGAGTGAGAGATAAGGAGGAGGCTAATGGCAATCAAATATTGTCCATCACTTTAGGATTTGCTGTTTCTAACAAGTTTTCTGCAGCAACTTATTTTTCCCTGAAATTGTTTCAGAATCAGCCAAACGTTTCCTCAGTTTCTTTGAAATGTGCATGACTAAAAAGAACATGTATAGCAGTTGGCAGCTGCTTGAGTGTTGACTTGCAAAGAGCACTGGAGTTACACAGGAGAATGAAAGAATCCTGGTGGATACAGTTGGGGTGAACCTGTTATGCGTTCAGCACTTAAAATGGCACATTTAGCACATTATGTTTCTTTCACTGGGCAATGGAAAGCATGCTATGCCATCAACTTGTCATCTCTGCTCAGTACAAGCTGCTGCCTTTCTTCTATAACATTCCGCATCACTTTAAAATGTTTTAAATATTAACACTAATCAATCTTTAGTTTCCAACATTAAACGTTTTAGCTAACACTAGTTAAATGGAACAGCTATAGATGTAGCAGCCAGAATGGCTTTGTCATTCAGAAATACATAGAAAGAAAAGCTACCAGTGGAAGTCACAGTGCTGTATGTGGGAGCTGAGTCCTGGGAACTGGACTTCTTTTTGGTGAGATCAAATGTTTAGTTACTCATCCAAGAAGCTTCTTCAGTCTGAGAAAAGTTAATGGGAGGCTTCCAATTCATAGTTCATCTTGATTTCACCCTACCATGGTCTGAATAGTCTTGTCAGGTGGGCAATGCCCTGAATAGGCTCATTGGAGGGATGGTGGCCTTCCTGCTGGAGGTGTGAAGTGGTTCTGATCCCCAGACAAATGACCATACTTAATGGTGTTTGTAAGGGTTGCATAAGTGTGACTTTTCATAGACCCCAGGTCATTTGAAGGTGGCCACAAACTGGAAACAGTTCTTTATACACTTTATAAGGGTTGATATGTCCATTGCCAAGATTGAGAATGGCTGATTTAAATTAAGAAGGCAGTGTGCTGGGGAGGCAGAAGAGGATAAATACTCATTGCTCCATAGCTGCTTTCAGATTTTAGAATTGTTTTAAAAATCACCCCTAAGTTGGCCCTGAGACATATAGTTATTGATTGTTTCACACACATACTTTTTAATTTAAGATCAGCATTTAAGCTATATCATGTTGGCTCAGACTCACAAAATCAGGAAATCAGAAACCAAGTTTGGTAATGGATTTGCCACATGATCAGGAGTAACACTGTGCAATGTCACAAATTGTGCTTGCTTTACAACATAGCTCCCAATCAAGTGCCCTTTGCCTTGGTCTTTTCAGGTCCAAAGTCATTAAGGAACTTGGTGTGCCTGGGACCATCAAAGCTGATGCATGTTATCATGGACCTGTATTGCCTTAAGAAGTGCTAAGCTTCTCTTCTACTGAAACTATGATCTACCTCTGTATCTTACATGCCAGCTATATGTTTCATGGACATGGATCTGGTGCAGCTCCTTTTTGGCTGAATGAGATTTTGCAAGGTCTTTGGTGACAACCTTCCTTGCCACTAGCCATCTCTTAAAATGACCTTGAGACTCTCCGAAATATTCAAAAATCCACATTTATTCAACATACTGGCTATGCTCTTCTGGGACATCATGAGGTTGAAGGAAGTATCATTTATGTAAATCAAAAGGAACTATGATAGAAACTCAGTGGAATTGCATCAGATTAACAGAGGGGAGTGCATTTTATTTTTCTTCTTCTGAGAGTGCTGCTCAGTACACAGCCTTTCAAAAACCAGGCTGTAATTGCCTTTTATATATAGATAATACATTCACTGTTCTACTACTCTCTACATTCTCTCTATGGAAAATAAGACAAATCAGGTTTCCACCCACCCCTCTCAATTATTTGCCTTGCAACTGAATCAGAGAAAGCAGAACCAGAATGAATCAATAAATCACTGAAAACCTAACTTAAATAGATATTTATGTGGCTTTCAAACCCACCGAGTGATGTAGAAGTCTGAAAAGATAAAGAGTTCCAGTCATAACTTTTGGTGGTTTACAAGCCAGTGCTCCAATCAGTGATATCAAATCAAGATGCAGGGAAAGAAAAAGGGGGGGGGGAAGAGTTTTGCGCTAGACACTCATTGAAGTGCAAGAATGAGTACACCAGACATATGAACCCCATTAGTTGAAAAGGATAACAGCTGTAAAACAGAACGCCTACATTTCAGTGATTCTTAGAAAGAAGCAAGAGCTCTACAATAGATGCAGACATTAACTCTTTTACTATATATAGATAATATAGAATATTATTTATATTAGATAGATAGATAGATAGATAGATAGATAGATAGATAGATAGATAGATAGATAGATAGATAGATAGATAGATAGATAGATAGATATGAGAAATTATTTTTGGAGTCCCCACCAATGTCATCTCAAAGCTGAGAGAGGGGCAGAGGGGCAGGGAGAGATGATATATTTGTTAAGCCAATGGAGAAGATCGGGAGCGAAACACTTTATATATCATAGGATTCCTTTGCTACTTTAATTCAATACTGAATGGAATCAATCCTGGATATATGTGGAGGTTCATCCACCCACCTATTCACTAAACACCAAATCCCTGTGTTCTGGTCCTGCTCCCACAAATGGTGTCTATGGGACTGCAAATGCCCTACCACTAGGTTGTGTGAGGTGGTCTCAGAAGAACCTTTGGTATTCTTGCTGCAACAGTAACAGGGCTTTGACTTCACCCCCTGAGAAGAATAGGCAGCTAATTATTTAATTTTTTGTTTCACCATCAGAATTCTAGGAGCATACGTAGTGAAACTTTACTGGGTCAGATGATTCTTTTCTCTGTCTCAGTAACATCAGTCAGAGAGCTGCTTCCTCTGACAGGGACTCCCCGGGGTTTTAGGCAAGACTGTTTCCTAACCATGCCTGGAGAGCTCTGATAAGTGGGTTCCAAACACAACTGTCCAACTTGCTTTACTTCCAAAAGCAGAAGATATGAGGCATGTTCAGGAGAAAATCATTTCTGCATATGAGATGTGAAAACTCCTAAAGGACCCATTTCCATTTCTTATTTTCATGGGCCCACCAGGAATTTCCATCTTTCCTATGCTGAAATGCTCTCGCTGTCATTGGTACAAGGCAACTAGACCTGATTAGAAACACCATTTGCTATTTCAACTCAGGCAGGAAACTGTATTGGGGTATTCAGTGCTCTGAGAGTCATGGCAGTCACGCATTCTGTACTTAAGGAGAGGAGGACTATGCATGTGTCAAGCTATACTTGGGTTCAGGAAAACTGAAGGGATAGTTATCCATTCCTTATCCAGATAACCACCACCATAGGAGGGCCTATCCACTGTCCTCTTTGTTGTCACTTTCTGAATGTGGGAAGCAACTAGTCTGTAGAGATGATGTCTGGGAAGATTTTCAGTCATCCAGGTGAGTTTATCTGAAAGTTGAGTCATGGCTACTGGACTTCTTTTTCTTAAGAGATAGAAATGTTTCACTGCTCATCCAAACAGCTTCATCAGTCTGAATGATGTAGGGATGATGTTTCCTTGCAAGTAGCCCCATGAACAAGAATCCTTGTTTCCCAGGTTCTTTCTTACATATAGCTAATAAATAAATGCAAAAGTCTTCTGCTGACTTATAACTTCCCATATATAGAAAGGGGTAACAGAGATTAGAAGGGTTACTTGTTCTTCTTTAAGTATGGTTGTCTTCTCTGTGTAGGAAATGACAGGATGCACCTTGAGCTTTGCACAGCAAGCCTACAGTCATACCGCTCTTCTTTTCTTCAGACTGCTGTTGGTCCCAACATGTTGATAATTACAGAGAGCAGAGATCATATTTTAAGAGGCACTGGTTTAAAGAACCCATGTTTCTACAAGGCTGCAACTCTGAATCAACTCTGGAAGAAGCAAATGTGTGAGCATGCCTATGTATGCTCCTGCAGACATTTTATCTTGATGAAGCAATCTCCAATATACAGTATGTCTGTGAAGATTCTCAGCCACCCAGGTGAGTTTGTCTGGGAAGTTGAGTCATGGCAACTTGACTTCTTTTTCTTCAGAGATTGAAACATTTTGCTGCTTCATCAGTCTCCAGTATGGAACACTGTTAAAGGAGTGAAGTATCACTGATGGCAATTAGAAATGAAAGAAGAATTATTATTCGTAAGACTGGAGCTTTAACTGATAGTGAATCTAGTGTTTATTAGCCAGTTATCTTGTAATCATTGAAATGGTAGACTGGCTTTTCTCTGTGTATATCCCAAGATTTTTTTTCCTTGTCAGATTGAATTTCTTTTCCAGAAGCTTGCACAGGTATTGCCACTGCTGTGTCATAGGGCAGTTGGGTTGAGCAGATGGTAGTGGGGTTGAGATAAAAGCAAAGCTCAGCTATTCTGAAGTCTCAAATTCAGTGGATGACAGAGCATTTTCCCTCTCTGGGGGCTTCTCTTTTCTTTCCAGTTTACTTGGGTTTTGTTAGGCATTTAAAACCAAAGCAAAACAAAGAAAACTCCATTTCACTCAAGGATTGTGGCTTCATCATGATGACATATTTGATCAATAGAAGAATTTCAGTGGACACAGTAGTGTTAAAAGTTTATACATTCAGTGCACTCTTTAGAGATGATTAACTGTCTTTATTATATTAAAGCAAACCCAAAGCCATCTGCCAAAGGCAATTGTGTCCAAGCACTGAAACCATTTCATGTGAAAACTCATTTTCAGGCTCCTAATTATTTTTCATTATAGTGGCAGTGTGGAATAGATTGGAATTGGACAGTAATTGCCAGGTCTGAGCAGTGTGGACCATTGCAATGTATCAGTTTAGATGAAGTGTGACAAGGATACATCTAACTACTATATAACTTCCATTAAGCAACTTCCCTGTCCCTGCTCATGTAACACTTCATAGTATGTGGTCAGCACAAGGTCATCATAATGGGTTTCTGACTGACTCTGAGCATTTTGTACAAGCAAAAGCTGTTTAACAATCCTTCTTCCTTTTATTAGCACAATTCTGACCATGTCCAGCTGTTACAGTTGTTGGGGGTATATTTACAGTATTTTCCCCACGTGAGACCTTTCAAAGACACCTGGGTTTTAGAGCAAAATCTCTTTCTCTCTTTTTCTTTTTAAAAAAAGCATGTCTGTATTTTTGACACTTCTGTAATAAATTTGTGAGACCTTCAAAATGCGTTAGAAAGTGTTGTTAGCAATCGTCATCTATCATCCTTTTTAAAAAAGAAATGTAATGATATCCAACAGCAGAGTCCTAAATTGAGATCTGCAAATTCTGCTCCTTTTTCACATTTTAAAGCCAGTCCTAGCCTATAAATTGAGAGCAGGTAGCACTATTGTGTATTTTAAGGAGATACAGCTTTCCTTATCAGAGTTTCACAGACGCACACACAAAAGTGTATCAGAAGTATTGCTGAGGAAAAGGACAAACAGAAAAAGCATTATTCTATGACAGTATTTCTATTATCAAGAGGTAGGAGTGTTACTCTGTGGTGCTACAACTCACAGAAACTTCCCCGCCAGTGAGGGTGGGATTTTGGGAATTGTTTATTTATGAGCCTTGTGATGCAGGCGTTAACATGCTGTACTGCAGCTGTAATAGTGATCACCCAGGTAACAGGCTCAAGGTTCACTTAGCCTTCCAGCCTTTTGAGGTCAGTAAAATGAGTACTCAGCTTGATGGGGGAAGGTAATGTGTAGCTTTCCTATTACTTGTAAACTGCCCAGATAGTGCTTTAAACACTCTGGGGCAGTATATATGCAGCACAGTTTTTGTTTTTATTACAAGATGAGATTCAAATAATAAGTAGTATTGTTCTGTCCCTTTAAATCCAAAGGAGGAGAGACTGACTGGCAGTGCAGCAAAAAAGAACTATATACTGTTCTAGTTTAAGGTTGTGGGGTACTATTTGCTGCAATTCATTTGACATGATTTGTTTTACAAATTAGAACCAATTTTCTTGACACTCATTCCTAGTCAATTTGTGTCTGAATATTTCAAAACATTTCTATAGATTTGTATATGTCCCCATAGTGAGGGCAATGAAAATGGGGAGGATAAAGGGCTCTGAGCCATGAGGGGTGAAACTTAGGGCTACTCTATAACCTCTAGTATGGAGGCAAAGCTCCTGTCTTTTTTTTCTTCCTCTAGCTGTGCAATCTAAATAGTTCTGTTAATACTATGACACACACCACTCAGATCCTGCACTGTGACATAAACTTCATACATGTAGGAACTCAGTCAATTGGACTGATATCCACAACTGCCTAGAAGGAGGAGGAGGAGGAGGAGGAGGAGGAGGAGGAGGAGGAGGAGGAGAATAAATCCAATTCTCTTTACTTCCTAAAAACTGAAGTGACATAAATCTCTCTCTCTCTCTCTCTCTCTCTCTCTCTCTCTCTCTCTCTCTCTCTCTCTCTGTTTTCCAATATGCTGCCCTCATAAAACAGTCACTGATCATGTGGGCAAAGAATTCTTTCTCAATAGTTTGCTGATTTGAGTTTCCAGGATACCTCGGGCTTTTCATTGGCACTTGAACTATCAATCTTCTTCTCTTTGGGGGGTCCTTGTTCTGTTACAGTATTACTTTATATTTTCGAAAAGTGACTCCCCCTTGCCAATGTCTGTAATATTTTTAAAACATCTAAATCACCAAAGCAATGTTTTGCTATTTGAAGATGCCTACCACTTCCGGTTCTCTCCCGTCACTTTTGAAATGACCAAATGCCCCTGCTTTGCTTCAGAATTTAAACAATATGTATGAAAATTTTTGAAGCACTTTTCTACTTATAGTGCATTAGCAGAATATACCACTCACACTATTCTCTATATTGTAGATGTTATTGTGATACCTTTGTTGAATGATCTTTATCTCCTGTTGAAAAGAGGTCAAATTAGTTGGGAGGAATCAGAGTTAAAGGGTGTCCACGAGTTATAATCGTGGTGTGAGAAATCAGATCCTAAGGCACATGGTTCACACGTGTTCATAAAGAACAGGATGTTATGTTATATATACTGTAAATACAACAAACAATTTGGTTTGTTTTCTGAAACCTCTTGCTACCATTAAATAAGGAATAAAAATGAATTATCACACTTACACCCAACCAGCTAGTAGAGTCTCTGAACACAGTACCATGGTGAAATTCAATTGATGCTGAAAATGCTTACATAATAGAGTACAATGTTGTGAAATCACAGAGAGATCCACTTAACATTTTCAAAACAGACAAAAATACTACAGGTTAAAGCAACAGTGGATACCATAAAAGCATTGGGAGAATTGGATGTGTCCATAAGAACATAAGAACATAAGAAGAGCCATGCTGGATCAGGCCAAAGGCCCATCTAGTCCAGCTTCCTGTATCTCACAGTGGCCCCACCAGATGCGTTTGGGAGCACATGAGACTAGATATCTGTCTCCTGATACCACTCCCCTGCATCTGGCCCTTGAAGTACCCCAGTTTTAAGCCTGCAGATGACACATCTCTATCGTGGTTTGTAACCTGTGATGGACTTTTCCTCCAGGAATCTGTCCAATCCCCTTTTGAAGGCATCCAGGCCAGAAGCCATCACCACATCCTGTGGCAGGGAGTTACACAGACTGACAATGCACTGGGTGAAAAAAATGTTTTCTTTTATCTGTTCTTCCTCTTCCAGCCCTCAATTTGAGTGTATGTCCCCTAGTTCTGGTATTTTGTGAGAGGGAGAAGAGCTTCCCTCTATCCACTTTACTCATGCCCTGCATTATTTTGTACATCTCAATCATATCCCCCCCCCTCAGGCACCTTTTTTTCCAGACTAAAGAGCCCCAAATGTTTTAGCCTTTCCTCATAAGGGAGGTGCCCCAGCCCAGTAATCATTTTAGTCGCTCTCTTCTGCACCTTTTCCAATTCCACTACGTCTTTCTTGAGATGCGGTGACCAGAATTGTACGCAATACTCCAGGTGCGGACTTACTATTGTTTTGTATAATGGCATTATAATGTTGGCTGTTTTATTTTCAATCCCCTTTTTGATAATCCCTAGCATGGAATTGGCCTTCTTCACTGCTTCCACACATTGGGTAGACTAGACACCTTCACGGAGCTGTCCACCAACACACCAAGATCTCTTTCCTGATTGGTCATAGATAACTCAGAGCCCATGAGTTGATAGATAAAGTTTTGATTTTTTGCCCCAATATGCATTACTTTACATTTACATTAAATGTTACATTAAAATATGAAAATTAGTCTTTAAGGTGCCATGTGTTGTTTTTTGTCTTTTGTTTTCTTTTTCTTTGATTTTTGCCTGGAAGGGAGGTTCATACTGAGATACTACAGCAAAAGCTTTTCTTTTAGTGGAGTGAAGCAGCTGAATCGGCCAAACAGAAAGCAGCATCAATGTTCTGAAGTATATATCTCAAATATACAGATGCCCCAAATCAGTTAGTCTTTTTAAAAGTAAACAATGCAGCCTGTAATTGAACCATAATGTGAACATGGGTGCCAGCTGTTGGCGTTTCCTGGTTAATCTAGAAAAATGGGAGATTAGAAAGAACAACATACCATGCATTTATCATGTTCACAGGTTCTGAGACTTTCTTCCGACAATCTACTGAAAATTTTAATGTGTGATAGCCATGCAGGCTCAGGGATTCTGGGACATGTAATACAAAACTGAACATAAATCAAGGTTTCTCAAGTCATTATCAAATGTAATACTCCCATATTGCCACTGTTTTCTTCATGGAAGTTTATCTCCAACTACAAGACTCTAAGGTAAAAACTGTCAAATCTAAACTTTCTCACTTTTTCACTCCTTAATGACCACATCTCACCTTCTCCTCCCCCCCCCCATCTTGTGCCTGCTTTCCGTCTCTTGAGGAATACTACAGAGCCCTAAAACTACACCAGCCATATCACTGCTTGCAAATGTACCTACATCCAACAGCCCATTCAATATAACACTTCTGTATTACAATTTTTCCTTTGTCTCTTTCCTTTCTCCATTACCAACTAACCCAACTTCCACCACAAGACCCTAGGCAAAAACTCAATTTTCTCCCATGATCTCTTAAACTTTCCCACTCCCTCAACCTCAAATGACCCCTCTTCTTCCTCTTCCTCCTCCACTACCCATCCTCACCCAGATCTGGTGTCTGTTTTCTGTCTCTTTAGGGATTTTTACAATAGAGCATGCATGCAAATATATCTACCTACAATGCATTTTTGTTATGAAACATATACTCTATTGCATATTCTACTGTACACCTCATTCTGCTGCTATATGTCTGAAGAAGTGACTGTGTCCATGAAATGTTACATTAAAGTATGAAAGTTAGTATTTAAGGTGCCACTTTTTTGTCTTTTGTTTTTCTTTGATTTTTGCCTGTATTTCTTGCACAGATAAACACAGCTACCTTCTCCAATTTTTCAAAGCACTGTTGCATATACTTTCTCTATGTAATGGAAGTATTTATTTGGTTCCTGGTAGTCTGAGATAGCTGCAAGGTGCCAATCAAGACTTCCGCAAGCACAGAACAAGATCAAGGGATGAGACAACAGGAGTTTGGTTCATGCTAGGGACATATACATATATTAATATGAACTCAGAGTGAATGTATATATCCTAAGTTATAAAGCAAGAAACTGGCCTGCCATATCCTGTGGACAAGTCAAGCCTGCTTCAGAAAAGATCAGTTGCTCGTCACTTCTCCATACTCCACTAAAGATATATTCCATTATCAGTCACTCTCAGTCTTCAGAATTGAGAAGTAGGTGGGTAGAGCTAGTCTCCAAAGCAATTCCTATCGAGACAAAAGGTTGCATAACCTACATTCATTTCCTATATTCAAATCTTTGATTAAGATCCAATTTCTTTCAACTAGGGATGGTCATGAAATGGAAAAATAGAGTTTCATTTCATTTCGTTTCATTTCTACTAGCAGTTGGTTTTGTTTAATTTTGAAATGATTTTTGTAAAAAAATCATAACAAAATGAAACAATAACAAGATGATTTGTTACTCTATATAATGGCTCCCCTAGGTCCTAGAGACACCAAATTTGGTGGGTAGCTTTTTACAAGGGAGCCATTTTACAGAGTAATGAAACATTTCATTTCCAAAAGGAAAAAGAAGCATTTTGTTTCATTTCATAACATATGGCAACCTTTTTACTTAATTTTTTTTTCGCTTTTCTTCCTGCCAGCCGTGTCATCTTTCATGGAGGGTCCCATCCCTCCGTATTTTTATTAGTACTTTTACCCTTTTTGTATTTCTTTCTTTCTTTTTTGTTTGTTGCCTTGTTCTAATTGTAAACCGCCCAGAGTTCCGTTCGAAAGACGGGTGGTCTAGAAATATAACAAAGAAACAAACAAATAAATAAAATGCTTTTCCCCAGTTCATTTTATTTCATAACATTTCAAAAGCTTACAAAATGATGAAACAGTGTGTCATTTTTCATAAGGTGCCCATCTCTACTTTCAACTCTTCTGCACAGTTTCAGAGAACAGCTGGCCATTCCACTTTGATTCTGACCAAAATGAGGCTGGTTTTGTATGAAATTCAGGATTTGGTCAAAACAGATGTACAGACTTAGTTGGAATGATTAACTACCATACATGTATAGCATGGAAACATTACTTTTGTCTGTGCTTGATAGCTAATGAAGATAAATCTGGAAGGTAAAAGTGGCAGTTCCAGCCCAATGATCTAAATAGGCCTTTTGCCAGTATTTTCACTAGGATTCTGTACGTGTAGCTGGGTTCTTTAAATATAGTACTTAAAATTGAACAGGATTTTGTATTGTACAATGCTTTATAGCACTTTCTTTTTATGCATGCAGAGAGTCTCCTGCACTGAACCAGATAAACAGGACTGGAATGTAAGGAAAAAACTGGAAGAAAGAAAAATGTATGAGAAAAATTACAAAGTTGAGAGAGCTGCTGATTCTGTAGCATATAATATCTATAAAATAGAATAGAGATTTATAAGAAATATCATATGAAAAGGATACGTCTGTGAAGATTCTAAGTCATCCAGGTGAGTTTATCTGGAAGTTGAGTCATGGCAAATTGATTTCTTTTTCTTGAGAGAAAGAAACATTTCTCTGCTCATCAGTCTGAATAAAGCTAGTATGAGTCGTCCATCTTATAGTCCGCTTTGACTTCTTGTCACCCTGGTCTGAAATAGGTTCACAAGATGAACAATGGCCTGAATAGGCTTGTTAGGTAGACAACAGTATCCGTAGCCTTAAGGTGAACAATGCCTAAGTGATGAAACCCATAAAGTATGTGTGTGTGTGTGTGTGTGTGTGTGTGTGTGTGTGTGTGTGTGTGTGTGTGTGTGTGTGTGTGTGTGTGTGTGTGTGTGTGTGAGAGAGAGAGAGAGAGAGAGAGAGAGAGAGAGAGAGAGAGAGAGAGAGAGAGAGAGAGAGAGAGAGAGAGTATCAGGAAAACTATCAGCAGTAAGAGCAAACACTCTCTTGAAAGAAATAAGCCATGTGAATTTCCCAGAAAGGCACTAATCCTTGCAATATATTGGAGCCATAACACTTGTAATTTACGTAAAGCATCATGCTCAGATTCTCCTGACATCTGAAGAGTTGTGTAGCTATCTTGTGCTGCACTCAATCACACAGGTGAAGCAAAGCGTGAAAGGGGAGTACAATTTCACCAAGTCTTCATGTCCAGAGAATCAAGTGCTGAGAGGATTTTTCAAAAGATCTACCTCAGTATAGAAATGCACAGCTGTGGGGTTACTTTTCTGCCGGCATGTGGTAGGGAAGGATGACTATTAATTAGATCATTATCCTCAGGCAGGGGACATGGGTCTCTTCTTGATTTGATCCAGGGTTAAAGCTTTTTTTTTTTTACTTTAAAGAAAAACAAAGTAGGTAAATGTGCCAGAAAAACATTTTGACTTACGATCAGTTTGCACTTTGTTTGATGGGTAGCACAATGGAGAATCAAATATATGCTGGTTATAGTAGGTTTTGGATAGGCAGAAATCTCAGGTGCTTCCAACTGTGGCCCTTGGGCTGCCATCTCAGATCTGCCAGGGGAACTAGCTATGCTGGCTGAGATCAACTGGCAGAAGAGCTGAGGAGGGTGCAGAAAGGGGAAGGAGCTTGCTTTCTCTGGGCTGGAAGGAGTTTATGTTGGGCATAATTTCAGTTGTTTTAGTGTCAGTCAGCCATCTGTTCTAGTTTGGACTGCACTAAATACTGATTGATACTCAAGAGAGCACCACATTTTGTTCAAGTTTCAGAAACGGTAGCTATGTTATTCTGTGCAAGAATTCCAGGCAAAAAATCAAAGAAACATTTTGTTCAGTTACCCTTTTAATTGTCATTTAAACAACTGATTTTCCAGCTTAACATGAAGTCAGTGGGAAAAAGTCTATGCCAGTAATAGTTTTAGCTCAAAATGGCTTTTAAATTTACATGCCTCCGCGTGTAAAAACTGCATAACAGATTGGTCTACAAGAAAACCAAAGGACATTTATTTGATATTTATATATCAGTATTCCCATGATGCTTCCACCCCCCCTTATTTATTTATTTTGAAAATTAAGCATGTCTCTTCCAGCAAACGCACCATCTTTCATCTGACACTGTGAAGAGAGCAGACAAAGGCGACAAGCATGGATAATGGGAGAGGAAAGAACAAAATAAGAAGATGATCACATATCAAAAATGTCAGTGATAATAGCCGCTATACGATTGAATATTTGCAATGGTGTAAATGCAGTGTCATAACACAGAGCTGCACATAAAGAAATCTCTGACTGAATTTCTAGTCACATGTTGAATTTCTAGTCGCATGACTAAGAATACAATCCCAGCCATACTGGCAGCTATTTTTTTCAATAAAGTAACAATACTGCACCTTTGCCAACATAAATATTCAGATGGAGTCTAGCCAACAAACTACAAAAATGTCATATTGTGCCTGTGTTGCTCTAGGGATAGAAAATTTTGGTCCTTCAGATGATTTATTTATTTATTTATTTAGTTAGTTAGTTAGTTAGTTAGTTATTTAAGCATGTTTTTACTCCATCTTTCTCCTTGGAAAAGGAACCAAGGTGGCTTACAGTAATGAGGAATAATATACAGTCCAGTGCAATTAAGACATGTTCAAGTATTTGAGAACACGGAAGTCAGCATTGAAAGACAACATTACATTAAAGCTACAAGAGAACTCGAGCAGTTAAAAGGAGAGTAAAATTCCATGTAAAGTTATGAGTGATGGAAAACATAGTGTCAATGTAACCACACAAGGTTATAAGTGGTTATAAACACAAAGTCTATGTGATCCTATAGATTCATATAAAAGACTCATAAAGGTAGTCCATCATTCAGGGAAAGCTTGCCTGAAGAGAAAGGTCTTTGCCTGTTTCCGGAAAGACATCAGAGATGGGGAAGTCCTGGCCTCTAGTGGAAGGCAGTTCCAGAGTCTGGGTGCCACAGCCAAGAACGCCCTTTCATGTGTTCCTACGTGACATACCTATGAGGGTGGCAGGATGGAGAGAAAGGCCTCTCCTGATGACCTTAATACCCGAGCTGGTTTATATGGTGAGATTTGATCTTTGAGGTAGCTAGGACCCAGGTTGTACAGTGTTTTGTAGGTCAAGGTCAGCACCCTGAATTGTGCTTGATAGCTGATTGGCAGCCAGTGGAGCTGCTATTATAGGGGTGTGATGTGATCTCTGTATCCCGTCCCATTCAGCAATATGGCTGCTGCATTTTGGACCCATTGAAATTTCCTGAGATTTTTTTTGTGGTCCCCCACATAGAGCACATTACAGTAGTCTAGCTGGGATGTCACTAAGGGATGTGTCACTGTTTCTTTGTGTGTTTAAGGCCTTTCACTGTTTGCTTGTTTCACTCTACGGGCCACCTGTTTCAATTTTGCCAACTCCCCAGTAAACCAAGCAGCCAGTTTGGGTCTATTTTGAGGAAGGAGACATTTTGGAGTGATCCGGCCAATGGCTTTGCTCATTTCCCCTTTCCAGATATCAACCAAGGATTCAATAGAATCACCCATCAGAGAGGTAGGGAACTCACCAAGGGCGGTTAGAAAATCATCTGGATTCATCAACCTTCTGGGAACTTCACCTGTACAACAATTCCAGACAGCATGCACAATGATCAAGATTTTTGGAAATAACAGCACTAAATTACTGGAAACCCAAAGTTTCCCAGCCATAGTGTATATAACTACAAAAGCCAAAACACTGCACAGCTCCACCCTTCTTCAGGTTTTCATACCTGGTGGAAGTAAGATACTAATGGAACACTATCCCCCACCCCCCAGCTCCTGCATTACTATTTCTATCACTTTCTTCATGAGGAGTTTGGCAACCTAAAGAGGACCCCCATGGTATCTGCTGAGACTCTCAGTATGAGTTGGAACCTTCGTTTCTCCAGTTGTATACGATATGGAATGCCTCCACAGATAGCCAAGTTTCTTCACCTGTCAGTTTGCACACTCAGAAAGTTTAGGAACTGATGGATATTGTTTAGCACTGGATACAAAACCTTCCAAAACTTATGAGAGAAGTTTTTGCCTTGGTTTACAGAAGATCTCACTTTTCCAGTAATGACTAATTCATCTAATTAAGGTAGATAATTGGATTGTAATTGCATTAACAGATATTTAATTGTTATTTTGCTTACACTGGGGGTGCACAAACACTTAACACCAATTACTAATTAAAATTTATGTAGGCAAATAACCAGTATGAAATCTGGATGTCTATGCACTCAGTTTATTCGTGTAATTCAAGTAATAATACTGTGTTTGAAAATGGAAATGAAATCAGTCATGGCATTGTAATGGTATGAATAATACTTGTTAATATCTACTGCCTGGTAGATATTAACAAGTATTCTGCTTTCCAGTCCCAAATCACTAAGTTTTCTATAAAGCTGGTATGATGATAGATCATTTAGTATTAAAAAGTCACTCATTTAAACTCCACAACATGCAAAGAATTGCATGCCAGTCTGTTTTAAGTATTGATAATATAGATGTTGTTTGTATTAAATGGAATGAGCAGTATTTTATGGTTAAAATTTTGAATACCCGTGTACTGTTTTGTTGGGGCCATTCATTTTGTTTCCATTTCCATTTAATTGTTTTGCATTACAAACCTGATAAATGTTTTGCAAATGAATGCAATATTATATTATTAAATCATTCACATATGTCTTTTTCCCTAACTCAAGCCTATTTAGCCCTTTACCAAAGCAGGAAATCTGTACCTAAAGCATCCCTGACAGTCATCCACCTCTCTTTAAACACCTTCAGTGTTGGGGAATCCACCACCAGTATCCACCACGGCCAAACAAACACTGCCCTATTTTTCTTAATGTGTAGGCCAAATGAATCGTTCAAAACAGCACAAAACAGGCAAAAATGAATAACGAATCAAAACGAACCAACAAAATGAATATTCCCATAAAATCCATCAAAAACAAACAAACTGAAACGAACCGAAACAAAAACAAAATGTAATGAACTGGATCACCATTTTTTCAGTTCGTACCCATCTCTACTTGTGAGGCTTGATTTCTAGACATTTTACTATTGTGATAGCCCTCTTCTAGATGCACCCCAGCTTCTCTATAGCCATCTTAAAGCTATGCTACCCAGAACTTAACATAAAATTCCAGGTGAGGTGTCACCAATACAGAATAGAGATTAAGATTTGGGCACTATACATTTGTTGATGCAGCAAAAATATCCTATTAGCTTTCTTTCTCTCCTGTTTTGGCTGCTGCCACCATGTACCATTAACTCGTGTTGAGACTCTCTGTATGACAAGATAAACCAAGCAATGAGCTTTAAGACCATTATCGCATTTTCAGCATTCCTGGATGTCTTAAGACAGCATATATCGGTGGAATTGTGCAGAATTTCAGCACAATGCCTATCATTTCATGGTAACTTGAGCAATAGAATAGGTTGATACTACATGCCCTCAAGTCACTTCCAACTTATGATCACCCTGTGAAGTACTATTATAAACAGCCCTGATTAGCTCTCACGCACCAATAAAAACAACACAAATTACAGGTTTAATTTTATTAAAAGTAGTTCGGTTTTGTAAGATTTTTTGGAACTTGAATCTTTATTTAAAATGTCTGTGAAAAGATACCTGTTTTGAGGTAAACTTAGGGGTGCTGTGTGAATTTAGCTACTGGGTAATAGTGGTCAATCTCCATAGATCTAGAACCAATTTTGCTTCCATAGGATCTAGAGTGAGACAAATCTCTACTGCTGCTTGTGACCAAATTGATGACAAGTAGGAATGGGCATTTTGTTTCAGAACCAGTAGGTTCTGAAACAACCCACATGAACCCTGTTGGTGCTCGGAACCTTGTGATACACACCGAGCCAATGTCTTACCTTTCTCTGTCATTGTGCAGGGTTAAAATCCAATGACAATTCGGGTTGTGATGTCATCTTTTCTTGTTCTGTGGTGATGGCCAATTGGGAGCTGTGCAGGGACAGGCATCATTCTGCCTCCCTGTCTAATTGACCAACACCATGGAGCAAGCAAAGATGATGTCGCAGCCTGAGTCCTGGTTGGAATTTTACTCTGCACAAGCCCAGAGAAAGGAAAGACATTGGCTGGGTGTATATCAGAGGGTTCCAAGCACCACCTGGGCTCACATGGAAATGCCCATCCCTAATGACAAGCATTTTCACTGAAGACCTGTAGCATGTTGCTTGCTTCAAGCAGAGTTCTACTGGTTTGCCATCAAAATTTGGTGGCCAACTACTGCAAGCTTTGAAAAGCAGTGGCTGGTAAGGACACATGCCTTAAAAAGACTTTTCCTGATTGTCAATGAATTTCAGCAGCATGGCCTTGCTGTATTCATGGATTTGCATGTGCATATCACCCAGTACATGTGCATATCACCCAGTACTACGTTAACTTACTTATCTTCCCTCTTGTCATAACTTGGGTGGAAGAGAGCAAATGTTGAAAATTGCAATCACTAGGGAGGGAATGGGGAAAATAATGTCTTTTCTAAATGGCATGTGAGTGGGACTTCTGCCAGTGGAAAATACAAAATCATTTTTCAAGATCTGCAGAATTGTGACAAAGTATCACACCTCTGTGTGAACTGGGGCCATTTCTTCATTGTGTTTCTTGTTTATTTATTTATTTAAAATATTTTACCTTGCCTTTCTCTTTAAAAGGACCCAAGGTGGCTTGCATCCTTAAAAAGACATTTAAAACTAAAATAAGTATGTATACAAATATTTAAAAAGGACTAAACAAGTATACTAAAAACAGTTCTCAAAATCAATACTAAAGGCACATTTGAAAGCAACAGAGCACAACAATTCATTTAAAAAAATCATTTCAAACCTCCAGTCACTCAAGGAAAGTATGCCTAACTTGTGTGGCATTTATCATTTCTTAATGATAAGAAATCAAATTTTCATTGCTTGTTCCCTACAAAACAAATGTTTTGGATCACTACACCTGTATCATGATGCAGATGTCTTTTGCAACTACCATCAGTTTAATAGTTCCTAATCTAGCAAGAAAAACCAGGCACATAGTTTTGAGCCTTCTTGATGAAACAAATTGCATAATGGGAATTTCATATCTATGATGAAAAACAGTTCAGATGGAACACATTGTAGACAGTGAGCAGGCCTAGTTTTCTCTCTTGCATGGGCAGTTTGAATCTTTCTGACCTTGCTTATGGAAGTATCCTGCACCTCCCCAAGAAAGTATAAGTTCCACTTATTTCAACATGGTGAAATCTGTGTTGTGCACCAGTAGGACTCATGCCAAGCATGAAGACTGTGGAGCATTATGTGCTGTGACAGTAAATAGGATATTGGCCTATAGATAAGTAAACCTTTTCACTGTGATAAAGCATGTCAGCACATTAAAACCAGTAATTTTAGGATGTATCGAGTATGAATGAATAAATGATGATGATGAAGAACTTATCTTGACTGCTACTTTTAGTGTGGCTAGCCAGGCTGAAAAGAAAGTGGAATAATAACAACACCGAGCTAGCAATACTCGTAAAAGGCATTTGACAAAACAAACTACCGAAATTTCAAACCATCTTCCAATAACACGTTTACACTTTTTGAACATACATTTAATCATAATTAGCCTGGCACAAATCCCAGACTAACAGGTGTTTCTCTCTCACTTTGAGCGGCAGATGATCGCCAGCTTGGCCCGTCTCCCATGTACTTCCTACCGTCTTCCACCTTGTGTTCAAATAAGCTTGTCAGCCTTATTTATATCATCCTAAAAGTGCAGGATAGGATTACCTAGTGCCAATCAAGCCTAGGCTATGAAGGAAAGGAAACGAAGCACTGCCCCATGTAGGAAAGTTCATGCTTTCTCCATTAGCTCCGTAATGAGAAATACCCAATTATTCTTCAGCAATAGCTGCTGCTGAACACAGCATCAGCATGAAGGTCTCATCAGCTTTTTGGTATGAATCACGGAGGCGTCATATTTCATGCTGATGAAACATGGCAAATACAAGTTGGACCTGGTTTTGAGTAGGGAGGGATGCCAAATGTTACAGTTTTGGATGATAGCTTCTAGAACGCATGGACACAGTTGGTACAGGAGTCTATGAGCTATGGCCCACATTGCAAAAGTAGTGTTCCCTATCTTTCATGACGTTTAGAAGTTGAGTCATGGCAACTGGACTTCTTTTTTCTTGAGAGATAAACATTTCAATCTCTCAAGAAATAAGAAGTGCAGTTGTCATGACTCAACTTCCAGATAAAGGCACCTGGATGACTGAGAATCTTCACAGACATATCTTTCAAGATCTGCATTTCAGACAACATGCCAATAGAGGAAGGAATTTGTTGAAGTCCTGATGGTGAATAATTCTCAGGGCAGAAGATTTTCTCACATCCCATACTTTCCAAATTAGGTCCCTTTGTTATGGGACTGGTCTTGAGAGCATCAGTATATTCTTCCTTTCTAAATATGATCTTTCAGACAAGAAAAGGCGCATTCAACAAACATTAATTTTCTTTCTACCTTAATGACACTTACGCATAATGTTCAGTTTGGCCCTAAATCTGAGGGTGAAAAGACAGCATGTTGAGAGGCTTCCATTAGGAAATCATAGTTTTAATAAAACATCAACAAGTTCATAGTCCACGTATTTCATTTAGTTGGAGTCCAGAGATCTTTGTCTCAGGGACGAATTCTTTACAGCAACATTCAGTTGCTAATTTTTGAACGGCTTTTGTTATTAGTGTAGAGGAAAATGTCATTTAGAAATGTGTTTTTGTGACAAAACCCTGGAAACAGGAGTCATGAATATACAAATCATCAGCCAATCCCAGCAGGAGGGTGGGGGAATGATATGATATAAAAAGGGTGGCGCCTAGTCAGTTGAGGCAGTTCAGTGAAGTTCAGTTAAGTTGAAGGTTTTGAGAGTGAGTGCTGGGAGAGAGCACTGCTCTGTGAGAGTTCTGGCAGGCAGTGAGGGCTATACTGTTTATTAGTTATTAAAGACAGCGGGGCTGGAAGAGTTGATTAAATCCATTATATGTTAAAGGCAATGCATACCATCCTCAGATATTGTTATAGTTATCATTTTCTCAATAAACTTTGTTATTATTTTTATATTATACATCTGAGTCTGTCCCAATTCATGAGGCGACTATTTTAAAAGGTGGCAGCATTACCAAGTGAATAAAAGGTGGCAGCATTACCATTTCCATCATAATTACATGTGTAAAAGGGAGGTGTTGTCACAATTTGGTGGCACAGCAGTGGGAAGTCAAAATAAACCCAGTTGTGCCTTTGAAAACCCAGTCTCTGAAAGGGGTGACATCACAGTTTTCTCTTCCAGTAGGCAAGATCCTTCCCTGACAATTGGAAATCCAGTTCAGAGTCAGCAGTTCTGCCTTTCTCCACTGCTGCTGCCACCACCTTGCAGGACACTTTCTCATCTGCCAAGGGTGAAATGTATGTCTTACAAGCAAGGATTAAAGTGTGGCCCTGGGCTAAGCTATAAAAGCCTGCAGATTCTGTGGAGCTGGCACTGTTTCCTACTGACCAGAGTCTGAAAGCAAAGGAAAATGTGAAAGAAAGCAAACCTAAACAGTACCCATTCTTGGTCTTTATGGTCTTTAAGTACATGTAATGCTAGAAGGACTGGTTATTACTCTGAATTCAGAGAGTTGTGATGGCCCAAGGCAACACTTCCTGAATTGCATGCTGCTCTGGTGTAAACACTTGGTGATACCAAGATGCATCTGGATAACTATTCCGTAGATTCAGTCTTTCCTTTCATCATTCTCACCCAGGAAAGAAAAATAAATAAATTGCTCCTCCATAAATACCTTTCCAAATTAGCACAGTTATGCCTCCCTATTGGCTTTTCCAGTTTACAACAGAGAGGAGGAAAATACTGCTAAAATTTCAATTTCAAGTCTAGTTTTAGTTTACATAGCTAGTTTTAGTTTACATGGCTCCAATGGCTGCCAATCAGCTATCAAGCATTATTCAAGGTGCTGACATTTACCTACAAAGCACTATATGATCTGGGCCCAAGCTACCTCAAAGACCAAATCTCACAGTATGAATCGGCTTGAGTGCTAAGGTCATCAGGAGAGGCCCTTCTCTCCATCCCACCACCCTCACAGGGATATCTCGTGGGAACCCATGAAAGGGCCTTCTCGACTGCTGCACCCAGACTCTGGAACTCCCTCCCACTAGAGGCCAGGACTGCCTCATCTCTGTTCTTCCGGAAACAGGCAAAGACCTTTCTCTTCAGACAAGCTTTCTCTGAATGATTGACTACCATGTGTATTTTATATGAATTTATGGGTTCACATAGACTTTGTGTTTATAACTACTTATAACCGTGTTGCTTTAATGTAATGTTGTTTATTTATTTATTTATTTATTTATTTATTATTATATTTATATCCCGCTTATCTCCTAAAATAGGACTCTAAGCGGCGAACAAAAGCGTAGAAACGCTAACAGACAAAATAGAAATACAAAAATTAAAACCACATCAAACACAATATAAACAATATAAAATAAAGATCCTAATGCCTCCTGATGCATCCCAGCACTCCAAACGTGGATCCTAACAGTTAAAAATGGAGGCATCGATAACCAGCAAATGTAAAAACGATGGCGGAAAAAAACAAACTAAGAATTGCCAAAGGCCTCGCGAAATAAAAAGGTTTTTAACATTTTTCGAAAGGCCTGCAGGGACTCTGCAGAGCGCACTTCGCTAGGGATGGAGTTCCATATGGAGGGGGCTGCCACAGAGAAGGCCCGGTTCCGAGTAATCGTCTTCCGGGCCTCTCGTGGGGTGGCAACCCGCAGCGAGTGCGCTCGTGCCTGCCGAACAGGACGGGCCGAGGTGGATCGCTGGACGATGCGCTCTGTCAGGTAGTCCGGTCCCAAGCCATGGAGGGTTTTATAAACTAAAACCAAGACCTTGAATCTAATCCGGGCCGCAACGGGCAACCAGTGCAGGCGGACCAGGACTGGGGTGATGCGGTCATATCGGCGCGCACCCACCACCAGCCTGGCCGCCGCATTCTCTACCCGCTGCAGGCGCCGGAGAAGAGTCAAGGGCAACCTCATGTAGAGGGCGTTGCAGTAGTCCAGCCTCGAGATCACCAGTGCTTGGACCACTGTTCTCAGAGAGTCAACATCCAGGTACGGGCGGATCTGGGCGACCTGACGAAGATGGTAATAAGCGGCCCTGGTAACCAACGCCACCTGGGCCTCCATGGTCAGCGCCGGGTCCAGGACCACACCCAGATTCCGCACCCTCTCCACCGGCCGGAGGGAAACCCCCCCCCAGACAGGGAAGAGGGCCACCGTACCCAGATGGTGAGCTCCCAAAGAACATGACCTCCATCTTCTCGGGGTTGAGCCTAAGCCTGTTCGCCCCGGTCCAAGCCAGCACGGCCTCCAGGCACTCATCAAGGATCCTCACAGCTTCCACTGCAGAGGTGGAAAAGGAGAGATAGAGCTGCGTGTCATCAGCGTACTGATGACAGCAGACTCCAAATCTCCTAATGACCCCAGCCAGCGGCCTTACGTAGATGTTAAACAGCATAGGAGACAGCGACGACCCCTGTGGAACCCCACAAGGGAGAATCCAAGGAGCCGACAACTCCCCCCCATGCTGAACGTACTGAGGACGGCCCTCCAGGAAGGAACGGAGCCAACTGCGAGCAGTGCCCCCGATCCCAACCTCAGAGAGCCGATCCAACAGGATACCGTGGTCGACGGTATCAAAGGCCACCGACAAATCCAGGAGAACCAACAGGGTAGAGCAACCCCTGTCGGCTGCCCGGATTAGGTCATCTTGCAGCGCGACCAAATGCTGTAGGATGTCCCTCAATTCCTTGTTCTCAAATACTTGAACATGTCTTAATTGTACTGGACTGTATATTATCCATCATTACTGTAAACCGCCTTGGGTCCTTTTCCAAGGAGAAAGGTGGGGTACAAATATTCTAAAATAAATAAATAAATAAATAAATACCCTGGTATAGAATTGACCACAGCTTGGTAAAAAAAACACATATTCTATCAGATTTCCAAGTGGAATTACAGTTTCAGCTGTATTTATTATATTACAAAGTCCAACAAAATTGCCCGACCTCACTCTTTTCATATATAAAGGAGAACAAGTTCCGAAATCCTGGACCCACTCCTTAACCATTTTAATACCTAAACCTAATAAAAACATAATGGACATTGGATTATATAGACCAATTTCCCTATTAAATCAGGATGCTAAGATTTTTACTGCAATTCTGGCCAAAAGAATGAATAATTTTGTAGCTAAATATATTAAAGATGATCAATGTGGTTTTATCAAGGGAAGACAAATGGTGAACATTATAAGAAGAAATCTGAATGTTCTTTATGAAATGGGAAAAAGTAATACCAAAGCAGGCATGTTATCTTTAGATCTTTTTAAAGCTTTTGATTGTGTTCAATGGGCTACATTAAAAATCTTGTTAGAAAAATGGGGATTTGGAAAACATTTTTAGGAGTAATAAATCAATTGTACTCAGAAGGTACTTCCTCAATAATAGTTAATGATGGAATGACTGAACAAATTATCCTAGGCCGGGGAACTAGACAAGGGAGCTGGAGTCATTAGACATAAAGGGGGAAATAAATAAATTCTTGTTCAGTGACTTTAAAAATAAGGTAGAGATTGAGAATCCCCTCCTGAATGGTTTAATGACTACATGGAGAAAATATAGAAAAATCTTATCACCGAAGGGTTCCCCATTATGTTTAGGAACAGACTTGGAAAATTTTCCTAAAATTTGAAGCATTATTTAGGGTTATTTAAAGCTAAGAAAATAGCCAGATTAAAAGACTGGTTGGCCAAAATTAGAACAAATCAGGTCATAAAAACCACTTTGCAATCTAGTGATTTAATATGGATAAACTATATCCAGTTAGAAAAATGGACAAAGAATTGGGTCAGAAGAAACAGTCAACTTAGAGAATGTACAAAGTTTGAACAGTTTTTATTATCACTTGAATCCGACCAGGACAATATAGAGAAAGGACTAGTACGTAAAATATACAAAATAATAGGGGACTCACTGGAAGTGAAGGAGTCAGATTCTCTGAGAGAGGTCTGAAAACAAGTCCTTAATGTAGAGATAAAAAAAGAAGACTGGGGGAAAATCTGGAACATGAGAATCTTGAGATCATTATTGGTTAAGATAAAAGAAAACTATTTTAAATTGGTTTCTAGATGGTACTTGATGCCAATTAGGTTGAATAGAATGAACACTGAATATTCTAAGATTTGCTGGAAATGTGAAAAAAAGATAGGTACATACATGCATCTCTGGTGGGAATGTGAAATAGTTCAAAAGTTTTGGAAAATGGTTTTTTTAGAGCTAAGTGAGATGATTCAAGTAGATATTGATTGTAATCCAGAGACAGCATTGTTATCATTGTCAACTAGTAAAGATTATGATGTTACAACCAAGGAACTAATAGCAAATCTTATGACAGCCGCCAGATTAATTATAGCAAGAAACTGGAAATCCAAACTAGATTTCAAGATGGAAGATTGTTATAACGAACTTTGGGATATAGCCATAAATGATAAATTTTCTTGTAGTTTAAAAGTTAAACGGGGAGAAATGAAAAAAGTCTTTTTTATGACATTTGGTGAAAATTTATAGACTTTGTATTAGTAGAAGGGAAGGGGAAAGAACCGACGAATATTTCAAGACAGTTCTGGAGAAGAGGACTTTGAGAAGAATATTAGAACAAAAGACACTGGAGTAATAAAGAAGAACTCATGGAAGAACTCGGTGGTCCTGGGGTGGGTGTGATTGCAGTGAAGACTTTTTAGCTAACTTCCTCAAAGATAGTCATCTTTTTGTGTACATTTTAAGTGAATTAAGCCTTAATTATAAGTTCCAAAATATCTGAATGTACTGATTTAATTATTAAATCCTATTATGTATTACTGACACCTCACCTGGGATTTTGTGATAGGTTCTGGGCATGAGAGGTCTTTGATGGATATAGAGAAGCTGGGATACGTCCAGAGTAGATCAAGTAGGATTGAAAAATATGGGCTATCAGCTCCTATGAGGAAGGGCTGGGAGAGCTAGGGATGATTGGATCAGAGAAGAGAAGGCTGAGAGGCAATATGGCAAACATTTTCAGATGTCTGAAGGGCTGTTAACATGAAAAGGTGGAAGAAGATTGGATGCTATCCAATTCATTCAAAAAACTCAGTGCTCTTGCTCAGATGCTGAGTTCTGTCAATTTCAGACCCAGATATATAATCTTGATAAGTGATTTCAAATATTGTCAGCTGTCAAGCAGGAATATTGGAAAAATTGTGAACATCTGGCAAATGTCCAGAGAATACCAGCTGAATATTTGACAGCTCAGAGTTCAGAAGTCTGTAAGAGTAATATTCTGAAGGAACCTCTTCACCACTGCAGGAATACATTGGATACCTTGTAGTTGTGGCCAGGTATATATTGAGACCACAAAGTGCAGCATCCAGACCAAAATCAAAGAAGATTAAAGACATTGCAGTCTAAAACAACCAGATAAATCAGCAGTAGCTGAGCATGTCCTGAAACAAACTGGACATAAAATCCTATTTCAAGGCACAGAAATACTGGGCAACACCAGCAATCACTATGTTAGATACACAGGGAAGCCACTGAACCCCACAAACACAATCAGTTTCAACAAAAGAGAAGAAAGTCTAAAGATCAACAAAGCTTGGCTCCTGGTACTAGAAAATACAGCCTGCAAAAGGTCAGTGACTTCCACCCAGCCACAATCACCAGTGATCACTTCTCACAGTAGAACACATAAGGACGCCTATCAACCACAAATACAGATCATCTAGCCACAGCATAGGAAAAAACATTATTACAAGAAACACCCAGATCACAGGAAACCCTTACTCTCCTGAACAGAACAAAAAATCCTATCCAACAGGTACAAATACCCAACAAACTCACACTCTATATCAGAATACATAGAGAATCCTAGCTCCCTGTGCTTCTTCCCTCTGAAGATGATGTCCACAGAGACGGGCAAAATGTTAGGAGGAAGAAAAACCTTCAGAACACAACCAAACAGCCCGAAAAACCCACAACCACCACCAGATCTCGGCCATGAAAGCCTTTGCGAACACATTCTGAAGGGTATTTACTAGAGATGGGCATGACTCAAAAAATGGTGTTTCGTTTGTCGTTTGTCGTTTAGGGGGTCCGTTTTGGTTCATTTTCGTTTTTCATGAATGTTTTGCAAAAAAATTCATTTTCGTTTCATTACGTAATGAAACGAAAAAACAAAAATGAAAACAAAAAATTGCTGTTTCGTTAGCATTCATTACAGTTCATTGTATTTGCCGCAACGAAAACGAAACGCACGACAAAATTTCTGTTGTTTCATTTCGTTTCGTTTCATTTAGGAGACAAAATTCATCTTTCATTTCGTTACGTAATGAAATGAAAAAACGAAAATGAAAACAAAAATTGCTCGTTTCGTGCCCATCTCTAGTATTTACTTTAGCTCTGGCCCTATGGAAAGCAAACTGTTGTCATCTCGTAAGAAAAACTCCAAAATCCCTAGTCTCACAATACATTCTGTTAGAACTAATGAAAAATCTGTCACAAGATGGAGAGGTAAAGAGTCTTCTGAGTCTTCCAGTGCATCAGGATAGATGTCAAGGAAAGAAGAGAGAAATAGATAGAGAGAAAATGGCAGTGTTTTATTAAGCCACCAAGCCTGCATATAGTTATAGCTAAGGGGCTGAAGGGGATAATCAATTTCACTGGTTTAGGGTCTACTCACTGCTGTGTACAGAACTGCAGCTAGAATTGCTTTTGATCAAATGATCACCAATTATTGTCATTAAGGCCAAACTCATTTTATTTACCACAAAGACCAGACTGCTTTCCGTCAAGCACAGCTCTCAGCTGCATACCTATGAGAGCAGAATGCCTGCTTACACTTAATTAAAAATAATGAGATAGTCTCACCTTAGATTGAACAAATATTCTCTTACTCTGCATAAAACAAAATAAATAGGGGACACTTCTGATGTGGTGTTCCGAAAGCCCAGTGTAAGTTCAACTAATACATTCAGAGAGGCGATAAATCCAGGTAGTGACTGAGCAAAGCCCAACAATGATGTCCATTACAGCCAATACCATTCTTCAAGTCAAACTCTGCAGAGCCTATTACCTTGATTTGGCTGTATACCCACAGTCATATTATGGGCTATGTACAAGTAGATGATTGAATGCGAAAAATACCTCTATCAAGGAGGAAAAATGGGATTTTTGTACCTGAGTGCTTGTCCATTAGTGACATGAAGTACTGACAAGCAGAACAAACAGTGAGAAATGTAATGTCAAGGCCTCTGGAGAAATGAAGTTTCATAACTTCACTGTAGTTGATGGATGGGTAATAATGACATTTTCAAGTGTAAGCATATACAGTATTAGGAAGTGTGAGGCTTTCCGGAGAAGTAAATTGCTCTTTTGGAGTTCATCATAAGCAGAAGATGATGCAATTTGTGGTATAGAAAAAGCACATCTATTTCTATATGTAGCTAATATGCCACTGGTGTCCAATATGCCAATGGTTTTCACTTTTTCTACCTCTTAGAATGGAGAAATGCTGTCAAGAATTCCTCAGCATTGAAGACCCGGAAACTCTATTGCAATGACATTTGGCTACAATGCAAATAATTTATCAGCTGGTAATTATTTTGGAAGAAAATATTTGTAGATTTTCTCTTTTTTGTATGCTTGTGTTGTTGTTGCTTAAAGATATCCTTCTAGGGGTTATCTGACAAAGGAATAATACCAATTTTCTGTTAAAAGTATTCTATCTTGCCCAACCTAGGTTAGACAACCAATATAATCATCTTCAGAACTGTCAGTTTTAAAGGAATTCAATACCCCTAAATTGTTTTTCACTCATGTAAAACAGATCAGGGACAGTTTCCCTTTCCCTTAAGGCTTCTGTTTTCCATGGGAGAAGCATGCTGTAGACCTCCCTTTGAGGTACAAAAGATTACTGTCCAAAGAACTCCTTTTTCCTTTCACAAACATGTGGCATTCGGTAGCATTACAAAAACAGACAAGCACAAAATCACAATTTATCTTTTTGCTCTTTAATCTTCAATAAGCAGATACAATGAACATGTCAGAAATGAGTGTGATTTTTCACATACCTTTCCTTCATTTATTACATGACAGAAACTACTTTCACATTGAGAAAACATGGCAAGAAAAGCTAACCATTTTCTTCTTCACATTACCATACAGTATAGTGGGGTAGTTTGGCATTTGTTTCTCTTCATGTGGACCTATCATCATTCTTTTCAGATGGACATAACTGAATATGGCCACCCCAGGTATTTTTTTAATTATCTTATAAACTGTTTTACTTCCTTCCAAACCAACTGTCAATGCTTCTTTCTCTTTCTTTGGGCTCTACATGTTAGTTAAGGCCTCACTAACCATGTCTGCATCTAAGCATGAGCTGGGTCTAGGACAATTCCACAGAAGTCAAATTTCTTCAGCAAGTGATGATACCGCAATATGGTCCGCATTGCTGAGACCTGAAGGGATAAAATGGGTGGAGTTTATCTGGAACTCATCAATGTGTGCCCTCCAGGCCATGCCAGCTGGAAAAGAAGAGAATGGCACAAGTTGAAGTCACCAGGTTGGGAAAAGACTGATTTCGTCTCTTCATGCTGTGCCCTCCCAGCTGCTAAGTTCAGTGTTAGTGTAGACTACAGGGGGAGATAACAAACTGAGAACTGGGTGAAATACCTTGCAAGTATGTTGATGGCCCAGATTTCTCATCAGCTGCTGAGAGTAAATCAAAGAGGATCTTTCCCCCATTAAGATCTATATACCGTAGTTTCGGTAAAATATGCACAAATTCAGTGTCTTTTCCTCTTGAGAGACAAATCACACACATACAAAACATACAAGCAAGGACAGAATTACTTACTGATTGTTGAGAAAGGGGAACACATATAAGGAAAGACTTTAATGAGTCTAATAGAAAACAAAAGTTTTCAGTTGAGCTTACTCTGCTGTGGAAATGGTCGCAAAGATGTATTTTCTTCAGTATCTTTACAGATACTGAAGATCTCCACCGGAACTTCTCTGAATGGCTCAGCCAATTAGCCTTACTTTCTTTCTTCCCTTTTCCCCTGTCCCCTCAAAAACAGGAAGTAAATGGCAGACTGCTAAATGGAGGAAATAGCTGTTCTAGCAACAATTCAAAGCATCCAGAATGCCTGGATCTAAGATGATGGATGATATGCAGAGCAGGGAGGATGTCCAAGTAAATGGGGATATGGGTTTGAAAAAGAGCTGCCATCCATGTGGACAGTGGATTACATGAAAGTGTTAAAAGAATGTCGGCTCCGGAGGCAGTTTATCTGCCTCACAGAGCCCACTTGCCCTCTCGCGAGAAGACGGCAAGGTCTAAAACTGATCAGCGGGGCAGGGGAACGGTACACAGGCTGGGGCCATGCTCCATTGCAGCTATATGCCCAGTCAGGGCCCTCCAGGAGTATATGGCCTGGAGAGGTACTGCAGAGGGCTACCACTTCCAACACCGGGACGGGGGTCCCCTCATGAAATTTCAATTTGCTAAATTGTCAGGGAGAATATTGCAAGAGTTAGGTATGGGAGCACTCAGGTTTTGAACCCATTCCTTTCGAATTGGTGCGGCCTCCACTGCGGCCGCCCTGGGCTATGACCAGGGCATGATACGCAGGATGGGCCGGTGGGCTTCTCATTGCTATAAACGGTATGTGCGGCCATTGCCGCCTATTTAATCTGTTGTTTTGTCTTCCCAGGAATCAATGGCCATGCCTCCCATTGGAGAGTGGTATTTCTGGGACACAGTTATGTTTACTGGGCCGAGAAGTTCGCCCGCAGGTCTGGCTGGGGACCCAATTTGGGTCTAGGCGATAGGGTGGTGGTTGACTGGAGGGGAAAATGGGGGATGAGGTGGCGGGAGTTTCTCGGCACAGCAACGAATGCAGTGCTGGGCAGGCCGCCGGATGTCCTGCTGGTGCACCTGGGGGGTAATGATCTGACCAGGCAAATGGGCAAGTCCCTTATTTTGAAGATGTTGCATGACTTTAAACACTTGAAGGCCAAATACCTGGTCTATAGGATATTATGTTCAAATCTTATACCTCGCCAGACTTGGCAGGCCGACTGTGACCCCCAAAAGCTTAATCGGTCCCGGAGGGGAGTCAACCAAGAGGTGTGTAGGGCTGTGTGCCGGGAATTTGGGGCGGTGGTGGGCCACCCTGACTTTAATGTGCGCAGGAATGAGCTCTACCGACCGGATGGCGTGCATCTTTCGGATGAAGGAATGGAGCTATTCCTGCACGATTTGCAGAGGGGCCCGGTGGCTGAGCTGGCCATGTTGGAGGGGTGACCGGGGCCATAGCAAGGCTAGGCCCATGGTTGTGGCAGCTGAAGCAGATTGGGGCAGCGGTGAGTATACAACAAACATCTGTCCCCAAGTACCCTACACCTACAGCACGGCAGATCGGGAGGTCACCGTGCCTGGGGGGATACACAGGGAGGCCTCCCTGCACTGGGTATTACCCAGCTTAAGCCCATCTAATGCAGGGAGGGGTAATATCACCAACTGGCCCGGTGGGGGCAGTCAGCTGACTGCCCCACCTGGGGGTTGTAACTCGCCCTATGCTGCCCGGTTGGAGGGGTCCCGGGAGACCCCGCCGTTCCAACCTGTATGCTGATGCCAGGCCCCCCGTGTGTTGTTGTTGTGCTAAATGTTGTGTTAATAAAGTGTGGCCCAGTTAACCCCCAAACACCTGTCTCCTCTCGTTATTTCGAGTGGGAGGGCAAAGACAATTAGCAAATGTGCAGGCATTTGGAAGTGAGAATCTTAACAAATGTATAAAATGCTCTTTTGAACAGATTCATGTGGACAGCCCTAACTTTGTGTGCATCTGTTTTCCTTCAAAATTATTTGTATCTTTCTTAAATGGCTTAGCCAAGTATCTAGGAAAGTATATTCCTACAACTGGCTTTAAGTTACTAGTATACAGAAATTTCGGAAATTTCACAAATGTGTCTAACATTGGTACTGTGGTCAGATGCAAAGGCAACGGTTAGTCTGAGACCATGCAGAGAAGTTCAAACCAGTATACATCACTTTTTGTACCACCTCCTCCAAATATTATGCAATATTTATTGAACACCGGTTTTTAATCCTGAAGAAATTATAGCTGGTGTTTTGTTTTTTGTTTTAATCACATAATTGTTGTTATTAGAGTTGAATCGAATAACATCTCATCACATAATGTTTTTAAATTACTTTTCTTTTGTTATTGTTGTTGGTTTATCTGTTTGTTTGCTTGTTCCCTACCACTCAGTATTCTGTGAGAACAGAAACACTTCTGTCTTATCCATCCTCTTTTTGCTTTGCAGTTCCCTTTGTGATATCAATGCCAAGGCCACTACAGAAGAGTCTTGAGATGGTCTGAGGAGCTGCTAACCTACATCCATGAGCCCGAAGTTATTTTAGAACTATAGCTCCTAGATTTTCTTGTGACATGTTGTTTTGGCCATAAATGTGTGTCGTGACTTAAAACTGCAGCAATAAGTTCCTCTCTTGCCAAAGTTATATATGATGTCAATAATTGATAAAGGCATCCATTTTCATGAGGTTTATTTCTAGCGCCCCCCCAATTAGAAAGTCCTTTTGACTGAGTTCAATGGGAGATTATCCCATGACTGTATAGGGCTGCCAATTCTTCTCCAATGTTGAAAAAGACAAAGGGGAAAGAAAATACAACTTGTTTTGGAATTCTTAATTCACCATGAAGTATGGCTCTGTGTTAAAGCCAAATGCACATCCTTTGCCTTGTAAACCATTACTGCTGCTGTTATTGCTTAACATTTCTTTACTGCCAGATGCATTGCTGCTGTCAGGAACACAAAAGCTGAACAGATCTCATCGGGAGGGCCTGCTCTCTCTCTCCATGATGGACCAGACAGAAAGGAGAGCAGGTGGGTTGATATAGAGAAGAAAAGATACACTAATAGGGAATGAGCCTAATAAAGAGGGTATTAATGTGCATCAATTTAAATGGACAGAAGACATACTGGTTTGAGAAAGCATATCAGATATATTCCACCTGCCACAGAGGTTACTGGCAAAGGTCCCACTGAATAAATATGGAACAGAAACCGGCCAAGGTATGACACTATAACTCTTGCAAAGTCTTGTATTGCTTATGCAGGGGTTCTAATGTTTTCGGTCTCCCACAGGAATGAGTGGTGTTTATTTGAATAATGCCTAAAGTATATTCTGTTGATTTAAAATGTGCTTTGCACAGCTGTCCCTGTCACTTCTGTTATTTATATGTTCTCCCCCCACACACACACACAAGTAGAACTGAGGTAGTCAAAAAGAAACATTGTGTACGATTAAATCTGGCCATGTAGCCAGGCTAAGATCTGGGGTGGGGGTGAGCTAGTCTTGTTGTTGCTCTTTCTGCTACAGCTGCTGTTTTTCCTCCTTTTGCATTATTTCAGGACCTTGTCCCCAAATTCCCTGCTTTGAGGATTCAGTGTGTTAGTCCAAAGACTTATGAGTTAGATCCCCAAATCCCTGAGCTGAATAAAAATAGCCATTAATGCTCCTCTGCAGACCCTTAGGAAACATAAGAGCACTTCTGGATCAGATTAGTAGGCCTGTCTGGTCCAACGCTCTCTTGTCCAAGAAGCCTCTCATGCTGTGCAGAACATTTGCTCCTTATTTTGTCAGCCATTACCTTTTGTTTTGATAAAAAAAAGAACTGGTTTGGGGTGGGTCTATAAAGAAGAAAATTTCAGCTGGTCTTTCATAGACGAAATGCCTACTTTTTCTCTTCATCGTATTTATGCCATGGCCAACAGCTGTGTTCAGATGATCATTTTATATCATAGAATTGCCCTCTGTCTGTAAGCTTCCCTAACCTCACAAACCTCAGTAAAAGGCCAATGAAATACTTTCTTGGAAGCACCCTATTGGTCATCCAACATAGAGTAAATCTATTCACTCAGCGTGATTTATGTAAATACTGACTTCCTATTTGAGGCAATGGGTCTTCTTTTATTGGCATTATCAATAGTGTCCATTGGAGCAATCCCACCAATATGCTTGTTTAAATCAGGAAAGAAAGGTAACCAGGGAGCCCAAAAAGTGGTGCAGAAATGTATAATAGAAAGGGCAAAATACAATACTCTTTGCCAAAATTTACGTTAAACAGCTTATGCCTAAGCCATGTCACGCCCTGAGGCAAAAAATCAAATGAGTTTGTTTGTTTGGTGCTAAAGGGACCCATAAATTAAACTTATTATGTTTTAAAAGGAATTAAAAACATGATCAGTTCAACATTTAAAAACACACTACACACCAATTAAACAACTAAATAATTAAAAGCAAGTAAATATTAAAAACCAAAAAGGTATTCAGGAACTCAATCATGGTTGTTAAATAATTGCCTGAAAAGATGGGTCTTCAACTGTTGGTAGTAGAAGGATAAAAGGGAGGGGGCCAACCTGATCTCCCAAGGGACAGCAGTCCACAGTCTGGGAGCTGCCACACAAAAGACCCTGTCCCGTGTCCTCATCGGATGGGCCTGCACTGACAATGAGATGGACAGGAGTGTCTCCTCTGATGACCATAAATGCCAAGAAGGATAATATGAGATGGTAAACTCTTACATGGATTTATAGGTAATAACCAACATTTTGAATTTGGGTGGAGAATGGACAAGCAGCCAGTGCAGTTATTGTAACAGGGCTATTATATGCTCCCTATAATTGGCCCCAGTCATTTAATCTGGCCTCAACATTTTGAAGGAGTTAAAGTTTCCAAATCATTTTCAAAAGCAGCCCCACATACAGCTTGCTACAATAATCCAAATGGAATATAACTGTAAAGGGGTTAATGTTGTTCATTAGAAATGGGCACCATACAAAAAACAACAATCTGTTTCATTGTTTTGTAAGGTTTCAAAATGTTATGAAACAAAATGAAACAGAAGCAAACATTTTGTTTTAAAACAAAATGAAATGCCTTTTTTAGCTGTTGAAAATGAAATGTTTTGTTACTCTATAAAATGAAAGACTCTCCTGCATCCTAGTGGCACCAAATTTTGTGGGTAGCTCCCTTGGAATCTTCCCTTTAAGCCTTCCAAATCTGGAAAACTTTAAGGTTCAGGGGGATGAGTTATTAAACTCCAAATGGGGTCTCCAATTGAGAGCCATTTTATAATGTAACAAATCATTTCATTTTGTTTCATTTTGTTACAAAAATATTTTAAGAATCTATTAATTCTGAAATGAAACAAAACAAAAGAAAAACAAAAAATGCTATTTTTCCATTTCATGCGCATCACTATTGTCCATATCTTTAAAAAAAGGCAAAATGCAGGATCCTGGACATTACAGGCCAGTCAGCCTGGTATGAAACCCCATGAAAATTCAGGAACAGACTATAAAGTGATTGCCATGCAAGCACCTGGAAAACTAATTATTAGAAGCCAACATGGATTTGTCAAGTACAAATCCTGCCAGGGGGGCATGACTCGAAGGAGACTGTTATCTTTCTAGCTACTGCAGTTTTCTTTAACAAAATCATAACATGCAACTTTTTTCTTGCATAGGGAATACAAAGGAATGCAGAGCTAGGTCTTCCTCTAGGTTGCATCCTGTGTAAACAAAGTTTTAAGGCACAGAGTAGCTGAAGGTGTTCACCTACCTCTGTTTCCTAGTTCCCAACAATTCTTTGATCACAGTAAATAAAACAAGAATGAATGCAGAATGTTCGCGCAAGAACCGTAGGTGGTAGGTGAGGAGCGCTGGGGAATTCAGGAAAATTTTTAAACTACAGCACCATAATGCATTATGAAAGCAGAATATTTTTGTAAAAATGTATTTTAAAAACCTCTCTGGGGATCAGCTCTTCAAGTCGGCATCCTGTATTAAATATATCAGAACTTACTGATTTGATAAAAATGTATACTGTGTTTCCAGCAAGAACATCACCCTTTAAAAGCCTTTGGTGGTGTTGGGGGGGGTTGTTGTTGTTGTTGTTGTTGTTGTTTTAATTTCAGACACTGAGGAAATCCATGACCAGCAGAGGTTTCACTGTTACACATTTTTGGTAGCTTCCTCCCTCCCTCCCCCTTATACTCAGGCAATACATCAAGGATGCTTTTGCATGTTTAAAAGTAAATATTACATTGCTCCCCATTAGACACCATTTCTGGCACCAATGCGGACTGGAAGCAGGAATAAAGATATTTCAAATGGAAAGAGAAAAAGAACTAAGCCTAAGATGATGGCCATGGACAGGACAGCCATACCTCCCACATACGAGTGAAGACCAAACTAGATGCAGTGAGGGATCTAACTGTGATATCAAAGCAGATCTGCATGTTTATGCAGTTTTTTGCTCCACGAGTTCTTCTTTGAAAACAGGTCGTCAAACCCTGGGCAATTATTGTTCCTGTGACTCATAGTGACTAAGGACATGTGCATCATGTGGATCATGAGAACAAGAGTGCCGTTCAACAGAGGGGATTAGGGTAAAATCCTTAGATTGAATCCCTCATTGTCACATAAAGTATATGCAATAGCTATTTCTTGATCTATACTGGTTAAGACTGACATGTGTAAGATACTGAAACAAGCTTTTGCCTGTCAGCAAGGCTAGTTCCACCTAAATGTGACAAAGGTTGTAAAGTAATTGGCATTTTATTCTAGATTCCAGGACTGCATTGACAAACACACAGCAATGGAAGAAATGTCTTTGCATATTTGGAAATTCTACTATGCTCATCTGCCAGACTGATAGCTCTGTGACTCACCCCATCCCCACAGAGAAATTTCAAAATAGGCTAAATCAGGAAACATTAGAGGCAAATGTTTCTTTGCAGACAGAGGGGTCAGGCTGCTTTGTGGTAAACAAATAATTATATAAGCTCTAAGGCTTTCCCTGGCTGTTGGGAACTGAAACAAATATCAGATGTGCAGTAGATTTTCATATCCCTATTATATGCAAGTTACTTACAGAAAGGAAGGGTTAGGGATTGGCCTCTTCTTATTTCCTTTGCAGGATGGCTCAGAATGTGAGGTTTCTTGCTGAAAGATTCTCTTGATAGCACTGAGTGATTAAGTGTGTGTGTGTGTCTACATCTGTATCTATATTTATATCTATATCTATATCTATATCTGGGAATGAAACAAAAAAAAGAAAACACTGTTACATCGTTTCTTTAGGTAACAAATTACTTTGTTACCAAAAAAAATGGTAGGAGACATTTTGTTTCATCATGAAATGCCATTTTTCCTCTAGAACGGAACAATTCATCCTAGAGGAACAATGGCAGGGGAGCTCAAGCTCTTTCCTAAAAGTCCCTGAAATTTGGGAAGGTTTGGGTTTTAGGAGGCTGAATTATGAAGCTCCAAAGGGGGTGGCCCTAGGAAAAAATCTTTCTAATTTGTATCTGAACCCAAGCTGCAGCAGCACTATCACTCACCTGATCAGCTTCTGACTGCGTTCGAAATATTTTTTCCTAGGGGCACCCCCTTTGGAGCTTATTAACTCAGCTCCCTGACCCCCAAACCTTTTCAAATTTCAGGGGGTTACCTAGAATTGCTTTAGAAAGCTCCCCTTCCATTTTAGTCCTTTAGAACCCAGGGGAGAATAGCATAGCATTTTATTTCATTTCGTTTTGTTTTGTTTTGTAACAAAACTACTTTTAAAATTTGTTACAAAAGAAACGAAATAAAACTACTACAGAAACAAAATGAAATGAAATGAAACACTATTTTTCCATTTTGTGCCCATCTCTAATATCTATATCTATATCTATATCTGTGAAGATTCTCAGTCATCCACGTGAGTTTATCTGGAAGTTGAGTCATGGCTACTGGACTTCTTTTTGAGAGACAGAAACATTTCGCTGTTCATTCAGACCGATGAAGCTGTTGGATGAACAGCGAAACGTTCTATCTCTCAAAAAAAGAAGTCCAGTAGCCATGACTCAACTTCCAAATCTATATCTATATATCCAATTTCAAAGAACTAAGCAGCATGTTCAGACGTGAAATGTATTTATAGAGTGCTAAAAAAATTACGACTACTTCTAGGAGCTTTTTTCCTCAATTATTTTGTATTTCTTATCATTTTTTACATGTTCAACTGTCAGTCATGAAAGAGTAGTTGTATTTTTTTTTCTGCACCCCTCCCAACATGCCCTCCAATTTTCATTCCCTCTGTGCAAAGTTCTCTTCCATGTGCACATGTGCAAGCAACTTCCCCCCTCACAGGTTCTGTCAGAACTCGAAGAAAAAAGGCAGCTAAAGGTGTGCAGAGGTAGAAAATCCCTGCATGGAGGGCACCGTGCACCAGAGCAGCTTAGATGTCTATAAATGTATGGGTTTTCCAAGACAGATGGATTTTATCCCACTGACACTCTTGAGGCTATGAAATTCATCTTTTGCAGGAGGGCAAGCCCCCAACATGTTTCTTTGCATCCCAACAATAGCAGAGGTTACTCCATTTATGTAAGGGGAAATGGCTTAGCTTCTTTCTTCTATCCTGTTTTGGACAAATAGGACAGATAGCCAGTAGTAGCCACCTTGGTGTTTGTTTGTTGTTGTTTTGTTGCTCCTGAATTACTCTTTCTGGCTCTTCCTTAATTATCAGACACAAAGGAGCATCATACATGATCGGTGGTGTAGCAAGGTTTTGGGGCACCTGGGGACAAAGTTGTTTTTGTGCCCTCCAGCCCTCCCCAACCCCATTGCATCCACCCAACAAGGGGGAGTAATCCAGCAGGTGTGGGGTGCGTGTGTGTGTGTGTGTGTGTGTGTGCGCGCACACGCATGCTAATGAGGAAAAATAAGGAAATGATAGGCTCTCTGCGTGGCAATAATAACCAGTTACTAACAGAAGACAAGGAAAAGGCAGAACTACTCAACACCTTCTTTGCCTCTGTTTTCTCCAAAAAGGAAGAAAGAGATCCACTGGGACAAAGACTAGATGAGGTAGGATGGGAATTGCAACATAGAATAGGTAGAGAGCTGGTACAGGAACACCTGGAAACATTAAATGAATTTAAGTCTCCTGGGCCAGATGAATTACACCCAAGGATATTAAAAGAACTGGCGGAAGTAATTTCAGAACCATTGGCAATAATATTTGATAAATTATGGAGAACAGGGGAAGTCCCTATCGACTGGAGGAGGGCTAATGTTGTCCCCATCTTCAAAAAGGGGGGAAAAGAGCACCCAAATAATTACCGCCCAGTCAGCTTGACTTCAATTCCTGGAAAGATTCTAGAGCAGATTATTAAACAGGCAGTCTGCAAATATTTAACAAACAATGCTGTCATTACAAGAAGTCAACACAGGTTTCATGCCAGACTAATTTGATCTCTTTCTTTGATGGAATTACAGGCCTGGTGGATGAGGGGAATGCTGTGGATATTGTTTATCTGGACTTTAGTAAGGCCTTTGATAAGGTTCCCCATGGTATTCTTGCTAAGAAGTTAGTAGAAAGTACTACTGTTAGGTGGATTTGTAATTGGTTGACTAATCACACCCAAAGGGTGACCCTAAATGACCTCTCTTCAGCTTGGAGAGATGTGACCAGTGGGGTGCCCCAGGGTTCTGTTCTGGGTCCAGTGCTGTTCAATATCTTTATTAATGACTTGGAGGAAGGAATAGAGAGTATGCTAATTAAATTTGCAGATGATACCAAATTGGGAGGGGCTGCAAATTCCCTAGAGGATAGGATGAAAATCCAAAAAGACCTTGACAGACTAGAGTAGCTGGGCCAAAGCTAACAAAATGGATTTCAACAGAGGGAAATGTAGGGTACTACATTTAGGTTAAAAAAATGAATTGCACAAATATAAGATGGGGGATACTTGGCTGGAGGATAGTACCTGTGAAAGGGATCTGGGAGTCTTGGTGGACCACAAATTGAACATGAGTCAGCAGTGTGATGCAGAAGCCAGGAAAGCCAATGTGATTCTTTGTTGTATCAACAGAACCATAGTGTCTAGATCAAGGGAAGTGATAGTACCACTCTATTCTGCTCTTGACAGACCCCACCTGGAGTACTCTGTCCAGGTCTGTGCGCCTCAATTTAAAAAGGATGCTGACAACCTCGAGCGGGTGCAGAGGAGGGCTACCAGGATGGTTGAGGGTCTGGAGGAAATGTCTTATGAGGAACGGCTTAGGGAACTGGGAATCTTTAGCCTTTCAAAAAGAGGTCTGAGAGGGGATATGATAGCTATGTTTAAATATTTGAAAGGATGTCATATTGAAGAGGGAACAGGTTTGTTTTCCATGGCTTCAGAGACTAGGACTTGGGGCAATGGTTTCAAACTACAGGAAAAGAGATTCCATTTGAACATTAGGAAGAACTTCATGACAGTTAGAGATATTCGGCAGTGGAATATGCTGCCGCGGAAGGTGGTTGATTCTCCTTCTATGGAGGTTTTTAAACAGAGACTGGATGGCCATCTGTCGGAAATATTCTGATGGGGGTTCCTGCATGGCAGGGGGTTGGACTAGATGGCCCTATGATTCTATGATTCTTACCTCTTCCACGGTGGTGACAAAGAGTTGGAGGAGGAGGAGGCGGGCGCTGCAGCCACCATGCTTGCATGCCTGCCTGCTTGCTTGCTTTGCTGCTCACTTGGCGCACAGTGGCAGAAGGGCACAGGGCTTCCTCCTCCTCCTCCCCCTCCCGGCGCCCTCAGATTTCTGCACCAGGGCAGATGTACCCTTCCACCCCTCTAGATACGCCCCTGTACATGATGAAGAAGTCTTTGAAGTTACACCCTTTTTTCGTTAGAAGGCCTGTTATAAAGTGAGGAAGTTTGACAAAACCATTTGAGTGTTGACACCGGGGAATGAGATATACAGCTGTTGGAAAGTTTATTTCCCCCAAAATACATATCTGGCATCATTTCCCCCCTAGATGATTAGGGAATATCTTCTTTATTGCGCAAAGGTTTGTGGCTTATAGCTCAACTGCTCCTCCAGGTCACATTTCATGAAAAGAATCCTGGAAACAATGAGCATATTTTTTTCTTTTGCTGGAACAAGTGTTCTTCTTCTGCCTCACCGGGAGATGTGCTGGACGGCTAAGAAGAGTAGCAGCTTTGCCACAGTTATTTAGAGACTTGTCTTCCCTCTGCTTGCCCAGTAAATCAAGCAGTGGTGAGCAATCTAGAAGGCAAAACAAACAGTTTGTCCTCCTGCACTGAAAGTTGCTGTGTAAGCATCAAGCTGGTAGATCCAAAAGCCATTTATCTTGGTTGGTTTTTTTCCTACGCAGCTCCCTGTCACTATCTCTTTGCCCATGACAGATTCCCAAGTCTACATGAAGAATGACGACTCACTATCCATTGTTGTGAATTCTAGCCAGTGTTTTAGTTGCAGAATCCTGGTTTTGTTTGTTCGTTTTAAAACCCTGCAGAGAAACCCCTGGTCGCATATTGAGAGAGAAAGCAAAGAGAAACTTGTGGTCACATATTAAAGCTTATTGATCTCAGCATAATGACAAGTTATCTGCAGTTCTTTGAGCCGAGTAATAAGTAACTACGATATAGCAAAGGAGCATGTATTGGGAAGAGTAAGTATCAAAAGAAAAGAGACGGACATAAAACAAGACTCATTACGCCGGCTCTCTTCTCCACCTTGTACTTTGAATGCCAATGGAAGAAAATGTTGCTTCAGTCATCATTTTTCCACTCCAATTTCTATATTCGTATGGGCTTTGAATGGGGGAAGAGCATTTCTTCATTTATCTGTTCATTTTAAAAACATGCACATATTTTTGAAAATGGAAACAACAAGCTAAAAATCTTATGTTTCCTTTATGATGAATCCCTTTTGCCTGGAATAACATTTGGCAGCCTGTAGCTCGCTTCTTAAAATGGTGGGAATAAAAATGAAGACGTAAGCATGCACCAAAAAGCTGACTAACAGATGACTCATTAAAGGCCAATGCTGTGCTAAAAGTCAAGCTAAAGCATGCAAACAGCTGCAATAATGGAGTTTGAGATGTTGGAAGTTGGACTCATAACACCACATCTCCAGGGAAAAACTTAACAATATTGATAGCACATCATTACAGCCATATTTGGCTTATGAGGAAAAATATGCTTATGCTTACATGAGCTTGCCTGTTTCTGCATTTATAAAATTTTGCTGCTTTAGTTTTGTAATTGCATGTGTTTATTCATGCAAGGTATGTATGCTTGGAGGGATAATGTTCCAAAGGGAGTAAATAAGCATTTGTGTGTCATCTGATGGTTGCTCAGCTTTTTGTTCAAATTTACAAGACCACCCCACATTCCAGAGTTTGATCCAGGGGCAGAATTTGAACTGTTGCTACATTTGAACTGGATGCTATGGGTAACCTCTGGAAAGCTTTTTGGATGGGGTAATTTCCCCCTCAGTTAAATATAACATTTTGGGTACACTTTAGGGGGATGTATATGAGAATTTGAGTATATCTGGATGTGCATCCAGAGTAGAGTTGGGCATGAACTCCAATGAACTTCTTCATATGAAACTGTCAGTGGGGCACCACAGGTGCCACACTTTGCGTTCCACTACTCCCAACCCTAGGCCAACCAGGCTACTCACTGGCCTTCCCACACTGACTGGATTGGTCATCTTCAGTGGCATTCCATTCCAGGGAGGAGGTCGGCTGCCCCATCCGTGCCTCCTCCGGCAGCTGCCCACTCTGATGTAGAGGCTGGATGGAAGTTCTCCCTGTGCAGCTGATCAATGATCAGCTGCTGGAGGAGGGGAGAACCTGTGGAGTGACTTGACAGCTTTGTACAAAGCAGTTCATCAAGCTTCATACCCATGTCTCAAGCACAGCAACTCTTTGTCTAGTCCCAGGAATTGGCACACACTGTTGTTTTAGAGTACAAGGTTCAGTAGTCATCCTAGAATCACAGAGAGGCAACCATAGCCTGTCTCTACTGAAAGCGATACACCAGTTGGGCTAGTGATGGCGATGGTGGGTAACTCCAACTGTCTACCAATCTTGAAAAGTATAATGATATTATAATTGAAAAAGGGAACCATAACAGAGGAACGTGTGTTCAGGGCAAGGCAAATCTAAAGCGAAACTATAATCAGCTTATCAAAAATTAAAATCAGCCTGTAATTTGAAGACTCACCATATTCCCTAGTATATATAGAACCTTTGACTAAGTTAAACACTCTTTACAAGTGAAACCATGGCCTAATATTGTCAGCCCCTTTGTGATTAAATCAGTGTTTATTTCTCCTGGGAGGCTGCATTCCGCTCTGGATCTGTTTGGGGTAACAGTAAATCTGTACAGTTGGAAACCGCAACAAGAAAAATGATATGGGTGGGAGGATGCGCCTGGCATTGACTCAAAATATATAATCCACAGAACCAGCTTTTAGCAGCATTGCACATAAACAAATCAACTCCTGAAATGTTATGGTCTGTTCAAAATAAATGTCAGAAGAGCTGTAGCCAATTTGTTTTGAAAGATGTAACTGGGTATAGGAAAAATGAATCGGGTGACATCGATTAGGCTTAATTTATGCAAGAACAATGCTCGCACACTCACAAACATACATGCCTAAATGCTCTTTAGGCAGTTATGTTTCCCTGGTATCTCCCACAGATACGGAATGCAGTACTGGACTTATGCACCACCAGAAAGTACAGATAAAGAGGATGCTGATTTTGTCAAAATTGCTTATGCTCTTTCCTAGACGTAGGACTAGAGAGATGTTTAATACAATTTAAATAGAATCACAAAGGGAAGACAATTACCAGGTGACTTGAGCATCTGTTGTCCAGGTGTTTACTTTGAAGAAGGGACTTACTCTCCCTCCCTCCCCACCCATCTCTCGGATTTGTTTTTGTTGATTATATGTCCCTTTCAAACAGATGATTGGCAGCCCTTCATGTGGCAAATTGTTTTCCCTAAAACAGGACACATGGCTACGCATACGAAGAATAGCGTGTATGTATTTCTGTGCAATTCAGTGAAACAGACTACATTTTTATTTATTTATTTTTATAGAAGGTCTGGCTTTCCAAATTATTGAACAATGAAGAAGACATCTTCAGAGACCTGTCTTGGCAAAGTAACACGCTGCTTCTCAATCATGCCCTTCTTCCTAAGGCACTGACAGTCAGTGAGAGAGGCAAAGGGAATAAAGAGCTGTGAAGCTGTGAAGCTGGCAATAAAGTCACTGGCAGGTGCGCTGGGCAAAGGACAAAATACCAAGAAATGGCAGTTCTGTCAGCAACCGCCTAGGCCTGCAGCTTGGGGCGATGAGATTCCAGCTGGGAACAGAAGGAAAAGCAAATTAATTCCTGGAACGCCCCACCACTTCTTAACCCTGTATCTGAATACACAGCAGGGCCTCTATTTGAACAATTGGGGAAATAATTTGTATATAACTTTAATGACTGAAAATGCCAAGTATAAGCTGACCCTGGGACAAAATTTCAACATACTGAAAAGTTTATAAAATAGAATGAGGCAAGACATGATCTTATCTGAAAGGGGGAGAAACATTGTTAAACAAAAGAATATTCACTCAGTGGGGACCTGATTCTAAGGCATAATTTATCTCCTGTGCCACATTTTCATCCTACAAAGGATAAAAACCCTAATTCATAATAAATCTCCACACACCTTGTGGCATTTAACCCCACTTTCATTACTTAGTCTATATTCTTTCAACCTTTCATCTGCTTATGGCTGCTAAATGATTACTTAGAAAAGGAAACTACTTTCTTTGTAAAGACTGCCAAAACAATTTAGTTAAAGCAGGTTGAATACTTGAAATAGTCCACATCATAAAGTTGTGGATTAAATTTGTTCCTAAGGGCTGGTGTAGGATTTAAATTCTAGAAAGCATTTCCCTTAACCACACACTACTGTATATCTTATGGGCTAGACTGTATATCTTACGGGATTTTAATTGGCTTGATGGGAAGAATTAGTTGGAAGGATGATCCAGGAAGCAATTTAGAAGGATATTTGGGCTATTCTAGAGATAATAACACTGACATAGACTGGAAGTGGTTGAACCAAGATAATTGGTTCTAATTATGCATTATTAGTCCAGGGCAGTATGTTCATAGCAGTAATTCAAGTCCTTTTAAGGCAGGTCAAGCCTTGGTAAGGCAAGTTTGAGTATTGTCTTATAATGACAGTGTTGAAGGGCAACTATACTTGTGAATGACATTTGCAGCCATTCTGGTAAATGCATGCAAGAAAGTTAGATTGTCAGATTTTCCTTATCCTTGCCTCTGAAGACAAGCAAGTCCAAAGTGGAGAGAGCTGACCTACCAAATAAGAAAGGGCATTTCCCAAGGCAATGACATTTATCAAAGAAGAGTCACACTAGATTCATGGTGCAGTGGTTGAACAACTGTACTTCAGCTATAACTGTGGTCACGATCTGGAGTTCAATCCCAGGTAGCCAGCTCAAGGTTCACTCAGCCTTCCATCCTTCTGAAGTTGGTAAAATGAGTACCCAGTTCACTGGGGTAGGGTTCAATGTGTAGCTTGCAAAAATAGATGGTAAACTGCCCAGAGAGTGCTTTACGTACCATGGGGCAATATATAAGCAGAACATTTTGATATGCTTTTGCTTTTAGATTGACAGTGGTTCTAATTCTAATCACAGTACCTTTGATCACAGAACAAATGATCCAATTTTCAACATCATATTTCCAGAGTTCCATTTCTACCTAGCTCTCTTGATGCCTTTGAGCTACAACTGCATCAGGAGTGATTTTTAGACCACTATACTGCAATTATATGTTTTAAAGGGGGGAGGAGAATAAGGGATCAACGGATCTCTAAAACGTGAACCAGCCAGAGTTATCTGAACTTTCTTGGATATTAGATTTCTTCTGCAGATAACTTGTATGTATTTTAATGCACATTTTTCAGATGCATCATTTTTTTCTCCACATGTGTGCACCTATCGATTAAAGAGCATTTGTAATCATTCTAGAAGTATATGCAGCTTTCTTTGCCCATATTTCAAATATGAGCATGTTGTTGAACATGTAACAAGGTCAATAACATATGCATTTTCAATTTCTGACTGTGTGCATTTCTGCATTCAGATCCAGAACGTGCTGATTGACTATAGTTTTTGTTGTCTGGTTTTGTTTGCTTGTTGCTTCATTTAAAAAATGGTAGAGGGGTTTGAGTGTCCATATCTAACCAGGATACAGCACATGTTTATTTCAACACCATGTATTCAGTTTTATGGAAAAAGCACCAGGCCATAGTTTTTCTCCTATATGTTTGTGGTGACAATATAGGCTTACTATGTTTCTGGGAATTGCTGGACTTTTCTGTTTCTTTAGGCAGGGAAACAAATTTCAGGACAAGTGACATTAGGAAAAAGGAATTATGGCAGCTCTAAATAATGTAAATTGCTGTAAATTGCTTGGAGAATAACCACTTGATTGTTGAAACTGCTCCAGACGTTTTTCCTGGAATCGATGTTAGGCAAAATGGTCTGTAGTTCCCAGGTCCATCCTTTTCACCCTTTTTGAAAATAGGGACAACATTGGCAATCCTCCTATAATGTAGTAGCACTTCCCCATGATCTTGAGTAGAGATGGGTACGAAATGAATTTTTTATTCATTTCATTATTCGTTATTCATTTCGTTAGGGAGTGAAACGAATAACGAAAGGACCCATGAAAGAAAAACGAAATGAAACAGAAATTTCTGTTTTGTTCACATCATTTTTCATTTCCCCATAGGAATGCATTGAAGCAATGCATTCCTATGGGGAATAGCTGGCAGATCCCCCGAGCACCCCATCAATGCAAGGAAAGGGTGGGCTTTTTCCCCCGCCAAAGCCACCACCGATCAGCTGGAGTGTGAGCTTTGGCAGGGGGAGGAATATTAAAAGCCTGCTTTCCTGGCGCCCACCTGTCATCAGCTGGACCTGTTTAAAAATGGCCCAGTCATCACCAGGGGGACCCCCTGGTGCCAACTGGGCCATTTTCAAAGGGGTCCAGCCGATGGCAGGTCGGCAGGAGACTTCTGAAAATGTCCCCATTGCCAATGCAGGAGCTCCATGCTGGCAAGGGGGCCATGTTCAGAGGGATCCTGCCGACCTGTCATCAACTGGAGCCCTTTAAAAATGGCCCAGTCGTCACCAGGGGGACCCGCTGGTGCCAACTGGGCCATTTTTAAAGGGGTCCAGCTGATGACAGGTCGGCAGGAGATGTCTGAAAATAGTTGGGACGCCAGTTTGGAGCGCTCCCACTCCGGTGCCGACAATTTTCACTCTCCTGCTGACCCATCATTGGCTGGTGAGAAATGAAACATTTCGTTATTGGTTTTTTTATATGAATTTTTATGCAAACATCATACAAAATGGAATGAAACAAAATGCGGGGTGGGGACAAAATGGAACAGAACGAACCACTGTTTTTCTGTTTCGTGCCCATCTCTAATCTTGAGAAAATAATGGGCAGTGGTTCTGAGAGTTCTTCAGCCATTCTCTTATCTCATTCAAAATAATAAGGTGTTCCTTGATTATTTATGTATCAATCTCAAGTATCAATCCTGCCCCTCCCTTTGAACTTCACATTTGCCAGGAGGGTCATAGATTGTCTTTTGGGAAAAGACCAAGGTAAAGGAAAAACCATGCACTTCTTTCTTTGTCATCCTTTACCATTATTACCATCCCAACAGAGTAGTTGAGCTCTTTTGTTCCTGTCTTTTGCTATTACTTCTACCACTAAGTCATCTCTATTGGTTAGAATAAAGTCCAAGAGAGCTAATCTTGTAGATTCATCCTCCAATTTTTTTTGCAGCAAAAAACCATGAGCCATACAGAAATTTCTCAGAAAGGTCATGTTTGGCAGATTTTGCCTCCCAGCAGATATCAAGATAATAGAAACCTCCCATTACTGTTACATTGCGTCTCTGAAATTCTTGTTGTTTGTTTTTCAAAGGCTTAGTCCTTATTTTATCCTTGATTGGGTGGTTGGTAGTAGACTCCAAATATCACATCCCTTTTACTTTTCCACCCTAATAATATTAATCCAGGATCACACGCACTCTTGCAACAGCCCCAGGTCATGGTGTGCCATTTGTCCTTGATGATAAATTTCTAAGAAATCACAAATGACTAACCAATCATTTCTTGTTTCCACAAAAGATGTCTAAGCATTAAATAAGGCCCTAAAGGGAGCTAACATTTGCTTTATAAGGCAATTCACACACACATACCATCTCTAGGAAGAAACAATTCATATTTGCTGACTAAGAGAACTTCTAGGGCAGTGATGGCGAACCTATGACACAGGTGCCAAAAGTGGCACTCAGAGCCCTTTCTGTGGGCACCCAGCATCGCCTCTTCATAGCCACCTGTATACAGGTTAAATTACTGTATTGGCACTTTGCAAAAATTTAGTGGGTTCTGAATTGCAGTTTGGGCACTCGGTCTCTAAAAGGTTCACCATCACTGTTCTAGGGTGTTCATGGATAAAAAGTAAGAGATAGTTTTGAGCCTTTCCAAAGTCTAGGATAGAGCAAAAGACCACTTTTTCCTCTCCACCACCCCATTATATACTTCCCCCTAAACAACTCCAAACTGAATACCATAGTATCTAAAAAAAGATATGGCTCAACAAAATAAGATTTTCCTGGACTTTTGAAGAGCTGAGCAGCTGAGTATGGCTTCATAATCAAGAATCTAAGTAATAGTCTACCTGGGATTTCTCCCATGGGTACTACTTCATTCCACCCATAAATGTACCTCATCAGTTCTGTACTTGCAGTGTATGTGTTTCCCTGGGCACTTTCTGGTAGAAGGCTGCTTACTCTACCAATCAGAAGCAGTCCCTCATTTTGGTGGTGGTGGTGATGATGGTTGTTGTTGCTATTGTTGTTGCTTGTGAGAATGGCTAAAGAAAAGGCATTGAGTAAATATGTTAGGAGTACAAATTGCAAACCATATCATCTGGGCCCATGTAAAACTCCAGGAAGAAGACAGAGAAATTATATGATAAAAGCCTCACCTGGAAACAGTATGTAAGTAGTTTATGCCGAAGCATTTTTCCCTTAAACACCCATACCCACACTTTTATTTCATTTATATCATCCCTCACCTTGCTGAGTCATCTTCAAAGGGAGAAGTTTATCTCTCAGAGCCAGGAAAGTCCAGTGTGTAAGGGAAATCCAATGTCCTACCTAACAGCAGCCTCTCTGTTTTAGAAAGGAAGAAACAGTCCTGCCAGTGATGTTTCCCAGGATTAAAGAAGCCAGACAGATGTGATGAAACATTGCTCAAAGGAGTGAGAGGAGCTCCAATAGTTAAAACAGAAACAGAATCAGCACCTGAAGGCTCCTGGTAGCTAATTTGAAACAATTTAGTTTGAAGGATCATATCACTTCATGTAAGTCTTTTAAGTGCTTTAAAGAGACCCTTCTCTTGGTTCCACCTCCTTCACATGCCGAGAGCTATAAATTCTGCTTGTGGAAGACTACTACTGTAGCTGACTTCCTCTGTTGTGGATGTCAAGAGTCCTTGGAACTCACTACAATCTCTGATGAGTGTACTTCCTTTACCTCAGGAATGGGCACTCTGAAATGTTACTGGACTGCATCTTCTATGTTTCCTCACCTCTAGCTATGCTACAAAGGGCTGGTGAGAGAGATATTCCAACAGCATTTGGACAGTGTGAAAGCTATCGTTCAACAGCCACATAGTGCCAAGCTGGCTTTAGAATATTTCAATACTTTCTGAACAGAAAGCTGGCTATCAATTACAATATTATTTATTTGATCTATGTTTTCACAGTTATAAAGCTGAGCATTTCTGGCCACAGCAGCCATATGGAAATTCAGATGCAATATCATATCCAAAAGCATGAAAGTGCAATCCATCAGTCAGTCAATCAGGGTACATTTAGTTTGTGGCCCTGGTCCTTCAGAGTAACTTCTTCCAGAGCATGCTGTATTTCCACCCTAAACAGTAGGATGAAGATGCAATAATTCCTTTCGCTTTGCTTTTAGGAATTAACGAAGACAATGGTGGGCTTATTTCATCTGGAACTCAAATACAGTGGTACATTGTATAAAGGAATTAATTCATTCCAAATGAAATTATGTTAAGCAAAATTTCCTTTATACAAATTTTCCATAGGAATGCATTGAAAACAGTGTAATCCCTAATCATGACCATTTTTATGTTGTATGGATTTGCCCCATAGGCAATTCTGTTAAGCAAATTTCCCCTATCTCCAGAATTTTTTATGTTGTACAGATTTTATGTTATACAAACCATTTGTTATGCAAGGGTCCACTGTAATGTAGTAAGAATACTTAATTCATTTAATTCATGCTCTTGAAATTTAATAACATGCTATGTAAGGTTTTTATTGTATTTAGACAAAATGGTGGCGAAACTCTTCTGACTTTATCTCCAGCTCTTTTGCCGAGTTGTTCATTAAATCCTCGACTCCTTCACTATTGCCTTCTCCACCAACTGTCATTCTTCCTGTGTGGCAGAGGCTGGCATGTGATTCCCCCCCCAATAATACCCCTTGTGAAGGCAACATAGATGCATTTGCATCTAATATGATCCACCAGATGAGCTAGGTTGTGTCTTAGGGTGCTTTTACACGACCCCTAAAATCCGACGCAAAGGGCTCCCAGATGCGGAGCTTAAAATTGTTTTCCCACCAGCTCCGGACATAAAGAAAATTAAGTGTGACCACCTCCACCTAAGCACATCCCAGTGCATTTTAAAATACCTGGTCTCCGAGGGTGAAAAATTTCTGATGCGGATGTAAAGCAGTGAGTGCTGGGCTCTCCTCGCCTTGTGTTTGTTTTTTTCTTTCCCCCCACTCTGCCCCTTTAAGAGACTTTAAGAGACTGGAATGCTTGCTTCCCGGGCTGCGACCCGGCAAGCGGAGGTGAGCCTGCATTATTTTCTCCCTTTTTTTCTCCCTCCCCTCACGCAGACAGGAGCAAGGGAATGTGGAGGGGGTGGGAACACAGGAAGAGTGACAAACCCCCACGATATCTGGTCCAAATTTAAATGGCCAGTGGATCTTAGGGGTTGTGTAAAAGCGCACTTACAAACTTCGAGAATACATTTATTTACCGTATATACTCAAGTATAAGCTGACCCGAGTATAAGCCGAGTACCCTAATTCCCCCCCCCCAAAAAAAAAAAACCTGGGGAGACTTATTGACTTGAGTATAAGCCTAGGGTGGGAAATGCAGCAGTGACTGGTAAGTTTAAAAAATAAAAATAGATACCAATAACATTACACTGATTGAGGCATCAGTAGGTTAAATATTTTTGGATGACACAGGCATTTATGATATGTCCCTTGATAAAATCACATGACCCATTTCCCAAGTAAAGGGGGAGAGAATGCAAAGAATGTTTCTTTTCCAACCATGATCCGGTATTGAGACATCACAATCTCAGTTAGGGATGGGAGCATATCATATAACACAAGAGAGCAAGACTGGGAGTTCTGCAGACTGGGGCCCCCTGAATATCTCAAAGCTGCCTTTCCAGCTCCCAGGAACCTCTTGGTTCACCCACTTAAAAATGAAATGAAATGAAATGAAATGAAATGCAAGTTTCCAGGAGCAGTGATTCCCCACTTCTAAACAAATGTCATGTTCATTGCTTTACACACATTTTAATTTTTTAAAAAACATTTTTGTCCACAATTCAGAAGTGGACTTCTAGCCATTTCGAGTTTTGTTTTTCTCCTGGGAAGACACATATTTCCTCCTGGCCACAGCCAGTTTTGAGGGTGGGAAATCACATAAAAGATGCCCCCCTTTACAAACTATAGGATCATACAATAATAGAACACAGAGTTAGAAGAGACCTCAAGGGCCATCCAGTCCAACCCTCTGACGTGCAGGAAACCCCATCACAGTATTTCCGCAGATGGTCATCCAGCCTTTGCTTGAAAACCAGCAAAAAAGGAGACTCCACCACCCGGTGTGGCAGCATATTCCACTTCTGGACAGCTCTAACCATCGTGAAGTTCTTCTTAATGTTCAAATGGAGTATCTTTTCTGTAGTTTGAAACCATTGCTCCAAATCCTAGTCACTTAAGCCATGGAAACCAAATCAGTCCCCTATTCAGTATGGCATCATTTCAGTTATTTAAACCTAGCTATCATATCCCCTCTCAACCTTCTCTTTGTAAAACTAAACATTCCCAGCTTCCTAAGCCGCTCCTCATAAGACATTTCTTCAAGACTTTTAACCATCCTGGTCAGCCTCCTCCTCTCCGTTCAGGGTTGATCATCAAGGAGATCAGACCCCACAGAGAGTTAAGAAAAGGGAACTCCCCAATTCTCTGGTGAGACAGAGAGACTTAGGGGTAGAGTCAATGCTATCCCACAAATGTACTGTATCTCCAAACCTATGTATTCTATTGGTAATTTCATCCACCCATTCCCTTTGACAGCTTGGTCCAGCATTTACTGAACACACATCCAGCAAACCTGTGTTAGTAAAATCTGAAATAAATTTAGTTGATTTTCAATTAGCTAAACTCAATGGATGTAAGATCTGTTTACTGACTCATGAAAAACCATATCATTAGTCTCTAAGCTATTCCTTAAAATTGGAGCTATTTTTATTGTGGGTGAGCAGGGAAGCATACAAAGAACGATAGTAGAAGAGTAGTATTTTTCAGTAATTGCCTGGAAATACCAGTAGCACAGAGGTATGAGGTGTTCCTCTAACATATAGTCGCTGAGCACTTTCTCAGAGAAAATCATTGTATGCTGTTATTTGCTTTCCTCTAAATGGGTGATAGTTTCCCATTGCCTCTGAATAATTACAGCAAACCATTTGGCAAAACTTCATGTCTTTTGAAGTTTGCACACTTCCTGTCATTTGCAAAGTTCACTGTATTATCAGTTTCTAAAACAGCCATCTCAGCTGTAAGAAAAGCCCGGGGGCGGGGGTAACAATATGCCTATGATCAATGTAGGAGTTTGGGAAGTAAGTGAAACTGTTACATTAAAATACATGCAACATTTTCCAAGCACCATTATAAGAGATGAAAACATCCTGTTGGATTCATCCAGCAATGAAGTGTTTACTCCAGTAGGTGTGTTCATTTACAGTTCATTTTCTTCCTTCTTGCTCAAGTGTTCCAATTATAATTTTTCAAATGAGGCCACCAATTCCTCCTCTTCAATGGTGTGTGTGTGTGTGTGTGTGTGAGAGAGAGGGGGGGCGGAGTTTTGAGCGGTGCACAAGCTCTCTTTTTCAAAGCAGGTATAAAAGTCCATACATGGCAAGGGATGTAATTTGCCAGGAGAGAGTTCTTAAAAGAGAGAGAGAGGGGGAGAGAGAGAGAGAGAGAGAGAGAGAGAGAGAGAGAGAGAGAGAGAGAGAGAGATTAGCAAGTGGCATAAACTTCCAATGGTTTTAGAGTGAAAACTTCAGGAAGGCAAGATCAAAGGAGATGCTCCATTAGTGCTGTTAACTTTAGGACATCCAATGCATGGATTCTCACACAAGCTCAAACAGCCTTCCCCAGTCTAGTGCTTTTCAGAAGTGTCAGACTACAAATGACTTCACCCCAAAATCAGCATGTAGTCAGTCAGGGAGGTAGCTGGGGATGGAGTATCTCTGTTTTGGTCTGCCAAAACATCATCATCTTTGGATGAAGAAAAGATGTAACTAAATGACACTATAGCCAGCTCAAAGCTGTACCAAAACATGAAAAACTTCAACGGACAAAGGGAAAATCATTAATAGGGTGTGTGTGAGAACTGGTCCCCTGGCTAACAGGATTTGTTTGTGATGAGCTACTCAACCAAGGATGATATGATAAACTTCACTGGATTAGTATTATTACTTTTCTCTTGGTCAACTACTTAATTTTCCTCATTCATATCTGGTGGCACCTAGTTATTCTCACTAATTAAATATATGCTACCAAGTCAACTCTGACTTAAGGTTAGTCTCCCAGAGTTTTCTGTCAGAACCATGCACAACACCGAACAAAAACACACATTACTACAGATTTTAAAAACTAAACCAAATCTATAATAAAGACAAAGGCAGGATGATACTGGTGTGTTGTGAGGGGGAAAATAGGAAATGTTTAGATTATCTTATCTGGGGGATTAGAACAGTCAGACATTTGGTGATCTCCCTGAGCAGCATTAATCCGCTGCTTGGATTCTCACAGAAGCAGTGGCATGTTCTAAAGCAAAAGTCTTTGCAAAAAATGTCCAAATGGCTACTTTCCCATTTGAACTGATTAAAAAAAATCCTGTAGCTAAAAACAAAATCCAACAAGCAAAAATCTATTTTGCTGAAGACAAAATTCAGCAAGTAAGAGTTTGTCTTTTATAGACACGTTACATTAAAACTTAGGCAGTACATTTTGTCAAGAAATAAAAATAAATACAATTTAAATATAAAAAGAGGCCAGTATAAAGGTCCAGTAAAAGGCTTAAAGAACCCTGAAGGAAAAAGTCCTACTGTGCTACAGCCTAAAACAGGATTATGCACGTTTACATGCTTATCCAACTGTATTCAGATACATTTCTGTCTCTCAAGTGTCCAAAAGCATTATAACATTTTGCCCACATGATTCTTCTCTAGGTGGGGTTACCAGATTGTACAGAGGTATTTAAGTCTCACAAAGCATGTTGTTTCTGTGACTTCCATAGTTACTGAGGAATATATGCTGATGAAAGTATTGTGCATACCTGTAGGGGGCAGCCTTATCACTAGAGGTACATTTTTCACAAGTCGATTCCTTTCAGCTCAGCCTTGTCAATATTAAGCTGTTTTATGAAGTGGAAAACAGGAATAGGTGGAAATGTGATGCATATGGAAATTGCTCACCTGGCCTCCCAAAAGCTGCTCTGGTTGCAGGTTTGGTGCAAAAATGGGACCAAGTCATTAAAAGTAAAAAACCCCATATACCTACGTGTCCCCTTCCCAGATAGGAAGAGATGATCCGCAGTGAAATTGAGCAGCTCCCACTGGCTTTCTGTTTTCTCCTCATTTCTCTGCTCCAGGTGAGTTTTGCAGACAATTGAAAAGGTTAGGAAAGAGGGAGGAAGAGTTAATTGTAGGATCCAGAGGAAAGACATGGAACATATTCATCACTGGTACATGGACTCACATGGAACATGTAAAAAAAGATGGCACCTCTTTCAAGATAACCACTTGGATGCTCATGTACTCCTGGGACACAGGTAATGGAATAGATGACAGCTCTCTCTAAGTGTGTGCATTTGTGCTTGTGCTGCCTTTTAAACTTGTGTATCAATGAAATTGCAGTGGCTTCCTTTTCTGGGGGGTAAGGGGTTAGTAGGGAGAAATATGATCAAAACTCTGTGCAGTTAAAGTAAAAATCTCATTTGATATGGTTCAGCACAAATTATGGTGGGCACACAAGCGTACCCTAGCCTACGCCACACAATTTCAGAAAAGGACGTTCCCTTCAGAGTAAAATATGATTAACTTGTGCTAATGGATTCAGAATCCAGACCCTTTAAAAAGCAAACAACCCCGATTCTCTACACACCCTATCTTTATCATTTATAGTTCTTGCCAGTGGCGTTTGGTTGGAAGGAGGAGATGCAATCATCAGTTTCCGCAAAATATACAAAATGTTGAATGCGTGAAGTGTTAAAAAATAAATACATCAAGCCCATGGGGTGGGAAGTTGCTAGAGAACAACATTCCCCTTACACAATTCTGTAAGTAGCTTCTGGGCAGAAAGGCTCACCACTGTACATTTCCACAGCTCTAGAAGTAATGATTTCCATAATCTATCCTCAAATGGGTAAACATATCATTTGGTCCAATAATTTCACAGAGGAAAAATGGGCATTTTCACTATCTTCAGATAATTTATAATAGTGTCCATATAATAATTTGTTAGATCTCTTAAAATTATTTACAGGTAAGGAAAACAACAGCATTCTTATTTCTTCATGCTGATTGTGAGGCCAACGCACTAATTACCCGTGGAGATATTGTTACATAAATCTCAGAATCAAATGTTAGGATTAGAGGTGGGCACGAAACGACCATTTTTTGGTTACCATTCTCCATTATTCGTTCCATTACATAACAGTACAAATAACTACAGTTGCAATGGGGCAGGCTCGAACCGAACAGAACCAAGAAAATTTTCTTCGGTTCTGTTCATTTCTGTTACTGGTGTTGCACCACTCACGCAATGAAAAATGAAGCAGCGGAGGGCGGCGAGAGGGATCCCAGCCCCCTGTCCAGCCATCTCCGATTGGTGAATGACAGCCCACCAGGCTGTCATTCAACAAGCGGAGGGTGGCGAGAGGGGGCTGGGCCTGGCGGAGCCTCTTTGCACCCTCCCCGCTAGAGCCGACGTGAGAATTTGCCGGTCTCGCAAGAAGAGGTGGGATCTGAGCCCTATGGCTCATGAGTCATGTGGGCTGGGCTCCGGGATCTCGGCCTCTTTGTCGGCACTTGGCAGGCTTTGGAGGGGAGGACGTCAGAGCTCGGCTGCACCCGCCGCCATCCTGGCCATGTGGTGAAGCGGCAACAGTGCAGCCAGCTCGGAGGGCATCGTTGGAGCACGGGGGAAGTGCAGCAGCACCCCACACAGGTTTCCTGGGTCTAGGCCCGGGGGGGGGTGCGGGGGGGCGGTCTGCCAGGTGGCAGCTCCCAGAGCGGAGTGGTTCCCGGGGAAAAGGGCCTCAGTTAGGGCGGCGCTGCGCGGGGCTCCAGGGGTAGCGACCCAACGGGAGTGGTGGAGGGAGCAGTAGATCGGTCCTTGGGGAGGGGGCCCAAGGGAGGGCAGCACTCAGCAGTGCAATGACACAATGACCAGCTAACAGGACAGAAATTTAAATGCCACGTTTGTAAAGCTGTGCAAAATGTTATTCTTGCTATATGCACTGTCTTTAGACAAGCCACCACAGCAATAATTTCAGATGTGCACTTTGGAGAGAAAAGGTCCAACATAACCAACATGGGTACATCCCTCCTGTCCAGTTCCCAGTGTTGGTCCTCCATCAAGGCAAACAAAGTGGCCTCCATCCAGTTTGAATCCAAACTGAAATGGATCAAGATAATTTGTGTCATTCAGGACCTCTCAGATGTGAGAAGCCACGACCTTTTGGAGCACCTTGCCCAATAATGGAATATTAGGGGCTGTTTGTTTTTTATTCAGTCTACAGTAATACCTTGGTATATGAGTGCCTTGGTTGAAGATTGTTCTGCAAGATGAGCAATCATTTCTGATCAATTTTGCCTTGGGCAACTAGCAATGTCTTGCAATACAAGCACTGGAGCAGGTCACATGATCACAAATGAGCCAATGGTAGCTCTCTCCTTCCCAGATGGATTGTGGGGGATTGTCTGTAACATTCCATTTCAGGCAAGCCTTAAAACCAGGGGGAGGAGAGAGGAATGGAGGTTTCCCTTGCAGCTGCCACAAAGGTTTTCAAAGGACAGTACACATTAGGGTTTTATTTTTCTTTAAAATTATATTTAATTTGTTTTCAACATCCTTTCTTATTTTTGCAAACTATTTCTATTCAAGTATGCATACAGCTACAAATTGCACTTTAAGCAGAATAAAGCAGAACACTTTTATTATTGTTACATCAAAAACACAGAGCAAAATGCAGTTGTTAGTCCCAAACAGTATAGATTTTGCACCCAGGTACCTAAACCTTGGTGTTGACGTGGACTTCTAGCCAAGTTCCTTTGTGAATTTTAGCATTTTGTATATACAGTATGAGGTCTATGGGGCCCCAGAACAAATAATCTGTGTTTCTATTATTTTTATGGGAAATTTGCTTTGATATAAGTGTGTTTTGGTTTACAAGTATATTCACGGAACTGATTATGCTTGTAAACCATACACTCAAATTGAGGGCTGGGAGAGTAACAACAGACAAAAGAAAATATTTTTTCACCCAGCGCGTTGTTAGTCTGTGGAACTCCCTGCCATAGGATGTGGTGATGGCATCTGGCCTGGATGCCTTCAAAAGGGGATTGGACAGATTCCTGGATGAAAAGTCCATCACAGGTTACAAACCATGATGGAGATGTGTAATCTCCAGGCTTAAAACCGGGGTACTTCAAGGGCCAGATGCAGGGGGAGTGGTATCAGGAGACAGAGATCTAGTCTCGTGCACTCCCAGATGCATCTGGTGGGACCAATGTGAGATAAAGGAAGCTGGACTAGATGGGCCTTTGGCCTGATCCAGCATGGCTCTTCTTATGTTCTTATGTTCTTATTACTGTAGTGTGACCACGGAAGGCTTTTTCAGCAATGGTGAATAGCAGCAGCAGCAGATCATATGTTTTATGATCCCTAATTTTTGTGAAGCCACAAACTCAGTGCCAGGAATTTCCTCCCCATTCTTGATACCATGGAGAATAATGTTACAATTCTGTCTCCTTGCCTGTGATGAGGGACAAGCAAGGATTTGCATCTCTGCTCAACACATGGTGCTTGCCACTCATGCATAAGATGGTGGCTGGATTAATGGTACTGGTCTCTGAAGTGGCAGACATAGCAGCAGGCATGCCATTTCCTGCCTGGCTGCCATTAGCTCAGCCTGCTAGTTCACAAGCAAGAGGGCAGGTGCACTGCTTCCTCCTCAGAGCAACAAGAGTCAAGGAAATATCAATAAAGTTTTTCACTTCAGAGAGGAAACCCAAGGAGGATTAAGAGGAGAGCAAAGCCAGTGCTGAATGGAAACATCTCTGAGCAACAAAGCTCTGTTACCTCCTGCAATTATTAAGTTTCCATGGTGCCACATGTGCCAGAGAATGAAATAAAAATAGACTATATGAAACAGGAAAATGCGCGTCACAGACTATACAAGAGGGATATGCTACGATGTTGCAATGATGCATAAATAGAGGAAGAATCATCTAACAGACACAACCATTTGTCTCTGAGGTGTTCTGCTGCACAGTACAGCCAAACCTTGTTCCTAATACTCCAGGCCTCATAGCACTATCTAATTATCACATAGCAACCACTCCCCCTTCAGTTGTCCCACTGCTTTGAGAAAACACATACATCATGAGAAGCAATATTGTTGATGGTGGAAGAAAATGACATTTGAAAGTGGAGGACGGTAGTCTACATTTTTTTGTTCGGCAGGGAGAAAGAATATGGAAAATGAATTTTATAATAGGCACTCTCCAGAGTCCAGTTGCTTACTTCTAACATGACTCTTAGCTTCCCCTCATTTTCAGTTGTTTTGCTTTACCCGAGCTCTTTGTGTGAAGCAGAGAGTATTAAAAAGTATAAAATACATCAACAAAACACTCCAACGGCAATTGAAGGAGACGAATAGAAAGCCAAGATCAATCCAGAAGCAGGCTAAAAGTCCAAAAGTATGTACTATGAAAACAAGTTCTTAAAGCTCTCCCTTGATCCTCACAACCATCCCGCAAGGTAAGAAAGGCAGGCAGTGAGGACGAGAGAGATGGGCCACAAGCTTCCAAAAGTGCCAACAGAGCCTGGAAACAACAAGAGACTGGCCCATGTGAATTTCATTGCTCAGTAAGAACAAGAAGGCAGTACAATGGTAGCATTGACTCTCAGTGGTGTAAGCATATGTCTACATGGAACGTTCCAAAGGAATCAACCACAGGTACCCATTACTGGACTATGTCTCCCATGTGGGTTGTGGCTGCCTCTGAAGAGCACTCTGTTTTCTTGGGAAGTAGCAGCCATATTGCTTACAAGAACTAATTTTTAAATCCTCCTCCTTTAATTGCACTGATCTGCATCCTTGGGGATCTTGCCTGCCAGCTCTTCACTCTTGCAAGGCAACACATGATGTGAAAGATATAATTAATCAGGCAAGGCATTTTTGTTATAATAATCATCCTCTTAAGCTCTTTGTATAGCAACTTCCCATGGAGAATCAGTGTGGGTTTTAATATATTACAGATTGTAACACATTCCAACAAAAGAATAGGCTTTGCCGGGCCAGGTTGAAAGAAAGAGGCGACACACATTCCGCTTGGGTTAAATAAGGGCCACAACTTTATTAACTACAGTAACGAATTTTAAATTACTTATCAATGAACAATAACTTTAGGAGGGCCTGAGCCGTAGCGCATCATCAAATGGTAACAACAAATTGATTAGGTCCCGTTACTCCACCAATTTCCTGCGGCCCGTTGAACTGCCGCAGTGAGGATGCCAACGAGATCTTTTGGCATCAACGCTTGATTAAAGGTTGGCAGCCCTCCTAGGGTTTTGGGTTATTATTATTATTTGCTCCCTAACTAAATCCTATTGGGTTATTAATGGAAGGCTGCCGAAGACGTGAAGATGTAATTAGATTCGGGACCTAAATGGTTAACTTTTTATGCGCTACCCGCCAACAAAGAGGCGCACAGCGGCTCTTTACCCCACAGCCGAACAATTCGGCCCTCAGGCCCTCCTTAAGATTCTGAATAGGATATCCAGGCCCTTGTCCAATAAATGCACCCCATGAGGGACTTGCCCGCCATGCGAGCCACAAATGGGCGAGTACGATGGAGCGCTCTCAGATTGTCAATGATCTTGAGAATGAGGAACTTGCTCGCCATGCGAGCCACCAATAGGCGAGTACAATGGAACGCTCTCGGGTAATCAATGACCTTGAGAATGAAGAACCTGCTCGCCATGCGAGTCACCAATGGGCGGGTACGATGGTACGCTCTCAGATCAACGATGATCTTGAGAATGAGGAATTTGCCCGCCATGCGAGCCACCAATGGGCGAGTACGATGGAACGCTCTCAGATCGTCAATGATCTTGAGAATGAGGAACTTGCTCGCCATGCAAGCCACCAATGGGCGAGTACAATGGAACGCTCTCAGATCGTCAAAGATCTTGAGAATGAGGAACTTGCTCGCCATGCGAGTCACCAATGAGCGAGTACGATGATACGCTCTCAGATCAACGATGATCTTGAGAATGAGGAACTTGCCCGCCATACGAGCCACCAATGGGCGAGTACGATGGAACGCTCTCAGATCGTCAATGATCCTGAGAATGAGGGACTTGCCCAACCTGTGAGTCAAGTCATTTCCTCCCACACGTACAACTACAATGGTTGGCAAGGTGTCGGGGGGGTAACTGAGAGCCACAGTAAGCCAGGCGTGCAAGGACATCCCCCTCTTGCTCTTCCACAGGAAATCAGCCCATTGGCCCAGGCTGAGATCGCGGCCCCATCGAGACCGGATAGCAAACTTTGCAGCCCAGTAAACAAAACTGTGGCCATAAACCAACACCCGAGCACGGCTCCCCGGGGTAGAACCTGCAACGAGAAAAGAAAGAACAACTGGCCCGGTTTGACCGGTCCGTTAGTGGTCGTACGTAAGATTTAAACTGTCAGGATCTCCGCCACCCGATTCGTTGGATGCCAACCGAATCGATGTCAATGGCAGCCGCTGTGGAAGAAGTGCCCGTCCGGAATGAATGAGTCCCCAAAATGCAGATGTTGAAATAGGTACCCCCAATACTTGGCAACGAGCCGAGCGTACCTATATAACGCTATGACAGGACAAATTTGGAGCACAGAACACCTACAAAGGTGTATCGTGCAGCCCTTACCTCGCTGGTAAGTCTGCGATCTACACATATGCAGAAAGACCTGCTCCTGCTCGAGGGCCATATCTGACCAAATTAATGCAGAAGCGAGGTGTCGGCTTTTTTGGATTGGGCAAGCATCTCGCTAGCACGTGAGGCGGCGAAAAGAAAAAAAAGGAAAAAAAAGGTACCCAAATTAATGCCATTAAATTTGGACAAAACTCGAGCCAGATACACAGATTTTCCTTAATTTCGGCCGAAATGCAGCACCTATGATGAGGACTACGAAGTCCCACAATACTTATGGCACAGTCTGCACAAAAATGGACGACCGGGCGCCGCAACTCCATGACGAGTGAGTGCTGGACTGCTGGAGCCGACTTACCACACGAAGACACAGCCTAGGCTGAAACAAGTGCCGGAAGCAATGAGTATTCAGCGCCAGGCGGGAACGTGACTACGTTGGAAGACACAGCAACTGGGGAGCTGAGCAGAGCATGCGATGACGCGACTACTTCAGTAGTCAGATGGCGTACCTGCAGAAACGATACTGGCAGATCCTGCTAAAACGGACACAAGAGGAGAAATGCATGTCATCATTAGCCATCATTAGTTTACGCTTCACCCTCCTCTGAGCCTCAGCCTCACTCGTAGGAAGCCCGCCCCCATAAGACACGGCCGTCCCATGCCTTTCAGCGCGCTCGCGCTCCCAAACGGGATAGCTTCTTCCGAGCTGCCAAAAGACTAGGTGACTAATCACCCAATAAAGAGGACGGATGAGGAAGGGGCTGCTGACTAGGCCTTTTCTTGACAGGGGCCTTCCCCTTCCCCTTCCCATTAGAACCTCCCTCCTTAGACGGCATAGCCGAATATAAGTGGCAAACAGGTGAAAATTAACTCAGTGGCATGGGCGTGGCACAAACCAAAAAACAGATTTAAGGAGGATGAGAAGGGTGGCCCTGGTATGTAACAGCCAACCCAAATCGTGGCGTGTAACAGCCAACGCGATTTGTGGCGCCTGACTTCATGACAGGGGACCTTGGGCAGATTCCGCTGCCTCTCGACTACAGAATTAAATCAAATACAGGTTTAAAGGGAGGAGGTTATAGGACTAATCAGTAAATTGCAGATTGACAAGTCACCGGGCCCAGAGGCATCCGCGCAAGGTTATTAGGGAATTTTGAAAAGGTCCACAGGCACGTGGATTTGGATGAACCGATGGATATAGTCCATCTGGATTTTCAAAAGGCTTCAGACACGGTCCCTCACCAAAGGCTGCAGATCACTTAACGGTTCCATGCAACTTGTCTCTTAAAGCGGCCATGGTGACGGAGGACTGGAGGATGGCATATGTCACACCAAATTCAAAAGGAAAGGAGGGGGCAGGAAACTACAGGCCAGTTAGCCTTACATCTGTCCCAGGAAGATGGTGGAAAGCCTCATCCAAGAGAAAATCTCAAAACACCTAAAAGAACAAACCTTGCTGAGAGAAAATCAGCATAGCTTCTGTAAGGGTAAATCTTGTCTAGCAAACCTTTTAGAAATTCTGAAACGGTCCACAGGCACATGGATTTGGGTGAACCGGTGGATGTAGTCTATCTGGAGTTTCAAAAGGCTTTGACGCAGTCCTCGCCCAAGGCTGCTGAGAAAGTTGCACAGCCAGGGGATAAGAGGGGAGGTCCTCTTATAGACTGAGAACTGGGTGAGATCACGGAAACAAGAGTAGGCGACAAAGGGAAATTTTCCCAATGGAGAGAAGTGAAAAGTGGTGTGCCCCAGGGTCAGTCCTGGGAATGGTGCCTTTAATCCGTTCATAATTAACCTGGAGACAGGGATAAACAGTGAGGTAGCCAAGGTTTGCAGAAGACACAAAACTTTCCAGTGTGGTTAAAAAAAAAAAAAAAAAAAGGATCTGGGGGAGTGGGCTGAGAAATGGCAAGTGCAGTTTAATGCAACCAGATGTAAAGTAAAACATAATGGGGCAAAAATTCCAAAGTCCATCTATCCACTCATGGGCTCTGGGTTCTCCGTGATGGATCAGGAAAGAGATCTTGGTGTGTCGGTGGACAGCTCCATGAAGGTATCTCCCCAATGTGTGGCAGTAGTGAAAACGGTCAATTCCATGCTAGGGAATTTCAAAAGGGGGACTGAAAATAAAAACAGCCAACGTTATAATGCCATTAAACAGAACAATAGCAAGGCCCCACCTGGAGTCTTGTGTACAATTCTGGTCACTGCATCTCAAAAAAGACATAGTGTAACTGGAAAAGGTGCAGAAGAGAGCGACTAAAATGATTACAGAGCTGGGGCACCTCCCTTATGAGGGGCCTCTTCAGGCAGGAAAAAAAAAGGGGGGCACCTGAGGGGGGTATAGGATTGAAACATACAAAATAATGCAGGGCATGAGTAAAGTGGATAGAGGTAAGCTCTTCTTGCTCTCACAAAATACCAGAACTAGGGGACATCCACTCAAAATGAGGGCTGGGAGATCAAAAAACAGACAAAAGTTTTTTGTTTTTTTTTTTGCTTGTTGTTAGGCTGAGGAACTCCCTGCCACTGGATGTGGTGATGGCTGCTGACAAAATAGGCCACTCATCCACTGATGAGGAGGACTCAGGTGGAGGCTGCTGGCTCGGCCTCTTCTGGGCTGGGGCCTTCCCTTTCCCCTTCCCCTTAGAAGTACCCTTCTTAAGTGGCATGCTCATAAGACAAGATGCCACTGATGGAACGTCTGATCATGGTGTGATCAGATGTGCAGTTACAAAATGTGAACAAACAACAACGACAAGGGGGGCCACAGTGTAAGAATACCAGGGAAATGTGCCGCCACAGCAGGATGATAACCAAAGGGGAGGATGGGGATTGATTACACCAACCCCCAAAAAGGCCAAAGATTGGCGATCAAAATGGCCGACCTTGCCATCCCACCAGGTGGATGCAAGGGCGTAGAGGCCATGCTAGAGATAAGTCAAGAGGAGAAATAAAAGCACCCCAGTCCTCCCCTAACAATTCCCCACCAAGTCTAGGTAGGTAAAGCCGCCTTGGCTGCCCAGTCAGAAGGATGGTAATGGATAAAAGTTTGAAGTGTGGGCCCAGGAAGCCCAGGCCACATGGTTGCCATGTGCCGTAGCCGAATCATGGCCGCCCAAAAGACCATACCCTGGGTAACCCAAGCTGGAATAAAATGCAAGCAAAATTATCTTTTTCTTTCTCTTTTCATCTGCTGCACAAATATACTTGAATTCCCTTCCAAGAATCTGATGGGAAGTCTTATAGATCTGCCCTCCTTAAGATTCTGAATAGGATATCCAGGCCCTTGTCCAATAAATGCACCCCATGAGGGACTTGCCCGCCATGCGAGCCACAAATGGGCGAGTACGATGGAGCGCTCTCAGATTGTCAATGATCTTGAGAATGAGGAACTTGCTCGCCATGCGAGCCACCAATAGGCGAGTACAATGGAACGCTCTCGGGTAATCAATGACCTTGAGAATGAAGAACCTGCTCGCCATGCGAGTCACCAATGGGCGGGTACGATGGTACGCTCTCAGATCAACGATGATCTTGAGAATGAGGAATTTGCCCGCCATGCGAGCCACCAATGGGCGAGTACGATGGAACGCTCTCAGATCGTCAATGATCTTGAGAATGAGGAACTTGCTCGCCATGCAAGCCACCAATGGGCGAGTACAATGGAACGCTCTCAGATCGTCAAAGATCTTGAGAATGAGGAACTTGCTCGCCATGCGAGTCACCAATGAGCGAGTACGATGATACGCTCTCAGATCAACGATGATCTTGAGAATGAGGAACTTGCCCGCCATACGAGCCACCAATGGGCGAGTACGATGGAACGCTCTCAGATCGTCAATGATCCTGAGAATGAGGACTTGCCCAACCTGTGAGTCAAGTCATTTCCTCCCACATACAACTACAATGGTTGGCAAGGTGTCGGGGGGGTAACTGAGAGCCACAGTAAGCCAGGCGTGCAAGGACATCCCCCTCTTGCTCTTCCACAGGAAATCAGCCCATTGGCCCAGGCTGAGATCGCGGCCCCATCGAGACCGGATAGCAAACTTTGCAGCCCAGTAAACAAAACTGTGGCCATAAACCAACACCGAGCACGGCTCCCCGGGGTAGAACCTGCAACGAGAAAAGAAAGAACAACTGGCCCGGTTTGACCGGTCCGTTAGTGGTCGTACGTAAGATTTAAACTGTCAGGATCTCCGCCACCCGATTCGTTGGATGCCAACCGAATCGATGTCAATGGCAGCCGCTGTGGAAGAAGTGCCCGTCCGGAATGAATGAGTCCCCAAAATGCAGATGTTGAAATAGGTACCCCCAATACTTGGCAACGAGCCGAGCGTACCTATATAACGCTATGACAGGACAAATTTGGAGCACAGAACACCTACAAAGGTGTATCGTGCAGCCCTTACCTCGCTGGTAAGTCTGCGATCTACACATATGCAGAAAGACCTGCTCCTGCTCGAGGGCCATATCTGACCAAATTAATGCAGAAGCGAGGTGTCGGCTTTTTGGATTGGGCAAGCATCTCGCTAGCACGTGAGGCGCGAAAAGAAAAAAAAGGAAAAAAAGGTACCCAAATTAATGCCATTAAATTTGGACAAAACTCGAGCCAGATACACAGATTTTCCTTAATTTCGGCCGAAATGCAGCACCTATGATGAGGACTACGAAGTCCCACAATACTTATGGCACAGTCTGCACAAAAATGGACGACCGGGCGCCGCAACTCCATGACGAGTGAGTGCTGGACTGCTGGAGCCGACTTACCACACGAAGACACAGCCTAGGCTGAAACAAGTGCCGGAAGCAATGAGTATTCAGCGCCAGGCGGGAACGTGACTACGTTGGAAGACACAGCAACTGGGGAGCTGAGCAGAGCATGCGATGACGCGACTACTTCAGTAGTCAGATGGCGTACCTGCAGAAACGATACTGGCAGATCCTGCTAAAACGGACACAAGAGGAGAAATGCATGTCATCATTAGCCATCATTAGTTTACGCTTCACCCTCCTCTGAGCCTCAGCCTCACTCGTAGGAAGCCCGCCCCCATAAGACACGGCCGTCCCATGCCTTTCAGCGCGCTCGCGCTCCAAACGGGATAGCTTCTTCCGAGCTGCCAAAAGACTAGGTGACTAATCACCCAATAAAGAGGACGGATGAGGAAGGGGCTGCTGACTAGGCCTTTTCTTGACAGGGGCCTTCCCCTTCCCCTTCCCATTAGAACCTCCCTCCTTAGACGGCATAGCCGAATATAAGTGGCAAACAGGTGAAAATTAACTCAGTGGCATGGGCGTGGCACAAACCAAAAAACAGATTTAAGGAGGATGAGAAGGGTGGCCCTGGTATGTAACAGCCAACCCAAATCGTGGCGTGTAACAGCCAACGCGATTTGTGGCGCCTGACTTCATGACAGGGGACCTTGGGCAGATTCCGCTGCCTCTCGACTACAGAATTAAATCAAATACAGGTTTAAAGGGAGGAGGTTATAGGACTAATCAGTAAATTGCAGATTGACAAGTCACCGGGCCCAGAGGCATCCGCGCAAGGTTATTAGGGAATTTTGAAAAGGTCCACAGGCACGTGGATTTGGATGAACCGATGGATATAGTCCATCTGGATTTTCAAAAGGCTTCAGACACGGTCCCTCACCAAAGGCTGCAGATCACTTAACGGTTCCATGCAACTTGTCTCTTAAAGCGGCCATGGTGACGGAGGACTGGAGGATGGCATATGTCACACCAAATTCAAAAAGGAAAGGAGGGGGGGCAGGAAACTACAGGCCAGTTAGCCTTACATCTGTCCCAGGGAAGATGGTGGAAAGCCTCATCCAAGAGAAAATCTCAAAACACCTAAAAGAACAAACCTTGCTGAGAGAAAATCAGCATAGCTTCTGTAAGGGTAAATCTTGTCTAGCAAACCTTTTAGAAATTCTGAAACGGTCCACAGGCACATGGATTTGGGTGAACCGGTGGATGTAGTCTATCTGGAGTTTCAAAAGGCTTTGACGCAGTCCCTCGCCCAAGGCTGCTGAGAAAGTTGCACAGCCAGGGGATAAGAGGGGAGGTCCTCTTATAGACTGAGAACTGGGTGAGATCACGGAAACAAGAGTAGGCGACAAAGGGAAATTTTCCCAATGGAGAGAAGTGAAAAGTGGTGTGCCCCAGGGGTCAGTCCTGGGAATGGTGCCTTTAATCCGTTCATAATTAACCTGGAGACAGGGATAAACAGTGAGGTAGCCAAGGTTTGCAGAAGACACAAAACTTTCCAGTGTGGTTAAAAAAAAAAAAAAGGATCTGGGGGAGTGGGCTGAGAAATGGCAAGTGCAGTTTAATGCAACCAGATGTAAAGTAAAACATAATGGGGCAAAAATTCCAAAGTCCATCTATCCACTCATGGGCTCTGGGTTCTCCGTGATGGATCAGGAAAGAGATCTTGGTGTGTCGGTGGACAGCTCCATGAAGGTATCTCCCCAATGTGTGGCAGTAGTGAAAACGGTCAATTCCATGCTAGGGAATTTCAAAAGGGGGACTGAAAATAAAAACAGCCAACGTTATAATGCCATTAAACAGAACAATAGCAAGGCCCCACCTGGAGTCTTGTGTACAATTCTGGTCACTGCATCTCAAAAAAGACATAGTGTAACTGGAAAAGGTGCAGAAGAGAGCGACTAAAATGATTACAGAGCTGGGGCACCTCCCTTATGAGGGGCCTCTTCAGGCAGGAAAAAAAAAGGGGGGCACCTGAGGGGGGTATAGGATTGAAACATACAAAATAATGCAGGGCATGAGTAAAGTGGATAGAGGTAAGCTCTTCTTGCTCTCACAAAATACCAGAACTAGGGGACATCCACTCAAAATGAGGGCTGGGAGATCAAAAACAGACAAAAAGTTTTTTTTTTTTTTTGCTTGTTGTTAGGCTGAGGAACTCCCTGCCACTGGATGTGGTGATGGCTGCTGACAAAATAGGCCACTCATCCACTGATGAGGAGGACTCAGGTGGAGGCTGCTGGCTCGGCCTCTTCTGGGCTGGGGCCTTCCCTTTCCCCTTCCCCTTAGAAGTACCCTTCTTAAGTGGCATGCTCATAAGACAAGATGCCACTGATGGAACGTCTGATCATGGTGTGATCAGATGTGCAGTTACAAAATGTGAACAAACAACAACGACAAGGGGGGCCACAGTGTAAGAATACCAGGGAAATGTGCCGCCACAGCAGGATGATAACCAAAGGGGAGGATGGGGATTGATTACACCAACCCCAAAAAGGCCAAAGATTGGCGATCAAAATGGCCGACCTTGCCATCCCACCAGGTGGATGCAAGGGCGTAGAGGCCATGCTAGAGATAAGTCAAGAGGAGAAATAAAAGCACCCCAGTCCTCCCCTAACAATTCCCCACCAAGTCTAGGTAGGTAAAGCCGCCTTGGCTGCCCAGTCAGAAGGATGGTAATGGATAAAAGTTTGAAGTGTGGGCCCAGGAAGCCCAGGCCACATGGTTGCCATGTGCCGAGCCGAATCATGGCCGCCCAAAAGACCATACCCTGGGTAACCCAAGCTGGAATAAAATGCAAGCAAAATTATCTTTTTCTTTCTCTTTTCATCTGCTGCACAAATATACTTGAATTCCCTTCCAAGAATCTGATGGGAAGTCTTATAGATCTCTCCATAATTAGAAAGCCATAATTAGAAAGTAGTGCTGCATTTTATTAGACTAGTAACTTCCTGCTGCTTGTGACAACCTGAGATCAAATATTTGTAAGTGTACATTCATGCAGGGGTTGAAAAGGCACAATGGAGAACTGAACCTGCAACCTCTGGCTTTGCAGCCAAGTGGCTAAACCACTGAGCTATCCAGCCTGGCCTTGAATCTGGTGTTTGACAGGAGCACTTATCTCTGGGCTCAGCTGCTGGTCGGTAGCCCAACAAGCAGCTGAGCTGACAGAAGCTGGCAATGCTCCCGCTCCCCGCTTCTGCATCACAAAGGTGAAGCAGGCTTCAAACAGCCTGCCTGACCAAGCGGGGAGTGCTTATCCCTAAACTCAACTGCTTGTTGGGTCCCGACAAGCAGCTGAGCTGAAAGGAGCTCAAAGAGCTCCTGCTCTCAGCTTCTGCAGCTCTCCACAAGGACGCCGGCTTAAACCAGACCGCCCGCCTGATCCACGTGCCTCCCGGACCCTTCCCACCAAACCTGTGCCGCAGCCCGGGCAGTCCGAGAGACACCTTCAAAAGACAGACAGCTTCCAGAGACAGGAGTCGAAAGCAAGCGGCCGCTTGCTGAAGGGATCAGGAACCGGACGCTTCAGGAGGCATTCCTGACAAGCGTGCTGATCGCTCCCCGACGAAACCGGCGATTGCGGAGGCAGGCTGTGGGGAGCGCACCGAGGACTTATAAAGGGCGCGCTCCCCTACCATAGGCTACGCCAATAGCGGAGCCAATAGCCACCTCCCTCAACCGGCCGGCAAAGGTGCCCCTGCTCAGCACGAGGCTGGGCGGAGCAGCCATTCTTTATTGTAGAGGCGGGGCAGCAGAGGTAGAGGCTAGAGGAAAGCACTTGACCAAGGTCAAAGAGAGGGCGTCTTAGAAGAAAAGGCTATAATGTTACTATCTCATATTCTTCTGCACTCCACAAAATGTTAATTTGTATGCACAACTGTTGTCTCTATGAAGCCATCTGAGTTGGAAGGCTCAGCCACCTCTTTCACAGCTCTGAGTCAATAATGGATCCAATAAAGCTCTTTTCAGCTGTTCAAACCTTGACATGATTAGAATTGTGTGAGGAGATTAGAAATCAGTGGGGCTCAGGGACTGTACCACCTCTTTTACATCCTTGTCTCCACCACCCTTTTTGCAAAGGTGGGAGGGGGAGGAAGACTGAAGACAAGAGCCTGTAGAGTGCATGTAGATAATCTGGAAAGCTCATCGTCCCGCAAGAGCAGACAGGCACCAGAAAATTTGGAAATATCTGTTTCCTTGGACTACAAGTCTCAGGAGTTCTTCAGATACCATGGCCCCAGTTTTGTACCAAAAAGTAACTTTTTGAAGCTCTGACACAAAGCGCTCCTCTGCTTCAGACTGCTTGCCCCACAGATGCAGGAAACATAGTCCAGATTGCCATTTCAGCTACACCCCACATTCCTTGAAAACAGAATTGTTTGCACTACGGCAGTTATCCTAATGAGCCTTATGACTCAGTGGTTAAACTGCTGGACTGCAGCCAAAACTGGGCTCAAGACGTGGGGTTCAACACCAAGTAGCTCATGGTAAAATGAGTACCCAGATTGTTGGGGTGAGAGTTGAGGCAATGTGCAGCCCCCATAATTAAATTGTAAACCACCCAGAAAGTGCTTTAAGCACTATGGGGCAGTATATAAGAAGAAGACTGCTTTTTAACCACTGCAACCTTGTGGTGCAGTGGTTAAACTGTTGTACAGCAACTATAACTGTGTTCACAACCTGGGGTTCAATTCTAGGTAGCAGGCTAAAGGTTCACTCAGCCTCCCATCCTTCTGAGGTTGGTAAAATGGATCCTCAGCTTGCTGAGGGGGTCAATGTATAGTCTGCATAATTACTTGTAAACCACGCAGGGAGAGGCATTAAGTGCAATGGGGCAGTATATAAGCAGCACACTATGATTTTACTAATGTCCACTGGAAAGGGGTGGGGAATGGTCCTTCAGACTTTAATACTGCCTCACATTTAACATTCAAACTCCTTATGTCCCTATCTGCCTCTAAAACCACAGTTCTCCGAACCTTCAGCTACAAACCTCGGGCTGGATAACTAGGTATCTAGTTGTGGAGCTGAAGATTGGAAGATCAGTCCTCTTCTGTGCCTCTTGGAAGTAGAGCCAGCCTATGTGGCCTTGGGCAAGCTGCCCAGTATCAGGATGTTCCAGAGGAAGGGAACAGTAAACCACTACTGAGCATTCTCTACCCGGAGAACCCTAAAAAGTTTCATCATAGGTTAGAATTTCCTCCTCCTCCTCCTCCTACTACTACTACTCCTACTCCTACTCCTACTCCTACTCCTACTCCTACTCCTACTACTACTACTACTACTACTACTACTACTACTACTACTACTACTACTACTACTACTACTACTACTACTTCTTGAATCTAGAAATCATATGTTTTAGCAAAAGGGTATGCCATAAGGGAGACTACCAGTTTGTCTTCAGTGCTGATGCAGTGGGTAAGTGTTGCAGGATCAGAGCCCTGGGACATTTTCATTTTCAATGATGTATCATCTTTAAACCTTGATATTCTCTTTGAATCTAGCTGCAGTACTCACTATAGAAGATTCTCCCAGCAACAGCTGCATTGTTGTAAAAGCTATCCTGTCATTATGTAAAACTCCTTAGAGTGGGTTGGTTTTTAATGGACAGTTTTGCAGAATACTTGCTGCTGATTCAGAAAAGACGTAGAATCACTCTGTTTGTATGAATCAGAAGCACTTTCTGAGTTTTTTTAAAAAAAGAATCTTTTTGTGGGGAGGGGGGGAGTGTCTATGAAAACTATTATAAACCGTTCAAAACTCTTCTTCAAAACTGTTCTTCTATCATGGTTCTAAGTGTGTGAGTCATAATGCCTGGAAGTCAAGAGACCTAGTTTTTAAAGCAATTTTGATACACTTCAGATTTCCCCAGCATTTTTGTCTCATGGCTCAACAGCACAGCTTGGCTGTTTTTACCAGATTTTTAAAGAGGGATCGGATTGTAGATCAAAACTGCCTTATGAATTTGGCTTTAAAAATGAGAAATGATAGGTGTAAGTAGAATGGAAGTCCACTTTCCACTTGAATTTAATAGAAAGATTTAGGTGTAAGGATGATATTATCATGTTTGAATCCAACTATAACTCCAGATCACGTCTCCAGTCCCCTCTCTAAAATCTTGCATATGACAGGTTTGAGACATGGAACAGAAAGTTCCTTAATGCCCTTGCTTCTTGCACTCAAACCACACTGAAAATACTTCATTAAATAGCCTAGTATTGTTTAATTTTTAAAATGCTGTTAAGATATTTAGTTGACAATGTTTTTTTGAATGTTGTCTTTATGTCAAGTGACTTGCTGGCAAAACAACAACCAAATGTGCAGCCAGTCATATTTGCAGATACGACTGGATGAGGAGAGTTTTTTTTTCTTTTTTAAATTTTTATTAAAAATTTAAACAACACATAAATCCCCCACAACACATTGTGCTTAATTATCCACGACCCTCAGGATTATATAACAATATACTTTTTAATATTATATAACATTACATTCATTACAATCACGTTTTATCTTAAACACCGGTCTCCTTCCAAAACTGAATTGATTCTTTAGATGGAAAATATCCTTTTTGCTTTAGAAATACGTGATCCAGAAATTTATACCAGATTCGCTTGAAAACATTCTCTTTTACCATCCCCTTTTTAATTTTCAATTCACAGGTCAGTTTATCATTAATAGCCAAACTCCACATTTCTTCATACCATTCCTCTAGGCTCAATTTCTTATCTTTCCAATTTTTTGTCATTATTAATCTTGCAGATGAGATCCTTTACCTCTTTTTCTATTTCACAATTTTTAATTATGTTTAGTAATGCTACCTTTGGAGATATTTCTATATCAATCCCTATAATTTCTTTTATTTCATCAAAAACTATTATCCATTCCTTTTGTTTTTGCTCACATGACCACCACATATGATAATAGGTTCCTTTTTCCTTTTTACACCTCCAACACAAGGGTGATACCTCCTTATTTATTACATGCATTTTATTGGTGTTAAATACCATCGAGGAGAGTTTTTTTTTTTTAAAAAAAAGGAATTTGATATTTCTGCCCTGTTGTAAAGGACATTTTGTTGTGAAGAAGCCCCCAGCTACAAAACATGGGTTTCTTTTGAATCAAAAAGTATGTATCCTTATTAAGAAGGATACAGACAAAGAAGAACAAAAGAGGACAAGAGTAATAAGGGGACTGGAAACCAAATCCTACGAGGAAAGACTGAAACAACTTGGCATTCTTAACCTTACAAAAAGAAGTCTGAGGGGAGATATGATAGCACTCTTCAAGTACTTGAAAGATTTTAATCCAGAGAAGGGGCAGAATCTGTTAGGCATCATCCCAGAGTGCAGGATATAGTGGGCTTAATTTAGATTTCAGTTGAGTATTAGGAAAAAACTTCCATACTGTTAGAGCAATGGAACCAATTACCTGGTGACTGGTGAGCATTCCAGCACTGAAGGCATTCAAGAGAAAGCTAGGCAGTTGTCTGATATGCCTTTACTTGGATTCCTACATTGGATTTGATGCCTTATAGACCCCTTCCAACATCAGTCTATGAATATAGTAAGATTTGTAAAAAAAATGAATAAGAAATAACTTTTTGACATTTGCCTATTATTTTAGTATAGGAAAATTGTAACTAGAGATGGGAAAGAACTGAAAAATGAATCACGTTTTCTGATAAATTTGGCCAAGTCACCAAAATTTGTTATTTTGTATTAATCATAAATGGAGTTCTCCAGTGAATGCAGATTGATGAATTTTAGTAATTTTTCATTCACTAATTTGTCAGACTACAATATGGTGCCCAAGGTACCTCAGGATACCAACATTGGAGAGAAGCACCCTCTGACTTGCCTCTAAAATCACTCCATGTTTGATGGAGAGAATTTTGATATCTGGGTTATGCACATACACCCAAATAGGTTTCTCAGGAAAGTTCTTCCAAGGCACCTAGAGACTCCGGACATGTAAAGCTGCTTCCTCTGCCGCTCCTATACAGTCCCTCCAAATCTGGTAAAGTTTGGGTTTTCCACCCCAGGACACTTTCTTAGAGAACCCCACTTCATGGGTGTATGGCTCAAATGTCTGAAACCCAATCTTCATTAAACTTAGAGGGATTGTAGAAAAGATTTGGGAGAAGCCTTTGCGAAAATTTGGTGTCTCTAGGTGCCTTGGGGGCAGTTTCCTGTGGTGGCCATATTTGGGGGCACATACTGTGACAAAACCCTGGAAACAGGAGTAATGAATATACAAATCATCAGCCAATCCCAGCAGGAGGGCAGGGAATGGTATGATATAAAAAGGGTGGAGCCTAGTCGGTTGGAAGAGTTCAGTGAGTTGAGTTCAGTTGAGAGTGAGTGCTGGGAGAGAGCATTGTTCTCTGAGAGTTCTGTCAGGCAGTGAGGGCTATACTGTTTACTAGTTATTGAAGACAGGGAGGCTTGTAGAGCTGATTAAATCTATTATATGTTAAAGGCAACGCATACCATCCTCAGATATTGTTATATTTATTATCTTCTCAATAAACTTTGTTATTATTTTTATATTATTCATCTGAGTCTGTCCCAATTCATGAGGCGACGAGTTTAAAAGGTGGCAGCATTATTAAGTGAATAACAGGTGGCAGCAGTACCATTTCCATCACAGAATTCAGTTTGTGAAAGGGGTGACGTCACACATACCTAGAATTTCTGAATCCCAATCTTAACCAAACTAGCAGGGCTTGCATAGGAGAGGCAGAGCAAGTATTTCTGCAAATGTGGGACCCCTAAATGCATGAAAGGGTTTTACAGGGGTGACAAAACAATTCATTCATTCATCAATTTTGTCAGCCCTGATGAATCATGAATTGTGATTAATTGCCATTTTTTATTTGTCCACATCTCTATCTGTAACATTCAGTCCCTTCTCAAGCAGCAAATAAAGAGTCTTGAGGAAGTGCACAACAGGACTGGTGTTTGTGTGCCCCTAAGAATCACAGTACAAATTCAATTTGCAAGCTAGGTGTGGAATACAAATTACAACTGTTCTTACACAAAACAACAGGATTTCAGCCACCACGAATGATTATGTTACACTAAGATGTCTACTCTACAATATTGAATTGGGTCCGAAAGTGTCATTTTGTGAAAAGAAATGAACTAGAGCCAGGAGGCACTTCCAGAAATCTACATGGTGTGGGAAACAATTTTTATTTATTTTTTCCTTGCTCCTGCAGCCCTTCACAACATCTTCCAAACATTTATAGAAGATTTTCTAACCTTTCTGGAATAATTTTCAGATTCCCAAGGAGTTTCAGAAGTTTTGCCTTTACATGCCTCAACATGTCCAGAGTTATTTGAATGCAAAATAAAAAAGTAAGAAGAATTTTAAAAATTCTATAATGTCTACTTCTAACACATAAATTTAAGAACTGGGTTACCCCAAGTGTTTTTAATTTTTTTCCAAAAACACTAATCTTGTGATAATTAAAATATAGGCACATTATGAGATTCAATGAGTAGAACAGTTATGTCAGTGTCCCATAATTTTCCATAATTTTCAAAATTAAGAAATTTTGCTTTAAAATCAAAGTGAAAGGAAACATAAACACATATGGTGGAGGGAGGACCCTAATTTTTAACATAAACCTTGATATTCAAATACTCAGAAATCTATCAAACCTTAATTATGTCAGTACTGTCAGGCCTTTTCTTGCATGAAGATGAATGTATTGAAATATCCAGGCAATAGGCTGTCCTTCTTGTCAAACAGGAAATGCCAGGTCATTTGTAAAATGGTTCTTGTCTGCATCTAGGAAACATTGATCTCTAACTGGCTGTCTGTTACTAGACAAGCAGCAAACATCCAATGAAAGCTTTATTTGTATCCATGTCATGTCACATCCTGCATTGACACAGAGAGATGGAATGGTAGTAAATGTGAAATGAGATCATGGCAAATAATCATGAGGTGATACAATGGTTACACATTATTTTCCCTCTTTCTCAATTCAACCTTGGTGAAATATTCTTTTTTTATACTTAAATTTTGAATATAAAATCCAGTGCAGCTAGCAGAAATATTAATAGTTAAAATTATTTTATTTCTGATTTAATTAAAAACTTTTTTACCCTGCCTTTCTCCTTTAAAAGGACCCAAGGTGGCATACATCTTTAAAAGACAGTATTTAAAGCAACAATGGTGAGTATAAAACTATAAAAATGATCAAATACACATAATACCGAAAAACGTAAGCAATACCAAAACACACTCAAGGCAGTACGGTACAACAGTCTTTACTGCATCAACAGAAGCATAGTGTCTAGATCAGGGGTCCTCAACCTAAGGCCCTGGGGCCGGATGCGGCCCCCCAAGGTCCTGAATCCAGCCCCTGGGACCAATTGCAACCCCCCACCTACCCCCTGTTTTGTGAGCAAGCCAACCTCCGCAGCTGCTTTTGGACTGTGATCCGGCCCCCAGTGGTGTCTGGGTGGTGGTGGACCGGCCCGCTGTTTGAAAACTTTGAGGACCCCTGGTCTAGATCAAGGGAAGTGATAGCACCACTCTATTCTGCTCTGGTCAGACCCCACCTGGAGTACTGTGTCCAGTTCTGTGCACCCAATTTAAAAAGGATGTTGACAACCTCAAACGGATCCAGAAGAGGGCAACTAGGATGGTTAACGGTCTGGAAGAAATGTCTTAAGAGGAGCAGCTTAGGGAGCTGGGAATGTTTAGCTTTACAAAAAGAAGGCTGAAAGGGGATATGATAGCCATGTTTAAATATTTGAAAGGATGTCATATTGAAGAGGGAACAGGTTTGTTTTTCATAGCTTCAGAGACTAGGACTCGGGACAATGGTTTCAAACTACACTTTGTAACAAACTTTGTAACAAAATTTGTGTCTTCACTGCCCCCATGGAGAGAGAACTTGGTCTGTTGCCGCTACCTTTGGCTGTTCGGGAGGCTCGACAGCCTTTGTGGGCTGCGGATTATCCATTTTAATAGTCACTGTTGGCGGCTAAGACTCGCCCCCTCCCCTCCCCCGCTTTTTCCAGCTGTTGCCATTTGAGTGCTCTATATGTTAGTTCTTTTCTTGTTTGTTTTCCTTATTTTGTTTTGCTTATTCTGTATCTTGTTTTTCCTAAAATTGTTAGTTGCTTTTTGCATTTTGTGTTGCGATTATATATTTTGACCGTGTATTTTATTTTATTGTACTTTATTTGTGGTTATTTTGCTTTGTAGCGTGTCCCTGATTCCTATAGACCTTATGGAACCCGCTGGGTGCCCCATTAGGGTGGTGTCGGGTCGTGGGAGGTACGCTTTGGTCCGGCGGGTCGATCGGATAAGGAGAACCCGGGACAGACAATTATTGCCTGTCCCCTGTTCTGACCCGTCGGCCTACCGCCAAATGGCCGGGATCCAATCCGCCTGTTCCCTCTCTGGCCTGTCCTGTCTGCTGATTAATGCCAGGTCGGTACATAATAAAATCCCTCTCATCCACGACTTAATCGTGGATGAGCGTGCCGACCTGGCTTTTCTCACGGAGACCTGGGTGGGTGAGGGGGGGTGGGGCTTCTCTCACCCTCCTCTGCCCCCAGGGCTACCGTGTGCAGCAGCTGGGCAGGCCAGAGGGGCGGGGGGGTGGGGTGGCTATGATCTTTAGGGAATCTTTTTATGTCAGTAGATCTGCGATGTTGGTGAGTCCAGGCTTGGAATGTCTCCACCTTATGGTGGGCCAGAGGGACAGGTTTGGGGTAGTGCTGGTGTACCGTGCTCCCCGCGACCCTGCACTCTCCCTTCCAGAGCTCTCCGAGTTCATCTCGGCGGCACTGTTGAGGTCCCCCCGCCTATTGGTGGTAGGGGATGTCAACATGCACGCCGAGAGTGGACTGTCGGGAGCAGCTCTGGAATTCATGGAGTCCATGGCCTCCATGAACCTGTCCCAATTAGTCATCGGACCTACTCATAAGGGTGGACACACGCTGGACCTGGTTTTTGCCTCCACATCGCGGGGTTCGGGGTCGGGAGGTTGTTGACCCGGCCCGTGTCATGGTCAGATCATTATCTGCTGACTTTCTCTCTTGACGTAGCCACCCCGCCCCGCGGGGAGCTGGGCCCTTCCATCTGGGCCCGTCCCCGGGGGCTCCTTGACCCAGCGCGGTTTTCGGAGGCCCTCGGGGATGTTCCAGATGGGTTGGATGACGATCCGTCCGACTCCCTTGCCCAACGGTGGTTTGAGGAGGTGGCGGGGGTTGTCGATCGGATCGCCCCCAAGCGCCTGATCCGATGCCGAGCCTGCTCGTCTCCTTGGTTTACTGAGGAGCTGCGGGCGATGAAGCAAGAGCGGAGAAGGCTAGAGAGCAGATGGCGGAAGGCTCGGATGGCACAGAATTGGGCTGCGGTTAAGGCGTTGACCGGTCGCTGTTCTCGTGCGATAAGGGCTGCCAGGGGATCTTTTGCCGCCCTGAGAATTGGTGAGGCCTCGAATCGGCAAGCGGAGTTATTCCGTGTGGTTCGAGACCTCACCAATCCCGGTCCGCCGGGGCCTCCTCCTAGTGATTTCACTAGTGAGTCATTCGCAGCCTACTTTAAATCTAAGATAGAGGCCATCCGTTCCGAGCTGGACTCCGGTTGCCCTAGCCCAGCCTCTGTCGTGGCCGGCGTCGGGCCGCCTCGGTCGCCTCAGTTTGTTGAGTTGGGGCCTGTTACAACTGTGGATGCCTCCAGGGCCCTGGGACATTGCAGGTCTGCGGCCTCTCCGTTCGACCCTTGCCCTTCCTGGTTGATTAAGAGCGCAGGGGGGAGCATGCCGAAATGGGCTTCACTGATTGCTTCGGCCTCCTTCAGAGACGGGATTTTTCCTAGTCTTCTGAAGGAGACGGTGGTGAAGCCCATTATTAAGAGACCCGGCTTGGCGGTGGACGATTTGTCCAACTATCGTCCCATAGCCAATGTTCCCTTTTTGGGCAAGGTGATTGAGCGAGTCGCCGCCCTGCGTCTCCAGTCGTTCCTGGAGGAGAACCATGTCCTGGATCCTTTTCAGTCCGGGTTCAGGCCGCATCATGGGACGGAGACGGCCCTGGTCGCGCTGCATGATGATCTGTTGAGGAGGGCCGACAGGGGTTGCTCTACCCTGCTGGTCCTTCTCGACCTGTCAGCGGCCTTCGATACCGTCGACCACGGTATCCTGCTGGAACGGCTTTCGGAGGTTGGGATCGGGGCCAGGCCTTGGCCTGGTTCCAGTCCTTCCTTGGGGGCCGTATCCAGCGAGTGAGCTTGGGTGGTGAGTTGTCGGCACCCTGGACACTCTCTTGTGGGGTGCCTCAGGGGTCGTCGCTCTCCCCAATGCTCTTTAACATCTATATGAAGCCGCTGGCTGAGATCATCCGGAGTTATGGAGTCTGCTGTCATCAGTACGCTGATGACACGCAGCTCTATCTCTCCTTTTCCACCGGTGCAGTGGAGGCCGTCCGTACCCTTGATTGTTGTCTGGCCGCGGTCTTGGATTGGACCAGGACCCACAGGCTCAGGCTCAACCCAGGCAAGACCGAGGTTATGTTCTTCGGGGGCTCGTCGGAGGGGTACTGTGGCCCTCTTCCCAGTCTGGGTGGGTCCGCCCTCCAGCTGGCGCAAAGAGTGCGGAATCTGGGCATCGTCCTGGACCCGGACCTGACCCTGGATTCTCAGGTGTCAGCCGTGGTCAGGTCGGCCTTTTACCATCTAAGGCTTATCGCCCAGATTCGCCCGTACCTCGATGAGGGCTCCTTGAGGACAGTGGTACAGGCGCTGGTTGTGTCGAGGCTGGACTATTGCAACGCTCTCTACATGGGGCTCCCCTTGAACCTTGTTCGGCGATTGCAGCAGGTCCAGAATACGGCGGCCAGGCTGGTGGTTGGTGCGCGTCGTTATGACCGCGCCACCCCCATCCTGGCCCGCCTACACTGGTTACCTGTTGCCTCCCGAATAAGGTTCAAGGTGTTGGTTTTGGTTTACAAAACCCTCCATGGCTTGGCCCCGGCTTATTTGGCGGAGCGTCTTCCCAGACAATTAGACCTGGCCCGACCCACCCGTGCCTCGGTGGCCCTTTCCCTGCGGACGGTCCCCCCGAGGGAAGCCCGAAAAGCGCGTACTCGCAGTCGAGCTTTCTCGGTGGTGGCACCGGCAATTTGGAACAAACTCCCAGGTGAACTACGGCTGGCCCCCTCGTTGGCGGCGTTTAAGAAGAGCCTTAAGACCATGCTCTTCCGAGAGGCCTATGGCGAGGGTTAGGGACTCTGCTCTATTTTTTTTTATTTTTTTCTCCCCGCCTATTTAATCTTGGATCTAATTGTTTTAGCAAATTTGTTGTCTATTGCTTGTGTCCAATTTTATCTGTTTTCTATTTTTATGCTGTTAACCGCCCTGAGTCCCCATTGTGGGAATAGGGCGGTATACAAGAGTTAAAAATAAATAAATAAATAAAATACAGGAAAAGAGATTAAATTTATACATTAGTAATCTGGCTACTGCATTTTGAACATGTTGAGGTTTCCCGACCATAATCCAGCCAAGATGTAATGCAAGTGACATCAAACCTCAAAGCTCTGGGCAAACTTTCCTTATGGTTTCATCTAGATTTTAAATAATATACAATAGGAGACAAAACAGAACCCCGAGGAACTCCAAAGGCCAACAGTCAGGGAGTTAAACATGGTGTCAAAATATCAATTTAATAGTATTTAAAATTTCTTCATAAATTGAACAGAAAGAACAAGGCTTTTTTTAAAAGCCAGATGTGTAAGAAACCAAAGGTTCTTTATTATGATACTCCAAGTCTGAAATGCAGGTGGGGTTTCAATAGTTTTAGAATTGGACAGCCCCTATTTAGTTCAGAAGGCATTCGCTTTACAGTGGTACAGTACTTTGCCATGATTATCCTAACTTTCTCCCAATGAATCCACTTTTCAGAATGAGATCTAGGCAAGTTTCACCATGGTTATTTGCCACCTGTGCTTCCCTTGTTGTAAATATGATAGGGATCCTGCCCAGATCGCTCTCTGGAAGGTGGATCAGAGAGTTGGGAGAAGGCACCTCTCACTTTAAATATTTCTGCAGCTGCAGGGTGGGTGGGGTGGAGCAAGGACCTTCCTCTGTCCAGAGAGCAGGAGGCAGGTGCCTCAGAGGGATAGGCAGGAGGTGTGTGGGCTCAGCAAGACTAAGTGTGTGAATATTTTTGTTTTGTTTTTTCTTTTCCCTTCTCCCCAACCATTCTTCTTCCCCTCCATTTCTCCTGCTTGGTCATGGGAGATCTGGTGGCCGAGCTCATGAAGGAGGAGCTGGCGGCACTGCCTGGGAGGGCTCCCCTTTGACCTTTGGTTGACTCATTCTCTTCCTCCTCACCTCCCCTCTCTTCCTTCCTCTCCCTTAGGTGCTCACCCACCCCCACCCCGTCGGCACATGGCCCTCATGTTGTTGTTGTTGTTGTTGTTGTTGTTGTTGTTGTTGTTGATGATGATGATGATGATGATGATGATGATGAAGAAGAAGAAGAAGAAGAAGAAGAAGAAGAAGAAGAAGAAGAAGAAGAAGAAGAAGAAGAAGAAGAAGAAGAAGTTTAAATTCCACATGGAGCTGGAGCTGAACGAGCTCTCCTCCATCCTTTTTGTAAACAGCATCCTCTTCTGTAAGGTGCAGCTCCTGTAATCCTCTAAGTTGCCATCATCACCCCCCTCTCCAAAGCCACTTGCAAGGGTGATGATGGAAGCAAGAAACCCTGCAGAGGAGGGGGTGATAGCAGTATCAAGAGGCCCTGGAATGAATTGTTTGAGTATTCCAACTAGGATATAAGTGAAAGAGATACCAGGGAGATATTGGTGTAAAAAAGCCATCTTCGTATTTGTAATGTTGACTACACATATGAAGAACATCTCTAATGGAAAGTGCTCATTTCATGATACATCCAAATATAACAACCTGGATGAGTTTATATTCTAAATCTTGTTTTTATCCACAACAGTGTTCCCTCTATTTTACTCACTCTCAGGGTATTTGTATGGAATCCAACATTTGGAACAGTGGTCTTTTGTAATTTCTCCCTTGCAGATTCAAAATTGATGTACTATGTAACTACCATACACAAAATATTATGGTGACAATTCTGCTGCTGTGGGATGATATTTCAGATTTATCTTGGGTCAAAATGATTTCAGTGCATGGGGTGAGGAGAGCAGAATGGGACCGGACAATGCATATTTTATTAAAGATGCCTCCAGAGAGCAGACTCTCTTAGAACAACCCTTCAAATAGAGTACTATCCACTCTAAAATAGGGCACCTGGGTACTCTAGAAAAATCAGGTACAGTGCAGCAGTCAAGTCTCTGCTCACAACCTGAGTTTGCTCCTGAAGGATTCAAAGAGTTGACTCAATGTTGATTCATCCTTCCATTCATCAGAGGTTGAGAAAATGCATTAGAAATGGGCACTTATCATGCTTTGGCACATTGGTGGAGGAAGCCCACAGGAGTTACTTGAGTGCCCCAGAGTCCATGCCCCACCTACTCCCAAAGCCCCCCACCCACCCACAGGAGGGGAAAGCACAGGGAGGCCTACTGCACTGCTTCTAACAGGAGGGGTAGGGGTAGGGGTAGGGTTTAGGGCATTGGAATCTGGGGCTTGTGACCAACACTGGTGGGCTCGATCTGCTGAACTAAACCAAAGCACCAAAGTGCAGTATGTGTTCCTCTCTAGCGCCCAGCTTGTTGACGAAAAAGTGTAGCTCGCATAATTATGTTCTAAACTGCTCAGCGAGTGCTCTAGAACTATGGAATAGTATATAAGAAGACACAAGGAGGAAAGAAAAGAAAAGAAAAGATGAAGCAAATGCAACTTGGACTAGACAAGGTGAAATGTAAGTTGGTTAAAAATAGTGGAAATAATGTGGCAGAGCAAACGATCTACATAATGTATAAAGGTACACTTCTGGCTTTCCATGAGGTTGCGGAAACAGCAAATAAAAATAAATAAATAAGAAGGATACATTGCTTAAGCTGCAATGTGCATCCTTAATATAATTACACCATGGTCAATAGGGTACACTAGAAGTGGAGTATATGTCCTCTTCCAAAGATCAGTAGAAATTAAATGCTATTAAATATACCCAGAAATTAAGGCAGTTGATATTCTATACAACTAAATATACACTGTGCGCATTAGGAAGACAAGGAAAACTGCAGCCTTTCCAAGTCTACAAATACATATATATGACATACGATTCCTCTGAGGAATCCCTGATTGCTTGGCAAAGCCTCTTATATCTTCCAGGTTGCACTGCTTTCCTCCCAGCATGCCAGCAGCTAAGCTGTGGACAGGATTGAAAGTTTTAGCATGATATTATAGGGCCGTAATAACAAGAGCAACAATAAAATTGAGCCTGTCTTTACACTGCAGGATCTGTTTAGTTATTTTCTCCATCTAGAAGTAAAAAAAATCATAGCCAACCAAGAAGTGATTAACGCACAAAGCAATTCCCCGCGGTGTGGAATTAAACAATTTTATTATATCGTCTCGAGGCATTGGCCCAAATAAACCATAATACTAGCTCACTTGAAAAGGCCAATGGGATATTTCAACTTTCTGAACATTTTCTGATATGCAACCAAAGCCTATGCATGCTACTCCGAGGTAGGACATGTTGTATTCAATGGGGATTGAGTTGAGGTTAGCAGTGCATATGGTTTTTGCAGTCTTCAGCATGAAGGGATACTAACATGAAACAAGTTCACCCCCACCAAATGATGTGGAGTGGCAGTCTAGGACTTTTTGAACAAGAGAGGGAAATAAGTGAGTACATAAGGATTCATATAAACACTTCTTGGTCTTTCTTTTTCCTATTACGTCCTACCAAAGTAGTAGAGTATGCCCATTGAACCAGTGGGGATTTAATGAGTCACCTTGTGTGTAGGTTCTGTTGATTCAATGCTCCTATCTTAATTGTGACTCATTACTGGATTTCAGCCACTCGATTCTTCTTTCAGTTCTTCTGTCAAGCAAACAATAGTTTTGTCTCTTTCTTTTTTAAATTGATCTCATTTTACATCTATCCAAACACAAGATGACAACTAAGTGATGGTAGAGTTACATGGTACCTGGGAAAAGCAAGTTTAGGTGAGTGGCGTTCTGGGGCCAAATCTATGGGGAGTGACAGAAAAGTGAGACAGCATTGGATTCTGCGAATTCATGGCTTAACCCAAGATATACAAGAATGGCTATGACTAGAAATGGGCATTTACTGTGCTTTGGAATGGTTCAGTGGATTGGCACCATAGGTGTTGCACTGGAGCCCCAGATTCCGTGTCCTTTATCCACCCACAAATGCCCACTCAGAGGCAGTGGACTGGTTTCCCTGCTGTGCCTCCTCCAGGCACTGCCTCCAAGTGGGTCCCCGCCAGAGGAGGTGAGACTTTAAAGCAATGAACACCTGCTCATCTGATAAATGAACTCCCATGAACCATAGAACCAGAAATTTGTGCACATCTCATCACATATCAGAAGTGACTTAATGGCATATAACATCTTTGGAGTTTTTTCTTAATTGCCAAATAACTGAATAGTAACAAGATCGGCGGAATTTGGAAAATATAACATATACAAGTGGTACCTTGTATAAAGGAATTAATTCGTTCCAAATGAAATTATGTTAAGCAGATTTTCCTTTATACAAATTCTCATAGGAATACATTGAAAACAGTGATCCCATTTTTATGTTGTACAGATTCTCCCCATAGACGACTATGTTAAACAAATTTCCCCTATCTCCAGAATTTTTATGTTGTACAAATTTTATGTTATACAAGCTGTTTGTTATACAAGGGTCCACTGTATAGGCAACAAAGCTCTGTAGTAAGACCATCTCGTCATAAAGGAAAAAAACATATAGTAATTTCACAGCTTAACTAAGTAAGCTCTGAATATATATCTATTTTTAAAAAACATACTTTAAAAATATTTTTTCAACCACACACAGAATTCCTGGCCCAACACTAACGCCTGCTTGGCCAGGAAGGAGTTAAAAGTTTTCCCCCTGAGAAGTAGATATATTTACACATTAAAATGACTCCAGACCTGGATCTGATTTCTCTTTTGAAGACTTGTCTCAGGAGCTTGGTCTCAGAAATCTTCATGGAATGCTTATAGAAAGCACTCAGGACTAGGAGAAACATAACTGTGTTGTGTTTTTCTAATTAACAAATACTTCCAATGTGACTTATAAATGTATATCCTAATTTGCTGGATAGAGATGGCAAAAATCCTAAAGTACTGCATTCCATTATTTTATTTAAAGCAAGCCTACTGTTTTACTCTTTAAAGACAACCTCTTTTTTTGACTCTGTCTCTTCTCCAGGAAGATGCAACAATATGCAGTAGTAACTCTAATTACGAGCTGCTCTACTTACGAGCAATTTGAATTAAGAGCAGAAAACCATTGGCATTTTAACTGCTGCCATACAAATTTTAGATGTGGTGTGCTCTACTTACGAGTTGTTCGAGTTATGAGCATGCATTCGGAATGGATTAAACTCATAAGTAGAGGTACCATTGTATCTACTTTGCAATGCTCTTGCTGGTAAGCATGTTCTACACATGCTAAACCTTGTAACAAACTGATTGGTTTTCCCTTTTGAAAGGGCTTTTTCAAGGATCAATATTCATTCCCTCCAGCCTAGATTCTTTCGAAATTAAGTAAACCTGGTGGGACCATGCATTCTCTTTCAAGATAAGAAAGTCTTGCAGTTTAAATTTGTATGAGAAATATTAAATCCACTGATGTTTAGGGTCTTCTTTTTTTCAGCACAGGGGCATAAAATACCTTTACGTTTTAAAAAACCCTCTAAAAACACTTTGCCAAAACCTCCCCAAATTGTCACAGAACAAGAGCACACTGTCTGCTGATCCAAAATTCAGTTTTTAAGATACTTTTTGTTTAGGCTTCCCCAATTTTGAAAATTTCCTTGTAGAAGGTTGTGGTGTGTGTGTGTGTGTGTGTGTGTGTGTGTGTGTGTGTGTGTGTGTGTGTGTGTGTGAGAGAGAGAGAGAGAGAGAGAGAGAGAGAGAGAGAGAGAGAAGAGCAATTTGACTTAAGAGTGAAAAACCATTGGCATTTTAACTGCTGTCTTACAAATTTTAGATGTGGTTTGCTCTAGTTACATTTTTCATTTTATTTTATTTTATTTTATTTTATTTTCGATAGGGCTGTTCTACTTAAGAGTTGTTTGACTTAACAGCATGTATTTGGAACAGATTAAACTCGTAAGTAGAGGTACCACTGTGTATATACTATATATATAACCCCAGAAAGAAAAGGAAGTGTGAATATATTGTTTGTAGAATCCTAGATGCCCTAAGAGAATGAGATGGTTAGACGGTGTCATCGATGCAACCAAAATGAATTTGACAAAATTCCTGGAGGCAGTGGAGGATAGGAAGGCCTGGCGAGCTCTGGTCCATGGGGTCACGAATAGTCAGACATGACTGAACGACTGAACAACGAGATGCCCTAAGTACATCTGATCTCACCAGATTTTGGAATCTAAGAAGGCTCAGCCCTGGTCAGTACTTGGATGGGAGACCAACAGGGAATACCAGGTGCTGTAGGCGCCTGGAGTACGAGCTGGAAAACGACTCCAGTATTCCTGCCAAGAAAAGGTCCATGGACATGGAGTCATGAAGTGTTGGTTGCAACTGTAATGACACAGAGCAGTATAAGGTGCAGCAAAGAGCCATCATATTCTAGTGCAGCCATTCTCAGAGGGGCCATAATTGTCTAAGAACAGCTGGATCCTGGGTTAAAGTTCACTTTTAGTCAACATCAGCAAAAATGTTTAAAAAAAACCCACTCACTTTTACTTATATGTCTTCCCCCTCCATAGTCTGAGTAGACTCTTCGACAGTAAAATGATTAAGATTAACTTTCCAGTCTCTTCACAAAATAACTCTGTCTCTCAGAGTGCCATACACATATCTACCATTTATATGCAGAAAGTTTCTAAGCACCCTTTTAAAAAAATGAAGTTGAGGTTGCAATAGCTGCAAAACAAGTTTCGGTCAATTTGAACTGCTTAGGTATGTTACTTACTGTTGGCCAGTACACTCACAGGGAGATGGGCTGCCTATTTCACATAACCAGTCTAGCATAAAAGCCAAATTTCAGCTGTGTCAGGGCAAAAACAAACAGTAACCCATAATTATTGTTCAGAGCACATTAGTGCTAGGGAAACATGATGGAAACAGTCTTTGCTGTTTGTAAAATCAGGCCTCAGAGGAACCTGGTGATTAAATAATGAAGACTAATCACAAAACACAGTAAACTAATCTGCATACTCGACAAGTAAGAGAAGCTGCTGCTGTGGTACTCACATGCAATTAGCCATTCAGGTTCTTCTTCTAAACAAGACCTTTCTATAATGTCTCATCCTCCTGTTTGTCTGGATAACTGGATCACCCAGACATCATGTAGATTTAAAAATAAATATAAATGGATCTAGGCAAAATTTATCTGCTGCTAATTGAAAATGTAGCTCAGAGAGACCTCATGCTTCACCCAAGGTTGACCTTTGGCTGTGCAGTGATATGGGGTGGGGTTCAGTAGCTGCCGTACCTATAGATTCCCCAAACCTGCTGGAACAAATTTCACTACAGCCGAGTCATTAGAAGTAGACCTGTCACTGTAAAAATCAGTAGTTAGTCATTAAGGTGCCACAATATATTGGTCTCTTAATTTTTCATTTTTCCTTTGGTTTGGGCTGGATAAGCCTTGGGTGAATGCTATGCTCATGAAATGTAGTATTAAAAGAAAGTATGGAAAAAGGAAATGGAAGAAAGGAAACACTGATCTGGAGTCCTTCTCTGTTTTATGTGTGTTATCAATCTCCAACCTGGCTGGAGCTCAGTGACAGCAGGCCCAGGCAGCCAGCATTTTCTTCCATGATGGTCTGCGTTGCTTGCCACTCCCTACTACTCATCCAGCTTCCCCATCCTTTCTGTCTACTCCATCTGCCCCTCAACGTTTCCCCTTTTGCTGTGAGTTCTTAAACTTCTTAAGAACCACCTGCAGAGACACCCCGCTTTTAAAAACTTTCTATCCTTTCTAGGAAGAAAGGAAGGAGTGAGCTTACATGCCCACATTTTAATCTCCCTTCATTGTGCCCATTATTTTAGTTTCCACAGGCCTACTTTTCAGACCCACCCAACCACCCCCATTCTTTAGGATTCCTTTGCTCCTTTTGCAGACTTTCCCATCAGGAAAGTATCAAGGAGGAGAGAGATGGGATGGCCCTGCTCCATGAACATAAAGCGAAAGCAAGAGAGGGCAACATTCTGAATTGTTAGGTGCAAGTTCATGACTGCATATTTTATTTGTTTCAAGTGAGCCCATTACACCACCAGTGGGGCCTTAACCAGCACAGCTATTCATCACAGGTAGTTGAAATCCAATAACATCTGGACAACCACTGAGTCCCCATGCCTGCCTTAGAAAAAGCCACTGCACAACAGCTGCCATTGTGACGATAGCTTTTGTGCCCATTTTCACAACGATATCGCTCAGAATAGCTCCAGCCCTCTCACAAGTCTCCTGTGACTTTCCTCTATGACAGCGTTTTTCAACCACTGTTCCATGGCACACTAGTGTGCTGCGAGATGTTGCCTGGTGTGCCGTGGGAAAAATTGAAAAATTCTAAAGAAATTCAACCCAGGGCCGGCGGGCGGCCCACAGCTGGGAGGTGCTATAAATAGCGTCCAAGGGCCAGCATGGCTCCTCCCCCCCGAGGCCTGCGGTGCTGGCGTCACTTCCTCCCCGGCCGGACCTGGCCCCGCTCATTCTCTTAGTGTTTGCCCTGTGCCTGCCGCCGCCGCCACGACTTGCTCGCTTCCTTCTCCCCCCTCCTTTTTTTACCCTGGACCACCACCACCCCTTTCCTGGGACTACCCCTTTCCACCACCAATGGACTGAGCCGCCCGACAGCCCGACCGCCAACATGAGCCGGCCCGGGAGCCCCAGCCCAGAACAAACCACCAGGTGAGGGGAAGGGGAGGAGGAGTGCCTGGCTGCCCCACAAGCACCGCGGCAGGACTGCGAGGAGGGGGGATGGAGGAGGCCTCCGCCGGGCCTGGTCTGAGGAGGTGAGCGGGCGGGGGGGCTACTGACATGGCTGGACGGCCGGATGGCCGGTCTTTAGGGTCCGGGAGGGGAAGAGCCGTCTCTGAGGGGCCCCGCGATGGGTTCCTTGAAGTCTTGCCCCTTTCTTTCTGTCTTGGGTCACCCTCTTCTCTCTCTGTGTCTTTTCTTTCTCCCCCCCCACCTCTCTCTTTCCATTCGTACCCTTTCCCCTCTTCATAGAAACGTGCTCATTTCTAGCCTGCATATGTGTATGTCTAGCAGCCTGCCTACTGTAATTAAAACTGTAAACCGCCCAGAGACTCCTTGAAGTGGTATGGGGCGGTATACAAGCAGAACACTTTCTGCCTTCTTTCCTTCCTGCCTTCCTTCATCCTCCTCCCCTCCTGTCGCTGGACTTGCTGAAGGCATCTGCCTTGGCCACAGTGTGGAGAGCAAGATGGGCTTTTGGGTCTTATTTGTGTTCCTGGATAGTCAGTGCCCCTTCTCAGGTCTCCACTGGACACAGAAGTCCATGCAGGGCAAAATGTCTTTAAATTAAAAAAAAAAAACAGGTAAGTGGGAACTGGGTGCTAGAGAGCGGGCTGCCTCAATCTGTGGCCCCTCTGTCCTGCTTCTCCCTACACCAGCAATGGTGAACCTTTTAGACACTGATATAGGCACAGAGTTAAATTTTTTAACATTTTCTAATGGTGGTGTGCCTCGTGATTTTTTTCATGAAACAAGTGTTCCTTTGCCCAAAAAAGGTTGAAAAACACTGCTCTATGACACTGGTTCCTAAACTTCAGTGATGCAGCTGTTCTTGGACTACAGTTCCCAGTTGCTTTCACCATGCAGTCCGCTGGCCCAGGTTTCTGGAGTTACAGTCCAAGAACATCTGGGTTTCCCAAGGCTGAGGCGCACTACTCTATGCTGCCACAGGTTTTGGCAGCAAAATCTCAGGGAATAGCAGTTCAAAGAACTACCCAATGCTATTATGAATACTGGTAGCTAGAGATGGGCACGACCAGGAAAAATGACGTTTCGAGTTGTCGTGTGTCGGAGCCGGCCCGTTTCGGCTCGTTTCCGTTTGTCACGAAATTTTTCAAAAATTTGTCATTTTTTCATCTGTCGTTAGTACTGGTTTGGGGGGTAGCGGGCTCCTGGAGGCACCTATCTGGGGTGGGTGCCTCCTCTGGCCCGCTACAAAGGGAAAGCAGGCTCCTGGAGGCACCTGGGGTTGGTGCCTCCTCTGGCCCACTATGAAGGGAAAGCGGGCTCCTGGAGGCACCTCTCTGGGGTGGGTGCCTCCTCTTGCCCGCTATGAAGGGAAAGCGGGCTCCTGGAGGCACCTCTCTGGGGTGGGTGCCTCCTCTGGCCCGCTACAAAAGGGTACGCATAGCCAATTGGATATGCATACCAAGTTGCAGTGGCAGGCAGAGGCACCTCTCTTTCTTTTGGGTGCCTCTACTGTGACTCACTAAGAAGGACAGCATACTGGCATACTGCTGTACAGTGCACTTGGGCTGGGGCTGGGGATTGGGGAACAAAGTGAGAGAGGACCCCTACGGGCGCCTGCTGGCTCACTAAGAAGGGAAGTGTACTTGCGTGTAGTGCAATGCGAGTACACAGATCTGGCTTAGGGTTAGGGTTAGCGCAAGGGCTAGGCTTAGGGTTATAGGTAAGGTTAGGGTGAGTTAGTGGGGTGCACCTCTGGGTGCCTCTCTGACCCACTAAGAAGGACAGTGTACTGGCGTATGGGTTAGTGTTAGGGTTAGGGTTCGGGTTCGGGTTCGGGCTAGGGTTAGTGGGCTTTTTATGCCCGACTGGCACATCCCAGAAGTCTCGGTCAAAACCTGGCCAAGTGGCCATGCAATTGGTGGAATGGCTCCAAAAATTTGCATGGTCCACTCCCATGGCCAGCCCATCATTGAGCAGGTGTAAAAAAATAAAAATAAAAATAAAATAAAATCAATGGAGACGTTTTGTTGCAAGAAAAACCCACTGCTGCTACTGTAAAAATCCAGGCAGTTTTAAAATAGCTATTTTCGCATGTTTCTGCGGTGCTTTGGTGTGTTTTTGGACCACGCGATTTCAAAATAAATATTGTGGTCGCCCCATTTTGGATCCCCCGCCCGCACCGCATGGCATGGCGAGTTGGCGAGACAACGAGGATGCCCCCCACGAGAGCAGCCCAGGACAGGAGAGGGGGGGTGAGGCTGACAAATCAGACCCAATTTTTCTTTAGTCGGTTCGAGTTCGAGTTCAGGCAGAGTAATTGTCGTTCTTTGTTCCGTTACGTAACGGAAACGAGAAACGGAAACGGAAACGAGAATTTTGCCAAGTCGTGCCCATGTCTGATGACTACTGTACTCCTCACCAAACTGAAAGATGTTCTGAGGAAAATATTCTCCATTCTTTTGTAAAATGTGACAAAAAATCCTAGAATCCTAGATGTTTTCAACACACCTTTATCTGTTTTTCTCTTTTTAATGAAGATATTCAATTAATATTAATAATATGCTAGGTTTAATATTTGTGCTTTGATTTTAGTTGCCCTTTTCTCTAGGAGATAGTTTTAAATATTTGAGTGCTACATGATTGGCCTCAAAGAAAGAGATACATACCTTCTTAATTGTCTTTATTACACTGGGGCCTAAGTACATATTATATTAATAAAAAGCAGCAATCAAATAACTAGAATATTTAAAAACAGAATACCAGAATCAATTGAGGAAGGCTCTCTTGGCAGGTGGGTTACGTTTTATGCACTTCAGACCAGGGATCTGGGGGGGGGGGGAATCTTGACCTTGAAATCTTAGCATTTCTCGAAATCATATATATTTACTATATATATTTTTTGTAACAAGATGTAACATTGCATGTTTTTGCTATCACAAATGTGTGTGTGTGTGTGTGTGTGTGTGTGTGTGTGTGTGTGTGTGTGTGTGTGTGTGTGTGTGTGTGTTTGGCATCTGATACTGAAAACAAAAAATTAGCTTGACACTTGAAGCAAGGTAGTGGACTTGGAGCACAGTGTTTTGCCCAAATTTGATGAAAGGCTACTGAATATATCTGATACGCTTTGGAGGAACTGAATATATCTGATATGCTTTGGATCAAAATAAATTCTAGTGCGATTCAGCTAATTGGTCAGATATTGTGGTGGAAAGCATACATGCTTGACTAGCTAACTAAGGCAAGAGTGAATGGTCTTTGTTCGGCCATGCAAGTGACTGGGGCTCAAACTCTGCAACAATGAATGTGATGAAAGGAAGAACAATTTTAGCCAAGTTAGTAAGGGAGGAGGAAATGTCATCATTCCCTGCTATGCAACGGACCAAATTCCACAATACTTCTGGTCTATTAACTTAACTGCGCATGAATTGCTACTTGTATGATTTTTGCACACACAATTAGTTCGCCATCTCCATAGGATGTGTTCTAAATGTGTTCTACTCTGGTCAAATTCACCCATTCTGTCCTTTTTTTTAAAGACTCAGTAGGCAAATTTTATGCTGTGAACTTTACTATGGAATGGCTTCTTGATGTTGTAATCTTATATTTTAAAAAACATGTTAATTCAGCTGTTCTTCAATATGTCTGCCTCCTGCACCAATGAGATGTTAAAGGTCTTATATTGCCAATTCTCCAAGCCTGGTTTGAGCTCCAGATTTCACCACATTCCAAATCTTAAACACATGAAGATAAAATAGAAATGCAAAGAGAAGTGAATTGCATTTATAAACAGAGTGTATGTCTGAACTGCCTGGGGAAATTTTATCCCACAGTGAAAGAATGAGTCATGCACCCTGCCCTGCCTGCTTGGACCACAGGCTACCAGTAGACATGGGCACGACTTGGTGAAATTCTCGTTTCCGTTTCCGTTCCTCGTTTCTGTTACGTAACGGAAACAGTAATGACAATTACTCCGCCAGAACTTGAACTCGAACCGATAAAAGAAAAATTGGGTCTGATTTGTCGTTGTCGTTCCTGGCATCGCAGCGATCGAGCGATGCCAAGCAGCACAGAAAAAAAGTTTTAAAAATAAAAAACCCGATTCCCGACCAAAAAAGCAGGCGAAAATATGCCTGCCTGAGTGAGGGCATCTACCAGAGGGGTGGTTTCTGGGGAGTGGATCCCTGGCCTCCCCCCCTCCTCCCCTGGGCTGCGCAAAGTGCGCATCCTCATTGAGTCGCCAACTTGCCAAGCGGCACGGCAGAGAAAAAAAGTTTTAAAAATAAAAAAACCCGATTCCCGGCCAAAAAAGCAGTCGAAAATATGCCTGCCTGAGGGCACCTACCAGAGGGGTGGTTTCGGGGGGGGGTCCCCAGCCTTCCCCCCACTCCTGGGCTGCGCAAAGTGCGCATCCTCGTCAAGTCACCAACTCGCCAAGCGGCGCGGCAGAGAAAAAAGTTTTTTTAAAAAACCCGATTCCCGGCCAAAAAAGCAGGCGAAAATATGCCTGCCTGAGTGAGGGCACCTACCAGAAGGGTGGTTTCTGGGGGGGGGGTTCCCCAGCCTCCCCCCTCTCCTGGGCTGCGCATCCTCGTCGTCTCGCCAACTCGCCATGCCATGCGGTGCGGGCGGGGGATCCAAAATGACTCGACCACAATATTTATTTTGAAATCGCGTGGTCCAAAAACACACCAAAGCACCACAGAAACATGCGAAAATAGCTATTTTAAAACTGCCTGAATTTTTTCAGTAGCAGCAGTGGGTTTTTCTTGCAACAAAACGTCTCCAATTGATTTTATTTTATTTTATTTTATTTTTATTTTTATTTTTTACACCTGCGCAATGATGGGCTGGCCATGGGAGTAGAACATGCAAATTTTTGGAGCCATTCCACCAATTGCATGGCCACTTGGCCAGGTTTTGACCGAGACTTCTGGGATGTGCCAGTCGGGCATAAAAAGCCACTAACTCTAGCCCGAGCCCGAACCCGAACCCGAACCCTAACCCATACGCCAGTACACTGTCCTTCTTAGTGGGTCAGAGAGGCACCCAGAGGTGCACCCCACTATCTCACCCTAACCTTACCAGTAACCCTAAGCCTAGCCCTTGCCCTAACCTCTAACCCCAAGCCAGATCTGTGTACTCGCATTGCACTACAGCAAGTACACTTCCCTTCTTAGTGAGTCACAGCAGGCGTCCGTAGGGGTCCTCTCTCACTTCGTTCCCCAGCCCAAGTGCACCGCAGGCAGTGAGTCACAGAGGCACCCGAAAGAGAGGTGCTTCTGCCTGCTGCAACTGCAACTTAATGGTATGCATATCCAATTGGCTATGCGTACCCTTTTGTAGCGGGCCAGAGGAGGCACCCACCCCAGAGAGGTGCCTCCAGGAGCCCGCTTTCCCTTCATGGCGGGCCAGAGGAGGCACCCACCCCAGAGAGGTGCCTCCAGGAGCCCGCCCCCCAAAAAACCAGTACTAACGACAGACGAAAAACCGACAAACAAAACGACAAATTTTTGAAAAATTTCACGAAAAACGGAAACGAGCTGAAACGGGCCGGCTCCGACACACGACAACTCGAAACGTAATTTTTCCTGGTCGTGCCCATCTCCAGTAGTCATTATTTACCAACCAGGAAGAAAGAAATGCCTCAGGAACTGCTAGTTAGTTAATATAAGGTTTGGTTTGGCTTTTTAAAAATGCAGTGTCAGGCTAGCTATTTTAGCCTGTAGTATTTTGTCCTTGTTCTGCAGAAAATTTTTTAGTAGACAATGACATTGATAAAGGGCAAGATGGTGGGGGGAGAGAAAGAGAGAGAGATAAACAATGAGGTAATTAGCCAGAAGAAAGCAGGTTTAAACAAAACACACAATTCCAGAGCCCCAACTAGACAAAGGATGTAGGCAGCTCTCAGTTTTGCAAGGTAAATTTGTAGGCCAATCATTCCAGATACTAGGGATAACCTGTAATTAAAACTTAAAGCATGTTAATGTTGCAGATATGTCATTGAGTTAGTTTACTTGAGGGTTGTGAATCTATTGCTTCACACACACACACACACACACACACACACACACACACACACACACACACACACACACACACACACACACACACACACACACACACACATCTGGAGGAAGATCAAGCTGTAGCACTCAAATGTTCATATTAGTTAAGGATTTCTCTCTTCTAGTCACATGATACCTTTAACATCCTGTTAGAGACCATAGCTGTTTGAGATATAGGCAATAGCAGTGCTTTGATTTGGTGCTTTAGCTTTGCTTTAATTGCCTTGCTTCTGCTAAGCTGCAATGAAAGAGTTGTCAGAGCTCCTACTCATTATTAAGCAGACACAACTGAATGTACTTAGTTGTCTAGATGCCCTGAGCACATCTGATCTCACCTTATCTCAGAAGCTAAGCAGGGTAGGCCCTGACTAGTACTTGGATGGGAGATCACCAGGGAATACCAGGTGCTGTAGGCACCTGGAGTAGGAACTGGCAAACCACTCTAGTATTCCTGCCAAGAAAACTCCATGGACATGGGGTCACGAAGAGTCAGTCATGACTGTATGACACAACAACAACAACAACAAAAACAAAAACAACAACAACAACAACAACAAGCTGAATGCTCAAATGTAGTTGAATGCACTTACGCGAGTACTACTTCAAAAATTTGCATGGGATATGTGAAGGTCTAATTAACATCTGGGGTGACATCAAGGAAGGGACTTGTATACATTTTCTTGAGAGTAAGAGCTCTGCCTGCCTTCAGGCTGTAACATCTAAAGAAGGTTTGTATTTCTAGTGAGAAAATTATTCCAAATTAAGGAAGATGCTTCTGCTCCCACCAGACGCCACATACCCAGCCCATAGTCCTGTAAAAATATAATTGTTCCTCCTCCACATATAGGAATAGCAAGACCACAGCAACTGAAGTCAAGCTAAGTAAACCGGTCCCACAACATCCATGTGGTGATCAAGATTATTTCATATTCTTGAAGCACATTGGACTCCGTGACCGTCACTGTTCTGGGCTACAGACACAGAACACACAGTAAACAAACCTACAGATAAAACTTTCAGTGGGATTATGTACTACAAAACAATTGTACAGTGACAGATGAAGATACATTTCCTGTACAACATACAGAATTCCTTTCCAGAAAGCCCTTGAGAAACCTTGCCGTCATAGCTGCACAGACAGCAACTCTCACTGATACATACATATTACCCTCTAGCAAGAGACAAATTTTCTGACATGTCAGTAAAATGTGCCTTTCAGTGAATACTGTAGTGCTCTGTCACCAAAATCTACCCCAAAGGTAGACTTGCAGAGGTACACCTCGTCCCCATTCCCTTGCATCAACAAGCATACTCTTTTCAAGGACTCCTCTACATTGGTTATGACTTATCATTTTGAACAGAAGAGAGGCATTGCAAAGAAAAGATAATCAATGCCCTGGTGATTATACTGCAGGGACGTTTGCATTAGCTCCAAAAATGTAGTGATGGCAATTTCCACTCAGCCAACCCTGGCTTTCAAGCTAAAGGAATGAGCAAGATGCTTCTCTCTGGAAAACTTCAAATACCCAGAAAGTTGTCAAAGGAAAATAGATTTAGACTCTCATGACAAGTGATTCAGAATAGGTATGCATCACGTAATAAATTCAATTATGCATCGTCAAATCAGTTCCGACCTATGGCAACCCTTTTCTGAGGTTTCCAAGGTAAAGAATACTCAGAAGCAGTCACCAAGCCCTCCTTCTAGGGATGTTCTGGGACTATGTGGCTTGCCCAGGGCCAAACAGGGCACCACAACCAGTGCTCTGACTCCCTGAACTATTGCAAAGACTTAATTGTGTCATTGGTTCTTGGATATACAGTGGTACCTTGTATGAAGTAATTAATTTGTTCCAAATGAAATTCTGTAAAGCAAATTTTCCTTTATACAAATTTCCCATAGGAATGCATTGAAAACAGAGTAATCCCTAACAGCAACCATTTTTATGTTGTATGGATTCGCCCCATAGGCGATTCTGTTAAGCAGATTTCCCCTATCTCCAGAATTTTTTATGTTGTACAGATTTTATGTTATACAAACCGTTTGTTATACAAGGGTCCACTGTATAGCATTTGAATTCTAATGTGTTACAGTCAGTCATTTGCAGATTACCTGTTATGCTGGTTCATTGTTTCCAAGTTCTAGCTATGAGTGGAAAGCAATTGTGTCAGATTTTATGGCCTTGCTAAGTTCAATGCTTCGGAACTTCCTGGAATCCTGTTGCTTTAACTGGTGCCGCATTTTTCTGTGATTGCTGATTTCTGATTTCTCCCTCTGAATCCCTTTCACCATGGGGAAGCCATTGGGGGCTGCAGGACAAGAATAATGCATAATTCAAAAAAAAAATTGCCCTCATTGGGATGATTTTTACCAGAAGTGATTTTTTTTTTGGAAGTTAAAAACATCCCTTCAGCAGGAATCTCCAATTGTTAAGTTCTGAAAAATCATCTTGGATCATCATATTTTTGAATACTACAGTGCATCTTTGAGACTACATAGAAACTAATGCATGCGTTGTAAAATGCAAAGGGCTAAAATATGCATTGTTAAAGCACACATAAGATCACTTTAATCAACAGGGAAGTTCTATACCTGATAACAAATGTTTTGTAATGCATAAGAGTTTCAGTGTTGAAAGGAGGCACAACAGCCAAAATCCTGCAGGTGTTTGAATATTATTTATGTAACTTGTGGCTAATTGTGCAACATCTCTGCTGCACATTCAAAAATATGACCAGGCACATGACTGAGACACATCCCAGCAACTCCACAATTAGCACCATCACTTTAGCCAAACCTTTCATGAATACCAATAGAATTATGGCCACTGTCTCACATGCTGATTGAAGTTTATAAAATCATATACAGCGTGGACAAAGTAGATAAGGAAAAACTGTTTTCCCTATCGCACAACAGTATAACTAGGGGCACTCTGTGAAACTTTTGGGTGCTAGTTTTCAAAAAATTAAGAGAAAGTACTTTTTCACCCAGAGGATCACTGGTCTGTACAACTCTCTGCCAGAAGAAGTGGTGACAGCTGTCAGCCTTGACAGCTTTAAGAAAGGATTGGACAAGTTCATGGAGAACAAGAGGCATCATTGGCTATCATTATGGATGCCTAAGGACAACCTCTGGGTTGGATAGATAGGCAGGCTATCTCTCATACCATTTGCAGGGAATCTTAAGCAGGTGAAGGCATCTGCCTGGGAATACGCTGAAGCAAACGGTGAGCTGCTGTGTGAGACAGCATGCTGGACTGGATGGGCTATGGCCTGTTCTGGCAAAGCTGTTCTTATGCTCTTAATGCAAGAGCATAGCAGGTAGAATTTATATGAAATCAATGCAATTGAAAGCGAGAGATTTTCTTATCCCTGTCTCCAGCAAATATTTCAACTCAATTTTTGAGTATAAATCAATTAGTGATTTAAGCGTGCCTTTTCCTTTTAAGAAGCTTTGGACAATACTTTGTTCAACAGTACCTAAATGGTTTTGCACACATTAAATTAAGAGTATGGACGTGATTTTTCTTACTTTAAGTGGAACTTTTGTTCAAATGGTTGTATATAAAATCCTATAGCCAAAATAATAAAAATAATAGTCTTGGGGGGGTTGTCCCTTGTTATTGTACGAGGTAGCAGGAAGAATAAAATATTGCAGATGGTTGGAGATGGAGCTGCATATCACAGGGAGCAGTTTGTGTGCATTTAAATGAAATGTTCTTACTCAATGTATTTTTTTTGTAATAATTGGAGAGGACTGCTTGTGGATACTGATTTTTTCAGTGTTTCATTGTATGATAATTCTGGTGCTCATGTTATCTGCCCAGCAGACATCATTTCATAGCTGATGTGATCAACAATGTTTAAGGATAGCATTAAATAACACACACCAGGTGTCCAAAGCGATCTATTGAGAATTCCAGGTGATGCATAATCAGCACTGGTTGACTAGGATATGCTGCTAATTTTTTGAAAGCTGTCAGTTCTCAAATAACACAGTCAGCTCAACCCCTGGGGGCTGCTTTGCTACAGAAAGACTGGCCAGTAGATTATCCTTAAAAATCCAAAGACTTTTGTTAAAGTTAATCATTACTTCTTGGCACCCCCAGTTAGAGAATAAAAGTTCCCATCAGAGAATACACAACAGCCACACAGTAGAATTCCTTTTCTCAAAATAAGGCTGGACTATCCTACTTGTACAAAAAAGGAAACTGAGTCACAGTGTTGTGCCTTGGAAATCAGCAAGGCAATAACAAATATTAAAAGTAACCTCACAAGTTTCAGTTATGTCTGGGTTCTTTTTCCACTGATATTGATTAGGGTTCCTAAAATTTTAGGAACCTTTTGAACCCTCAGGAATGATGGGCCTTCATGCTGGCTAGATTGAATATATTTCCCTCTGCTGTCACTCTTGGCAGATATTCTAAAACCACTTATAAGAATAGACTGTGCAAGTTTTGTCGGCTAGAACCTGACTCTGTTTCTCATATTTTGACACATTGACCATCGCATCATATCATTCATCAACAATTACTTGGCCCCTACATTTCCAAACTCCCACCTATCCCAGAGATCATTACTTCACGCCTTTTGGCTGACAAAATTCCCAACCTGACAGAGTCAGTAGCCATATATTTATTATTGATCCATCAGAAAAATAACCCCATTCCTTTTACAAGCCAAATATTTACTTCAACTTTAGACTAACTTACTCCTTTTAGACCATGAGACTGGCTTACATTTTATGTAACTGCATCTCTGTTTTAAAATATCTATGCCAATAAAGGTGAATTGAATTGAATTGAATTGATTAGGGATGGGCACGAAATGGTAAAATAGTTTTTCATTTCATTTCATTTCTAGAGTAGCTTAAATTCATTTTGATACAAAATGAATTTTAAAGTAGTTTTGTTACAAAACAAAATGAAATGAAATTTAGAAAGGTTTAGGGCTACAGAGATGGATTATGAGGATCCAAAGGGAGAGCCCCTAGAAAAAATCCTTTGTAAATGATTGGGTCAGCGATAGCGCTGCCGCCACTTCCCGTTCATTCCAATTAGAAAGGTTTGTTCCTAGGAGCACTGCCTTTGGAGCTTAATAACTCCATTCCCTGAACCCCAAAATTCAAGGTGTTCCCTAAAATCGCTTGCAGTAGGTACCCCTACCATTCACATGTCTGGGATCAGTAATTTTCCATTGCATATTTTTAAAACAAACAAAAAATGCAATGGAAAATTACTGATCCAAGGCATGCGAATGGCAGGGATACCTTTGGCAAGCAATGTTAGGGAACCCCTTGAAATTTGGAGAGACTTGGGCTTCAGGGAATGGAGTTATGCTCCAAAGGAGGTGTGGGGGTGCTTAATTGAAGGAGTGTGTCTGGCGCACTTTAGCAATAATAGGGTTAATTTACACATTCCCCTCTCTATTGTAAATCTTTGAGCCACACTCTTTCAATTAAGCACCCTCTCACCTCCTTTGGAGCTTAATAACTCAGTTCCCTGAAACTAAAACCTTTCCAGATTGCAAGGGGTCACACGGAAGAGCTTGAGGAAGCTCCCCTGCCATTTCCTCTAGGAAAAATTGTTGCATTTTAGAGGGGGGGAATGGTGATTCATTTCATTTCAGAATGAAACATTGGCTGGCCTTTTGTTTCATTTTGAAATGTTTCGTAACCTGACCACACGACGAAACAGTGTGTCATTTTTTTTGTAAGGTGACCATCCCTAATATTGTATCTTAAACTCTTAACAATCAGGATCAAGAACAATTCTTCTTCATCTGGAAGTTGAGTCATGGGGATTTCTTTTCTTGAGAAATGAAGCATTTCACTACTCATCCAAGCAACTTTGTTAGTCTGAAATGTGGCAGACTACAAGAACCACTTGTGTTTCAACCTGACATGCCGACAACAGAGCCTCATTCCAAACATGTCTTCACCTACGATCTACAGTAAGAAGTCATAGGGCTCACAAGATCCTTCAGAAAGGTCAAGAACAACTGCTTAATGAAAGGATCAGACAAGTCTACTTCACCATAGACACTTTGAAACACAGAAAAGACCACCTTCGCCAGGAACTACTTTCCATTCTATCCAAACCAACACTGGATGCAGTAATCGAATCCATCCACAAAGCACAACTGGCCCAGTACTGCAAAGGCAAAGAGAGGCAAATGAAGAAGTTTGATCTTCTCCTGTCCTGGAAAAAGCGAATAGAAGAAATTGGCAGGAAGAAGAAGGATGGGACCACGGCAGAATGACAAATGAGTGAAGAACTTCTCAAACAGGGAATTCACCTAGGCAGAGAGGGAGGTCCTATCCAAAGGCCTAAATTTTGCCATCATACCCAAGCAAGTTCCTGTTGTGGATATCATCACAGCTACAGAATCTGCCATTCACAGCAACAATCTACTAGCAGCAGAAACAGCAACTCCAGCTAAAAATCTCTGCAGCACTCTCTAGTGCTCAACCACCACCATCCAACCTCACCAGTCAGAAGAGAAGTACTCTGGCATCCCTTAGCAGGGATGAGAACATCACCAATCTGCCTGTGAACAAAGGAAGGTGCACTGTCGTCCTCAACACTATGGACTTCTACGAAAAGGTTATCTCACTTTTAGATGACCAACACACATAAGAAAAGCTGAAAAGAGACCCCATCAGAATCATCAAACTGACATACAGTAGCTGCTTAAATGAGTAACTTAAGAAAAGAAGCCCAATTGCTATGACTCAACTTTCAGATAACCTACCCTGGATGACTGCAAATCTTCACAGATAATTCTTCTTTATGTACAGTTTTATTTCTACTAGCTGGCACAGACTACTATATATTCTATTGGACTGCTAAATTCATTAGATGAGCCATGGAAAGCTCTTCAAGCTAATTTGACAACTTAATACTTATTTGAGAATTGTTGTTGCTTTTGCTGCTGCTTACATGGACTTAGATGTCAAATGTAATTTTTAATCTCTGCTAATTAGAGATGGGCATGAAATGCAAAAATTGTGTTTCATTTCATTTTTTGTTTCATTGGGCTTTGTTTCATTTCATTTGAAATGAATTTTTTCAAAATTCATTTTTTTCAAAAAATTTTTCAAAATTCATTTTGTTTTTTGTTTTGTTTCATTTTTTATTTTTAACACTGTGTCTGCACCTTTCTTCCCCAATGTACCTGATCGGGTGCATTAGGAGGAAAACACGCCCAAACGGGGAGAAAGGCACGGGGATTTGAAAATGTTTTTCAGCCACCGAGGCAGCCTTGGTGGCTCCAAGACATTTTAAACAACCCTTGCCTTTCCCCCTCCAATGTGCCAAATTGGGGGGAAGGGGTTGTTTAAAATGGTTTTCCATAGGAATGCATTGATCAATGCACTCCTATGGGAAACCTAACAAAATGAAACTGAACAAATGGAAAAATTCCAGTTTGTTTTGTTTCATTTTTCTTTAAAAATCATTTTGTTTTTTTTATTTCACTCTAAAATGAAATGAAAAACAAAAAATGAAACAAATAATTGTTTGATACCCATCTCTACTGATAGATATTGACTGGCTATTAAGTATTTAATATATCTGTCAGACACATTAATAAGGAATAGGCAACTTCAAAGAATGTAGATGAAATTTTCACTTCAGTTCATTCCCCCCCCACACACACACAGGACTTCCTAAAATTTCTACATTTCCTTCTATTCTTAATGCAAGTAACACGTTACTTGTTACTTTCTAAAAAATTTAACATGTGTGTTGGTCAGGGGGAATTGACAAGTTGATTCTTTTACCCTCTAGGACTGCATTACACACTTAATTTCACCTCCTTACACACCCAATCCAGAATATGTGACTCCCAGTATTTGTAAAATCTCCACCAACACATAGAAACTAAACTGTTCCCTATCTATACTGGCCAACTCTAGCAACTCTCACCATGCAGAGGAAATGTTGTATGTGCCTGCCCTGTGTATAGTAAAAATGTGAATCTTCAGAAAAGGCAAATAATTGAATTCAGCTCAGACAACTGAGCTTTTGTGTATTCACCAATAAAAGAATCAGCAATCAAATAACTGTCCCATGACTAAGGACTTAGGAATGGAAAAAAACATAGATTTCTAAGAGTTAAGTCCTTTTACATCTGGGTGGATGAATCTGTCAGTTTTGATTTTTCTTACATATTTTAACTCTCATTCTTTGTTCCCATCCCATATATGACAAAATTCACAATTTGGGGCAAATCAATGTTTAAAACTGAATTATAACAGCATTTGCCCCATTCCTGGTTTGAAAAATGCCTTCCAGACCCTCTCTTTCTTTTCTTGATTATTTTTTGTATGCAGGAGGATAATGGGATGGGTTGCGCACCATGAGATAGCTGTGCATTGGTCCACACGTCTGCTTATTCCTTACTTCAACAGAGGAATCGCTTTGCATTCCAAGGGGGAAACAGTGGGTTAGGAAGCTAGCACAGATTAGAAATTTAGAGAAGGACTGAGGAATGCAAGGAGGAATTAACAGAACCATGAAGAAAATGTTCTTTTATGCACAAAAGCTCAGGCGGTTGTTCCTGTCCTGCAGGAGGGCCAGCTGTAACTGTAGTTGAGCCAACTTCTCTCTGGATTAGTTTTCTTCCATTTGTTTATGCAAGTCGTGCATCTCAATTAATATTAGAGCCATTTTAATAATCACCTCTGCTTTCTTCTTCCATAGATAATGGAAAGCATCTAGTAGAGGTTTACAGGACCCCTTGCCCCTACAGCCTTAGAGGGTTTCATACACCAATTAGTATAACAACAACTATCTTCCTTTTTTTAACTTACAAGGTCCTTTGCTTGTTTCCCTTCCCTTTTCAAAAGCTCCATCTGGGACCTGTGTGCAGCCGTGATGATAATAATACCAAGAGGCTTATGGTTCTTCTTGGCAAATCAAATGGGGGTTACAGAAGTTAATGCTGGTGGCTGTAAACCGGAATCATGGAAATGCCCTCTAAAAAAGAAAATAGAGCCTATCATGCAAAGATAGATATGGCGCTACAATACAGCAGGTAAGGAATAAGAATAATGTCAGAAATAAGAGTTCAACATTCCTCAGCATTCTCCAAGGGGGGGATTTAAATAAATGAGCAACATTAAATTTAAAGGCATAGATTAAAGGTAAAAGATTTCTGAAAGAACTCAGGCAGTCTCTCATTTCCCCTTTGGCAGGACTGCCCTGAGACAAGGACAAATGAGGTCATTTACTTCCACACAGTCTATCATCAGAAATAAGCCTATTTATAGTTGCAAAGTGCAGGCCTAATGAAACATCATTATTTGAGCATTTCGGATGAACAGAAATCCTATCGGTGCTTATAATACACAGCTGCCGAAAACAAAGCTCAACGCTAATTGTCAGATAAGTTCAATCTCCCCCGTGTGATTTAAATGGAAATGACATTCTTGTAACTGGGAACTGGAATTGAGGCTTTCTGTACCCTAAAATGTACATAAAAATAAAAATATCCTTTCATAAACTAGAAGTACAAGCTGGCTTCATCCTCAACAGCTCTCTCAATATTGTGAGGGGATGCTCCAGATAACTATGGCAGGTCATCTGCCTCATTGGTGCACTTCATGAAGACTTCACCAAGACCAAATGTGATGTCCCAGGTGGAAGAACAGAAATGGATGTGGATGAGCTGCACCTGAAGGGTGGGATTGGGGCCAGGTTGGGTTGGTGGAACTAACCAGGGTTAAAGGAGGAGGAGCAAGAGGAATCCCTTCGAGCTCTCAATTGACTTCAAAGTGGAGAAATGGGCAGAGGCTGTAGAAGAACTGGCTGCCATTTTCTGTGCTTTCATGGAGGACTGGAGAGCCAGAATCCCTGGTCTGGGGAATGGGTCCATTTCCAGATTGCTAAATGGGGAGGATGTAGGGGGAAGTCTGCTGATCTGCCTGTCATTGACAAAGACCTACTGGATACTGAGGCAAACTGCTGGGTGTTGAAGCCCCACCTGAAGCTAAAAGAGGCACTGGCAGAGGAAGCAGCAGAAAGAGCACCTTCAGCAGGATCACCAAAGGCAAGATAAACTTGGGGAGGGGGCACATGAGAGCCTGTAATGGGCTGGCATTATCCACTCTCCTTGAAGGATAAAAGGTAAAGGTAATGTGCCCCCCACACTTGCATGCTAGTTGTGTTCTACTCCAGGGGTGGTGCTCATCTCTGTTTCCAAGCCAAAGAGACGGTGTTGTGCAAGTCCATGGCCATGTGGCCAGTATGGCCGAATGCATTTCTGAGCATAGAACGTTGTTTACCTTTCCCCTTTTCATGGTGGTACCTATTTATCTACTTGCATTTACATGCTTTCGAACTGCTAGGTTGGCAGGAGCTGGGGTTAACAAAGGGGAGCTCACTCCAGTGCATGGCACCCAGGATTTGAACCGCCAAGCTGCCAACTTTGCAGCCAATGGTTTCAGCGCTACATCCCACTGAGCCACCATGCCCCTCTCCTCAATGGATGTAGGTGAGCTAAATACTGTGCTGACCCAGTGATTGAAACTTGCCAGACAATTGGAGGCAGTGGTGGGCTAATGGAATTAAAAGAAATCCTCTTGTTCTCACTACCATTCACCAAGTGGCACCAAGTAAGGGAAAATCCCAGAATCTGACTCATTTTTCTCATCAGCTCACCACTTCTTTCACAAACACAAAGTGATTGTCAGGGCTGTTTTTCAACAAGTGTGAATGATAGTGAACAGAAAAGCCTTGTGGCACAGTGGTTAAACTGCTGTACTGTAGTCATGACTGTGCTCACGACCTGGGGTTCAATCCCAGATAGCCACCTCAAGGTTCACTCCACCTTCCATCCTTACGAGGTTGGTAAAATGAGTACCCAGTTCTCAGAGGGGGCAATGTGTAGCATTCATAAATAAATTGTAAACTGCCAAGATAATGCTTTATCTAAGGGGTGGTAGATAAGCAGAACACTTGGCTTTTCTTTTTGCTTTGTATGTTGTCCACCATCTTCACCATCTTGACTGGTGCCATTGGTGATGCAGGATGCCCCTTGCTATGTAAAGGTTGGCATCTTTCTTCCTGTTGGCAGCACAGACACAATATTTCACAACAATATTGGGCCATTTCCTGTGTTGTTTTTGCTTTTTGAATCATTGGTACAGAAGCACAATATCCCACTTCCAAAAACTGGAGGGTTGTGTTTGTTTGTTTTTGAAAAAAAAATTCCTGGCTTTTGAATATCAAAGCTTAAATATATGTATGCTACACACAAATTCAGTCAGAAATTCACTTATATAGAATTACCCAGTCAATCTGATATGATTTGTACAATGTTACTAGGAGAAGACAGACACGAAAACTGCTTGGATGTGTCTGTAATCCCTCTGTGCCAAAATATGTTGAAGGGCTGTTCTGCACTTAAAGAACTGCTTAACCAAATATGTGAGTAGGTACAATACACAATATGGAGAAACATAAACACTGTTTAAACTAATGTTACCATGACTGCTCTGTGAAATGCAGACTCAAAAGCCACATTCCAGTTTTCTACATCTTTCTTTGAGTTAGGCAAGCTGAGAAAGAAAAGCTTTATCGGACCAAAAGCTCTACTCACATATGTCCCTTTGGTTTTTAAAAGAAAAAAAATCAATTCATTTGTAATGTGGTTTTTGTACAGATACTAAAGACAGTGAGAACAGAAAAGTAAGTGCTCGCTCAAGTCAAGACTGAAGCCCTACTTGAGCAAAAAATGAACCTATTCTACCATGCACATATAATGGAAATGCAGAAGTGACCAGAATAGAGTATATTTCTTGGGAAAGTGTAAGTGGACCAGCAGACAAGTAGAGAAATTTAACATGAGATTGGTTGACTCAATGAAGAAAGTCACAACTGTTAGTTTGCAAGAACTTAAGGAAAAGACAATGTTCTCCCTCACACTGTCTTTCTCCTTGGTTGCTGTTGGTGCTTGCTCCTTTGAGATCATCCCCAGCCACAAAGCCAAACAAGCAAACAAAAATAAACAGTAATTTCCTGATTAAATGAGTAAGCTGCTCAATATTATTCTCTTTTTAAAAAATCCCTTTAAAGTTAAATGTTTGGTCAAGAAGGAATTAAATGTCTTTTTTTACAGTCATTGAGTAGTGGCTTGAGTGCCAGAGTTAAAAGTTCGAACTGTTTGAAATGCTGCCAATATACCCAGAATTTCACATTTTGTAGCTTTAAAATCACTAATTTCAAAGTGTAAATTAGAACCATGGATGAATGAATTCTTTTCAAATTAAACAAAATTGGGCTTGCACTGACCATTTTCTTGCTAGGTATGATAATTTGATGTTATCAATGTATTTCATCTACTTTAAATCAGCCTGAGCTCCAGGTCCCTTGCGCCTGCATTGGGGTAAAACAGTGTCACTTTTTACCTCAGTGTCTTCAAATGTCTCCAAACTTGGCACAGAGCAGAGACAGACATTCTGCTACATCATCTGTTTTAAGTTGGTTGCTGATCGCAGGTCCAGGGCTCTAATAATTCAGGCATTCCCAAGAATAGTTAATTAACTTTCAAGGAAATGCACATGTACAAAGAAAGGGACTAATTTTGTGCTTTGTAGACCAGTTCCCATTGCTTGCTTTTCTTTTTGCATTTTGTGAGTATAGAATTGAAACTGAAGCAGTACAGGACTGCCATTATCCGATGTGTGATCTCTTGGGGTGGGGGTGTGAGTCACTGATGTTTCCAGCCAATCTAGCACTAGCAAAGAGCACATTAACATGTTATGGTCCCATGTGACAATGAGGTTGCTTCCAAACCTTAAACAAGCAATGCACCATAGGAGGAAATCCATTTCTTTTTATTGGCCTTCACTATCCAACCCAGAATGCAACAGCCACTCAAGCTGATATCCTATTGGTAGTCCCCTGGAAGTAGGCCCATGGTTCTTGAGTCTAATGCACATGCCCCAAAATCATACTTTTGGTCATTGTTCATTTATCTGTCTGTGAACATTTTCAGTCAACCAGGTGCGTTTATCTAGAAGTTGAGTCATGGCAACTGGACTTTTTTCTTTGAGAGATTGAAATGTTTTGCTGCCCATTCAAACAGGTTCATCAGCCTGAGAAAGCTAGTTGTGAGTCCTCCATTGTATAGTTCACTTTGACCTCATGTCACCCTGAAATATGCTCATAAGATGAACAATGGCCTGAACAGGCTTGTTAGGTGGACAATAGGCTCATTAAGTGGCCAATGGCCTAAGGTGTGTGAAAGTCCCACCTTTAAACCTTCCCAACACCCATTAAGTATGGGTCCTCAGCTATGGCCTTGGTGGAGGAGGTGTGAAGTATTTTTTATTTGTCTGGGGATTCATTTATCTGTTTGCCTCAGACCAAAACAGCCTAGATTCACAGGTAGAGCATAGCTTGCATTGGGGGTGGGTTGCGGTTGAAGAACAGATGTAGAAAATGGTCACCTGAACTATGCAGACAGAGAAGTAAACTAGAGGGAGCAGAACTGAATCATTTTTTTAGAAGGCATTTATTTTATTTCATTTAAAAGGAGAACTAGGAAGCCGTTGTTAAGATGTTGGCTGTTTGAACAGAAATGCTGACTTAAAAGCATCCCTGGAGTTGCCTAAAGTGTGTAACACAGACAAGGCACATAGAGCTGGAGATGGAGGCGAGGGGGTGGGGGGAGAGAAAGGTCTCCCACTTTTGAAGCTTAGCTTCTTACAGTCATATGTGCCAAGGTTTCAAAAGGTGGCACTGTTTGTTCCTGTTCCATTCCAACCATTGTGCCTTACTGTTCTCTGGCATCAGCTGGGCAGCTTTGAAGTATTCCCTTTCATTTAAGAAGGTAAATTAGAAGTTTTAAAACTTCAGAAGATCAGTACACACACACACACACACACACACACACACACACAATTTTGATTCAACATTATTTATATTTAATTTTAATTCCTATATTCATTGACTCAAAGAGGAAAGCAGTTTAGTTTGTGTCTTTGAAAAGCTAAAGATTATCTGGATGAGGGAATTAGGCAGGATATTTTTAAAAATGGAGCACACTCTGGGTAGATTATGATGCAATCGCTCGTCTGTTATTTTGTATGGTTGAAAAATGAGAGGGCTCTGATTTAATTCGAGCACTGCTTTGTGCTTCCTACCTTTGCTTCACATCCACTTGGAAATGGGCCAGTACCCACACCCACACGCTCACACAGTCTCTGCTCTTCTTCCCTCCAAATAGATTCCAAATCTGAAGCCCAAGGTACATCACTTCACTGCCTGTGATTAACTTGCCAATATCCTGAAGTGGCTCACTTATTAAACCACAATATTAGCAGGAGCCATTTCACTGTGAACAGTTAAGCCAGGGGTGTCCAAACTTTTTGCAAGGAGGGCCAGATTTGGTGAGGTGAAAATGTTTGGGGGCAAACCATCCAGCCACATTTGACCCCCGGGCCGGACTTTGGGCAAGCCTCTAGGACATGCAAGAAGGCGGGGAGGACGCTGCCGCAATGGAGCTCGGGTGGGTAGGCTGTGCAGGTGGCTGGGGGATGGATGGAAGCAGGGAGGGCAGGCAAATCATAAATCTTCAAGCTGATGTCTCCATCCAGTATGGGGAGGGGCCAGCTGGCGGGGATGCGTGACAGGCTTAGCAGGTGGGGAGAAAAGGCCTTGGGCCACTCAAAATTTGAAAACAGGCTGCATTTGGCCCCCGGGCCTGACTTTGGACATGGCTGAGTTAAGCAATCCAAAGTAGTTCTCTCCCTGCAGCTAATGTAGCCATACCCATAGTCCCTCAGGTTTTCCAACCCATAAATTATCCTCTTCTTTCTTCCCTTTCTTTTCTCATATGTTGTACACTAACTGTTACTCAGATGAGCTGTAGTTTTTCATTTCCCATGATGTGACTGAAATATTCAAACATTCTACATTTTATGTGTCCTATGATGTTTAGTTTTTTTATCCTTTCACTTCACAATTTATTTGCTGGTCAGCCCTGTCCTCCACAAAATTGGTGCAGTTTGTTCACTTGGTGCAGTTCTATATAGGTGAATATAGGCCTCTCTCTGTGTAAAACTTTTCATTTCATTCCATGTTATATACAACATGATTTCCTGATCCCACTCCCACTGTCTGTGCAAGCTGATCTACATCATAATAATCAATAGCACTCAATTACACTAAAGAACAAGTAATGTATGAGTTACTGTGACATAATTCACATTCTGTCACATATTGTTTAATTATCCCTTTGCCAGTCATACCCACTATTGTTAGAGTTGGGAGGAACCTGAATGGCATGTTGAATATAGGGAAGCAATCTAATAAAATGTATTGAGAAAAAAAGTCACATGCATGTTGCGTGACACTTGCTACTGGCCCAGACTCTGAATGAAAACAACATTGAGGGAAAATTAATTGTAAGGGTTGAAACAAAATTCCACATAGCTCATAAAAGACCAGAAGTTTTGCCCATAAAATTAAGCAATAACTACCACTGTTCTGGCTTCAGTTGACTGGAATAAGCAAGTGAAGGCATTTTGCGGTGTTCACCTCTGAGACTTGCAAGGTGACAGAAGGAGGTGGAAGAAGGAGGAGCCCAATTAAAAACCCCAGCTTCAATTAAAGGGCAAATTCCTGGGGGATGGGATGTCCTGAAGCATCTGTCTATAGGGGAAAGTTCTTGACTCTAGTATATGTCTAGCACCATAAAACACACAAGCAGTCTGAAGATGTGTGTAGAAAGCAGACTGCAAGCAACTCAAACATCTGACTTTTCCACTTTTTACAGTGTAGTTTAGTTGTAGCAGTTGTGATCCTCCAGGTGTTGTTAGACTGAAGCTCCTACCAGCCTTAGCCAACATAGATAGTGGTAAGGGATTAAGGGAATTGGAAACCAAAGGCACCTGAAGGATGGTAGTTGTCCCCTGATGGCTTGGGATATCAATTAACATTTTGAAGCCTACTTCCCAGAATACTGAACATCCATTAGCCTGGAGTTGTCCAATGGTACCTTGATCTGGTTTAATTTGAACCCAGTTCACAGATTCAGAATCAGCTATGAGGAGATACAAAATGGAACTGAATCCAGATTGAAATCGAAAAATCAGAATGATCTCATCTCCCACTGATTAGCACTGAGGTAAGAAAAGTTATCTGTGAATAGATATAATTAGGAGACATTGTAGCCCCTCACATTTATGCCAAACTCTAGACTACTAAGCCCAAGGTCTTGTGGATCCTATATACAGTATTTGGTTTCAGGATTAATGGGGGGAAATGGGAAGCATCATCAAGAATTTTGCATGCCATCCATGTTTTGCCCACTTATCACTCATTTAGAGTGTGGGAATTTTGCTTTTTCCAGAGAGTAACTTTTATAAGTGTTTGCCCACATTTTCTTTATCCCATCAGTTCCACAGACATTCGTCCAGGGATTCCAGGAAGGAAAATGGCAGCCATCTGGAGGCACATCCTTTGTTGTCATTTGCTTGTCACTTCCAGGGCAGGCTTTATGGAGTCCTTCCCATCTAATGAGATGCCTTTCTCCCACTTCCAGTCCTTTCCCTCCCATCTGCAAGCCAAATGAGGGCTGGAATCTGCTGTATTTTTCCGTCCTGAGTTTGAAAGCACTGGGGAGGTGAAGCGGCAAGGAAGAACTGGCAGGTGGGAAGGATTGTTTTGACTGGCTGCGGCTCAAATAGCTCCGGGCTGGAATCGAAATGGGCTATAATATTCCAAAAAAAGGATTCAGATTTTATTGCCTTTTTCTTTTTAATACTCCCACCATCCTGACAGTGAAGAGGCTTTTTTGGGGTATGTGTTGTCACAGAGAGTGTTTAAGAAAAAATATTTTTCTCTGAATGACTGTCACTTTGGAGTGCTCTGTTTCTTTCCACTAACTGAACATGAAGAGTCTAGTACCATTTTGAAGAAGTACCGCATTACAGATAAGCTTTCACATGAATGCCCAATTGTATCCTTAAAATCCTTTCTCAGTTGCTGCTCTATGAAATTATCCTCAGAAGTAAATGGTTTCCTCAGCAACTAATATCACGGCCTAGCCAATCAGCAATTCCAGCCTTAGTGTGTCATTCCCATAAGCTGCTCCATGGCTCAGTGACCCTAAAACAACAACACAAAACATAAGGAGCTATTTAGCACTGTCCAGAAGGAATTTATTGAGTGTCAGTCCTCCTCTTTATGGCTATAGCTCTGAACGTCTAAGGAAGATTCTTTTTACAAAGTCACCTACATTATATTGTTCACAGTTTTACTGTGCCAAAACTTTTAACTTCCTTGGCTTGCATGACAACAACTCTTTAGGGGATACATTTATCCCTAGAAATAAACCTATAAGGCTTCACTGTTGGTTTTAAATAGTCAGTGGCAGAAAATATTCCTCTAGATCAGTTTCATTCCAATAACCACACAATTTCTAGACATGGCTCTCAGATGCATGTGGAAGCTGAAGGCAATTTTGCTCACAGATTAAATGAGACAGATACTGAATTCTGGCACTTAGATCTATGATGGATGCAGTGAGAAGGAACATGGGGAAGCTGGTAGTGCAGAAGCTACATCTGCACCCTATTCTAATACCTTCTCCTCTCACATGCTTCTAGGAGGCCAGGAGAGTAACATAGCCATGCATCAAATGCTACTGGTGGACTGTAAATCAGGGAAAGGCAACCTCTAAGTACAGAGCTGCATATGCCCATTCCTGCCACAGCCAATCTCACAGTTCCTGCTAAAAATGCATTTTAATGCCCCTAGAGTTGCTGGACTTGGTTGGCACTTTATGGCATCCTATCACATTGGAAAGATGTGTACAAATATTTTAGAAGAAATACTCCCATGGTGCTGGCAAATTAAAATTAAAAGCTTAAAATGACAAAATACAGCTCTTGACACCCTCCGGACCCTAACACAACGAGCTTCAGCAAAGGTTGTTTTGCAATTTGCACTTTCACTGAGAAATGCAATTCCAAGCCACTTGGTACCATCAATACAAGGATGAAAAAAGAACAAATTCAGTCAAAGAATGAATGAAAAAGTCATTAGAGCCTCCTTACAGTGAATCTTACAGTGAAAGAGAGAGTCTGGAGGACATGAATTAACTCACAACTCCATAGTCCAGGGCACACCAGAAGAAACACCCTGCCTTTTTTCCCTGCCAGCCTAATTGGTCTTCAGTGCAGGCACAGAAGAAGGATCTCTGATCTTTCTTAGATAATGGGTACATTTGTTTGGCAAAAAATGTCCTTCAAGCAACCCGGCCTGAAATCATTTGGTGCTTTGAAGGCCAAGGCCAGCACTTGAAATAGGATACAGAAATGAAGCCCATCCATATGGCAATATTGGTTTTAAGCATGGCATTCAATAGCCTCAAGCTTCTCTTTCAACTCACTGTTTGCATCCATGAAGCCTCCTCATCCAGTGTTTATCTGTGACCTGTTCTGCAGAGATACAGAAACCCATGAAATGTCATTGTTGTACAATTCTCAAAATTGGAGGAAAATTATCCTGAGGTAGGAATGTGCATATCTTTAACACCGTTTTTTTTAAAATGGCATTATGTAGTCCCAGTCATCGCACCTGCTTGTCTCTGCACCTTCCACTTCCAAAAAGGAAGCACATGGACTAGAAATGTGCTGATTGTCTTTTTGTTCAAGACAAAGGAAGGGAAAGGGAACATTTCTTATTGTATATTGCTCAACAACTTCCCTACAGGCAAATTCCAGTACTCCAATGATGGCCAAATTGGCATCAAAGAAACAAATGTTTCTGAAAGAACAGATTGCAAAAACGGGGGGGGGGGGCACAAGAACACAAAAACACCCTAGAAGGTTGGCATGTGAGCTGCTTTCTGTGGTCAATTTGAATGTCATACTATAACTTTATGATCAGTTTAAAATCAGTTTAAATGTCACAGTGAGTAATTAACCATTGTGGAAACAAACCTAGATCACTTACGACAACATGTTATCAGTGATGTTCCACATACTTTTTAACTCTCTGGACATGGGTTTAAAAAATACAATGATATATAAGACAAACGTAAAATCACTACACACAATCTCATTGCTTTGGACCAGGAAAAGAGAGAGAGAGAGAGAGAGAGATCATAGATTAGTTTATATTGCAAAGGGGACATTTTCCTTCCCATTGCAATTTCAAACAGCAACATTTAATCAATAAAGTCACAGCTTGTATGAAAGTCTACAAGCAATTCTGACACTCCCTAGCTCTCCCTTTTGTGCTATCCCTAAAGCTGCTATGCCCTCAGGCTGCAGGAAGGAGAAGGCTTTTAATAGTTTAAAAAAAGCTGCTGGATCACTTCCGGCAGTCCTGATTCCAAGATGACATACTGATTTCTTGATTCAGTGAAACAGCATGAGGAGGTGGGAGGAACACTGTTTAGAGACAACAGGAGCTTAAATAGAAGTGCTATGTCCATGGGTACCCATTTGCATCGGACCAGCAGATCACACAGGCCAGTGGACAGAGGAAAAAGGTTGGCCCAGTTGGAGTAAAATAGAAACAGACTTGTCAGCTGAACAAAAACAGAGAAATCACCCGCTTTAAACAGATGATTCCCCAGTAGTCTTCCGCACAATGATTTTTCTTTCTTGTGGGCACCACTTTTTCATTCAATTTCACCTGTGCCTAATCCAACACAAACTGTGAAGCAAATGGTCAGGGATAGTCATTCCTTCATTGGTTCACACGGCAACTGTCCAGCTGACTGACTTGGGAAATTCAAATTATGTCATCATGCCTCAATTTTTAATTTTCAAGGAAATTGTACTAAATTGTAGAGTCCTCATGAGAGGCTGAAATCAACAGATTGGTCACAAAACACTTCAGAACCACAGCCCAGTGTATAAATAATTAGCAATACAGTCTAGCAAGTGGCCGTGAGGAAGGCAAGAATCCTGTTGTGTGGCATGTTTACGCCGTTAAGTAAAAATCCCTTCCCATGCCTACAGCCAATAGAAAAATGCATTCATTCACAACTAAATTATAGCCAATGTAGAGTGGGTGTAGGGCACCTTATGAATCCCACCACTATCCACAGATATCCCTTCCTTGGGAAAAGGCAGAATTCTTCATTGTTTCTTTGATGCCATGCCCACCTGCTGAATGTCTATGCAGCTTCATGGGACCCAGCTATGCTATAGGACCACCAAATAAGGGTGTTTTCCTTCCCATGTCCCCTCTGTGGGGTAGAAATAAAACAACTGGCAAATGAGCTCTTGAACATTGCAATCAGCTCATTTTTTCCCGTTGACTAAAGCATGTTCAAGTGTTTTATTTATTTATTTTACTTATTCATTCAATTTCTATCCCAACCATCTGGCACCATGTGTTTGTTTCTCTAAATAGGTACTTCCCTACCTTGGGTCCCTAGATGTCCCTACAACTCCCAGAAATCCAGGCCAGTACAGCTAGTGATGATGGATTTGGAGAGATTTAGTCCAAACACATGTGGGAATACATGGTAATGATGAAGCATTGCTCTATATTAACGTATTGGACCTTGTGCAATTTTAACAATATTATGCATTTCTCATGGACATTTTCTAATCTTTGTTTGTGTGTTTGTGACTTAGATAGCAGCCTTGTACAGATAAAGATTTCTGAAGAAAATTTTGTTTGATATTAGAGATGGACACGGAACAGAAATATAGTGTTTCATTTCGTTTCAGTCTTCATTTTGTTTTGTCAATAATGATTTTTTAAAAAATAATTTGCATCACGAAACAAAATGAAACAAGTTATAAGTCTATAAATAATGGGGAGCTTTCCTTTTTTATTTAACAGGGGACCCACTGCCTGAGTTTAAATAGCTTTAAATCAAAGACCCCCCCTCAAACCTTCCAATCACTTTGTTTTCAAACAAAGAACCCACTGTAAACAAACAGGAAAGCTAATGGCTAGCTGCACATCAGATCAAGATCAGAGAGATAAGCTCAACAGTGGATCAGCATGGGGAGGGAAGGAAGGAAAAAAACCCTCCTACTAATCAGGAAAGGAAAACAATCAGTTTAAAGCAACTTGCAGACACAGCCACAGCCACAGGGAAGGGAAGGGAAGGGAAACATGATCCAGTCAGCCTCATTGTCTTAAAATTGCCATGTCCACAGCCCAGAGAAAGGCAGCAGAGCTCAGCCCCTGGCTAGCTGCACTGCAGATCAAGATCGGAGATAAGCAAGCTAACAATCAGTAGCTGAGGTGCGGGGAGGGAATGAAGGAAAACATTCAGTTTAAAAATAAACCTTCAGTTCTCAAGATGGCTGGATCAAGAAAGAGGCCTCTCACTACAAAAAATGGTGTTTCATTTCATTTCTTTACGAAATGCTGTCTGGTCTTTCATTTCATTTTGAAACATTTCATAACGTCATGAGATGATGAAGCAGTGTGTTGTTTTTCATTTTTGTGAACATTTCTATTTGATATGTAAGGGACCATTTTAGTGCAATGGTTAAACTGCATTACTGCAGCGAAAATTCTGCTCACAACCTGGGTTCAGTCCCAGGTACCTGGCTTGAGTCTCACCCAGTCTTGCATTTTCTGAGATGGTAGTTTCAGTACTGAGCTTGCTGGTGTGAAGGCAACATGTAGCCTGCATTAATTAAACTGTAAACTGCCCAGAGAGTGCTATGGGGCAGCATATAAACTACACAATTTGCTTTTTGTTTTATTCTGTTTCAAGAGGTAGAAATGGATACATTTAATCATACATGTGCTAAAATAAATTTATTTCCCTGCTAGTGATGAGTGAGACCAAAGAGATCATGGAATGGCAGGAGGAAGCTTGAGGAAAATGTTGACGTGGAGTACAGCTGCTGAGGAAATGACAGATCCTCTGAGAGGCAGAATTCGAAAAAAGAATTAACAACTTCATGCAAAGCTATCTTGTAGCCATATGCAGAATCTGTATACTACTTAGTAACTGCATTTCAGAAATACCTTGACAGATCTATTGGATTAAGTTTTTTTCTGACGTTCACTTTGCAAATTGGGTAAATTCTAATCAGAACTAAATTAAATTAAAATGTTCAGTTATCTCTCTTTTAGTTGAAAAACCACCAAGTATGGGGCTCTTTGGGGCACGTAAGGGCTGTGGGTCCATTGGTCCACCCAACATGGCTTTGGGGTGCCACCGAGAAAGCCTGGAACAGTCAACTGCATCTGGTGTATGTTCCTGTCAACTCCTTGCATATGTTGTTTGTGGTAAGAACCCTCCTCTGGCCACTTACATTCTTGAGCTGCTATGGAAAGCTGGAGCCATCCCAAGCTGGCGTAGCAAGAGTTAGACCGTGTCTACGTATCAGCCAGAGCATGGAAAATGTTTTTCTAAGTGAAAGCACTCATGAGTTGGCTCACCCAGGCTTCTACCAATGCTGCCATTTTCCATCATCAACATTCAGATTTCTCCCTCTTTTTGAAAGGCAATTTGAAAACATAGTGCTTGGCATGAATACACAGCCATGCTCTTCAGTGGAGTCCCTGGCCTTTTTTTCCACTTCAAAGCTTTCTGCAGGAAGTTGACTTATTCTCTATTAATTTCACCGATGTTCCCAGAATGGCTGTAAGGCTCCACTGTATGTCTGTAACTCTCCATGTGAAAAGTCTGAGATGTTTTAATAAAAGTCATGCGGCTGCATAGTGAAAAATGTATCCGAGTATCTCTTTTAAAAACATTCTGACCCAATAAAAACTGAAAGGATGATGCATAAATAATCCCATGCTGATCAACTCAACTTAAAAAAGACTATTTGTATCTGTCCCACTTTCCTGTCTGGCAAGAGGTCTCAGGGGAAACTTTTATGGGGTCGTTTTCCTTGTGAGAGGAGAGAGTTAGAGGTTAGGCAGCAGTCATGTATTGATGTTACGTTATGTGCTGTCAAGACACATCTGACTTATAACAACTGTAATAGGGTTTTTCAAGAGAAGTGAGATATTTCGACTGGTTTTACCAGTGAGTTTTCTGGCCAAGAAGGGATTCCAATCCAAGTCCCCTGAGTCTTGATCCATTACTCTATCCACTACACCACACATGATGTGGAGGATTACCCACAAATGTGGGAGTAATCCCTTATGAATTTGGTGGGTTTCACTTCACATTAACTCTGTTTATGTTCAGAGGTACAGGTTGAGCAGGTGGGGAAAGAGGTGCTAATTTTTAATACAGCACTGCTTCCCCCGAAACAGAGAACAATACACTCTGGGAGTACCTTCCTGCCAATCAGTGTGAATTCAGAGTTCTGTCTTCTCTGCTGGCTCTGTTCCAAGGACAGACTGGCTTTCACCCCAGTCCAAGGCTGACAGTTCCAGACAAGTTTGAAAGCTTGCAGACTTAAAACATTTTCAAGAGGCAACTCCCCCCTTGGAAGCTAGTGATTAGGGGAGAGACCAATGTCCCTATAAATACTTCTTCTACTACTAATTTTTGCCATCTTTCCTCACCCTCAAAGTTCACATATAGTAACCTTGTGAAATGTTACAGTGAACAGGCTGGATCCAGGCTAAAGAGCAATGCTCTCTAGCCAACAAAACAAAATCACACTTTATTTCTGCAGGACTTTCTTCTTTCACAGACACTGGGTGTCTACTGGTATGGTTTGAATATCCATGCCAAGTTGAACATGGTGTAGTATGCATATTTTGAAAATATCTTTTTTTTAAAGTCAAGGGAAATGGCTAAATGCTGCACAGACACATTTCCTTTTTCTTCAGTTTTGGCACTGTGGTCTTATACCTTTCTCCTGAGGACCAAATTGAAGCGCAGCATTATTCATGAAAGGAGCAGTTGGCTGGGTTTTTGAAAACATAACAAAACAGAATGTAAGTCCAAAACAAGATTACACCTTTGGCCCTTTGCCCTTGCATTGCCCAAAGGGAGCTTTCCTTCTAACACACATGACTTCCAAAAGAGATCTGATTCAAGACTGCAGTGGAACAAAGGATTTGTTTTAGGATCTAACGGTTCATTTAGTCCAGCAAAACTGCCCCTTTTGATGCTAATGTCTGATTTATATCACAATTGGTTTGGCCCTTGGTATTTACAAGCCGATTACCTGAAAAGATCTAGCTACTCTCTTCCAGAACCCCTTGAATTCTAAGCAAGAAGATGTTGACTATATCCTAGGGAAAAATTCTGATCATAAAGACCTGTAGGTACGACAATGGGGCTACCTTAGAATATGGTGGACTTTCCTTTGTTGTCATTTTAAAATTGAAAGCTGAATGGCATTCTGTCTGGCTATAAAGTCAGGCCGTCTGATTTCGGCTGATACTTCACGTCCATCTCATTGTTGTTCGCGGTCCCGCTGGGGACCGGTACAAAGAAATCAAACTGCACGTCCATTGCAGGACAAGAGGAGTTCATCCCGACCACGCCCCCTGAACTGCGATCTAAGCAGGATGAGAGATTCCCCTCCCTGGCCTTAGGAATCTCCTCGTCTCTCTTCTCATTTCGATACGAGTACCCGTGAGGTAAGGCTCATCACGCAACGTGCCATTCTCCATCTAGTGGCAGGAGTGTGAAGTGTCATTTGCCAAACTGGGAGTTGAGTCATGGCTACTGGACTTCTTTTTTGAGAGATAGAAACGTTTCGCTGTTCATTCAAACAGCTTCATCGGTCTGAATACAGCTAGTGCAAGAGACCTTCTTATAGTCAGCTTGTCCTCTTGTCCCCTGGTCTGATTGGCTCATAAGATGAACAAAGCCTGAATGACGTATTGTCATTTGCCAGTACATTCCCGATGGAGTCAGCAACGCTGTGCTGAGAGATTAAAAGACAAATGCCTCAAACTTAGCTCCATAACGCATTGAAGGCAAGGCTTTGGAGAATTGAAACATTGAAAAACGGAAGGTCGGTGCGAAAAAAAACAAACAGAACAAAGGCATGGAATTTCACATCTCATCACGAGAGAGGACATGCGGTAACAGTCATGCTGGTATCATCCATCATGCCCGCGCATACACGGGAACAGAGACAGAACTGGAACATGACCACGACTGACATCAACACGCAACAAACTTCCTCCTGGGACGAAAATGGACATAAAGTAACCGTCTTAGTTGCAGATTCCTGCATTGGCAGTTGGCTAGAGTTGTAGATCCTTTGAATCCCTTCCAACTCTACAGTTCTATCATTCTAAACCTTTTGACATCAGCTTGCATTGAAGCTCATGTGAAGAACAACGGACAGTCCTTCAAAAGTGGTAACAAGCTTGTCTGACTAACAGCAGATACCCAGTTAAAAGACTATCTGTCTTATAGCAAAAACAGTCATGCACGTTTTAATATTCTCACATTTTTTAATAAACGAAAAGCACTGCGAAATGCTGGCCTTGTTGGGAAGAAAGCATATTGGCTTACAGACCTTTGACTCACACAAATCATTATTTCTTCACAATTTGACTGATTAGAATCATAGCTGTTGCAGGACCAGTTTGGAAGAGGAAAGTCTGATGGGGGTGCAGGAAACACCCATACGTTTTTGATTGATTTTCAGTAGATTGGAGCGGGGGGGGGGAGTCTGTCTCTGATGTGTCTAACAACTTCAACATCATAAAAGCTTACTCAATAGCTTAATACTGGGGAATAAGGGGTTCACATCTGGCAAGAATGCCAGTTTGTGGGAATGAATTTGTGACTTTGGATAACAACCCTTGGTCACACATAGTGGTTTCCTATTCCTGAATTCTTCATATTTGTGTGGCGTTCTGAGCCACTCCTATAATATACCTCAGAGTGGATCAAGAAAAGAGCCACACAAAACAAATAACACACTCCCCTCTCCTCATATGTAATTCATGCTTCCACCCTTTGTTTTCCTGGTGAGGAGATGTAAGCTGTGTCAGAGGAAAAGGTGACAAAGCAGTGGAGGCAATGCAAAAAGAAATCAGCATCTAAAAATGACACACACCCCCATAACGGCTGGTTTCAACACAAAGGGGGAGATGGAGATGGGGGGGCAAAGGCCAAGTCAGGCTCTCCCCCTGCTTCTTTTATTATCTTGTTTTATTTTACTGTCTCACCAGTAGATCCAGATGAGAGGCCCATTTCTCTTCTCAGCCTTCTCCATTTCTGTAACTGTCCCTCTTCCTTGGAATCAGGCCAACAACTGGAGAGGCAGTGTTCTTACATACATAGCCAGTCCTGTTTCTCCACGGATGCTGCTGTGTTCACATTGTGTCACGGGCTATGCATGGGGGGGGGTGAAGAGTGGCATGCACTGTGTGCATGGGGAGGCAGTGAGCACAGGTAGGAAATAAAACAGCCACAAAGACAGCTACCCAACTGTTTAGAGGAGTTTGGGCTTTTCTGGAGCAGTGTCCAAGGAGAAGAGTCTGACATGCGCATATTCACTGTTTCCAGTGACTCATGGCTTGAATCAATCGTCTGTGGTGCCTAATGCAAGGTGTAAGTGGCCATGTAGCTTGAGCTGGTCAGTACTAAACTTTCATTAAAACACCAACATCCTTATATTTTGTTTCACACTCCAGAGGTTAATTGCTGTATGATTCCTGAAGGGGCAATCCTTGGACATCCTTAAGTTCCACAGAACTCCATGTGGCTTATTTCTAAGTGTATATGTATAGTATGGAATTGTACTGTGATAATGCAGCCTTATATATCTTTACTTGTGGGATACATTCCTAGCATATATAGCATGTATGGGCACGGTACAGCCCCTTTCCCTCAATGCTAAACTGCCATTCCAAGGATTCCTTACTGTAAATTATGCTAGTTAAGGCAGATCGGATTTGTAGTCCAATGACATCTGCAGCATGGCACTTTGGCCACCACCCCACCATCACCACATTCCACTCTATATCTAAGTCCATTTATATGATTACTCTAAGTCCATTTATATGATTACTCTGGAACTGAGCCTTTTTCTGAAAGGTCCTTAGAAGATTTGTCAGAAAGGGTCACAAGACCTTAGGATCCTATATGATACAAACGTGGCAGAGAGGAACGTTGTTTGGATGTCTTCTACAGGTAAAAGATGACAATGTGAACAGCCTGAGGGAATTAGGGTGAGAGAGGATACCGTAACCTTTTGGCATCATTATCTCCTTCCATTTCTTCTGGAGGGAAATAGTAATGGTTTACAGTGTGATCCTATTACGAAGCAGCTTACACAGAGTTAAATGGATTAGACTGGTACGTTTAGGATTAGAACTATCACAGATATGCAATGGCATGAATAAATGTCATGTTGACATGTACTTTACAGCACAATAGGTTATCCATGATTCATTCCACACTAATCGTTCATTCTTTCGTGAAGACTGTTCATTTCTTTCTAGTCAAAGCTCCATGGCCTAGTTCTAGTTTTTTTGGGCAAGGAAAAACATGTAAACAATAGCAAACATAATATAGTATACGCTAGCACCAAAGGAAATAAATTGGGGAAATGTCCCCTCTATATTTTTTATCATGGCTGTGTTCTCAGTTATGAGCAGTACGTCAATGAAACCAGCACTGGAGGCATTTAAGAAAAATGTGGACAACCACCTGGCAGACATAAGAACATAAGAACATAAGAAGAGCCATGCTGGATCAGGCCAAAAGCCCATCTAGTCCAGCTTCCTGTATCTCACAGTGGCCCCACCAGATGCGTTTGTGAGCGCATGTGACTAGATATCTATCTCCTGATACTACTACCTTGTATCTGGCCCTTGAAGTACCCCGGGTTTAAGACTGGAGATTACACATCTTCATCATGGTTTGTAACCTGTGATGGACTTTTCATCCAGGAACCTGTTTAATCCTTTGATTTGTATCCCTGCGAAGAGAAGGAGGTTAGACTTGATGGCCTTGTAGGCCCTTACAACTTCACTATTTGTTGCTGAATTAGTTGGACTCTTGATTTAAAATGCACTTCAATGGTAGTTAACAAATCTGTAGTTTATTATACATGATAGGTTTGTTGCCTCTTTAGAATCTCAGTTGTCGTGCGGTGTAGCATTTTTGGAACTGATTCAGAATAGCTCCTAATTATAAATAAACTTTATTGCTTGGAAAATGTACTCTTTTGCGATCTCCGATGAGATGACATGGAGAGCCAAGATGGCTCTATTTAAAGTTCTACTGCTCATGATTTAGCGGTTTAGATGCACTGTTAAAACTTTATTGGCATGCCTCAATTCCGGTGGTGCTATTCAAATCCTGCCGATGTATCATTCAGAGCCAAAATTGGACTGTGGCAATGATCAGACTGGCACATTGATTTGCTTTAGGCCACAATCTCTAGTTTACTGACAATGCTTTCGCTCCAGCAGTGATTTCTACCCTGGAATTTCCAAGTGCCTCCAGTTAAAATAGGAAAAGATTTATTACCGACAATCTTCTCCCTTCTGAGCATGGCTGATTAGACTCTGAAAGGGCCATGCTGTTTTAGTTGTGAAGTGTGCTTTCTCTTTTATCTCTCTGGAAATATAGCTTGGCCAGCCCAATGCTAAACACATTGTCACAGGCCACCAACAGGTAGGGTAGCCCCCTTGATTGTTTGTCATGGAACAGAAGCAAAATGATGTGGTAAAAAAAAACTTAGCAAAAATTCCATCTTCTCCTGCCCAATTTACTTTTGGTCTTTACTTTGGCTTCACCTATCATTGGCTCCTTTTTCTGTGCCACTACTGATGAAAGGTAAGCCCACACTTACTGAAATCAACACTCGGGACTAGGGATGGGCACGAAATGGAAAAATAATGTTTCAATTTGTTTCGTTTTGTGCGCATCCCTTTTTTGTTTCATTTGTTCTTATTTTTTTAAAAAATACACAAAATGAAATGACTCAGGGTTCCTGCTGAGCTGTTACAGCTGAATCCCTTTAAAACTGGCCAAATCAGCACCAGGGGGACCCCTAGGTACAGACTGGGACAGGTTTAAAGGGGTCCAGCCTTGACAGCTCGGCAGGAGCCCTCAGAAAACATTTAGGTAGGCAGTGCAAACTGTCTACCCAACCATTTTCTGAGGGCTCCAGCCATTGACAAAGTGGCAGAAGCCCTCAGAAAATGTTTGGGAGGGCAATTCCGGTGATTGTGCTTCCCTCTGCACCATTTTCTGAGGGCTCCTGCCACTCTGCCAATGGCTGGAGCCCTTTAAAACTGGCCCAGTCAGCATCAGGGGGTCCCCCTGGTACCGACTGGGCCAGGCTTAAAAGGGTCTAGCCATTGACAGTTTGGCAGGAGCCCAAAACAATGGAACAAAATGGTTCTTTTGAATGGACAAACAACCGTTTCGTTTCATCTATAACAAAATGCTGCTTCCTCGTTTCTTTTCTTTTCATTTTGTTTTGTTACATAATGAAACAACAAAACAGCATTTCATTTTTTGTTTCCTGCCCATCCCACCTCGAGACTGAAAAAGATTTCCTGGAGTAGAAATTCAACTCAAGAAACAACCTAATGTGATAACCGCTCAATAGCTCAATGGTTTAGGTATTTGGTTGCAGAGCCAGAGATGGAGAGTTTGATTCCTCAGTATGTCCCCTCTCAGCTAGGCAGTACAAAGACAAAGATTTCTTAAAATATCATCCTATGAGCCCCACCTTAAACCAGGTACCCTTTCAATTCTCCCTGCTCCCACTTTTAGTGTACTCTGCTGTCTCTCTTTCTCTCTCTCTCCCTGTCTCTCTCTCATTCTCATAATTGATGCTCATTCAGTTCATCCAAAGAATACAACTCACAGGATCTCCTTGCCAGCATGTCCCCCAACTAATGATCTTCTGACGCTCTCCCAACCTCATTTTTCATAAAATCATAGCATAAATTAAAACATAAATTTCAGAACTCCCCTTCTGGGAATCCTTACAATGCTCTGCCAGATGTCCCTGGAGGCAACAAAAGTGATACATCATGTTGCCTATAGTATGTTAAAAATATATTTTAAATCAGTCTATCCTGAAGACACCCTTCGGATTTGATGAAATCCACCTAGACATTTAATACAAAATAATTGGGGTGGGCTCAAGGGCCCCCAAATTCATTTCCATGGCTTGTACTCTGCTCTTTAAACGTGATTACTCCAAACCCATCCTCCAATTTGGTGCAAATCCATCCAGCAGTTATTTGTGGCATGCAGCGAAGAAATGGTCAGGTGGACGAAGATACAAACAGAAACGTATGGTGTGACTGCACTGGTGTAGTCACTTGAGGTCAGGGTTAGGGAGGTGCGACATGATATTCTTTTGTCCAAATGATATATCTTCTCCCCTGTGGCAATTTTGCAGGCTTTCTTGGCAAATGTCAAAAATTTCTCTTGCCCCAATTGTACCTTATTCTTTCCTGAGAGCTTCAGGATAATTTCCTGGTCCAACAGAGTAGGACATGCCTCATATGGGACTTGACTTCAAAGTAAACATGTTGTGAACCCAGCTCTTGCCTGGTTCCTTTGTTAAACTATTTTCCGATGGGGGCGGGCCCCACAATGGGCTTTTACTCATCATGGCCGTCACTTCACGAAGTACTTCGCTTCGCAGCGTGATTGCCTTCGCTTTGAATGCGAAGGCGGTCACGTGGTCTCCGTTCGCCCCCACCCCTCTTTCTCTGTCCTCACCAAGCGAAATTTTCGGTTCGAATCCATTGCCACCTCACGTGCTCCCTTCGCATTCGGGTGCTTTCTTTCAACGTCCGGTTTTCGCTTTCTTTTATTTTTTAAAAAAATTTACCGCGGCGTATCGATGCATCGATACCCGGCTGTCATTTGCGGCAAAGCTGAATTACTGTATGATCCTTCATTTTCCACTCCCGATTTGTATTGCTTCGTCCATTGGCGGCCATAAAAAAAATGCTGTTCCCCGTCAGGGCCACAAGGTGGACCAGCACACAACATGATCCATCGGTCCTCCAAGGGCATTCGAGTAATCCCTTCCTAAATCCCTAGAGCAGTGACCAAGCAACTTCCGCCTCAAACTACCATTACAAAGCTATCATGCCTCCCTTGCGTTCATCAGTATTTCGGAGAAAAAGTAACTGAAAAAAATTTTAAAAAAGAAAAATTAGTGGCCACACGTGAGTTTGGATGCGAAGCGGGATGCGAAGCGAAAAAGATTCCCGGCCTCCGGCAGGGGAATCTCTCGCCCCGCTTGGAGCTCGGTTTAGGGGGCGTGGTCGGGGTGGCGCCGAACCCAAAGAGGAGGAGTGTGCGGACAAAAGCGGTCGATTCGCACGGAAATTACGGCTCGCCGCGCAGCGAGAGGCTCGTGAAGTAACGGCCCATGACCTTACTTCCAGTAAACTTCCTTTAAGCTCTGCTCTCTGAAGTGAAGGAGGTTCTCTCTTGAAAATGCAGGGATACTTCCCTTTACTGCAGGGAAGGGCAGAGCTGGGTGCAAAGCACCCCCCATCACTTTTTGCAAACACGGAATTTAGGAATTGATTTCTTTTGAAAATGAAGGAGTAAGCAACTGGGCTATATTTAGTGCTGGGATGCAGTTCAATCTAACCCACTCAGAAGTAAGCCTTTATGGTCTCGGTCCTCCATTGATATATGTTGGATTATGAATATTATAAGAAATATTCCTCTTTTGGGGGATAGTTTTATCATTGCTTCTCATGAGTTTTAAGATGTATGTATGTGATGGATTGGTGTGTGTGTTGTGTCGTTACAGTCGTGACCATGACTGTCCATGGAGTTTTCTTGGCAGGAATACTGGAGTGGTTTGGCAGTTTCCACTCCAGGCGCCTACAGCACCTGGTATTTCCTGGTGGTCTCCAATCCAAGTACTAACCTGGCCCGACCCTGCTTAGCTTCCGAAATCAGGCGAGATCAGATGTGCTTAGGGCATCTCGTAGTCATATGTAAATGTAGAGAACGACTTGCAAGAGTGTTGTGGCAAACACACACCAACCTACCAAAAAGCCCTTGCTGGTAGACAGGGGAGGGGCGAAAGGCAGAACAGAGCAGTTTTTTTCCTCTTGATGCTTCATTCTGCCTTTCGCCCTCCCCCCCCCCGCAAGAGTGTTGTGGCATGGTTTAAATCCTCATTTGGACTGAAGACGCTCATTTGGGAGCTGTTGGTGGTGGTGTAGCATTGTCTACATGAAGGCAGGTTTGGGTGGAACAACGCTGACAACTTTATACATTTTATAACAAGCATGCCACAAATAAACAGGAAAAGATAGAGCTGCTGGATGTGAGCAGATTATACACTAACTGCAAAGGAGGAGTGTTAAAATGAGTACTGTCCGTGCTACCTGGTATAGGGGCATGATTAATGTTTTTAATATCCCCATGTTTGTCTGATGTTAAGGTTACACCTGTGTTTGCTTTCCATACTTTCTTTGTAGGGAGACATTTCTACTGAGCAATTCCAGCCGATAATATGAATCTTAAATCTGCAAAAGGAAATATTACATTTACCCTATGATCAGTGTAGTTTATTATATAGAAATATTCTCTCTCTCTCTCTCTCTCTCTCTCTCTCTCTCTGTGTGTGTGTGTGTGTGTGTGTGTGTGTGTGTGTGTGTGTGTTTCCATATTTCGTTTCTGTTTGTCTTCCATCTATCTCTCTGTTGTTGCTCAAGCTTGTATTTCCTAATGGTCCGGCATATCATACTTAAAATATTTTCAAACTTGCTTACGTTATGGAAATAATGTGCTAGGAAATGCATTCCCGATCCTACTCAGATTTCATTTGGTCCGACTCTAATCAGTGACATAAAATAGATTTTTATAGATAGAAAAACTTGATTAAAACAGTAATTTATATATAAAATGTGTTGAGCTTGGTGGGTGGGAAGCAACTTATTCATGTAAGCACTAGAGGTTTTCTATATAGAAGACTGTTGCCACTTCCTTTCTAAACTGCAGATGATTCCTTGCATACCTATTTTAAGGAACAGAAGCAATTCAAGACATTGTGGTGCTTTATAAGAAAGATACAGTAGCCATGTGTCACATATTTAGAAATCGTTCTCCCTTGAGTACTGGAAGTAGTGTCACAGTATATGCTTTCCTTCTCTATGTTGCATTCTAGAGCGATTTGTTTTGTGACAGGGCAGGCAGATGGATTAATTTAGAAATCTGTTTTTCTGAAGAAACTGAGTTGTGGGAAGAAAGACAGTCTAATTAATCATTTCCATTAATATCTCTTTTCTCCCAAAATCAGGCTGCACCGATTATATGATGTTGCTCTTTTCACTAACAAATCAAAATCCTTATTATGGAATATAGTCTACTGGAAAATTCTTCTGATTGAAAGAATGGACAGCTTTTGAAGGGCTCCATCAGAATGAAGAAGGATGGCCTGCTAACACAGAGAGCTTGTCCACATCATCAGGATTCCTGATTTTTTTCAGGATTAATTACATCTGCCACTAATCATGCAGAGAGCCTCCATGTGCAGGAAACAGTTTCTCTCCCAAAGAAATTCTCCCTGCACAGACAGAGTGACAGGCTGTGGGGTGGGACTAGAACTTTGTCCCTGCGCAAGCGCTCAAGTTAACTCTTTCCTGAATATATTGGTTAGCCATTCAGATTCATAAACATTATGATTATCTACTTTGGTGTATCTTAAATTTTACTCTCTTTTTAACTGTGCACATTTCTTGTAGCTTTAATGTAATGCCATCTATTAATGCTGTAAGATGTCCCTCAATTCCCTGTTCTCAATACTTGAACATGTCTTAATTGTACTGGGACTACAGTATATATTATCCCTCATTAATGTAAGCCACCTTGGGTCCTTTTCCAAGGAGAAAGGCGGGGTCAAAAATACTCTAAAATAAATAAATTAAATAAATTAAATGGTATATTTATTGCCTTGAGGATATTGTTTAGGAGGTACATAAATAAATATTTTCCAGTTTGATTTGTTCCAGATGATTTGTCTTACAAATCACATCCAATTTGATTCAAGCCAATTTGATTTGTAGCCAGTTTGACTTGGCTTATACTCAAACAATACAAAATATGTGTGCGTGCTGTTATATGGTGGGGCGTGAAATGGGGGCGGGGGAATGTTACCTGGGATATAGAGTGAAGTTAGTGTCATTAAATACTCCTCAACTTCCAGCATAGAGGCAATGCTCCCACCAGTTTCTTACCTACCTACTTACCTCACAATATATTTCCTCAACCAAAATGTTTATTGAAGGGAAAAGGAAAACATCTGGTTAGTGCCCTGATTGATAGAGCACATGATTGCTGCCTTGTGTCTCACATAACTCACAAGCCCCATCTGGAAATCAGGAATGTTCAGTAAAGACGGCGGCAAAGTGCTGCAAAATCAAAAGCCAGTAGTAGGCCTGGAAAAAACAAGGTACAAAATGGCTGTGGTGGGGATATATCTGGTATCCATTTCTTAGTGCTGATGGCCCCTGAAATCCTCCATAGGAAAGTCAAGACATCCATGGCACATTCACACACAAAGATAGGTTGCTAAACTAGAATGCAAAATCAGAAGTGAAGCTGTTTAAAAGTAAAGAAAAACAACCCGCAGTACATATCAGGCCTTCTTAACACTGAAGCAACACAAACAGCAATCTCTAGCACACTAACGCTAGAAACAAATTCTAGCCTATCCCCATGAAATTTGGAATGGTTTGGGGTTCAGGGAGCTGAGTTATGAAGCTCCAAAAGGGGTGCCCCGGGGGGGGGACCTAATTGGAATCGGAAGCTGATCAGGCAAGTGATAGCGCTGCCTCTGCTTCCCATATGGTTCAAATTAGAAGTTTTTTTCCCTAGGAGCACCCCCTTTGGAGCTTCATAACTTAGCCCCCTTATCCCAAACCTTTCCAAATTTCAAGAGGTTCCCTAAAATCACTTCAGGAAGGGATTCACCCCTGCTACTTTGGAGCCCCAAAGTTTGATTGCAGTTTTTTAAAAATAATTTTTGAAAATTAATTACCTCGGGGCACCAAAGTAGCAGGGGTACCTTCAGAAAGTGATTTTAGGGAATCTCCTGAAATTTGGAAACATCTTTCCAGATTTCAGGGGGTTCCCTAAACCCCCAAACACACACCAACCTACCAAAAAGCCCTTGCTGGTAGACAGGGGAGGGGCGAAAGGCAGAACAGAGCAGTTTTTTTTCCTCTTGATGCTTCGTTCTGCCTTTCGCCCTTCCCCCGCCTACCAGCTGGGGCTTTTTGACAGGTCAGGGTTTGGAGAGGGAGCATCCCTCCCCCTACCCCAACCTGTCAAAAATACACAGCTGGGAGGTGAAGGAGGGGCAAAAGGAAAACAGAGCAATTTCCCCCCTCATTGCTCCATTTTGCCTTTTGCCCCTCCCCCACCTACCAGCTGGGGCTTTTTAACAGGTTGGGGTTTAGAGAGGCGAGCACCCCTCCCCCCACACCCCAACCTGTCAAAAAGCCACAGTTGGGAGGTGGGGGTGAAAGGCAGAATGGAGAAGTGAAGGGGAAAAACCCTGCTCCCTTCTGCTTTTCACCCCCCCTGCATACCAGCTGGGGCTTTTTTACAGGGTGGGGTGAGGGAGGGGCACCCCTGTCTCCAAACCCCGAGCTGTCAAAAGCCCCAGCTGGTAGGCGGGATCACAAGGAAGAAGGAAGGAAGGAAGGAAGGAGATGTAAAGTGAAGCTCTGTTTGAATTTATTGCTGCCTCCTTCCTTCTCCTGTGCTCTTCCCTCTTCCCGGGGAGGTTTTCTGGACAGGGAGAGCAGCCACCTCTGCCCACAGCCCTCCCTGTCCAGAAAACTTCCTTGGGAAGGGGGGGTGGCGGTGGAGAAAGGAGCAGTCAGGCAGTGAGTTTCCTTCTACCCACCCGCCTCCCAGCTGGGATCCAGCTGTCAAAATCAGCTGTGAGGAGGTTGCTAGGAGGCTTTTGAATTCCCCAAGGCACCAGCTAGAGCACTGGTGCAGTGGGGAAATTAATTTCATTTTGTTTTGTTTCGAAAGTAACTTTTTTTTTGAAAATTTTTGTTATGCTGTGAAATGAAACACAGGGGGGATGAAATGGAATGAAACCAAACACAAATTTTCCGTTTCACGCCCATCCTTAACACCTTTCATTTACCCTTCCAAGGTACAAAATAGCCACCAACCTTGGATGTGGGGGGGGGATTTATCTGATTGATCTGTGTCCTCTAGGGGGCCCCCATGAGTGGTGATTCCAGGAATGCCTGGGCTCAAGTGTTGGCATTTGAACAGTCAGTATTCTGCTTTGTGCTTCGTGGTTCTGTAAAAATATTGCTTTTGTTTCCTGAGTGAGATTTACTGTTTTTTTCTTTCTTTCTTTCTTTCTTTCTTTCTTTCTTTCTTTCTTTCTTTCTTTCTTTCTTTCTTTCTTTCTGGTTCAATTTACTCTGATTTTGTTTCACTACCACCTTGAACCAACAAATATTCCTGTTTTGCTCCATTTTCTAAATAAATTCAGGACCCAAAATACATTCTTAGATATGAATGAATTAACATTTCAAAGACAACAAGAACTTAGATTGCTGTTTAATATTGGCTATAAATGATTTTTAATGTCACAGATATTACTGTTATCTGTACATGATGTTTTTGTTATAATTGTTATTGCTTTTGTGCAGACATGTTGGAGAACTTTGTACAGACAACGGCTTAGAAATGGGTTGCCATTTTAGCTAGTAGACTGCATGCAGCTTCTGGACCAGCTTTGATAACCTCTGGAGTGATTCAGTTATGTATATGGGAAACTGCCTTATACCAAGTCAGCCTATTAGTCAAGAGTCGAAGAAGGGAGATATATTTGCTTTGACCTATACTGTGAATCCTGAACACATAAGCAAACATCAGCAGTCATCCTGTGGCATTCACACTTCTATAATATTTTGATATTATTATTTAGCTAAAAAGCTGCATACAAAAGCACAAATATTAGATGGAGTGTATTTTTTTTTCAAAAAATCACATATTCATAAAAAATACAAAGGTGCACTACACTACATTGTTTTCAGAAATGCATACAGAAGGCAAAATGTTGTGCATTTTTTTCCAAGTGTAAACTTATTTAGAAAAGGTGTGTAATGTCAGACTGGAAAAATGAGATGAACTGTTAACTTTTTAACCCACTCCTAACATTCATTGCTCTGCATTTTGTGTACTAAATGACAGCAGCTGGTTTAAATCACTCCAGTAAGGGAGCTCCAATCTAGGATAGCTTCAGTGCAGAGCATATGCTCTATGACCAGCCACCAAGTGGTGTGATCCATCACCACCCCATTAGCAGAATATGAAATAAGAAAAGACTGACATATGCATATATATATATATATATATATATATATATATATATATATATATATATATATATATATATATATATATATATATATATATATATATATATATATATATATATATATATATATATATATATATATATATATATATATATGCATGTTAGGGTGGATTCGGGTTTCTTCCCGTGTAGAAATCTGGTTGTTCTGGCGACGTTTCGACGAGGTCTCACTCGTCATCTTCAGGCTGGTGTTCTGGCTTCTTTCTTCTTGAAGCAAAGTGTGGTCTCAGTTGAAGTCCTTCTATAAATATTGCTGGGGGGTGTGGTTTGCTTGCTCTGTTGCTGATTGCAGGTTGCTTTGTTCCTTTGTTCTTTTGTGATCTGCTGTGTGGCTGAGGCGATCGTTAAGGGATTAACTGCTGATGGCTGTTTAGATGGCTGTTTACATGCTGGTGGGTTAGATGGCTGGTAGGTTCTGGCAGTATCCTGGGCTTTGGTGGAGTGGGGTCCTGTGTCTTGTGAATTCATTTTGGTCTGGCTACGTGTCTGTGGTCTCCCAATGTTTTTGGGGTGTGTGAGTGTGCTCCATGTGGTGACTGGAGTGGGGTGCCGCAGTAGATGGTGCAGTCGTGGTTTTGTTATTGGATGGTGGTTTCGTTTCATCTGTGGGAAGGGTCTGGGTTTGTGTTTGGTGTGGATGGAAGGTGGTGGCATCTTGTGTCCTTTTGGACCTGGTGTCAGTCTTTGTGACAGAGGCTCGTCTGTTGACCAGGGCTAGTTTCCAGATGTCAGGCAAGCGGGAGGTGTCATCACGTTTATTCATGTTGTTTGGGTGTTTCTCTATTTCAATGGCTTCCATGATTATTCGACTGTTGAAGTGTTCAGTTTTGGAGATGAGTTTGGTTCTTTCAAAGTCAATTTCATGACCTGTTGTTTTTATGTGCTGGAAGAGAGAGGAAGATTTTTCTTCTTTTTTGACTGCGTTCTTGTGTTCTGCGATGCGTGCGCTTATTCTCCTGTTTGTCTGTCCGATGTATGTGGCTGGACAGACTTTGCATGGTATTTCGTAGACTCCTTGGTTAGGGTTAGGACTTCAACTGAGACCACACTTTGCTTCAAGAAGAAAGAAGCCAGAACACCAGCCTGAAGATGACGAGTGAGACCTCGTCGAAACGTCGCCAGAACAACCAGATTTCTACACGGGAAGAAACCCGAATCCACCCTAACATGCATACCTATACCCGTGAAAATCTACGAAAACAAATATATATATATATATATATATATATATATATATATATATATATATATATATATATATATATATATATATATATATATATATATATATATATATATATATATATATATATATATATATATATATATATATATATATGCATGTTAGGTGGATTCGGTTTCTTCCCGGGTTTCTTGCTTCAAGAAGAAAGAAGCCAGAACACCAGCCTGAAGATGACGAGTGAGACCTCGTCGAAACGTCGCCAAAACAACCAGATTTCTACACGGAAGAAACCGAATCCACCCTAACATGCATACCTATACCCGTGAAAATCTACGAAAATATATATATATATATATATATATATATATATATATATATATATATATATATATATATATATATGCATGTTAGGGTGGATTCGGGTTTCTTCCCGTGTAGAAATCTGGTTGTTCTGGCGACGTTTCGACGAGGTCTCACTCGTCATCTTCAGGCTGGTGTTCTGGCTTCTTTCTTCTTGAAGCAAAGTGTGGTCTCAGTTGAAGTCCTTCTATAAATACTGCTGGGGGGGGTGTGGTTTGCTTGCTCTGTTGCTGATTGTAGGTTCCTTTGTTCCTTTGTTCTTTTGTGATCTGCTGTGTGGCTGAGGCGATCGTTAAGGGATTAACTGCTGATGGCTGTTTAGATGGCTGTTTACATGCTGGTGGGTTAGATGGCTGGTAGGTTCTGGCAGTATCCTGGGCTTTGGTGGAGTGGGGTCCTGTGTCTTGTGAATTCATTTTGGTCTGGCTACGTGTCTGTGGTCTCCCAATGTTTTTGGGGTGTGTGAGTGTGCTCCATGTGGTGACTGGAGTGGGGTGCCGCAGTAGATGGTGCAGTCGTGGTTTTGTTATTGGATGGGGGTTTCGTTTCATCTGTGGGAAGGGTCTGGGTTTGTGTTTGGTGTGGATGGAAGGTGGTGGCATCTTGTGTCCTTTTGGACCTGGTGTCAGTCTTTGTGACAGAGGCTCGTCTGTTGACCAGGGCTAGTTTCCAGATGTCAGGCAAGCGGGAGGTGTCATCACGTTTGTTCATGTTGTTTGGGTGTTTCTCTATTTCAATGGCTTCCATGGTTATTCGACTGTTGAAGTGTTCAGTTTTGGAGATGAGTTTGGTTCTTTCAAAGTCAATTTCATGACCTGTTGTTTTTATGTGCTGGAAGAGAGAGGAAGAGAGAGGAAGATTTTTCTTCTTTTTTGACTGCGTTCTTGTGTTCTGCGATGCGTGCGCTTATTCTCCTGTTTGTTTGTCCGATGTATGTGGCTGGACAGACTTTGCATGGTATTTCGTAGACTCCTTGGTTTTCTAGCTCAATCTTGTCTTTGGGGTTTCTTAAGATGTTGGCTATTTTTTGGTCGGTGCAAAAGGCTGTCTTGATATTGTGTTTGTGGAGAATTTTGCTGATTTTGTCTGTGGTGCCTTTGATGTAAGGGAGGAGGGCGGTGCCGTTGTTCTCTTCTGTTTCTTGGTTCTTGGGGGGTGTTTCCTTTTGGATTAGTTTGGTGATGGTGTTTTTTTGGAATCCGTTCGCAATTAAAACATTCGAGAGAGTGTGTAATTCAGTTTTTAGGTGGTCTTTGTCAGCGAGGCGTTTGGTTCTGGAGATGAGGGTTTTTGCTACGGAGTTGATCTGTGCAGGGTGGTGGTGTGATTGTGCATTTAAGTAGCGGTTTGTATGTGTTTTTTTCTGGTAGATGGTATGTCCTAAGGAGCCGTCGGGTTTTTTGTAGATTAGGACGTCCAGGAAGGGAAGTTGGTTGTTGGCTTCTATTTCCATAGTGAATTGTATTTTGGGGTGTAGGCTGTTGAGATGTGTGAGGAAGTTGTTCAGTTTATCTTTCCCGTGTGGCCAGATAACAAAGGTGTCGTCAACATATCTGAGCCAGAGTTTGGGTTTATGTTCGGACTTCTGTAACGCGTTGGTTTCAAAGTGTTCCATATATAGGTTTGCGATGACCGGTGAGAGGGGTGATCCCATGGGTGCTCCTTCTATCTGTTTGTATCTTTGTCCATTGTGGATGAAGTATGTGTTGGTTAGGCAGTGGTTGGTCAGATCTAGGATATGTTTGGGGGGGGGTTGTATTTGTTGTGGATAGCTGTCAAGGCTTCTTGAATGGGCACTTGTGTGAAGAGCGAAACAACATCGAAGCTCACGAGTAGGTCATTGGGTTGTAGGTCTTGTTTCTTTATAATTTCTATGAAGTGGAACGAGTTTTGTACGTATGAAGTGATGGATTCTGCATAGGGCTGGAGTTGTTTGGCAAGAAATTTGGCGAGGTTTTGTAGAGGTGAGCCTATGGAGCTGACTATGGGTCTGAGAGGTGTTCCTTCTTTGTGAATCTTGGGAGGCCGTAGAGCTTGGGACATCTGGATGATTTCTCTCTGGGGATGATGCTTGGCTTGATTTCTTCACTTAAGGGAGAGGCTTTTATTTTGGCTTTGGTGGTTTTTTCCAGGTAGGTGGTGGGGTCTGTGTTCAAAGGTATGTAAGCAGGGTCTTGTAGTAGGTTGGATAATTTGGCTTGGTAGTCGGATGTGTTCATCACCACTGTGGCATTGCCTTTGTCTGCTGGGAGAATGATTATGTTGTTGTCTTTCCTCAGGTTGGAGAGGGCTTTTTGTTCTTCTTTGTGTAAATTGCTTCTGGGTGGTTTGCTGGAGCAGAGGACATTGGTGACTTGAGTCTGATTTTGTTGGCTTCATCTGGGTTGATTTTGGTTAGGCTGGCTTCCACTCCGCATATGATGTTTTCGGTGGGGATGTGTCTGGGGGCGATTGCAAAGTTGAATCCTTTGGAAAGGACTTTGGTCTCTGCGATGGTGAGTGTCCTGTCTGATATGTTGTGAACTGTTTGTTTCATGGGCTGTTGTGTGGGGGTTGGGCTTCTGGCGTTTTCCAGTTTGTGGAGTTTGTTGGTGTGTGTGTCTGTCTTGTGGGAGGTCTCTGTTTCAGCTCTCCAGGCGGCCAGTTGCTTGGATTTGTTCCAGAGTGTTGGGTGGATTTTGTTGCTGAGTTTGAGGTGGAGAGTGAGTAGGTCTCTGTTGGTTTGATCTAGTAGGTATCTTTTCCTGTGTAGTTCGCTTCTGATTAGGGCTAGTTCTGTTCTTTTCAGGATCCTTTCACTGGATGGGGTTTTGAGTGGAATTTCAGTTGGAAGCTTGTGGGGATCACATTTTTGTCTCGGCAGTTGCGTAGGAATGCAATGTCACATAAGATGGTGGCTCTTCGGACTTCTAGTTTCTCGTAGGTTCTGGTCAGCTGGAAGGTTTCCTCCCGTAGAGGTCGGATATTTGTTTTCGTAGATTTTCACGGGTATAGGTATGCATGTTAGGGTGGATTCGGTTTCTTCCCGTGTAGAAATCTGGTTGTTTTGGCGACGTTTCGACGAGGTCTCACTCGTCATCTTCAGGCTGGTGTTCTGGCTTCTTTCTTCTTGAAGCAAAGTGTGGTCTCAGTTGAAGTCCTTCTATAAATACTGCTGGGGGTGTGGTTTGCTTGCTCTGTTGCTGATTGTAGGTTCCTTTGTTCCTTTGTTCTTTTGTGATCTGCTGTGTGGCTGAGGCGATCGTTAAGGGATTAACTGCTGATGGCTGTTTAGATGGCTGTTTACATGCTGGTGGGTTAGATGGCTGGTAGGTTCTGGCAGTATCCTGGGCTTTGGTGGAGTGGGGTCCTGTGTCTTGTGAATTCATTTTGGTCTGGCTACGTGTCTGTGGTCTCCCAATGTTTTTTTGGGGTGTGTGAGTGTGCTCCATGTGGTGACTGGAGTGGGGTGCCGCAGTAGATGGTGCAGTCGTGGTTTTGTTATTGGATGGGGGTTTCGTTTCATCTGTGGGAAGGGTCTGGGTTTGTGTTTGGTGTGGATGGAAGGTGGTGGCATCTTGTGTCCTTTTGGACCTGGTGTCAGTCTTTGTGACAGAGGCTCGTCTGTTGACCAGGGCTAGTTTCCAGATGTCAGGCAAGCGGGAGGTGTCATCACGTTTGTTCATGTTGTTTGGGTGTTTCTCTATTTCAATGGCTTCCATGATTATTCGACTGTTGAAGTGTTCAGTTTTGGAGATGAGTTTGGTTCTTTCAAAGTCAATTTCATGACCTGTTGTTTTTATGTGCTGGAAGAGAGAGGAAGATTTTTCTTCTTTTTGACTGCGTTCTTGTGTTCTGCGATGCGTGCGCTTATTCTCCTGTTTGTTTGTCCGATGTATGTGGCTGGACAGACTTTGCATGGTATTTCGTAGACTCCTTGGTTTTCTAGCTCAATCTTGTCTTTGGGGTTTCTTAAGATGTTGGCTATTTTTTGGTCGGTGCAAAAGGCTGTCTTGATATTGTGTTTGTGGAGAATTTTGCTGATTTTGTCTGTGGTGCCTTTGATGTAAGGGAGGAGGGCGGTGCCGTTGTTCTCTTCTGTTTCTTGGTTCTTGGGGGTGTTTCCTTTTGGATTAGTTTGGTGATGGTGTTTTTTTGGAATCCGTTCGCAATTAAAACATTCGAGAGAGTGTGTAATTCAGTTTTTAGGTGGTCTTTGTCAGCGAGGCGTTTGGTTCTGGAGATGAGGGTTTTTGCTACGGAGTTGATCTGTGCAGGGTGGTGGTGTGATTGTGCATTTAAGTAGCGGTTTGTATGTGTTTTTTTCTGGTAGATGGTATGTCCTAAGGAGCCGTCGGTTTTTTGTAGATTAGGACGTCCAGGAAGGGAAGTTGGTTGTTGGCTTCTATTTCCATAGTGAATTGTATTTTGGGGTGTAGGCTGTTGAGATGTGTGAGGAAGTTGTTCAGTTTATCTTTCCCGTGTGGCCAGATAACAAAGGTGTCGTCAACATATCTGAGCCAGAGTTTGGGTTTATGTTCGGACTTCTGTAACGCGTTGGTTTCAAAGTGTTCCATATATAGGTTTGCGATGACCGGTGAGAGGGGTGATCCCATGGGTGCTCCTTCTATCTGTTTGTATCTTTGTCCATTGTGGATGAAGTATGTGTTGGTTAGGCAGTGGTTGGTCAGATCTAGGATATGTTTGGGGGGGTTGTATTTGTTGTGGATAGCTGTCAAGGCTTCTTGAATGGGCACTTGTGTGAAGAGCGAAACAACATCGAAGCTCACGAGTAGGTCATTGGGTTGTAGGTCTTGTTTCTTTATAATTTCTATGAAGTGGAACGAGTTTTGTACGTATGAAGTGATGGATTCTGCATAGGGCTGGAGTTGTTTGGCAAGAAATTTGGCGAGGTTTTGTAGAGGTGAGCCTATGGAGCTGACTATGGGTCTGAGAGGTGTTCCTTCTTTGTGAATCTTGGGGAGGCCGTAGAGCTTGGGACATCTGGATGATTTCTCTCTGGGGATGATGCTTGGCTTGATTTCTTCACTTAAGGGAGAGGCCTTTGATGTAAGGCTCCTCCCTTACATCAAAGGCACCACAGACAAAATCAGCAAAATTCTCCACAAACACAATATCAAGACAGCCTTTTGCACCGACCAAAAAATAGCCAACATCTTAAGAAACCCCAAAGACAAGACTGAGCTAGAAAACCAAGGAGTCTACGAAATACCATGCAAAGTCTGTCCAGCCACATACATCGGACAAACAAACAGGAGAATAAGCGCACGCATCGCAGAACACAAGAACGCAGTCAAAAAAGAAGAAAAATCTTCCTCTCTCTTCCAGCACATAAAAACAACAGGTCATGAAATTGACTTTGAAAGAACCAAACTCATCTCCAAAACTGAACACTTCAACAGTCGAATAATCATGGAAGCCATTGAAATAGAGAAACACCCAAACAACATGAACAAACGTGATGACACCTCCCGCTTGCCTGACATCTGGAAACTAGCCCTGGTCAACAGACGAGCCTCTGTCACAAAGACTGACACCAGGTCCAAAAGGACACAAGATGCCACCACCTTCCATCCACACCAAACACAAACCCAGACCCTTCCCACAGATGAAACGAAACCCCCATCCAATAACAAAACCACGACTGCACCATCTACTGCGGCACCCCACTCCAGTCACCACATGGAGCACACTCACACACCCCAAAAAAACATTGGGAGACCACAGACACGTAGCCAGACCAAAATGAATTCACAAGACACAGGACCCCACTCCACCAAAGCCCAGGATACTGCCAGAACCTACCAGCCATCTAACCCACCAGCATGTAAACAGCCATCTAAACAGCCATCAGCAGTTAATCCCTTAACGATCGCCTCAGCCACACAGCAGATCACAAAAGAACAAAGGAACAAAGGAACCTACAATCAGCAACAGAGCAAGCAAACCACACCCCCAGCAGTATTTATAGAAGGACTTCAACTGAGACCACACTTTGCTTCAAGAAGAAAGAAGCCAGAACACCAGCCTGAAGATGACGAGTGAGACCTCGTCGAAACGTCGCCAAAACAACCAGATTTCTACACGGGAAGAAACCCGAATCCACCCTAACATGCATATATATATATATATATATATATATATATATATATATATATATATATATATATATATATATATATATATATATATATATGCATGTTAGGGGTGGATTCGGTTTCTTCCCGTGTAGAAATCTGGTTGTTTTTTGGCGACGTTTCGACGAGGTCTCACTCGTCATCTTCAGGCTGGTGTTCTGGCTTCTTTCTTCTTGAAGCAAAGTGTGGTCTCAGTTGAAGTCCTTCTATAAATACTGCTGGGGGTGTGTGGTTTGCTTGCTCTGTTGCTGATTGTAGGTTCCTTTGTTCCTTTGTTCTTTTGTGATCTGCTGTGTGGCTGAGGCGATCGTTAAGGGATTAACTGCTGATGGCTGTTTAGATGGCTGTTTACATGCTGGTGGGTTAGATGGCTGGTAGGTTCTGGCAGTATCCTGGGCTTTGGTGGAGTGGGGTCCTGTGTCTTGTGAATTCATTTTGGTCTGGCTACGTGTCTGTGGTCTCCCAATGTTTTTTGGGGTGTGTGAGTGTGCTCCATGTGGTGACTGGAGTGGGGTGCCGCAGTAGATGGTGCAGTCGTGGTTTTGTTATTGGATGGGGGTTTCGTTTCATCTGTGGGAAGGGTCTGGGTTTGTGTTTGGTGTGGATGGAAGGTGGTGGCATCTTGTGTCCTTTTGGACCTGGTGTCAGTCTTTGTGACAGAGGCTCGTCTGTTGACCAGGGCTAGTTTCCAGATGTCAGGCAAGCGGGAGGTGTCATCACGTTTATTCATGTTGTTTGGGTGTTTCTCTATTTCAATGGCTTCCATGATTATTCGACTGTTGAAGTGTTCAGTTTTGGAGATGAGTTTGGTTCTTTCAAAGTCAATTTCATGACCTGTTGTTTTTATGTGCTGGAAGAGAGAGGAAGATTTTCTTCTTTTTTGACTGCGTTCTTGTGTTCTGCGATGCGTGCGCTTATTCTCCTGTTTGTTTGTCCGATGTATGTGGCTGGACAGACTTTGCATGGTATTTCGTAGACTCCTTGGTTTTCTAGCTCAATCTTGTCTTTGGGGTTTCTTAAGATGTTGGCTATTTTTGGTCGGTGCAAAAGGCTGTCTTGATATTGTGTTTGTGGAGAATTTTGCTGATTTTGTCTGTGGTGCCTTTGATGTAAGGGAGGAGGGCGGTGCCGTTGTTCTCTTCTGTTTCTTGGTTCTTGGGGGTGTTTCCTTTTGGATTAGTTTGGTGATGGTGTTTTTTTGGAATCCGTTCGCAATTAAAACATTCGAGAGAGTGTGTAATTCAGTTTTTAGGTGGTCTTTGTCAGCGAGGCGTTTGGTTCTGGAGATGAGGGTTTTGCCACGGAGTTGATCTGTGCAGGGTGGTGGTGTGATTGTGCATTTAAGTAGCGGTTTGTATGTGTTTTTTTCTGGTAGATGGTATGTCCTAAGGAGCCGTCGGGTTTTTTGTAGATTAGGACGTCCAGGAAGGGAAGTTGGTTGTTGGCTTCTATTTCCATAGTGAATTGTATTTTGGGGTGTAGGCTGTTGAGATGTGTGAGGAAGTTGTTCAGTTTATCTTTCCCGTGTGGCCAGATAACAAAGGTGTCGTCAACATATCTGAGCCAGAGTTTGGGTTTATGTTCGGACTTCTGTAACGCGTTGGTTTCAAAGTGTTCCATATATAGGTTTGCGATGACCGGTGAGAGGGGTGATCCCATGGGTGCTCCTTCTATCTGTTTGTATCTTTGTCCATTGTGGATGAAGTATGTGTTGGTTAGGCAGTGGTTGGTCAGATCTAGGATGTGTAAGACCCTGCTTACATACCTTTGAACACAGACCCCACCACCTACCTGGAAAAAACCACCAAAGCCAAAATAAAAGCCTCTCCCTTAAGTGAAGAAATCAAGCCAAGCATCATCCCCAGAGAGAAATCATCCAGATGCCCCAAGCTCTACGGCCTCCCCAAGATTCACAAAGAAGGAACACCTCTCAGACCCATAGTCAGCTCCATAGGCTCACCTCTACAAAACCTCGCCAAATTTCTTGCCAAACAACTCCAGCCCTATGCAGAATCCATCACTTCATACGTACAAAACTCGTTCCACTTCATAGAAATTATAAAGAAACAAGACCTACAACCCAATGACCTACTCGTGAGCTTCGATGTTGTTTCGCTCTTCACACAAGTGCCCATTCAAGAAGCCTTGACAGCTATCCACAACAAATACAACCCCCAAACACATCCTAGATCTGACCAACCACTGCCTAACCAACACATACTTCATCCACAATGGACAAAGATACAAACAGATAGAAGGAGCACCCATGGGATCACCCTCTCACCGGTCATCGCAAACCTATATATGGAACACTTTGAAACCAACGCGTTACAGAAGTCCGAACATAAACCCAAACTCTGGCTCAGATATGTTGACGACACCTTTGTTATCTGGCCACACGGGAAAGATAAACTGAACAACTTCCTCACACATCTCAACAGCCTACACCCCAAAATACAATTCACTATGGAAATAGAAGCCAACAACCAACTTCCCTTCCTGGACGTCCTAATCTACAAAAAACCCGACGGCTCCTTAGGACATACCATCTACCAGAAAAAAACACATACAAACCGCTACTTAAATGCACAATCACACCACCACCCTGCACAGATCAACTCCGTAGCAAAAACCCTCATCTCCAGAACCAAACGCCTCGCTGACAAAGACCACCTAAAAACTGAATTACACACTCTCTCGAATGTTTTAATTGCGAACGGATTCCAAAAAAACACCATCACCAAACTAATCCAAAAGGAAACACCCCCAAGAACCAAGAAACAGAAGAGAACAACGGCACCGCCCTCCTCCCTTACATCAAAGGCACCACAGACAAAATCAGCAAAATTCTCCACAAACACAATATCAAGACAGCCTTTTGCACCGACCAAAAAATAGCCAACATCTTAAGAAACCCCAAAGACAAGATTGAGCTAGAAAACCAAGGAGTCTACGAAATACCATGCAAAGTCTGTCCAGCCACATACATCGGACAAACAAACAGGAGAATAAGCGCACGCATCGCAGAACACAAGAACGCAGTCAAAAAAGAAGAAAAATCTTCCTCTCTCTTCCAGCACATAAAAACAACAGGTCATGAAATTGACTTTGAAAGAACCAAACTCATCTCCAAAACTGAACACTTCAACAGTCGAATAATCATGGAAGCCATTGAAATAGAGAAACACCCAAACAACATGAATAAACGTGATGACACCTCCCGCTTGCCTGACATCTGGAAACTAGCCCTGGTCAACAGACGAGCCTCTGTCACAAAGACTGACACCAGGTCCAAAAGGACACAAGATGCCACCACCTTCCATCCACACCAAACACAAACCCAGACCCTTCCCACAGATGAAACGAAACCACCATCCAATAACAAAACCACGACTGCACCATCTACTGCGGCACCCCACTCCAGTCACCACATGGAGCACACTCACACACCCCAAAAAAACATTGGGAGACCACAGACACGTAGCCAGACCAAAATGAATTCACAAGACACAGGACCCCACTCCACCAAAGCCCAGGATACTGCCAGAACCTACCAGCCATCTAACCCACCAGCATGTAAACAGCCATCTAAACAGCCATCAGCAGTTAATCCCTTAACGATCGCCTCAGCCACACAGCAGATCACAAAAGAACAAAGGAACAAAGGAACCTACAATCAGCAACAGAGCAAGCAAACCACACCCCCAGCAGTATTTATAGAAGGACTTCAACTGAGACCACACTTTGCTTCAAGAAGAAAGAAGCCAGAACACCAGCCTGAAGATGACGAGTGAGACCTCGTCAAACGTCGCCAAAACAACCAGATTTCTACACGGAAGAAACCCGAATCCACCCTAACATGCATACCTATACCCGTGAAAATCTATTTAAAAATATATATATATATATATATATATATATATATATATATATATATATATATATATATATATATATATATATATATATATATATATATATCCCCACAGACAAACCAGCAGCAACTAAACAACTCCAAGATTCATGCCTTTCACCCCAAGGTGCAAGGAGGAGTCATATTAGGGAAACGTGTCTTCTGAATTTAGAGGACAAGTAGATAGTGAAAACAATTGTTTGCTTCGTCATTAATTTACTGTGCAAGTTATTTTCTGCCACTGAATCAGAAATGGAAGATGGCATGGTTGACATGGTCAAGTATTTACCCACACAGAGAGTTTTAGTAAAGAAAGAATTGATATGTCATATAGGGTCACGAGGAGTCGATCACGACTGAAACAACAACAACAACAACAACAGCAGCAGCAGCAACAACAACAGCAACAACATAGCCAGTCAGTAAACTGCTGTCAAGCCTCTGCTGAGTTCAATCCTGATGGGATCAGATAGCCAGTTCAGGATTGACCCAGTCTCCCATTTTCCAAGTTTGCTAGAATGACTACTTAGTCGGATGGGGAGCAAAGCTGTGGTTTGCATACTTATGTTTTAAGCCACTCAGAGAGAGCTTTTAGCACTATGCGGCAGTATTATTGGCTGAAACAAAGACATGCAATTTGACTGTAGCAATTTGACCTTGTAATAATAATTGTAGGCCATCAAGTTAGTCCAAACGTATGGCGACCCATCCTAGGTTTTGTAATTACTCAGGGGGTTTTAAGTGTTCAGGGTGGTTTATCCGTCTGTCCTTCTGGTGGCTCTATGGGACAATGCAGCTTCTCTGAGGTTGGATAGGTAGCAGTATGTGTATTCCAATCAGCCACATATCCTCCTAGTGATCTCATCTGGCCCCTCTTCCTAGATGCACAGTGGAGATTCATACTCCCAGCCCTGGCTTTCCAAATAACTGAGCTATAACAGATTCATAGCCCTATTTAGGCTTTCAAAGAGAATTTCATTTGCAAGCATGACCATGGTCTGAGTACTAGCACTGACCCCACCTTCCCCTGTCTCCATGTGAGGAACTAGGGGACATACACTCAAATTGAGGGCTGGCCTGGGACAGTAAGAACAGACAAAATATTTTTTTCACCCAGTGCGTTGTTAGTCTGTGGAACTCCCTGCCACAGGATGTGGTGATGGCATCTGGCCTGGATGCCTTCAAAAGGGGATTAGACAGATTCCTGGAGAAAAAGTCCATCACAGGTTACAAACCATGATGAAGATGTGTAATCTCCAGGCTTAAAACCGGGGTACGTCAAGGATCAGATGCAGAGGAGTGGTATGCAGGTGCGCTCCCGGACGCATCTGGTGGGGCCACTGTGAGATACAGGAAGCTGGACTAGATGGGTCCTTGGCCTGATCCAGCATGTCTCTTCCTATGTTCTTATGTTCATATTCTCCAGCCAATCAACAGCTTAGGTCTCTAGCTACAGAGCTTGTGGTTGTGTGTTTAGTTCCCAACTGTGCCTCCTTGAGAGGGGATGGACTTGATTATTCATTAGTCTCCCATCCAGCGCTGCAGTTCAAGGGCTATTGTTATTATTGACAGGGAACTCTGGTTTATCAGCATTATCTACTGTGTGAAGAGGCTCCAACGCATAGCAGAAGACTTAATTTTCAAATTGCTCCTCTTCCATGCAGGCAGTGCTAAAGTCCATGTTGGGATCCAAGCTTACCCCTGCTCATGCTTTTCCGTTAACACTGTTTGGAGTGCTGGAACAGGCTTATGTAACCTGATCCTGTACAAATGGTGTCCCCATTAATTTGGAATACAGTTTCCTTGGGAAAAACGGACTTGTCTTCTTTGAGTCACGTACGTCATTTAACATCACAGTGGCTGCCGGTGAAATCATGGGATGCTTTCCCATGAAAGACATTTGTTAGGCTTCTTTGTGGGGAGAGAAAGCTAAGCAAATACATAGTTCATTTAAAATTATATAAATAATGCATTTGGAATTTGGACGTCTTGGATTAAGTCTGTTTGTTTAGCAGTGTAAAATGTTTGAACGTATGTCAGGCATTGTTTCCCTTTTCAAAGACTGTTCCGCAAAATGCTGAGAATTCAGTCTGCATCAAAGACGTTTGATAAGGTTGAGGAAAAATCATGACATCTCTCCATTGGGGATTGCTTATTAAAAGTCACTGTGCACAGCAATTGTTCCAAGCTGCTCCTTATGTTTCAAGAAGGATTTCTGCTAACTAGTGTTCTTTGGAATCCATTCAAATTACTATCTGAATATTTTTGGCAGTGAAGCCTTATGTCTGATGACTAATGCAGTTTAAAAGGTCAAGGAATAATATGCTAAGGGCATAGCTTCAGAACTCGAACCCCATTAATATGCAAAGATATGGCATATCTTTCAAGTTATATATTAGGAGTAACTCCAGTTGTTTGCTGTTTCTGGCACAATATATGCAACTGATCGAAATGTTAACCACAAGTGGAAATAGAAATAATAAGCAGAGGCTGGAGAGAAATACTTGACAGAAGGGTCTGGAAAGGAGTGATTAACCCTAGCAGAGTTGTGAAGGTCTACAGAAAATCCTATACAGTATATTACTTGGCTGGCAAATTTGCCAGAGAGTTTAGGGGAATGATCAAATACAGAATCCTTGAATTACATTTATTGAGTGCAGTACCTGTGTAGCATGGGGGCAGGTCCTCCATTTCCAATGAAGGCTGCCCTGCATTGCTATGAGATTTACGGAGATGGAGATGGGTTGAGGTATGTATTGCCTCCATACCCTGTTTTTGAACGTTTCCGAAATTTCAGAAGCTAAGCAGGGTCAGCCCTGGTTAGTACTTGGATGGGAGACCACCAGGGAATACCAGGTGTTGTAGGCACCTGGAGTAGGAACTTGCAAGCCACTCCAGTATTCCTGCCAAGAAAACTTCATGGACATGGGGTCACGAAGAGTCGGTCACGACTGTAACGACACAACACACACACACACACCCCAAGAATTTATTTTTTCTGTTAGCAACGATTCCATAGTTGCCCATTTCATACTCAAGCCTGTTGTTCTTCAAACACATCATCCTTCTGGACTGATAATATGTCATTGTGAAACAAAACATTTAACTCCAGTTCATTGCTGCCAGATGCGGTTGACTAAGTCTTCCAATCCTTGTTTCCCATCTTAAATAGGCTGTTTCAGGATATTCTACCTATTTCAGATTTCCAGTAGGAAATACATGGTTGATAGAATCTGGAAGTTGAGTCATAGCAACTGGACTTCTTTTATTGAGAGATTGAAACATTTTGCTACTCATCCAAACAGCTTCGTCAGTCATGAATGAGCAGCGAAATGTTTCAATCTCTCAATAAAAGTCCAGTTGCCATGACTCAGCTTCCAGATAAACTCACCTGGATGACTGAGAAGCTTCACAGACATGGTTGATATCATGTTTTTATTAATGTTGGTGGTTCCAAATAGTTTATAGCCACAGCAATTAAATAGAGGCCAAGTTAATATTCATCAGTAAAACAAACATCTTAACAGCTCAGGACCATGGAAAACATGAACATAACATATTGATGCATAAGGATAGATGGTATATTTTCAAAAAGAGTATAACAATTAAAGGTGCTTTGTCATAGGCTTCCAATTTTCTAAAATTTCACAGTCAAAACCTGAGAGAAGTGGTGATGCCCAAACAGGCTGTAAATTAAATAGATGGATAGACAGATGCATAGGTAGAAAGAAAGACAGATAACCTTATTTTGATGAAAAATGTGCATCAACAAAAAGCAACATTTACAGTTTCTTCATCATATTTTACTCCCCATTCCTTTTTTTTCATATGTGTGAAAAATCAGTTTCAGTTTTTTAACTAAACTAAATTCCTCCCTCCCTTCCTTCCTTCCTTCCTTCCTTCCTTCCTTCCTTCCTTCCTTCCTTCCTTCCTTCCTTCCTTCCTTCAGTTCCATAATTTAAAATTATGAATGTATGTAAAATATAAGCACATTGAAAACAAATTAAAGTGTTAAGATAATTAGGCTATTTTTGACCAGAAGTGGGTTACTTCAATATTATCTCAACTATTTGCCAGATCTTCTTTCGCACATGTGGTGGGGCACAAATTGTATTCATGTATCTGCTGCATTGATTGAATTTCACTAGTAGTGACTATGCCTCCTTTAAAATTCAACAAAGAATCTTTGGTTCTGAAATAGAACATTTCTGTTAGTCCATGGTCATTAGTAAGGAGGTAGAGCTTTTTGATGGTGGGCAGTATCGAACACAAATACAAATCTATTATTGCTTCACAACCAACCAGACTGTGTATATAAATAGAAATAAAACCAGGTAAAACTGTGCTCACGACCTGGGGTTCAATCCCAGGTAGCAGGCTCGAGGTTCACTCAGCCTTCCATCCTTCCGAGGTAGGTAAAATGAGTACCCTGCTTCCGGGGGGGGGGGCAATGTGTAGCCTGCACACTGTAATTAAAAATTGTAAACTGCCCAGAGACTACTTAAAGTGGTATGGGGCGGTATATAATGTAAATGCATCTAAATGATTAGAAAGGCATTAATAATAAGAATTAGACATGGGCACGACTAGGCGAAATACTCGTTTCCGTTTTCGGTTCTCATTATCGTTACGTAATGGGTAACGGTAACGAGAATTACTCCGCTCCAGCTCGAACCCGAACCAAAAAAGAAAAATTGGGTCTGATTTTTTGTTGTTGTTCATGGCATCGCGGCAATCGCGCAATGCTAAGCAGCACGGAAAAAAGTTTAAAACATAACCCCCCCCGATTCCCGGCCATAAAAGCAGGTGAAAATATGCCTGCCTCAGTGAGAGCACCTACCGAGGGGTGGTTTCTGGGGGGGTCCCCGGCCTTCCCCTCCCCTCTCCTGTTCTGGGCTGCTTGCACCAGGCTGGGGGGGGGTCATCCTCGTCGTCTCCATTTGCCATGCGGTGCGGGGGGATCCAAAATGGCGACCGCAATTTTTCTTTTGAAATTGTGGTCCAAAAACCCACCAAAGCACCACAGAAACATGTGAAAATTAGGTATTTTAAATGCCTGAATTTTTATAGTAGCAGCAGTGGGTTTTTAATAGCAATAAAATGTCGTATTGATTTTATTTTATTTTATTTTATTTTTATTTTTTTACACCTGCGCATGCACAATGATGGGCTGGCCATGGGATGGGACCATGCAAATTTTTGGAGCCATTCCACCAATTGCATGGCCAGGTTTTGCTGAGACTTCTGGATGTGCCAGAGAGGGCATAAAAAGCCCACCAACCCTAACCCTAACCCTAACCCTAACCCTAACCTGAACCGTTACCCTAAGCCTAGCCCTAACCCTAACCCTAACCCTAACCCTAACCCGAACCCGAACCCGAACCTGAACCCTAACCTGAACCACTACCCTAAGCCTACCCCTTACCCTAACCCCAACCCTAACCCAGATTCGTACACAAGTACACTTCCATTCTTAGTGGGTCAGAGTGATACACCCAGAGAGGTGCCTTCAACTCAGAGACCCACTCCCTCCCTCCCTAAGCGTAACCTGTACGGCAGTACTCCAGTATGCTTTCCTTCTTAGTGAGTCAGAAAAGCACCGACGAGGTTCCTCTGACACACTAACCCCCAAATGTTCTTAGTGAGACAGAGAAGTGCCAACAAGGTTTCCTGTCACACTAACAACAACCCCAACATAATTATAACGGCGGCTACATGTTACGCTCCCTACACCACTGTACAAACGACAGATGACAAACGGAAATGACAAATTTTTGAAAAATTTCGCGACAAACGGAAACGAGCCGAAACGGGCCCATCCCGACAAACGACAACTCGAAACGTAATTTTTTCTGGTCATGCCCATCTCTAATAATAATATAATAAAGTATTCTCAAGCATGTACCAAGTTTCAAGATTAACTTGAAGATACTGAGAACCGGGCAATAAGCTCCTTCTTTACGTGGCTTCGTTAATAAATATAGCAATCCTATCGATATAACGTATAATAGTCTGTCCTAGTTATCAGAAGTAAAACTGTACATAAATCAGGTGGGCAGTATAATGTGCCACCGAAAGGTCAACAAATGATGCTCTGGTTAATTTATATGTTTATATGTTTCAAACCATGATTTTCTTTTTTATATTTAAGGTTTCACCCACACTGTTCCTGTGAGGTGTAAAGTTCACCTGCTCTGGAATTAGAAGAAGTCCAGTTTTAGGGGCTAGACAGTTTGCTTAAACACTGTTTAAGTAGCATAATAGCGAGATTGCCCCATAATCTATGGTGTCTGAGGGTTCTTTGCTTGGTTTCAGTATAGTGATTACTTTAATCTTCCACTATATTTTTGGAACTTGTTTACTCGTCCAGGTGTTTTTAAAGAGCTGAAGGGGCCATTCCTTTGTGCTTTAACCAAAATATTGAATTTGCTCAACTCAGACATCTGAAGTGCCACCGCTTTGCTATTCCTACATCTTTTGATGGCTTCCTCTAGTTCCATCAATATTTCAGCAATAGAAAGTTCATTGGATTCACTCTGGATCTCTTTTCTTATGTTTTATTTTTATTATGCATTGGTTGGTCCTTCCTGCCAGCAGCAGTTGGTGTGCTATTTGTTTGGGGGTTCAATTTGCATATAAAATTAAAATGCTCCAATTCATAGGTCACAAATCACATTCCCAAAGAGATGATGGTCATTTACATCAATGATCTAACATGAACAATAGCAAAGTAATGGTTTAAATGGAGATTAAGTTATGATAGACTAGGGCACAGAACACATGGAGATTAAATCAATTTATCTCAATCACTGTCAAGATAATTAATAGTTACAGAGCAATGAAATGCTTCATAAGGAAAGGCTACGTAAATGCATATGAGTCTCGTAATATTTAAATCCACATACACAAACAAACACAGAGCTGACCCATCTCTGCCCAGCCACAATGGCACTTCCTGACTGGCAACACTGTTTGAGGCGAGGAGCTCCAGCGGCCCCTTTTCCTTACTGGCAAGTGGGCAAGGCTGCCTTGGATGAGAAGTGAAACATTTTGACCCCACAAGAAAAGAAGTTCAGTTGCCATGACTTAACTTCCAGATGTAGAAAGCTATGCATTTCTGTTTGTGGGCTGGGCCCTGTGTAGTTATCTGCAGCAAATAATCTGTTTCTCCTTTCCTTCCTTTCTTCGCTAAGAATCTACAGAAGCAGGATTTAAAAACTGACTATAAAAAACACAGCACATTGGAATTATAATTAGATTACCTTTATTGGCATAAAAACAGCAAAACATAGTCAAGCGGGTCTGCTAAATGCCCATGTTTACAGAATCCCCAATGCAAACAGGCTGAAACGTTCCAACAGGAACAGGATTTCGGCTCCTAACAAATGAACAAAGAAAGTCTGCCACTCTTTCCACAATATCTACCACCTCCAATAATAACATAAAGTGCACCCTATCCACATAGCAGGCTGCAACTAAAAGACAACTGTATCCCCATGTTTGCTTGTTCAGCTTAAGTATTTGTGTGTGGAAATCGGCATGTGACTTTTTTTCAGTTCCGCAACAAAATATCTTTAGTTTTTAATGTTAATTGTCCATTGCCTGAGAAATAAATGTTAACAGATTTAAAAATAATGTTTAAAACAACATCAAAACCCCATTACAGGGTTGCGCCTTCTGTGAACTCAAATCTTTGTGTTCACAGAAGACAATAAATCCTTTTTATTAAATCTTGCCCAGAAATTTCCCTGCTCCCTGTTCTCCTTGCCTGTTTCGAAGTACACAAGCCCATGCTGTTGCCTGCCTTAAAATAAGGAGCAAAAAAAAGCAAAGAGTAATGATAAGCATGAGAATAGAGGATGCTGGGAGGACATGCATTTCAGAATATATTCCCCAGGGCTTTCATAACAGATTTGCTCATATGTATCTTTGACATCCAGTTTCCTCATTTGATCTGCATCCAGCTGTCCCTGGTCACTCCATGAGCTCTGCTCTCTATTAGGCCACCTCTCCTGTCATCCATTTCTGGTTATTTCCATGGTTATCAGACTGCAGCACTTCACAGGAGCCGAACATAGCTAAATTCATCATGGTCAATATAGATCTCTCCGAACAAGAGCTCTTTGCAAGGGATGGGACCACATGAGTTCTGAACTCACATTTCCCCCATCTGGGGAAAAAGAGAATATGTGTTTTATCAAAGCCATGTTTTGCATCTTCCTTCACATTAGGAGGTGAAGACTGTGCAACAGAAAAAGTAAGGCTTTTCCTCCAAGTTCTTTCTTTCTCTCTTTGGCTGATACTTCACGTCCCTCTCGCTGCAGTTCGCGGCCCCGCTGGAGACCGGTTTGAAGAAACGTAACCTCACATCCTTGTGGGGTCAATTCGAGTTCGAAGGAACGTAACCTCACGTCCATGTGGGGTCAATCCGGGTTCACCCCGACCACGGCCCCTGAACTGCGCTCCAAGAGAGGTGAGAGATTCCCGTCCTGGAGCTCGGGAATCTTTTCAATCCACTTCTCGATCTGTGTTGGAAACCGATTTCAACACCAAAGCAAGTTCACCTCGGCTCGAGGAAGGACGTGAAGTAACCACCTTAATGAGCATCCACGACAACCACACAACAAAAGTCTCCCAGTTGCACAACCCTGCCCTATATATATTGAAGACATAGATTACGGGTCTGGGAAATACGGGTTATATTTAAAGGATGTGAGTTGAAAGCAGACATCATTTAATAGTTGCAAGGTCAGTGTCCCTGGGAAGAAAACCTGAAAGGGTTTTTATTTTGCTTTGTTTTTACAACAACAACAACAACAACAACAACAACAACAACACTTGTTGGATGAAAACTTGTTGGTCAAAAATGGGCGTGGCCTAGGGGGCTCTTCAGAAAAAGCGATTTGAAAAGCGGGCAGTGATTTTTAAGGCGATTTGTCTTTAAGGAAAAGACAAATTTCCTGCTAACAATAGCCCTCTTCTGCTTGAAGACATGAAATGATGGTGTGGGAATGTAGGAGAGCCCTGCCTCCATAGCCACACCCAGCCACCTGGCAGACTGATATGTCTAATATTTACTTCAAAGATCTTCAGAAGCATGTGTAGATATATCCCACTGAATGTGCTAACCATACATTCATGATTGCAAGAACCGATATGGCAGGGCTGCCAATTACAGACAGTTATACCTGCATGGATGTGAACGTGCTTATGGATAACATTTGTAAGTTGTGAAAGACCATCTGATAGATAAGACCAAGAGAGGCGTTATTGTAAATAATGAAATTCCTAGGGGTGTTTGGGGTGTTTTCCCCCAACTATTATCTCCTTTCCCAAATAGATTTCCTATTATAAGTTTCCAGTTTGCATTTGCAATGGCAGTCATACATTCTATACCTTGGAGGACATTTCCCCATCCTCACACGAGCTGCCTATCTAAAAATAGATAATGCAACTTTATTGACAGGACTTGTCTGCAGTCCACTATAGGTGCTTTCTGCCTCCCTATAAGAAGCAATAATGGATTTGGTTGCTAGGTTGCTACTCCATCCAAGGCTGTGGGGCAAATAAGGCTGTCCAGCAGCTGAACAAGAGTGCTGAAATTGTTGGCTGCAAAGTTGGCAGCTCAAATTCTGGGTGCCACGCAGCAAAGCGATCTCCCCGCTGTTAACCCCAGCTCCTGCCAACCTAGCTGGTCGAAAGCATGCAAATGCAAGTAGATAAATAGGTACCGCTGTAAAAAGCGGGAAGGTAAATAGTGTTCATGCATAGCCATGCTGGTCACATGGCCGTGGACTTGCACAACACTGGCTCTTTGGCTTGGAAATGGAGATAAGCATCGCTCCCAGAGTCAGACATGACTAGCACACAAGTGTGGGGAAACTGTGACCTTTACCTTTTTAAAACTTGTATCAAAGTCAATATTTCTTTGTTTCAAATTTCTTTGCTTCTTTTTTTTTCTTGTTTGGGCATTTCGTTCTTTATTTTTTTGTGCAATGGAATAAAATAAACACTTTGCTGGGGGGTTGGAAGCTTTGGAGTTTTGTAACATAGCCAGATGTGTACCTTTTGCCCTTAATGCTACGATTTTCTACTGTGGCCAGAAAATGTGATGAGATATTTACTGAAATTGTAGAAGTGTTATTTCTACCTCTTTTGACATGGCTCCTGTGAGTCACATTCCTCCCCCATCACATTATGAAATGGAAGTGGTAGGTGTGCAGATCTCTTCTCAGAATTTTACCCCTCTCCTTTTATCTTGGGTTTTTGTTTACTTCAGATCAGCAGTGTCACGACCAGAACTAAATACCTCATTTCAGATTGTGATTGTTTGACCAGATTTTGCACTTTTCTGCTTTTCAATATTGATGAAGACTCTGAATGCCTCTTGAGTCTCTAATACGAAGTTGCAGCTTTTGTGACCTTTTGTGAACTCAGTGCAATTTTTTTTAAAAAAGAAGGGCTCTTGTGTGGAAACTTTCCACATTAATAGTTCCTTTTCCTTTCAGAATTTATGACACTAACATTACTTGGGCTCAGTTAGGCTAAGAAGCCCCTGCCTTCTGTTGTGTGATGCAAACAGCTGAGGTTATGGGAAATAAGCAATATTCCTTGTTTGTATTAGAGGAAAACAGCAGTTGTTGTTTTTTTTTTCAGCAGCCAGGCAGATGTGTGTAGAACATATTTGTATAATGAATTTTGTGGTTTTCCTAAACTAACCAAACAGGGGAAAGCCTCGTGTTTTTCCCAACACTTACTACAAGATAAACATTTTCTCAAAAGTAATACAAACAGAAATAATTCTTCATTTTTTAAAAATAGCAGAAAACGAGAATACTACTTAATTAATGCAAACTAGGCACATTTTTGTCTACTTAAAAAAAGTAATTCTATTCTCTTATGCCTTGCATATAAATCTTGGGAATGTCATTATACCTCACGCTGAATCAGGCAATGCCACCCTTGTTGCTTTTAAGCTTCCTTTGGAAGAAAATGTTGTTTTAACACATGTCTAGACTGCACCTTGTTAAAAAGCTTTTAATCCCCTTTACTCAAAAAAAAAAAAAAAAGCATTACTGCAACTCACAATTAATACAACTTTTAAATTGCTTTCGCCAGTGGGTGGAAAAGCTCACACCACTTTTCCAGGAACTGCTAAGTTGGGACAATCATTAAATTTATTGTGAAGTCCATCTATTATATAATAACAAACTTGGTTATTTAAAAATTGAGGTTTTAGCATTCCAATTCATCACATAAGAACAAAAAGGGGAAAATGGTAAACACATTCTACAAAGTAAAAACAATCTGCTAAAAACAGGATACCAAAATGGGCAAAGCTTTCAAACAATAAACTTTTCTATTTTATTCTGTGGTGTTATATTAAATGGTACTATAAATCAGTGTTTCTCAACCTGTGGGTCCCCAGATGTTCCTGAACTGCAACTCCCAAAAATCCCTTCCAGCACAGCGAGTGGTGGAGGCTTCTGGGAGTTGCAGTCCAAGAACATCTGGGGACCCACAGGTTGAGAAACACTGCTATAAATACTTTAATAAACCAACTGAGTGACCCAACAAATGTTTCTTGGTTTACTGGATAAGCTCTAATTCTGTCCATGTGTTGTAGGGATGGGTGAGAATTTCTTTTCAATTCATTTTTATAAGAATTTCTAGAATTTCATGTTTCATATTTGGGAATAAAAGAAGTTGAAACTGTAACAACCCATTGACCAAATTAGTACAGTTATTTGTAGAAGGTTTGTGCACGTTACTGCCCCAAGTGATGGGACACCAGGGTGGGTGCTAGTCTAAGTCAGGTACCAGTTAGATGCAATTAGCTGCTGCTAGTTATACAGACTGTACATAATAGCATAAGAACATAAGAAGAGCCATGCTGGATCAGGTCAAAGGCCCATCTAGTCCAGCTTCCTGTATCTCACAGTGGCCCCATTAGATGCATTTGGGAGTCCATGAAACTAGATCTCTGTCTCCTGATACCACTCCTGGATACCACTCCTGATACCACGCCTGGAGATTACACATCTCCATCATGGTTTGTAACCTGTGATGGACTTTTCCTCCAGGAATCTGTCCAATCCCCTTTTGAAGGCATCCAGGCCAGATGCCATCACCACATCCTGTGGCAGGGAGTTCCATAGACTAACAACGTGCTGGGTGAAAAAATATTTTCTTTTGTCTGTTCTTACTCTCCCAGCCCTCAATTTGAGTGTATGTCCCCTAGTTCTGGTATTTTGTAAGAGGGAGAAGAGCTTCCCTCTATCCACTTTACTCATGCCCTGCATTATTTTGTACGTCTCAATCATATCCCCCCTCAGGCGCCTTTTTTCCAGTCTAAAGAGTCCCAAATGTTTTAGCCTTTCCTCATAAGGGAGGTGCCCCAGCCCAGTAATCATTTTAGTTGCTCTCTTCTGCACCTTTTCCAGTTCCACTATGTCTTTCTTGAGATGCGGTGACCAGAATTGTACACAATACTCCAGGTGCAGCCTTACTATTGTTTTGTATAATGGCATTATAATGTTGGCTGTTTTATTTTCAATCCCCTTTTTGATAATCCCTAGTAGAGATGGGCACGACCAGGAAAAATGACGTTTTGAGTTGTCGTGTGTCGGAGCCAGCCCGTTTTGGCTCGTTTCCGTTTGTCGCAAAATTTTTCAAAAATTTGGCATTTCGTTTGTTGTTTGTCGTTAGTACTGGTTTAGGGGGGGTTAAGGTAGCGGGATCCTGGAGGCACCTCTCTGGGGTGGGTGCCTCCTCTGGCCCGCTACGAAGGGAAGGCATTTAGCAGGCTCCTGGAGGCACCTCTCTGGGGTGGATGCCTCCTCTGGCCCCCTACAAAGGGAAAAGGAAGGGTACATAACCGTGTAGCCATTGCGTACCAAGTGGCACTGGCAGAGGCACCTCTCTTTTGGGTGCCTCTAGCTCACTAAGAAGGGCAGCATACTGGCGTACAGAGTTTTTTGGAACTTTGGACTGGTGAGCGAGGTGAGAGAAGAATGCCTCTGCTGGGCGCCCTCTGGCTCACTAAGAAGGGAAATGTACTTGCGTGTAGTGCAATGCGAGTACAGATCTGGCTTAGGGATGGGGTTAGGGCAAGGGCTAGGCTTAGGGTTATTATGGGTAAGGTTAGGGTGAGTTCGTGGGCTGCACCTCTGGGTGCCTCTGACCCACTAAGAAGGACAGTGTACTGGCGTATGGGTTAGGGTTAGGGTTAGGGTTAGGGTTAGGGCTAGGGTTATAGTGGGCTTTTTATGCCCGACTGGCACATCCCAGAAGTCTCAGTCAAAACCTGGCCAAGTGGCCATGCGATTGGTGGAATGGCTCCAAAAATTTGCATGGTCCCATCCCATGGCCAGCCCATCATTGCGCAGGTATAAAAAAATAAAAATAAAAATAAAATAAAATAAAATCAATGGGATTGGAGACAGACGTTTATTGCAAGAAAAACCCACTGCTGCTACTGTAAAAATTCAGGCAGTTAAAATACCTAATTTTCGCATGTTTCTGTGTGGTGCTTTGGTGGGTTTTTGGACCACGATTTTAAAAAAAATATTGTGGTTGCCATTTTGGATCCCCCCGCACCGCATGGCATGGTGAGACGACGAGGATGCCCCCCACCAGAGCAGCCCAGGACAGGAGAGGGGGGAGGCCGGGGGACCCCCCCCAGAAACCACCCCTCTGGTAGGTGCCCTCACTCAGGCAGGCATATTTTCGCCTGCTTTTTTGGCCGGGAATCGGGGTTTTTTTAACTTTTTTTCTGTGCCGCTTGGCATCGCGCGATTGCCGCGATGCCATGAATGACAACGACAAATCAGACCCAATTTTTCTTTTATCGGTTCGAGTTCGAGTTCTGACGGCTTAATTGTCGTTACTGTTTCCGTTGCATAACGGAAACGAGGAACGAAAAAGGAAACGAGAATTTCGCCAAGTCGTGCCCATGTCTAATCCCTAGCATGGAATTGGCCTTCTTCACCGCTGCCACACATTGGGGAGACACCTTCATGGAGCTGTCCACCAACACACCAAGATCTCTTTCTTGATCTGTCACGGATAACTCAGAGCCCATGAGTTGATAGATGAAGTTTGGATTTTTTGCCCCAATATGCATTACTTTACATTTTACTACATTAAAACGCATTTGCCATTTCGTAGCCCATTCCCCCAGTTTGGAGAGATCCTTCTAGAGCGCTTCACAATCTTCTCTGGTTTTTACCACACGGAAAAGTTTTGTGTCATCTGCAAACTTGGCCACCTCACTGCTTATCCCTGTCTCGAGGTCATTTATGAACAGATTGAAAAGCACCGGTCCCAGGACAGAGCCCTGGGGCACACCGCTTTTCACTTCTGTCCATTGTGAAAATTTCCCATTGACACCTACTCTTTGTTTCCGGGATCTCAACCAGTTCTCAGTCCATAAGAGGACCTGCCCTCTTATCCCCTGACTGTGCAATTTTCTCAGCAGCATCTGGTGAGGGAGTGTGTCAAAAGCCTTTTGAAGACGAATAGGTTTCTAGCCAATGTGGAAGATATTGACAGACCTATTTTTCCTGGCCCAAAGCATTGTCTTTAACTCTTAAAAGTATGGATACAAATCCTTGTGTTCTCTACAGTATGAATGCTAAATCAGGGTTATTGCTACCTCTTTGTTCTTTTCCATGAGATGGTCCTCACGTTGATACATCACAAGGAAGAGAACAACAGAAGGTTTGCTATGCAGGGGATCTATGTATCTAAGGAATTTGTCCAGTACAGGCGGGAAGAGATTTTGACAGACCTATTCAGGATCAGACTGAGGAAAAAGCTAAAGTGGCAGGTTTTGCTGTCTCTCATCTCATGATACAATAGCATCTGCCAGCACAGAGGATGGAGGACATGAAAGAAGCACCCCCACACAAATGATCCAAGGACTGTGAACATGTTCAGGCATCCCATGGGCAAGGAGAGTACCCTGTTGGCTGATCCCTTCTACTCCAAAATCAACTTTGGACTGCTTTCAATACAAATTGAGAACAAACACCCAAAGAGGATTACCTTTTCCTTCAGGGGAACCAGCATCCCAGTTAAAACTTTTATACAGGATGTGATGAGTTTGGCATGGTGGCTACATGATCAGTTGCAGAAGGGAGGAAAGGATAGAGAAAATATGCTGTATGAGTGGAGGTCTGCTTGTATCCCGTTGCATACAGCCCAGCATGCTCTTCCATTGCGTTGGCCAGAGTGCCAAAGCTTTGATTGTTTCTTTCCCTTCTCTCCTGTGATCATTTCATCCCCAGTCCAAGTACAGACATGGATGCATCAAAAAAGGTACTTGACTTCCGCTAAAGCTCGAACTTTTCCAAAGGAATAGGTTTTGTGCAGGATAGACAGAACCCCACCACATTCTTTTCTATTTGAGTTGCCTAATGTTATTTTTGTTAGGTGTCATCGAGTCGCTATGATGACCCTACCAGTTCCCCCCCCCCGGTCTTCTGGACCCTGGGTGGGACAGTCTATTCACCATACCGCACAGGCACTCGTGCTGCTTGGTCACTCAAGAAAAAGGACCATATAATTTTAATAAGTTTGTATTATGAAAAATTACTTGCATTAGTTTAGTAATAAGACGAGACTCAAAAAATGCATTGAACAGAACGTGAATCTTATGTTATTATTTGAATAGTTTTTTTCATATTACTAAAAAAAGCATCAACTATGATAATGAAAATTGACAGATTCTTTGTATTAGTAATTTTCCCACTCAGCAGGTGATCCCACTTTATGTCATATTACTAATCTTCTATTCTATTAATAAACTAATTAATTAATATCAGACAAGATTCACTAATTTGATTGGAATTTAATGGTAAACTACATTCATTTGATGTCTTATTATAAATCTTATGGTTTATTAAAAATGATTTAGTCCTGAGTACATTTAAACTGATAGGTATAGGCAATATCCCTTCCAAGTTAGAGCTCTCTGTTTTATGTATGATGTGTAGCACCTCTCAAAACCACACATGCATATAAACAATTTATTTCAGTACAATAGCACCCCCATATCCATCCACAGATTCAGTTATCCTCAGCTGGTGATCAGTTGACGGTGGAGGCGCTGGAGTGCTGTGGGCAAAAGCTGCACTGTGCTGCCCGGGGGGCAGACATGGCAGTGCTTTTGCCCCCAGCACTCCACCATCCCCACTGGGCAGCACAGAGGGTGGTGCCAGTGGCAAGGGGGAAGCAGTAACAGCAGTGGCAGGGTGGCAAGGATGAAAGTGAGGTGCAGTGTGGCGGTTGGCTGGCGCCTTGTGTCGCTGAGGCTGTCCCACTCGGGAAGGAGCCACTGGGTGGACAGGGAGGAGCTGGGCCACCTCCTCTCCTGGCCAGCTGTGCAGTGGAGGAGGAGGAGGAATGCTGGCCTGGTGCCCTCAGCCCTGATGGGCCTCCAAACCAGCCATCATGTTGATAGCCCCACCTGATGCCCCACTCACTGTGCTCCCTTACCTGGTTGACTGGCTGGCCAGTTATCCAGCATCAAGGTCCATTTATGCTGTGCTTCACTGCCAGGTGTGCCTCTCCCAGCATTTCAAAACGAGGAGGCAAAATGAGGAGGCAACAACTATTCCAGATGCAGAGATCTGGCCATAAAGGAGCACCCATCCCCCTGAATGGGAGCCTGTGATTTTATTGCCCCTGACCTTTGGCTGTTGACCTAGGGAAGGAGTCAGCAGGTGCGGCAGCTCCAGCGCTATGCGGCAAAATCTACTCATGGTCTGGGGTTTGTCCCTTTGCAAAAGGGCCTCTGCTGCCCTCTTGCTCTCAGGGAAACCCCCTCCCTCCTGGACTCAAATTGTGAGGTTCCATTCAGAGGCCCATCTGGGCAAGGGAAGCCATGGACAGAGGTCAATAAATTAGGGGAGCCCTGGGTCCAAAATGTTTGGGAAGCACTGACCTAGGTCCAAACGTCATATCAGAGGTTCAGTAAAGTAACTGAGTATGTTTATCTTTCAGAAAGATTGGAGCACCTTTACTGCATACTTCAGACAAACTTCAAAAATAGCCTATTTGTGTGCAAGGCATAAGGTTTCAAAAGAAACTATTTTTTTACTAGTGTGCAGATTAAAATGGATGGTCTTATGACAAGTTGCTGTTGACACTGACATGTCTTTGGCAGTTCTCATTGGTCAGGTTTCCTAAAAGCAGCTATTACAAAAAAAAGTGATAGACTAGTCATACTCTGTGCTATGAACTGTTCAATTTCTTGTACAAACAGGAGCATTTTAAGAACAACTATTTTGTATCTTTTTGGACAGGGGATGACAGGTACAGCATCTGAGTGCTTGAATAATCAGAAAGGATTAAAGGTTGGCATAGCCATCCTGATGGGTAGCCATTGCATCCGCCATGAATTTATCTGATTTGCTTCTAAAGTTGTTTGAGTTGGTGGTGATCATTACAACTTGTGGTAGCCATTCAACTGTGCTTTGTGGGAATAACTACAATATATACTCAAATATAAGTTGGGTTTCTCAGCCCTTATTTTTGTTTGAAAAAAAATGCCCTTGACTTATATTTGGGTGAATATGTTAGCCAACTTGGGGAAGGCAGCAGAGGGATAGTCCTGCCCATTCCACTGCCTTGGAAGCCCCCTCCGTGGATGGCTTTTTGTGGGTGGTCAGTTTCTATGCAAGCTAAAGGAGGATAACTCAGCAGAAAGCTTATCTGTAGTGAGCATAGAGAAATAGCATTTTGGTTTTGCAAAGAAGCAGCAAGTGCCGATAGTGGACATTGGTGCTTGCCTTGGGAGAGAGAAAAAGGTTTTAAAAAACCACCGCTTCTCCTTCTATGAGCCCGATGGGGGAAGAGAAGCAGTGGGTTTTAAAACTTTTTTTTTGTCTCCCGAAGCAAGCACCAATATCTGCCATCGGCACTTACTGCTCCTTTGCAAAACTACAATGCTATTTCTCCATGCTCACTACAGATAGGCATCCTGCCAACATCCTCCTTTAGAAGATGCATAGAAACATCTAGCCCCATTTACCTCCTGAAGCACAAGGTGCCAGTGAAATCTAGGGTATGTAGCATATTCATTAGGTCTTGGGGGATTCTACTGTAAACCAAATGCCTTGGCTCTTTAAAACCAAGTGGGGAAACATAGCAATTACTAATGAAGGCACTACATTCCAAGTAGAGACAGTGATAAAAAAAGCAAGAGAGGAGCAAACCTTTACTTCTGGGCCTACCCAGCACCCCATAAGAAAATCTCTGACTGCAAAATTTTTGAAGACACTAACCCAAAGGCTGTAGTGCAATGGAATAGCATCTGCCAGCAAGAAAGGGACTGTAGGAACACCTTTCACCACTGGTCCTTCATGTATTTTTGGCTCCAGCTTCAAAGGCCTCAGGTAGCATAGGCAGTGGCCAAGGATTCTGGCTGTTAACATGAATTTGAAGTTCAAAATACCTGGGGAGCCAAAGGGAAGTAGCACTGATCTTCCAGACGATTTATAACCAACCTGAAAAGGCCTAGAGAAGTCTTGGTCCTTGCTTCTTTTGCCCACGGGGGTACATTGGTGGTTTCAGTCGCACCAGGCACCAGGAGGCCTCCCTGCAGCCTTGGAAGCCCCTTCCACTGCCTCCTGAGTGTTTGACCGGAAGGCTCAGGCCGCACCAGGCCCGCTGGAGGCCGCGTTGGTGGTGAGGTGAGTACAGCCCGCGACCCTGGCCCACCAGCTGGGTGGCCGACCTTGTGAGCCCAGTGTCAGGCAAGGAATTTAAGCCAACCCAAATATAACCCTTCAACTTATACTGGAGTCACTAAGTTTTACCAGTTTTTTTGTGATAAAAAACCACCCTCGACTTATATTTGGGTCGACTTATACTTGAGTATATACGGTACTCCTTATGTCTGCCCTAAATCTTACGTTATTCAAGGCCTTGTTGGATGAAAGTCTAATAATCACTAGCTACAGGCATGTTGAAGACAACCTAAAATGTTAACAGGATAGAACTTGTCCTTTCAGTGGACATTGATTTGCTATCAATTGCATGTGTCCTTCTGTCAGGTTCTTGATTTTCTTTTTCACAGTCCTTTCCACCAATTTTTCTGAAAGGTTGTTAGTTGTGGTGGTTTCTCTTTGACATCTTCTTGATGTTCAGTTTCTATTGCTTATCTTTTGAATAACCCCCTCAAGGATTCTAGAAAGACCATGTAACTTTTGACTTTTCCCTTTCCTCGTCCTTTTTTATTTGAGGTCACAAAACAATAGACTTGTAGAACTGGAATTCCAACCGCTGCTGATATGGGAAATTGTCGCAGAGTGGTTATTTTTCAGCGGAAGACTGTGAGGACTGTGTAAAGAGTGTGGGCTTTAACAGCCAGATAGCAGCGCTAAAATAAAGACGCAAACACAGTGGTGACTCCCTTCACCAAGAACTGTATTTACAAAATATATACAAGTCCGGCAAAAACAGAATTTATTTATTTATTTTTATTTATTTTTACAACTTATATGCTGCCCACTACCCAAAGATTAAAACATCAAATATCAATAAATAATTAAAACAATAATAAAAACCTTACATTAAAATCATTACACTAAAATTGCCATCAGAGGACCCACAGTCTATATTGTATCAATTACAAAACTTGTGGAACAGGAAGGTTTTTACCTGGCGCCCAAATGTCATCAATGTTGGCGCCAGGCAGATCTCACTTGGGAGGGCATTCCATAGCTTGGGGGCAGCGGCCGAGAAGGCCCTATGTCTGCAAGCCATCCCTCTCACCTCCTTGAGGGATGGCTCTTTCAAGAGGGCCCCCTGCCTCGATCTTAATTGCCAGGTAAGTTCGTATGGAAGGAGACGGACCTTCAGGTATCTAGGTCCTAAGCCATTTAGGGCTTTATATGTCAAAACGAGCACTTTGAATTGGGCTCGGGCAGCAACTGGTAACCAATGTAGGTTACGTAGAATCGGCGTGATGTGATCCCTAGCGGCCCCACCCCTTACCAGACGCGCCACATGATTCTGAACCAGTTGCAATCGCCAAACCGTCTTCAAAGGCAGCCCCACATAAAGCGCATTGCAGTAATCAATACGGGATGTTACCAGTGCATGAGTAACTGTCATGAGGCTCTGCTCGTCTAGGTAGGGGCGGAGCTGGTATATTTTCTGCAGCTGAAGAAAGGCACCCCTGGCCACTGAGTCTACCTGGGCTTCCAGAGTTAGACCAGGGTCCAGGAGCACCCCCAGGCTACGGACCCTGTCCCTTAGGGGGAGTGCAACCCCGTCCAGGACAGGATTATGGCCCTCTAACCTGTCCGGCGAAGCACTCATTAACAGCTCTTCCATCTTGTCTGGATTGAGTTTCAATTTATTAACCATCATCCAGTCTATTATCTGGTCCAGACATGAGTTCAGCACAGAAACCACCTCACCTGGATTGGTGGAGAATGAGATGTAGAGCTGAGTATCATCAGCTTATTGCTGACTCCTCAGCCCAAACCTCCTGATGACCTCTCCCAGCGGTTCCATGTAAATGTTGAACAGCATGGGAGACAGTATAGAGCCCTGAGGAACCCCATGACATAAACGCCATGGGGCAGAGCATCTGTCCCCCAGCACCACCTTCTGGACACGGTCAGCCAGGAAGGATTGGAACCACAGCAAAGCAGTGCCTCCAACCCTGAATTCAAACCAGTCCCCTACTAAGCAACACTCACTGTTTGAAGATTCTTCTAATGTTCAGAAATTTACCTCCCTGACTTTTTTACTTGTTGGTCCTGGGCCTGCCCTCCAGAAAATAAGAGAACAAATGTTCTTCATTTTCTATGTGACAGCTTTCACATATTTAAATATCACATGTATCATGCTTTGTATTTTCTTCAATTGCCCTTCAATTTTTTCTGTTAATTTCTTAATTTATATTTCTATACCACCCCCTTAGTGCAAACTGCACTACATTAATGGAGACCAAGATTGCATTAACTACTTAGAAAATATCATAACTAAAATTTCACTTTCAAGCAGACATGACTTTAGCAATGCAACTCTGACCAATCCACCTTGAAAATTAAAGCTGCATATCCAGATGGTAATCCACCTGCTGTGGTAAAACAGAGAAAATAAAGAAGACAAACACTAATTTGCTGCAATTAACACAAACCTGTGTAACTTGAATCCAACTTGTAAGCCATAAATTATGTTGAATATCCTATCTGGCAACCATATAGAATAAGCAGCTGTGTGTGGAGTAATGGGGACATTACCCTGGACTGCATAGTTGCATAATTTGTCATACAATGAAAGCATCAGTCCTGTGCTACATGATTAGAAATATAGGAGGATCAAACCTTCAGGACATTTGATCATTTGGACAGTGGTCCAAGTGTGCAAAAGCCCTATAGGAAATGTAAAATCAAATGCTAATTACATTTTAAAGACATGATGGGATAACAAGAAGTAGCCTTTCATAGACTTAGACACAAACCAGAAAAATAGTAGTTTGTGATGGTTTGAGGTTCGTGTCTCGCCATGAACCATGAACCACAAACCACATTGATCCAAACAGAAAACCAAACCACAAACCAGTTGGGTTTTTGGTTCATGCTCAGTGAAGAAGCTTTCATCTCTTATTTTGCTGCCATCACCACTCACAAACTGTCATTGCCACTGCCACTCCAACAACGACAGCAGTGTGGCAGAGGTAGAGGTGGTGACACAGTGGCATGGCTTTTCTGGGAGCCTTAGCAGTGCCTGTGTGTAGGTGCCCAACCCCCAGCTGATTGCCCTGGTGAGCTGGAAGGTTGTCCCATGTGCAGAAGACAACAACTGACTTCCCTTCCATAGGCGCCCAAGCTCCAGCTGATGGCACCAGCTTATAGGTGGTACAGCCTGTAAGGGAAGCCAGGCCCTGTCTCTGAAGATGGCAACAGCAGGAGTAGGCAGCAGAACAAAGTAGGAAGGTGACAGGTACAGAGGGAAGGGGAGGCTGGGTATCCATTTTGGCAAAGCAAAACAAAGCACTGAACAGAAAAAAGGTCCATCACTTTGTTTGGTTTCGGCAAAATGGGTTGCACAAACTGCACAGTGAACAATACCACAAACCACTCAGGTTGTGTTTTCTTTTCCAATTTGTAGTTTGGTTCATACCCATCTCTTATCTCAACTTGATAGATTTGGGCGATGAAAATGATTATTTGGATCCTTTCTAGGTTGGCATTTGGTTTTGGGATACCAACGGCCTTGATTGTTCAATAAGATGATTTGTGACAATAGTGCAGTTTTGTTGGTCAATTGAATGATTAGAAGGTCAAAATCCCCTTGGAGGAGAGGCCATCATGGGTCCTCTTGGAAATCAGCATGATGTCAGCATCCACCCTGCTGGTACAGGAAGATGTCGCAGAGGTTAAATAAAGGTGCCTGAGTGACACCAGAAGGATTTAAAAGGCTGCTACCATTCTCATGGTTTTAAATCAAGGAGTATGTTTAAGCCTCTACAGTCCTAGGTAGCACAGAAGACATAGGGAGATGATGAGTATATCAGTCCAACAATACCTGTAAGGAAGTAAGTTCCACAACCATGATTCAACATCTTAGCCAAAACTTTGCTGGGAATGCACATGAATGTAAAGGTGCCAGGTGCAAGATGTGCACATGTCGGTATAAAATCAACATGCACTCAGCAACTCATCAATTAGCAACAGCAACTTAAGTCATTCTTTTGACACATGTATAAAATCCAAACAGGATATTGGACTTGTTCAAGGTTTGGAAGCAGCAAGTTCCTGGTTCTGTGCCTGAGTGGCTGGGAATTTTGTTTCCAAATATCATATGAAGGTAAAGCAAAGCCATGTAAATGGCAGTTGATGGAGCAATGACATCAAAGCGCATGTTCACAAAGATCATCCTTTTTCCATAGGGAGCCCTTAGGTAGAAGATGATTATATAGAAGTCTCAGACAATGACAGTGATTCACTTGGATCGGTAAGACTACATGATATGCAGAAAACAGGCAGAGTAAGCAGAGGCATCTTGATTTATTCTTACATGCACACATTGATAAAGAATAAAAAGCAAATTAAATGGACACACTGAAACCTTCATGCTTCAATTTCTACTTTCCCATATTTGCTGCATCATCATCATCATCATCATCATCATCATCATCATCATCATCATCATCATCATCATCATCATCATCATCATCATCTAAAAAAACAGTATTTGAACTGAAAAGGCATTCTTAGCATTTTTGAAAAAGAGATCAATGTCTGAAACAGCCATTGTGATTAGCATCCAACAGTTTATCACACTGATCAATCAAATGAGATCTGGCCATTGTACTGGATTGTGCTGTGAGCAGGATATTACAGATCCCAGGAGTAATCACATTTTCTCTTTTGATGCCTGTGCCACAAATCATTCAGGAATGGCAGATCTTTTGTGTCCAAAGGAGGACAGTGCTACATACAGTAGATGTCCATCCATATACATGCAGATCAATCATCTTCCTCCCTCTGAATCTGTAACCACAGGGGACCACTAGCACTGATTGGCCATGATGACTTTCACTCAATAAACACACATCTATAGAACCAGACCTGGCATGAGTTGCCACATGTCAATTGAATGATTTTCTATGAGAGAGAAAAAGAGAGCGAGCGAGAGAGAATATTTAGAGGTTGAAATACAAATGTCAATGCTATCCTTCAAGCATTGGAAAAACAAACTTTGCTAGAAAACTTGAGCATTATCTTTTGTTGTTTGTCCCAGCTTGGAGACACAAGAGGCTGTTCTGTGTTGCTTTCATTCCTTTTGTTGTCACTGAGAACTCCCTCCAAGATAAATACATTCTAAATGTGCAGATCAAGGAAATTATTGGAAAGCCCCCTTTGTATAATATTTCACTTGCGCTGGGGAAATGCAGAGTCAAACTGAGATTTGAGGTTTTAATCAGTGCATTTTCAATAAATTGTGTCACATATTTGAATTCGTAGAATAAGTAATGCACTATTATGTTATCACCCATTCATTTGTGTCAGATGTACCTGTTCTTTTATTTAGAGAAAGAAACATAAAGTCTCTTTTACTCAGGTAAACTTGCATGTCATGTGTCTGTAAGCACTCTGATCTCACTGTCCTATCATTCCATTTTAAGAGTTACCTGTTGTATCATTTTTCTTCACACATCTAAAAAAAGTTAACCACTGTTTATTCAAAGAATGGTACAACTTCCATCAAGCTAGGCAATTTCCAAGTGTATCCCACCTTTCAAGTGTTATGGCAAGGAAAAATGGGGTACATTGCTGGCTTCCTCTCTGCTCTGTCCTTGCTATATGAATGGTAGGATTTTTAGATTTTTTTTCACTACAGCTACCATAACTCCGCCAGAATTCTCCCAACTAAAACTCCAGTAGTTTTAGCAATATATATATATATTGCTATGCCATGCTATTCACACATTCCACTGGGCCGCATGCAATTGTGAGGGTTTGAATCTCTCTAAGGTCGGTTCTGATCCATAGATGAGTCCAGAGTCATTTTGTCGTGAAACTTCAAAAGGGGTTTTATTAACAAACAGTTTTTGACAGCTTGAAGATACAGCATTATAAGGCACTTGAGCTTGTTTTAATAACTTAGAAATATCAACTGGTTTAAATAAAGGTTCTTCCAACTCTAACAGCATTGGGCTAAATTCTTAAATGAGACCCTTTAACGATAAGGGTGACCGACGGTCCCCCAACTCAGGCATTGAGTGCCGTAGCACGGGTGTGTCGCCCACTGAGCTACCAGGTTTTCTTGATTGACTTTCCGCCATTCGGTTTGAAACCTCTCACTCGTCTCGGGCCACCTTAAAGGTTTGACTTGCACAGACCACCTGAATTCCTCAGGCTCTCTTCTCTTCCATTTTTTCTCCTCCTCCTGAGGGAAGCTGCTATCGGTCTGACTGTCCCTGTCAGTTACTGGTCTCTCCCAACTGCCACCTCTCGCGCCTTCACTCTCTCTCTCTACCAAACTTTCAATCACTTCCTTGTGCTTCCCTCCCGTATCGCGCACATCCTCAGCAACCCACAATAGTTCTTTATTAGGATCGTCCTCTTTCAGAACAACACTTTCAAAAGCTCTCATCAATTCACCCTCCTTTGTCTCTTCAGCCACCTTCAGCTCCATAGTTACTTTCTCAGATGGCTCACTATCAATCTGACTCTCACATGCATTTAAAATGCAGTACTGATATGACAGCAATTGCTTTTTCAAGCCACACATAATTATGGACTCTGGAGGATTGGCTGGCGTCATGGACAACACTCTTTCCAAGGTGGGTTCCAAATCAAGGCCTTATTGTAAGTGATTAAAGTGTATTAATTTGGAGTACATTGTAACAGCAGCCCTAAAATGACACCTAGCATGATGTGTCAGATTCATGGGCTCGTATAACCTGCTGAATTGAGGAAATATGTAAATCAACACATATTCTGTTTTCCATTGAGACAACTGAAAGAGGGTGAGGAGAGAGTTCAAGGTGAACTTATGAATCCTTCCTTTCAGGTTGATAGGGATAGTTGTGATGCTCTCACCTATGAAGAAATCTTGAAAACAAGTACCAGAATGGCCTCACCAATTTCTGTATCTTGGGAGATTTTATTTTCAGGTACTTATATTTCACTTTTCAAGAACAAAGGTTTTCAAAACAATTTATGAAGGCAAACAGGACAATAATGAAACATTTTTAAAAACCAAGTTTCTGATGTTAGCACAAACTCTCCCCCACCTCCCCCAGGTCTTGAAGAGCTATCCAGGCTGATGACAACAGTAGTGTTGGAAACTCCTGGTCAAAGAAATTATTGAAAGCATTTAGGATAGCAAGGCAGAGGTTGCCACCATTTCCTGCTGCTGTTGTCCCCTCACTAGACTGGCAGGATCCACAAGGGAATAGGATATCCCTGACCTAGAAGTAGCTATAAAGCCCAATATGTTAGGTGCTAGTGTAAAGGAATGGCCCGCCAGATGCTGTTGAGCTCAAATTCCAATGGCTTTAACCAGTCAACAATGGGCTAATCAAGCTATCTAGAGGGTCACGTGTTTCTTCAATCTCATAGACCAGGGGCTTCTGCTGTGGGCAAGTGCCATCAGTCTGTATTATAAATTCAGGGAATATAATATGGGGATCCATCCTTGGTTCTGTCTGCATTTTCCTCCATGCTCCTGAAGAGGAGACATGTAGTATGGCTATAGGAAGAGGACCAATCCCCCAGCTCCAATGTACTTTACCAATCCTTCTCATCTAAGCTGTATAAGACGTGGTGTTAAAACACATGAGGTGACAAACACAACGTTCAAAAGCTCAGTGAAAATAATCCATGTTTCACCATTTCATCATCACCAGTGCGTCCATTTCCTTATTTCTGATAGCAGTGGAGATTAGCTCTTTTATGGCAACTGAGGAGGAAATAATTAAATCACCCCTCTTTATGTATGTCATCTTCCCAACCCCTCAACATATTTTGGATTTTTTTAAAAAAAATTATGACAGGATCCAGGGTAATGTATTCAGGTTTACCATCAGTTTGGTCCTTATTCTACCTTCAACAGTTGTACTTTATTGTGTAAATTGTAGCCTAGATGAGTTATGTTTGAAATGAGTTTCTTGAAGAAAAATTACTTTGACCCTATTTTAATATTCTGTTTTGGTGCTCTGTTGGTCACTCTTGTGATGTAGAGAATCTTCCCCTTCTTCAATATTCTATTCCTATGTTGTGCCAGTCATTCTTGTCATATGAGGAAGGAGGAATCAAAGCACTAGTTGAAAGATACAGATGTCATAAGCAAATGTGCAATTAAATTAAATTTTGCTGCTAAGGGTACTTGAACTAACATAAGTGAACCTACTGCTTCTTTTCAAGAGAGCAAGCTGGTGTTCACTATTCACAGAAATATAATAATATATTTTGAGTCTTTGATCTGCACATACTTACTTGAGAGTAAGTCCCATCAAGTGCGGTGGATCTTACTTGTGAGGAAGTTTGCCTAAAATTGCCCACTGACTGTTTGTCTTAGTCCACATTGTAAGATTCTGGCACGCTTACTGCTGTTTTTTTTTTTTTTTTTTTTTTTGAAATTCACTTCCTTTTCCTGTGTAGTTACATCTATATTTAGGCACCTAAACAAAAGGCAGTCTCTGTGTTCTAAACCCACCGAGCACCTTTGCAGCAGGCCTTATTGAAATCAATTATATTAGGATTATAAAAATGTGGAGGAAACTATTGAATCACACAGAAAAGATCTCTCTTGACAGTTTAATGAGCCTCCGGTTCACTTTCATAAGAACTGTAGGGCTTTGGCAGGCTGTGCAATAACATTTTACTTTATTTTAGGTGGTGAGAGATAGAAGTGGAGGGATCACAGTCTCTCAGATTAACAGAGGTATATTTCTTAATGTTTTGATTGTCTTTTAAGTCTCCCTATGGGCAATTTATTACTATACCCGACCAGTCTGTATATATGAAATTCGGCATGACTGTTGCTTTTATACAATCTGCAGTCATCTTTTACAACTACATCCAGTGATTCCTCATATGCCTACTTGTTCTTTGTACACGTGTCTGTATTATCCTTTATGGTAGATTTGTGACAGGCTGATGCAGATCTTAAGTTCTTTTATGAATCAGCTTCAATACATGTTGAATTTGACATATATCTAATGTATCACACCCTATGTTTTGCGAGATAGGATTATTCCATAGGAGATCCTTGATTTTTAAGTTTTTTTAAATCAAGATTTAGGCAGTACAAGATGAAATGTGGGTTGTCTGAAAGAGGCAGATTATATAGATGCAGAGGAGATAGTGAAACAGAGAGGAAAGGAAAGATGGAACTTTAAAGCATCAGACATCAAATTTAATCAGTTTGTTTATGGTTGAAATGTTTGTGCTACATTGACCACTGTAAGATAGATAGAGGTGCCCAAATACCATCCACTTTACTTTCATTCCAATATTTATTCTAGACATAGCAAGTGATTGATAGCCCAAATGATTTGATTTGTATCTGCTCCAGGGGGTACGTGATCAGAGCTTGAAGGGGGGGAAAACCGGGCCGACCTGGCCCCAGGAGCCGTGTGGTCACAACTGTAAAACACACACACACACACACACACACACACACACACACACACACACACACACACACACACACACACACACACACACACACATTTTAAAAAACAGTGCTGACCTGACACCAGGGGCCACGCAGTTGGCACTCTATAAACAAACAAATTAATAATAATAATAAAGGAGCACCAACCCGGCTCCAGGGGTGGCCGGGTCGGCGCTCTAAAATAAAGGAAAATAATAATAAAAAAGACTCAATGCCGACCTGGCCCCAGGGGTTGCATGGTAGGTGCTTGAAGAAAAAAACAAAACAAAAAAGAGGTGCTGGCTTGGGGCCAGCACCTCAAAAGTCCCTGCTGGGGATTTTTAAAAGCCCCCCCAAAAAATCAAATCAATTTTTTAAAAAAGGAGCGCTGACCTGACCCCAGGGGTGGCCGGGTTGGTGCTCTCCTTTTAACTGCTCGTGTTCTCTAGTAGTTTTAATGTAATGCTGTCTTTTGATGCTGTAGGATCCTGTATTTCTTCTCAATACAGTAATATCTTGGATAACAAATGCCCCTGATAACTTTTTTTGGATAACGAATGGAAATCTCTGGGTATAGGGTTGCCTCTGATAACGAATGTTCCCTATGGGCTGCCTTGGATAACAAATGTTTCAAAATGCCTTGCAAAAAAGTATACCCATGATGCATTGCAACCCCTGTAGTTTGTGGAGGAGATGAAGGAGTTGAATTTTTTTTCATGGTGTTTTGGAGGCATTCTGGACATTTTTTTGCTGAGGGATTTGGACTTGGAAAGGTAGGGAGCTAGCTTTTATTAATCTTTTGCCCCGCTTTTCTTTGCACTTTGAGCAGGAAAAGGCTGGGTTAGGTTTGCTGGTTTTATGCTTGTTTGTCTGTTTGGATTTTTTCCCCCTTTGTACTTTGGGTGGGGAAGAAAGGCTGGGCTAAGCGTGCTGCTTTCATTTTCTCCATGTTTGCAAGCTTTCTCCATTGCTCTCGAGGCAAAAACAGGCTGGATTTTATTTGCTGCTTATGTTTCTCTGTTTGGATTTTTTTCTCCCTTTGCGCTTTGAGCAGGAAAATGCTGGGCTAGGCTAGGCTTGCTGGTTTGTTTTCTCCATTTCTGCATTGCATTGCGGGGAGGGGGTGTTCGGGGGGGGGTCCAGCACTGCATGCCTTTAAAGTGCACTTTATAAAGATGTCGGGGGGGGGACCCAGCTTTTTGCCTTTTTCCCCTGACATCCAGAATGGATTAATCAGTTTCCCATTCATTTCAATGGGAAAACTTTTCAGATAACAATTTTTTCAGATAATGCCTCGGAGAATGAATTAAATTCGTTATCTGAGGTACCACTGTACTTGAACATGTCTTAATTGTACTGGACTGTATATTAACCCTCATTACTGTAAGCCACCTTGAGTCCTTTTCAAGGAGAAAGGCAGGGTAAAAATAACCTCAAATAATAAATAATAAATAAAGGGATGTTGATTGGCCCTGTGAATACATGACTCAACAGGGGCTTGTGACTAGATAATTCTGGGGGGGAAGTTTAGTTCTCCTGCATTTTTAAAGGCTCCCAAATTCTTTCTGTCCAAACATGAAATTTGATAATTTTATTGTATGCACACACACTCCTACACTCAAAACATTGTGATGAAATGTCAGCCACAGTTCCTTCCCTGATGGGAATATATAGTATGTGCTTATTGCATTGGGTTGGTGCATACAAAGGGTAATCAGAATTTCCCCTTTTCATTACACTGAGGATGGAAAGATGTAAAGGTTTTAAAATACTGAATGTGGGAGAAAGTACAAATGTTAGGTATGCTCTCCCCTACTTGACTCCACCATCAACAATGCATCATCACTGCATGCAGCACCTATATCATAAGCATGGTAAGTTCTGCCAGTGCTGGTTTTTATGGTTGCTTTTCAAGAGGAACACATTCTGAGAAAAACTAGGAGACCTTTCCTGAAAGGAAGGAAGGAAGGAAGGAAGGAAGGAAGGAAGGAAGGAAGGAAGGAAGGAAGGAAGGAAGGAAGGAAGGAAGGAAGGAAGGAAGAAAGAAAGAAAGAAAGAAAGAAAGTTTTGTCTCACCTTTGGCAAGTGGTGAGGAATCCCAAAGGCCTGGTTGAAGTGTCTTATCCAATCAAGGCTACGAAAATCTACAGGAACAAAGTATTTTCCAAGTGATTCTTCACACCACCAGAGAAGCAAGAACAACAATAGAGATATACTGTATGAAAAACTTCAGTTAGATGTAGTGGTCAGGAATGAAGAGCTTAAGCTGTTTCAAAGTAACAATGGGTTTTTGCAGCTTTAATGTCTCACAAGACATTCTGGTATTTTTCTAAAAGTTCTCTTTGGCAAGACCATTATGGCTGTGATCCAAAGCACTTTTTGATGCTTCGAGGACTTGGAGTTACAATTTTATTTTTCTGTTTTCACGACGAGGACTCCTATCCTCTGAAATTCCCAGAGGTCTCAGAAAGGGATTTCTCATGATGTTTCAGAAGTTCCAGTGCTCGTGCTGAGTTTGGGTTGTGAAAAAAAATAATCTCACAGTTCTTTCAGACTTGGTCTCTTATCCCTATTCATTTCTCAGGCAGAATAAGAGACTTCTCAAGTATACCATGAACTGTATTAAACATTACCAAGTTAAACCCTCCTGTAACTTCTGAGCATCAGATGCATGATGAAAAGGAACAGAAGATAATTGCCTGACATGAATTCAATAAATTCAAGTTTCTTTCTCGTTCTTTCTTTCTTTCTTTCTTTCTTTCTTTCTTTCTTTCTTTCTTTCTTTCTTTCTTTCTTTCTTTCTTTCTTTCTTTCTTTCTTTCTTTCTTTCTCATTTATAATTTTCGTCATGTTTCTAAAGTATTAGTTATGAATAAAACAATGGGAAGAGGACCCTCCTAGTTATAGGCAAGATAACTAAAGAGAAAAATAGAGGTTAAGCACTTGGGAAGGTACATAAGTTGCTCTGGTTCAAAACACTGCAATGAAGAAAACAATCAGTACTGCGTGACTTAGATAGTCTTGCGAAACCAGAAATGCTACAGAAGGAGTTTCAGCTCAGCGTGTCATCCTCAAATGGAGCACGTAGTGCCATCATGCGTTCTTTGCTGATGATATCCTGAGGGTATCCTTCTGTTTATTCCACAACCAGTTTGGACACCCCATTATTATGCCCAACTCCCTTATGAAGAAGAGCAGGAGCAATATCACGTGGTTCCATTAGGTTTCCCTTAATAACAGATAACATTTTAAAGTCTAATTTTCAAAACAGAGCAAATGAGGTTGTTAGGCTCCCCTCATTAAAACACCACAGATAAAAACATCATTATACATATGTAAGGATCAGGCTATACTGGAACATAATGAGATGAATAGCAGAAATGAATATTGCAAGATGCTTCAGAAAAACCTTATTTACTAAGCAAGATCTCTTTAAACATTCAAGTGCTTAGAGAATAAACAAAGCCCTATTAGCATTTGTATAGGTTTAGCACTGCAATGGTACCGATTTTGTATGTATCAAGCACCAAGATGACATTTATTCAGATATTTCTTTTTATCGTAAACAGAATTATTATGTTCTAGATGCCCTAAGCACATCTGATCTCGCCAGATTTTGGAAGCTAAGCAGGGTCGGGCTTGGTTAGTACTTGGATGGCAGACCACCAGGGAATACCAGGTGCTGTAGGTGCCTGGAGTAGGAACTGGCAAACCACTCCAGTATTCCTGCCAAGAAAACACCACAGACATGGGGTCACGAAGAGCTGGTCACGACTGTAACGACATAACACACACAGGTTTAGCACTGCAATGGTACCGATTTTGTATGTATCAAGCACCAAGATGACATTTATTCAGAGATTTCTTTTTATTGTAAACAGAATTATTATGTTCTAGGCAAGTACAATGTTAATGTCACAGCACTGGTAACCCTTCTTATTCCTATTTGGCCTGACAGAATTAGGAGAATAAAAACACTCTCTGGCTAAACCTAATTACTACCACAAATTAACATAGATCCACTGACTCAATGTGACTGACATAAGCTTTGGTTGACCATTCAGAAGAGAAGTTGATGAGTCAACTGTAGTTGGGAATAGCAGTTAGATTTGGGTTCCTGGGTTTTATTTAGATGAAGGTCATGATGATTCAAAAGCTGCTATACATAACTGTGGGTTGATTAAGCTTGATTTAGCAATGCAGAATAGGGCTGGGGGCAGGTGGTAGGACATAAGATTTGCAACATATGTCTATAGTATCCACCATAGTAGGAAATTATGCTAGAAAACCTTCTTTCAGTATTTATTAGGCTGCACTAGACTTTCGCTTCACTTCATTACCAATAAGAATTTGCCAAACTCTTCATATTCAGGGAGGAAAGAATAAGAAGTAAAATAGTTTGAATCCAGAAGACACTTAAGCTGGCAGATCCATCTATCTGATCTAGGGACTGAGTGCTTAAAACTGGCTTACTCTTTGTACATCCAAATAAATTGGGGTGCAATAAGTGTTGACATCTCTTTTGTCTGAGATACGCCTTATGTTGAACACTAATGTGGAGAGCAGATATAGAACAGTTTTTACATACCTCAAAAGCTCTGCTTAGATCATGATTAAAAAGAAAACATGTCAGTTTCAACCTGTTAAAATGAGCCTATTTCAGATGAGGGTGACAAGAGGTCAACGTGAACTATAAAATGGAGGACACACAACTAGCTTTCTTCAGACTGATGAAGCTGTTTGGGTGAGCAGCAAAATGTATCAATCTCACAAGAAAAAGAAGTCCAGTTGCCATGACTCAACTTCCAGATAAACATACCTGGATGACTGAGGATCTTCACAGACATAATGCTGAGTTCTAAACTTCTAGATGTGTTTGCATGGGATTAGTGGCAAATTCAAGAAAGGAGAGGAGCTTCAAGAAGCAGCATCTTTCCTAACATTCAAGGTCATTGTGGTAGTGCTGCTTGGAGTTACTGGATATTTGGAAATGAACAATGCCTATTCAGATTTTCTCTAAACATCACTGTGTATTTGCTCCACCTGTATTGTGGTTCAGGGTGTACCTGTATATAAAGATGGGACAGGAAAAGCCATGAATATCAAAGTTCCTGTTCAAGCACATGTAGTCATGCACCAGCAGAACAGAAACATGTGTACTCGTGCACTCAGAAATACTGATGGGAAGAAGTAATAAATTACTCTGTCTGCTTCATAACACTGTACTAAACAAGGAAGCAGAGGAAGGGAGAGCATGTTATTTCCCCTGTATATTATACAGGGATCCCTATTGGAATTAAATGAGTGACATGAAATCATAAGCACATCCCTAAGTAATGTCTCTAAAACACTTCCCTAATCCTTTCTATACAGAATATTGTAATTAATAACAGCAACTTAAAAGAATTAAAAGTATCATTAACTTATGCAAAGGTGTAACTAGACTCAGCTCAATAAAGAATATGTTCCAGAATGCAAAGAAAAAAAGCTATTCATGAACAATAAGTCAAAAAACAATATATCTGGAAAGACAATTACTGAAATCACTGACTTGCTTGTTACTTCAACCTGGCATGAATGTGTAGAAAGTGAAAACAATTTCCAAAACAAATTGGTATGATTTACAATATTATACTGGTGTAATTAATTGTTGCACTACACTATGGTATATACCTGTATATACTAGAGTAAAAGCTGTCCCGAGAATAAGCCGAGGGCCTAATTTTACCCCCCAAAACTGGGGAAATGTATTGACTCAAGTATAAGCCAAGGGTGTTTTTTTAGTTATACTCAAGTACATACGCTATACCGGCCAAAGTCTAAAGGGGCTGGGGGTAGTAATTGGCAACGTGTGCTGGAAGTGTGGAGGCAATAAGGGAGTTAATACCATAGAGTAAACTCCACAGTCCCTGCACAGTTGACAATACTATCATCAGCCCCTTTAGAGCTTCATGACTAAGTCCCCTTACGCCCAAATGTTTCCAAATTTCAGGGGGTTTCCTAAAATCGCTTTCTGAAGGTACCCCTGCTACTTTGGAGTCCCAAGGTAAGTAAATGTCGATTGCATATTTTTAAAATAATTTTCGAGTGTGAAAGTAGGGTGCCCCTAAACCTTCTCATTGGAATCAGATGGGAAATGGAGGCACTGCTGTGGCTCACTTGATCAGGACTTGCCCTTCACTGCCCTCCCCATGCTGCCCGAGCACCTAATTTTACCCAAAAAACTGGGAAATTTTTTTGACTTGGGTATAAGCCAAGGGCATTTTTTCAGCCAAAAATAAGGGATGAAAAACTAGGCTTATACTTGAGTATATACAGCAGGAACAACTAACTTTGGCCCTCCTGATGTTTTGAACCACAACTCCCAGAATTCTATGCTTAGATTGCCAGTGACAAAGGACTGTGAGAGTTGCTGTCCAAAACATCTGGAGGGCCAAAGTTTGGACATACCTGATATACAGTAAATCCTTAGGGTACCCTGAAGCCTAGACCTCAGGAAGGTGCTGCATGAATCCTGTCATTTCCAGAGGTTCCAAACAAGCAGAAAGGACCTAAAGTTGGTTGTCTGTGCAGATATCTTCCACCTGGACATCTCATGAATGAAATCTTAGCTTTTGTCTCTCTGGCATGTGCATTGTCTCTGAATCCTAAAATTGTTTACCAGAAATTGGCAAGAGAGCAAGTCAAATACTTATTCAGAACCTTCTGCTGTTTTGTTTAGTTTGTCTGATGCACTGATCTGGTTTCAATAGCAGTATTTTTTTGCCCAGGGGACCAGTCATCAAAAGACTACCCAGAATTTCTGAATGTCATGTAAACAATTAGGCATCATACAATGCACAGATGTTACAATCTTAAAACTAGACCACCAGGAGAGAAAGATAAACCATCAACCTCTCTGCTGAATAGTCAATAAAAGAAATGCCATTCAGAATGAAGCTTTGGAACCATTTCAGATGCTGCTAAGGGCTCTTGTCATTCTAGCACAATCTGCTCTTTGTTCTAGAAGAGATTAGAACAGAGACAGTGTGTGAATGCCACCTCACTCTGGTGTGGTGAATTCAATTGTCTGAAATGAAAAAATAATGTATATAAGAGAGCCTTGAAATGGGATCTACAACAATAGTCACCCCCCCCGCCTATTGCGAGGGTTAAGGATAATTCAAAATCCACAATATGCGGATGCAGGACAGGTCGGCCCTGGGGCGCCAAGCTGGGGGCTCTTGTACTTAATGGAGGCTTCACAAATGATTTTTTTGTGATCCGGGAGTCACTTCTGGTTTGCAGGGAGGCCCTTTTGGGGCCTCCAGAAGGCCTGGGAAGGCCCTCACATGCCCATTCGGGACAGTGCCAGGTTTGGGGTAAGTATGGAAGGCCTGAAACAGGACTTTCCCCCCTTAACACAGGGGGCCTTTTTTTCATATACTGTGGTCTCGCGAAAGGGCATGTAACCTAGTTCAATAGTCTCCAAATACCCCAAAGCTAAGCCATTTTACATTTGTTATGACATGATAAAATTGGAGGTGTCCATGCTGCATCAATAGATTAGCATATTCCAAGAGTGTGCTTGAATCACTTTTTAAAAATAATATTGTTTTGTCACCAATATTTATCTAAGATTTATTTATGTCTTATTATAAGGGAAATGTTGGGAGACATGAAGTGCATTCAAATATCTAAATATCTGATGAGCAACACATTCCAAGCACTGTTTTAATATCCACAATAAGAAATAAAGGAGGGATTTGGGTTTTTGTTTGTTTGTTTGTTTACTTGAGCAAGTCTGAAAAGAGAAGGCGCAACTCACCTATGTTGTTTGTTTTTTACAAATTGCATTTCTCTTTTCTTTTTGTTTTTAGAAACTATGGGGATAAATATTCATACTACAGACTCCACTGCTACGTAATAATCTGTGTGATGAGAAATGACTGAATGTATGAATGGTAATTAGTTATGGTGTAAACATACCTGGCTGGCTAGACCCATCAAAAGGCTCAGGTTTTCTATTTGCCTTCTTAGCACCAGTGAAGCATTCAGTTTTGTTTCTTATTTGTGTGCCTAGGAAAGTGCAAACAAGATGATAGGAAGACACTGAAGCCTCGTACCACAAAGTCACAGAACTTATTGATGATTTCATGAGGTCCTGGAGATTGTATTTACTTCAGGGGAGTAGCACGTTCTCCCTCCATGATATAAACACTGAGGAACTAAAGTAAGAGTTCAGTGAAATATTTATAACCCTGTTACAAATTCTGGAAAGCTAAGTGAGCAGTGGCCTAGTTAAATGAATACCTAAAGTAAGACTTATGACATCTGAGATATTCACTATTGCCATTTGCAGTGAACCAGAGACATGGACTTCGTATCAATACATGCATCCTTTCAGATTTGTTCAACAATGAAATCCCTTATATGCACAGAGACGAAAACCCTCTTGCACAGCCAGGGCCGGTGCTTCCATTAAGGCAAACAAGGCAGTTGCCTAGGGTGCCAAAATGGAGAGAGGGTGCTAGACAGCCTGCCGTCCGCCCCCCGCCCCCCTGCCGGCCACCACCGTCTGTCCCCCCACCGTCCGCCAGCCGCCCATCGCTGTCCGCCCGCCAGCTGCCCCCCACGCCCATCGCCGCCCACCCCCTGCACCCGTTGCCACCCCCCACCATCCTATAATCTTGTTTGCACTTTCCCCTGCCCCCCACCCCCACCCCCGCCACCTGCCCTGCCACCTGCCACCCCTGCCCCACCCACCCACCTGCCGCCGCCCTGCCCCTCGCCTAGGGCGCAAAAAAACCTAGCACCGGCCCTGTGCACAGCTATACAAAAGGTGAAACTTTGGGCTGCAAATTGCCACAAGATGTTTCCGTGGACATTATCTGTTGCTCACACTGCGTAGCGCAACTCCGTCAGTACATAATAACATATAGTATATAGGGACATTTCTCAACTAGAGGCAATGCTCTTCCAAACGTTAAGCAATTTGCCTTAATGCTAGCTCTATTGACAAGAAAATTTTGGCCACAGAGTGTTTGTAAAAGTGAATACTTCTGGCCTTCATGTTGCATCACTGTAGCCTGTTCCTGTCCAGAATCTGCTCTAGGCTATTACTGGGAAAGTGAGCAACACCATTTTAACAGCACAATAAGGGCACAAAGGCTGTGCAAGAAACATGAAGAGAATAGTACCTCGTTTCTGTTCTTGGAGATGTCACCATATGATGGATGCATCTCCCATAAGTAGCCAGGAGAACTTATCAAAGAGGAAGTCAGAAAGAATGCAGGCCTGTGTCTTTTCTCCTTAACATTTCCTCTGATCATAAGAACATAAGAACAGCCTTGCTGGAAAAGGCCATAGCCCATCTAATCCAGCATTCTGTCTCACACAGCGGCTCACCATTTGCTTCAGGGTATTCCCAGGCAGATGCCTTCACCTGCTTAAGATTCCCTGCAAATGGTATGAGAGATACCCTGCCCAGAGGTTGCCCTTAGGCATCCATAATGATAGCCATTGATATCCTTGTTCTCCATCAACTTGTCAAATCCTTTCTTAATGCTGTCAAGGCTGACAACTCTCACCACTTCTTCTGGCAGGGAGTTCCAGAGACTGGTGATCCTTTGAGATCTAACACACAAACGTTTTCATGGAGTGCCCCCTAGTTCTAGCATTGTGCTTTTCCTTATCTACTTTGTCCACACCATGTATGATTTTATAAACTTCAATCAGGTCACCCCTTAGGCACCGTTGTTCAATTGTGAAGAGGCCCAGCCCTTGCAGCCTCAGATGGTAAGGAAGGTTTTCCAGTCCCCTAATCATTCTGGTTGCCCTCCTCTGCACTTTTTCCATTTCCATAATATCCTTCTGGAGGTATGGTGATGAGAACTGTCCACACAGTACTCCAGATGGGGCCTCAGCATAGATTTATAAAGAGGCAAAATGACACTTGCTGACTTATTTTCCATAACCTTTCTAATGATCCCTAGCACTGAAAACAGTATGACAGAGAAAATGTTAGAAATCAGGAGTGTTCCATTATATGTGTTTTTGTTTGTTTGGCCTAAGGGATGGGGAGAATTATCTGATTGTCAACCTTCCCACCCTGGAAACAGAATTAATTCACCATCCTGGATGAGTCAGTGGCAGCATCTCAATCTGCCTTTGGTGGAATAGAAAGCAGCAGTTACAGAAGTAAACAAAAGAGCTTTTGAAAAGCACAGGGGAAGCAGAACCAAATTGCAGACCAGGCCACACCAGCTTTCATAAGGCTTCAGGTGTGTGTGTGTGAGAGAGAGAGAGGGGGGGGAAGGGGGGAGGGAGAGGGAGAAAGAGAGGCCTATCTCTCCAACCCAGAGGTTGGTGGAAGGGATTAAGGAGGGCTTCAACCTGTATCATGTTTTAAGAGAAAAATGCAAATGGTAAGAAGAGTTTGGATTTGGACTCCCATCCAAATCCAAACCTCCGGGCTGGAGAGATAGGCAGGATATCTCTCCCACAACTGAGAACTTTTGTTGTTAGAGTTCACAGCAAGATTTCTGCCATTTGGTGGCCCATGCTTTCTCCAGCACTTCCCCTTGCGAAAGGAAACCACATATCATGATGTTGTAGTTACTGCAGGATCTACATTGCAATCACCCTCATCTTAGCAAAAAAAACAGGTATTCCACAGGGTTGCCTTTCCACTTATTCCAGTGGGAAAGAAGAGCTGTTTCAGCTAGGGTGTATGTGTGTTCAAATGTGCACATGAGCATGTGTGCAGAAGGAGCAACGCAGCCATGCTGGCTTTGTGCTCTGCCAGTGCTCACAACCAGCACAAATAATGTTTCTTGCTCTACACTAAGGTCTGCCAGAAATTGGATATATCTCATCAAAAACACGCTAGATGCTTCTGCTCTTAGTCTGTGAGATATTCGGTCATATCTCCTGGCTACATGGGAAACACATTCTTTAAATGCTTTAGGATCTATGCAGGGTTACTGTACTCACAAAGAACTATCTCACCCATGTTATTGAGATGGGAGTCCAAATCTAATCTCTTCTTACCATTTGCATTTTTCTCTCAAAACATGATGCAGGTTGAAGCCCTCCTTCCACCAACCTCAATAGATCTTCAAATTGTATAATTTGTCTGAGGGTCATTTAACAGATGCCATCTCTGTTAAGCAATATAAATCATCTAAAATATAATGACAAACGTTCCCGAAATTTTAAAACATAATGGCCAGAATGCTATCCATGTTTGCAGGAGGTGTGCATAATATGCCATGGCTAATTATAAGTAATTATAATGATGTTCTGGGTTACATCTTGATTGTATAATTGGCTGAATGACTGGACACAGGACTTAGGGATGCCTCAGCACCCTGACGATTAGGAAGAATTAGCTCCAAGTTATACAAATGTTCCTTTTGTGATGTGTAAATAACATTTCTCTTATGCATTATTAAAGAATAAATATGATGCAGTGTCTATCCTTTAGAGATGCATATGGGAAGAATAATAAAGTGTACTAAACGCTAAAATGATTTTCTCTGCATGTAATTATTCATTCACAGCAAAGATGAAAAAAACTGCAAGGCATGCTAGAAGACCATAAAATAAGTTCCTAATATCATGGGGCAGTTGTTGGCATGAGGAGGTTGTGAAAAATAATCTGCTTTCAACCCACAGAAGGGAAAAAATTGAATCATACAACACTATAAAGCCAGGTACATGGCTCACATTGTAGAAAGTAATCTCAAAACATAAATCATTCAATTGATAAAGTAAGCTATTGATCACTAAAGAGTAATGCCAAGGAAACTTTAATCTATAATGCTGACAGTAGAAAAAGAAATCCATAACAAACAAGGGATCTGATGCAAAATCTGTTAAAACAATACTATTAAGCCACCATGGAGCAAGATTCATGCCTTATAGATAAAGAAATATGGACTAAATAGAAATCGGGTATACCAGTTGCTACTTCCTGTGGTATCAACACTACTAATGCTTATGGACAAAAAGTGCTCTGGTGGAAAACAGTGGAAAGACGTATGAGCTCCATTCGAAATTCCATTTTGGTTAAACAATGCAAGCAACAATATTGTGTCCAAGGAAGGACAGGCAGTTGAGCCATAATAGTACAACTTTGAGAGACCTCTGTATAAATCACCACTTAAAAGATCCAGGTCTTTTCAGGTAGACACTGGAAAATCACCATCACTTGGCAACTATTTAAGAAAAACCAATAAACTGGATTATAAATTGTTACCTCATAGGCATAGGTGAAGAGAAAGTGCAGGGTCAAAGTACAAAGGCGTCTGCGAATCTGAAGAATGCAGACAACTATTTGCTAAATTAGGGAGAGACTCGCAATGTTATAGAGGCTTCTATGTGTATTAAAATTTCTAGGCTTTTCTCCCTGTTCACATTTGACTTGACCAACAAACAAGGCACATATCACTGGAACAAAAGTAGTTCAGCTTTTTAATGCTAGGTGTCTGTGAACCACATTTAGCTTTTAATAAAAGACAGTGACAAGTCATGGCACTCCCCAGGATGATAAGGATTACCTCCCTTTCAGTATTTGACAAAAGCCTGCTTTGTATAATGCTTCATTTAAAAAAAAATCCTCTCAGATGCTAACCCATCCCCTCCTCCATACTGTAGATAAACCAAACAAGGAGGCCTCAACTTAAGTAGGGTTAAAGGGAAAGCAGTGCTGAGGATGGCAACCAGACAAAAACGTGTCTCAACTATCTATTGCTTAAAACATTTCAGAGGGAGAAGTTAATTTAATGCCAGACTCAATAGAGATGTAATGAAATATCCCTGGTTTCCTATTTCTGAAGTAGAAACTGCATCTTCAAGATCACAGACTTCAAGTGTTAGATGGAAGCTTGGAGTCCATCTTGTCCAACTCTGTGCTCAGTTCAGACAGTCCAAACCAACAAAATACTTTGCAGCCTTTGCTTAAAGACCATCTGCCAGGGAAAACCCACCCATAGAGATGGGCACGAAACGAACAATTTTTTGTTTCCATATTTGTTTTTTCATTTCGTTACGTAATGAAACAACAAACGAATTTTGTCTCTAAAATGAAGCGAAACAAACAGAAACACCGGAATTTTTGCCATGCGTTTCGTTTCCGTTACTGCAATATGAGTGAATTGCTTAAAATCCTAAAAAAAAAAAATCACAAAAAATTGAAATAAATAGTAACGAAATGGTAACGAAACGAACAAAAACGAAAACAATTTTTTTGCAAAAATTTGCAAAAAACAGAAACGAAACAAAACGGACCCTCCAAACGACAAACGAAATGCCATTTTTCTGATTCATGCCCATCTCTACCCACCCACATTCAGGATAATTGCTTCCACTCTTGAACTGGAATGTTTCTTTAGAAGAAACATTAAGATGCATCTCCAACCATTTGTCCAGAATCTGTTCTGGTGGAACTCATTATTTCCAGCCCAGCTCTCTGAGAAAGCCCAAGTCAAGTATTCATTCCCTGCTATGGCTCTTCAGGAAAGCAAGTAACAGGTTTGCAGATCACTATTTTTCACTGAACTGAAGCCCTGGAGGGGGAAAATCCCGGGGGGGGGGGGGGAATGCATAGTATCTACTAGGAAAATGGAAAATAATGGACACAATGCAATAGTTTGTAAATAAATTTTCTTTGACTCTATTGGGCTTTCAATTTCTTTCCTGATTTTTGTGGGCTCAAGCAGCAGTTTGAATTCCATTATTGTGCCACTCTTAGCTGTCAGAGCAGTACGACAATGGGACCAGTTACATCAGGAAATGATGAGCACTCCAACCCTGGAGGCATTGAAGAGAAAATTGAATATCTGCTTTGATTTTTAATCTTCCATTGGCCAGGAGGTTGAATTCAATGGCCTTATAGGCCCCTTTCAACTCAATGATTCCATGGATCTGATCCAGAGAATTATCCAGCCCTTCTAAGAATTTGTCCCCCTCCCGTCTACAACCATTGGCTAAAACAGCTCTTCATTAGTGTCATGTTGATCAGCATAATATCTGATAAATTAGTTAAATAAATGGGGGAGGGATGACATTGCTCTGCTCACTTAGGGATGGTCCTAGTTTAGCCTTATTAGGAATATGGGAAAAAGGTCAAACGTGGCATGCAGGCCTTTTGAGGATTCTCCATGCTAAAGGTCTCATTCTCAGCATAAGACACTGTGGTCAATACTTTTTGTTAAACTTAAATACAGATATTTAAATGCTTATGCATATGACATCTACATTATATGCTGATTGATGAAAAAGATTCAAACTTATACAGTGCTTTTAATTTTTAAAAATATTTCACATTTTTTCCTGTTTCAAAAGAAAATGCTGAGACTTGGGATAGCTATGGGTAATCTTCAGCTGAAATGCACATTATTTTTGCCCTGGCCTTTCCCAGTGAACTGTAGTGATGCTGCTAATCTCAAATATAAATTACTTTGAAGCTGTTAACAGGCACAGTACCTCCCCTGGTGGGTCACTTATGTAATGTAAACCTAGCCTAGCAAAGAAGACAAAAACATTGTGGCACCTTAAAGACTGTGTTTTGTTTTTGGAATTTGTGTGTGTGTGTGTGTTTGTTTGTTCTGCTATCATTTTTCTAAAAAAAAAAAAATCTTTTGTTTTTGCCTAAATGTGCAAGCACAAACTCACATAGCTACCTCTGCTAAAACTAGTCCAGCAAATTTTGCATGGGTTTTAAATGATCCGTGTTTCAAGATATGCATGCGCATGTTGACTTGGGTCCCTCAACTGGCCACGGACCCATGAAAGCAACCAGTTGTGGCAATCTTCTGCTGCACCTCTCTCCAATTCATTTCTACAAAAAAGGCACCTGAGGGGGGGGATATGATTGAGACGTACAAAATAATGCAAGGCATGAGTAAAGTGGATAGAGGGAAGCTCTTCTCCCTCTCATAAAATACTAGAACTTGGGGACATACACTCAAATTGAGGGCTGGGATAGTAAGAACAGACAAAAGAAAATATTTTTCACCCAGCACGTTGTTAGTCTGTGGAGCTCCCTGCCACAGGATGTGGTGATGGCATCTGGCCTGGATGCCTTCAAAAGGGGATTGGACAGATTCCTGGAGGAAAAGTCCATCACAGGTTACAAACCATGATGGAGATGTGTAATCTCCAGGCTTAAAACCGGGGTACTTCAAGGGCCAGATGTAGGGGAGTGGTATCAGGAAACAGATATCTAGTCTCATGCGCTCCCAAACGCATCTGGTGGGGCCACTGTGAGATACAGGAAGCTGGACTAGATGGGCCTTTGGCCTGATCCAGCATGGCTCTTCTTATGCTCTTATGTTCTTATGTACAAGCATAAATCACCAGTTAGATTTCTGGCCATAGTTTACCTCACTCCAGTTTCTTGCTTCAATAGCCGTTCCTTCCACCATAGTAAAAGAGAAAGTAGAAGAGAATGCTTATGCTTTGTGTGGCAGTGGCCTCTGCTCTGGTGTGTGATAAAGCTAAATTCCATCTTATTTCACCAGATAAGCTGGGTATACCACCATTTGCCTCCTTTCTTCATTGTTGTTTGTGGCCCATTTTCGTAGACTAATAAGAAGGGGGGGGTTTTTTTGTTTGTTTATTAAAGGTAACTCCTGCTTGCTGTTTTCAGGATTTTCTTTCTTAAGGGATGACCTTTTCATTAGACATTGTATAGTGATCCCCCATTGCGAGAAGCCATTCTAAGAAAGTTTGTCTTGTGCCCCCCCCCCGCAAATGGATTTTGTTTGTCTGGAAAGCAAATCATTAGCTGTCTACTAGGCAGCTCTGTATTGTTCCTATCAAAAGCTTCAAACCTCTTGAAACACTGGAAGCAAGCCAATGAAAGAGTCTTTTTCGAAATCCAGATATAAAATCTTTAGAGAGAGGTTACAACACCTGATGCTCTCATTCTCTGGGGGGCCAAAATTGATCTGTTGTAGCGATGGGAGGGAGAAGGCAATTCTTAAGTAAGGCGAGGCAACTAATTTCAAGGGGAAAACAATAGTTGTTAAAGGTTGCCTTAAGGAAATCATTTTCACTTATTTTCAACACTATAATGCATCCTTTTCTTCTCCTTTGGTTTTTAACTTTTGGTTGAGAGGCAAAGAGCATTGTTAACGTTACAATTAACAGGTAAGCTGCTGTAATATTTGGTCATACCTCCTAGATTATGTGTACTGTTGGCACATTCATATCAATACAAATTAGGGATTGGCAGCAAACAAAAAATGAAACACTGTTTTGTCATTTTGTTAGCTAACAAAACAAAACAAAACAAAATGGGGAAGCAGTGTTTTGTTATTAACAAAACAAAACAACATTTATTTCATTTAAAACAAATCAATTCATTTTGCTGTAAAATGGTTCCCCTGGGTCCTGGAGGTCATACATTTGAAGTGGTCCTTCCTTGGACTCTCTCCTTTAAGCACTTCAAATTTGGAGAGATTTGGAGTTCAGGTGGCTGAGCTACTCAACTTCAAAGGTATGCCCCCAGAAAAAAACATTTCTAATTACAATGTTATGTGCTTCAAATAGTGATCCCAGACAGCTAGCAGTGTGAAAATTACAGTGGAACTTCCTGAAGCTCTTTCCTTTAAGCACCCCCAATTTGGAGAGGTTTGGGGTACAGGGGACCAAGTTATTAAACTCCAAAAGGGGTGCCCATAGGAATCCATTTTAAAATGATTTTGGGAGGGGGTTGGTGTGGTTTCTAACTGCCTGCTGGCACCAGGGTATATAAAAGGCTGGCTGGTTTCATTTTCTTTGTCGTCTTTGGAAGTGAGAGGAGTTACAGATGGCTCTGACAGTGCTGCTAGCTTGCTGTCTTACATTTGGGCTAACTTCACTTCTGCTGTCCCTGTGTGCTGCTCCCAGCTGCCTTGTGTGTTGTGTGTGAGTGGACAAAGAGAGAGTGGTTTGTGTGTGTGTAGAAGAGAGATCCTTTTTTCTCTCTCTGTGTGTGTGTGTACTGTGTGTGTCTCTCTGTCCTCAGAGAGACACTGCTTTTTCTGTTCTTTTTGGAAGGGTTTTATTGGGGGAGGGATTTGGGGCATGCTTGTTTATTATATTTTATGTATCTTTCCTCCTCCTACCCCATTGAAACTACATTCCTTCCCACGCACACACATTGTTATTCCCATTCCACCAGCCACTGTCCTTACCAGTTCCCCCATTCTTCACACACACCCCGCCCCTGTTTATCTGGAAGTTGAGTCATGGCTACTGGACTTCTTTTTCTTGAGAGAGAGAAATGTTTTGCTGCTCATCCAAACAGCTTCATCAGTGTTTTCAGTGCTTGGAAAGCACTGATGAAGCTGTTTGGATGAGCAGCAAAACATTTCTATCTCTCAAGGAAAAGAAGTCCAGTAGACATGATTCAACTTTTAGATAAATTCACCTGGATGACTGAGAATTAGAGGTAGGCATGAAACAGAAAACCCATGGTTCAGGTTCTTCTGTTTCAGGCCCACCCTTGGTTTGGTTTGGTATGGGTCTGATTTACTGCACAGCGGTGGCAGCGGTGATGATGACCGCGGTGACGACCGTGGCGATCCTGGCCATGGTGGTGGTGGCGTTTTTTTCTTTTTCTTTTCCTTTTCCTTTTTCTTTTTTTGAGCACCGACCACACGGCCCCAGGGACCAGGTTTGCACTCATTTTTAAAAATTATTAGTTCTTTGTTTTAGAGCGCTAACTGCGCACTCCTGGGGCTGTGTCGGTGCTCCTTTTTTGTTTGTTTGTTTTGTTTTTAAAGCACCGACCACTGCGTTCCTGGGGCCGGGTCGGCACTTCATTTTTAATTTATTTATTTCTCTTGATTTTAGAGCGCAGACCATGCAGCCCCTGGGGCCAGGTCGGCACTCCTTTTTTTTTAAAGTCCCCAGCCCAGGGATTTTTAAAAAGTCCCCAGCCCAAGCCAGTGCCTCATGTTTTTTGTTTGTTTGTTTGTTTGTTTTTTGAGCACTGACCATCCGGCCCCTGGGGCCAGGCCAGCACTCCTTTTTTGTTTTTGTTTTTGTTTTGTTTTTAAAGCACCAACTGCACGGCTCCTGGGGCCGGGTCAACACTTCTTTTTTTATTATTTTTATTTTTATTTTAGAGTACCGACCACGCAGCCCCTGGGGCCGGGTCGGCACTGCTTTTTTATTTATTTTATTTTATTTTATTTTATTTGGTTTGGTTTGGTTTTAAAAGTCCCCAGCCAGGGTCTTTTTGAGGTGTTGACTTGGGGCCAGCACCTCTCAGCTGAGAAGCACTGGCTTGGGCCCAGCACCTCTACAGGCCTACCTTCCCACGGTGAGTTCCAGGACCAGGAGGACTGCGGCGAGGACAAGGTAGGAGGGAGGGGGTAATGAAAAATGAAGCAAACGAAAGTGAGCCATGACTCCAGCTGCACAGTGGGTCATATGAGTGGCGCTTCTGAATCATTAGTCAACATCGTTCATGGTCAAAACTATGATGGGATCCAATTACAGGGCTTCAAAAGAATCCTGTATTATTATTTTTGTCGATACCTCCATGGATCGGCATTGTTTAATCTGCACACATGCTGCTTTCCTTGGATGTGGTAGCAGACCATTTCTCAGGCTCCCTCTATGGAATCTAACCCTTATTCCCCATTAATCTGGTGGTCACAGAAAGTAGCATCGAAATTCAGAGGACAGAAATACATGTGTGCATGTGTGTGTGCACATGTCTCTCTGTGTTCAGAGAGAAGGCACAACAGCACAGCTTCTGTTTGGAAGGGTTTTATTTAGGAGTAGGTTTCCAGAGGAGGCATTTTGGACAGGGTTTTTTATTCTCCCCCCCCCCTACACCCTTAAAACTACATTCTTTCCTGCCCACACACATTGTTATTCTCACCACCAACCAGTACCAGTTCCCCTATTCTCAACTGGCAGAATACGAATGTGCCAGGCAGTCCCTCTTTATCATGGCTCCATTTCAAAAAACCAACAAAATAGAGTCCTCCTATTCCATTATTCCTCGCTGGAGTATTCCATCAGACTCCTGCTTTCCTCCCAGGCCTGCTAGCCTGCCTGCATGTTATGGGTCTGAAAGATCCATTTATTTCTAAGACCTGCCTTGCTCTTCTTGATGATGCCAGGGAGATCCACACTCTCCCTTCATACCCGAGGGTCTGAAATGGCTCATAATGTTTGTAAGAGCTGCCCTGGACATAGAGGTGTCTTTTATATCTTGGACGTTCAAGGGAGTTCCACTCACACTCTCTCTTCATACCTGAGGGTCATATGGCCCAAGCCCGATGTTTAATTCTTGTCTGACTGCCTGACTGCCTTCCTGGTGCAGTGCAATTCTGACACAGCCCAATGTGCCTTGGTGGTTAAAGGGGAAGAGCTTGAGGTTGCACTGTAATTTCCATGCTGCTAGATGCCTGGGATCAATATTTTCAAATACTGTACTTTTAAATTACAATTTTTTTTCCAGGGGCACCCCTTTGGAGTTGAATAACTTGGCCCCCTGTACCCAAAACCTCTCCAAACTGGGTGTGTTTCAAGGGAATTGATTAAGAAAGCTCCACTGTAATTTCCATGCTGCTAAATTCCTGGGATCACTATCTTCAAGCACATAACATTGGAATTAGAATTTTTTCCAGGTGGTACCCTCCCCCCTTTGAAGTAGAATAACTCGTGCCCCTGAACTCCAAATCTCTCCAAATTCGGAGAGCTTAAAGGGGAGAGTCCAAGAAAGGTACCCACCAAATTTGGTGCCACTATGACCCAGTGCTGGAGGAGAGTCTTGAGAGTCCCCTGGACTGCAAGGAGATCAAACCTATCCATCCTGAAAGAAATCAACCCTGAATGTTCACTGGAAGGACAGATTTTGAAGCTGAGTCGCTAGTACTTTGGCCACCTCATGAGGAGAGAGGAGTCCTTGGAAAAGTCCCTGATGTTGGGAAAGATTGAAGGCAAGAGGAAAAGAGGACGGTAGAGAATGAGATGGTTGGACAGTGTCATCGATGCAACCAATATGGATTTGACAAAACTCCGGGAGGCAGTGGAAGATAGGAAGGCCTGGCGAACTCTGGTCCATGGGGTCACGAAGAGTCAGACATGACTGAGCGACTGAACAACAACAAGGACCCAGGGAACCCATTTTATAGAGTGACAAATCAGTTTGTTACTTTAGTTTCATACTTTTTAAAAAAAATCAGTTCTAATGAAACGAAACAAATCACGGGGGGACAAAACGAAATGAAATGAAACACAATTTTTCTGTTTCATGCCCATCTCTAATGCAAATTCATTGCCCTTAAAGCTTGCAAGACAATTTTATCTTAAATACTACATAACCAGATAATGAATGCTTGCCATACAGATGGTGGAATAGCAGTTTCCTAATATGCAAAAACTTGTTGAAATACCTCCACCTTATATCCCCTGAAGGGATGTGGTACTTTGTACAGACTCCTGAAAAAATTGCAAGGCCTAGAGGAAACAACATCACAAGATCTTTGCCTCATGCATTTAAGCTGGACAGCTTCAACTGTTAGCCCATTTAGAAAACCTGTTTTGGACAACATTGTGCTTCATATGGATATATGAAGTTGAGTAACCACTTTTTTGATAATATGGTTGTGGGCAAAGCACCAGTGGTTGACGACAATGAACGCTCCTGAGAGCCTGCCGGTGGCTCTGAGGGTGGGGGTGGGGATAGGGATGGGGACGGATGGGAGCCGGATAGAGGACTCACCCGCCGTGGCACGTAGGGACGCCGCAGGGCTGCGCGCGGCCGCGGCTGATGCCGACCGGGGCCATTTAAAGCCCCTTGATTACCTGGCGGGGAGAGGGGTGGGGAAGCAGCCTCTTGGCTGGGCTTCACCGCAGGAACCTCACCGCCACTTGGGGCTGGCGGGGCAGGCTTAGCCGGCAGCAAACGGCCCGGCTAAAGCACGTGGTGCGGCCTGCCTGGGACTCACAGGGAGCGGCCATTTTGGTTAAGAGGTCTTGGCCCCAGTCTGAGGCCGTATTCTAGCTCGATCTTCCCCTGCCTACCTTCATCTAGCAGGCATCGCCACCCACATTACCCAAAGGGGGCATTATCGAGGGAGGGGGAGTGCAATCCAGGCCAAATAAGGGTGTCCACTTACCTTTAGGGCCCAACAGGCAGCCCGGCGGCCATTTTGTTTTTGGCCTTGTAGACAGCCAGGCCTACTGACTATCCAAGACCATCCGGCATGTAAGTGGGGGGCTTACCTTGGGTGACTAACACAGCGAGACTCCCCACACTGTTAGGTATCTAGCCATCTGCATATTAACGCCATTCATTCACAGTTTCACAACTTATTGCTATTAGTGCTTCGACAATCATGCCACCCAAGAAAGCATCGGACAAGGGCAAGGGAAAGGCCCTAACAGCCAAGTGCCCGCTTCCTCCACCTGATCCAGAGGGGTCATCTTCTGATGAGGAGGAGTGGACACGGCTGGACACGGCGTGGCGAAAACTGTCACGCCTGGAACGCGACCATGCCAGACAAAAAGGAATGGCATCTTCTTATGGGGGAGACCAGCACCCTAGAGACGCGAAGGCGCGCAGCAAGGTGGGACTCAGGCTAGTGGGAGATCTCATGATGACCCGTATTTCTGCTCTCGAGGCGGCGGTGGCTGGTCCTTCCGGCCCCGCCCCTTCGGATGTTTCCCACAGGTCAACGGAGGCGGTACCGTTGCAGGCGGCAGCAGCAGAGGCGGGCGATGCCCTGCCCAGTGCGGCACACGACATCATGCTACCCCCGATGACAGAGGACCACCCACAGCAGGCCTTGGACTTATCACTCTCGGCTACACCTCTAGATAGACCGGTATCCTCGACCCCGCAGCAACTTCCACTGGGTGAGTCTGGTTCTGTCTTGCCACATACATCTACACCAGTTACCTGGCCTTGGCTAGCCAACCTGGAGGAGGCGCACGCCCAGGTGGAGTCTGCCTTTCTGGGGCGTCCCCTCTTGAGGGAACCAAGTTTGTGGGTGGGTGTCCGTACTCCGCAGTTGGCTGAGTCAGCAGCACAAACGGAACCCTTATTCCCTACCCCTCCTGACCCGCTGCGGGGAACGCCGACACCTTTCAGAGGCCATGGTAGCGAGAATCGCTGCGGGCAAGTACATAGAAATTTTTGATTTATTGAATCGGGAAATTGATCCTAAAGAATTGGAGCACCTTGACGACAAAGAAAAGGAGCGGATCCGGAAACGTAAGCCGGAACGCTCCTGGAATAATTGGCTGAACGCATTTGTTATCTTTGCTGGGATATACACAGAAGCCCACCCAAAAAAGGCCTCTGCGCTCTTTCATTACTTGGACTTAATTATCCGGGCCCGCAGTGATTTTCCTAACATGGCTTGGTTAATCTACGACAAGGGCTTTCGTCGCCGAATTGCTAAGGACCCCAGCCTCCGATGGGACCGCCCACATAATTTGGCTGTGGTCCATGTTATCAATAATTTGACTTCAAAATCAAAAAGAGTAATGTGATTGGTGAGGGCCCTGACTCTAAGGTGCCTCCAATATAACATTGTGTTCGGTGCTTGCCATGTGTCGGGGATTCGTAATGACCTGGCTGATGCTCTGTCCCGCCAACAGATGTATCGGTTCAGAGCGTTAGCACCCTCTGCTTGGAAGGACCCCGACCAACTCCCATCAGAGGTATGGAGCCTTGGCGAATAGAAGCCAGTCGCGCCATGGGACTGGCACTGGCACCCAGCACCAGGCGCGCATATTCTGCTGCCTGTGCCGAGTATGCCCGCTTTTGCGCCAGAGAGGGAATCCCCCGACTATGGCCTGCATCGGCAGACCAGCTGGTGCAGTTTGCAGTACACCTGCATTTTCAGGGACTGGTGCCACGGACCATTCAAGGCAAATTGTCCACCCTGTACTATTATGCGAGGGCACAGGGTTTTGCCATCTCTGAATGTCAATTCAGGATCGCAAAAATGGTTGAGGGATGGTCTCGGGAGAGGGGTAAGCCAAACGACTCTAGGACGCCTATTTCACCTGACATGTTGCGCCGCTTGGCGGATACATGGGTTAAGGTCTGTGTAGATAGTTTTGAAGTTGCATTATTCCATGCGGCTGCATTAGTTGCCTTTTTTGCCACCCTACGTGCCAGCGAGCTATTGGCCAGTTCAAAAACGGATGATTCAGAGGCAGCGTTGCTGTGGACCGACTTAGTGCTCGATACCGATCAAGTCGTGCTCCACATACGCAAATCAAAAACAGACCAGCGGGGCAGAGGCACCTTGATACACCTACGTAGGTGTTCAGTGGAGCAAATCTGCCCCGTTTTAGCTTTACAACGGTACGCCCGGCTGACTGACACCCACCGGGGATACCTATTCCAGCATAAAGATGGGTCGCCTCTGACACGCTATCAATTTTGGCGGATTTCACTCAGGGCCTTGCAGCTCGCTGGCATTCATGGGTGCACTTTGGTACCCACTCCTTCAGGATTGGGGCAGCCTTGACTGCTGCAGCTATTGGCATGGACTCAGCTAGCATACAGCGAATCGGCCGCTGGAAGTCTAATTGTTTTAAGGCATATGTTCGCCCGTTAACGGACCGGTAAAACCGGCCCAGTTGTTTCTGTTTGTTGTTACAGGTCCGGCTCTTCCATCCCGGCGGTGAATTGTGTTCTATGGTCATAGCTATGTTTACTGGGCTGCCAAGTATGCCACACAATCAGGACGTGGCCGCGATCTCGGCCTGGGACAATGGGCAGAGTTGGTTTGGAGGGGAAGACGGGGGATGTCCTGGAATGCATTTTTAACCATGGCACTCGAATCCCCTTGACCCTCCACCTGCCATTGTGGTTATTCATTTGGGTGGAAATGGCTTGACCCAAATGTCGGGCAAATCGTTGATCATTAAGGTCACCGACTATCTCTGAGTCTTCAAGAGTTATTGCCCTGGTACCAGGATTTTATGGTCGGCGATTATTCCACGACTGCAATGGGGTCCGTATCATCACCCCCAACAAATGCATAAATCCCGTAAGGGAGTTAATAGGGAAATTGCCCGGGTGGTCAAGTCAGAGATGGGTAACGTAATTTGGCACCCCAACATTACGGCTCAAGATCATAGTTTGTATCACCCGGACGGCATCCACCTTTCTGAGTCGGGCCTAGAAATATTCTTGCATGACATTACGGAGGGCCTGTGTGCTGAAGTTGTCAGCTGGTTGGGGTGAGAGACTGCAGTGTGTCTGTGGCGGGTAGCGCAAATAAAATTCTAACAACCCGGCCCCATTACTTAATTAATAACTTTATGGTCCCGGCAGTCCTCAATTAAACTAGATTAGGGTTTAGGTAGGCGTAAATTAATAACAAACCAATGTTAACTTGGAGGGCTGCCAACATGTAATTAAACGTAATAGGCTAGGCAAAGCCCTGGCGAATAGGGACCGAGTAAAATTATACGCCATAGACTAAGATTGCACTACCACACAGGTCCTCCTGGAGTTAAATTGTGTTATGTTGATAGTTCAAAGTTGGTTCCTGTGTTCAATAAAATGTGGCCCACATTAAACCAACTTAAACTGTGTTGCCTCGTTATTATGGCCTTGAATGGCAATGAACGCTCCCCTCCGCCCTGTGCGGAGGAGGGGCGTCTTTGCCTGAAGGCCGGGCAGCCGGATAGGCTACGCAGTTTGCGTAGCCTACGCAGGGAGCGTGACCTTATTTAAGCCTTCAGTGTGCTCCCTGCAGCCTGCCCGGCTGGAACGAAAATTGCCCCCTCCCTCCCGCCACCATTAATGTGCTGGTGATGCTTTGCTGGTCGGTTATGGGCCGGATGGGAATTTTTGACCGCTACTCGAATTGGCCATGAGTGGTGGTGCTTTTTCGCCCATCCCATCAGTCACAGGCTGGCGTGGACTGTGTAATACCCGGTCACATTTCGCGGGTAGCGCAAATAAAATTCTAACGACCCGGCCCCATTACTTAATTAATAACTTTATGGTCCCGGCAGTCCTCAATTAAACTAGATTAGGGTTTAGGTAGGCGTAAATTAATAACAAACCAATGTTAACTTGGAGGGCTGCCAACGTTTAATTAAAACTAATAGGCCAGGCAAAGCCCTGGCGAATAGGGACCGAGTAAAATTATACACCATAGACTAAGATTGCGCTACCACAAGATCCTCCTCGAGTTAAATTGTGTTATGTTGATAGTTCAAAGTTGGTTCCTGTGTTCAATAAAATGTGGCCCACGTTAAACCAACTTAAACTGTGTTGCCTCGTTATTATGGCCTTGAATGGCAAAGTGGACTGTCAAAGTATTTTTTTTAAAGAAAAGACAACATTTTCTGAAGAAAATAAGGAAAGTCAGGGTAGAAAGTTCTCATCCAGACATGAGCCCAAAGACAATAGGTGGGCATATCTAGCAGCTTATTAAATACCCAATGGTGTTTACACCATTAATTACACCTCCAATTTCAGACTCCATTTCTACTTGCTAACACAACTTATTTTCTCTGCATTTTCCTCTGTAGATTCTCATGCAACTGAAGTTCTACTTCAACACTGAGAAACAAGCATATAAGTTGAATCAGATCTCGGCAATAACACATTGAAAGTAACGTGTTCAATTTATTATTTTTAGGACCAACACCAAGAGCCTTCATAATTTTATATTTAAAAATAGCTTTTCTAAAAGTAACATTAATAGGAATTTATTTGTTTAAGTGCTAGTTTCATGACCCTGTGTAAAGGGGACTGATTCAGCCCTTATTATCCCTTCCCAAACTAGATAACCCAGTCTTCGGTCTATAAACTATAAAATCATGTAATCTCATCTAATATGACCAAAAGTCTACACTATAGTATCAATGTGGACTCTCAGGAGTTGGAGTCTATAATCATCAGAAGTCTCAAGATCAATGTCAAGAACCATAGCTTTATAAAGAACCATTTAACCACTCCAAATACCCTTTTTAGCATAGCTCTATAAGAAACTTTGCCTGACCTCATTAAATAGTGCCTCTGACACCTACTAACCTATCTGATTATGACTACTATTGAGCTTGTTGTGACTGCATTCTTATTGCACCCAGGTTTTTTTCCTGATTATTTTAGGTGGGTAGGGGTGGCGGTGTCTGATTATTTGTGTGGGCGTGTTGTTTCAGACTTTACCTTTTCATTATAAGTTCACTGAGGACAGTGTGAAAGGTGTTGTTACTTTTCTCCTGGCTGCCAGTACTTTCAGAACTTGGAAGGCCATGAGTGGAGTTACCTCATGAGATTTTTTACTGTGGTATGAGAGAAAAGAGATATTTGCACAATGACAGACAACACAGCGAAACACATCACTCAGCTTGCTCGTAACTCATGCCATTGTCAAAACCCCACTTTCCATCCACACTCAAAAAAGCACTGAGATATTCTTCTCCAATGTTTGCTTTTGTTTATCTAATTGATGTTAGAAGGAAGCATCTGGAATATGGCTATGTATGTCATAGAAGGGTGCTATTGCTAAGCCAAAAATTTGGTGTGGCACATATATGCAAGAGATTGAAAGCTGATCAATCATCCTCAGAACATTGTGGCACTTGACAATCTTGATTTCCTTCACAATTACCAAGATGAAAATCAGGCTTGGTGCTCTTTCTTCAAGGATCACTGTGTCATAAATTCTGAGCAATCATTCATTTTAACAGCAAATTACACTACAATAATTGGTAGATATATCTCTGAGATTTGCCCTTCTTTGCTGAAAGCAAAGCCTTGCTTTACAGAGAAATATTTTTGACACATTTCCAGTGAACATGTCATCTGATCTTTGGACTATGCATTTATAACATGTGTGATATTCTTTGCCTGTTCCCTCATCTTTTATACTTGATTGTATAGGCTCAAATCCTAGTTATCTCTGATGTAAAAGAAGTTGGCTGTCATTATTTGAAGGAATCCTGATTTTGCAGCAGATAACAGTTGTCATTTAATTGTCTTATCTAACTGAAACTCAAAAGTACCAATTGACAACTATCTGAAGGCATGTGATGTCCAAACATTAGCTCAGCCTACAAAGAATGAAGTCTCGGTTGTTTTATTTATGTTCACTGTCATTGTCTGCCCTTGTCAGAGTGCTGTGCTTGTGTTTTGTTCTTCCACGCATCTTACACAGTGGCTTTCACAGATGTAAGCCTTGTTGCTTGGACTGAATAAATGTGAGGCTTGAAATCTTTCTAATCAGCTCTGAAAGTATATTTACAGTATAAATCTGTACTGCAGCTACTGTATAACATATACTGATGGGGGGAAATTCAGGATTTTGCTTTGAAAATTGTGTGTGTGTGTGTGTGTGTGTGTGTGTGTGTGTGTGTGTGTGTGTGTGTGTGTGTGTGTGTGTGTGTGTGTGTGTGTGTGTCTACATGCATTCATCCCAGGTCTAAATTGAGAAACCCTTGGAGGAACGCTTTCTTTGGTATGTAATTGGAAGCACTAGTGACAAGTGCATCCAATCTCAGGGGTGCTGTCAACTCCTTCCGGGTTTTCATCTGTGCTTTATATGAGGTACCTGAGATGCTGAACCTCTTTTGAAGGCTGTGTTCAGCACCCTGGATAGCTCATGTAAAGTGCTGATAACAGATTGCATTTTTATCAGTGATGGCTGGTGACTATGGGCACGACTTGGCGAAATTCTTGTTTCCGTTTCCGTTTCTCGTTTCCGTTACGTAACGGAACGAAGAACGACAATTACTCCGCCAGAACTCGAACTCGAACCGACTAAAGAAAAATTGGGTCTGATTTGTCGTGATCATTCCTGGCGGCATCGCAGCGAACGCGCGATGCCAAGCGGCTCAGGAAAAAAGTTTTTAAAATAAAAAAACCCGATTCCTGGCCAAAAAAGCAGGCGAAAATATGCCTGCCTGAGGGCACCTACCAGAGGGGTGGTTTCTGGGGGGGGGGGTTCCCGGCCTCCCCCCCTCCTCTCCTGGGCTGCGCATCCTCGTCGTCTCGCCAACTCGCCAAGTGGCGCGGCACAGAAAAAAAGTTTTAAAAATAAAAAACCCCGATTCCTGGCCAAAAAAGCAGGCGAAAATATGCCTGCCTGAGTGAGGGCACCTACCAGAGGGGTGGTTTCGGGGGGGTCCCCGGCCTCCCCCCCCTCTTTTGGGCTAAACATCCTCGTCGTCTCGCCAACTCGCCATGCCATGCGGTGCGGGCGGGGGATCCAAAATGGGGCGACCGCATGCAATATTTAATTTATTTATTTTGAAATCGTGGTTGTCCAAAAACACACCAAAGCATCACAGAAACATGCGAAAATAGCTATTTTAAAACTGCCTGATTTTTTACAGTAGCAGCAGTGGGTTTTTCTTGCAACAAAACGTCTCCATTGATTTTATTTTATTTTATTTTTATTTTTATTTTTTTACACCTGAGCAATGATGGGCTGGCCATGGGAGTGGACCATGCAAATTTTTGGAGCCATTCCACCAGTTGCATGGCCACTTGAACAGGTTTTGACCGAGACTTCTGGGATGTGCCTGTCGGGCATAAAAAGCCCACTAACTGTAGCCCGAACCGGAACCCTAACCTTAACCAAACCCATACGCCAGTACACTGTCCTTCTTAGTGGGTCAGAGAGGCACCCAGAGGTGCACCCCACAAACTCACCCTAACCTTACCCGTAACAACCCTAACCCTAGCCCTTGCGCTAACCCCCCTAACCCTAAGCCAAATCTGTACTCGCATTGCACTCACGCAAGTACAGTTCCCTTCTTGGTGAACCACAGAGCGCCGAGACTGAGGAGGAGCCTTCCCCCAGTGTGTGCGCACTGTGACACTGCAGTTAGCAGTGGGCCTGTGGTGAACAGAGAGAGGCACCCAAAAAAGAGGTGCCTCGAGTCTCAACTTGGTATGCATATCCAATTGGCTATGCATGCCATTTTTGTGAAGCGGGCCAGAGGAGGCACCCACCCCAGAGAGGTGCCTCCAGGAGCCCGCTTTCCCTTCATGGCGGGCCAGAGGAGGCACCCACCCCAGAGAGGTGCCTCCAGGAGCCCGCTCCCCCCCAAACCAGTACTAACGACAGACAAAAAAATGACAAACGAAATGACAAATTTTTGAAAAATTTCGCAAAAAACGGAAACGAGCCGAAATGGGCCGGCTCCGACACACGACAACTCAAACACGTCATTTTCCCTGGTCGTGCCCATCTCTACTGGTGACTGCAGTTTTGGGGCATAGCAGCCCCAAAACTGGAGCCACCAGACATCACGGATTAGAATCATGATAGCATATGAATAAATTATAGTATTCGCCACAACCACTTTCATACTGGTCCTTTTACCACAACATGTAGGCAGGGGAGTGGAATTACAGGTATCTCCTTCCAAACTCAAGCTTCTCAACATCAATTTGCTTTAAAAATGCTAACAAGCTGAATTATTTGAGCGTCTAAAATGATATAAATAAAGGTAAAGGCATTGTTTGTCACTTTGTTAAGATTTAAATGAATCTATTATCAAAATCAATTCCTGTTTAGCTCTTCTGAGAAATCTACAGGGGTGCTAATTAAAAGTATGATAGTATAGTACAGATACCTGTGGGAACAGTATATTAAATGATGCATTTGCTTCACTAGGCTTCTGAAGTATATCGACCTCGTGTTTGCGTTTGGATTTAAAAGTTTTCCAATAAAAAGCTCCTGAAGAGAAGTTTCCTTGGAAATCAGAGTTGTTAGTCTTTTAAGACTTCCCAAGCTGTTCGACACAATTTGAAGTTATTTATGAACCCAACTACCACCTATCAATCAGCAACGACTTTAATAATTATACCTTGGTTTTCTCTTCAAATTTACCTCTTGAGTTAAAGTGCTCCAAGTAATTAGAAGAAAATAAATTAAAACCACTGTTCAGACTATGAACTCTGTTGACTTTTGTTTCAGACATGGAAACATGAATAGCAAAGGGGTTTAGAATTCAGTTAAATATTATTGTGTCCCCCAAATCTGATTCAGTTAAATTTAATTTCAAGGAGGTAAATTCTTAATAGATAAATGAGTGTTAAATTATCATTTTAGTTTCAATTAGTTAACTTCAGTAAAACCTCACTAGGAAACAAACATTGCATCCATAATTTTATATTTCTTCTCTCTTCTTTGTTTTGAGTTTTGGAGATGAGGAAACAGTTTCCTGGACTAAACGAGCAGCTTCTGTGCAGCTTCCAATGCTGAAGAAAAAGGACCACCATCTTGATGAAAATCAGATCATGACACCCTTCCAAGCTTTCATTATTGTTGATCTAATTTTCTTTAATCTTGCACTGAAGGCTAACTAAACAAAAGGCAGATATCATCTATGCATTCATTCATTAAACTTCTGCACTTTGAGCATGTACCAAGAGACAGCCTCCAATGTTGAAGGCTTATTCCCTGGAACAGTACTCATTGCCTAAGAGTATAAATGATGGCAGAATTGCTCAGAAGCAAAGCCCTCCATGATCTTATTCCTATGTTTGTGCTTGTTTATTAGACTAGTCTGGCTTTTCCACAGAAAGTTTATTTGTATTTCTCCGAACACGTCTATTTTTCAATAAAATTTGTATTCCTGGAGATACTTTGCAAGGAGGGACAGAAACTGTGAATAGGAGACATATAAAATGAGAAAATGACATCCACCACTTAGTCCACCAGCCACCCATCTTTACAGGCAGGTCTGCACAGCATTGCACCCTCAGTTTCCTGTCTGCCATGGCCCACAGCATCCATGGGCACATCCTCTTTACCTCTTAGCCTTTCTTAACAGGCCAACTAATTTTTCCATCCATTTGAATAGAAAAATTAATAAGCCTGGGCTATTAAATTCAGACCTAGCTTAATAGGATTAACCGTAATAGACTGTTTTGCAAAATTATCTGACATTTATGCAAGTAAAAATAATATCGGAAATGAGTTATGCTTAATAATATCCAAACATATTAAGCAAATGGTTACAAGCGTTATACACAAGCCATAAAATCTAGACTTTATGGATGAAATACATTCCCTGAGTGGCATATCTCACATTATCAGATGCATGAAACAAAATTTAGGGGAAAACATTTTACCTTTAATTAGCTCTGATTTCTTTAATCAGGTTACCACTTAGTGTTCAAATGGCATTGAGTAACCTGACAATATTCATCCATTCATCTTAGTCATTCTTCCTATCATATCCATTCAAGTCTTATTTTAAATAAAACAAAACAAAAAGTATTGAGCCAGCTTCTTCACTATAATAACGCCCTTTCTCTCATAGACACGATGCATCTTACAGGTCTTTAAGAGCAATATAAATCATACAGCATATTCCAAATAGAAATTTGTCAAGGGCATGGCCACTATCATTGGAAAATATTTTCTTATCTACATCATATAAACAGCCTACTATAGGTGGCTTTGATAATGATTCTAAGATATTTAGAAGAGAAAGTAAGGCTTAATAGAAACTCAGCTGCACAGTACTTGGGATCTGAAATAGCCATGGTTTATATAGCTGATCATGCAGTGTCTGGGTGCAGTCATGGAATGGACCAGGGCTAACAGGCTCAAACTCAACCCCGATAAGACCGAGGTCAAGTTCTTTGGGGCTTCCTCATCCAGCTACGGTGGCCCGTATCCCACCTTGGAGGGTGTTTCCCTCAGGCCATCGGACTGTGTCCGAAATCTGGGCGTAGTCCTGGACCCGGCGCTCACCCTGGAAGCCCAGGTGTCCGCCGTGTCCAGGGCTGCCTTTTTCCATCTTCGTCGTATTGCCCAGATTCGTCCGTACCTGGATGAGGACTCCCTCAGAACTGTGGTCCAGGCGCTGGTGATCTCTAGACTGGACTATTGCAACGCGCTCTACATGGGGTTGCCCTTGACTCTCATTCGGCGCTTGCAGCGGGTCCAAAATGCGGCAGCCAGACTGGTGGCGGGTGTGCGTCGATTAGAGCACATCACCCCAGTCTTGGCTCGTCTGCACTGGTTGCCCGTTGCAGCCCGAATTAGATTCAAGATCCTGGTTTTGGTTTACAAAACCCTCCATGGCCTAGGACCTGGCTACCTGACGGAGCGGATCGACAAGCGGTCAACTTCGGCCCGTCCGACCAGGTTGTCGCGGGCGCACATGCTGCGTGTGGCCACGCCTAGGGAGGCTCGGAGAACTTCCACCCGTACCCGAGCCTTCTCTGTGGCTGGCCCAACCCTATGGAATCACCTACCAGCAGAAGTGCGCCTTGCAGAGTCCCTGCCTGCCTTCCGGAAGGCGCTGAAAACCCTTCTCTTCCGGGAGGCGTTTGGGTGACACCTTTTTTTTTTTTTTGGTCCCGCCATCTGCTGCAGCCGTTTTGTTTTATTGCTTATTTCAGTTGTTGTTTTAATTTGTTGTCTGTACATTTATTGTAAACCGCCCGGAGTTCCTTTCAGGAAGACGGGCGGTATAGAAGCTGTATAAATAAATAAATAAATAAATCTGAAATAGCCATGGTTTATATAGCTGATCATGCAGGCCAGGGCTTTTCCAACTCACCTCTTCTCTGATTCCACATCTCCAATGGAAATACAATTTTGAAGCGATGCAAGCATTCTGTTGTAGCACTTGTCACATAATTGCTGTGTTGTGCATCCAGATCCTACAGACTTTTAAAACGTGCATGCATTAGATCAGACATAGAAACTGTTTTGCATCCATTTTCACCATAGGAGTACATCAAAATGGGAGAAGGCGATTAGTAGCCTACGTTAACCAACAGATACTGTGGTGATTTTATAGAGGCAACATATTTTCTAACTAAGTCATGGCCAGAGTTACTCCAGTAAGGCAATCTAGTGATGGAACTCAGAGATCCCTAGACCTACTTCTCCTTTGTACTGTTTCATCTGCCCTCTCTCATTTTCTAAAAATCAAGAGAGAAAGAAGCAGTAACAGTAGCCTCTACTTTCCTTTCTTTGCTACCTGCTTATGACCAGTGGTACAGATTGTAAAGAGAGAAGGTGAATGGTACCAGTGGCCTCTTGGCCAAGGTATTTTTCATCGCCCCTTCTCAGAATCATTAACTAACAGCAACAATAAATCTCCAGGTAATAACTCATTCTAATGGTTAACTATCCCATTCTCCCATTTGTAAAACTCATGTGATTGTAGCTTAATGATAATCATAAACTGTCAAGTCAGTTCTCAGTTACAGTGACACTTTTCAGGGTTTTGTAGGTCTAATATACTCAGAAGTGATTTGCCATCCCCTTCTTCTTGGGTGCCATGGGAGTGTACTGCTTGCCCAATTCCACATGGCTGTTTCTTCTTCCTGGAGGGCCAGTGGGGAATTGAGCTTCCAACCTGGCTCCACAGCCTGATACCTAACCTACTTTCCTCATGCTTGTTTAGATTCATCAAGATGCCATTTTGAGCATAAACAGAACAATGGGGGTTATCTCCTTCCAAATATAGACATGAGAGAGAGAGAGAGAGAGAGAACTGCATTCCAGCAGTTCCCTCGTTGTCTTACCATCACCCAGCACATCTTCCTCCATGTGAGAGCACTTGACTGCCTTTGACTGTTAAAAGCTGTGATGCTGGATATCATAGGCATGTGGCATGGAAAACTCTTAACTCAATCACTCTTCACTCATTCATTACACTGCTGATGCCAACCCGATGAGTTGTCTTCTCCTAGTATTGCTTCAAAAAACCCTGAGAAATCCAAGGAATTTTCTGCAAGCTCTTTGATTATAACGTACTATATGGATGTTAAGAGCACGTTAACACTGCAAAGTTTTTTTTGGCACACCATAAGGCCTGCTGTGCATGCCAATTACAATTTGTTAGCCAAAGAGCCTTAAAATAGTGCCATTAATTTCTTCAGCATTAAGGTAAATTATTAAGAAGGTTCTCCTAATGCTCAGAAATATATTTAATAAGATTACTCAGAACAATTTTATATGAATTACTGTTTAATAATGTTGGCCTTACAATGATAATCTTTATCAGAAGAAGAATCTGACCACCCTTTTTAATGATAAAATTATCCTCCTGAGTTCATATTTCTTAGAGCATTAACAGTTCACCTCAAAAAAAGCCCAGCCAGAAAGGAACAAGCAAAGTAATATGGTTCTCTCTCTCTCTCTCTCTCTCTCTCTCTCTAACTCTTAAACTCTTAAACTGACATTTCCGATTATATTAACAGAGGCCTTTCTAATCACTGTCACTTCACAACTATCATTCATTCTTTGGTGTGAGGCAGTTAAAGAGCTGTTAAGGATACATTAAAGTGCAAAGCAACAGACCAATGTCCTAAGGGCAAGTATCTGCAGGGTTGGAAATGTCAGCCATAGCCCTGTAACTGTAAGATTATATTTCATTCCTCAGATTTATTAACTGTTCCCTCTATGAACAACTTTTAAATTTGTGACACACTGCTGGACGCGGTCCCACTCTTAATGCCCCAGTATTTCCAACGCATTTCCTCGTGTCAGACTCTTGACAATTAAACGTTCTTACAACTTGTACAGTCTTCCATGGCAGTTCTTCTATTTGGAACTCTTCCCTCACCCTCATCTTAATACCTTCTCTTTCTTCTGCAGTCAGCCATTGTTGTTGTTGTTGTTGTTGTTCAGTCGTTCAGTTGTGTCCGACTCTTCGTGACCCCATGGACCAGAGCTCGCCAGGCCTTCCTATATTCCACTGCCTCCCAGAGTTTTGTCAAATCCATATTGGTTGCATCGATGACACCGTCCAACCATCTCATTTTCTGCCGTCCCCTTTTCCTTTTGCCTTCAATCTTTCCCAACATCAGGGACTTTTCCAAGAACTCCTCTCTCCTCATGAGGTGGCCAAAGTACTGGAGCCTCAGCTTCAAAATTTGTCCTTCCAGTGAACATTCAGGTTTGATTTATTTCAGGATGGATAGGTTTGATCTCCTTGCAGTCCAGGGGACTCTCAAGACTCTCCTCCAGCACCACAGCTCAAAAGCATCGATTCTGCGGCAATCAGCCTTCTTTATCGTCCAGCTTTCACTTCAATACATCAGTACTGGAAAAACCATAGCTTTGACTATCCTGACCTTAGTTGGCAAAGTGATGTCTCTGCTCTTTAGGATGCTATCTAGGTTTGCCATTGCTTTCTTCCCAAGAAGCAGGCATCTTTTTATTTCATTGCTGCAGTCGCCATCTGCAATGAGCAAGGAGCCCAAGAAAATAAACTCTGTCATTGCCTCCATTTCTTCCCATTCTCTTTGCCAGGAGGTGATGGGACCGGTGGCCATGATCTTAGTTTTTTTGATGTTGAGCTTCAGCCCATTTTTTCACTCTCCTCTTTCGCCCTCATTAAGAGGTTCTTTAATTCCTCCTCACTTTCTGCTATCAGAGTAGTATCTTCTGCGTATCTGAGGTTGTTGATATTTCTTCCAGCAATCTTAATTCCGGCTTGTGATTCATCGAGACCTGCCTTTCGCATGATGTACTCTGCATATAAGTTAAATAGGCAAGGTGACAGTATACAGCCTTGTTGCACTCCTTTCCCAATTTTAAACCAGTCAGTTGTTCCATATCCAGTTCTGACAGTTGCTGCTTGTCCCACATATAGATATCTTAGGAGACAGATAAGGTGGTCAGGCACTCCCATTCCTTTAAGGACTTGCCATAGTTTGTTGTGGTCCACACAGTCAAAGGCTTTGGCATAATCGATGAAGCAGAAGTAGATGTTTTTCTGGAACTCCCTGGCTTTCTCCATAATCTAGCGCATGTTGGCAATTTGATCTCTAGTTCCTCTGCCCCTTCGAAATCCAGCTTGTACTTCTGGAAGTTCTCTTTCCACATACTGCTGAAGCCTGCCTTGTAGAATTTTGAGCATAACCTTGCTAGCGTGTGAAATGAGTGCAATTGTGCTATAGTTGGAGCATTCTTTGGCGTTTCCTTTCTTTGGGATTGGGATGTAGACTGATCTTTTCCAGTCCTCTGGCCTCTGCTGGGTTTTCCAAATTTGCTGGCATATCGTATGCAGCACCTTTACAGCATCCACTTTTAAGATTTTAAAGAGTTCGATTGGGATGCCGTCACTGCCCCTGGCCTTGTTGTTTGCAATGCTTTCTAAGGCCCACTTCACTTCACTTTCCAGGATGCCTGGCTCCAGGTCAGCAACTACGCTATCTTGGTTATCAGGGACATCCAGATCTTTCTGATATAATTCTTCTGTATATACTTGCCATCTCTTCTTGTAATACCGTAAAGTATTCTACAGGAGCAAGTAAAGTCAATTGAATGCTTGCCCAGAACTCGGAATGGGTTGTGTGTATCTTAAGGATGCCTTCCTCATGCATGCAAAAAAGGTACATATGATCTATTGATATCAATGAAGCCCAAAACTATGCAGTACCTTTATCGGTTCACTCACAACTTAGAAACAAAATGACATTTTATTACAGAAGGGCACAAAACAATTTTTTCATTTTTTTTCATTCCCTAACAAAATGAAAAACAAGCAGCCCCTTCAAAGAAAAACAAAGTGAAACAAAATGAAACTTTTCAGTTTGTTCTGTTTTGTTTTTTATTTTCCCATAGGAATGTGTTGAAGCAATGCATTCCTATGGGAAACCACTTTAAAAACCTTGTGCCATCCCCCCCAATGCACCCAATCTTATGGGGGAATTGCTTGGATTGTTAAAACTTTTTTTGCCACCAAAGCAAGCACAGATCAGCTGGTGTATGGGGCTTGCTTAGGGGACTAGGTTTTAAAACCGTATGCTCCCACCATGTGCCCAATCAGGTGGGGGTAAGACCAGGGTCTTTAAACTTATTTTTAGTTCCCAAAGCAAGCACCGATCAGCTGGCACACAGGGCTTGCTTAGGGGACTAAACAAAAGTATAAAAAACCAGCCCAATCAGGTGGGGGAAAGAGTGGGTTCTTTAAACGTTTTTTATCAGCCACTGAAGCCCCGAACACCAGCAAATCAGCACTAGCGGAATGGGTTCCCGACCATTTCCAGAGGGCTCCTGCCTATCTGTCATTGGCTGTACCCCTTTAAAAATGGCCCAGTCGACATTTTTAAAATGCCTATAAAATGTCCCCCCAAGCAATTAGAAACACCACAATTGCAGGGAAGCTTCCCCAGACCCTCCACTACAAGTTGTGCAAATCTGGATTTATGATATCTATGTTATGCACTCCCAAAGAAGTACCCATAGGAAAGCTCCCCTGTGTTATGTAGAAACAACAAAATGGCAGAGAAACATCTCCCAACTTTTCTCCCAACAAATTTAGCGAATAGTGGTTTTTACATATCTGAGCTATATATCAACAAAGTGGCCTCCCTAGAAAACCTGATCTTCACCAAACTTGGAGCAGTAGTAGAGGGGAGTCACAGAAAACTTCTTTGCTAGTTTTGTGTCTTTAAGTGCCTGGGGGCCTTCTTTTTGGGTGTATAACTCAGACATCAGGAATCCAGTCTTCACCAAATGTGGACAATTGACATATTGTTGTGGCACAGTGATTAAACCGCTGTATTTCAGCCAAAACCGTGCTCACAACCCAGGGTTCAATCCCAGGTAGCCACCTCAAGGTTTACTCAGCCTTAATCCTTCCAAGGAATGCCCAGAGAAGAGTTGTAGGGCACAGTTTGCTTTGCTTTTGCTTTAATAAGTATATAATTTGGAAGATCACAGCTGTTTTGTTGGAAAATATTATAATTTCTTTCCAAGGCTTGGAAACATATTTAGTGAAACATTACTTTTCCTGGCGATGGTAAAGATGGCCTTTACTCTGCCCCAGGACAGAGTTCCCCATTTCCCCGTTCCTAAGGTCCCTTTATGTGTTCTGAGATAGGAAGTCTCATCCATAAATTCTGCACAGCCTTCCTTTACTGATAGCTGAATCTGAGCAAAAGTATTATAGATATATTTCTGCAGGCATGTATGAACTCATAGGCATATTAAATATAATGGGTGTCAAAATGAATCCACATCTAGACTCTGAGGTTGCACTGCATTCCGGAGCCATAACTCTTGAAAACAAACTTCCTAAATGAAATGTATAATGTGTATGTGAGACAGGAACACCCAGACCCCAGGGAGCAAAGCTGGCACTGAGTTAAAAATTAAATACACCTATAGTCATGAAGCAATTGTGAAATGTAAGCATTTTCTGATTATCACATATGATCTCTGTTTTCCATGGAGGGGTGTGTGTCTCTTTCCATTTTCTCCCTCCTCCAAGATCTAACGTTATAGCTGTTCTGGTACATTAGAGATGGCATCTTTCTCTCATTTTAATGATGATATTTAAGGAGAAAGACAGCTATGCTATGCCATTAAAACCAATTTAAACTCTTCCTGTTCACACCAGTTTGCCTTTTCAAATCACATTTCTTCCACATGGATGTGTCCTATAATTTTTATCTAATGATGTCATTGTGCTCACACAAGACACGTTGCACTTGTGGTTGAACACCTTCAAAGTTACTGCAAAGGTGATAGTGAGTACAGGTTTTGGTTTGCAAGTGATTGTGCAGCATTGTGTGCAGCTGTTTGCATAGCTTCTTGTAAAACAGTGTCATCCAATGCAACTTCTCTGGTGGGGTTTTACACTTTGCCAGCCTATTGTTTGATTTGGTTTGAATGTCACAACTCTTTGGAACTTAATTGGCCCAATCAAATTAAGAAGAATAGAAGTCAAGGGCAAATGCAGTTGGTCACACACTATTTGGATGACTTCCTTTTTATTGGGAGGGCCAGCTCCTTTGGTTATGCTAACCCCTTGAAGATATCCCAGGAATTGGTGATAGAACTGAGATTACCTCTTGAAGACGATAAGTTGGTTTACCAGAACATCAAAGTGGACACTAGGCAGGTACATCTTCTCTCTGAAAGAGAAGTGGGTTACTCTCAGAGAGCACATAGAAAACCTGCCACCACAGAAAAAGTGCACATGAAAAAATTACAAGCACTGTTGAATCACCTTAACTTTCCATGCAGGGTAGTAATTCTGGGTCAGGTCTTACGTGTCAGGCTAGCTAGAGCCATGTTAGGGTTTTGGTATCATTATATCAGTATCATAAAAGGCATTAAAAAAGACCTACTGGTACAACTAACCCTTTTGGCAGAGTATAATGCGAGACCAACCTGGCAGCAGCCATTGGTGGCTGAGGTGAGTCTTCACATTCAGTTGGACACAACAGGGTTGTGTGGGGTTCTGGGGTGTACTTCACAGGACAATGCTGTGCACAAAAGTGGCCTTAGGAATGGATGGAACTGGTATTCTTAAGGACCTAGCCTTTTTCAAGCTCTTTTCTATTGTGGTGGCAATCACCCTCTGGCAAAAGAAATTTGGTGACAAGTGAGTTTATTTCTGGCGTGGCACCGAGGCATTTGTAACATTAGTTAACAGACAGTCCTCCAAGTCAGAGAGGGTTATATACTTGCCATGCAGATATGCAGGCAAGTCCTCATATGTTTGCCACCTAATACAACCTTTTCAGCTAAGTTTGTACCAGGAGTGGAAAACACACAGATGCTCTGTCTCATTTTGCAGCAAGTTCCACCTTCTGGCATGACACACAAACTTCACAATAGACCCATTCCCAGAGGGGCTCTGGAGCCTTTGATGCAAGAAATAACTTGGGGCAGGAAGATTATATAATTCACTTTACCCTTTCACCTTTTGGATTTTATGTCATGCTTGAACTTCCAGTCAGAGCACAGAGAGAACTCCTAGTTCTCTGAGCTCTGTCATTGTCTGGTACGAGCTGAGCGGTGCCCAGCTTTTGTGGCAGTAGATCAAGATGGTGTTGGGGAAGCAAGAAACCTGTCATCTCTGTGTATAGATTGATCCTTTAAGGCTTGGGAATAGGGTATGGTCTGCCCTCATTTAAGGGTTGACGACCAGGCTCCTTTCCCAAGTAGCAGGGAGTCATGAGATGGTGCATAACTACTATATGTGTTCTCCAGAGCACTCTCATTTCTAGTGGTGATCCACTGAAGGGTGGTGGTGACAGCATCAGGGGGCACTTGGGTATCTTAATGCACTGGATCCATTCCCTGTGCTAGGATAATAGCCAATATACTTGTCTCTTTTTTCTCCAAAGTGGTTTTGTTGAGATTATTGTTTTACAGTATTTGTTTTAGGTGGCCCAGCGTTGCTAAGGCATAGGCCAACAGCAACAAGGACTGAAATTTACTTTTTGCCTTTAACACATGACAATATGTATGTCTGTGAAGATTCTCAGTCATCCAGGTTGAGTTTATCTGGAAGTTGAGTCATGGCAATCTCTTAAGAAAAGAAGTCCAGTTGCCATGACTCAACTTCCAGATGGCAATATGTAGCTTGATAAAATAAGGGATTTTTCTAAAAATAGAATTACTGGCTTGCAGTTAACCAACATTGATCTAGTTGACCTACCTTATTGGGACAGCCAGCTAGATGTAGGCTGTAATATTTACTGTAGCCCTATCCTTCTTGGCCTTTTAAAAATACTGAGATGAAGCTGTTGAGCCCAAGTGTTGTGAAGGCTTTGTGATCATCTGAAATAGTCTACTGGGGTTTGTTGCAAGGCATAGTGAGTGACACTTGGCATAAGCAATTTTGACCTGCAAATTGATCAAGCTATAGCAGATCTGCTGCAGTAGCTTTTAGAATGCATTTCATGTAGCCCCATATCAACGTTTGATGAAGTGTGTTTAGATGAAATATCATGCAGTTCAGCTCTTTAACTGCTAGTGGAGAGTCAATTTCAAAAGCCATCTAGAAAAGAATTCCAGAGTTAAAATTGAAATTTTGAGATCAATATGGGTAAATAACATCACAGACAAACCAGTATAAAAAAACATGACCTGCCAGTTTCTGGCTTTGTTTTACAGAAAGTAGAATTGGATTGTCTACCTGATTTTGCTTACTTGTTCCCCCTACAAAGTTCTCAAGTGTCCCCAAAATGATTTGCCTTTTTCAGGCCAGCCACACAAAGCAGAATAGGCTTGTTTTTTTGTTTTTGTTTTTCATTATATTTGTTTTCTTTATGCTTGGTTGCACCATGCAATGCTGTTTCCCTTACTGAGCAATCTAGCTTGCAATTTTAAAAGCACCGTTCACTGTAAATAAATGTATCTGTCAGATCTGAGAAAGGAGTATAAATGTGCTATATCTTCTATGAAAGCACACTTGATAAGAAAACTCTGCAAAGTAATTTTCTTCACTTCGATCATATACACATATTTAATGGGCATTTTGGACCAAATTACTATCATTAAAGGTTTACTACAGTTCTATGGATTCAGGAGAAGCTGGTGGTCATAGTACAACTGAGTGCTACGGATGGAAGTAAAAGGTGAACTTGTCAGGACAGTAAAATGTTTTATTTTATTTTGCATCCATGTCCACTGTCCACTGTCCACTGTCACAGGCATTCATACCCCTCTGTGACCCATATCTATAAAGAAACATACAGTGGGAACAGTGCACACCTACATATAACTCAGAAAGGTGTTGGGGGAGGGGATTCAAATATACAGTATTTCCACAATTAGAGGCAAGCCCTTTTGTAAATGGGAAAAATCATGCTTTCGGCAAACTTTTTTTTTTACTTTTTTGGTTTTTATTCATAAAAGAAACTTCTTAACTGAGTAAGGAAGATCTCCCCCTGGGTATGATAGCAGTGACATATAATTAATGATTCTTAAACAGAATGACCTCAGGGTGTGGTGGCTCACTGGGCTAGAGTGCTGAAACTGTTGGCTGCAAAGTTGGCAGCTCGGTGGTTCAAATCCCGGGTGCCATGCAGTGGAGTGAACTCCCAGCTCCTGCCAACCTAGCTGTCCCAAAGCATGTAAATGCAAGTAGATAAATAGGTACTGGGGTAAAAAGCATGGAACACTGTAAACAGAGTTCCATGCACATAAATGCATTCAGCTATGCCAGCCACATGGCCACGACTTGCACAACACTGCTTCTTTGGCTTAAAAATGGAGATGAGCAGTGCCCCCGAGTCGAACATGACTAGCCATTTCCATATTCAAGCCAAGAGCCAGTGTTGTGCAAGTCCATGGGCATGTGGCCAGAATGGCTGCAAGGAAACACTGTTTTACCTTCCCACTTTTTACAGCAGTACCTATTTATCTACTTGCATTTACATGCTTTCAAACTGCTAGGATAGTAGGAGCTTTGGTTAACAGCAGGAGCTCACCCCGCTGCGTGGAACCCCGGATTCGACCTGCTGAGCAGCTGACTTTGCAGCTGACAATTTTCAGTGCTCTAGCCCACTGAGCCATCACTCCACCCAATGTAGGGGCATAGGAGCAACATTAAGTTATGGATTCAGCCCTTTGAAACATGAAAGAATTACCTGAGCACGCTTCCCTCTTCAAAAAAGGAATCCCTTTCCCTTCTTGTTGCTAACACCTGGGACAAAGCTATTATAGTGGTTGGGGTGATGGAGCGAGGCCTGCCGCCTTTTAGCTGTGGTGGAGCGTTGTGTGCCCATGGCCCCATCTGGACTGGTGGCCCTCTGTAGAGGACCCACTGAGCCCATGGCAGTTTGTACACAGTTCCGCAGAGTGGACATGACCAGGGGCTGCCACTGGGAGGGAGCATAGCAGCATCTCTGCTAGGGACATCCGTAAGCCAGACACCAACCCAAACATTTTAAGACTATATTTTCTGAGATTTTCTTTCTGCTTAAATAGAACCCACTAAGGATCATACAATAGGTCATAACTGACTGTATTAATATGCAGACCCTAATGCCTCTGATGTGCAGGTTATAGAGGTACAGTATTCTATCTGTCACACTGCCCGACTCTTCAGGTTTCTAATACACTAGCAGAGCTTACTTTGTGGCTTTTCTTCCCCCTTCTTTTGATAAATAAAAGGATTAAATTTAACAGAAATAACAAAGCAAATCTCTCTCTATTTTTAGAGTAATAATAGAGGTAAAACCTGCAGAAATTCAAATGCACTTCAGAGGCTACTTTAAAGCCATACTTGATCTAAGCAATCTAAAAAGGTTTTGAGAACAAATGAACACTACCTTTCAGACTGAGGCAGATGAAGGAGCTGAGGTGTCCTTCTGACCTCCTGCTTCCACAGGGGAGCGGATTAGATAACTAATTAGATATCAGATCAGAAAAAAATATTTGTAAATCCCAATTGTTTATTCCTTATGTGAGATGGTGTTTTTACTCCTTGTTATACTCCTTGTTTTACATCCTAAATATCCAAATATGGATCGTAGTAGAATCCCCTCTTTCTTTCTCAGTAACAAAGGTTCCTAAAGCTTCAACCAGATCTCAACATATACCTAACCATTACTGTTTCAAAAGAACCAATTGGACATTCCAGGTTCCTTTTAATTTTGGGAGTTGCTTCTCAAAAAAAAAAAAAAAAACACTGGATTTCCAGACATTGAGCTTGTTCAGACATAACTGTAGATCGCAGTTTACAACGTGCCAATAAGCTCTCTTCTTCACTGGCACAACTGAGGGCGTTTATACACGACCCCTAAGCTCCGCTGCAAATGGCTGCAAGGTCCGGACCTTAAAAATGTTTACCCACCAGCTCCGGACTTTGCAGACAATTAAGTGCGACCCCGCCCACTTTAGCGCGACCAAACAGCAGTTTTCTTGTACCTGGTCTTTGATGGTGACAAATATTTGATCCGGTGTAAGGATAGTGAGTGTGGGGCTCTCCTGGCTTCTGTTTGTTCTTTTTTTGCACCCTGCCCCTTTAAGAGATCTGAATGCTGCCCGGAACAAAACGGACGTAAACCGGCATTCTTTTCTTTCTTTTTTCTCCCTCCTTCAGGCAGCCAGCAACCAGGAAGTGCGGAGGGGGTGGGGACAGAGGAAGAGCGAGGAACCCCTAAGATCTCTGGTCCGAATTTAAGTGGCCAGCGGATCTTAGGGGTCGTGTAAAAAGGCCCTGAGAGGGATATTGGAAACACCTCAATTCTCTCAACCTAACTGTAGTTGTCCTTCAATTCATCTGGGAAGAAGTATCAGTTTTATTGGCCAGATAAAGCCAAGTTCAAAAGGCATGGATTGAAATTGGCTTTTTCAGACAAATTATGGTGGAAACTATCCACAATAAAGACAGAAATAAACATGTGGTTTTGATGAGAAAGGAAACAGTCTCCTCCAAGCTGCTCTTTAAGAAAACTTCAATTCTGTCCTGGTGTTTTCTTGTTTAAATATACTGGCTGAGCGAATAGTAGGGAAACAGAAACCATTTGGTAAGATTATGACCACAGAGAAATCAATCTTCAGTTACCACAAATAGCAGTATAGTTTTGGTGGGGCATTTGCTGGTTTGTTTCTGGAATATATTAATACATGGAATAGAGTCTGGGTTCTGAAATACTGATTGTGACAGTTAAAATGTACTGTTGATTTATTTGGGCTTCTCCCAGTGAGCTCAGGATAACATCCCAATTTCACCTTTAATATTAGTGATTAAAAGTGGCTGAGTTGTTTCAGGAATAAAGGAGGGACCTAAAATAGGTGGGAAATATAAACATTCTTGGAAACCTATGAAAAATACCTTAAAAGTGTGTATTAAAGTTTCAGTGCTGTAAGTAAAGCTAAAGGTTCCCCACACGCATGTATGCTAGTTGTGTCCAACTGTAGAGGCAGTGCTCATCTCTGTTTCCAAGCCAAAGAGCCAGTGTTGTGCAAGTCTGTGGCCATGTGGCCGGCATGGCTGAATGCATTTCTGCGCATGGAACACTGTTTACCATCCCACTTTTTACGGTGGTTCCTTTTTATTTACTTTCATTTACATGCTTTTGAACTGCTAGATTGGCAGGAACTGGGGTTAACAGCAGGAGCTCAATCCACTGCGTGGCACCCGGGATTTGAACCGCCGAGCTGCCAACTTTGCAGCCGACAGTTTTCAGTGCTCTAGCCCACTAAGCCACCACATTCAGTGCTGTACGACAGTACAAAAAAGTTCACAGAGATGTTTTTAGCACTACATTTTTCCTACCAGTAAGAGTATTGACTTTCAACAGGAATTCTGATCAAGGATTACATTTTCATTCAAAGCATTTCTGCCAACTGTCCATCTGTAGTGGTGGCAAAATGTTGCCTTTATACTATTCTTGTGTCACATTTGGTCAGTCCTGCATTACTGTGGCCCTAGATATTCCTTTCCTGTCTTCACCGTGAGACAGATGTTACAGTAAATGTGGAGGGGGAGGGGAGATATATTAAAAATTAAGCCACACCATATTGTTTTAGAGCATCTGGAATGATGCTCTAAACAATAATGAAGAAAACAAACTTACAGTCCATACACACATAAAGTAAATAAAAATTGACAGAGTAATCTGAAGAAGCAATTTGTACTTGAGACTGACCTAGAGCAAAGCGCATTCAAACTGTCCTAGAATAAAATTGTTCCTGCAAATGTAAAAAAACTGCTGAATAAGTACAGAGATGACTTCTTAAAAGGATTAAAATCAGGGTTGCAAAGTGTCAACAGACAGAAATGAATCAGAATGTTGTTATCTGGTTGTACCAGACACACCCCTATTAAAACAGCCCCACTGGCTGCCAGTTAGCTATTGGGCACAATTCAAGGTGCTGACCTTGACTTACAAAGCACTGTATGGCCTGGGCCCTAACTACCTCAAAGATCGAATCTCACAGTGTGAACCAACTCGGGTGTTAAAGTAATCAGGAGTGGCCCTTTTCTCCATCCCACCACCCTCACAGATACGTCTCATGGGAACCCATGAAAGGGCCTTCTCGACTGCTGCGCCCAGACTCTGGAACTCCCTCCCACTAGAGGCCAGGACTGCATCATCTCTGTTGTCCTTCTGGAAAAAGGAAAAGTCCTTTCTCTTCAGGCAACCTTTCCCTGAATGATGGACTACCATTATGTGTCTTTTATATGAATCTATAGGTTCACATAGACTTTGCGCTTATAACTACTTATAACCTTGTAGCTTTAAAATAATGTTGTCTATTAATGCTGTAAGATGTCCCTCAATTCCTTGTTCTCAATTACTTGCACATGTCTTAATTGTACTTGACTGTATATTATCCCTCATTACTGTAAGCCACCTTGGGTCCTTTTCCAAGGAGAAAGGCAGGGTAAAAATACTCTAAAAATTAAAAATAAACACTTTATAAAATAACATGACTTTTTTAAAAATCTCACTTTTCTTTTTGCAGTTCAAGTACAGCCTGCACTTACGTCCTATGCTTCTATATTTGTTCTTGTTTCTTTATTTTAGAAGTTGTGATTAATATTTAAATTAAAAGGTATTCACACCATTCTAGCAAATTTAGATGCTGGCTCTTAAAATAAAGCACTTGCAAATGTAATCTGTACACATTACCATGAAGCTGTCTCTCCAAAAAAACATTGGCTATGATTCATGTGTCTCTGAGCTGCAAATTTTGCTATTCAGTAAAGGTAAACCTCTCTCTAGGGAAAAAACACCATTCATTTCCCCAAAGTAGTATGAATCCTGAGTCAAAAATCACTTCAATAAAGGACCACATGGTATGGGGGGGCAAATTAATATACACAATTTGAACAAAGACAGGGATTTCTAGGGCTACGTAGAATTCATCCTCTTTCATAAAGTCTTCCGTGAAGATGGCTGGAAGGGAAAGCAGCCATTTTGAGGTGGGGAAATAAAAATAAGATGTTTGGGTAGACAGTGGTCTTCTATATGTCTTCATTAAAGATGTACTATAATTAGCATGGCTGCCTAGATGCCCTAAGCATATCCGATCTCGTCTGCTTTCGGAAGCTAAGCAGGGTCGGCCCTGGTTAGTACTTGGATGGGCGACCACCAGGGAATACCAGGTGCTGTAGGTGCCTGGAGTAGGAACTGGCAAACCACTCCAGTATTCCTGCCAAGAAAACTCCATGGACATGGAGTTATGAAGAGTCTGTCATGACTATAATGACACAACACACACACACACACACACACACACACACACACACACACAATTAGCATGACACTGCCACAAAATGCTGTGTTGACACCAGGGAAAACAATGATAATACCTGTGCAGGATCCAGTCCTTACAGGGAGAAGAATGGCAGTGTAAAAGGAATCAGGGTTACTCCTCATCTGTCTTTCCTAGCTATGAAATCTGCTCTGCTGAGTCAGACTTCAAGAGTTTGTTTTTAATGGTCACCATTCAGATGCTTCTGGAATCTCACAAGCTGACTAGTAAAAACACACCATCCTATTTCCTTCCTGGATAGGTTTAAGAGTTTTGGGGTGTTGTTGATTTTAATTATGTCAAGCAAATCTCGGCTTCATTTTGAACCTCTGAGTGAATGCTTTGGTTGACTAATAAGGCAAAACATGTAATTTCATTTATTTGGGGGTGGGGGTGGGGTGAGGGTGAAAACTCCTGTGTGCAGAACTCTTCTACCATGGTGTGGGGAATAATAGATTTAAATCTGTAAAGTAGCATTTATCTAATTGGTGGTAGTGTAGGAAACCTGCCTTTTTAGTAAGCTGTGTGTAATGTGGGTGAGTAATCACCACTTTCATCACAAGTACTCATTTTCTTCAGAACCTTTGCTTCGGTGCACTTTGCAAACCCTAACCACAAAGATAATCCTTTTTTTAAAAAAAAATTCTTAAATGTGTATAAATAACATTTTTAAAAGTAGCTGTTTAGATAGCTGGTTTCCTGACAAAAATCACTCTTTCCTTCATGTAATCCTTCCCTGCCTCCTCCACTTTGTCAGTTTGGCGCCAAGCCAGCTTAGAAGTGCCACAACGGCCTGACTGCATGCCCAGTGACTAGGTTTTTGCATTATAGCCAAGAAGAAGTGCCCATAGAATGACTGTGAGACATGGAAATATGCTAGGGATGCGTGGGAATTCTAGCAAAATTAGAATCCAGGACCCATGGTTCCAAATGGAGCAGAAGTAACTCAGAAATAATCCAGAGCCTTTAAATTATTTTCTTCTTTACACATTCTAGGCCCATTGTGGAAATGTACTGCCTGATCATCTGAGATCATTGTGGAAGTACACTAGAAGCCTAAAGCAAACCAACCATAGACAATCAGCAGTTCACTGGTGCATGGCTTCAGAGGAGCAAGGAGTGACACACAGAATCCTGGCATTGTGGACAACCTAAAACAACAGTCCCCTCCCTGGCTTCTGCCTTCTTCAGTTGACAATATTCTAGTTAGGAACAGAGTTTTCTCACTGCTTGATCTAAGATTCCTCAGAAATGATTTTTGCGGAATTTTAGACTATTTAAGGTCAAAGCCACATCATGTTGAGGGAAAATGTTTGAGGCCCCCAAGCAATCTTAGCTCCATATAATTTTAAAACAAAGGGGAATAAAGAATCCATGTCTTTAATAAATTGATATTAAGCCTGGGGTCAGAACATGTGGAAATATAAAATTTTGTTGCAGTATCTTGTGATTGTAGCCCCTTATAAGAACAGAAATAATAATGATGTCTGAATGTTTAAACTCATAGATTTAAAGGAATATGTGAGATCCCAAGGTTTGAACTAGACATGTGCATATCACTGAGATAAAGTTACAAATATTGTGAAATCTCAGGTGGATCAAGAAGTTGATGCTTATCCACAAGGCAGAGCAATGCAATTATGGATTCATGGTGACATCCCTAGGGTTAAAAAGACCATCAGTGGCTTGAATTAAGGAAATTGGAAAATAAGACATTAGACCAAGTTTCCAAAGGAGGAGGTGAGTGAAACCTGAAGCCCCAGTCATGTCTGTGGGGGGCCTTCCCTGGGAGAAGACCCAGTCCAGGGTGCGCTGTCTGCCTCATTGAGCAAGGGTGAAGAGAAGGGGTGGCACGTGGCCATAGAGGAAAGACACCCAACCAGGCAGGAGGGAACAACCCAAGGGAATCCTACACTGGAAGTGCAGGCAACATGGGAGAAGGCGTTGGGGTTAACCGTGGAAGGGTTTTGGATGATGGAAGAGGGGAAGCAGTCAGAGGATGCAGGAAATATAGACGGTGATGCGGAGGGACCCTTCCATGGCTCATGGAGTGAGTGGAGGAGTGGGCTTGCCACACGTGTTGTGGGACCCTTTGCGCTGGACATGGACCAGCCCTCCGAACCCCGTGCAATTGGGAGAGATTCCAGAAACTCCCTTACCCACAGAACCCATGAACTGGGACTGGACCAGTTGGAATTATCCATTGTACATTAAGGTGCTGGAGGGTATGGGTGAGCCTACTGAAGTTGTGATTCGTTCACTGTTGAACGTTAACAATACAAGTTCTCGTTTTGAAGCACCGTCTCCATCTTTTCTTAGATCCGAGGGGTCAGAACCGACCAAGGTAGAATTGAACCCCACTCACAATGTCCAAGAGCTTTCCTGGACACTCCAAACCTTGAGATGCTAGATAGGACTCAAATTGAGGTTATTACAAGGAATATATACTCCCTTGCAACTGTTCCAGAAGCCATTTTCATGAGCTGTAAGAAGAAGAGAAAAGCTATCTAGATAACCTGTTTTTTTTTTTTTTTTTTTGGCATTCTGGAATGCCCTTCATGTTCTGTGTTCTTTCATTCAGCTTTGTTCACTAAGCTTTAATTTATAATGTGTTATCAAGTCAATTCCCATTTATAGAAAATCTTCAGAGAAATATTTCGATTAGTTTAGAAGCCCCTCTTTCTGATGGTACTCTGGGACTGTGCAGCTTGCAAAGGATGCACAGTAAGATTTAAATTCCTAATCTCTGGTTCTGCAGCCAGGTGTTCCAACCTCCAGCCAGCTACTATTACACCATTAAACACTAATGCTTATGTGCCATCCCCTCCAAGTACTTATGTAGACTTCTGGCAAGATTTACTTAATTGGTCAGTTAATGACCTATTTTATCTTAGTTTGATTGTCTCAAATCTTGTGTTGCCTTATGTTGCTGTTTATTTTGGGTTTTTTAATTGCATACGTGGGCCTTAAACACTTGTTTATTCATTTATTTCTTTGAGTTATATATTGCCCCATTAGTGTGATACAATTTGGGCAGTTTACGACAATAAATAAAACATGGGGCACTAACAAACTAAGCAATAAAGGGGTGACAACAGATTAAAATATTTAACAAGGTAAAAGGTAACAAGGTAAAAACAAGTAGTACCTAAGGCATAAAATAAGAAGAAGGTCAGAGTGGAAGGCTTCCTAAAAAAGCAACATTATAATTTGCCTTCTAGACATTTGCATTTCCACTGGGTGCTGGTGCCACAGAGTTGGTACCACTATAAAGCAGGTCCCACCTCTCATGGATGACTGGGTGGCTACCCAGAGAAGCATGTGGCATTGGAGAGAGACACTGTGACAAATAATGTGGTCCCAAACCATGAAGGGCTTTATACATAATTATTAAAACCTTGAACCTGATCTGGGACACACTGGGTAACCAGCATAGATGAGCCAGAAATGGAGTGATGTGATTAAATTTGCCCACACCACACCAGCCACCAGTCTGGCCAACACATCCTGGACGCACTGTAGTCTCTATGTCAGTCTCAAAGGAAGCCCCACATTATCAGCATTACAAGACCTGATCTATGGACTTGGAGTGAATTGGTAACACAGTTATGGCATTGCATAATCCCCCAGTGCTCATAACTAGAGATGGGCATGTAACGGAAATATAGCTTTTTGTTTCATTTTATTTCAGTCTTCATTTCTTTTCGTTTTGTTAATAACTGATTTTGTAAAAGAATTTTTGTCATGAAATGAAATTAAATGGTTTTTAAGGCTATAAATAATGGGGAGCTTTCCTTTTTTATTTAAGCAGGAGCCCACTGCCATAAATCAAATAACCTCCTAACCTTTCAAAGAAACCTCTGTAAACAAGAAGGAAACCTAAGGGCTAGCTGCATCATGGAAAGATCAGAGAGATAAGCTCAACAGGAAAAAGGAAAATATTTTTTTAAAAAGCTCCACAGTCCTACTTAATCAGGAAAGGAAAACCAAACAATCAGTTTAAATCAACTTGCAAGGACAGCCAGCGAATGGAAGAGCTCAGCTCCTGGCTAGCTGCACCAGGCAGATCAGAATCAGAGATAAGTTATCTCAACAGCTGAGGCGTGAGAAGAAAGGAGAACAAATCAATCAGTTTAAAAATAAACCTCCTGTTTTCAAGATGGCTTGATCAAGAGGCTAGGATGAAACATTTCATTTCCAAAAAAAAAAGGTGTTTCGTTTCATTTCTTGATGACACACTGTTTGCTCTTTTCCTTTGTTTTGTAAAGTTTTGTAAGCTTACAAAAAATGAAACAGCATGCATTTTTTTAAGGTGCCCATCCCTACTCATAAGCATTTGCATCTCCTCATCTATGGCATTTTTAAATTATAAATCTGGAAATTCACAAATAATGTCACAGAGTTATCTGTGCATTTCATCTGTTCAAGGATATGGGGATAAATTAAAAAATGAGTCATAATATTCAAGTAATTGCTGATTTGTTAAATATTGTCCCTTCATATAAACCAGGTCTAGAGACCCTGATAAATATGAATGGATGAATATTTTCCTTTTTTTAATAGCTGCCTACAAAACATCCCCTTGAGCTTCTCCACCCCAACCCCTCAACCTACCTTGTTTGGCACCACTCTGGCTTCTCTCAACACCTCCACTTCTGTGACCTCCCTTTGTCCCTAAGGGAAACAGGGCTGACCTCAGTTTGTTTGCTTGTTTTAAGACAGCTGGTGGGTCAGTGCCAAAATTCATCAAACCACAAATCAGGATGAACTTCCAAATTAGCAGTTCATGCCCTTCTCTATTCAGTATATCTTCAAAAGGGTACCGGTAGATTGCCATCAATCTCTATGCCCTTTATGTGGGTCAGGGGCTTCCGCACACAAGCTGGTGTGAACAGTTGGCAACTAAATGCACATTTTACTTTCTAAAGTACTAGTCTACAATGAAATTAATTTGTTTCAAAGTATCTGATTGGATACAGCAACTTACATTGGTAACCAGTGAAGTAAACCGAATGACACCTGCATTAATGTAGTGTAAATCTAATTCATGTCTAGCCTGGAAACTGTGTAGATAATTAGTGTGCTCCCAGGATCTAGTTAAAAACTTTTAATTATTTGTCTGCTTCTAACTGAAATATGGAAGCATACTTTACTGCAATGTAATTCAAAAACAAGTGATTTCTATTGTAAAATTTGCATTGTTTTTGAGCTCCAATACGATGAGATTGTGTGTGTATGTGTCTGCTTCTGTGAATGTGAGATGATGGTAAGATATGATTTAATAAACATTTCTCTTCCTACAGAAAGAACCAGGGTACAATGCTGTGGCGTTTCTGAATGTCACTACCTGTATGAGTCACTAGGGGAATATTTTTCTAATTTAGTAGATTCATGCACTGTGTTGTTATACAGCAAGGTAGCATCGCCTCAAAATAATTAATTTCTCACTTTAACATCCTCTCTATATATCTTTTTCTCTCTTTCCTTTAACTTTTTCATTTTTTTTCACAGCTTTGTGTAATCTTGCTTTGTGGGAAGAATGGGTGGTTCATTAGACTTCATCCTTGCAACAAGCACGGACCGTTTTTTCAATTAAAAGAGTGGCATTTGACTTCCCAGCATATTGGGAGCCGCAATGCTATCATAGAAAATCATTGGCTGCCATCAAAAGTGGGCAACCACTGAGATACTTGTAACTGCACCATTGGTATCAGAATGTCATACAGACACTACAGAAACATACTCTAATGTTTCCTCTTCCATCTAGGAAGGGAAGAGAACAGAAGAGAATGGCAAAGAAAAATGTTTCTTCTACAGGACTACTGTAACCTAGCAGCTTGCACTAGCCACATCAGCAATACTGATTATAATGTTGGCCTTAGCTTCAAGCAATGCATGGCGAGACCCATAAAACAGTCTGGAGCACAGGCGGCTCATGTGTGGCCCATCCTTACCTTATGGACACTGCCTGTTTGCTTGCTTGCTTGCTTTATTGATTGATTTTTCCTCATGCCTTCCTCTCTGTAAAGGTATTCAAGATGGATGTACCAAGCTGATCCAAAGATAGCCAGCTGTGTGACTGAACCTTGCTGACCCAGAGAGACACAGAGGCCGGATTAAAATCTGGGCCACAACTTCATTAAACTATTCCATGTAAAATACCCCTTTCAAAATTTCACCATAGTGTGAAATCTGAGTCTGATGTCCCTTTAATCCCCAGACAGGACCTCTCAAGGGCGAGTTCCTGGCTCCCAAGTATGCTGTAATTTGCAAGGCACGTCTTCCTCTGCCCAGCTTTAGGGATACCCCCTAAGCCTTAGCTAAACCCTGTGTGATCACTGTGCAAAGAAGCCGGCTGAAGGAGAGAGACAGGGCCTTAAGAAGGCTTGCTCTGCTCTCCTTTCCCTCAGCCTCACATCATATGTCTGTGCTGACCTCTTCTGGGTGGGCAGTCAAATCATCCCAGCTGTGGCAACTGTGTGCAACGTGGGTGGACCTATTCTTAATTTAATAATCTATTCAGAGGGCAGACTGCAAGGAAAAATGTTTATGTAAACACAGAAGAAGACCATATACATATTGTACATATAAAACATACTTGGGAGCAACTAAATTTCTGACTCAGGGCATGACTACGCTGTCAAATTAAATCACTCTTAATTCACAGTCTCTTTCATGGCTGTATTCAGTTTGGGTAGCCACGTGAAGACCTTGAACTAATTTGGCACCAGTGTCCTCAATGGCCCTCAGTCTGACATAATTTGATTCATGCCCACAGTCAAAAATAAATACAGTGACATGTCCTCTCCCTTCCCCACTTCACCCCCTTCCCTCTCATGCCTTCCCCATTCTCTCCATTCCTTACCTGTTTGCCTTCCTTAAAGTTGCATGATTTGTTAGTGGAATTTTCCATTTTGTGAAGAAATGGGTACTGAATTCTTCCTAACATGGAGAAAAGTCTGCCCAGCTACATACATTGGAGTTTGGATGTGTTTTGTTTGTTGGTTTGTTTGTTTTTGGTAAGGCAGTATACTACATTGTTCCTGTCAAGCATCACAGAGACCGTGAGAGGCAGCAGTGCTATGGAAATAACCCTCACCTCCTTTAAAAAGTTAGCAAGAATTAACCCTGCTCTGTACTGGGAACAATTCCATAGTTTTTTACATCACTGATCTCAGGGGGAATTCCAATTATACACACCACCAAAGACAACAGGTTGGCTTTTTTGGATTGTGCAGTCATCATTGGACCCGACCGTGGCCGGGGAATAGAAGTTTGTAGGAAACCCACCCACACAGATCAATACTTACTATTTGACTCCCACCATCCATTACAACAAAACTTAGGAATCATCAGGACTCGAAACCACAGAGCAGAGAATATTCCCACCTCCACAGAAGGCAAGAAGAAGGAAGACAGGCACCTGAAGACAGCACTTAAGGCCTGCAGATATCCAAAGTGGGTCTTCAACAAAGCAGTGTGCTGACCCAGAAGAACAATAGATCAGCCTGAGACCAAGAGCCGACAAAAGAACTTGGACATTCCTTATATGGCTGGAGTGTCTGAAAAGCTTAAAATGATTTTTAGTAAATGCCACATTCCTGTTAACTTCAAACACATTAAGATAGAGACTCATCCTCCCAAAGGACCCTAAATCAAAACACAAGAAGAACAACATAGTATATGTAGACCAGTGCAATGAGGAGTGTGCAGACCTCTACACTGGAGAAACTAAACAGCCATTAAACAGGAGGATGGCCCAATATAGGAGGGACAACAGCTCAGGACCAGAATCAGCAGTATATCTCCATTTGAAGGACATACAACATTCATTGAAATATGAGGATGTACACATGTTACACAGAAGCCATTCATGTGTGTATTGAAACCCCTCTCTCAATAGAGGTAGGGAACTCAGAAACAATCTGTGTACTCCTTATCAAGCAGCCCTTTCATCAATCCCCAGACAAATCAGAATCAATTCACACCTCAACGACCAATGCCATAGCTAATGACCGATACTGAATGGATGTTGGGAAAAGTTACATAGGAGATGTACAAGTTTAGGAAAGCCTTTACTCTGGCCAGGTGTGAGGCTTTCCCTTCTGCGGTGCTGGAAGGCAGATTTAAGAACATCCTGAGGGAACAGAGACTCTGCCCTTGTGGCTCTAATGAGATAGAATCCATTGAGCATATGATGCTCAGATGCAGTAGGCATAAAAAGACCCGGGCAAAATACATCACACCACTCTTAAAAGATATGGCAGGCCAATCGGACTCGGACTATTGTAATCAATTGCTAATTGACCAAAGTCGGACTACTACTGAACTGGTGGCAAAATTCTGGGTGGCATGTCACAGCAACAGATAGATAGCTGAAGCTTTTAAACCTTGGTTTTATATTGTTATATTTACTGTCTTAAAGGCTTTTTAAAAATAACTTTTTGTTTGCCAGTTTTTAAACTTTCTAGCTAATGTTTCTCATATTTTATTTTACTCTGCTCTATCCTATTTTATCTTGTCTAGCTTGATGCCGTAATAATAAACCTTACCTTACCTTACCATCTTGTGAGCCTATTCAGGCCATTGTCCAACTTATTAGCCTATTCAGACCAGGGTGATGTCAAATAAAGGTAAACTACAAAATGAAGGACTCACCACTAACTTTCCTCAGACTGACAAAGCTGCTTCACTGAGTAACAAAACGTTTCGATCTCTCAAGAAAAGAAGTCCAGTTGCCATGACTCAGCTTCCAGATAAACTCACCTGGATGACTGAGAATCTTCACAGATACCACCAGATTACATTACTTTGTCTGAGATGAAGAAACAGATGGGAACAGCATATCTGAAAGGACCCAAGCTGGAAAAAAATCCATAAATTTCCAAGCTGGGCCGTCTAATCCTGGAAATGAAGGGAAGGAGAGAAGAAATGCTTACTGGCATGTATTACAACAACCATTCCAAGGAACATCTGAAACTCTCTGAGAAAGATGGACTACATTACCATCCAAACCCTGAAGACTACCTGGTATGCAGACCACTTGCTGATTCTTTGCTTGAAGAGATGGGATAAAAATTCAAAGATGCTGTTTGATGCAACCTGAAGGGGTGGGATTTACACCCATCCACCCTACAAGCTGTTTTCTCACTGCTCAAGAATGCTTACCTGGCATGTACTAAAACAACCATGCCAATAAACTTCTGAAACTGTCTGAAGAAAGTGGGATATGTTGCCATTGAAAGCTTGTGGTTTACTTGATTTTTCCATTGGTCTAATAAAGAAATTTCCTTTTTCTGCACTTATATTGTTTTCATTGGAAACCACATGACCTATTTTTGATTTTTGCTCATTAATGTCATGTGGGTCTATTGAACTTATTTATTTATTTATTTATTAGATTTCTATACCATGCCATCTAGCAGCACAACCACTCAAGAGATGATGGAGCCACTTCTTTGCAGGAACAAACAGGACATGTGAACAGACTCAATGTCTTATTTACTTGGTATATTTTCTAGATCAGGTTAAATGTGTTTCTTCACTCTAGGAAATGATTCTTTGAAACACGGTTGTTCCAACATGAGAACACTTTTCAAATCTTATTACAGCCACACATTTGCCAAATATATATTGGTACGTTGACATTCACCTTCAGAACCTTTCCTCCGATTGGGAGCATTTTTGAAATAATTGCTGAGGGGTTTTTTTTTTGTCAAAACATTTACATCTACCAAATGTTATAATTGTTATGTTTTGACATTTTTGTATTAATGATGCCCATTTTTCTGCTTAAGTTCTTTTTCACAGTTCTCATTGGTTATAACCAATGATGGTGCCACTGGGGCTGTAAAGCTGTAGACTGGATCACCCCCCCCAAGCGCTTCCTCCGCTGTGGAGCCCGCTCCTAGCCGTGGTTCACGGCTGAGTTGCGGGTGATGAAACAATATCACAGGAAGCTTGAGGTCATTTGGAGGAAGGATCGGATGGCAATGAGTAGGGCTGCTCTGAAGCAGCTGATCAGCCACTATGTATGTGCGATCAGGGACGCTAGAAAAACTCATGTCTCTCTGAGAATTGATGAGGCCTCGAACCGCCAGGCGGAGTTGTTCCGGGTGGTTCAAGACCTCTCCAATCCTGGTCAGCTGGGGCCTCCTTCAGGGAAGGAATTTTTGCTTCTCGTTTGAAGGAGACCATGGTGAAGGCCACTTTGAAAAAGCCCAGCTTGGCATTGGATGATTTGTCCAGCTATTGTCCGATTGCCATTGTTCCCTTCCTGGGCAAGGTTGTTGAGAGGGTGGCCGCCATCCAGCTTCAGTTATACTTGGAGGATAATCGTATCCTGGATCCCTTCCAATCTGTGTTCAGGCCACTTCGGGGGACCAAGACTGCCCTGGTCGCTCTCCAGGATGACCTCCTCAGGGAGGCTGACAGGGGGTGCTCCTCCCTGCTGGTCCTCCTTGATCTATCAGCTGCCTTTGATACTGTCGACCACGGTAACCTGCTGGACCGGCTTGCAGAGGCTGGAATTCAGGGCTCGGCTCTCTGCTGGCTCCGTTCCTTCCTTGGCGGCCAGTCTCAGCGGGTTCAGCTGGGGGATGATTTGTCGGCTCCTTGGACACTCCCTTGTGAGGTGCCCCAGGGGTCGGCAGTCTCTCCCATGCTGTTCAATGTTTACATGAGGCCGCTGGCAGAGGTCATCAGGGGATTTGGAGTTTGCTGCCATCACTACGCTGATGACACACAGCTCTATCTCTCCTTTTCTTCTTCTGTAGAGGAGGCAGTACGCTCCCTCGACCTGTGCCTGGAGGCGGTCTTGGAATGGACCAGGACTAACCGGCTCAAGCTGAACCCAAAGAAGACGGAGGTTCTGTTCTTTGGGACATCCTCGTCTGGGTACAATGGCCCCCTCCCTAGACTGGGGCCAGGGGTCTGGGCATGGTCCTGGACTCAGCCCTCTTCCTGGAAGCCCAGGCGATGGCGGTCTCCAGGGCCGCTTTTATCCATCTCTGCAGGATCGCCCAGATCCATCAGTATCTTGATGAGTCTTCCCTGAGGACAGTTGTGCAGACCCTCGTGATCTCGAGGATTGAATACTGCAATGCCCTCTACGTGGGGTTGCCCTTGACCCTTGTCTGGCAGCTCCAGTGGGTGCAGAATGTGGCGGCCAGACTGGTGGTGGGTGCTCCTAAATTCGACCACATCACCCCAGTTCTGGCTCACCTGCATTGGCTGCCCGTTGTCCTCCGGATAAGGTTCAAGGTCCTGGTTTTGATTTCCAAAACCCTCCACGGCTTGGGACCAGAATACCTGTCGGAGCGTATCTCCCAGAGGTCAACTGAGGTCAGGCCCACTAGAATGGCGCAGGCGCACTCACTGAGGGTGGCCACATCCAGGGAGGCGCGGAAATCGCTTACGCCTAACTGCGCCTTCTCCGTGGTGGGCCCCACTTTGTGGTACCATCTCCCTAGTCAGTTGCGCCTTGCACACTCCCTGCCCGCCTTTAATAAGGCCCTGAAAACCTTTTTAAAGAGGCATTTGGTGACCTCATTACTTAATATTTTTTAACTTAATTTTTTTTCCTTCTTCTCCTTTTGCCACCTGCGTCGCCTCTGGAGGAGGTTCCCTCCTCCTATTTTATTAGTTTTTTCTTTTTCTCTTTTGCTGTTTTATACTGTTGTTTTTATTCTAATTGTAAACCGCCCAGAGTTCCGTCTGGAAGATGGGCGGTCTATAAATGCAATAAATAAATAAATAATAACAGCACCAGATCATGCACCCTCCAAACTTGCTTTATCATCAGAACTATCTTTCTTTTCTTTCTAAAGCGAGCCCCATGGCGCAGTGATTAAATGCCTGTACTGCAGGTAAAACTGTGCTCACAACCTGAGGTTCAATCCCAGCTAGCAGGCTCATGGTTGACTCAGCCTTCCATCCTTCCAAGCTCGGTAAAATGAGTGCCTGCATTACTGTAATTAAAACTGTAAACCACCCAGAGACTACTTGAAGTGGTATGGGGGAGTATATAAGCAGAACACTTAGTTTTCTACTTACTTGTATCCTCCAGAACAAAAATCCTGATAAAAATGTGGTGGTACCAGTGGTCATAACCACATTTGATTGAGTTGTGGACCTTTTGGGGGGGGGGAGGGCAGAATTTTGATCTGAAATACTTTTGTTCAGAATGTTTTGAACTACAGTATCAAATATATCAATTTCTATCCCACTCGCTGTAGCCTCCCCCCTCCTAACCCTATAGCTCTCATAAAAGTTGGAAAAATAAAATGAAGGTGGGAGGTTAATTTCCACTTCACGAGGAACAGCATGACTTTTTTCACACCCCTGCCAGGAGTAATTATGAAGGTACTTACTTCTTAGATGCTCAGCCCTTTGAACTGTTATTGAGTCTTCAAGGTTTATGCTCAGAAGGGGGGAAAATCAATGAACAACATTTTACAGAGTACTTAAACTTGATATTTACTCCCCATTATTCTACAGTGTTCAGGACGTTCCAATTGTAATACAGGCCAAATCTTTTTCAATGGTTTCCTGCCCACAGCTGACTCTGTAGACAAAGGTGACTTTGTCCCCCTTGCTGTAATAGCAACATTTGTGAGATTTAAGGTTATATTTCAAAACTATTGCAAACTTAATTTTAATCACATACTTTTATAATTTTTAATCTTTAAAGACTCCTGTTGCCTGCCTTTGAAAGATGAGGTAGATGATTGTATACTGAAACTGTAAGGATATTCTTTGCCTCACATTTTCTCACACTTTACACCTGCACTCTCTCCATTGCATGCTCCGTGGGCTTCTCCCCCCAACCAGCAGCCAGTCTTCTTCCGACGTTCAGTGGGCAAAGACCATCCAAACGCCGGGCGTAGAGGGTGCCACGTGGCGGGCACCATTTTGGGAGGCCGCATCGGTGGCAACTGCGGATGCGGTGCGGCGGCGCTCTCCGGCCTGAATCGAGTCGAGGAAGCTGGTGGAGCCCAGGCCGAGGAGCAGCGGCAACATTGCGGGGAGCGGAGCGGCGGCAGCAGCGCCGTGTCGAGACGAGCAGTGGCAGCGCCCCGGAGCAGGGCGGCGCGGTCGGTTCCCGGTTGTGGCGAGGCAGCGGATTGGGGGGAGCAGCATCAGTCCTCCCCCCTCCAGAGTGAGCGGGGCCGCGGAGCCTAGGCAGCGCAGTGCGGAGCCAGCCGGGCTCACCACCCCTTAATCCCTTACACCGGCGGGGGCTAGGGACCACCGGGGAACCAGGGCCGGTGACTAGGGAGAGGCGACCGGGCCAAGCCGGGCGGGACGCGCGGGCTGGCGGGCAGACTCCTCACCCCCTCTCCTACCCGTTGCAGACCACGCCGCTTGGGCGCAAAGGAGGATCCGGGCCCCTACCAGGCCCCAGCCAGTAGGCCCTGGGGGGAGGGAAGCCCGAGCCCATTCGCCCAGGCAGGGAGGTCGCGGCGACCGGGCGGGAGGTTTTGTTCGGGCCTATGGGCCCCGGCCGACGGGAGGCCTACCCACGTCCCTGGGCTAGGCCTTACCAGGCTTCCAGGCCTATCACCAGGCGAGCGGGCCCCAGGCGGGGGTGGGCCCATCAGCTGAAGTCAAGGGGGACTCCCCTAGACCCCGGGGGTGGGGGAGACCATCTGCGCGCCCCCCCCCACACATCAAGAGACCCCCAGCCAGCCAGCCACCCCTTCGGGCTGAGGCCAGCCTATTTGTAGGAGCGATCCGGGCCTACCCAATTGCCCGGTCAGCAAGGCCCGTCCTACCTGGACCCACCCAGTTACCTAGCCAGCAGTGCCTGGCCTGCACAAGGGGGGGAGGGCCAGAGATGGCACCAGGCAAGAGCCACAAGATGGGAAAGGGTAAACAACCAGCCAAAAAGCAACCCCCACAGCAGGCCCAAAGCACAGCAGAATAGTCAGATGAGGAGCAATGGCCCATATGGCTCCAGGTGGAGTCCCACCTCAAGGCTTTGGAGGCTTCGAAGGGGGTGGATAGCTCAGGGACTCAGCCAGACCCAGCTCCCAGGGCAGGTGCCCGCCCCGCGTGGGCACGCAAGAGGGCCCAGCTGAAGGGCTTTGCAGTGCTCGAACAGATGGAGGCAGCCCCGGGAACATCCGCGGGGCCTAGCGCGGCACCGGCTACAGCGAAGCAGCCACGACCGGCCCCGCAGAAACCAGACAAGGACAGGGTCACGGCAAGAGAACCGGTGGAGGACGACCAGCCCCTTACGCCTGCAGCAGAGAGCGCAGCACCCAGTGAGTTGGCATGCGTGCCTGATACTGTGCCCACCATCACATGGCCTTGGCCAGGGGGTAGTTCCCAGACCGGGGTGGCCCCCTCAATACAGGGAACAGCCCACATGACGCCTGCCCACCTACCGCCGGCAGCTATGCTCCCGGCATGGTGGCCCATCCCATCATGGATGCCCGGCCCGGCGCCTCCGTTCATGAGGCCAAGACCGGGCTAGACATCATCATCCATGGGCGGCACAGGACAACATCAACCAGCCCTTCCGGGAGTCCCCCCACAGTGGGCACCCGGCCTACTGCCAGGCTGGTCGGGGATCGGGCATATGGCAGGCGGAACGCCGCCATGGCCAGGGATGGGTGCCACCCCGGGCTACTCTGGGGTGGCGGCGGCAGCCATGCCATATGGTGACTACGCCTCCCCATTTGGACATCACCTGGCCCAGGCCACCAGAGAGAAAATCTGGAGGGGGGAATTCGTCGATATCTTCAGCTTACTCAATAGAGAGCTGGATATCAAGGAGTTGGATAAGGAGGACCCTCAGGACAAGGAGTGCAGGCTCAGAAAGAAGCCGGAGCGCTCCTGGGCGACCTGGCTGCCGGCGTACCTGATTTTTTATGTCCTTGACCCTGCAGGCCCACCCATGGAGGGCCCAGTCGATGCTTAAGTATTTAGACATCATATACAGGGCTTTCGTGGACTTCCCAGGCCATACCTGGCTCCAGTATGACGAAGAATTTCATCGCAGGGCGGCCCTGGACCCCTAAGTCCATTGGGATGAGCTGTTGCCACCCATTTGGTTGCAATTCATGACCCTGGTTAGGCTGATCCTGGGGGAAAGGTACGACAGTTGCCACACAATAAGAAGGGGGCCGGCCAACACATCTGCCTGCACTGCGGGCCAGCCGGTTCAAGTCCGGCTGGTATGTTGGGACTACAACGGCCAGGGTGTCTGTAACAGGAATCCCTGCTGTTTTAAACACGAGTGTTCCGTCTGCGGTGCACAGCACCCGGCAACCAGCTGCAGTAGAGCCCGCCCCCAACAAGGACGGCCCAGGGAGGGTGGAGGATCCAAAAAAGTGGGAGGCACGGAGGAACCCCCTGCAAAGGGGGCCCAGCCCAATTAGGCTGGAGGTGGTGAGGCGATGGGCTGCTGAAGATCCTGATAAGGAAGCAGCACAATTCTTAGTTGAAGGTTTTGAGTTTGGGTTCCGTATTCCGTTTAATGGGGCCCGCATACCTCGGTTAGCAAAGAACCTGAAATCCCTGGAAATGGCGGAAGGGGTGGCGGAGGATAAGATACTCAAGGAAGTCTGGGAGGGCCATGTCCTCGGCCCTTTCAAGGAACCACCAGTACCAAATCTGCGAGTGTCCCCAATTGGCTTGGTCCTGAAGGAAGCTCCAGGGGAGTTCTGGTTAATCCATCACCTGTCCCATCCCAGTGGGGTATCCCTCAACGATGGGATACTGCCAGAGCTTTGCACGGTCAGGTACACGTCCTTTGATGCGGCCGTGCGCATGGAGTGGTGGCGATGGCGAAATGCGACATTAAGTCAGCCTTCCGCCTTCTCCCCGTACACCCGGAGGACTTCAAACTGCTAGGGTTCTGATTCCGGGGCCAGTTCTACATGGACCGGGCCCTCCCATTCGGATGCTCGGTATCCTGCGCCATCTTTGAGACATTTAGCTCGTTCGTGGAGTGGCGGCTTCGCCACTCCACGGGCTGGAAAAGTACGGCACATTACCTGGACGACTACCTGTTCGGTGGATCCACTGGCTCCGGCAGGTGCAGGTCCCTGCTGGATCAGTTCCGTTCACTGGCCCGTGAGCTGGGCCTCCCCTTAGCCGAGGAAAAGACAGAAGGGCCCAGTCAGGTGCTTACCTTCCTGGGCATAGAAATCGACACCAGGGCCCAGGCGTGCTGGCTCCCCCAGGATAAGCTGCATGCCCTTCGAGCCAGGGTGCGGCAGGCAGAACAGCGCCAAAAAATTTCCCTGAGGGAGTTGCAAGAGCTCGTGGGCCACCTTAATTTTGCTTGCAAGGTGGTGGCCCCGGGGCGTGCATTCCTGTGCCGGCTGTGCGCAGCAATGAGCGGGCTCCAGAAGCCCACCCATAGAACCAGGGTGACGGCCGAGATGAGGGAGGACCTAACAGTGTGGGGCCTGTTCCTGGAGGGATTCAACGGAATCTCTTTCTGGAGGGATGAGATCCGGCTGGGCACCCAATTCCAGGTACACACCGACGCAGCCGGAGACCTGGGGTTTGGCATCTATTGGAAAGGGGAATGGTGCAGCGGCACCTGGCCTTCCGACTGGCAGGCGGAAGGCATCACGTGTGACCTCACATTCCTCGAACTGTTCCCTATCTGGGTGGCCCTTTACATCTGGTCCGAGGCATGTGCCAGCTCAGTGGTGCACTTCTGGTGTGATAACCAGGCGGTGGTTGATGTCATAAACAGCCTGACATCATGGTCTCCGCAGGTTATGAGGCTAGTCCGGGCCTTTGTATTGCGGGCTTTGCAATTTAATATTGTGGCACACGCCCGCCATGTGCCGGGAGTGGAAAATGACATCGTTGATGCTTTGTCCCGCCAACAGGCCGAGCGTTTTCGGGCCATTGCCCCAGAAGCGGCTGACTGCCCCATGGAGATCCCGACAGAGGTATGGAGGATTGGCATGCTGAGGCTGACAGAGCTGTCTGCCACTCTGTTGCCCCCAAGACACAGCGGGGCTAGGCATCGGTGATGGATGAGTTCACTGCCTTTAGGGACACCCTGGGCCTGGACCAACGGTGGCCCCTGCCCATAGAGCACCTTCAGCGATTCCTGGTCTATCTACAATGCAGGGGACTGGCACCAAGTTCCTTGCAGGGGAGGTTGGCTGCCTTGGCCTTCTACTCCAGGCTCAGGGGCCACCCAGACACAACTAGGGACTTCCGAGTCAGGGGCATGGTGGTGGGCTGGAGTCAGGTGAGGGGAAGGGTCCCAGACACCTGCTTCCCATTCTCGCCCTGGCTGCTGGAGCACATGGGCGCCAGCTGGCCAGAAGTCTGTACCGGCAGCTTCGAGGTGGCCCTGTTTCGGGCAGCCTCTCTCTTGTCCTTCTTTGGCGCCCTGCACGTCAGTGAGCTGGTGGCAGCGAGCGGGCGGGATACCTCTTTCACCGCACTCCGAATAGATGACCTCCAGATGGCCGAGGATGGCCTGGGGGTACGCATTAGGAAGTCCAAGACAGACCAGAGGGGAAAAGGGGCAGAGATAGGCCTGGGCCCATGCTCGGTGGGGGTGATCTGCCCAGTCGCAGTGATGAGAGCTTACCTCACATTGAGGGGTCCGGGCGTTGGATATCTCTTTATTCATCAGGATGGTCGCCCCTTGACCAAGTTCCAGTTTGCGGCAATGACCAGCAGGGTATTAGGGCAGCTGGGGCTGGGGGCACTCAAGTTCGGAACACACTCTTTTCAAATTGACACTGCGTCCACAGCGGCAGCTGTGGGATATGACCCGGGCTCCATTCGCCAGCTGGGGAGGTGGGCCTCCCAGTGTTATAAAAGATACGTGCGGCCATTGCCAGTGCTTTAACATGTTGTTTTTGTTTCCTCAGGACCTGAAGGCCGCGCATATCGGGCGAGAATTATTTTTGTGGGTCACAGCTATGTGTACTGGGCCGAAAAATTTGCCCGCAGGACTGGCTGGGGGCCCAACTTAGGGCTGGGCAATGAGGCGACCATTGAGTGGTGGGGAAAGAGGGGAATGAGGTGGCGGGAGTTCCTCGGCATAGCTACGGCTGCAGCAAGGGGCCTATCACCAGATATTCTCCTGATTCACTTGGGGGGAAATGATTTGACCAGGCAAACTGGCAAATCCCTAATCCTCAAAATTTTGGGCGACCTAGCGACTTGGAAGGCGCGGTTCCCGGACTGCAGAGTGCTCTGGTCTATGATGATCCCATGCCAGATTTGGAGAGCAAACTGTGACCCACAAAAACTGAACCGCTCCAGGAAAGGGGTAAACCAAGAGGTTTGTCGGGTGGTCTGCCAGGACTTTGGGGCGGTTGTCGGCCACCTGGAGTTCAACGTACACAGGATGGAGCTCTACAGGCCGGACGGTGTACACCTGATGGATGAGGGCACCGAGTTGTTCCTGCGAGATTTGAGGAGGGGCCTGGCTGCTGAATTGGCTGTTTAATGGGTGACCGGGGCCATAGCAAGGCTAGGCCCATGGCAGTGGCGGCTAAAAGCTGATGGAGGGCAGCGGTGAGCATACAATTAACATGTGGACCCAAACCCCCTCAACCACAGCACTGCAGGCCAGGAGGTCTCGGTGCTGGGGGGAGAGCAAACACCTCCCTGCACTGGGAATCACCCAGATTGGTGACAGCAGAGGCAGGGAGGATCAAATAAAATCAACTGGCCTGGTGGGTGCTGTCGGACGACTGCACTACCTTGGGGTTCGTGGCTCGCCCGATGCTGCCCGGTTGGAGGGGTCCCGGGAGACCCCGGGGTTCCAACCAAGTTATAGATGCCTGGCCCCTCCTGTTGTTGTTGTTGTTGGTTATATGTGTTAATAAAGTGTGGCCCAGTTACCCCCAGAACACTGTCTTGCCTGGTCATTTCGAGTGGGGGGGGGCAAATGAATATGGTATACGGTCTGCCTAAGTTTAGTTTTAGCTCATTTGACTGTGCTAATTTGGGTCCACTATCACACTGACCATATAATTGTGTGATCCTAGCCCCTTTTTGCCTAGAGTATTTTTCCATGTATAAGACTATATAGTTTTCTAAAATTGTTAGATTTAAAATTCATTGTCATCTTAGACAGGGATGTAAGCCAAGAGGAGACCCATATGGTTGTGAAACTGTAATTTTGAGGTCGTCTTACACATGGGACTGAAAAATAGACAGGAAGAGGTGGTATATAGTAGTTACTGTGGATACCTTTCCCTACACTATCCATTTATAAACATCTGTTAATATGCACTAATTATGTAACACTACTCATAAGGCCTCCCTCACCATCATTTGCATTCTCCTTCCTAAAAAGAACACACTGAATCTGTCAATTACATAATACATGTAACTCTGTTTAAATCTTATGTTTAATATTAAGGTACAGAAAAACAACTTGTGCTCTAAAAGCCAAAAGGTTTAACATTTATGTTTCCATATCTTACTCCGGTCTTCCCTTCAACAAGGAAGTCAAGGTCAAGCATATGAGGGCTTATAAAGATGACTTTTGTCGTAAATTTGGGAGAAAGTATTTGAGCTTTTAAAAAAAATTCAGAATTGAAGAAAGAAAAACTGGCAGAGCCACCCATTTATCCATCTTTTAAAAGTTGCTGTCATTGTCATCAAGCTCAGTGGGAAATGTGAGCGGACGTTTCACATTTCTACCTGCATAACAACTAGCAACATTGCTCAGTTTTGGAACTCTGGACATTTATCTATCACAGTGAGAATTGCTGAGAAAAGAAATGCTGGATTCACCATTTCAACCCAAAACTGCATATGGGAAGGAAAACCTTCACTATGCACATGAATGTCTAATTAAATTCGTAACCAAATATTGGGTGTACAGATTGGTTCTAACCCAACATGAACAGGCTTTGGAGTGGCCCAAATGGGGTTCTTCCTGAATTTGTACAGGTATTTGGATGTGTATCTAGAGGTGCAACTTAACACCATCAGTTCTGTGGATGTGGTAGACTTTCAGTGTTCAGGCAAGACTCCCCTTCCCAGGAGCAACAGACTACTTCTTGCCCAATTTCTACACTTCCATGAATCCACTCCACTCAGCCATCAGATGTTATAAAAAAAGGTTAAAGGAAGAAGGAAACCATGGGAAAGGTGGAAGGTATTCCTTACTGCTGCTTTGATATTTCCAGTCAACGCCCATGTGAGATGCGAGTCATCCATCCCACTGAAGAGTCTGTAGAGCTAGTGGCCTAAAATTAAAAAGGAGGGAAATGTTAGAAAGCATCATCATTCATTGGCATCCTTCAGTCTCGAAAGACTATGGTATCATGCCTGGAGTAGAGATCCTAAGAACAACACCTAGTGTGACTAAATAGACCAATTCGGGAATGGCAGTCTCTAAGCAAAAACACCACAATTGCAGTATTTTTAGATTATAATATGTCAACAGGACACAGTTATCAAATTAACTCAATGTCTGGGTAAAGAAAAAAGACACAATGAACTTCAACTCAATTTTGTGTGCACTAGAGTTAAAAAGTCTGAGCCAACTTAAAGAGAAATTGATTTTAAAATTTATAAAACCTATAAATAGAGGCCAAACCCTTGTATTAAACAGATTATTAAGCAAGTGAAAATCTTGCACTTTAAAACACAAACTTGCATCCCTCAAGATACAAGGCAACAGAGTCCAATAAGTGACATAGCACCTTCTCTTTGCCATGCCTGATGCAAAACAGCTGCTCCTTTGGATAGACAAAGATATACAGAGTCTGGTGAAGCTGGCCAGAGCCCTCCCCAAGAGCCCAGTGACTGTAGTCTCCAGAAGATGTCCTAGCTTTCATTGTGAATCTCCTTCTATGTTGAGGCTTACTTCCTTCCCTACAACAACTGGCACCAAATCTCCGATCCACCATCATCCTAAAATTCAGCACTTCTAACTGTCAGAAGCCTGGAGCAAACGTCCTTATTTCAAGGAAGCTTTCGGAGAGATAACCCCTTCAGTTAAATTGCAACAGCCTCAGGTGGAGGTTATTGGGAGTCTATTAAGACAAGTCCCGCTGAGACGAAATTTGTTTGGTTCCACAAGAAGATATGGCTTCCTGCACTAATAGATTTTGGTAACACCATTCTCCTGTTGGAAATCAGCTGGGGGGGGGGGACACAAGCATTCAACAAAACTGCTGCAGGAAAGTGCAAGATGAAAAGCAAAACGTGATGTAGCTACCTCTGCAGCCACTTGGAAATCAATGGCTGGTAACAAAATAATGATATGTCACAACCCAGAACCATTACAATATCTAGCAATATTCTACACTTTTCAAATCATTGCCTCCTTATGCTAAAGTGGTACACTTCCCTGTTCTGAAAGGACTTCCTATGAGGAAATACAGCTGTTGTGCTCTGGTCCTCCTTGGTTAATGATATCAGCCGTTTAGTACTCAGACTAAGTACTAAGAATCAGATGAAATTTAACAGAGCAGTGGGAAGACACAAACTGACGTTTTGCTGAGAATAGTACTAGCTCCCAACCATTCAATATAATAATAATTTGGGCCCCTTTAGAGCCATACTTATTGTCCAGTGGCCTCCTCAATTTTTCAATTCCAATCACAGTGCACTTCACGGTCTTCCTTCTTAAGCAGTAAGTAGGCAATTACTCAAATCTCAGGGGACTGACAACTTGCTTCTTCTTTTTTTCTTCCTTGTTATCTAGAGTACAATTATAGATTATCTATGTTCTGTTATGTTTATTCTGCCCTCACTGTTCATGCATGTGTAGGCCAGAAACTCTTGTCAGGAAGAGATTAAAATAATGACTGCATTTCTCCTAGGTTTGTTCATTCTATCCTCCAACATTATTAGCTGCCCTCTCATTTTTTTCTTCCTTTTTGCTTCCCTCCCACAACCACATACACAGATACACTGACCTACTCAAGCTCACCTGCACACATAAGTTGATGAAGACAGTCCTTAAAAGAGGGGAACCTTTGGAATTCAAATGATTCTGAGTTTACTATTTATTTACTATTGGCAAAATTCGGTGAAACCAATTAGGCCTATAGGGTACAATGACTGAAATCCTCTTACATAGCTACTAGAGATGGGCACGAAATAAATTTTTAATTTGTTTCATTATTCGTCATTCATTTTGTTAGCTAACAAAACAAATGACAAACCAACCCATCAAAGAAAAACGAAACAAAACTGAAATTTCAGTTTCATTCCGTTTTGTTTTTTGTTCCCCGGTGTCACTTACCTTGTCCTGTAGTGCCAGCCTCCTCGCCTGGAACTCCAGCAGCCAGGGTGGGGGGAAGCCCATGCTACAGCTGAGAGGCGGGGGGGGGGGGAGACTGGCATCTGGGGACTTTAAAAAAATTAAAATTAAAAATTAAAAAATGGCAACCTGGCCCAGGAGCCGCATGGTCGGTGCTGTAAAATTTAAAAAATAATAATAAAAAAATTTAAAAATGGTGCCAGCCTGGTTGACTTTAAAATAAATAAATAAATAAATAAAGTCCCTCCAGCCTGTGGGCCAGCTGGCTTGGCCCACGGGCCAGTGGGGGGAGGAGAAAAAATAATTTTAAAAAAACTGAGGCACTAGCGCCTCTCAGCTGTAAAAATAAAAAATAAAATTAAAAAAGCTCTGCAAGGGGACTTTTTAAAATATTTTTAAAAAAATAAAAGAATAAAAACCAAAGAAATACAAAACTTTTTTTTAAAAAAAACTATTTAACGATACGAAATGGGAGAAAAAATGATAACAAAATGAATCACCATCTCTAATAGCTACACATGAAAAAGTGCAACTTCTGGATGACTCAGTTATGAAACTGTGCCATATATTAGTGGCATAATGCACTCAATACGATGTAGGCCCCATCTCTCCCTTAGGTAGAATTCCTGGGTCAGCAGCATTCTCTTCCCTAGGTATCAAGTTTGGACTTGGAAATCTGAGATTTCCAAATTTCAGATTTCCAAGTCCAAACTTGATACCTAGGGACATGGCTTTGTGTAACCCTTTGATAGTGTAGGGAGTTTCATCCACAATTTCTGGATAGTGTGTGAGTAAAAGACATATGGGCGAGGAGACAGAATGATGCATGTGGAAGGCAGAGAATTACTGCTCTGAAGGGCATGCCTCTGCTGGAAGATATTTATAGGCCAAAGGGTACAACCCTCAGGCCAAAACTAATGGGATTATTAAAAAGAAAAAGAGCATTGCTTTCTAAGTTTGGGTCTACCACAGATCTCTGGCTGGTATTTAATAAGTAAAAATAAATTGTCAAACCAGGTCATCAGCATCCTTTTTTGAGACTTCAAGGCCAAAACCTGATAACTTGATAATTGGGTTTCTGGGCCAAAATCTAAGACCCAACAATCTGATTTTCAGACCTTAAATAAGGAGCATTTTAAAATATCTGAGAAGACCTCATTGGACAGGCAATCTGTTTGAGTCTCTGATTTGATTGCTCCAAAAAAATTTATTATTCCTCCAAGTTACACACACTCAAGTCAATTCTGAGGTATAGTGGTCCTTCCCCGGACTTGCAGAGTTCAGAGTACTCAGAAGGAGTTTACTATTCCCTTCTTTGGGAAGGTGACATTCTGAATCTCTGTAGCTCTCCCAAGACCACACAGGCTGGCTCTTCTCCTGCAAGACACTATGAAGAACTGAATTACCAATCCTTGGCTTAGAGATGATTCCCCCTCACTAAGTACCTGGCCAGGTGGGACTCAGATAGTAACCAAAGGTTTATCAGTCCAGGCTTCTGATGGAAGACAAAGATCTGCTTCATGGCATACAACAACAGATGGCATTGCAAGCAACAATATAATAGTTAATTTCTTTTCTTTCACAGCACTTTCCCCTTTCAGAATAAAAAACTTAGGTTTCTTGACTGTTTTGCCTGGAATGAACCCAGGTAAACAAAATCACTCCAAGCCTATTGCAGAAATGTTGATTGTGATAACATCACCTTCCAGTTTGAGCGAGCAAATAAAGCCAAAAATCTGAGACAAAGCGGAGTGCTTACTGCCACATAGTGCTTCAAAGCATTGTTTGACAAGTGATAGGGAGGCAACAAAGGATAAACATTCACTTTGGTGCACAAAAGTATGCAGAATATTTTTTCAATGGTAGCCAGGGATGGAAGAGGCTGACCCAGACATTTTTAGACAACACTGTTTAAGAAGGATGTAAGCCAACTATTGATTTTTTAAGTTAATGACTGAGTGCCGAGCAGTGAAACGAAGGCTCTTGCTAGTATCATGAGGAGATTGTCCCTGCTGTCTTTTTTGTCTGCTTCCATGTGCTTATTTGAAGGTCAGAGAAGTGCCATCCACACCCTCAGCAGAGGCAATTGGTTTGGCCACACCTAAGATTAAAGTGGGAAGGAATCATTAGATTATGTAGTGCCTTTAAAGCAGGCATGTCCAAACTTCGGCCCTCCAGATATTTTGGACCACAACTCCCACAGTCCTTTGTCATTGGCAATCTAAGCTTAGAACTCTGGGAGTTGTGGTCCAAAACATCTGGAGGGCCAAAGTTTGGACGTGCCTGATTTAAGGCCTTCATTTTGGGAGTGAAAGGGGCTCTTTGTGTGCACATTTGTTGGAACACACTTGATAATGCAGGGCATTTGAAGAACATGGATGCTCTGGAAGATTTGCATCCAGTTTGTGAAGCTACCTAGATGCCCTTAGCACATGCAATCTCGCCTGATTTCATAAGCTAAGCAGGGTCGGCCCTGGTTAGTACTTGGATGGGAGACCACCACGGAATATCTGGTGATGTAGGTGCCTGGAGCAGGAACTGGCAAACCACTCCAGTATTCCTGCCAAGAAAACTCCATGAACACGGGGTCACGAAGAATCAGTCACAACTGTAATGATGCAACACACACACACACACACACACACACACACACACACACACACACACACACACACACACACACACACACACACACACACACACACACACACACACACACACACACACAAAAGGCATCTGAGTACAACTGGATATGTGTTGTAGTAGATTATATGCCTGCCTATGACCCTCTCCTATCTGTACAGACAAATGCCTGCAGCAGGCTACAGAATCTATGTTGCGGATACTAAGTTACTTACTGAGATGAGTGAAAGGCAGGGAATATGACTCTATTCACTTCCATTCAAGGGATGTGAAGAAATCTCACCAGTTCTTCACTTCTTCTTGATGCATGCCATCTCAACACAGAGAAACAACCTGTCACAAATTCTCCAATGCCCTATGAGGGTCCTTACTTCCAGTACAAAAATAAACCACGCCCCTTTATAAATGGTGTATTCTGCATTTTGCACAAAACACAGCAGAACAAAACTAGTGCCTTTCACTTGAGCACACAGATAGAGCAAGCACAAAATTTGCAGTTAAGGTCCTGAACAGGTACAAAAATCTCTCTGCAGCAAGAACAAAAAAAATTATTGGAGTTTCACAAGGAGAAGATGTGCAGATGGAACTAGGGACACCTTGGTCTCTACTGGCAGGCCATTGTGCCTTTTGAACTCCCTAATATTTTTTCCTCACCTTGAGGGACATGGTAGGTAGGGTGAAGTCAAACTTGGAAGAAGGGGAAGAGAAGGAAACAGAGGAAGCAAGTAATGTCATTGAAAGAAAAGGTAGCTTCCTAGAGGTGACAGGAGAGAGATAAGATAAAAGAGAGGAAGAAGAGAGTGAGGAGGAGGAGGAAGAGGTGGTAATATTGGACAGATGGAACAATGCCAAGGAAGAACCAAGACTGGGAATCTTGTGAGGTAGAGGTGGAAGAGCACGTGGTCATGGAGCAGGGGAACCTCTGAATGGGCAAGAGTCCAGCCAAGAGTCCCCAGGGCTGAGGCAGAACAGCTGAGGAACGCCATGCCTCAGAAGAAGCCATTCTTCTGGGGACAACATAAGCAATTGAAGCAACACCAAAGCAGTAGAGAACACAAGGAAAGGATGACCCTTCCTGACATCCAGAAACACCCTGGCCCAACCTCTAGAGGATACCTCCGCACACCCTACAAGAAAGAAGAAGAAAGGAGAGGATAGGGAATGTTATATTGAGGGGCAAGTAAGTTTGGTTATAAGCCATCCCCACTGGGCACATCTTATTTAGCCTACTTTTTGAAACTCCAATAATTTTTGGCTCATGGAGGAACCGGGGATAGCCCCATTGAAGTGAGATCTAGTGAGATCAAGACTGAAAGAACCAAGTTAGGTACCATCTTTAAGTGATACTAGTCAACGTTTTAAGTTTCAGTTACACCCAAGTCCAAGTTAATAAGTCTATGTGTTGTAAACCCCTGTCATGGGTTCAAATAATGAGGGAGGGACTTTGGGCAATTACAGAAGAATCCTCACATTTTTCTCATTTATCATATGAGGAGGAATAACATTGAGATTTTTTTTCAGAGCCAAATATAAAAACATTCAGTTTTATAACATTTTTCTCCCTGTTATAATAGTATAACAGCCTAAAAATAATTGCATGGTATTGTTACCCTAAGTTTCTAGGTTTGTCCTTGCTCATTAATTCTTCACATATTTAGATTTATATTTTCCTCTACATCCATGTCTAAAAACCTGCCTGCTGATAACCCTCTATTCATTTGCAGAAGCATCCACATATGCTTATCCATCTATAAGACTGTTATTTCTGTCCTAGAAATTAGACCATTAATAACCTGTATTTTATTTTTTACCAACTGTTTTCTAAGAATGGGGGGTATGGCAATTCTTTAGAGCAGTCCCTCTTTCTTACAGAAGCCCTCAAATTACAGAGTTTGAAGTGGGATGTTCCAGGAGAAGAAGGAAATGTTGTCAAATGTGGCATTTAACAAATAGATCTTCCAGTAAGAGTTACAGCATGCGTACGGGCAATTGCATGAGTGATTTTCACTCTTCATGAGCTAGTGGGACACAATTGAGGGTGTGGCAGAGAACTGCCAGATACTACATGTGCGATATTGCTCATTGGTACTCTGCCATTCCAGCCCGATTCTGGCTGATGTGTGTCCCTGACCGAACTGCTCCTGCTACTCAGTCTTCCTTATATAATTCTCATAAAGAGAATTGAAACTAGACAGATTAAAGCCATGGGTGCTGAGCTTCTCTCTCCTAAGTTGAAAGGGAAAATGTGCAGGAGGCTGAGAGCAGAGCATCTTGATGGTACAAAACAGGATGGGTGGGGGGTGAATACCTTGTGCTCTGTATTTGGAGGCTGGTGTGTGTGTGTCCCCTGCCAGTAAGGGATTGGGTCTTCCAGCCAGAGACATACAGCATGACAAGGGAATTATCTTCTTTCACCCAGAAGTTTTCCATGGGCTCTCTGGAAGAGACTCTTTATCATTGTTTGGAGGTTTTAACATTCATTTCAAATTGTGTGATTCTCTTTGTCTTTTTTAAGAACACAGGAAACCCATGATTTACACAATGGGGAGGCATCTACTGATGCTGGACCTTTGAAGATACTTGCCTGCCCTGATATTTGAAAATGTTTGTGGGTGGGGGTGATTTTAGAATACAACATTTGGCATGACACACTGAAAGATGTAGAAAGCAACTTAACAGCAAATGTATAACTAGGTTGCTAAGTTTGATACCCCAAGTGTCTTTGTCCTAGGTGGGAAGTTGACATTTCTGACAACTGGTTGCCACCTCAGTGCAGGCCTCTACACCGGTCATTGGAGATTCTTCTTTTTCTTTTGGACGTTAGCTGATTCCTCGAGCTAGCTTTGCCATTGGCTGTGCTGAAAGCAGGAGTCTAAAAGCTGCCTAGGTGCCCTAAGCTCATCCGATCTCACCTGATTTCAGAAGCTAAGCAGGGTCAGCCCTGGTTAGTACTTGGATGAGAGACCTCCAGGGAATACCAGGTGCTGTAGGCGCCTGGAGTAGGAACTGGCAAGCCACTCCAGTATTCCTGCCAAGAAAACTCCATGAACATGGGGTCACGAAGAGTCGGTCACAACTGTAATGACACAACACACACACACAACATTGAGATTAGCATCCAAACCCTCCCTCCCTCCCTCTCCCTCTCTCTCTCTCTCTCTCTCTCTCTCTCTCTCTCTCTCTCTCTCTCACACACACACACACACACACACACACACACACACACACACACACACACACACATCCTTGAAATAATTATTTAGTTCTACTCCCTTTGGAGAATTCACAAAAGCTTGTCTTACTGAGTCCAGGCAGCATGTTGCACCAAGAACATCAATCCAGCAACAAAAGAGTGGCCGCAAGTTTTAAACTAATATTCTTCTGGTACATTAACTCAAACCTCAAAGTCCCATTCTAGTAGTGAACACAAAACATCTGAGTTCCAAATAGCCTACCACTAGCTGTATTCAGACCAATGAAGCTGTTTGGATGAACAGCGAAACGTTTCTATCTCTCAAAAAAAGAAGTCCAGTAGCCATGGCTCAACTTCCAGTTAATCCCAATAGGGGAATCTGTGTGTAAGCCTAGGGGCATTTCCTGTCTTGCATAAAATAACCAAGAATCCCCATGTGTTTGCAAGGAATGGAATGGCATTCTGTCTGCCTAATGTACTGTATGTAGGCTTTTGCAGTACCCACAATAGTGCTGGAAGCTTCCAATAGCCCTTAAAGGCTGACATAATATCATGTCAGTTTGTGTGTGCTGCTCTGTAAAAAGTATCTTTAAAAGGGGGAAAGCCTCCTTGACTTAACTGAAGAAAAAAAATAAGGGGGGGGGGGTTGCAAGAAAAACTAGAAATAATTATTTTCATTCCTTTTGATTTACAAGGTCCTCTTTGTCATAATGAATTTGTCCAATCATTGCATGTATTTAAGAAAGGAAAAATACTGCTGAAAAGTGCATAGGTCCTCATACATGTGTGAAGGCATTATATTTGTAGCAGTCTGAAGTTTTTGTAACAGTGGAACTTGATATTTCCAAAATCCAAATAGCCAATAGTGAAATATATTAGACTGTTGTGTAGATGCTTGTGTTTTTAGGGGGTGGGGGGGAGTGTTCGGGGATTATTTATGTGTGTGTGTGTTGAAGGGTTTTTTAATGTGTGTGAGAGTGTTTGGGGATGTGTGTGTGTGTGTGTGTGTGTGTGTGTGTGTGTGTGTGTGTGTGTGTGTGTGTGTGTGTGTGTGTGTGGAATCTGGTCTCTGGGTGTATGAATTTTGTTGTATGTGTATACTGTGTGTATATACATACAATGACAATATATTATTATTATTATTATTATTATTATTATTATTATTATTATTATTATTATTATTATTATTATTATTATTATTATTATTATTATTATTATTATTATTTAACCACACAGCTATCTATGCTGGATTTTATATTACCAATCACTAGTCAAACGCTTCCCAAGCGTTTAGGACTCAGTGATGTATCGGCGAATTATGCGAGCAGATCCCAGTAAGGCGGCTTTCTGCAGCTGACTGATGGTGACTTTGTCAACTCCAATTTCTTCTAAATACTTGCTTAGCTCTTTGGGCACCGCACCCAGCATGCCAATTACCACTAGGACCACCTGTACCAGTTTATGCCAGAGTCTCTGAAGTTCAGTTTTGAGATCCTGATATCGGGTAATTTTTTCAAGTTGCTTCTCAGTGACTCTACTATCTCCTGGTATAGCAACATCAATGATCCACACTTTTTTCTTCTCCACAATCACAATATCCGGGGTATTATGCTCCAAAACCCTGTCTGTCTGTATTCGGAAGTCGCAAAGTAATTTTGCATGCTCATTTTCAGTCACTTTTTCAGGCTTATGATCCCACCAGTTCTTTGCTACGGGCAGATGATAGTTCTGACACAAATTCCAGTGGACCATTTGAGCAACTACATTATGACGCTGTTTGTAATCAGTCTGAGCAATTTTCTTGCAACAACTCTATATATGGTCGATAGTTTCATCTACCTCTTTGCAGAGTGTACACGTGGGGGACTCAGCTGATTTTTCTGTTCTAGCCTTAACTGCATTTGTTCTGATAGCTTGTTCTTGAGCTGCAAAAATCAGGGCCTCTGTCTCTTTTTTCAGTGTTCCATTGGTGAGCCATAACCAGGTCTTTTCCTCATCTCCTTTTCCTTTGACTTTTTCGAGGAACTGCCCATGCAGCGCTTTATTATGCCAGCTATCAGCTTGTATTTGCATTGTTGTTTTCCTGTATTGACCCTTTGTTTGATTTACTTTAAACACCTCCCTGTTCTTAACCTCCAATAATGCTGGCTCTGTACTATTTTTTACATAATCTGCCAATGCATGCTTCTCTTCTTCAACTGTCTGCTTCGCAGAAGACCTCTACCACCTAATTTTCTAGGTAAGTACAGCCTGTCAACATCATTGCATGGATGTAACGCATAGTGAATGGTCATAAGTTTTCTTGTTTTCCTATCTAGAATATCTAGCTCTGTCTGAGTCCAGTTTATAATGCCAGCGGTGTACCTGATTATCGGTATGGCCCAGATATTAATGGCCTTGATGGTGTTACCACCATTCAACTTACTTATTATTATTATTATTATTATTATTATTATTATTATTATTATTATTATTATTATTATTATTATTATTATTATTATTATTATTATTATTATTTGGAATTCATCACAATGACAGACATCTATGGATGGCCAGACACAAACTGATTTGGGGTGTGTGTGTTTGGTAGGTTGATATTAAAAACACTTGAGTGATCAAATTTCTCACCCTCTCTCTTTTTTTCTAGGGCTTAGATCTGGGTAAAAATGATCATTTTTATGCAAGGGTCTTTTGCTTTTTATCGAGATTGTTGTTGCTGGTTGTGAACACCTCTTGCTGGCATAAATGCTTTTGCCTTTATGATCTTCTAAGATACTCATTCTTTTGTATGTCTTCCTGTGTTGAAGGGCATAAAAACCTGAGTGACACCTTAAATAAAGACATAAACATGCCAAGGAATACCCTTTTAATCTATGAAAACCACTTAAAAGCCTTTTTGAAGTTCTGCTACCAGACACAGTTTGTATTCATTTAACTATCTCTGTTTATTTTGATTCCCCCAGCTTTTATATCACCAGTTTCCTGAGCCTGAAAAAGTTATGTTACTGCAGCATAACCTTTAAAATCTTTCCAACATCTTAAGAACAGCAGCTCCATGCTGTTGAAGGGACTCTAGGAAGCATCATCAAAAAACAAATTGTAAAAATGAATGTCCATTTATCCAATTTAATCCTCTCAGCAAGAGGGAGAACAAAGATGGAACACTATTTTTCTTTAGATAGAGAGAGAGGAGGAAGGACTTTCCTTACAGTTATGGAAAGCCCACTAAGGGCCTAATCATGAGCCATTTCAGTAAATACTTGGAGTGCCCAAGAAAGATCTTGGCTGTTAGTTGCCCTTCTCCTCTTTCACCACCAGCTAAGGGTTCCTGAATACCATATACAGTGAACCCCCCACCTATCACGGGGGTTAGGGACCCTCCTGACCCACAATGACTGAAAATTCATGACATGCGGATGCAGGTCAGGTGGGGAAGGGGGGCGCCACTGCTGCTTACCCGGGCTGCTGGAAGACTTTTTTAAAAGCCTTCCAGCAGCCCGTGCAAGGGCGGTGGATGATCTGATCCACCACGCTTTCTGCAGGCGCCATTCCTCCCCCAGCCAGCGCCAATCAGCTGCTTGGCACTGGCATGGGGCGAGCATCCCCCCCCTGCAGTCTCCATTGAAATGCATTGGCTCAATGCATTTCAATGGGGGAAAAATCCTCATTGGAATGCATTGAGACAATGCATTCCAATGGGAAAAATGTCTCTGTTGAAATGCATTGAGATAATGCATTTCAATGGAGATGGCCCGGGACTGGAAGGGTGTGCCATTTCTCTGGAGCCCCTGTGGGGGGAGGGGAAAGCAGCACACCCTTTTAAAAATCCCTTCCAGTCATGGAGGCAGACTGCCAATGCATTTCACTGGAGATTGTGGGGGAGTGCTGGCCCCAAGCCAGCGCCAAGCAGCTGATTGGCACTGGCTGGGGGAGAAATGGGGCATGCAGCCAGTGCTAATGAGCTGGAGCCCCAGCATGTACTGCAGTCCCGCGATATAGCAGGACCGCAGGACATGAACCGTGAAATGGCGGGGGGTTACTGTATTTATTTTACTCTTTCACTTCTTTGCATGGAATTGGTACATATCTTTCCCAACTACTGTAATACCTTGGTTCACATGTCCCTTGGTTTAAGAGCGTTTTGCAAGACAAGCAAAAATTTATTCTATATTTTGCCTTGATCAACAAGCCATGTCTGGAGGAGGTCACATGATCACAAGTGAGCCAACTGTGGCTCTCTTTCTCTATCCTTTCTGGATTGTGGGTGATTGTCTGGAACATTCCATCTCAAGGAAGCCTCAAAAGCAGTGTGAGGTGAGAGGAAGGAAGATCTCCCTTGCACCAGCCAGCAATGTTTTCAAAGGTGAGTGCAAATTAGGGGTTTGTTTTATTTTTCTTTATATTTTTCTTTAATTTGTTTTCAACATCTTTTCAAACCATTTCTAGTCATGTGCCAAGTGTGTATACTGCCAAGTGTGTATCGAGCTACAAATTGCATTTTATTATTGTTACATTAAAAACACAGAGTAAAATCCAGTTGTTAGTTGCAAGGAGGGCAGATTCCACAGCCAGGCACCTAAACCATGATGTGGACGTGGACTTCTGGCCAACTTCTTTTGTACGTTTTGGCATTTTGTGTCTACAGTATGTGGTCTATGGGTTCCAGAATATATCATCTGAGTTTCCATTATTTCTTATGGCGAAATATGCTTTGATATAATAGTGTTTGGTTTATAAGCATGTTTCCAGAATGAATTATGGTTATAAACCAAGGTATTACTGTATTTGAATTTGACAAATGCTGGATTGAACTCAAAAGTTCCACTGAACTGGCCACTTCAATCTTTGGGCAACCAACAGCTACTTGCACCATGTCATGGTTTCCCCCAAAACACACAAATACACCTGATACCATGTTTTCACACATTTGTCCAAAGACAGAAAGTATCCCTAATGCAAGTTGAAAAAAATGATTCCACATTTTTGGGGAAAATAACATATGGTGTTATCTTTAGGGAACAAATAGTCCTAATGCAAACACACTGTGGCATGATATGATTCATACTGCCATTTGAACTTTGCTGTTGGGTAACATTCTGGGACACTGTATTCTGTTCTCATGGAATTTTTGGGTAATAAGGTGTTACACATCCCACTATTTTTGGCATTAGATTTTTCTATCAACAAATCTTTGTTGAGTTACATTCTATTCCAGTGTTTACCTAGCCCCCATAACAAGCACCTGATGAATATGAAGGATGAATACAAATTAAAGAAAATTAATTTAATTTTCTTTAATTTGTATTGATTAATATAAATTAAAGAAAATTGGGAATGTTTGCAGAATATCCTGGGGGTTTTTATCTCTAGAATTTTAGAATAGAATGGAATGGAATGGAATTTATTGTCATTGTATAAAAATACGAAATTAAAAAGTGCCATCCAGTCAGCTCATTCATACACCCCAGTATAAAAATCCAAGACATCAAATCTACCATTTAAGAACAAAACATCCATACACATACTCCTACATTCACACACAGAACATCACTTTTATTCATTTAAAACTGACATAAAAACCAAGCATACACACACAGCCCTACACTCTTTCACCTGACACAAATATAGTTTGAGCTGCAATCTTGGTACAACTTGGGTAGCCTTGAACCCTTCTATAATGCTGTGAAATGTATCTTAGGAAGGTGTCCATAATTACATTTTATCAGTATATAGCTGTAGTACCGGCTGTGTTCCATTGTTAAAAACCAGCTCTTTGCTGCCTGTGCTAAATGTGCCAGCCAGGTTTTGTCTAGCAATGCTTGAATGATGAAGTGGCAGCCTATTTTTCAGATGAGGTTGGTTTTTTTAAAATGCTTTTAGCACATTGGAGAGCCTTGAAAATAAAATGTCATATGCTGGATTTCTACAAAATAAACACAGAACATAGTGGTTAAGCTGGCCGCAGATATGTTTGTGTAGAAGAACTGGGGAATCAGAATGGAACAAGGACATATCTTCATGTGAGGGAAATGAAAACTAATGGGTTGGAGTCGCCTTTCCAGAGAATGTCTGGTGCGTATATTCTGTGCCAGCTGCTTAATCGTGCCTCTTCCACTTTATTGCTCCTTGCAGGATGATTAAGCTGAAGGAGGCAAGCAGAAATGGACAAACTGAAACAATGGCACACATTTATTACAAGCCAACATGATACATAATTCGCTGTACTTTCCTTTGGCTCTGAACTGAGGGAATGCAGCAAGAACTAATATTAATTTGCTATGGTAGGATATTCTTGAACAGAAAAAATAAATGATGGCTTGAAAGTTTTAACTCCGATTCATGGGAAGCTAAATAATAAATAAAGAATGTTGATGGATGGCAGCAGCAAAGACTTTCATAGACTCTTTTGTTTCCTTTCATTCGTTATAATAAAAATCTGAGACCTGCAGAGCTGGAAGGGACCAGCCGATGTCAAGGAGTCACATTGGGGAATCAAACCTTCAATCTCAGACTCCATAGACAGGAACCTAAGCTACTCAGCTATCCATCACTTTCTTTCTTTCTTTCTTTCTTTCTTTCTTTCTTTCTTTCTTTCTTTCTTTCTTTCTTTCTTTCTTCCACATTAGAATAGTGATTACTATTTTAAACAAGATACAGTAATGCCTCTTACAATAAATGCCCCTTAAGTCAAAAAAATCATGAGACAAATTAAATTTCTGGGAATAAGGTTGCTATGGGATGCTTCGCAAGATGAAAATTCGTTCCACATTTTGAAACAAGTTACTCAGTATGCACTGTGTCCCCAATAGTTTGTGGAGGAGAGGGAGGAGTTTTTTCATCAAACTCTGCACTAGCTGAATATCTAAGTGGGTTGGAACACCTGCCAAAGGACCAGACTTGTAAATTCAATTTCCTCTGGTACTTCTAAGGAGAAAATCCAACCTCTTCAGCCTTGGCCAAGTACATGGTCAGGGATGCCATCCAAATAGGAACTAGCAAACTACTTCTGAATATTTTTTTCATGTAAGAAATCCTGGGAAATAAGCCAGTGATAACTTGATAGCACATAATGATTATTAGAACAACTCTATATGGTGTAAGACATTATGGCTAATGTGTTCTTGTTTCTGGCTCTCATTCTCAGGATCCCATATTATATACAAATATCAAAAGAAAAGAGCAACACCACCCATTCAGAATGTTAGGGTGAGGCATTTGTCTGGGTCCCTACAATTCCCCTATATTTTTGTTCTCCTCCCTGCTCTACTGTTTATACTTTCAGGCATTTGATCTTTTCAACAAACTTGAGGAAGCTTAATTCAAAAGACAGTGGCTGGCTACCGTCATACAGTAAACTTAGTACTTCATGGCCCCAGTCATACTAGCCAATGGATGTTATCTGTTTTATAAACATTTACTGGAAGACGTTGAGGAGAATGGAATTTAGAGGACTAAGGTGATGAGGTACTAGGATAAACCCATCTTCTCAAGCAGTTGTTCTTATGAAAACAATCCTTGTATTGAATCATTTACTTGCTTTATTTGAAATATTTTACCCAACCTTTCTCTTCAAATGGATGGCTTACAACAATTAAAGAACAACAGTTAAAAACTAACAACAGTGAGTATACAAAATATAAAATTAATTAAACAAGTATCATATTTAGAAGGGTGCATAAAATGCATATTTAAAAACAACAGAACAGCAACCCATTTTTAAGAGCATTAACCTCTTACTGCTCCATTCTGTCCACTACATGACCAAATGTCTTCAGAATACAATCACCCCAAGCTTGATGATATTATTTCAGATGATAGAGTTCCTTCCTCCAACAAAAGAAAAACCCATTGGCCATTATCTGATTGTGAAATACTGTGTGCATAAGAGCAAATGTACCAGCATGTCTCCCAATTTTGTTACCTATCTACCATGTGACCAAATATATGACCAATTGCACAACTTAGTATTGCCTGAGCATCTCACAGATTGCCAACAAGACTGAGCACAATCCTTGCTCAGTTTACAATGCTTATAAATGGGATTTTGGCCATTGTATGAAACATATGGTGCCATCACTTAGGTCTAGAAGCAATCTCTTAATTTTAGGTGAAGACATTTATTAATGTAAGAAGAATATTAGAAACACATAAACAGAACTGGTTTTAAAATCATGTAAACCAGTTCTGTTATGAGTTTTTAGTAGAGATGGGCACGAATCGAAAAAATGGTGATTCATTTTGGTTCATTTTGGTTTAGGGTTTGCTTTGGTTTTTTCATTTTTAACAAAAAAAATTCCAAGTATACGTTTCATTGGTTCATTTTGTTTGTTATTCGTTTTTCCCCGCTTTGCGCGATTTAATCCATTTGACAGTGCACAAGTGGGAAAAAAAACATTTAAAAAACACAGACGTTGACAACAACTGCACAAACTGGACTGGCAGCATCCTCATCTTCATCATCCACATCATCTTCAACCATCAACACATCATCCTTACTGGGTGGCGGCAGCAGCAGCAGCCGCAGCGGGGCGATCCTTGCCCCTGTGACAGGGGCTTTTTGAGGTGCTGGGTTGGCGCTGCTTTTTTATTTTTTGTTTTTCAAGCACTGACCACATTTTATATATTTTTTCTTTATTTTAGGGTGCTGTAGCTGTAGCATGACGCAGTCAGATTTTTTTTTTCTGGTCGCCCCTCCATGCAGCCAGGAAGACTGGACCTCCAGGAAGGACCAGCACCAGGAAAGAAACATCTCCGATGCCACCATTAATGAAACGAAATGAAACGAACCAATTTTTTTCAGTTCGGTTCGTTTCATTCTGAATCCAGTCTGAGGTTTGTTATTCATTTTGTTACATAACGAAACAAATAACGAATAACAAAACGAACTAAGAATTCATTTCATGCCCATCTCTAGTTTTTAGTATTCCCAGAATGCCAAATCAATTGAAATATAGTATTTTAAGCAAAACAAGACACAGAAAAGTAATTGGAAGCCAGAAAAACAATTGATTTAAGTTAATTCATCACTAATTAGAAAAACTAAAGTTAGTGATGTTGCTTTAATGGTTCTGAACAGCATTTTTCATGTTGATAGCTTACACGCTGAAACTGCGGTATAAGTGGGTAGATTTTATCCATTTCCTAGAAACTGTGAAGCAAACCAAAGCACACTTAAAATGAACAAGCTCTCGGTGCTAAAACTTTTAGCATCTTAGCTCTTTTATTTAAAAAATCTTCAATTTTAATGCTTTCCAATAGAAAGGGTACTAGTAAATTTTCAAGAATCTGTTTAAAAGATCTTCCATTAGGGCTTCAACATCTTGGAGTCATGAAAAGAGCAAAATGAATGACCTGAACAGCAAAACTGTTCAATTATTCAACCTGGTACATTTACATGAATTATTACTTAACTAGGGCTCCCATCCTATGCTCATACTGGACATTATTAAGTAAGACTTCCTTGATCACACTGGTGCTTAGCTCCAAGTAAAAGTGAGAATACTAAGAACAGAACCAAAATTAATAGGGCCTGTATCATTTTGCATTTACCTGAAAACTAGAGTTTAATTACTTCTCTGGATCTAGTGGTACAAAGTCTGCTTGATAGTTACTGAAATGTTGGGTTAAAATCATGTAGGTCAACCCCTTGTCAGTGCAGAAAATCTACAACTAAATCAACCTTGACAAGCAGCCACCTAACTGCTATTTAAAAGACTCTAGGGAAGAATAGTCCACTTGGCAAATGGGATTAGCATCTCATATACATCTTCATCCAAATAATTTATACAGGCACTGAACATAACTTTAACCCCATTTGTCACTTCTCTCCAGGAGAATGAGGGATGATCGGTAACCAGTCTGTATGTCAGGACCATTATCCTCCTGCATCCAGAACATTGCTTAGCCCAGATTTCCCTGCTTGGCTACCAGAAACTCATGGAGCACCTTGTGAGGGGCCTTGTTGAAGACAGGATACACCACGTCTGCAGAATTGTGCTGATCTACCAAGCTAATGACTTAGGGGAGAAAAAGAAAGAAGATTGATCTCAGGTTCAGAAGCCCATGATGACTATCATTAATCACTGCATTCTAACTGCTTCTAGGGTGACTGTTTAATGATCTCTTCTAGAACCTTTTCTAAGTTCAAATGTCCAGCTAACTGATCCAAATCCTCTCCCTCCCCCTACCAACAGGTCTTGAAGGAGGGGATGGTGTTTCCTCACCTCCACTTTTCAAGGACTTGTTCTCTAAGAATTATAAAATACCCTTGGGTTCCATTCATCTAGGTCTGAAGACTTGAATTCATTTAAACCAATTAGGTGCTTCCTTGGACCAAGGTGCTGAAACTGTCAGCTGCAAAGTTGGCAGCATGTCGGTTTGAATCCTGGGTGCCATGCAGCGGACTGAGCTCCTGCTGTTAACCCCAGCTCCTGTCAACCTAGCAGTTCCAGAGCAAATTTGAGGCCCCACTGGGCGATTTATGGGGCTCAGTTCCATCCGTAGTTTCTGTTCCAGTGGTCAGTGGGAAGCATTGGGCACTACCCTAAACTTTGAAAGAAATATGCAAGTGGGATGGATGGTCAGTTGTAGCCCAGCATCCATGCCATTGCCGTTCGGAAGATGGGCGGTCCAGAAATATAACAAATAAATAAATAAATATCTTGATTTTCTTCCTCCTTGCATTTCCCTGCAGGTGTGAGTTCTGCCTTTTGGATCCCAAAACACACTTTGCCAGATCAACCTTGTCTTAAGGGCACAGACTGACAGTTTTCATGTCCTTATTGACAGTGACCTGCCATCTCTGTTTTGGTCACACACGTGGCTGCCGGCTGCTGAATTTCAGGTGGTAAGTGATTTTGGCATTGTGGAAGATGGCGCTCTGAAGACATGTCCATACCACCAGAGTCAGCTTTTTCTCATCTCCTCTGTTATTGATACCACACCTAGTTACTGTTGGACAGTATCATTTCTGATGTCGAGTAGAGAGATATCCAATATCCAATGGAACATATGCATTTTCATGTCATGAAATTGGCTGTCTACACCCATTGTTGCTGCCTGGCACTCTATGCTATATAATACAACAGTGTAAACAATTGTCTTGTAAATCCTGGATTTGAAACAGATTGCAATTCATCTGTTGCAAAGAACACTAGTGAGTTCTCACCAACGCAACCAGACAGCATTTATCCTTGCTTGCATGTCACCAATGAGGTCACCATCCATCTGGAAATGGGAGCCAAAATACCAGAAGATATCCACCTTCTTTAGGTTTGCTCCATTTTTTTCAGCATTTCATGGGTGGTAACGATATCTAGGTGCTGAGTTTTCTTGATGTTCAGGTGGAGACCAAAGTGGTTGAGGCAGTCATACCATGCCTGAACTTGCTACTGCAGTGTGTTCCTAGTGGTAGGAGCAAGCATGGCATCATAGGCATAGAGGATGGTCCAGAGAGCTTTCTGCTGAGGGTTTGGTGTGATGGTATTCATGACTAATATAAACAGAAGCGGCAATAGAGTGGGGCCTTGGTGTACTCCAACTGTCACTGATAAACTGTTAGAGAGTCCAGCTGAGCATCATGCTAAGAATGAAAATTAATATGCTATGAAAATTGTGGTTATTATTTATTTATTTATTTATTTATTTATTTATTTATTTATTTATTTATTTATTAACATATTCTCCATCTTTTTTCCTTATTACGGCTTAAGGTGAGTTACGATATTAAAACAAACTATATGAAAACAAATTATCTGCCTATTTCTCCCTATACTTTATATAGATACCTATAGCTAATCTTTCCCTTATTTTCTGTAATACTTACTCCCCCTCAGTCAGAAATTTTTAAGAAAAGATAAAAGGACTGTCCTTTACATTCTTTTATATGTGTACTTTTGGGGGGGAGGTGGGTAAGGAACTCAAGTATTTCATGTTATGTTGTGTATGCTTCTGGCAAAAATGTAAAAATATGACAAAATGGGAACATTTTAGACTTTCGTGGTGACAATGACCTTGGGAAATATGATGGAATTTAAAAATATTCTGCCTTTCCTTTTCCCCCTGTGGATTTAATTTCATTCGCTAGAAGAGCAAGCAGCTGAACACTTCATCCTATCTGTGAGCCTTTAAATTTAACTGATATCCCAAAATGTTCTTTCAAATTTATTCGTTTTTGGATCTGTGCCCAATGTACAAAACTATAAATTGCAGACTAGTCTTAATGTGCACAACATAATATTTTGCAATTAACAATTAGCCATTTAAATCATTGCAAGGTATGAGAAACTTACAGGCTAATCTGTGAAACTACTTGATGACCAGCTTCACAAGCCAATGTATGACCTTCTTTACTTTTCAAAGTTAGGAAGTTGGTTGCATAGTATAAAAAGGGTCTAGCTGCTTGTTGAACCAAGACAACTAATGAACAGCTATAGAAGGCTTCCTAATGGAATCCAAAAGAAGAATTCTGCTGAAAATTGAGGGGAGGGAAGACAGCAAAAGTCCAGCAGTCCAAGGCAATGGGCAAGGGGAGATTTTTCCAGTTAAAATAGTGAGACTGCTTTTTAAAATTATTTTAAATTTATACTGCTTTATCCAGACCTATTACTAATGAATGCATGGTTCTTTTCTTGCTGTGACACTTCAACTTGCTTTTTGGATAAAATGGGTGCCAAAACCGTTAGGACACATTCTCAGTAGGATCAGCAAATTAATATACAAGTAGTCAAAAATGAGAACTAGTTCCCTTACACTCTTGTTACCAAGTCTCCTTTTAAATTGAAATACTGTTTTATATTACTTAGGGGGCACAATTCAATGCAAATCTCTGATATCAAATAAGGATCCTACTTACCATAACACCACGAACGTATCTGGTTTCAGAGCTAAGCAAAATCAGATCTAGATAGTTCTTAGAAGGAAGACCATAAGAAAAAACCACAAAATAATTGAGTAGGGTTATTTATTTATTTATTTATTATTTATTTATTTATTAGATTTATACCCCGCCCATCTTCCCTAAGGAACTCTGGGCGGCTTACAAAGCTGCTCAAATCAGCAAATATACAAAACACGAATACAAAGCATAAAACAACAGTAAGTTAAAACGAATGCACCCTGATTCTTAGGAAAGAATTCTGCCTGAATTCCTAAATAAGTCACTGTCATTAATATTTGACCTAATTGGGCTTGACAGACCAATACTTTAGTGCCATCTAATTCAGCTTGTTGTGCTTCTATGAAAAACTATATCACCTTTAAGCTTATAGATATCCAGAAGGTCTATTTCTTTGTGGAGTTTTGGCCTAAAACAGAAAGCTGATTTTGGAATGTTGTGCATAAATAATAAATTCAGAACAAGTGAGAACCTGTTACCTAGACATCTCAATACACAGATCAGAAGAGCTAGAATACTTGAGTTTTGTCCCATTTAAACCTATTATTGCCTTTTTTTCTTCAAAGAACGCAAAGTGTTCTGCTTATATACCACCCCATACCACTTCAAGTAGTCTCTGGGCAGTTTACAGTACTTAATTACAGCATGCAGGCTACACATTGTCTCTCCAGCAAGCTTGGTACTCATTTTACCGACTTTGGAAGGATGGAAGCTGAGTCGGCCATGAGCCTGCAAGCTGGGATTGAACCCCAGGTCGTGAGCCACAGGGCACAGTGGTTAAATGCCTGTGCAGATTCCCCCTACCCACCAAGACTCTGATTAGGTGATTTTGACCAAAAAATTTTAACTTTTCATACACACATGGCATTTTTTCTCTGATTTTTCTTTAGGTCCCAGTGATCAACAAATGAATTACAAGAAGGAGCATCTGAAAGAGGATGAACTGTAGCTGGTAATGTTTTTTTTTTTAAGTGACAACAAATCCAGTAAGTATACATGTTTGATATTGTGAATATCCCAAAATCAATCCTTACTTAGCATTTTGGGTTAGAAAGCCCAAGTAGCAGGGGGTGGGGAAAGAACATCCCCTGCCAGAAATCCTAAGGTACTGCTGCCAGCCGAAATTGGGCAAATAATTTGAAAGGGCAATGTATCATACTCTTTCAAATGCCTCGTGTCCCAAATCCCATTGTTGAAAAGGCCAAACTGCTCCTCATATCTCCTTCCCAGATTCAGGATACCACACTGCAGTGCACTCTGCCACCTATAATGAATTCCATTTGGCTGTAATAGCTGCCAAGTGGCATTAAACTTAGTAACAAAGTGAAAACAAGGAGGGCTTGGGCATGGTTTCTTTCTTTCTTTCTTTCTTTCTTTCTTTCTTTCTTTCTTTCTTTCTTTCTTTCTTTCTTTCTTTCTTTCCTTCCTTCCTTCTTTTTTCTTTCTTTCTTTTAAATGACGGTACTTGGTATCCTATTACCTGTTCATTGATCCTTTGCTTTGCTTGTTTTAATCTGTTTACTTAAACCAAGACCAATGGTTCTGAAGACTAGCAATTTACATTTTCTGTTATTTTATTCTTGCAGGTAAGAACAACAACAACAACAAAAATGCAAACTTCTCTGTGTCAGGCAAAATGACAAAGGATTTGTGTACAATTTTGTTTCTGCATTTTTGCATTTTTATGGAAACTTTGTGAGAGCTGCAGGGGGTTAATGTAATAAAAATGAACATGTGTGAAAAAGAAAGGCATAGTCAATGCAGAAAACTTTGTATTTAGCAAAAAAAACAGTGTTTGTTGTGCAGAGAACAGGGTTTTCTACAAAAACAGAAGATTTTTCTCTGCTAAATCTGCTGCTAATAAAAATGCTAATATTTTAACAATACGGAAGGGAAAAATTACAGTGGTGGCATATTTTTGATGGTATGTCTCGATATGTCAAGATAAGTTACCATGTTCGGTGAGACATATGTAAGTATTTATTGCAATATTGTTCAGAATGGTATCATTACTGGAACATTCTGTAGTTATGGATCTGGGTGCTGCCACTCTAGTTCATTCAAGGCTATAGCTCTAGCATGTGCAGAAAAGGACACGTTCAGCCCTCTCAGAAGTAACACAATTGGCATTACCAGGAAGCCAATTGCATTACCAGGGAGCCATAGGCAGGCCTTCTGTCGCTTTCACCACCACCAGTGTCACCTCTGCATCAGCATACAGTAAGGGCCCCTTGTCTACCCAGCCCGGAAATGAGAGACAAGACATGTTTGTGGGATTTAAAATAGGCCCAAAATTTATTGGTATTAATCCATGCTATTGTTCATGTTATCTTTTCCAAGGGGACCTACAGCACAAATGCAAGTGGCCCTGTGGATTTTCAAGTTTATTGTGACTGGGAAGCTCTCGTAAATCAGTTTCGGGCCTGGGTCATAAATCATCCGAATCTGACTTATCTAATTGAATCCTCTATTCCTGAAAGTGCCGGGGGCTGCCAATGTACTAACTAATTTTTCCTACTATTATCCTGAGGTGATTTAGCCACTTGCCTTGACCACCAATTGTGACCAAGCTTCAGGGATATTACATACCCCGTAACAAAGAGAATGGGATGGGCGAAAACTCACCAGCGCTCAAGGCCAATCAGAGGGGTGGCCAAAAATTTCCTTCCAGCCCTTACGTGACCAGCTAATCTCATTGTTTTTCAGGGGAGGGAGCATAATATTTTTGTTTTGTGCCCATCCCTAGAGGCAACCTGAACACACACACACACCCCAATTTGGGCAGGTGTGTTTCTGGATAGGTGTAGGGTGTGTGAATGAGGAAAACAAAGCTGTGGCCTAGGATGTGAATTATGAAGCAGCACCATCAGCTCTGGATTATATGGCCCTGTTATTTACAAACAAATCTTCCATCAGCCATCGTGCTTGCCTGCTTATTGCTTTGTTATCCCACCCGGCTACCCATCCTCTCCTCTCCCTCTCCTCTACATTTTTCCAGCTACCATCCTTTCCTGACTGATACCACCACCATCAGACATGATTTTGCCTAGCTAATGGTCCCTGGTGGATCTCTGCAGGCAAAGCTGCTGATGTGAAGACATTAAGTGTCATGTGATATGTTGTACCATACTGCAGAGAAAAGGGCAGGCAGGAATTATTTCAGGATTCAGGCAAATTTTTGTTCCACATCTCTCTTGTATTGCACCAAGCAGTAAAGGACAGGTAAGGGAGAGGACAGGAGAAAACATGATGTGGTTCGGAAGATCCTCTTAGCATCTCCAATCATAGCATGGCTTGACCAAGTGTACCCAACTCTTTAGCTAGCCAGCACAGATATATTTGGGGCATGGTGGCTCAGTGGGCTAGAGCACTGAAAGGTTGGCTTCAAAGTCTGCAGCTTGGTAGTTCGAATCAGCGCAGTGAGCTCCTGCTGTTTACCCCAGCTCCTGCCAACCCAGCAGTTCGAAAGTATGAAAAGGCAAGTAGATAAATAAGTACCGCCGTAAAAAGCAGGAAGGTAAACTGTGTTCTGGGTGCAGATATGTGTTCAGCCATAGACTTGCATAACACTGGCTCTTTGGCTTGGAAATGGAGATGAGCACCGCCCCTAGAGTAGAACACAACTAGCATCCAAGTGCAGGGGGAACCTTTACCTTACAGATTAGATAGATAGATAGATAGATAGATAGATAGATAGATAGATAGATAGATAGATAGATAGATAGATAGATAGATAGACAGACAGACAGACAGACAGACACCCACAGCTACTTTGGCTGGATAGTCAGAACCTACAAAAGAAGGTCAGTCATCCATCCCACATCCACACATTCATATTAACACACACTTGACTCCTAAATGAGGTGGACTCAATTTAGCTAAGTACTTAAAAAAGAAATATATCACCTACTGAATTCCAGACAAAAATCAAAGAAAAATAATATAAAACAAAAGATACAACATACACACAACATGTGACACCTTAAAGACTAATTTTCATATTTTAATGTAATGTTTCATTAAAGACTAAGACTAAGATGGCTACCATCTCTGAATCATCCATTGAAGAGTTCACGCTACAGAATTTATCTAAATGTAGCATAAACTTATGCATGCTGCAGCACCCTTTTTGTCATCCCTGTGTATGAAATGCCTTTTTATTTGGGGTAGGCAAAAGTACACAGACTCCTGTGAAGACAATCTGAGGCATCTCAAGGAGGTCAGCTGTTATCTCCTACTTTGGTACTTTCTTCTTTTGCTACAGCAGCATGTGCCATATTCCACTGCCCCTTCCCCCCCCCCCCCGACACAAAGTCCAGCAATTCTAACCTATATAACTCTGGATCATATGTCTCTGATTTTTAAGGGTGCAATTGATGATAACTGTCAGCTTCTTCAGATGCCCAGTAGCTGGCCCAGAAATGTTGAAATATCCCTTTTCTGCCCTGCTTTCTGACACTATTATACAAGACTGGTGCTCATCCCTAGTATTAATCCATGATATTCCTCTAGCCTTCTAGCAGGAATGGCAAAAAGATTGCCTAGAAGCTGGGGAATAAGTAACAGAATAAGTTTCTTCTAAAAACTAATGTTTCCACCTCTGATTCTTTCTAGATGTTCAGCATATGATAGGTATTCATGACCGTTAGTATCTTCAAGTTTAAGGGAGCTAGAAATAATTATCTAACATCTGACAGAATGTTATCATTATCCCACATCCACCCTAAACATTGTTGTTCTTTTTACTTGAAACAGTTTATACGGTTCACTATTTCTTGAGCCATTGAAAGATAAGACAGGGAAAGAGGAAGCAGACCTTTTGTTTACGTGGGGGAAATAATCAAGAGTGGAAAACCACTAATGGATCTGAGGACACACAAGTTGTAAGTGTTTCTCACTGTAGCCAGTTGCTCTTTTTCAGTTTTACTCTGGCAGATAATTCAGATCTACTCTGTTTTAAAGAAATGTCATGTGTGTATATGTGTCACATTAAACAATAAAGCAGTTGTGCATTATCCAGGAATCTCAAGCCATCAGGGCAAAATTTAGCCTACAGAAGTTCCCCATCCAACCTGGAAAGGACCCCTAAATTGGGTCCTCTCCAGGTTGGGAAGATAAGAAGCACAAGATGTGTGGGGGAGCAGAATGTATGATGGAGTTATGTCTGATTACAGGATCAAATTACAAGTGGTATTCCCATTGCTCTCCCATGTGAAATAAAGAGGTGAGACAAGATGTTGGGTTTCACTGGGCCACGCTTTACTAACTCATAACATAATATCAGCACCATAACACTAAGAGGGGTCTGGCTTAATGCATTTCGTTGGTTGGAACACCGGTGTCTCCTGGGACCCCTCCAACCAGGCAGCTTAAGGTGAGTCACTACCCCCTGGTGGCACAGTTCTTTGGACAGCACCTCCCAGGCTGGTAAATTTGCATACCACCCCCCGAGGGTGGGGAGACACTGAGGAGCCCCGTGGTGCAGTGGTTAAATGCCTGTACTGCAGGTAAAACTGTGCTCACGTCCTTGGGTTCAATCCCAGGTAGCAGGCTCATGGTTGACTTAGCCTTCCATCCTTCCGAGGTTGGTAAAATGAGTACCCAGCTTACTGGGGGGGGCAATGTGTAGCCTGCATTACTGTAATTAAAACTGTAAACTGCCCAGAGACTACTTGAAGTGGTATGGGGCGGTATATAAGCAGAACACACTGTATTCCATGGAACCCAGAAGGGCCAGGATGACACCAGTTTCACTACTACTGGCACTGTTACAACAACCTGTTGGCCTCTGTTGAGTTTGCCACCAGTGGCAGCAGTGCTACTGAAATTCAACTGTGCAGCTGTGGTGACTTATTGTGACACAGGAAAGCATTGTTTGATGCATGTGCACAAGGCCTCGGCATCTACTTGTCTTCCAAGAAAGCGAAGAAAGCTCAGTGATTTTGTACTTAGCAAACTGTTCAATTGCCTGCTGTAGTAAATGGGACACTGCTACACCAGATGCTTAGGTGACCCCCTGCCAGTTCACTTTTACTTCCTGACATATCAGGGCACCTTGCTTTCTTGGTGTGTTTGTATGCAAATATCAGCTTATCAGTTATCACTTCTTGTGACCCTCTACCTTAGCCTTTCATGCCCAGTTTCAAGGAGCTGTATGTACCTTCAGCCCACAAACTAGAGCAGTGCCAGATGGTGGTAGGGGCCACCAGTTCTATGGTATCAGGATTACTAAAGGAGCAGAAAGAAAGAATGGAGAGGGAAATGCATTAATTGTAGGCCATGTTTTGCCTTTCTTGGTTTACAGACATAGAGTACTTTTTCTACCTTTTCTAATATTTTGGGTGCATTTTTAATGTTTCCGATCACCCTTCAGTGGCTATTTCATTTTTAGTGTATGACTTAACCTTGCAACATTGGTAAGATATAGATATGGATGAGAACATTATTTGGATTTAATGAAAATGCACCGCAATCAATGCATCTGTCAGCCTTGAGTAGTTATCTAATGCTCCATTCTTGCTGCACCCAAAACTGTGATGACGCATGCATACACATTATGAATAAGCACTAGATAGAGGACTTTCCCTCTTCTGGCCCTTTTGAGGTGGGCAGTTACTTTGATGTTTCTTCCAACCCTCCCTCCTTTAAGGAGAGACTTAGCCATCTTGCCCATGTGTTGAAAGAATTCAACAGAACAGCCAGGACTGTGTTGCTTGGCTCACTCCATGAACCAAGGTCATTATCCCTAAGGCACAGGGAAAGATTAGAAAGTATATCCAGTGCTCTATAAATGGTCCAAACCACCAGTTAAAAGGCTTACTTCCTTTGCTGGATTCTGTCAGTCTTTACAGGCTTAACGCAGCTGCTAAGCTCTGTTTGTCCCGCTGCAAGCTCTGTGCATTTCACCCTCCAAAACACACACAGGCGCACACAGACACGCACCATGTTTATCTTTATATCCTCAAGCTTCTTAGACTTTATCTCATCTAGAATCAAGGCCATAATCCAGTTTAGTAGCAACAAGGATCCTGAGGATATAACTGAGCGATTATAGGGCAAGAGAAGAACCTAATCATTGCCACAATTCTGCACTAAATAAGACACAAGAGTGCGCAATCCCAGCAGTTGCTCCAGGATTGATAGATCTAAATCATTTTTCCCCTGCTTCCATATCACAAACAAAGGAATTACAACACACCCGCATTATGATAACAGGCTTGGCACCAGAGGGTATTCTATTTTGATTTAAAGTGAAAATGTTTCATTGGCCTACACGAGGGTGGCTGACCTAAATCAAATCTAATTGCATGCACTTAGAACAGCTCGGGTCTAAATTATCTATGCTGCACTGCACCAAAAGGCATTTTAAAATGGGTCAGAAGCATTTAGTCCTATTTGCCAGGGTTGGGAAAATGCCATTTGCATGCAAAACATTCCTGCAATGAAGAGTAAAGTACTGCCACTTTAAGAGACAGGCGCAGGAAAAGGTAGACTTCCTTTTTTGTGAGCCACTCACTTGGGTGCTGTTAAATTAGCCTGAAAAACATAGACCCCCCCCCAACAACATTGAGAGACAAGCAGGTCGCAATTTCCTGCACGGTTCTTGTTTGCTGTTGTTGGTATTTTATTTAATAACCGCTCAAAAGTGTATTAGGCACTTGAATTAATCCACTATCAACACAGGGCAGACATTTCATGCTGCACCATGATTTCATTAGTGAAGCTAATTCTGAATAGCTTTCAAAGGTTTTTTTTTTAAATTAAACAAAATGGGACAATTACTAGTGTTTTAGGGCTTGAAATAACAGTTTGGGATTGGGATCTTACAGCTTAACATTGATCAAACAAGTCCCATGATACAAAATGAATCTTAATCAAAGGTCATTCAGCATCAAAACAGAGCTATAGAATTTAGCAGAACATGGGAATGATCTTCCATGATATGAGATCCTTTGTAAAGCATGGTGTATCTCCAGCAGACATCTGCCTGCTTTATTATTTGTAAATCCCACTCAGGGTTGTGACCAAGCAACATGTTCACAAGATTCTAAATGTGCAACATGGACCTACATCAGTGGTGGCCAAACTTCAGCTCTCCAGATGTTTTGGACCACAACGTCCACAGTCCTTTGACATTGGCAACACAGGCTTGGAATTCTGGGAGTTGTGGTCCAAAACATCTGGAGTGCCAAAGTTTGGCCACCACTGACCTACATGTATTTACTAATAAGTAAGTTCCATCATGCTTAATGACGTTATTCCTGAGTCCACGGGAACAAGACTATTATGGTTTACCAAACCATTAAAACTCAATCTGAAATTTAATGTTAATGTCTGTCAAATGGTACCATCTCCATTGTCTTCTTCCATTTCACAAAAAGAACATTGTAGGAGAAGAAGGAGACATAATGTCAAATTATGTCTCCTTTGTAGAGTTTCCTCTTCAACTTTTTCCATTATGATCCACGAAACATTGATTCAGGCATTTTCTAAGCCAACCTAATTAGAAGTAGAGATGTCAAAGCTATCTGTGGCCAACACCGTCTATCAATCAAGGGCTGATGAAAGTTTTACCATTATTAATTACATTCTGGCAATTGTTTTCTGTAAAAAGCTCTCAAACAGCAAATGGCATTTCAACTGAGCATTGCAGACCAAGCTAGGACAATTGCACTAAATATTATCAGTTCAATGACCCATTCTTATCCAACATAGCAACTAGAGTGGACTTACAATATCATTTATCAATATAATAAATTTTCCCACCCTGTCTCTGACAAGGCTTGGAATGACAAAACAGAAAGTGATGAGAAAACTGCCAATACAAGGCATGAAAATCTTCTAATTATTTCTCAAGACGTAGTCTTGTAATCCATTAATGGAAGCCAGTTGTCTCATTATATACACCTATTCATTAACTTTGTCTCATCACTTGTAATGGTTTACTAATTGCCAAGTGTCATTATTTCAAGTTATTCAAATGAGTTATGTTAACAGTCAGCTTAGCAGTCCTCATAATATTGCATATGATGACCTTGGTTACACACAAAAGTCCAGATGTGTCTGGACTGAGCTTCCAGGAATATTACTGCTGACTGAGTCCCAACTCAAATCCAGTTTGAGTGACTCTGCTTGAAGGAAATGACACTTGGCTGCCATTGAATGGTGACATCAGGGAGACTGGGTCGAAATAAGAGAGCTTAGACTTGGAGAACTCTTGCCCTCTCTAATCGCCTAGTTACCTAGACAAGGTCAATGCAGAGACATACAAGGATTAAAGAAGCCCACTGGGTTTAACCACAAAGCCAAGGGGCAGTGTGTGAGATCATACGGTTGACTGGAACATCACCTTCTGAAGGAGGATATAAGCTCTATTTACATGTGAGATGTTGTCCTGAACTTAATTCATAACCATCAAGCAGGACTTGCACTGACTCCTTTTAGACCACTCATGAGGGTGTCCAGGAGGTCAATGCTTGGACACAATCTGCGTGGAGAAAGTTATTTGACAATGGATGAAATCCTGTTGCTGTAATTTACACTGTGTAACTACATCAAGGGCAGTACTGATTCTTCTAAAATTAACTATTTCTGTCTTGTGTCCTGAGGCTCCTGGGCTTTGCTGTAATCTCTTTCCTTGTTTGGAAGCCATTGGACAGGATGAAAAAGGCTTTAATTATAAATTGTGATCTGCCTTGGGTCTATTAATTGGGAGAAAGGTATATAGAAATCTAAATAAGTCAAAAATTACTAACTGATGGACAATCCAGGCTGCTAGAATCACTTTTCATGCTTATATAGATGGTGAGGCTCACTGAACTGGGTTTGTGTTATTGTTGTAGTTATTAACAGGCTTGGAATACAACAGCTGCAAAGCATGGAATGGTGATGTAGGTCGTTCACACCACGTTTTAAATAAGTAAAGTAATAGACATTAATTACTAGGTGGGAGTGAGGGTTGCAATTTCATCAGGATCAGAGTCTGAAGCTATTTAACAGAACTGCTGGCAACCTGGGACAGTAAATGAAAGTCTAGCTTTCTTCGGAAGACGACACAAGTAAGTAAAAAAGTGAGGAGAAAAAAATAATATGCCTAGTTGTTATGCATTCCTGGAGAATAACAGGTGGTAGGAAAAAAGTCTAAGAGACTCGTAGTCTATTGATAATAACATGTCTGCGTTCCCCCATCTTAATCCTAAAACTAGTTATGTTCAATTACTACTGAGCATAATGAAAGGGATTAGTTGAGCATGAAGACTGCTATTTAAACCCTGTTAAGATTCAGTGAAACGAAATCATATATTATCCCAGTATCTGGGTATCTCTCTCACTATCTCCCCTTCTATCTCTCTATCCTTGAAAAAGCAGCATTTTGTTGGGAAGCTGTAATGGCTTACAAAAGACTTTATTCTATAGCATTGTCTTCCTTATGGCCCTTGGCAGTCTCCTATTCAACAGTCTTCAATATGGGGAGGTAGTAAAGGAGGATTATGGTAGTCTGACAAAGTGCAAAACTTAATTGAATCATTAACTGGATATTCAGATTCAAATCTCTTTGTTCCATCTGTACCCTCTGTTTACACTTCTGCTTTGCTCTTCTGCATACCCCTTTTCTTTCTCCTTGTTTGTAGAAGTGCTTAAGTGTGAGACCTGTTTGTGCAAAAGGTCATGTGAAAACGTACATCAAACATGTCAGCGAAAGTCAAGGCTTTCTGTGGCAGGAGTCTTACAAGTTCCTTTGGCCACCCCCACTAAGACTTTTACTCCTTTAGATTAGAAAAGCCATACACACCCCATCTCAATTGGACAGTACAATGCCATTTGTTTGAGCACCTCCTTTTTGCATCCATTTTTGACTACAGACATGTTGCCATGGTACTTCAAAGGCCTACCTTTTACAAATGTTGTTGTTACAATTTTTGATAAAGTAATGTGGTGTTTTAAAGATGCTTCCCTCCCCGTATAGGTAGCAAAGAAAATATGGGTAAAATACAGGGTTCTCCATGATGGCTATCCTACATGGTTGATTTTGCATCTTCATTACCAAGTCTCACAATTTCTGAGTGGCTTGTAAGGTCCTCACTGAACTTCCTTTTAGGCAATTGCAGAAGAAGGGTACCACAGTGTATTTTTCCCCTCCAATTTTTTAAAGCTGTTGACCCCCATTTCATTTTTTTTAAATTCCTGTTCTAGTGAAGTTTGGCTGTGAGGCAAAATATGTGATCAGTAGTAGGTTCCAGAAGGCATAAATTAGTCCCTAGCCCTAGTGATGTCTGCCTCTGAAGTAACTGAATAACACCACAGTCAAGAGCTCTAAAGCAGGCTGAAAAGCTCAGTGATTTGGATACCTGGCTAAGGAGCCAGAAGTAAGGAGTCTGATTTCTTAGTATGTCTCCTAGAAGAAATGCTATCTCCACAGGCCCAGGGCAGCTCCAGAAGAAAGGATTGGTGGGCCGCCTTTGAATGCTCTGCACCTGGAAAACACAGAGAAAGATCACTACAGGTCAAAATCAACTTGACAGTAAGGAGTAGTGGTGGTGATTGTTTTTGCTGCTGGTGTTGTAGAACTCTGAACATAAGCATCACCCTATTTTTGTTTAGAGGAAAAAAAGAGCTTTTGCTGTTGGCCCAGGGCCTTGAAACAGTGGTGGCAAACCTTTGGCACTCCAGATGTTTGGGACCACAACTCCCACAGTCCTTTGTCATTGGTAATACAGGCTTGGAATTCTGGGAGTTGTGGTCCAAAACATTGGGAGTGCTGAAGGTTCGCCACCACTGGCTTAGAAGCTCCAAGGTCCACTCTGTTTGTTGTGACTTACTGAGCCATGGAGCAAAGGAAAGCCCCTATACCAGCAGGTGTTCTCTGGCCTAGCAGATTGGTTTGTTCTGCTTTCTAGGATCTTGTTCATAGGCATGCAAAGAAGAGGTCGCATTTTTAAAGTAGACCATTCAAGCAGTGGTTAAATGCCTGTACAGCAGGTAAAACTGTGCTCACGACCTGGGGTTCAGTGCCCAGTAGCTGGCTCATGGTTGACTCAGACTTCCATCCTTCCAAGGTCAGTAAATTGAGTACCCGGTGGGCGCAATATGTAGCCTGCATAATTAAACTGTAAACGGCCCAGAGACTACTTGAAGTGGTATGGGGCGGTATATAAGCAGAACACTTTGCTTTTTTCCCCTAGTTAGACAACAGTCACCACTATTTGCTAATTGTCCTGCTCCCCTCCATCAAGTTTTGTAACATGAGGTGTCATCACCATAATGCACTTTTTCCCACACACACACAAGTAGTAGCCAGTATAGCAATCAAGGGCATGTGAATCAGGAGAATGCCTCCTTCCCCCTTCCTCCTCCTCTACCACCACCACCACCACCACCACCACCATCACCCATTTTGCCTTGCTGAACTTTGGAGTGGGGAAGAGAGACACAGAGAGAGAATTATTCCTAACAGCTGCTGTAACCGCACCTGCGTCAATCTTCTAGTATTTCACATAGTGTTTTTTAAAAACATTTTTACAAAGGCAAATGATATATGCATGCACAGTAAATGTAGGAAGAAGGCCAGTTTACATTTGAAATAATTTAGTATCCCTTCCCCTTTCTTTATCCCCATTGAGACTGCAGATAACTTTGCTTGTAACTATAAATATAAAACACCTCTTCCACTTGCCTGCGATAAGACCTGCCAAGGTCAAGCGTTTACTTTGTTTCTGTCACAATTTACTGTTGAGACATCAGCTCACTCCCCTGCCAAGCTCCAGATCCATGGTGCGGGATCTGGAGAGACACTCTTCTAAGACAAAAGAAGTTATCTTACCGGTACGAAAATATGACACAGAAACTCCTTGGAAGCCAACCCAGGCATCAGTCAGTCTTTAATGCAGTTTAATGCAGCTACTTATGCCATTTGTCACTGAAAGTCTTATGCATAGTAGTTTGGGAGTTTTCAGCAGGCTATACTAGGCACAGTAGCAGAAAGTGATGCCCAGGAGGTAATATAAATGGCTTCATCTTATATCTTATTCCTCCTCTTGGATACGAAGGATAGCAAATGGAGGGAGAAGGTAAAGAGAAGGTCGTCCTATATCCACTTACTGGGTTGGAAAACACAAGATGTACTTCTAGGCCTAGACATGGACAGAACTGCAGTGTAATTATGAGGGTTAAAATGTAAGCTAGCATTGAGGACAAGAAGTGACTAACTTGTTTCTCTAGGTGTTCCCCTTATACCCGGAGTTGGGCAAATCTCCTAGCTTTAAATCCTCTTACATGTTTCTCTTAAAACCAGCCCAGTGAGATAATGGCCATGGATTCAAAGCTGTATATTTAAGAGCTAACTGCTCAATCTATATGGGCAGATCTACATGTTTTGTCTTATCTCGCATCCTTTTTAAAAAAAATCTAAAGTATTTGTTCATAGAATAAATGAAATCCTCATCCTTACAACACTTAGATTTTCTCCATGCTTCCTTTTCAACAAGTCCCTCAATACATGAGGAGCATATGGTAGAGATGTGACTGGCAGGAAAATGATGGACACCATTGGTACCACCACTGCTTCTATGTACAGTGTAGCAACACATAATGACATGCAGCAAATAATGTCTAGAGAGGACACGTAACAGTAATCTTGATTACTTTTGTCCTATTGAGATTGGTTGACTATGTACTTAATTTTTCTTACTGATTCCACATACAAGATGACCAAGACATGCAGTGCTATGCAGTGATACTGAAAGTACTGTCTGGGAATAAAATGTGAGAGAACAAACTGAGTGCCAGTCTTGAGACAATGGGGTATATCTGTTGATCAAGAAGAGGAGGAAGTGGCATAGGATTTGGATTATAGTCTGTTTTGGTTAAATAAATACTTTCATTGAAATATCTGGTTCAGTGTATGGGAAAACCCTTGCAAAGAGGTGCTCTTGGATTCAGCATTGTCCCTGGAATGCCTGGTCGATGCTGGTGTGCAGAAATATCTTCCCTTATCTTAAGTGTGTCAGTTGCATCCTTTCCTTATGGAAGGTGGATTTGAGGCACAGTGATTCATGCCCTGTCACCTCTGGGTTGGTCTAGTGCAGGCATGTCCAAACTTTGGCCCTCCTGATGTTTTGGACCACAACTCCCAGAATTCTAAGTTTAGATTGCCAGTGACTAGGACTGATTAGAGCATTACACAATAACACCGTAGTGAGAATTAGAACTAACCCTCAAGGTCATCTTATAGCACCAGTTAAAACTGAAAAAGGGGTTAAGCAGGGCTGCATATTGGCGCCCTTGCTATTTAACTATTATATAAGTGATCTAGTCCCTATTCTAAATGATTTGAACTTTTACCCTCCAAAGTTGGCAGATAAGCATGTTTCGATTTTACTGTATGCTGAAGATGCAGTAATTCTTTCAAGAACCCCAAAGGGATTAAAAAGAATGTTGCAGGCCCTTGCTGATTTTTGTCAACTGAATCACTTAGCAATTAACTATGATAAAACCAAGGTAATGGTGTTTGCAGTAAGACCTAAAGAATACAATTGGAAACTAAATGGGGTGTGTATTGAGCAAGTACATAATTATAAATATGAGACTGATAATACAAGCTAACGGAAAGCGAAATACGCATACTAAGCATGTGGTAGCTAATGCCCAGAAAAGTATTGGAGCTATATTAAAAATTTTCTGGACACGGGGTGGAAGAAATATGATAGCTGCAAATAGGCTCTTTTCAGCGAATGTCTTAGCTCAGATGACATACGGAGCCCCATACTCTGTTCCAGCCAACATGGCTGCCTTGGAAAAACAGCAATCCAAATTCTTAAGAGCTATATTGCAACTTCCTACAAGTGCATAAAATGCAGCCATAAGATTAGAAACAGGACTGGTAACAGTTGAAGCAAGAATATGGATAGTGGCTATCACGTATTGGTTAAAGCTGAACCATAACACCACAGGTTTAGTGCATTTGACACTGCAAGATACCTATGTCCCCCCCGGCGGAAGATACTGGAACACAAATTAGGGTATTATGGATTTTCACAACAGTTGTTATTGTTCAGTCGTTCAGTCGTGTCTGACTCTTCTTGATCCCATGGACTAGAGCTCGCCAGGCCTTCCTGTCTTCCACTGCCTCCCGGAGTTTTGTGAAATCCATGTTGGTTGCATCGATAACACTGTCCAACCATCTCATTCTCTCTCATCCGCTTTTCCTTTTGCCTTCGATCTTTCCCAACATCAGGGACTTTTCCAAGGAGTCCTCTCTTCTCATGAGGTGACCAAAGTACTGGAGCCTGAGCTTCAAAATCTGTCCTTCCAGTGAACATTCGGGGTTGATTTCTTTCAGGATGGATAGGTTTGATCTCCTTGCAGTCCAGGGGACTCTCAAGACTCTCCTCCAGCACCACAGCTCAAAAGCATCAATTCTGTGGCGATCAGCCTTCTTTATAGTCCAGCTCTCACTTCCATACATCACTACTGCAAAAACCATAGCTTTGACTATCCTGACCTTAGTTGGCAAAGTGATGTCTCTGCTCTTTAGGATGCTATCTAGGTTTGCCATTGCTTTCCTCCCAAGAAGCAGGCGTCTTTTTATTTCGTTGCTGCAGTCGCCATCTGCAGTGATCAAGGAGCCCAAGAAAATAAACTCTGTCATTGCCTCCATTTCTTCCCCTTCTATTTGCCAGGAGGTGATGGGACCGGTGGCCATGATCTTAGTTTTTTTGATGTTGAGCTTCAGCCCATTCTTTTCACTCTCCTCTTTCACCCTCATTAAGAGGTTCTTTAATTCCTCCTCACTTTCTGCTATCAGAGTAGTATCATCTGCATATCTAAGGTTGTTGATATTTCTTCCGGCAATCTTAATTCCGGCTTGTGATTCATCCAGACCTGCCTTTTGCATTATGTACTCTGCATATAAGTTAAATAGGTAAGGTGACAGTATACAGCCTTGTCGCACTCCTTTCCCAATTTTAAACCAGTCAGTTGTTCCATATCCAGTTCTGACGGTTGCTGCTTGTCCCACATATAGATTTCTTAGGAGACAGATAAGGTGGTCAGGCACTCCCATTTCTTTAAGGACTTGCCATAGTTTGTTGTGGTCCACACAGTCAAAGGCTTTGGCATAGTCAATGAAGCAGAAGTAGATGTTTTTCTGGAACTCTCTGGCTTTCTCCATAATCCAGCGCATGTTGGCAATTTGATCTCTAGTTCCTCTGCCCCTTCGAAATCCAGCTTGCACTTCTGGAAGTTCTCTGTCCACATACTGCTGAAGCCTGCCTTGTAGAATTTTGAGCATAACCTTGCTAGCGTGTGAAATGAGTGCAATTGTGCGATAGTTGGAGCATTCTTTGGCATTGCCTTTCTTTGGGATTGGGATATAGACTGATCATTTCCAGTCCTCTGGCCACTTCTGGGTTTTCCAAATTTGCTGGCATATTGCGTGCAGCACCTTTACAGCATCCTCTTTTAAGATTTTAAAGAGTTCAATTGGAATGCCGTCACCTCCACTGGCCTTGTTGTTTGCAATGCTTTCTAAGGCCCATTTGACTTCACTTTCCAGGATGTCTGGCTCCAGGTCAGCAACTACGCTATCTTGGTTATCAGGGACATCCAGATCTTTCTGATACAATTCCTCTGTATATTCTTGCCATCTCTTCTTGATCTCTTCTGCTTCAGTTAGGTCCTTCCCATTTTTGTCCTTTATCATATCCATCTTTGCATGAAATGCCCCTTTAATATCTCCAATTTTCTTAAATAGATCTCTGGTTTTTCCTTTTCTGTTGTTTTCCTCTATTTCTTTGCACTGTTCGTTCAAGAAGGCCAGCCTGTCTCTCCTCGCTATTCTTTAGAAGTCTGCATTCAATTTTCTGTATCTTTCCCTTTCTCCCTTGCATTTTGCGTCCCTTCTCTCCTCTGCTATTTGTAGGGCCTCGTTGGACAACCACTTTGCTTTCTTGCATTTTCTTTTCTTTGGAATAGTTTTCATTGCAGCCTCCTGTACAATGTTACAAGCCTCCATCCATAGTTCTTCAGGTGTTCTGTCCAGCAGATCTAGTTCTTTAAATCTATTGTTCACTCCCACTGTGTATTCATAAGGGATTTGACTTAGATTATACCTGACTGGCCCAGTGGTCTTCCCTACTTTCTTCAGTTTAAGTTTGAATTCTGAAATAAGAAGCTGATGATCTGAGCCACAGTCAGCACCAGGTCTTGTTTTTGCTGACTGTATAGAGCTCCTCCATCTTTGGCTGCAGAGAACATAATCAATCTGATTCTGGTATTGTCCATCTGGTGATGTCCACGTGTAGAGTCACCTTTTGTGTTGTTGGAAAAGAGTGTTTGCAATGACCAGTTTGTTCTCTTGACAGAACTCAATTAGCCTTTGCCCTGCTTCATTTGGAACTCCAAGGCCAAACTTGCCAGTTATTCCTTTTATCACTTGACTCCCTACTTTAGCATTCCAGTCCCCTATGATGAGGAGAACATCTTTCTTTGGTGTCAGTTCTAGAAGTTGTTGTAAGTCTTCATAAAATTGGTCAATCTCAGACTCTTCAGCACCGGTAGTTGGTGCATAAACTTGGATTACTGTGATGTTGAAAGGGCTGCCTTGGAATTGTACCGAAATCATTCGCAATAGTATCTGTTGTCAATGGATATGACCCAGGCCAAATCTATTATAAAACAAAGGATATTAGATGTAGAAAGACAACATGACCTAAATAAAGCTAAAGGAATTATAAGATCAAATCCTTTGAATAGAGTCCTACCTATGCCATATTTAAATGACTTAGAAAGTCCAGAATCTAGAAGAGCCTTTATGCTATTATGCATGGACCTATTGCCCTCTGCAGTATTAGTGGGAAGATATAATAATATTCCCTATAAGAGTCAATTGTGTGTTTCTGGTGAGGGAACCATTGAGACGCTGAATCACGTGCTGCTGGACTGCAAAATATATAATCATATCAGGGAATGGTTTATCAAACCTATTATATCTTCCTTGGAGGGTAGAAATAAGGAAGAGAGTTTACAGAAGCTTTTGGAAAACAAGAATAAAGAGATTACTAAAAAAGTGGCCAGTTTTGGAAAGATGGCTATAAAGCTAAGAATTAGCTGGATAAGCAACCAAGAGGGAGCAGGTAGTGTTTGAAAAACACAAGGTATTAAGTTATTTACATACAGTTTTTCGTGTAGGCTGTATAATTAATTATGTATATGGTGATACCATTTTAGAGATTAAAACATTTTTGTATACACTTTTAACTTGAATTTTAACTTTTATATTAAGCAATAAGGTATAAATACAGTCAACTTCTACTCTAATCCTCTATGATTATGTGTTGCCCTTGAATATAGATATTCGGATATGACTGATTGCCATACTGCTTTTATTGTATTTGTATTTGTATGTAGATATAATGGCCATTGGCTATAATAAAAACTGATTTGATTTCTTGACTAGGACTGTGGGAGTTGTGGTCCAGAACATCTGGAGGGCCAAAGTTTGGACATGCCTGGTCTAGAGGTCATGTTTGAAAAGTGTTTGGTACACACTTTTCAAACACGGGACACAAATTTAAAAATGAATCACAACATTCATTCAAAAAATGCTAATTTGTCAAATATTATCCGTCTGACTTGATAATCTCCAAGGAATAGGAATCAATGAATTTTTATTCATTGGGCTATAAAATGCTTCCCTCAAGACACATATAGACACCATATTTGCAGAGAATCTTCCTGTGATTGTCCTCTACTCTACCTCCAAGTTTGGTAAAGACTGGATTTCTGATGCCACAGAAAGGGATCCCCAGGAAGGTTTCCACCAGGTACCTAGAGACACTAAACTTGCAGAGAAGCTTCCTCTGACTATCATCCACAGTCCCTCTCTGATTGATAGCCAGATGAATATTGGGTTTTCCCAAGCTAGTTGCTAACAGGCACTTTCCTAGAGAGGCAATTTTGTGGGTGTATAACTCAGATGTCTAAAACCCAACCTTCATCAAACATGGAGGGATTGTAAAAGCGAGTTGGGAGAAGTTTCTCTGAAATGTTGGTGTCTCTAGGTGCCTGAGAGCTAATTTATAGTGTTTTAAAGTTAAAAATGAATCAGCACATCATCATTCATAATGAAAAAAAATTATAAATTTGTGATTTGTAATTCATCAATCATGACAAATCACAAATTGAAAAGAATCCCCATTTTTCTGAATCATGCCTATCTCTAGATTGGAAGCTGCAATTAGTGGGAAATGTAGTTGCTAGGCTGATGTCTGGTGCATGCTTTGGAAACAAGGTTGCACAGCTGAACCAACAATGCCAGCTTCCAAACTGCATCTGAGATCAGTTCAAGGTGATGCTTTTGATATAAAAATCCTTAAACTCTTTGGGACCAAGTGAAGCAAAAGAGTGACTTCTCTTCATGTCTTCCCATCCCAAGAGACAAGATATATGAGACAGAACTTTCTCTGCAGCAGCAGCTCAGGGCCAAACTTCCCTCCCAAGGGAAGTCAAGCTGGCTCCATCCTGTTGAGTGTCTAATGGGCAGCTAAAATGGTACACTTCTCAAGAGGCTTCGGCCTCTGAAACTTCTTCAAATTGGCTTCTAGATAACGTTTTGCATCTGCCTTTAAACATCATTCTAAAACCGGGTTTTAAATACAGTGGTACCTCGACTTACAAATTTAATCCATTCCGAATGCATGCTCTGAAGTTGAACTACTCTGAAGTCAGGGAACCTATCTAAAAAATAAAAGAATAAGCCAAAAAATAAAAAATGAAAAAAAAAACTGTAAGTCGAGCTGACCATATCTAAAATTTGTAATGCGGCAGTTAAAATGCCAACAGTTTTCCACTCTTAAGTCGAATTTCTCTTAAGTCGGGCTGCTCTTAAGTCAGGGTACCACTGTACAGCTTCTAATCTTTTAAAACAATGCTCACCTCTCTGTCCTAAATCATGGTGGAAACCCTGGTGGGCTTTAACAACAACAACAACAACAACAACAACAACAATTTATTTATTTATTTATTGTCATTGTGTGTATATACACAGTATACACATAAAATGAAATTCAGACACCCAGAGACCAGATTCAACACACACACACACACACACACACACACACACACACACACACAAATCTCCAAACACTCTCACACACATTAAAAAAAACCCTTCAACACACACACATAATCCCCGAACACTCCCCCACCCACCAACCCCCACCCCTAAAAAACACAAGCATCTACACAACAGGCTAGGTAATCCTGTCCAAGTGCTCACTGCTGGTGGTTCTTGAGTTCATTATTAAGTGCAATTATAGCTCTGGGATAAAAACTGTTCAGAAGACGTGTGGTCCGAGTTTTAATTGTTCTGTATCTTCTGCTAGAAGGCAACAGTTCAAAGAAATTGTGAGCAGGATGAGTAGAGTCCCTCAGAATGTTGTGTGACTTCCTCAAACAGCGAGATGTGAAGATGTCATCCAGGGTTGGTAGCTGGAGCCCTGTAACATTCTGGGCAATTTTAATTATTCTCTGTAGAGCTTTTTTGTCCGCTACAGAGCTGCTCCCATACAATGATAGCATGCCATAAGTTAGGACACTCTCAATGGTGCTGTGATAGTAAGACAGAAGTAGATGCTGAGATAAATTCATCTTCCTGAGCATTCTTAGGAAATACAGCCTCTTCTGTGCCTTCTTCACAACCATATTGGTGTTTGCAGTCCATGAGAGGTCCTCTGAGATGTAAGTGCCCAGATATTTAAAGCTACCAACCCTCTCCACCTCCTCACCATTTATGTACAATGATAAATGTACATCTTTCTTCCTCCTAAAATCAATTATAAGTTCTTTGGTTTTTTTGGTGTTAAGTATAAGATTGTTTTCTTTACACCACTGAGTCAACCCTTGTACTTCTTTCCTATAAGCAGACTCATTGTTCTTACTAATGAGCCCCACCACTGTTGTATCGTCTGCAAATTTGATGATTGTGTTGGAGTTATACAGTGGGGTGCAATCATGTGTGTACAAGGAGTAGAGGAAGGGGCTTAACACACAACCCTGAGGAGCTCCTGTACTTAATACAAGAGTAGAAGAATGGTGGGATCCCATCCTTACTGACTGTGGCCTATCAGTCAGAAAATTCCTTACCCACAAACAAATCTTCTGATGTATACCCAAATTGGCCATTTTGTAAAACAACCTATTAGGTAGAATTGTGTTAAAAGCAGAGCTATAATCCACAAATAACAGCCTTGCATATGCTCCCTGTTGTTCTAAATGGTTCAGTACAGTATGGACAACAATGGATATAGCATCATCAGTGGATCTGTTACTCCTGTATGCAAACTGAAACGGGTCCATAGTAGATGGAAGTCTAGCCTTAATATAATCTGAAGGGAGAGCAATAAATACTTTGAATAAACAAGTCAAAAATATTTAAACCAGCTCACTAATAAATTTAAATGATTATTCAAATTTTGCATATAGCCTAGATATGCCAAGAGCAACCACTTTCAATCTATAGGACATCTCTACTGTCACAGGGTGTTTGAGAGTCAGGAGAATTTATGACAGTAGTGAGTTGCCCAACTTCACTACGTATTTTTGTAACTAAGTAAATGATAGCAAACAGCTTCAGTTAAGATGCTGCTAAAGTTATTTACTAACAGATCAGATGTTGAAGCTGATTGCATCCTTCCCACATGGAAAGATTTACAATACATCCTTTTTAGCATTCTACCCAGCTTTCCTACTCCTGTGACAAGCTGGGGCTTCTATTTGCAACCAGTGTATTTATGACTAAAGTGTGCTGTTTGTATTTTTGAGGTTGCTTTAGAGGGAAATGAATTTATATGTTAAGTACATTGGTGGGGACCCCCAATGAGTTTTACAGTGTATTAAAAATGCAAATAGAAATAGTCTGATCTCATATATCTCTATTCGGGATGAAAATTGTGCTGTTAATGCATTTATTCCTTTTGCATTCTTAGGAATTGCATCAAGTGCAGCCACATGCCTTGCAACCCCACTGAAATGGATGCCACTTAACCCAACTCCATGTTAGACTGGAACCTACAGCTGCAGTCAACGATCAACAGTGGCTGGTGGCCACCCTAATCTTTGACATTTTTAGCTAAACCATGTGAAAAGAAATTATATTATGAAGTGGTATACACTATGGACAATTTATAAATGCTTAAAATAATTAAAACCCATAGAAATTTTTTTTAAAAAAACACAATGGTGTCTCTCAATACGAAATTAACAATCTCTTTGTTTGGATCCAAATGGCTTTCTTTCACCAAATGCAGGAATTTTGTTTCTCATCCCAAACAAACAAACAAACAAACAAACAACAGCCCTTGCAAAGCTTATGGAGCCCTCTTTGAAGTTCTATAAAGTGAGATATGTATATTTGGCACATCATTTTATTGGTTTCACTGTACCTCCTTTCCCTCTTCTTGCAGTGCATTGAGAGAGGAATATTTATGCCAACATCACTTCCCCCCTCTCCTAAAATCTATGATCTCTTGATATGTGATAGAAGGCAGAGGTGGGTCCTATTTCGCAAAATAAGCAAAAGACCTTTCAAAGCTTCTGTACTTTCCCCAATCTCTTTGATGTCTTCATTGCCAAGAAGGTAGCCAATTCATGCCAATCTGTTATAGCAAAACCAACAAAGAGTGTTGTGGCATCATAAAGATTAATTGCCGGAATTGTTATAACTTGTCTATCAGAGACCTCATTAACAGCTCTATTCAAGCTATTCAAGGTTGTGGTTTTCTTTATGAATTCAAAGTAAAGTGTGCTGCTTATAAACCACTGCATAAGCAGTTAAAGTACTCTCAGCAATTTACAATTTTCTTATGCAAGCTATGCCCCCCCACACACACATACACCTCATCAAGATGGGTACTCAATTTACCAACTTTGGAAGGCTGGAAGGCTCAATGAACCTCAAGTCAGCTACCTAGGATTGAACCTGGGTAGTGAGCAGAGGTTTGACTACAGTGCTGCAAATTAACTACCGCACCATGAGTCTCTTTAACAACCAATCCAACCAATTTCAGGGTTAGTCTTCCTTTTTTTCTTGCTGCCTTCATGTTTTCCCAGCATTTTGCTTCTAAAAAGAGTACAGAGGATCTGCTATCTATTTATTTTTCATTCTATCAGTCCATGGTATCCATTAAGGTCTCTTCCAACACTGCATTTCCACTGGATCATTTCTTCCCTTGTCATCATCCTTTACTGCCCATTTTCATACTCATACACAGTAATTAGAAATGCAACAGTATGAATGATCTTGGACTTGGTTTCAAGTGACATGTCTTTATTCTTGATTATATGTTCTAGTTCCTTTTTTGCTGCCCTCCTAAGTATCTGTCTTGTTTCTGATTTCTTGGCTGCAGTCTCCATTAGGATTGCTGATTGAATCCAGGTATTATACAGAAAATCTTCAATTTTTCCATTGCCTGCATCAAAGTAATATCTTCCTGAAGTTCAACTGTAATCTAGATTTTGTGTTTCTTATTCAACTTCTTCAGTATTTGTATGAAGTCATTGATGCTTTCTGCCAGTATGATGGTGTCATTTACTATCTCTATGAGTACTTCTTACCATGGTGACTGGGTTAGAGTATGTCATATAATCAGTACTGTCAGGACATTAGACAGTGGATCCTGCTAGGAACCTGCCAGGTTCCTAGCAGGATCATCCAAAGCAGAATGATCAAGACTAAAAAAACTAGACAAATAGACATCCAACTTTTTTAGGAATTAGTAGTCACATCCACAGAAGAGAGTAGGGTGTGGTCCAGTGTTGATGAGCAGAAACAATAATGAGTGGCTAATACTGGGAGAGTCACATAATTGCTAGTAGGCATGGGTATTTTGTTTTGGAAGTGGTTCAGTTCCAAAATGAAACGCAGAAGCCCAGCTGGTGTTCAGAACCAGACAAACCCTCTGGAACGAAGTCAACCAATCCCTGCTCTGGGGTCGCACAGGGCTAAATTGCAACAAGGAAGAAGCCTCCAACATCATATTTCCTTCTCCCTGACACTGGCCAATCAGACAGGGAGGCGGGATGATGCATTCCCCTGCACAGCTCCTGATCAGCCAGTGCCAGGGAGAAGGAAAGATGATGTCTGAGGCTTCTTCCTCATTGGAGTTTAGCCCCGCGCAACCCCAGAGCAAAGTAAGGAATTGGTTGGATTCATTTCAGAGGTTTGTTCCGGATCCAAACGTCAGCTGAGCTCCCGCATTTAATTTTGGAACCAGACCACTTCCAAAATGAAATGCCCATCTCTACTTGTTAGTACTACACAGAATATTTTATCCGCATAGAACATCTTATTCCTAGTAGAAATAATACAATCCTGAAAAAAAGGAAGTTACATCATCATAAAATGTCTTGCCCCAGTTTGTCTGTCCATCTGTCTGTCTCGACATTGACATACTTTTTATTTCTATTGAGGAACCTCCATAATTATATAAAAAATACCTTCTGTTTTAAAATATTGTTTTCACGGCAGGTCTATTGAATCAAAATTTTATTTTACTTTATAACCCATGAACACACTAAGGCAGAGACTTGTCCACCCAAAGGACCCAACACCAAAACACAAGAGGAGCGGTATAGTATATGCTGTCAATTGCAGTGAGGAGTGCTCAGAGTGATACATTATAGAAACTAAACAGCCATTAAATAGGAGAATGGCCCAACACAGGAGCAGCAACACCTCAGGATCAGAATCAACTGTGTGTGCCTTCATTTAAAAGACAAAGGACACTTATGCAATGATGATGCACACATCTTGTACAAAGAAGGCAGGTGGTTTGAGAGGGGGTTCAAGGAGGCCATACATGTGCATGTAGAAAAAAATCTCTCTCAACGGGGGTGGAAGAGTTAGGTACAATCTGTTTCCCATTAATCATGCTACACTTTCATTTATCCCCAGAAAAATCAGGACTGGTTCACACACACCTCCACCAGGATGGTCTCGGCTAACAACTCAAGCTTAATTGGTGTGGGAAGGCATTGTGCACCTAACAAGCCTATTCAGGCCAGGGTAAAGTGAAACCAACATGAAGGATAAATTGGAAGTCTCCTACCAACCTTCCACAGACTGAAGAAGCTACTTGGATGAGTAGTGAAAGATTTTGATCTAAGAAGAAAAGAAGTTCAGTTGCCACGATTCAACTTCCAGATAGCTGACTTTACAGCATTTTATTCAGACAACAAATTCTGTTCTTTGCCTCTCTGCTCATTGTTCTTTGTTATAGAGTTTAATGAAGGCAGCTGCTACAAATCATGGCATGCTTAGAACCTACTGGCTTTTCAGTACTATCTAGATTGACTAGATCCCCACTGCTTCGTAACAGAATGTCAATGCTTGCCTGAATGATTTTTTGGCTGTGTTAATAAGCAGAAATTCGTTCAATGAAGAAGATCACGAGAAAGCCTATTTCCTAATAACCTTCATTTTGGAAATAGCAAATGGGTACTCATGATAAATCCTTTTTCCTTCCCTGGATCTGGGATGGCATTTACAGGTGTATTCTGGGAAGATCAGTCAACTGTGTGGCTTAAGATCAGGAAAGGGGAGAGGCAAAACATCTGTCTCTAGGGCTTTGCTGCATTAGTTTTACTGCAATTATCTACCTATTTAGGCTTTTTAGTTCTGGGTTAGCTCAGTAGGTAAAGCTGAGGATTATCAGGCAAGAAAAGAAAACGAGAGGTGGTCTGCGAGAGGCTGAGCCATAATCTAAACAAGGGGGGTGACTGTGCATTATCTTAATGTGAATGGAGATTCCAGGCATAATACATATAGCTCTTAACAGGGAGAGAAAAAGGGGACGTTGCCAACAGCCACCCCTTTGTTCAGCTTTTGTCAGAGCTGAAATGAGAGGAGACAAGCTTTTCAGGTCCAGTCTGCAAGGATAGAAGGGTGGAATGTGGTTGGAATCCAGCTGAGTGTTTGATGTCTTCATTCCTTTTTCTGAGATCTGTTCTGAAAAGAGGCCCAGCCGGAACGTGCAGGCGGCCTAGAAACAAGGGCAAAGCCTAAAACAAGTACTTCCCAGGTAATGGGTTGACATGTCGTTTGATGACAATGGCATGTCTTTATTGCCATGGTTGAGCTAATAGAGTTGTGATGACTTTGCACCTGCTGCTGCTACCGCTGGACCACGGCAAGTGAGGGAGGCAACCTTCAAGCGCACATGCAAAGCTCCAATGGTCTGAATTCTCCCCGAATCCCACTGCTGTCTACTGCAAGAATACAGCTTGACAGATGAAGTGCCTGACAATAACATATCTCTTTGGGACAACAGTGAGATGACTGGAATTTTAAACCATAATATTTCGTTTATTTTTTCCTCCCTCCCTTCCCTTCATCTACAGTGCAAAGCATTGTGCGGAACTTGCAAATGATCAAACGATGCTATTTATTTTCCTAATAATATTTCAGGATGATTCCTTTCTTGCAACTCTTATGACATGTGTCTGCTCCCACATAAAAATCCATAAAGACTAATCTACTTCAGGTGCATTTTGTTGTAGCAAGAAAAGAAGAACAATCATTCAATGATAGAGAAGCTTGGAAGTTTCAGAAATAACTGTGCTGTTTGTTTTTAAGAATTGTCTCAGTGGAAAGAGAGATTGAATGTTTAAAAAACAAAGGATGGGTCCCCTCACATTCCACTGATAGAGACAGGCTGGGTTTCCAAGATGGTGCCTTGTCTTCTCTGTGTCCCTTTCCCTCCCCCTCCCCCTTTTTTGACAGATAAAATGTGTCGCAGCATTATGGTAAACCTTACAGGGGAAGACACAGAAGGGTCAGTGAGATTTTACACTCACCGGAAAAGTGTCTGGGAAAAGATTGTTTACATGACCCAAAGCCCAAAGTTTAAATATATATGCAGCCATTTTGCTGTTAACTCCTTGAACCCACTGCCTGAATAGACATGTTGCCTGGAAAAAATTCTGTTCCACTTGTGGTGACATTGTTACTGTTTAAAAATGTCCATGTCTTTTCAGCTGTTTTTGACATCTGTTTCACTCTATAAATTGTCTGCAGGGGGACAACCCTTCACCACCACCAGAAGCAGCACCCTTGCAGTTTGATCAGAATGAGGGGACTGAGGAATGTAAATACAGTGGTACCTCTACTTACAAGCGGCTCGACTTAAGAGCAATTTGACTCAAGGGCAAAATACCATTGGTGTTTTAACTGCTGCCTTACAAATTTGCAGTCTGCTGCCTTACAAGATGTGGCCTGCTCTACTTACATTTTTTAAAATCTTTTCTTTATTTTTTTTATATAGGGCTGCTCTCATTATAAGAGCATGCATCTGAATGGATTAAACTCGTAAGTAGAGGTACCACTGTATTAACTTGTCTTTTTTTATTTGTGTCAGTTGAAGAAAAATGAGGGGAATTGGGGGGGGGGGGAGAGCAACACTGCAAACCCAGTCAAAAATAATGAGAAACAAGAGCCATGCCTGTATGAGAGCCAAATGGATCTTGCTAATCTGTAACTCATAGGCAAACAGAAGTGGAATCATATTTTTTAAAAAAATGGGTGATTCAAAAGACCAAACCTGAAATTCATTTGATGGTCCACCTACAGTGTCTTTTGACCAACAACCCTGTTGGGGAGGGGAGCCTTCTAGGCCAAACAGACCTTTGGAAAACTTTCTACCCTCAATTGAACTGGGACAAACTGCAGAAGCATCTCCACAGTTCTGTGAAACTAGAGAGACTTCTGATTTGGGGCGTTTATACACAACCCCTAAGCTGCGCTGCAAATGGCTCCCTGCTCCGGAGGTTAGAAATGTTTCCCCACCAGCTCCGGAGTTTGCAGACAATTAAGTGCGACCCCGCCCACTTTAGCGTGACCCAGCGCACTTTTCTTGTACTTGCTCTCAGCAGATGAAAATTCCTTGATGCGGATAAGAGTGCCGGGCTCTCCTCGCTTGTCTGTTGTTTTTTTGCCTCCCGCCCCTTTAAAAGCCCCTTGAGAAGGAACCAGGAAGTAACGGGGCTCGTGGCAACTTCGACCAGCACCGGCAGGTTAGTAAAGGCTTCTTTTTTTTTCTCCCCCCCCCTCATGCCGACAGGAGCAGGAAATGCTGAGGGGTGGGGACGCAGGAACAGAAACGAACCCCCAAGATCTCTGGTCCGAATTTAAGGGACCAGCGGATCTTAGGGGTTGTGTGAAAAGGCCCATAGTTTATCAGCTGGCTGGGTAGCTGAGTGGGTTAGATGTCTAGCTGTGGAGCCAGAGGCTGGAAGTTTGATTTTCCCACCCCACCCCACCCCACACCCCACCCATGCCTTCTGTGAGTAGAATCAGCCTGTGTGTCCCTAAGCAAGCTGCACAGTCCCAGGCCACCCCCCAGAAGAAGGGAATCATAAAGCATCTCTGAGTATTCTCTACCTGGAAAATTTTGGACATGGTTGCCATAGGTCAGAAATGACTTGCCATCACATGCTTCTGATTATTATGAAATAGTTTGCTGCTGAGCTTAATATCCCCACTGTCTTGTTCCTAAGAATACTACTTACAGTACAATCCTACGACTGTCTAGGCACAATGGTGAGGCTTATTTTCAGCAGGGTAAATATGTACATTATTCTCAAAGACCTAACCATATGAGTTTGCTTTGAGTTAAAAACTTTTTTAAAATGGAGGGAAAAGTTATTGTTGCTCTATTAAAGCTAAACTGTTTTAACATACTTTATGTGAGTATTTCTTTGCCAACAAATTGATGTTAAACTCAAACTGTAAGGTCATTGCCATGTATGGGTATCCTGCCATCTTATTTAAATAAACTGCTACCAGTTTCAGTCATGTGTGCTTCCTTAAAATCCCCCACAATCTGTGGGAAAATCCACTCATCAAATAGGATTTTGACTCTTCCTCATCACTCGGCCACCAGAGGCTTCTGCAAATTCCTTTGAAAGTCGAGAGGCCTATTTTAGGAATCTCTGTCAAAGCCCCACTTGATAGCATTTGTACTAACTTGTGTATGATGAACAAAATGGGGACCTTTGCTTGTAGTACCCAAATAAGAGGCACTTGTATAGAAGTAACTTCCACTTAATTCAGTGGGGTGCATATATAGACCTTGACTAAGATGTCGTGTAAGCTAATTACATGCCACAGGGAGAAACACTGTTGTCCACATGAAACTAGTATTTCAGAAGGTTTAGTGTAGTTTTGATCAACCCGCCTGCCTCACTGTAGAGGCAGTTTCATCCTCCTGCACAGTATGACCAGTTCTTTACATGTTTATTTATTCAAACATAAATCTAATTCCTAGTTAAGTATAAATTGACAGTTACCACACTTAGGATGATGCTGCCTAGATGCCCTAAGCACAAATGATCTTGCCTGATTTCGGAAGCTAAGCAGGGTCAGCCCTGGTTAGTACTTGGATGGGAGACCACCAGGGAATACCAGGTGCTGTAGGCGCCTGGAGTAGGAACTGGCAAACCACTCTAGTATTCCTGCCAAGAAAACTCCATGGACATGGGGTCACAAAGAGTCGGTCATGACTGTAACGATGCAACACACACACACACACACACACACACACACACACACACACACACACACACACACACACACACACACACACACACTTAGGATGATAGAAACACTGGGGCCACCTCAAGTTCTGTAAGATGAGCAGCATTTTTTAGCTCATAATTTAGTTCATAATTTTTAATTCATAATGAATCAGCAGTAGAGATGGGCACGAATCAAAAAAATGACGTTTCGGTTTTTCATTTTTCGTTGCAGGTCCATTTCGGTTCATTTTTGTTTTTCGTGAAATTTTTGAAAAAAAAATTGTTTTGTTTTTCATTTTTCATTTTTCGTTTTTACCCGCTTTTTGCACGATTTAAAGCATTTCTGCATGCGGGCACCCCCCAACACCCCAGAAAACACTAAAAAATGATGCTGGCAGAGACACAGTATAGACTAGGTATGCAGGGAGGCTGCAAAGGCAGTGGCGGGTGTTGCCCAGGGCGTAAGGCAGCTGCAGAGTGACTGCACTGTGGGGCAGGGGAGGGTACTCACCGAGAGGTATGCACACACACAGGGAGTCTGCAATATAAATCTCTTCTTTCTCTCCCCTAAGAGCCAGGCTGCAGCCAGCAGGAACACAGAGACAAACACCTGCCTGGCTGGCCTAAAGTAATGAGTCGTAGAGACAGCAATCCCACCCTAACTCCCACCACAGACTGCAAGGAGGACGGGGGCTGCCAGAGCTTTTTATGCGCTCTGTGGCTGCCACACCTACCCAGTCTGTAACCTGGGCATGCTATTGGTTGAAATTGTCCAAGAATTTACATGATCCCATCACATGGCTTGCATCCATCTTGTGGCTGGGATCCATTTTGTGTCATCCTTAAAGGGAAAAGAAAAAATGCATCATGATGGGAGAAAGACAAAAACAAATGTTTTAAGGACCCCAACCCCCTGGTAGATAATAATTTCAAATAATTATCGCTGCATTTTTACAGATGTCCAGTGCGTTTTAATACCCAAGAAATCAATATTAGGGTCAAAATTAGAGCCATTTTGGGTCGATGTCCCCTAACTCCCCTTAAAGGAAAAAATACAGCGATCTGAGAAAAGACATAAATGCACGTTTTAAGGACCCCAACCCCCCTGGTAAGTATTATCAGGCAGAATAAATAATTATCGCTGGGTTTTTATGGATATTCAGGATGTTTTTTAACATTTAAAAACAGCTGATTTCATTGTGTCACCATTAACGAAAATGAAACATAACGAACCTAATTTTCGTGGTTCTGTTTGGTTCGTTCCAATTTCATCACAATTTTCATTATTCATTTCATTACATAATGAAATGAATAACGGAATGATTTTTTTTCCCGTTTCGTGCCCATCTCTAATCAGCAGTGTATGGTGAGCAGTCAGGTTTTCTCGCCCTACTGAATCATTTAGAATCATTAAGGAAAGGAGCATCAAAGAACTCCAAGAGTATGGAAAGATTTTTAGGTACTATTATATCTCAAGATTTAAAATGGTCATCTAATATTGAAAGTATTATTAAGAAAGCACAACAAAGAATGTTTTTTTCTACATCAACTTAGGAAGTTCAGACTGCCAAAAGATCTGTTGATTCAATTCTATCGAGGTGTTATTGAATCTATTATCTGTTCCTCTATAACTGTCTGGTTTAGTTCTGTGACTAAGCATGACAGATATAGACTTCAAAGGATAATTGGAACTGCAGAAAATTATTGCTACTAATTTGCCATCTATTGTGGAATTGTATACCACGTGAGCTAAAAAGAGGGTGATGAAAATATATACAGATTCCACACATCCTGGACATAACCTGTTTCAATTGTTACCCTCAGGGTGACGTTTTAGGGCATTGCACACTAGGACAACTAGATATAAAGATAGTTTCTTTCCAAGTGCTATCAAACTGTTGAATAATTAATTTTTACTTCTCTTCTTCCTTTTTAAATAATAGGTTATATTGTATTGTTGTACCGTGGTTTTATTGTTGACTATATGATTCTTTTATTTCCTTTTATATATGGAGAGCATATTTTACCAAAACAAATTCTGGGTGTGTCCAACCACACTTGGCCAATAAAAGTATTCTGATTCTGATTCTGATGTGTCTCTCCAATCTGTTGGCATGGGCATTATTCTTCTTCCTTTCTTAGTATCTGTAGATGAAAAACAGGGTAAAAATGTAACAAATAGTGGGCAATGTGTCCTTTGTAAGCCGGTTTAATATGATGCTCATGGACACAAGGTATTGTACTTTCATCCATATGTTAGTGAGTTCTAATCTTGTTACCTCTTCTATCCATTCATTGGTGTCCAACTCTCAGTCACTTTGTGAATCAATGTTCTCCATGCCTTTCTACGTATCTCTTACAGATTCTTTTAATTCCATCAAAGTCATTTCAGTGTCCCGTCTGATGGTGTCAAGCCAATGAGTCCTTGAGCAGCCCCTTCTTTTACCACTGATTAATGCCAGCATAAATGTATTTTCAAGTGAGTCGGCTTATGCAACACGGCCAAAGTATGACAGCTTTTGTTTGGCAATCTTTTCTTCCAGGGATGTGCTTGGTTTGTCTCTGTCTAAGGGTTCCATTTTGGTAATCCTCACTGTCCATGAGACGAGTACTAGTTGTCTCCAGCACCATAATTCAAATATATCTATCTTTCCCCCCCCTATTGGTCTTCCTCAAAGTCCCGGTTTTACAGCCATTCAAAGCTATTGGAAATATGATTAATTAATAGTCTGCATTTGATTGGGAGGCTGATGTCTTTATCCATACAGATCGTTGCTATTCTCCCAAGCACAATATATATTCTGATCTCTGGGCTGCAGTCACCATTTTGATTAATTTTGCACCCTACCTCATTGTTGATCTTAACACTGACTTGCAAGTTCTCTGCCATTGTCCTTATTTTTGTTTTCTTGGTGTTAAGCCAGAATTCAAGTTTTTCACTTTCATCCTTGACTGTTAGGATTAGCCATTCTTGAGCTTTCTTACTTTCCACCAGCAGTGTTGTATCATCAGTGTACAAAAGGTTGTTGATGTTCCTACCACTTATTTTTAACCCCAATGGTAGATTCTTCCATATGTGCCTTTCTCATAGCCACTTCTATGTGTGTGTTAAATAATAAAGGTGATTGAATACAACTCTGAGTGCCTTTTCCAATTTTGAACCATCCTGTGTCTCCAAAAGCTGTATTTAATGTTGCTTCTTGATCAGAGTACAGAGATCATGTCAGCTGGATGAGATGTGGTGAGAGTCCCATTTCTTTCAGGCAATTCCAGAGTTTGTTCTGATCTTCACAGTCCAAAGCGTTTATATAGTCAGTGAAGTACACATAGAGGTCTTTTTGGTATCCCTTGCCTTTTTGATCCTGCATCAAAGATTAGCTATGTGATCACATGTTTTTCTTCTTTTTCGGAATCCAGGTTGTACATCTGGTAACTCTCTTTTGATGGTTGACTTCATACATTTTTGGATGATATTGAAGATCATTTTACTTGCATGTGGCATTAAGGCAATGGTGCAGTAGTTTGAACAGTCTTTCCTGTCACTTTTCATCAGTACTGGAATAAATACTGGCCTTGTAGTGGACAGGAAATTGATTTTAAAATTTTGACTTAGTGAAGATGCCATTCCAGTATCTTGTGACAGTGAAGAAAGGCACGAAAGCTTGACTCCAGTCACCATCCAGTGACAAAAAGGGTCCTCTCACCATTGCTTTCTCGTCTATAGATAAAATAGCTTGTTATTTCCTTTCTTTACATTAGTTTGCGGCAAGAGAAGAAAATATTTAGTGACACTCCTTTCTAAATTGCATTAAACCTTGGGTTTCTTAAGATTGGCGAGTAAGGGTTTAATGAGTTTTGATAAATATATTAATTTATCAAAACTGTGATTCTATGACTATTTTGTTCCTTTGAATTCAGTGTCCAAAGACATGTACATTGATATGAGTAGCAGTACTTTAAAAAGAGGACATTCATTTAGGTTCTAGTATCACCCACTGGAAAGATGGCTCTCAACATTCAATAGCTAGCAAATGATCTGAGGAAAAATGATGATACCAGGAATACATTTTAGTTCATGCAGCACATACAAGCATAACTCTGAGGGAACTTGGTTGTCTCAGTCACAGAGATGTCAGAGATGATCAAAGGAACAATGACAGCAAATGTCCTTGTGGAAGGCACATCACAACACTGGTTTGACATCAGCAAGGACTGTCTTTGCTATTTGCATCTGTTTTGAGAAAAATCTCACTCTTTTTCTGTACGATACAAACACTTCATCATATTGCTTGTCAACTGTGTAGTCCCCATGCTTGGTTGGGAATTCAAGAGCATCATGGAGGAATGTTAGGGGGGGTTGTTTCAATGTCTGCACCCTTGAAGAATGTCCCACAAATGGACCTGACAGCTGTTTGCACCTGACAGATTAAATCTGGTAACTGAACTTGCTGTTTGTGCACTCAGGCAGTCCTTGAACTAGCACCCATGGGGAGTATTGAAAGCCGGTTTAGCAACTGAGTCAAAAAGAGAACCTTCTACCAGTCAGACTAATAGCCGTACTAAGCTTGTCTCTGTTGGATGTCAGCTATTTGAAAATCTTAAGAGCACTGTGCCAAATGTGTTTCTCCTCCTTTCTTTTGAGTTTCAAAACACCACAGGCACACAGACACAGGGGATGGAATGGAGACAGAAAATGAGAGGGGGAGAGTTATATGATATGAATAGGTGGGCATTACAATATAAAATAATGGGAAGAGCAGTGTTATTATACAGTGTCTGGCAGGATTACCCGTGCAATTTAAGAGAAAAGAGATAAGTCCATCACACACAATAAACATTTGCTGATGTATTGTTGATACTAGCAGACTTTGAGTAGAAGTGTTTCTGGCCACAAAAAGGAAAAAGAGCATCAATATGAAGTAATCCTCATCGGATGCGGCCAATCTAAATTGGGCTGGAACAAGAAAATCATTAAGGTCATAGGAAGAATTGAGTATGGGCACTACAGACATTCCTAAAACAGTTTCTTTGTTGTGCAAGAAACATTAAGTTCTTGCCTTATTTCATCAAGTTCTGCTTAAAAGCTGACATCCTTTGGAAAGGTAACTCCACAGATAAAACTAGGCTCCAGCATAGCATTGTAGCCCAGCTGCTCCCATCCAGCAAATGCTGTATGCTCAGCACTTCAGCTGATCACCATCAGGAATAACAATCAGCTGCTTCAAGGATAGGAGGATGGGTTGATGGTAAGACTAATTCTAATCTCTTCCTTTTGAACAGCTCAGTGGCACTACAATATCACAGTTTATCAACTCAGGTCCATGTAAATGGCATCAGCGTGCATATGCTGTTCCTCCTGTAGCTTGTTCAAAAACAAACACTGGAGTTATGTATGCAGACATATGGTAGCTAGAATGCATCTCTCCAATGGTGCATATTATGGTTTACAATAATCATGTACTACCTATGTACATAAAGCTTGTATATACAACAGCTGCATCCTTCTTTCCTGCCACTCCCTTCAAAGCCTATTTGTACACAGGGATATGTAAGAAATTTGCTGGGTTACATTTCCCAGTACAAATAACATCAGTGTCATGTCTCCTGACTACAGAAGGGTCACCTTGCCTTGAGAATGGACACATTCCAGCAGCTTCTGTTGTGTTCTTAAAAAGATAAAAGTATGCATGGTCATACATACAATGCCTGCCCCTCAAAAAAATGAATTTCTGAAAATTGTACCAAAAGGGAAGCACTTATGTTGATGAGGACAACATCTACAAAAGGCTAGGTAAAAGGTGTAGAAAAAGGTGCATAAAATTGGTTCTAAATTATGTCTATTTCCCCCAAATACTGCTGTGTTTTGCATATAGGAACCTTAGTAGATATTCTCCAACCTATATCTGATTCATAAATGCATGGTGAGGCCCCTATAGCAAATACATCTGTTCACATCAGCAAATGGAAAGATGCTTCCCAGTGGAGGATATCAACCGATGGAACTGCTCCTGAGAGCGGAATTAAAGCACACCAATCTCCGTTCCTAACAGCAATCTCTCATGAACCCCTAAAAAGTTTATCTGGAAAGCCTAGACATGGACAACTCTCAGAGCAATATTTAATTCTTCTACTTCTTCTTCATGAAATTCACCCAGAGTTTGATTAGGGCATACATTTCATCTATGAATCTCTGGAAATGTTTGAAGGACAAGACTGTGATTCTACTTAAAGCATGTCTAAATGACATGTTCTCAAGGCATAAAAATGCATATCTCATTCCTTGAAAGTTCAGGTCCAAAATCTGACTTCATTCGTGATCCTGAGTGCCGAAACCTAGACTTTGCAACCCCAAAAGAATAGGGTGCCTCTTTCCCACTAAAATGAAACATCATTTCTTTACTTAGTGAGTTCTGTGAAATGCAGGTGAGAAGAATAGCCTGCCAGCTGGAGTGGCACACTTCAGACAGCGTAGCATCACTTTTTCAGATATGATGGCCAAAGGTTATGCTGCAGGCATAACACAAATAGTGTCACTTTGAGCAATAAACTGCCAGCAGTCAGCACAGGCATTTATGTGTTGCTCAGTGAGTTGTGACAGATATCAATGCTTGCTGACTTTTCCCACTTGTGATGGCCTATACTTTTTCAGGCTGTGAAAGTTCAGTCAAAAAATCCTGCCAGTAACTACTCCCCTAAATAACTGATTTTTTAACCCGTCTAGTATGTGATCAGGTCAATTAAATATTGTCAAGCACAGCAGCTCATTGTTTGTTGCACAATGTAATTATTGGTGAAATCAGCTGCACCATGTACGTCTGATGATGTCATCCACCATGATGTGTTTTTTTTTTCACCCCAGAAATAAAAATTTTCCCCCTTCCTGCCCTCTCAAAGGTTCTGCAATTCCCTTTAGACACCTTTCATTGCTGGGAAGCTAACAAGGATCACGTGGGGCAGAAGTCTCTAAAATCATCCCACCTATTGTAATCTTCAGAAATTAAAGAGTCCATCATTCTATTGGCCCCAACACCTTCCCTGTGATGAAAGGGATCAGAGTGGAGACTCAGAATCCAGAAATGGGTAGATTTTAGACATTTTTTTCATTTCTGAAAATGCACCATGGCTGATGGTGACGTTACATGGTTGGTGATGAAGGCATGGCCCATAACTCCAGGTAATAGGATTTCAGCCACTGTATGTTAAGCATAACTCTCATTCATTTATTGGGTACATAGGACCTTTAATTACATTAATCTATTTGCAGTAATTGAGATATTTTTGCAATCTGAAAACAAGGTTAAAAGTGGCCTTGTATTTTTAAGGCAGTAATTTATCTGCAGACATGTCTATTGAACATGAATAACTTATTAAATGTATGGCAAAAATAAAAGGTTTGCACGGTAGTACCTTAATGGCTGGCAGGCCAATTTCAGTGTGCGCTTCCACTGAGAAACATGAAGCATAAAAATTAATTCAATTTTTCAAAAATATCTCCAGTTTATAAATGTGGGCTATTGTGCTTCTATACCCAGGGCTGGCACGTCCATTAAGGTGAACTAGGCCGTTGCCTAGGGCGCCAAAATGGAGAGAGGGCGCTGGCCAGCCTGCTGCCCCCCGCTGCTGGCCACTGCGTCTGTCCGCCCGCCACCCCTGCGCCCATCACCGGCCCCCCATGCCCATCGCCGTCTGCCCGCCACCCCGCCACCCCGCCACCCCGCCACCCTGCTGCCGCTGCCTGCCCCCCACCCCAACCCCCTGCTCCACCCCCCGCTGCCCCCTGCCCCACCCCGCACCTCACCTAGGGTGCAAAAAAAACCTAGTGCCGGCCCTGTCTATACCCATGATTCAAAACACCAGGGAACGACCCAATGTTGCTTCACAATAGTGTGCCTGCATTGCCAGCAGGAAAAAGGATGCCGAGTTTTACATAGTAAAGGGTAGCCTGAAGGTAGACAACACCAATGATAGCAGTCACGATGGTCTACAGCAGCCTGCCCAAAGTCCAGCCCGGGGGCCAAATCTGGCCTGTCAGGCCATTCTGAGTGGTCTGCGGCTGGCTGGCCCACCCCTCCCTCCCCTCCTTCGCCCCATGTTTTTTAAAAAAATCTTCCACCAACACTGACAAAGCCGGGAAGCTTGAGGGGTTGGGCTCTTCCAAGGGGCGACCTGTGGCCACGGCTCCCTGTGCTTCCTTTGGTCCCCACCTTCCTTCTTTCCTCCCTTCCTCCCTTGGTCCCCGCCTTCCTTCCTGTGGGTGGGGTTGGAATGGTTCAGTGGGTGGGGCTTATGGGTCAGTGGGTAGGGCTTGTAGTGGAGTGGCAGGGTCAGGGAGCAACCGGCCCCTGACACATTCTCAGCCCCCAAATCTGGCCCTCCTTACAAAAAGTTTGGGCACCCCTGGTCTACAGGATACTGTCTTATGCTCACTACCATTCACATGTGTTGAAAAACTGCCCAGACTATTGCTTTTTAGGTGAGAAGTGGTGAATTGATGTAAAAAGTCTGAAAGTAGCCCTCCCCAGAAGATCTTGAAAAAAAACAGATGGAATTGGGTGTCTCACCACACTGGTGGTATCAGTCCCACAAAATTTTGGATAGCCACTTTCAGTTTTTCCATTTGTATGTGAAATAATATGGGGAATCATGGAACCCTGAGACACTCCACAAGTTAAGGGTCAAGGTGTTCAACAGGAGTTCCCCAGTACTGCAACCATTCACAAAGTGACACCATACAAGAGAAAATCTCAATACACACTGTCATGGCTGAAGGGTAGGCCACAGTGAGATGGCAAAAAGACAGTGACAATTAAGCTTAATAACAATGGTATGTTATAGCAGCAGCAGCAGTAACAGCAGTATAAGCTTGTTTGGCAGCAAAGTTCCACACTGTTTAGTAACACTGATTGAAAAAGCAAAGTGTGCTACAGTACTAATATAACTGGATTTACCATAGATACTCAAATTTAAGTCGAGTTTTTCAGCCCTTATTTTGGGCTGGGGGGAAAGGCCCTAGACTTATATTCAGGTGAAGGAGAAGTGGCAGGTTTTTAAAACTTTTTTCCTCTCCCAAAGTAAGTGCCAATGTCTGCCATCAGCGCTTGCTATGGAAGAGAAAAAAGTTTTTAAAACCCACTGCTTCTGCCCCCATCAGAAGAGGAGGAGGAGGAGGAGGAGGAGGAGGAGGAGGAGGAGGAGGAGGAGGAGGAGGAGGAGGAGGAGGAGGAAGGGAAGTGGAACCACTGTGGCAACAGCAGGAACAGCAGCCTGCTTGGGGAAGGCAGCGGAGGGAAATATTGACTCAGTTTATACTCAAGTCAATCAATTTCCCCACTTTTTAAAGGCGAAATAAGGGGCCTCGACTTATACTTGGGTCAACTCTTAAAGTAAAGGTAAAGGTCCCCCCGCTCTAGGAGAGGTGTGCATCTCCGTATTCAAGCCAAAAGAGTCAATGTTGTGCACACCCATGGCCATATGGCTGGCATGACTGCAAGGAAACATTGTTTTACCTTCCCGATTTTTACAGTGGTACCTATTTATCTACTTGCGTTTACATGGTTTCTAACTGCGAGGTTGGCAGGAGCTGGGGTTATCAGTGGGAGCTCGCTCTGCTGCATGGCACCCAGGATTCGAACCGCCGAGCTACCAACTTTACAGCCAGCAGTTTTCTGGAGCCTAGTTCACTGAGCAACCATGCCCCTCTATACTTATTATAGTTATAAAATTTAATTTAATTGGATTTAGTTATGTTTATTACATTTATTCTGTTATATTTTTGTATTGCCATTCACTGAATTCTGTTGATGTTATGTTTTGTATTTGTATAAACCTTATAAACTGCCCAGAGTGGCATTTGGCTTAACTATTGCCAGGAAAGTGGATGAATGCAGAGTATAAATATATATTGGCTGAAATACTATAGTAACTTGTAACGTCTGTGGTGGAAGACATTTGTCAAAATCCTGTTGCTTAGTGTAGTGAATCATACTAGAGCAGAAGTAATTAGAGTAACTGCAATATATTATGTTACGTTTACGTCAGTCATAACTAGAGTAGGCCTGTTTGAATCAATTGAATTTACAGAGAAGTTGACTGACCAAATCCCCATAAATTTAATAGTCCTAACTGAGTGCAATTGATTATAACAAGCAACAGGATTTTGGCCATAATGGTGCTGCCAGAATACATACATGGACACAGTTGGCATATGGTTTCATGGTAAACTTTGTAATTGCCGCCTTGGGTCCTTTTCCAAGAAGAAAGGCAGGGTAAAATACTCTAAATAATAAATAAATAAATAAATAATACTACAAAATGTGTTGTGTTCAATAGTTGCTTAAGATTGGGGAGGCTATTTGTAAGCAAACATGGGCCAGCTTGAAACAAGAGAGAGCCTAGGAGAGGGAAGTACTGTCCAGAATGGATGATACATTATTTTCTTTAGCATAAATCTAACCTGAGCATGCTTCCTTAAAGGCATCTACTTTGTGAACACAGGATTTCTATGTACAGTGACCCCCCACCTATCGCTGGGGTTAGGGACCCAACCCGACCCGCGATAATTGAAAATCTGTGATATGTGGATGCAGGTCAGGTCGGGCCTGTGGGAGGCTAGCTGGGGGCCCTTGTACTTACCCCCCAGCCTGGTGCTGCCCCAAACAGGCCTTCGAGGGCCTCCCTGGGCCTTCTGGAGGCTCCAAAAGGGCCTCCCTGTAAACCGGAAGTGACTTCTGGATCGACAATTTATTTCTGGATCTGCCTCAGAAATAATTTTCTGTGAACTGGAAGTGACTTCTGGTTCACAGGGCAGCCATTTTGGGGGCCTCCCTGAGGTCTGGAAAGGCCCTTGCAGGCCTCCCCTCTTACCCCAGGGCACCTTTTTTCATATACTGCAGTCCCGCAATATAGTAGGACCGCAGTATATGAACCGAGAATGGGCGGGGGACCACTGTATTTACCAATTCAAGCATTGCTGGGGTTAAGAATTGCTTTTCTATTCTGAAAGCCCTGTCACCAATGTAATTGTAATTATAGAGTTTTGAATTTTTGGTTAAATTTCTCTAGCAGTGCAACTGGAGAAATTCACAGAGCGGAATAGCTTCATGTCCCCCTAATTTATCATCCTGTTTTCTCATTAGCAGGCACTTGCCAATAAACATGTGTGACATTTGTAAGAAGAAAGGATAAAAAAATGCTCCATTTAATTATTTATCAACAGTAAACTGCAAAACATGTCTGTTTTGTTGCAACAGACTTCAAGATAGTCAAGAAAGTGGGAAAGAGCTGAGTAGAGAGGCGGGTCTCTTTCTGAATTCAGAGGCAGGAGGGAGCTATTGGTTAACGCTAGGTAGACTGACATTTACTCCAACTCAGAAATACAGCTACACCTAATACAGGCAACATGCAAGGTTGTAAAAATTCCAGTTATCGTCACTCTATTTTCCCCTTCTCATTTCATCCCCATCTATTACCATGATGTCAATGTACAAGTACTGTATATTAATTATTGCTTCCCATGGGTTTGAGGAAGTGGATTTGGATGTATGAAAGCTTACACTGAAATTAATTTGTTTGGTTATCGGGTGCCACAACTCTTTTGTTTTTATTTTGTCATAGCTGCTGGAATATGCTGACATAGTTACCTTTTTGAAATATGATGTTCAATGTGTTCTTCAGTCAGATCCAGTCAAAAGCTTCAGTGTTTATATTCCTAGAAAACCTCCTTTAAAGATGAAAGAAACAAACACACACAAAATCCACATCAAACTAGGGTGTGTTCCACCCTTTAATAGGTGATGTCCCATTAGTGAGAAAACGCTGTCCTGCAACACACTAGTCTTCTAAATTCCCATTTACTTAGCTATACAGCACACAGTTCCTAAAAGCCATGCATATCCCTTGTGATGAGGTAGCATGGAAGAATGCCAGCTAAGCATGTTATTGTCAGACATATTGCATAGGCAGCAGTAAAATATTTATGTTTCTACATCTAGTTCCCTTGTACTTCTTTTTTTTTTTCTCTCTGGAATTTCCCCATGTGCTTCCAACTGCAGAGGCCAATGCATTTGTAAAATAGTAGAGAAGGTTTGGCTTAGTGTTAATTTTGGGAAATGATAATATTCAAATGTTAGTCATCTTGGGGTTGTGGTGAGGTTGTTTCTAGAGGTCTGAGATGTTATGGATGAATGTTCCGCCCATTTTGAAATAAATGTTACATTTTCTTTTCTTTTCTTTTTGAATTAATATTTTTATTTAAAAACATATACAAATTACATTTAAAAAGACAAACATCAACAACAGTGCACCCCTTCACCAACAGGATCACTCTTCATATTTACATTCATCATCCTTCCCTCCAGAACAAAATCAAATGTTGCGCGGAAACCTTACCCTTATCCCGTACAAGCACATATTCAATGAATCTACCCCATATATCATAGAAAATATCCCTTTTTAACTCTCCTTTTTAACCTTGAGAGAACAAGTCAATTTATCATTAAAGCAATATTTAAAGCAATGTTACATTTTCTTATAGGTATCTCACACAAATGTTTATACCAGCATTATTTTAAAAGTGGAAACTGAAGGTGTTAAGTTAATATTAAAAAGCCAATTGTCATAAGAAGTAATTAGCTACATTTATAATTCCAAGTTCCCACAAGTAAATTATTACCATTCTTCATAGTTTGCTAAGAGTGGCAATATGGCCAGATGGGCAGGGTATAAACTAAATGAATAAATAAATAAAATAAGTTACTGACTTCCCATTTTTTGTAAGTAACTACAAAAGTTTCTTTTAATATATATATTTTTGAGAAACATGGATGTCATGAGCTACTCCTCTGTGTTCAAAACACACTTTCCTCATTATGACTTTGTTTAGATGGAAATTGACTTTTCTATTTGTGGAAACTAGACTTTGAGAAGTAATGTGTAGTTAGGTAGATTCCTTCAGTAAACCTAGGATTCTGGAGAAGTGGCACCAGAGAGGTAAATGGAGCCTGGATTTCCAGAGAATGGGATTTGTAAAGGGACTTTTCCTACTGCTACAATAAATCAGCCTTGTGAACATTTTTGATGGGGGTGGGGTTCAGGGGAAGGGATTCAAGCTAGTCATGTGGCAGGCAACTGAGGTATGAGGCTGACTGGGTGGGCAAAGGAGTGATTCAACAGGTGAGTGAGTGAGCGACGAGAAAGGACTGGGTAGGCAAATTGGTGATCAGGTGGGTGAGGAGGCAAACCATTGAATGTGCAGGTAAGCCAGTGAGGAGGGGTGACTAGGTGGGTGACGGGGTGACCAGACAGTTAAAAAAGCAATTGAGTGGGCAAGGCAGTGTGTGTGGAGACAAAGGGATGAGTAGATGGGTGAATGGAGAATTGGGTGGGAGAGTGGGAGAGTGAGCAAGGGGAGCCAGTGGGGTGGTGGCATCAGCTTTTAGTTAGTTAGTTAGTTAGTTAGTTAGTTAGTTAGTTAGTTAGTTAGTTAGTTAGTTAGTTAGTTCCTGCTATCTGGTATTAGATAGCTGGAATTATATAAGTGGGGTGTTTACATATGAGGAATCAGTTCCAATGAATTGATTCCATGTATGCCCCAAAATAGCCCAGAGTAGCCCTTGGGCTAGATGGGTGGTGTAAAAGTGAAATAAATAAATAAATAAATAAATAAATAAATAAATAAATAAATAAAATGGACCTCTGACAGAGCAGAAAAACTTGCCCTCCTGCTACAGTGTTCTGCACGCATACACCAGGAAGGTGAAACCAAGATGAACTATAAATTGGAGGCCTCACCACTAACTTTCCTCAGACTGATGAAGCCGCTTGGATGAGTCAAAAAACATTTCAATCTCACAAGAAAAGAAATCTAGTTGCCGTGACAGAACCTCTGGATTTCTTGAGATTTCCGAACCAAACCTGGTTCTAGAGGTTTCTCGTTCCTTATTATGTCACAGAGGTTAGTTTTTGTCATGTCAGAGTGCTAGATCTTTCTGGTGTCCTAGAAGTGGGAATGCGACATTTTTGGACAACAACTTGTTGTATCCTCACAATGGAATAACCTATGCCCCATAATGGCACTTAAAGCAAGATGTTTTGTTGAAATAGTGATACATTGTCAGTCACACATGGGTTGTGACTGATTTTAGCTTGGGGACCACCAATTGCTTATGTTTCATAAAGTCACATAGAGTTTGAATGCTTTTTTTTTTTTGGATGTTTTAAATTCCCTGATGGCTGAGGTTCTTCAGATTTCAATGGGCCTTTTAGAAGTCCCATTTTTAAGACCAATCTATTCTACATTGACTTCTATTAAATCTGAATATGTTTCCCACTGATCCCTTCTACATGGAGAAAACAGATCCAGTACGAGAATTCCACCAATAGAATAGGAAAGCAGGGTTCTTTCCCTGTCTCTCTGAAGATCTTTATGCTATCCCCAAATCCAGATTTTTTTTACCAGGATCCATCAAACCAATAAAGGAGATGCAGAGAGAGCAAGGAATTGGCAAAGTCAGTGTCTAGTCCAGGCCTGCCCAAAGTCCAGCCCGGGGGCCAAATCTGACCCATCAGGCCATTCTGAGTGGCCCATGGCTGGCTGGCCCGTCCCTCCCTCTCCCTCCTTCACCCACACATTCCCCTGCGGTGGCCACGGCTCCCTGTGCTTCCTTTGGTCCCCACCTTCCTTCTTTCCTCCCACACTTGGTCCCCACCTCCCTTCCTCCCTCCCTTCCTTGTTCTCCACCTTCCTTCCTTCCTTTCTTGGTCTCCACCTTCCTCCCTCCCTTCCTTCCTTCCTCTCTTGGTTTCCACCTTCCTCCCTTCCTTCCTGCAGGTTGGGTTGCAAGGGGTCAGTGGGTGGGGCTTATGGATCAGTGGGTGGGGCTTGCAGTGGGGTGGCAGGGTCGGGGAGCAACTGGCCCCTGACACATTCTCCGCCACCAAATCTGGCCCTCCTTATAAAAACTTTGGGCACCCCTGCTCTAGTCCATCTTCTGGTGGGGGTGCCCAGAGTGATCCAGTTCACTATACTCACCATTATGATCATTACTGGACTGGAGGTATTGAACAGAAAAGTTTTAAAAAGAGTTTTACACAGAGGCATTTTATACAATTTCCAGAAAGTTCAATTCCACTTGTCGCATTCTCAAAATTCTCATTCTCTAAAAATTGTTCAGGGGTTAATGAACTCTCAAAATCTGAATATAAGCAAAAAATGTGATGTGGCTGCAAACAAGGCAAATACTATTTTAGAATGTAATAACAGAAGTATAGTCTCCAGATCCCACAAAGTACTCGTTTCCTCTATTTAGTACTCATTAGGCCTCACCTTGAGTACTGTACTGTGTCCAGTTTTGGACATGACACTTTAAGGTTACAGTACTCCCCTGTTTATCACGGGAGTTAAATGTCCAACCCACCCACGATAAAGGAAAATCTGTGAAATGCAGATGCCTCAGCAAATTGACCTTAGGCTGCTCCTGATGGGGTGCACTTCCAAAGATAGTTTTTTATCCCTCTCCTGACACCTCAGAAAACAGACCTTGGGCTGCTCCTGCAAGTCTGTGCCAGCAGCAGCAGCCCAAGGTCAGTTTGCTGAGGTGTCAGGAGGGGGTAAACGCCTCTCTTGGAAAGTGTGTGCTAGCAGGAGCAGCCCAAAGTTTGTTTGATGAGGTGTCAGGAGAGGGGTAAAAGCCATTCTTTGGAAGTGTGCTTCTCTCAAGCAAAAATCTGCGATATACTGGGACTGTAATATATGAATCGCAATGTGGCGGGGGGCTTCTGTACCAACAAACTGGAACATGTTCAGAGGAAGGCAACAAAGATGATTAGGGGACTGGAAACCTAGCTCTATGAGGACAGACTGAAGGAAATTGGCCTTGAGAAAAGAAGAGTAAGGGGAGATGAGGTAACCATTGTCAAATATTTGAATTGTAGTCATGCAGCGCCAAGATCTGTCCTCAGTCATCCCAGATGCAGGACATGTAATGATGGGATCAAACTACAGAAAGCCAGATTTAGAGTGAATATCAGGGAAAATGTCTTAACTGTGAAAGTAGTAAGATAATGGAACCAATTACCTGGGGTGGGGGAGTGAGCAGTCCAATGCTGGGGGGTGGGGGGTTCAAGAGAAAATCTGACTGCCATTTGCCAGATATGCTTTGATTTTGATCCCTACATTCAACAGAGGATTGGATTTGACTGACTTATTGGCCCCTTCCAAGTGCATTATCCCATGATTCTATGATTAACACGCTGTCTTGACCTAACAAAAGGTTCCACCCTACCCAGAACAAGTAATTTAGTGAGATTTCTTCACTTCTCTGACAGGGCACCGCCACCTGCTTCCCTGATCTCTGTCTATTTCATTTCCATAGCTGACTGTGTAACACTTTCCAGTTAGAAATAATGAGGAATGTGAAAGGAAAGGGAGGGGAGTAATGTGCCTGATTTAACCATCGAAGAGCATGACTCAGTTCCTTTTGAATGTTCTGTTCCTCAGTTACAAAGACTTCTGCGAGTGTAAAAGGTGTCAACCATCTTTTGAGAAGGAAATCACAAGGGGGAGAGGAAGAGGAACAAAGGGCAGACATATCATTGCAGTATGCTCCATTGTCTTAATATCATCAAAATAATGACAGAATATCTTGAACAGCTTCGTGCTGATCTCCAGTGAGTTTCCTTTCAGTCTCTCCAGACATTTCAGATAGAATAAAAACTACCCTCGCAAAGACAAGTGAAAGGGATATGAATCACAATGTCTTTCATCTCAAAGGCTTATCTTGTCCTTGGAAAGTAAAAATGGATTTCTCTGGTGCAAAGTTTGAGAAATGGCAATGAAACATTCTTTTACTAAAGACCCGTCAGCGAAGCCACAGAATCTCAGTTTCTTCCTAAATCAATAAGAAATTGACTCCAAGTGATGAATATCTGTTGCACAAGTCTTCTATTTAATTCCCTGAAATATCATGCATTTTCCTCTCTATAATTTTACCAATTTTACCATTGACTGTTTAAATTGGGCAGATTAAAAGAGAAACCAGTACATTTTAACTGTAGGAAAAGGGATGGGGTAGTCATGCAGGTCTTCTCAACCGTATGATCCATAGACTCCAGGCATTTGATTTTATCAATGCTTGCTTGTATTACGGCAGGAAGGCTGAGTACAATGTCAGGTAAAATGCTTTATGTTTTCCATCCCACAGATCCACTGGCTATCAGTTTCCCACCATCCATACATGGCTCTCAGTTCTTACCACTTAGTGATCAAGGCTTTCAGTGCTGGGCTGGGACCGAGTTTACAGCACTGATCCCCGCCACCTGACACAATGAAGGCCTGCAGTGGTGGGTCGAGAGAGGCCTCAGCCAGTCCGTCCGCTCCTGGACCAACTGGAGGAACCACTGGTGATGTCTCTCCCACCTCCTCTTTTGGATCAGTGTGAGAGGATTTGACTGCTTTTTGGATAAACCTAAACAAGCTGGAACTTCTCCAACTGTTGGAGGTTTTAAGCATCACCCTAAGCAGTTTCCAAGTAGTGTTTCAAATTTTGTAAGTGGTTTTAAGAGTTTTTAATATCTTGTACGGTGTTTTATGTGTTTTCTATGGTGCCTTGTTTTGAATGTGTAGTGAAACAGCACTCTAATTTCATTGTGCATATCTTGCATACGCATAATGACAATAAAACTCTATTCTATTCTATTCTATTCTATTCTATTCTATTCTATTCTATTCTATTGAAATGTGAATCGCTCCTCAAAGTTTACATAGGTCTATCCGTTGTTGCTGCTTAACTCTTTTCTCGCTTGCTTGATGCTTTCTGCACATTTAAAGAGGGGTTATAGTTTAGGGTGACTGGTGGGATGATGCATTTCCTTAAAACCAGTGGGAAACCATCATAGTTGCTTGAATAGGAGCACTGTCTAAATAAAAAAGCCCATACTTAGCTCGTAGAAAGCATGGCATGTGGCTGGGGATGGCGTAATGTATTGCCTCCTCCGTGTGTCTTCTGAAAGGTTGGCTTGCCCACTCCATGTTCTGGGGTGATTATCTCTGCAGGCAATAAAAGGGCAATTTTGTTTTCATCATTGTTGCCCTTCACCCAAGACGCTTAAAACAGACTCCTCCAAACCTATATGGTTTTGTATTCTTTCCTTGCTGAACTGCCAGCACTGAGGTTATGAATAAGAGTCAAGAGTTGCCACATTTCATTATCTTGAGGGTAGAAGCTGCATCCACTTGGCAAATCAATTGTGAACAGCCTCATCCTACCCTGTTGTGGCCATTGTATTCATGCCATTATGTGACCATCTGATTCATACCAGAAGGAGCAAAGTTCCTTTGGTTCATGTGTCCGATGCACAGGATAAAGAGGCATGGTGAAAAAGTACAAGTGACTCATAGATCCACATTGGCCCCATCTACTGCAGGAACAGAAACCCTGGACACCCACAATCTCTATTCCAACAGAGAGAGACCTTCTGACACATCCATGACATGTTACCTACTCTCGACAATGGTTCTGCATCTGGTCATAAGATGTTAGAAAGTTCTCCTACAGATATTATGGCTATTGTATTTTTGGGAGCAACAGTTCTAAATGGCAGAGTTATGTTGTACCCAAACCAGCCTCCAGCCCATAGGTGCTTCGTACCTTCTTTATATTTATTTGAATGGCCAGCAGTAGCAACCTGTATTTTTCAGACAAGTACAGCACCAACCCCTCCCATCTGCTACCACTCATGCCAGGGGTACAAGACATCTGTCCACTGCTTTTGTTCAGCAAGCACATTAACCTCCCTAATGCTAATACAACAAAGGCCTGGTAGACATCAACAGCTTGCCATCACATCACCCCTTTGCACAACTGTTAGACAGAGACACAAAATGGACATCTATTTTCATGATGTTTTATGCCCCTGAGATACAGAAATCCATTCTCTTGCCAGCCACTACATTCTCATTCTTGTCTACTTTCTGCTGCACCTAGCCGAACATAAAAGAAAATGTGATCTTCATTCATTTCTACCTGCCCCAGATCAAATTAGGGTCACTGGTCCCCCACATAGGCTGCTTTCACACAACCACTAAAATCCACTGCAATGTGTTCACAGATGCAGAGCATAAAATTGTTTTCCCATGAGCACTGGACTTTTTTTAAAAAAGTGCGAACACGCCCACTTAAGCGCGACCCAGCGCATTTTACAAGTACCTGGTCTCAAGGTGATAAAATCCTTGTTGCTGCTCCGTTGTGGATTTTAAACCGTTACTCGAGTCTGTGGGAATATGGAAAATCCTCACCAAAACCTTTTCACACCCATGATGGTGTCTTTGCTGTGGTTCTCAGCCATGGGATCAGAACAGTTGCGGATTTTCAAAATGTGGCCATGGGAACATCCAATCCATGAGATCAACCACATGACTGCTCCGGGAGGTGATCCGGATCAAAGTTTGCTGCGGATTTTACTGGTCGTGTGAAAGCAGCCATAGAGAAGCTCCTGAATATACAGTAATGCCTTGGATAAAGAATGCCTCGGATAACAAATTTTTCGGATAACAAATGGATATTTCTAGGTATAGGGCTGCCTCGGATAGCGAATGTTCCCTATTGGCTGCCTCAGATAACAAATGCAAAAAATGTGTACCCTGCATGCATTGCAGGATGCATAGTTTGTGGAGGGGTGGGAGGACTTAACAGTGTTTTTTATGGTGTTTTGGAGCCATTCCGGACATGTTTTGCTGAGGAATTTAGACCTTTCGAACTTAGTAAGATAGGGAGCTAGCTTTTATTAATCTTTGCACTGTTTTTCTTTGCATTTTTGGCTGGAAGAGGCTGGGGTAGTCTTGCTGGTTTCATTTCTCCGGGTTTGCAGTTTTTTTTTTCATTACTCTGCTGGCAAAAATGGGCTGGATTTTTCTTCCTGCTTATGTTTGTTTGTTTGCATTTTCTCCATTACACTTTGGGTGGGAACAGGCTGGAGTAGTCTTGCTGGTTTCTCTTGTCCATGTTTCCATTGCACTGCAGTGGGGTGTTCTGAGGTGGGTGGGTGTTCTAGCGCTGCAAACCTTTAAAGTGCATTTTATAAAGAGGTCTGGAAACACACACACACACACACACCAGCTTTTTTGCCTTTTTTCAGACCTCTGGAATGGATTAATCGGTTTCCCATTCATTTCAATGGGAGACCATGTTTCGGATAAAAAAAATTTCGGATAACAAATTGCCTATGAGAACAAATTAAATTCGTTATCAGAGGTACCACTGTATATTCTGTGATCCCCACTGCTCTCAGGATTTCCCTTATCAATAAACAGACCGCCGGGCTATGCTTAACAGCATTTAGTTGGGCTGCCATTGCCTCACAATTCCAATGTAAATTTCTAATAGCCATCTTTGGGGATAGGGTTATAGATCAGCAATCTCCAGCTTTCCACTGGCAGGTGTGTATTTAAATCCATGGTCCTCAGTTGGAATAACATGATTATAGCAATAACATAATTATTCATTAAATTATCCAGAAGGCTCAACCCATGTAAATAAATGAGATTAGATGAATTTACTATTTCCTTCCTGGGTCAGCTAAAAAAATCTCATCAATTCTTAATTTGTGCTTCTGATTTTGAAGCACATGGGCATAAGAGCACAGTTGTTGGATTTGTGTTATGCTACAGCAATTTAAGGTGCTTGAAGAGTGTCACCTTATGATATGAGTCATGGTCAGTGTCCTAAATTTTATTTTGTAGCTTAACCATGGGTTGCTATGGAAATGTTAATTAGAAAAACATCCACTGGGAATTACAAGAAGATGTTTGTTTGTTTTACTTATACATGAAATCACAAGAGTAGTCTCTGAAGAAAAACATTACATTACATAAACTGCCAAACATCTATGCCGTATGCTGGCAGCTAGATATGGGCACAAATTAATTTGGCTATTCCATATGAATACACCTGTGCAGCACCACACATGCTACATGTTACTTCCCCCCCCCATCCAGGTGGTTCACTCACCTTTCATTGCACACTGCCAGGGTCCTCCTTCTCTGGCAGCACACCATTCAAGGCAGGAGATTGGGCTGCCCTTCCCAGTCTCCTCCCAGAAATGACCACTCAGACAAGGAGGTAGGACAGGGCTTCTGCCTTCACCGCTGTTGAGGGATCAGCTGCCAGAGGAGGTGGAGAAGGTGGAGCCTGAGCTCCTCCTTGACTGGCATTGCACTGGTGAAGGAGTACCCTGGTGGCATGCAATGAAAGGTGAGTGGGCCGCCTGGTAGAGGTAGGGGAGGGGACATTAGGCACCTATGGTGATGCATGAGTGTATTTGTATGAAACAGTGTGACTTAATTCATGTCCATCTCTATTGGAAACTCCTTCTGTCGAATCAGTCCCAGATTATGAGCACATTTGGCAAGTCTGAATCATTCCAGTGGAGGCCTGAAAAAATACTTTTAATTGTCATTCGGGGCACTACTTGTAGGCTGAGAAGCAATCCACTGAATTATGATGGAAGCCATGTGAAACTGCACATCCTGGAGTGAAGACCATGGCAGAAAATTGCCACATCATTTTCTGATTTAAGTTTTCTTTCACAAGCCCATTTGTTATTCCTGCATTCTTCATGCTTTTCAGAGTTGTCTTATTTTGACAGAGTATGAGATCTGCCTCCATAGTTTTCCCCATATATCGGACTTGTCTATGTCTGTTCCACCACATCATCTGGATGGATGGATGGATGGATGGATGGTAAATGTTTGTTTGCTTCAAATAAACCAAGGTTGTTTGTGAAGATTCCCAGTCATCCATGTGAGTTTATCTGGAAGATAAGTCATGTTGAGTCATGACTCAGCTTCCAGAGAAAGCACAGCTTATTCAGGATTCTGGAAGAAGGAGCAGACTTGGCATGTATTACAGAAACATGGGTGGGCACAGCGGGCAGTCCAGCCCTCTCTCTGATATGTACACTTGGATATTCCATCTAGCAGACTGGAGGGAGGGGGAAAGGGGGTAGCCATTGTATATAAAAATACCTTTGGGACTGTAAGGCTCTTGGTGTTGGCAACACCTAGTCTTGAGGCCGTCCATATGCTGTTTGGGGACAGGGAAGGATTTGAGATCGTCCTGGCATACTGCAGTCCCCACGAGCTAACACTCTCCCTTCCAGAGCTGACAGCCTTTGTCTCAGCAATGTTGCTGAGGTCCCCCAGACTCTTGGTGCTGAGTGACCTTAACATATGCCCTGAGGTACAGGGTTTTGATCAGAGCTTTAGGAAACTATGGCCTCCTTGGACATATCCCAACTTGCCAATGGCCCCACACACGTGGTGGGTCACACATTAGACCTGGCTTTTTCCCAATGCACAGAGGGAGAGTGGCCCTATGATAATAACCAGCCTTGCATTACTTCCCTTGTCCTGGTTGGACCACCACCTGATCCAAGGTAGCCTCTCAGTGTCTCCCTCCTTTATTTATTTATTTATTTATTTATTTGTCTCATTCCTATACCGCCCCATTTCCAATATGGAACTCTGGGCGGTGTACATAATAAAAACAGATAAAAACAGTAGATAAAAAATAATAGGTCAGGATGGAACAATGGGCGGCAAGCGGATAACAACAGCAGCCAGCAAGCAACCAAAAGGGGGGGGTTAGGGTAGGTCGCCATATGCCTCCCTGAATAGCAAGGTTTTCAGTGCCTTTCGGAAGGCGGGCAGGGACGATGCAAGGCGCAGCTCACTAGGAAGATGGTTCCAAAGGGGAGGGGCCCACAACAGAGAAGGCACGGTTGCGGGTGGCTGACCTCTGCACCTCCCTGCAGTGAGCACACCTGCGACATCTGAGTGGGTCTGGCCTCAGCTAACCTCTGGGAGATACACTCTGACAGGTATTCAGGGCCCAAGCCATGAAGGGTTTTAAAAACCAAAACCAAGACCTTGAACCTTATCTGGAGGGCCACGGGCAACCAGTGTAAGCGGTCCAGCACTGGGGTGATGTGCTCGTAGCGACGAGCACCCACCACCAGTCTGGCTGCCGCATTCTGGACCCGTTGGAGCCTCCGAACAAGGGTCAAGGGCAACCCCCATAGAGTGCATTACAATAATCAATCCTCCCTCGGTGGGGAGCCTTGCTCTGGGCTGCCTCTGCAGGCTTCTGGATCCAATTAGTTTCCAAGAAGTCGTGCAGCGGCGGGGGGGGGTGTCATGCTGAACTGGCTGCCACTCCTGTCAACACCATGGCTGATACATTGCATCTGTCAGGGCAGCTGACATAGTCAGACCTGAATGCCCCCTCCATCACCAGTTTCGCCAGCCACTTTGTTTGATAAAAAATCTGTAGGCCTTGAAGTGAAATAAGAGGAGGCTGGAGAGCACATGAAGGTGGGCCCTGTTGGAAAACAATGTAAAGGCCATTAAGATTACAGCCTTGCTTTATCAAAATAAGATCAAAGCTGCCAGAAGAACATACATCACTAACCAGATAAGTGACTCTCAAAACCATCAGGCAGAGCTTTTCTCTATAGTAGGAAATCTATCCGAGGTTGGTCATAGCGATAGACCTTCCTTGGCATTGGGGCTCTTGCTGTGGTGATCCATGCACTCGTAATCTCGAGATTAGACTACTGTAGTGCACTCTACATGGGCTGCCTATGAGGTTAGTCCAGAGGTTGCAACTATACATGGGCACGACTTGGCAAAATTCTCGTTTCTGTTTCCGTTCCTCGTTTCCGTTACACAATGGAAACGGTAACGACAATTAAGCCATCAGAACTCGAACTTGAACCGATAAAAGAAAAATTGGGTCTGATTTGTCGTTGTCGTTCATGGCATCGCGGCAATCGCACAATGCCAAGCGGCACAGAAAAAAAGTTTTTTTTTAAAAAAAAACCCGATTCCCGGCCAAAAAAGCAGGCGAAAATATGCCTGCCTGAGTGAGGGCACCTACCAGAGGGGTGGTTTCTGGGGGGGGTCCCCTGCCTCCCCCCCCTCTCCTGTCCTGGGCTGCTCTGGTGGGGGGCATCCTCGTCGTCTCGCCATGCCATGCGGTACGGGGGGATCCAAAATGGCGACCGCAATATTTTTTTTGAAATCGTGGTCCAAAAACCCACCAAACCACCACACAGAATCATTCGAAAATTAGGTATGTTAACTGCCTGAATTTTTACAGTAGCAGTAGTGGGTTTTTCTTGCAATAAACGTCTGTCTCCAATCCCATTGATTTTATTTTATTTTATTTTTATTTTTATGTTTTTACACCTGCGCAATGATGGGCTGGCCATGGGATGGGACCATGCAATGTTTTGGAGCCCTTCCACCAATTGCATGGCCACTTGGCCAGGTTTTGACTGAGACTTGTGGGATGTGCCAGTCGGGCATAAAAAGCCCACTATAACCCTAGCCCTAGCCCTAACCCTAACCCTAACCCTAACCCATACGCCAGTACACTGTCTTTCTTAGTGGGTCAGAGGCACCCAGAGGTGCAGCCCACTAACTCACCCTAACCTTACCCGTAATAACCCTAAGCCTAGCCCTTGCCCTAACCCCAACCCTAAGCCAGATCTGTACTCGCATTGCACTACATGCAAGTACACTTCACATCTTAGTGATCCAGAGGGCGCCCAGCAGAGGCATTCTTCTCTCACCTCGCTCACCAGTCCAAAGTTCCAAAAAACTCTGTATGCCAGTATGCTGTCCTTCTTAGTGAGCTAGAGGCACCCAAAAGAGAGGTGCCTCTGCCAGTGCCACTTGGTACGCAATGGCTACACGGTCATGTACCCTTCCTTTTCCCTTTGTAGGGGGCCAGAGGAGGCATCCACCCCAGAGAGGTGCCTCCAGGAGCCTGCTAAATGCCTTCCCTTCCTAGCGGGCCAGAGGAGGCACCCACCCCAGAGATGTGCCTCCAGTAGCCCCAGAGATGTGCCTCCAGTACCCTACCCCGCTAAACCAGTACTAACGACAGATGACAAACGAAACGACAAATTTTTGAAAAATTTCACGACAAACGGAAATGAGCCGAAACGGGCCGGCTCCGACACACGACAACTCGAAATGTCATTTTTCCTGGTCGTGCCCATCTCTAGTTGCAACTATTGCAGAATACAGCAGCCTGATTATTAACAGGGACTAAAAGACACTGCCACCTTACCACTGTTCTGACTGCCCTGCACTGGCTGTCAATATGCTTCTGCATTGATTTCATGGTTTTAATGAAGACACACTAAGCCCTAAATTGTCTGGGACCTTGATATCTGCCAGACCAGTTACTTCCAAATAGAACTGCCCTGACAACTCATTCATATCAAGTGGGGCATTTGAGGACACCAACACTGAGAGAGGCCCAAAATACATCAATGAGAAACCAGGCCATCTCTGTAGTTGCCCCTCACTAAATTGCCCCCAGATATGCTTGGTCCCCACACTTAAAATATTCAAAAGCCAGTTAAAAACTTGGCTTTCTCGGAACCTTAATCTTTATCCTTCTAATGCCTGAACATTTTTTCTCTTCCTCTTGTTATATATAATTTGGTATTAATTTATTTTCACAGTATAATCTTACTTTGTTAATATTGAAACTGACTATAGGTATTTTATTTTTATGTTTGTATGTTTGATTTAAAGTTGTTTAATTTGCACTGTTTGTTATTGTTTGTTGTTTATTTCTATTCTGTTGCATTGCAAACCACCCAGAGTAGCCCTTTGTCTAGATGGATGGTATAAAAATCAAATCAAATAAATAAATAAATAAATAAATAAAAGGACAAAGTATATGTTAATGTGTGGTATGCAAAAGCCATGCAGAGTCACCACTATTCGCCTCATCCAGTGGCCCATTGCCTCTGGATAGACCAGGTTCTATCAGCTCGCTGCAGTAATATGTATGATGATTCATTCACCTGCCAAGCAAGGATGTCTATTAAAAGTGAGCAGTTGAAAATCCTGACTAATATTAGCATCCCCCTCCATTCTCAGGCATATGATACCCCACAGGTCAATTCCTCATTGGAAGGCATATCTGAAAAGTCAAGTAGAGAGCAGTGCACCTGTCAGTCATCTTGTGGTAGAGAACTTGCTTTGTAACTTGTCTATGGGAGATGATTGATGCATGACAAAAGGCACAGATTCAGTACCGGGGAAGAGATGGCAGAGGAGTGTGGTCTTGCAAGAGAAACTGCCAGTGTCCCCCATATATCTCACTTCCTGACAAGGTTTCATCTCCATATGAGTAATAATACACTGGAATCCAATCTTGGCTGGATTCTTTTCAGGTGTAGCTGTTTCAGGATTGGAGTCCAAGTACAAGGAAGGAGGGGGAAGGCAAATTATGATAGACCAGATGTTAAATAGCAAGAAGTTGGTCAATCAGCACATTGTCACATCATAACATGTCAAAGACAGATAGAAGAGCAATTGGGCAACCTTAGCCAGGAGGAATGATACCCATAACTAACACTCTTGACACCTGTCTCAAGCAGCGTAAAATGTGCCCTCAAATCAACTTGGCATTAAAGAAATGTCAACAGTAATTACAGCACTGAACACCTTGCCAGCATCTGTTTCTGGGCCAAAGATTTTGGTTATTGAGTTCTGGGTAGACCTGTCTAATGCTGCCTCAGAGGAGCCTAATGTATCCATGACTTTTCCTGCTCTCCTCTGTAGGCTGTATCTACAATCAGCTTATCCTCTGGCAGTAGACCATGTCCTATGTGGCATCTTGGGTGAAAGGGTGGTTCTTCTACATTTGGCACATTGGAACAAATCTTTGATAGCTCCACACTAGTTACAGTCCAGATGATTATACATATAAAGCCAAATCTGGCCTTGTTCAAGTTGCAGTTTCTCACTGACCTTCGATAATAGACTTTGTACCTGATGTTCCCACAGGAGGCACTCGGATTTGCCAGTGCATATCTCAGTGTACAATCCATCATTGGTCCTTCTGCTCAGCTCAGGTGTGCTCCTCATTGGACACATACATGTGGGTAAAATCCACAACTGTCACATTTGTAGAAGCAAAGTTGGCATGTAGCTGTGCCCACTGCACTTCATTCAAGATTTTCACCAGTCACACATTCCTTCATTTCCAGGAGCATTTCTCTCAGCTTTTTGCCTGTAAAGGAAGGGAGTAACACCATTTATCTTTTTTTGATTAATTGTGAGCAGCTTGCGAGTAGTGACTAAAGCAGCAGGAACACCCCAACCCTGAAAATTTCAGAGTGAGGCACTCTCCATCCACGTCCGCAAGCTGCCCCTCTTCAGAACATTATTTATAAAGGGAACTCACTGTGTTACTCATTACTCATTATTTCTTGGCATCTAGATCCTTCTCCTCATGATTTGATAATGTAAGCAATTTATTGTCCCACTGTCACCCTCCATGACAACATGGCGAGTTGCTGCAGAATTGAAACTTGCTAGTTTAAATGAACAATCAATGTAAAGGGCCAATGGGGCCCAGTACATCTGAACATTGACAGGACAGCTGGAAGTTCAACTCATCCCCTTCCCACTTACTCCTAAGAAGTTCTATGGTGCAGACTTGTGGTCTTGCTCCTCCATCATTGCCAACATCTGCTCCTTCAGGTAGGTAACATGGCAATCTCTTCAGGCAGACTGTAGTATACAGTGATGGCTCCTCTGGCACCAAAGGCTTAGCAGTTCTCAGCTGCAGCATGGCCAAAGTTCAGGTGTACCAAGCTGGTACCGTTGGGTGCTTTGTAGGATGGGTGTGGGCAGGCAGTACTTGACACATTGCCTTGCATGTGGGAAGTAACCCAACTGGAGGCAAGCGCTTCTGTTTTTTGCGGCAGCACTGCTAGGCCTGATGCTGCTTCACCAACTGGCAGACCTCACAATGTTGAGCTTGGTCCCATCAGACCCAAGCAGCTTCCTCCTCACTCACATGTCTCCAGGTTCTGCAGATGGACCACCTCCACCTCCCAGCCTTCCCAAGTAGAAGTCCCACCATGGCTGTACCTGCTTCCTCAAAATCATCTCCCAGCACTTCAACTTTGCCATCCCAATCCACCAGTAAGCTACTTGTGTGGAAAGCCAATGCTGCCATGATAAAGTGTGCCTACTAATTAATAACTATTAACATACTGTGTTGTTGTTTCATACTAGTGAGGAAAAATACAGGTAAAATACACATCTCTGCTGACCCCTTGTGACCATGTTTGATATTGCACATTAAAATATTTACAAAATGGCAGAACACAAAGCCAATGAAGACTTACTATACTACTTTGGACTGATTTGAATCATCTAAACCCCAGGAAATCTTGTCAGAATTTATTTTAAAAGCCTTAAAACATCCTTGGAAGATAAAAAAATTACTAATTCCACTAAAAAGTAATCATTACAAGTTGTCACTACGAGTTACATTACTTTGACCATAAATTTTAAATTTAGATTGCTTCTTATCCAAAAAGTAAGTTGGTTTACTCCCATGTACTGTAGTTACTTCAAAGTTCTAATTCAGCTATTATCCACTTTGGTTTGCAAATGACTATGGATGCCTGTTTCTGTTATATATTGTTACAGCATTTATGAAGGCAAGGAAACTTGTAGGAGCAACATACGACCGGGCACACTGACCTATAAGAGCTGTGACTGAACAAACTTCAGGACAGCTGAAACTGCAGTTTAGAAATCTGCACTGCAGTGTTGGCAGACTTCACCTTGAGAGTAGAGTTAAGGCAATGATTCTCTGTGGTATTTTGTTCAATATGGCTAGTGGCTACCAGAGAGGCATCACTATCTTACCCTTTTCACAAGTTGCCTGACTAGAGGACAACAGGCCTGCGGGGACAGAGATGACAATGCATGCTATGATAAATAATTTTTTTACCTAGATGTTAAAAGTCAATGTGAATCACATGAAAACTGTACTTTATCTTTTCACACCATTTAGGGGTGAAATCTAATGTGAATCACATGAAAACTGTACTTGATCTTTTCACACCATTTAGGGGTGAAATCTAATCAACTTTAATGTTAAATCAGATAAATGGATAAAAGTTAACATTTCTTTTCCCCTATAACAATTAACACCAACAATTAAAAATATTTCATTTCTTACATTAATTTTTAGTAGCATAACTAAAACTGGATAACAAAACTCATTTTAATGAGCTCTTATAATAATACATTTTTTAGTCTTTGGGGTGCCGCAAGATAACCTGTCATTATTTTTTCCTACAATGTAATAACATGACCATCTATCTGGAAGTCCTATTCATAAATCAGTTGTGACTCGTCGTATTCTGAGCTGATCATGCCTTCAGGTGTTAGCTTTGCAATATCATTAATTAGTCACCATATTAAAACAGGAGGCAGGTGGGGAAGCTACCACCCTCCATCAAAGGAAAAGTTCATCTAAAACACACATCTACAATTTTCACAAATATGATCATGGATTTTTCAGCACAACGTAGTTTGGCTCATGAAGCACCACACAACATCAAAATGATATGGCAGAGTTGTTTTGTGGCATTTTTTTCCACATCAAGAAATTACAAGTGAGCTATTGGTTTCTCAGCTGTGGAAATAAAAGGTTCATGGAGCCAAAACAACTTACACTTTCTGCACTCGCTGTATGCACCTCTATGTGAGTGTGTGTGAGAGAGGGGGGAGGAAATAAGAGGGTGGTGGCAAGAGACAGAATTAGTTGTGCACTCGCTGTATGCACCTCTATGTGTGTGAGAGGGAGGGGAGGGGAGGGGAAGGGAAGGGAAGGGAGGGAATGAGAGGGGGTGGGCAGAGAGAGAATTAATTTCCTGAAACACTGAGTGCAGGCTGTGCCATTATCTGTTTCCAAATAATCAGAACATGCATGCTACAAAAATAAAAAACTTCACGTTCTTCATCACAGTTGGCAAGAGAAGAAAACAGAAAGCCTGCCTGATATCTGTAGATGAGGAAAGGTTTAAAAGAAAAGAAAACCTGCACAGAGTGGGTTGGCCTTAATCCAGCCGCCTGATGTTAACTTTCATATCCTGCACTTGAATGCTGGGTGCATGCTTTGCGATAAAGTCTTCTGTTGATTTACGAACTGCCGGTATTTCAGTCTCATTGTGCGCTTGAAGACTGCCACCCACACAAACGCTCAAGAACCTGATATAAGGCCAAAGGGGTGGGGGTGGGGAGACAGGAAACAGGAATGGTCATGCTCAGCATGCCTCCTGGGTCAGCATGGAGATGAGAAGAGTCAGAGACCAATTCTTAACCTATCCCTCCATGGGCCACTACAAAGAGAGACAGATAAATCTTCCTTAAAGTTTTTTTTGTAGGGGGGGTCTGTAAAATGGAATGGGCTATTCCATACAGTGGGGTGGGGGTGGGGGGTGGGGGAGGTTCAGAGAGAAGGGAAAGTTTCCAGAACATCAGCAGCACTTCCCACACGTGGAATGGAAGGTGTCTCCACCTTAGATCTCAGCCCATTCTAGTCAACATGGGTCCTTTTCTTCATGGGGGAACCTCGGGCTTTTGGAGCTTGCCAGGGGCAGGGGAAGAAGATGGAAGAATCCATTCCATCTTGACCTCTTTATGAATCTAAACCAGCCTGCTTCAGTCATCATTGATATCTGCTATCAAGTTGATTCTGAGTTAGAGCAGCCCTCCCAGAGTTCCCCAGGAGAAGCTTGGCAGCCAGGCACTCCCACCCACTGTGCTATGTGAGGGCTGCATGCATAATAATGTGTGGCTCTCAACTGAGGAACCTCTGTGGAAATGCTCCCGTCAACAAAAGGAAGCTCCCTTGTTCCTCCTTTAAAGTTTGAGCCTGCCGGGTTGCCCTTTTACCTGATTAGAGAAGGTCAAGAATGGAGCCTGGAATGAACTTCCTTAGCTGATGCAATGCAGTGGAGAAGGCCAGCCACCTGCCATACAAGATTACCATTAACATGTGTGAAAGCCACCTGAATAACATTTGGCTTAAAGACAAAGCTTTCCTTCACAATTAAAAGTGGCTTGTTTCTCAAGGGTTCTAGACCTTTTTGATGTACATCTGCCAAAAGATATTACTTTTTATTTATTTATTTATTTATTTATTTATTTATTTATTTATTTATTTATTTACCGCTCCATCTAGCCAATTCCTCTTCTGCCCATCTTTCCATCAGCTGATAAGGAGAAAGCAACACAGGCTCTCACTCTTCCTTCCTTCCTTCCTGTTGCCTACCCCTTCTGGTCCAAAAAGTGGGAATAAGAACACTCTTTTTCTCACATGATGAATGTTTCACCTTCACAAGTGACTAATGATCAACCCCTTTTCATTCTAACTTCCAGGTGGATTTGTGCATCAGCCACCATATCACCTTAGGATCACAGTGATTAACATGTATACAGAAGAAGATCAATGAGCCATTATTTAATGATATCATTTGCTGTTTGTCAAGGGGCAAAGCCTTCTTTCCTCATTAACCTTCCAAGACACCTGCTACATCATGCTTTTTGAAATAACTGTCCATTTAGTGTTGCTTTGTTGTCATTGTGTATGTGTTGGGGAGGGACATTTAAGACATTCCTGCCACAATTGTTATTGTACTGGTGTTGTGGCTGGATGCATTTTGTTTCATGTTAACATTTTATTATATTGTATACCACCTTTCCCTTTGCGGTGATGAAGAAATTGGTAAGCATCTCTCAAAAGCTAAATGAAAATATTTGGGATCTAAACAGCAAATGTATTCTCTGCATTGTGGTGGTTCTTTTGTCTTCAACCTGCCTGGTATCATTACCTTGAACTCTAATTATCAAGATTGATTTTAGGTGAAAGTGATTAATTTAGTGACAGAGGCAGCAAAATATCCCACTTCAATTTCTAGTAAATAAATAAAGTGTGTGTGTGTTCAGCTGTTCATAAATTCTTAATTGGCTACATGCAATTTTCTCTTTTACTCTCCTCTTCCAATAGAGGACTTTAAATTATTGAAAATTGTTCTTACTAAAATGTTTGTCATTGCAGCGTTTCATTCCAGGAGGGTAAATTGGTATCTCTTCCTAACCACCAGTTTGTAAATTGTGTAAGCTGCAGGGAACACGGATCATCGCTGAAGCCCTTTGAAGGATAATGTTGATTATTTTGCATATGCTGCTTAATCCTGCTCTCCCCGCTTGGGGACAATTCGCCCCACCTCAAATGTTTGGGATTTTTGACGTGATTTTTAAGTCTTTGTGGAAAAGTCGTCTCCTGTCATGCAAAAGTATCCTTGCTGCTATGAATTGTGTGACCTACAAATTCTCACAACTATCCAAGACCATGAGGCGAGTAAATCAAGCTTGACAAAGGCCAAGCAAAACAGCCATCTCAGTTTCTTGACACAAGAATACATTTTAAAAAGCCTTCCATAACAACACCCATGTAGAATCCTGCTTTGGGCAATGAACATGAATGTTGTGGGTCTGCATGTTCCATGGGCTGCCAGTTTCCAAATCACTTTTCAAGAAAAGGGGGCTTCTCCCCATCCCTTTATCATCATACTTGTTTCCCTTCATCAGAGTCAACATCACCCCATTCAAGAACCTTGCACCTAAAGAAGAGGGTGCCTTCTTTGCTTCTAGCCAGTCATGCCTTCACTTTCAGAGGTTGATTCTTTGCTACTTGCTACTATTTCAATCAGTTACCAGCCTTGTGGCACAGTGGTTAAATGCCTGTACTGCAGCTAAAACTGTGTTCACGACCTGGGGTTCAATCCCAGGCAGTCAGCTCATGGCTGACTCAGCCTTCCATCCTTCCGAGGTCGGTAAAATGAGTACACAGCCTGCTGTGGGGTCAATATGTAGCCTGCATAATTAAACTGTAAACCACCCAGAGACTAACTGAAGTGGTATGGGGCGGTATATAAGCAGAGCACTTTGCTTTCCTTTGCTTTACCCTCCCATTGCTAAGACAGGCAGTTTCTGAATGGGGCCATTTCAGGCCTGGTTTGCATTCTGACTTTTACTTTCCCCTATATGTAGAAATAGCAGTTTATCTGATCCTCTAAATCAGTGGTTCTCAACCTGTGGGTCCCCAGAGGCTCCCGGACTGCAACTCCCAGAAGCCTCCTCCACTCATTGTGCTGGAAGGGGTTTCTGGGAGTTGCAGTCCAGGAACATCTGGGGACCCCACTGGGGAACCAGTGCTCTAAGTGATCCCAACCCCCATCAACAACTGCAAAGCACCAACAATGGCTGGCAAAACAGCTGCGATGGTCATTAAAAACATCACAAGGAAGCCAATGATTTACAAAGGTGATTTGAAATTTAAAGCATTTCCCAGGTATCAGGTGGCACCAAGATCTGCTTACCTTGAGAAGAAAAGAGCTAATCTTCCAATAGCCTTGGATGCTTTTATCACAATGTATTTTGTTGCTTTCTGGTCCCCCTGCCGCCCCACTCTCTATAATTTTCTGGCTATGTTAACATTTTTTAACATATTACAAATCACTGGAGATGATTGTGATATCTAAATATTGATTTAACACAATTATCTGTTAGAAGACAATGCAAGCCCCAGTGCTCTGGTATGTCAGCTGTAATTTGCTGTTTAAACCAAAATAAATACCTAGCATTCATTCCTACCGCACATGATTGAATTGCCGACTAGTATCGAATATCCCATTCTTGGGGAAAGTCCCAGAGCAGGTTGTGGCCTTGCAGCTCCAGAGGTTTCTGGATGAGATAAACTACCTGGATCCATTTCAATCTGGCTTCAGGCCTGAGATGGCACTGGTTGCATTGGTAGATGATTTATGCAGAGAAATGGATAGGGGATTGGTGTCCCTTTTGGTTTTCCTGGACTTCTCAGCTGCTTTTGACACTATAGGCCAGGGTATCCTCCTGACTCATCTCTCTGAAATGGGAATTGGGGGTACTGCATTAAACTGGCTCCAGCCCTTCCTGCGGGAAAGAACACAGAAAGTGGTGTTAGGTGATTCATGTTCAACACCACGGCCGCTGACCTGTGGAGTCCCCCAGGGTTCTGTTCTGTCTCCTATGTTATTTAACATCTGTATGAAACCACTGGGGGAGATTATCAGGACTTTTGGGGTAAGTGCCTCCAGTGTGCAAATGACACCCAGCTCTACCTCTCGTCACCTCTGGATTCCAAAAAGGTTACTGTCTCAACTTTACATGAGTGTTTAGCTGCAGTAATGACCTGGATGAGGATGAACAAAACGAAACTAAACCCAGACAAGACAGAGGTGCTTCTGGTCAGTTGAAAGGGAGAACAAGGAAAGGGATGAAACCTGTACTGGATGGGGTCAACCTCCAATTGAAAAATCAGGTACGCAGCTTGGGTGTGCTCTTGGACTCATCCTTGAGCCTGGATGCCCAGGTCACAGCTGTGGCCAGGAGCACATTTGCACAATTAAGGCTAGTATGCAAGTTATGCCCCTTTCTTGAGAAACCAGCTCTGGCCAAGGTGACACATGCCTTAATGACGTCCTGGCTAGACTATTGTAATGCGCTATATGCAGGGCTACCGATGAAAAGTATCAGGAAACTTCAATGGGCCCAAAATGCAGCAGCCAGATTTCTGACTGGGGCAGGGTACAGAGATCACATTACATCCCTATTAAAGCACCTCCACTGGCTACCAATCAGCTATTGGGCACAATTCAAAGTGTTGACCAGCTACTTCAAAGATTGAATCTCGCAGTATAAATTGACTTAGGTGCTAAGGTCGTCAGGAGAGACCTTTCTCTCTACCCTGCCACTCTCACAGGTACATCTCATGGGAACACATGAAAGGGCCTTTTTGGCTGCTGCACCCAGACTCTGGAACTCCCTCCCACTAGAGGCCAGGACTGCCCCATCTCTGATGTCTTTCCGGAAACAGGCAAAGACCTTTTCTCTTCAGGCAAGCTTTCCCTGAATGATGGAGTACCTATTATGTGTCTTTTATATGAATCTACCATTCATGATCAAATAGACATTGTGTTTATAACCACTTATAACCTTGTGTGATTGGATTGACACCATGTTTTCAGTTTTAGTTTCCATCACTCATAACTTGTATATGGAATTTTTACTCACTCTTTAACTGCTCATGTTCTTTTGTAGCTTTTATGTTGTCTCTCAGTTCCGTCTTCTAAAACCTGAATATGTGTTAATTGTACTGGACTGTATATTGTCCCTCATTACTGTAAGCTGCTTTGGGTCCTTTTCTATGGAGAAAGGTGGGGTAAAATAATACTCTAAATAAATAAGTAAAATAAATATATTGTTAATTATGTCTTTCACATCTCCAACCTGATTCCAAAGTAAGCAGGCCATACCATTAATTAACACTAGGTTGTTCTTGCGGGATAATAAGCAAAATCTTTCTTTCTCCTTCACTGTGAGTGGACCTGGACATTCATAATCTCCAGAATCCAAACTTCAAGTGTCTTTATATTCATTGCTTTCATAATTGAGATGAGGATGTCATGCCTTACCTCGCTGAGTCCTCTTCAGAAGGGGAAGATGCCATCTTACAGCCAGGGGGGGCCAACAAACAAGAGGAACTCAATGTCCCAGCTGAGAGCACCTTCAGGAAACTTAAGAGAAGGCTTGACATCAGTAGTTCTGCCATTCATAAGAACATAAGAACAGCCTTGCTGGAACAGGCCACAGCCCTTCAAGTCCAGCATTTTGTCTCACACAGCGGCTCACCATTTGCTTCAGGGTATTCCCAAGCAGATGTCTTCACCTGTTTACAATTCCCTGCAAATGGCATTGAGAGATATCCTGCCTATCTCTCCAACACGGAGGTTGTCCTTAGGCATCCATAATGATAGCCAATTTAGAGATGGGCACGAAACAAAAAAATGGTGTTTCAGTTTTTCGTTTGTCATTGAGAGGTCTGTTTCGGTTCGTTTCCATTTGTCATGAATTTTTGGAAAAATTTCATTACCGTTTTTTGTTTTTTCATTTGTCATTTCTACCCGCTTTTTGCGCGATTTTTAAAGCATTTCCATGCGCAGGCATCCCCCAACGCCCCAGACCAGAGGGAAAACACTAAAAAAAAATGGATGCTGGCAGAGACACAGTATAGACTAGGTATGCAGGGAGGCTGCAAAGGCAGCGGCGGGCGTTGCCCAGGGTGCAAGGCAGCCGCAGAGTGACTGCACTGCGGGGCAAGGGAGGGTACTCACCGAGAGGTACGCAGCACACACGCACACAGGGAGGCTGCAGGACTGAAGCGAGAATCGCAGAGACAGCAATCCCACCCTAACTCCCACCAGAGACTGCAAGGAGGACGGGGGCTGCCAGCGCTTTTTATGCCCTCTGTGGCTGCCAGACCTGCCCGCCCAGTCTGCAACCTGGGCATGCTATTGGTTGAACATGATCCCATCACATGGCTTGCCTCCATTTTGTGGCTGGTGCGACATCCATTTTAAAGGGAAAAGAAAAATACATCACGATGGGAGAAGACAAAAACAAATGTTTTAAGGACCCCAACCCCCCTGGTAGGTATTATCAGACAATATAAATAATTATCGCTGCATTTTTACGGATGTCCAGGGCGTTTTTTAACATTTAAAACAGCTCATTTCATTGTGCATTGCCATTAACGGAAACGAAACGTAACGACCACAATTTTCATGGTTCTGTTCGTTTCGTTGCATTTTCATCACAATTTTCATTTGTCGTTTCATTACGTAACGGAAACGATAAACAGTAACGGAAATGAAAAATTGTTCGTTCCGTGCCCATCTCTAATAGCCATTGATACCCTTGTTCTCCATGAACATGTCTAATCCTTTCTTAAAGCTGTCAAGGCTGACAGCTACCACCACTTCTTCTGCCAGGGAGTTCCAGAGACCAGTGATCCTCTGGGTGAAAAAGTACTTCCTCTTATTTGTTTGAGATCTAGCACCCAAAAGTTTCATGGAGTGCTGCCTAGTTCTAGTGTTGTGCGATAGGAAAAACAGCTTTTCCTTATCTAATTTGTCCACACCATGTATGATTTTATAAACTTCAATCAGGTCGCCTCTTAGACGCCATCATTCCAGAGTTAAGAAGCCCAGACATTGCCACCTCAGATGGTAAGGAAGGTGTTCCAGTCCCCTAATCATTCTGGTTGCCCTCCTCTGCACTTTTTCCATTTCCATAATATCCTTCTGGAGATATGGTGACCAGAACTGTAGACAGTACTCCAGATGGGGCCTCACTAGAGATGGGCACAACTTGGCGGAATTCCCGTTTCCGTTCCTCGTTTCCGTTACGGAACGGAAACGGTAACGGGGAATTACTCCGCCAGAACTCGAACTCGAACCGACTAAAGAATAATTGGGTCTGATTTGTCGTGGTCGTTCCTGGCATCGCGGCGATCCCGCGATGCCAAGCGGCACAGAAAAAAGATTTTAAAAGTTAAAAAAAACCCGATTCCCGGGCAAAAAGCAGGTGGAAATATGCCTGCCTGAGTGAGGGCTCAGGGCACCTACCAGAGGGGTGGTTGACCACCCCCCCTCCTGTCCTGGGCTGCTCTGGTGGTGGGGGAAATCCTCGTCGTAGTCGCTCGCAAAGCACCGGACTCGCCGCCGGCCGCCGCAATTCAAGCGGAAGCGGCACAGAAAAAAAGTTTTAAACTCCCCCCCATTCCCGGGCCAAAAAGCAGGCGAAAATATGCCTGCAGTGCAGAGTGCACCTACCAGAGGGGTGGTTTCTGGGGGGGGGTCCCGGCCTCCCCCCCTCTCCTGTCCTTCCTGGGCAGCCGGACTCGAGTCGCCAAACTCGCCATGCCATGCGGTGCAGGCAGGGGATCCAAAATGGGGCGGCGACCGCATATTTTTTTTTTTTGAAATCGTGGTCCAAAAACACACAAGCACCACACAGAAACATGCAAAAATTGCTATTTTAAAACTGCCAGAATTTTTACAGTAGCAGTGGGTTTTTCTTGCAACAAAATGTCTCCTCTTTCCTCTCTCCATTGATTTTATTTTATTTTATTTTATTTTTTACACCTGCGCAATGATGGGCTGGCCATGGGAGTGACCATGCAAATTTTTGGAGCCATTCCACCAATCGCATGGCCACTTGGCCAGGTTGACCACAGAGACTTCTGGGATGTGCCAACCGGGCATAAAAAGCCCACTAACCGTAGCCCGAACCCGAACCCTAATCCTAAGCCTAACCCATACGCCAGTACACTGTCCTTCTAATTGGGTCAGAGAGGCCCCCAGAGGTGCACCCCAATACTCACCCTAACCTCACCCGTAACTAGCCTAACCCTAGCCCTTGCGCTAACCCTGTTGCCTAAGCCAGATCTGTACTTGCATTGCACTATAGCAAGTACAATTCCCTTCTTAGTGAGACACAGTGGGTGCAGAGAGTCTGCCAGTCTGCCACTTGTGGCTCTGGGTGACTCCTGCAGGCTTAGCTCGGCCGGCAGCATGTGTGACATCATGCAAACCATGCCCCTGAGGCCTGACTGAGGCAGGGGGAAGGCACCCCAAAAAGAGGGGTGCCTCTGCCAGTCTGCTGTGTCTCTCCGTGCAACTGAGTATGTAATCATAGCCATATGGCTATGCATGCATGCCCTTTTGCAGCAGGTGAGGAGAGGAGACCCCCATGTATGAGGGGTCTCCAGGAGCCTGCTTTCCCTAGCGGGTGAGGATAGGAGGCACCCACCCCCCAAAAAAGAGGTACCTCCAGCAGCCCGCTACCCCCCCAAACCAGTTTAACGACAAACGAAAAAACAAAAAACGAAACGACAAATTTTTGTGAAGTTTCGCGAAAAACGGAAACGAGCCAACACAGGCTGCCTCCGACACACAACAACTAGAAAACGTCATTTTCCCTAGTCGTGCCCATCTCTAGGACTCACCATAGATTTATAAAGAGGCAAAATGACACTTGACTTATTTTCTATATCCTTCCTAATGATCCCTAGCATTGAGTTCACTTTTTTCACTGCTGCGGCACACCGGGTTGACATCTTCATTGAGCAGTCCATCAGGACACCAAGGTCCCTTTCCTGGTTTGTTGTAGAGATTTCAGAATCCATCAGTTTATAAATGTAATTGGGGGTTTTGCCCCAACGTGCATCACTCTGCACTTACTAAGGTTGAAACCCATTTGCCAGTGGTTTGCCCACTCCCCCATTGTCAAGAGATCCCTCTGGAGCTCTTCACAATCTCTCTCAGTTTTCACTACCCTGTATAATTTAGTGTCATCAGCAAGTTTGGCTACCTTGCTATTTGCTCCTACTTCTAGATCATTTATGAAGAGGTTGAAAAGCAAGGGTCCCAATACTGAACCTTGAGGAACCTCACTATTTATCTCCCTCCACTTGGAGAAGTGTCCATTTAGTGCTACCCTCTGTTTCCTCTCCCTTAGCCAGTTGCTGATCCAGGACAAGACTTGTCTCTTTATGCCATTATTGGCAAGTTTATTCAAGACCCTTTTTTGCGGGATCTTGTCAAAAGACTTCTGAAAGTCCTGTTTAAAAATGTCAACTGGATCTCCCTTATCCACATGCTTGACACTCTCAAAGAATTCCAACAGATTAGTGAGGCATGATTTGCCCTTGCCGAAGCCATGTTGGTTCTCCTTCAGCAGTACCTTCTCTTCTATGTGCCTATTAATTTTATCTTTTAGGATGGTTTCCATCACTTTACATATGTCAAACTGACCGGTAGGTAATTTCCTGGATCACCTCTGGATCCTTATTTGAAGATTGGTGTTACATTTGCTGCCTTCCAGTCATCAGGCACAACACATTCTGGCACCCATTTGTCCCAGAAGGCTAAGACTGAGAAGATAGCTAGAGCATTTTGATAACTATTAGAAACATCTGAGTGTGTAGGAGAGGCAGGCTGAGAGCTGTAAATTGTGTGAAGTGAGATAGTTTGTGGGAGACTATTCATTAAACTGCCTCTTGTTCGTGCCCCTATTTGCTTTGCCAAAACTCCTCAGAGTTATTTATGACCCAACCCATTTGATGCCTTGCTTCTGTCTGTAATTTAACGTGACTCTTAACTGGAACAGGACATCTTGGCTTGACCCACCAACTTGCTCACCCACATTTAAAAAAAAACTATTGACCTTGAGGATACACTTGCAACCCACAAACATAACATAAATAAACCCCTGGGAAACATCTTATTTTTTCTACCAGCTTACTGACTCCTGATGCTGAACGTTTGAGGTTACTATAATCTCCAAACACGCCTACATTGACAAAGATTATTTGTGTGCCTCTTGGGCATGAGATTAATTTGAATGTGAGGGGCATGTGAAAAACTAAAGTGAAAAACAAAAGTTCACCAGAAAGTAACCTGAAGGGGAATGCCTTCTTCCATCCAGTTCCACCTGTCCTGACTGGAAAGAACCAGCAGAGCTTGCTAATTCCTAACAGCATCCCATTCCCTGGGATTTCAGAGGCAAAAACATGAGGCTAAGGGCTGGTCCTTGGGAGGACACAGGACTGGGATCATGCAGAGGACATGGAGGAGTTTGGAAGGAGCAGACCTACCTCAGGCCCAGCTGGTTCCTGAAGCAGGCACAGAGCCTTTTGACATGCACCATGTGGTGAGCAGCCACACAAACCCCTTTTAGTGTTCTTAACAGCCCCCTCTTTTCACTGCCAGCTTTGCTTTTGTTTCCTGACATGGTGCCCATTCAAAGCACATACCAGCACCTTCACACTGGCATAGTTTGTGTGGTTCTTGGTGCTGGGGTGCTGTCCCAGCTGTTACCTTAACACAGCAACCACTGCTTCCTGCACCTCTCTTGGTTTACATCTAAGAAATATGTGCCTGGTGAAATCCATTTTGGCAAGAGCTTTTGGACATTATATCTAATAAACTTTCCTGGTCAAAACCTCCTTGCCATGAACTTTTGGACTTTTGTTTCTCCACACTAGTTGAAGCCTGAAAAAGTGGTGTTTGATTCACAAAACCTCACATATTGGCTGATGATCTATAAAAATACCACCTATTCTTGCATTTGTGTTTGAATTTTGGGGTGTACCACATGGCTTAGTCTGACTTGGTGGCAGGAGGACTTGGGTACAGATGGGTGTGCAGACTTTAAAGCCACCACGGTTACGAAAACCAACCAGTGCTGCTTGCTCTGAGATCTGTCTCCTTCTATGGAGACCCAAGGAAGCACAGCAGTTCCCTGTGTCTTTATCTAGTACCCCGAGACCTGGCAAACTGTTCTGGAAGCAATGCCTTCCCACCTCTTCCATCAATAATTGCTCAATCAGACCGATAGTCTGGAAATGTGTGCTCCAATTGCCAAAACACATCATCACTGTTGGCAAAAGCCTCTTGCTGCCTCGTTTAGCTCAGCGCTGGCTTAGAGCCATCTACTGTTCAACACTGAGTTCAGAGGCACCCTCATTCTCCCTAGGATCAAATGTTCTTAAAAAGTCTTCATGATGTATATGGACACCAGCTTCTGCCCTCCCTCCCATCACTGGATGAAGCAGGTCACTTCGACATACGGGATGCAGGACTGGCCCTAGTTCAAGCATTTGTTTCATTCACTTCCTCTGGCTGCTATCGCAGCCCTACCAGCAGTACTAACAATCCTCTCTTGTTATTTATACTAATTTCTGCAGCAACTTGTCATGTTCTGATCATTCAAAATACAATGTCCTTTTCGGAAATGAGATCCATTCAATTTATTCCCTTTATTATTTATGACATGGTTTTCTTCCTCCATTTCATAGCCTGGGGGCACTGCTTAATGTCCTGGCTTTAAAAAAAAACATTTTTTCAACCTGTTTGTTCTTTTTCAGTATTAATTTTGCAACATCAGGTTCAAGTCACTGAAACTCTCAAGGCCCATAAGAGTTTGGCTGAGGAAAGTGAGAAAGGCGAATGGAGAAGCAGGTGCCATTCACCGATCACACTCAGCCAAGAATGCAGATGCGCAAACACTTGAAAACACTCTCCTTTCAAAATAAAAAAGGGGGAGAAACTGAAGAGGCTCGCTCGGAGTCGGGAAGTGCTTCCCCTTCTTCCTGGCATCATTTGGGTTTTACCAGGGAGATGCGCACGAGAAATTCCTGCATGCAGGATGCCCTGTCATCCTGTAATTGGCTTCTCTGATCTTTCAAGAATAACAGCAAAAAAAGAATGGTTATGGAACCCTTCCAAGATTAATAACCATGCATCTGTTCGTTTAAGGGAGAAGCGGATTTGGGATCAATAGACCGGCACATGTATCTGAAGTGATCGGTGGCACTGAATCAAGCTAACCATGTAATTACAGAAAATGGGCCTTTTTACAAGTCATCTGTGTCTCTGTGCTTCTGCGATGTTTGATTCTGCAGCAGGATTCAAAGTGTTCCAAAGTGCACATTTCAACAGTATATCCCCTCCGCTCTTTTCAACCCACTTGTAAGCTGGAAAACAAAAAGGAAAGGAAGATATGCAGACATTAATATCATATTCAAGAGACACTTTATAAAAATGTAAGCACTGAGGTAGGTCTGCATGGGGAATTATCCCCTACTACAGTGGTGTCCAAACTTTGGCCCTCCAGATGTTTTGGACCACAACTCCCACAATCCTTTGTCATTGGCAATCTAGGCTGGAATTCTGGGAGTTGTGACCCAAAACATCTTGAGGACCGAAGTTTGGACAGGCCTGCCCTATTAGCATAGTCTCCTTTTACTAGAAAGGGAGGCCTGTCAATAAACAAATAATTAATCCAGATCCTGCTTTGTTGGAACAATTGTGTACTACTGATTGGTTGCTGTTTCCATATCTGAAGACCTGATCTGGAACTTTAAAACCTTATTATTTTAGAGAGGGAGAGATTTTTAAAAACCAGTGATGTTCCATCCTGGGAATATACTTGGTGTTTTAGTCCAAAAAATCTGGAAGTTGAGTCATAGCAACTGGACTTCTTTTTCTTGACTGAAATGTTTCACTGTTCATCCAAACAGCTTTGTCAGCAGGACCGGCACGTCCATTAAGGCGAACTAGGCAGTTGCCTAGGGCGCCAAAATGGAGAGGGGGCGCTGGCCAGCCTGCTGCCCCCACCCGCCAACCCCCTGCCGCTGGCCACCGCTGTCCATCCCCCTGCCGCCCGTCGCCATCCGCCATCCACCTGCCGCCCTCCACACCCAACGCCGCCCACCCCCATGTCCGTCGCCGTCTGCCCCCATGCCCATCACCGTCCCCCGTCATCCGCCAGCCCCCTGCCACCCCGCCCCTGCCAGCCCCCGCCTCCTGCCGCCCACCCACCACCCCTTGCCTAGGGCGCAAAAAAACCTAGCACTGGCCCTGTTTGTCAGTCTGAGGAAAGCTAGTTGCGAGTCCTCCATTTTATACCTCAGTTTGACCTCTTGTCACCCTGGTCTGAAATAGATTCATAAGATGAACAATGGCCTGAATAGGTTCGTTAGGTAGACAACAGTCTCAATAGCCTTAAGGTGAACAATGACCTAAAGTGCTGAGACCTATAAAGTATGGGTCGTTAGCTATGGCCTTGGTGGTGAAGGAGTGAAGTATTTTTGATTTGTCTATGTATTGTTGAAATCACAGCTTAAATGGCAGTTAGACTGTGCCTGAGACCCCCAGTCTCTTGAGAAAGGGGTTCTCAATGCTCACATGAATGGCTTCAGTCTCAGGCTGATCTATTGTTCTTCTGGGTGGGCACACTGCTTTGTTGAAGGCTTACTTTGCATATCTACAGGCCTTAAGTGCTGTCTTCAGGTTCCTGTCTTCCTTCTTCTTGGCTTCTGTGGAGGTGGGAATGCTCTCTGCTCTTTGGTTTAGGGCGCCAATGACTCCTAATTTGTGTTGTAATTCATGGACAGAGGGGACTTCTACAGACAAAAGTATGGTTGTGCCATGGGTTCCACAGTGTCACAATTGTTCTGACCCTATACATGGAAGAAGTGGAGAAGAAGGCATTCAACACCTTCCCAGGGACAACACCATCCCACTGGTTCAGGTATGTAGGTGATACCTGGGTGAAAATCAAGACTCGGGAAGTATAGGCCTTTACAGACCACATCAATGTGGTGGACCCTAATATTAAGTTTACTAGGGAAGACACCCAAGAAAACAGGCTGGCTTTCCTGGATTGTGCAGTCATCTTCAGACCTGACCGTGGCCTGGGAGTAGCACTTTACAGGAAACCCACCCACAGAGATCAGTACTTGTTTGACTCCCACCATCCATTACAAGACAAATTAGGAGTCATCAGGATATTTTTTTTAACAAAAGCACCAACCAGTCCACAGGTCAGCTGGTCAGTGCTAGGGAAAAAAATATTTTTAAAAGCGCCGACCAGCCCTCAGGTCAGCTGGTTAGTGCTAGGGAGAAAAAAAAATAAGAATATTTTATTTAAAAAAATAAAAGCACCAACCAGCCCGCAGGCCAGCTGGTTGGTGCTAGGGGAAAAAATAAAAAATAATAATAAAATAATTTTTTTAAAAGTGCCGACCAGCCCGCAGGCCACCTAGTTGGCGTTTGAGGGGGAATAAAAATTTTAAAAAAGTGCCGACCAGCCCGCAGGCCAGCTGGTCGGTGCTAGGGAAATTGTTTTTTTTTTAAGAAGCAAAATGCAGCAAAACAAAGAACAAAATGATTTTTTTTAAAAAATATTTCGTTCAAAATGAAACAAAATAAAAATAAACAAAAATGAAACAAAACACCATTTTGGTGTTTTGTGCCCATCTCTACTGAGAATCTTCACAGATATAGTCCAAAAAATGAACTTTTCCCATTTTTAAAGAATGTAGACCTCTTGGAGAAAGGGGACAGATAATTTTTCTTAGAAGCACTCTTTATAATTTGCATGTGTTGTGGTGATAAATCTTGTTATTGAAAATACTAGCGTTGGTAGCAGGCTCATGGTTGACTGAGCCTTCCATCCTTCTGAGGTCAGTAAAATGAATACCCAGCTTGCTTGGGGAACAATGTGTAGCCTGCATGTTGTTGTTGTTCAGTCGTTCAATCGTGTCCGACTCTTCGTGACCCCATGGACCAGAGCTCGCCAGGCCTTCCTATCTTCCACTGCCTCCCGGAGTTTTGTCAAATCCATATTGGTTGCATCGATGACACCGTCCAACCATCTCATTCTCTGCCGTCGTAGATCTCACATTCCAGGTTCCTATGCAGTATATTTCTTTGCAACATTGGGCTTTGCTTTCTCTTCCAGGCACGTCTGCAGCTGAGCGTCCTTTCGGCTTTGGCCCAGCCACTTCATTAGCTCTGGAGCTACTTGTACTTGTCCTCCGCTCTTCCTCAGTAGCATGTTGGACGCCTTCCGACCTGAGGGGCTCATCTTCCAGTGTCATATCTTTTAGCCTTTTGTTTCTGTCCATGGAATTTTCTTGGCAGGGATACTGGGGTGGCTTGCCAGTTCCTACCCCAGGAAGTCTTATTACAGGCCTCATTGTCACCAGTGTAATTAGCCTTACAATGATGAAAGCACAGTTCAGCCTGTTTGATTTTGTAGCCTCACTGATCAACTGGGACACAAAAGTAGAAATGTGCCCCATTTATAAGATATTCCAGACTGAGGCAAGTAGCCTGTATACTATAATTAAACTGTAAACCATCCAGAGACTACTTGAAGTAGTATGGGGCAGTATATAAGCAGAACACTTTGCTTTTTGCTTTTTTAAAAATTTAAAGGTTTCATTAGTATATATGGTGTGGACCTTGAGTACAACAAAACATTCACTACTACAATGTGGTATAATATAATCTATATGGGATTAGATGTGTGTGTGTGTGTGTGTGTGTGTGTGTGTGTGTGTGTGTGTGTGTGTGTGTGTGTGTGTGTGTGTGTGTGTGTGTGTGTGATGTCAACTTCTTTCCATCCCGGACATGAAGGGATTCACAGATTTTGAGAAAATTCTTCAAAAATGAATGAAAACAAAATTCTTCTGCATCTGCACTGGTCAAATTCAAAAGGTATAATACATATCCTAAGGTCTATGTAGTTTCACTTTTCCATGTACATGTGACCAGCCAGTAAGAAAGAAAATATGGGTAACTCTCCTTCAACACTGATATGGTTAACTACACTAGTATTCAAGGCCAGACTTCATGTTTTAATTTCTTTTCAATGATTAGACATGTTGCAAAACAATAGATTCATCTTGTATCACGTAGAAATTCCATGCAGTTCTGAGAATTACATAAAAATAAATCATTTAAAGTTTTAAGTTAAAAAAAACCTCCAAGATTTCAACGCGTTAAACACACTTAGCTCTGCACCTGGATAGAGACAATCTGTCCATTTCAGTTCATCTCTCTTTTGATTTTTGTTTTTTATTTGTCTTTCATTTTTGTTTTTGTTTTTGTTTCTTTTTCTTTTCTTTTCTTTTTCATTCTTTTCTCTCTCTCTCTTTGAGGGATGAAATGTTTAGCCTATTTTTATAAAAATGAACCAAAAATGAACTGTCCATCCATTTAAAGCATCTGGCTTTGTAAAGTCATTAAATAATCTGAAGCCTCATGTTTTTTAACATTGCTCAGAGGTGTTCTCCTGGCAGTTCTGAACATATAACACAGAAATGCTGTTTTTAATTGCATCTCTATGTTGTAGGGCAGGATAGCTACTGAGATAGGCATCTCGGTATCTTGCCATGGACTACTGAGCCACATTGTCCTCAAAGGGGTCTTTTGCGTCAGCCTGCCTGCCATTTTGTGCTTGTTTTGTGTGGTTCTCTATAGAAAAGGAAATGATGCTAGCTCAACAGAGAGACATTTTGTCAACAGGTGGAGACATGATATGAGCAAAATACCCTATTAGTCTCTTGAGCTTGAGCTGGAAGTCGAAACTCTTGGACACCTGGGAGCCCTTCATACCATATTGCTATATTGAAATGGCCCATCTTAGCCCAGATCCTGCCAGCTGCCATATTTTCATTCATAGTGCTAGTCATGACTTGTTTAAACAATTCATTTGTTTATGAGGCCTGACTTGTTTATAAACACTATCAGGTCCTTGCTGGATCACTTTTCTGTCTGATGGGCTGTGTTGAGCCAAGTACTTCAAGAATGTGATACTTCATGTGGCTTTTTAAAAGGATATATATGCTTAAGGATATTTTTCTTGTATGTGAGAATGAGGAACTGCAATGCTCTTCTCCTCATAAGTATTTCCACATGCTCCCAGTACGTGTGTTGAGGATGAGAGTGAAGTTTTGCACAAAAAATGTCAAATTGTGTACATTTACATAAATTGCACAAATTCTGTTATTTGCCTCTAAGGCCTCGGTCACATGGCTATTAAATGCACATCATATTTTGATGCATACTAAAATCACGGGCGATCACGTGGCATTTGTTGATCTGCTTTTCTTCGTCATGCTCACAAATATATATATAAAAAAGTGATGTGCTTGTCGATTACCAGCATGTCGGCTTTCGAGTATTACTGCAAGAGTTCATGCGAAAGTTTGAGAACGTACCAGAGCGCCTTTATAATAACTCCTTTGTTTTTCTCTCATCTCTCACTTCCTTTCCCATTGGTCATTGTACCACGTAATTTGCAGCTTGTAGAAGTGCTCAGTTACCGAAATGCCAGCAGTTGATTAAAATAGGACAGCAGAAAGAGGCAGAAAAAGGGGTTGAAATGGTGCAAATTTTCACCAGTCACACTGCAATTGCTGTGGTAAAAATGTCCATCATTAAGAGGAGTAATTTGATCAAACCCCTAGTGGTGGAATAGGATGGTGCAGTTAAAGTGTGCTTCTGGGGGCGTGATGAGCTGGAGTGCCAAAATGCTACGCCTTGGAGTGGAGGCCCGATCTTTTGCTGTGCAGTCATTCGCAACAAACACAGCACCAAAACGGTCTTGTGACCGGGGCCTAAGTAGGGCAACAACAACTTTGCTTCAATGCTTGAAAATGAATAGGCACACACTTGCATGTGTTCTTTGCATTTTCATCATCAGTCAGGCAGTCCTTTTGTGCTCTGTGCGTGCGCCTGCACAAATGCACAAAAGGAAATGACAATAAGTATACTTCTTACAAATTACAGAGACCTTAGGAGAAAGGAGAAACTCTGCAACACACTTTTGATCATAGGTAATGAGTCTTGCTGGGTTTTAAAAGTTCTCATTGAGATGCCCCACCATGTTGAGGCAGAACAAAGAGTGAAGAACAAGGAAATAATCAGGCGTTCCTTCCATCCTTAGCTGCATTATTCACTTCTACCCAATCCCAAACCCCAAATGGAGAAAGAGGTTAGGGATTGTTCCTCTCTGTGTGTGCAGCAGTGACTTGGGGTATCACCATGCTTTAGTAGCCAAGTCTTAGGACTGGCCCAAGACATTTTGCTACCTGAGCAGCAAAAAGGTCCCTCTGTCTCATCCAAGCCAAGGTACAGTATCTGAAATCAGTCACATTACTTTGGTGCATGAAGCAGAGCATCATTTAAGCCTTTCTTTGGCAGTAAAATAATAAAAACTAACCTTTTATTGCCACTTCATAATACCATATTACAAAATAAAATCTGCTACATGAGACCGCCACTTTACTAAATGGTAAAGCTGGCCCTGCCCATACATTTAAGATAGGGACAGGTACAGGGTTTCACTTGTGTGCTATAGTGCTTAAAGTATTCTCTGAGTGGCTTACAATTTATTTATGTAGGATACACATTGTTTTCCCCACCCCCAGCAAGCTGGGTTCTCATTTTACCAACCTTGAAAGGATAGAAGGTCGAGTCAACCATGGGATGGCTGCCTGAGATTGAACCCCAGGCTGTGAGCACAGTTTTAGCTGCAGTACAGCAGTTTAACCACTGAGGCAGGAGGCTAAGTAATAAGGGCTGGTTAGGTGCCCAAGAAAACCCAGTGAACAAGGAAAGCCTAACGATATAAGAAAGACATCTGCTTACTAACCCCAGCAAAATGCACTCATTTGATCAACTGCTGAGTTAACAGATGTGTGTACGCCATTGATTCTATGGCCCTACTTTAATTGGGATTATTATTTGGAGTTAGTTCCATAACAGCTAACATTTCAATCATGGTTCATCCCAATGACTATTTCATTACTGAAGAAGCATTTGCTTTTATTTAGTGTGGAAGTTTTCAAGTTTCAGCTCTTGGCACACCTCTTAGCATGGCAGCTGTCACAAGCCAAAATGAATGATCATGTATTTATTGAGCCTTAAACTCAATAGGATTGCCAAATTGCAATTTGGCTGGAATGTTATGTTTTTGCTCCATTTCTGTTGCAAAAAGAAAGAAAGAAAGAAAGAAAGAAAATGTGGAGAGCAGTAGTAGATTGGAAGAGATGACCTTTTGGATGAACGGAAGAAAGATGCCACAGTATATGACTTGGCTGCATCATCTCTTACCATATCACAGTGGAATCTTCTGTATGAAATCTATTAATATCCTTCCCATTGCCTTTTTCTTTTCTCTTTCTTTCGTTATTGGAACGGTAACCTTCTGGCTCCTGAACATTAGACTTTCAACATGTTACCAGCATTTTATTTAATTTTTAACCATCTGTGTTGTGCACCAGATTTTGTGAAGGGTCCCCACCCCCCGCAGCAACTCCATAAATGAAAGCAAGGCTTACTCAAATTGAGTAATCTGTTTTCAGATTAGCACCCAACTAATTTGGAACTAACTTGTAGTTCTTCACACATTGGCCCAAGAACACAGCATGCTGACATTTACCCTGCAAATGCCATGATATGCAATAGGAAAGGGCAACCTTTCATTTATTTTATAAAGATGGTTTTTCTAAATTATGTCCCCATGGCTCCAAACTTTTAACACTTAAAAAAAGCAAAAATTAAACACAAGAAGCTACTCTTTGTGCTAAGGCAAGACTGCCCATGCCTTGCTTTGAACCAAAATGGCCATTTCCAAGATGGAAGCTACACACAGCTCCTGGACTACATGGCCCACCCCTAAGGCAAAGGAGGCTTATTTTTTTTTTGACAACCCCAGGCTGTATGGCAGAATATGGATGGAGGTATTCATTGAATTCACATACCACCATCAAGTCTTAATCCTTCTCCTTAAATCCTTCATACCTAGAATGTTTTTCTCTTCTCTTCTCTTCTCTTCTCTTCTCTTCTCTTCTCTTCTCTTCTCTTCTCTTGTGCAGAACATGTTTACTTGCAGTTAGTTCTGCTTTTGAGTGACTTCCCCAATGAGACCATCATAACAGGTTTTCAGATTGTTGTTGTAGTAGCTGATTCAGCACTTCAAGCTGTGCCAAATTACCTTGTGTACAGACAGCCTTTTCCAAGGCTGTTACCGCCTAAGGCAAAACCCTACTACATTCTTCTTGAGTTAGTAGGGTCTGGATTTCACATAAAGTGCTTTACTGAAGGAAGGAGCACATAACCTGCCAAGATTTGCTTTGGCCTTTTCTTTTCCTGGCCACTTAAAAGTGAAGCTTTCGTATGTGGCTTAAAGCTTGTCTAGAACACAGTATTCAAAGAAGGGAAAGCCTTCCCAGCAGGGTGTCAGGTGACACTACTTATTTCCAATACACCAGTATGTCAAAGCAGTCATTTACATGATATCTGAGAATCTGGGGCTCTCAGTTGACTTTTAGTTCTTGGGCTGAGCCAAAAAAATAGTCTGTTGTTTTATGTGAAATTTTCAGCAGCACCAACTACCTCCAACCCCACCCTGATGATGTTCAGTAGTTGTTTTCAAACTGCTTAGGAAGAATGCTTTTGACTTAGAATAGGTTCATCTGATCTACTGGAGTGGTCTTATGACATTAACAGTAAGATTCCTCATTGGCCTCCATAAAACAAAACTAATCCAAAAAAAGAATTTCTTGTCTCCAAATGAACTGTGCTCATCCTGTATAATGTCTGCTCATAGCCAAACTTGATGGATTCTATCATGTTGTTTTATGTCATTTTGCCATCACATTGACTGCAACTCTGCACACATTGGCCCAAATCCAATTGTTAATCTGAACTAGATAGAATGAATCTTCTAAGAAAATAGAATTTTTCTGTTTTACCAGATTTCTATTAATTCAATTTGTCTAGTCTGGCTGGGATTAACTTTTGGGCATGCTCCATACTGAAAGATGGATTAGTAACTACTCTGAAACTCTGTGAATTAGGGTGCAAACTCAGCTGGGTCCTACCTTTAGGCACAGTAGGACCACTATAATATCAGGATCATTATCCAAGGTTTCACTTATATGCTATCTGAAAATATTAAACATATAAAATGAAATACATATTTTCATGATGTATTTACCAGAACTGGCCACTAGAAAGAGCTGGAAACTGTACTATGAAATCCTGTGGTTGAAGGTTCTAATAATACATGGTAAAAATGTTTTTTTTCTGTTTTTCCCCTTTTATCGTGTTATGTATAGCATTTGTTATTATCCATAGTTTTAAGCATCCACAGAGAAGATTGGAAGCAATCCCCCACAGATATGGGGGGGGGGGTCCTACTTTATTCTGGAATTTTCTGTTGAAAAGGAACATCCTTCAAAAGGGATGTCCCCCCTAGAGAGCATTGTAGCAGTCTAGCCAGGAAATCATTGGTACCTGCACCAACATCCCGAGGGAGCCCTCAGCAAGGTATGGGCAGAGTTGGGAGATCAGTCTAAGCTGGTTGAAGGCCAATCTGGATATAGCTGCAATCTGAGAGTCCCAAGAAAGAGCAAGGCCCAGACGAATGCTCAGGTTGGAAACCTGATCCTTAAATAGGAAGGTATCTGATCTAGGGATACCCCACCTCCAGCCTTTCAGAGCCCCCCCCCAGAACAAAAACTCTATCTTGGCTGGGTTCAGTTTGAGCCTGTTTGCCTTAGTCCATTCCAATACCAAGGTCAGGCATTGCTCAAATACCTAGATGGCCTCCACTGCAGAACTGGTAAAGGAGAGACATAGTTGTGTGACATCAGTGTACTGATGACACCTTACTCTAACTCTCCTCATGAGCATCCCCAGTGGCTTCAGATAGTTACAGTTTTAGTTCAAAGGCATAGACAGGTAATTGGTTAGCATGAGTTACAATTCTTAACTTTCTTAGTTCTCAAAAACAACTAATGTATTTTCAGTAAATGTTGTTTGAAAAACGTGACTTGAATTCCATGGAACTCTGTCTGATGATACAAAACTTCCATACCTTACGTCTACTTCACTGTCACCATAGCACCCACAATAGAGCATTATTTACTGAGATGACATCCCATAGCTGGTGGTTGGGAGAGAATGTGGCAAAGGAATGAAATAATTCTTGGTGTAAACTAATTAAACCTTCATTGCTAGAAAACCAAATTAATTATAAGTAACATTTTTGTAACTAGTTACTCCCATACACTGTCTATCTTGCCCATATTGACCCAGCCACACAAACCAGTAAAAGGTTTCCCACAACAACATCCCAGAGACCAACTGGGAACAGGCCCTCGAGAATGGCGCAGGCGCACTCACTTAGGGTGGCCACAACCAGGGAGGCGTGGAAATCGCTCATGCGTAACCGCGCCTTCTCTGTGGTGGGCCCCACATTGCAGAATCATCTCCCCAGTGAGCTGCACCTAGCACAGTCCCTGCCCGCCTTTAAAAAGGCCTTGAAAACATACCTTTTTAAGGAGGCATTTGGCAACCTTTTCACTTAAGTTTTTTTTTTCCTTGCCGCCTGCGTTAGCTCTTCTGAGGGTACTGTCCCTCCCCATTTTAATTGTAATCTGCTTTTGTTTTCTCATTTCTTTTGTAGTTTTGTTTTATTGTTAGCCACCCAGAGTTCCGTTTCGGAAGATGGGCGGGATATAAGTGTAACAAATAAATAAATAATAAATAAATAAATATGAACTAGACAGTATGCACAGGCATAGTGTAGTGCTACATTGTGCACACATGGTGCTGCCTTATACTGAGTGGAGTCAATGGTCAACCTCACCCTGTATTGCCCATTAGGCAAGCTCTCTCAAAAGTTCTCTACGTTCTCAGGTGAAGGAAGACTTTTGACCATAACAGAGATGCCAGGGAAATTGGGTGGGTACACTTTTGTCATATTTATTGCTGAGTAATGGCGCATCTCCAAAAATTGGGTGAACTAATAATCCTTTGCACTGATCTGCCTGTTGCCTCATTCTGTCATTTTCAACCATGTCTCTCCCTCCTTCCCATTCTTCCATTTATTAGGTTGATTACTCAGCCCTGCTGCTTGTAACTGTCATCCAGTTCATTGTATCCATCCAATTATTATTACATGGAAAGGGTGTGTATCTTACCCCCCCCAAGCATATTATGAGCACTCTTTGCCCAAATAACTCTGACCTTTGAATAGTAAGACTCCAACTCAAGCGGCAACTGGGGTGTGCGTCAACAATAAAAAGCAGAACAGAATATTAAAAGTTTGATCATGGGTTGTTATTTTCATTTTTTTGTTTCAGATTTAAATGGCTTTATTACATTTGGCAACAGCTCGAATGCAGCTGACAACACAGCAAAGTACTAACTACACGGCAGTGCCTTTGTTCTTTCTGGGCAGGGATTCGCTTTTGATCAATGTTTCCCAATTTGTTCCACTGGTGGGGGGGATCAATTGTCACACATTTGTTACACCCACTCCTATTTGTACAAGGAATATTTATTCAAATAATGTTTTGCCTAGCATTTGTTTGGAAGGTGCCCTTTCTAGAGAGTAGCCCAACTCCTACATGATGCTGGGCCAGGATTTGTTCAGCTTAACTTTGCCCTGTTTGTACATTCAGTCCCAACATGGCTACATGGGATCTACAAACTATGATTTGCTTAGAAACAGCAGACCAGGATCAGCACCAATTGTGCTTTGTCCTAACTTGGTGTCATTGTGCCATGTCACTTTTGCTACCCCTTGCTTTAAAATCTAGAGCAGTCATGGCGAACCTATGGCACGGGTGCCAAAGGTGGCACTTGGAGCCCTTTCTGTGGGCACTTGACATTGCCCCTTCATAGCCACCTGTATGCAGGTTAAATTGCTGTATTGCCACTTTGCAAAAAAAATAATGGGTTGTGAATTGCAGTTTGGGCACTCGGTCTCTAAAAGGTTCGCCATCACTGCCCTAGAGTATTGGCTCACCTGGAGGTAAGAAATCTTATGAGCCCCAAACATTCCTTGTTCTGTGTCTCATGAAGTCAAGCTGGACTGAATCAAAGAAAAATAAAGAATGTAACAATGTAATATTCTTTGGGTCTGAACTGCTAGGGTCCAACAAACCAGTTCAGAGGGCAATCCTGCACTTCGGATACCTCCTGATTGAGTATGTTGTGGCCCAACAATAGGTTATGAATGTAAATGATGATGATGATGATGATGATGATGATGATGATGATGATGATGATGATGATGATTGATGATGATGATGATGATGATCATTCATTTATTCACCAACTCATTGCACAGCTTTGAAAAAATTTGTAAAGTCAATTTTCTTGCCCTCTAATTGACATGCATTGGAAAATCAACACCACTGTATTTGCTTCTCTTTTTACTAGACAAAATTTTGAAGTCAACATTCTCCCCTTTCTAGACTGCCTGTGTGCTATTCAGATGTAGTGAATTGACCCCACTCCCAATTAGGATGATTTTTACTCTACATCCTAATCTCATTTAGTAATACTAATATCCTCAATATTACTAATCAGTGCTGACAATAATGTGTTGATAAGAATCAGTGATCAATAATTAGATCTTCTCCGTGGGAAGGGGCGGGGGTAAAACACCAGGAACTGCTACAATGATGGGTTAGTCACTTGTTAATGCCATGATCAAACGTGTTTAATTATGACCTCTAGATAAAAGGGAATGCCACTGAAAACCACAGCATCATCAAAAACGCCGTCTTCTCTGTCACTGTCTGTCTGATGAGATGCCATGATTCAGAACAGCCCAGGGAAATCAGTGCGTTCTCCACTAATCCTTGCAAAGTTCCAGGTGAGTGCAATTCCCCTACTGTTTGCTGTTTTGCATCTCTATGTATAGCACACAGAGATACCTCCACCCACCCCATGGCCTCCCCCCCCTCCTTATCTGCAGCTTAAGGTGATTTACACTGTGCAGTGTGACTCCTCACAGAGGTGGCTGTTATCAGGCAAGAGAAGGCTTAGGGAAATCTGATCCACTACTATGTTAAATCCTCTCAGGGAGACTACTATAAGGGCTTTGTTTTCTTGTTTTGATAAAGAAGAGAAAGAAAACAAGCTGCAGTTTCCCGATTTACTGGTGCTTCCTCTGATACCTGTGCAATTGCAGTTCAAAGCAGTTTCCTTAATTACAACCACCACCCCAACTATCTTTTTAAGAAACTTTTAAAGGAAAGCAACAAGGATTTAAAATGCATACCGGTAATCCACCTTCAAGAATTTCTCTTCTGTTCATCAAAGAAAGAAAGAAAGAAAGAAAGAAAGAAAGAAAGAAAGAAAGAAAGAAAGAAAGAAAGAAAGAAAGAATTTTAACAATGTACATTGGGTCAATGAATACCAAAACTCCAAAAAGTAATTGCAATTAATCATACAGTACATGGCTCCCAGGGCTTCTTTGGGGTTCCCCGTGGTTCGAATTCTTGAGTAATGTACAGTAGTGTTAAATGCTTTTTAAATATTTTCCAGGTGCTAATACTGTGTTGCTAGTTGGATAGAGAAGCAATCCGTGTGGCCTTGGGCAAGCTACACAGTGGCAGGAAACACCCAGAAGGAAGAAGCGGTAACTTGCTTCTGAATACTCTCTGTCCGGAAGAGCCTAGAAAGGGTCGCCCTAAATTGGAATTAAATATTTATTGATGTTTGCTAATGCTAAAAATGTGGTGCATTAAAGTAAAAGGTAAAGGTTCCCCTGCACTTGCGTGCTAGTTGTGTTCGACTCTCTGGGCGGTGCTCATCTCCGTATTCAAGCCGAATGGCCAGTGTTGTTAAAGTCCATGGCCATGTGGCCAGCATGGCTGCAAGGAAACACTGTTTTATCAGCCCGCTTTTTACAGCGGTACCTATTTATCTACTTGCATTTGCATGCTTTCGAACTGCTAGGTCGGCAGGAGCTGGGGTTGTCAGCGGGAGCTCGCTCCGCTGCGTGGCACCCGGGATTCGAACTGCTGAGCTGCCAACCTTGCAGCTGACAGCTGACAGTGCTCTAGCTCCAAATGTGGTGCATTATTTGGTTCTTATCCTTTTCTGCATTTAACCACCCATGTTCTGTCCACATTTATCACATTTAACTGCCCATATTCCCCCACCCCCATACACACCCGCACCGCTCTGTGTATCTGTATGGATGGCTACATGGTCCTTACCCCCACTTTAAAAAAAATAAACTCAATTACATAAAGAATAAATTTGAAAATGTAATTCCCAATTAGCAGTGATACAGACCAGTCCAGCACGACTGCCTCATTCCATAGATCTGGGCTTCAAACTAGAATCTTCTGGAGAACCACCTCAAGCTAATTATGCTTGAGTAAGGATTTAAACGCTCTTTTCGCTCAGGTCCAAGTGTATCACTTTGATGCCTACATCACTAAATTTACTAGTTTAAAAGCCACATCAAATGTCAGCAGGCCAGACCCAGTAGAAGAGCCCAGAAAAGGCTCATAAGAACATAAGAACATAAGAAGAGCCATGCTGGATCAGGCCAAAGGCCCATCTAGTCCAGCTTCCTGTATCTCACAGCGGCCCCAACAGATGCGTTTGGGAGCGCATGAGACTAGATATCTGTCTCCTGATACCACTCCCCTGCATCTGGCCCTTGAAGTACCCTGGTTTAAAGCCTAGAGATTACACATCTCCATCATGGTTTGTAACCCGTGATGGACTTTTCCTCTAGGAATCTGTCCAATCCCCTTTTGAAGGCATCCAGGCCAGATGCCATCACCACATCCTGTGGCAGGGAGTTCCATAGACTTACAACGCGCTGGGTGAAAAAATATTTTCTTTTGTCAGTTCTTACTCTCCCAGCACTCAATTTGAGTGTATGTCCCCTAGTTCTGGTATTTTGAGAGAGGGAGAAGAGCTTCCCTCTATCCACTTTACTCATACCCTGCATTATTTTGTATGTCTCAATCATATCCCCCCTCAAGCGCCTTTTTTCCAGACTAAAGAGGCCCAATTGTTTTAGCCTTTCTTCATAAGGGAGGTGCCCCAGCCCAGTAATCATTTTAGTCGCTCTCTTCTGCACCTTTTCCAGTTCCACCATGTCTTTCTTGAGATGCGGTGACCAAAATTGTACACAATACTCCAGGTGGGGCCTTACTATTGTTTTGTATAATGACATTATAATGTTGGCTGTTTTATTTTCAATCCCCTTTTTGATAATCCCTAGCATGGAATTGGCCTTCTTCACTGCTGCCACACATTGGGGAGACACCTTCATGGAGCTGTCCACCAACACACCAAGATCTCTTTCCTGATCCGTCACGGATAACTCAGAGCCCATGAGTTGATAGATGAAGTTTGGATTTTTTGCCCCAATATGCATTACTTTACATTTGGTTACATTAAAACGCATTTGCCATTTCTCAGCCCACTCCCCCAGTTTGGAGAGATCCTTCTGGAGCTCTTCACAATCTTCTCTGGTTTTTACCACACGGAAAAGTTTTGTGTCATCTGCAAACTTGGCCACCTCACTGTTTATCCCTGTCTCCAGGTCATTTATGAACAGATTGAAAAGCACCGGTCCCAGGACCGAGCCCTGGGGCACACCGCTTTTTACTTCTCTCCATTGTGAAAATTTCCCATTGACACCTACTCTTTGTTTCCGGGATCTCAACCAGTTCTCAATCCATAAGAGGACCTGCCCTCTTATCCCCTGACTATGCAATTTTCTCAGCAGCCTTTGGTGAGGGACTGTGTCAAAAGCCTTTTGAAAATCCAGATAGACTATATCCACCGGTTCACCCAAATCCACGTGCCTGTTGACCTTTTCAAAAAATTCTAAAAGGTTTGTAAGACAAGATTTACCCTTACAGAAGCCATGCTGATTTTCTCTCAGCAAGGTTTGTTCTTTTATGTGTTTTAAGATTTTCTCTTGGATGAGGCCTTCCACCATCTTCCCTGGGACAGATGTAAGGCTAACCGGCCTGTAGTTTCCTGGGTCCCCCTCCTTCCTTTTTAAAAATTGGTGTGACATCCGCTATCCTCCAGTCCTCCGGCACTGTGGCCGTTTGAAGAGACAAGTTGCATATTACCGTTAAGAGATCTGCAATTTCATTTCTCAGTTCCCTAATAACCCTTGGGTGGATGCCATCTGGGCCCGGTGACTTGTTAATCCTCAATTTATCAATTAGTCCTAAAACCTCCTCTCTTTTAACCTGTATTTGATTTAATTCTTTAGTCAAGAGGGGCGGCTCAGGCAGCGGAATCCGCTCAAGGTCCTCTGTTGTGAAGACAGACGCAAAGAACTCGTTCAATTTCTCTGCAATGTCCAAGTCCTCCTTAACCTCCCCTTTTCCTCCCTCACCATCCAGAGGCCCAATTGGTTCTCTGGCAGGTTTTCTACTTCTAACATATTTAAAGAAGCTTTTATTATTACCCTTTATATTGCTAGCCATGCGTTCCTCAAAGTCTTTCTTTGCCTCCCTTATCATCTTTTTACATTTCTTTTGCCAGAGTTTGTGTTCCTTTTTATTTTCCTCATTTGGGGAGGATTTCCATTTACAGAAGGACCTCTCCTTGTGCTTTAGAGCCTCTCTAACTCCACTCGTTAACCATGCCGGTGTCCTCTTGGACTTAAATGAGCTCTTCTTTCTTTGTGGTATGCACTTGTGCTGGGCCTCTATTATTGTTGTTTTAAACAGGCTCCATGCACTCTGAAGAGATTGGATTCTTCTAACCCTCCCCTTCAGTTTCTCTCTAACTAGTTTCCTCATCTGAGGGAAGTTTGCCCTTCGAAAATCAAGGGTTTTTATGTCTGATTTGGTTGACACTCTTCCTCCGACATGCATGGCAAAGGTAATTGCAGCATGGTCACTGTTCCCCAGAGGCTCAGTGACATTCACATCCCTGACGAGGTCCTGAGTATCACACAATATTAGATCTAGAGTTGCCTGTTCTCGGGTGGGCTCCATGACAAGTTGCTCTAAGGCACAGTCATTCAGCAAGTCGAGAAACCCAGTTTCTCTTTCTTGCCCGGAGTTCGCATTGGCCCAGTCAATGTGGGGATAATTAAAGTCCCCCATGATTACTATCCTATCCCTCTTAGCCACCTCCATGATTTCTCTCCTCATTTCAAGGTCCCCCTCAAGTTTTTGATCTGGTGGACGATAGAATACTCCAACGATCACATCACTCTTTGGACCTGGTAGTTTAACCCACAGTGATTCTATGGCGGAGTCAGACCCTCTGTCAATCTCCATTCTGCTGGATTTTATGCCTTCTTTGACATAGATGGCCACTCCTCCTCCAACCCGCCCCTTTCTATCCCTTCTATAGAGTTTATAGCCTGGGATTGCTGTGTCCCACTGGTTCTCCACATTCCACCAGGTTTCTGTTATGGCTATTATATCAATGTTATCTCTAGCTGCCAGATGTTCAAGTTCTCCCATCTTTGCTCGGAGGCTTCGAGCATTGGCGTAGAAGCACTTGTACAGTGGGTCCCGCAACAGCTGCTGCCTTGTTCTTCTCCCCCCACAGCTTTTATTTTCAGTAGACGAAAATTTTTCAGTAGGCTCCTTCAGTAATCTTCCCCCCCACACACACACACATACGTACACATACACACAAACATTATCTTTAGAACCACATCTTATTTTCACCAGCATGAAAAAAGGTAATTGCAAAGTTGTGTATTTGCTTCCAGCATCAGACAAACTCTGCTATCCAAGCTAATATTACACTGTATTATATAAATAATAATAATTGTTGTTTATGGAACAGTAAATAACTAATAAAAATTAATTCACTATTACAGTTTTATCATCATTTTAACTTCTTACAGATCTGTGTCAAGATGTGGCTTCTCTTTCCACAGGCCCGGTGGAGAAAATGTTACACTTAATGGTTTTTTATTTCAGATAAGCATGGGGTGATTAAGAGCAGCATCCAGCATTTGGAGGGACAATCCTCATTCTCCATGCAGGTCCTGATCATAAAGAAATGGTGATTTTAACAACCACACTCTGGAGGAAATTGAAAATTAAAGCTTGCCTTGCCACCTTCTTCCACTCCAAGTGTATTCTCATATTCCATACCTATATAACAACGAGGTACAAAAGTGTCCTCATCTAGCAATTGAATTTAGGCACTGTTCACCCAATGCTTTTTTCACTTTATAGCAGCTTACATGGGGGAGGGAAGCTCTGGGACTGCTCTCATCTGTGCAGTTTTCCTGTTATAAATCCTTCTAAGGTGCTGTTAGTCCCTCTGGGGACAAAATAAGGGCATAATGCAGGTATTTGAGATGTGTATTTTCCACAGTGGACTAATTGTATTGTCAAGAAATGATACCTGAAATCCACCTGGCTTGCTGCTCAGGTCAAAACTAAAATTCCTTTCAGAAATTTAGTCTGAAAGTTTAGCTTTGGGGGGGGGGAGATTGAGGGCAGATAGGGTAGCACTTTTCAAATACTTGAAAGACTATCATACAGAGGAAGAGAATGATCTATTCTCAATCATCCCAGAGTGCAGGACACACAATACTTGGTTCAAGCTACAGGAAGTGAGCTTTAAGCTGAATATCAGGGAAAACCTAATTATTAGAGCAGTACAACAATGGAACCAGTTACCTCAGGAGGTGGTAACTGGTGAGTGCTCCAACGCTGGATTCATTTAAGAGAAAATTGGATGACCATCTGCTTTGATTTGGACTCCTGCATTGAGTAGGAAGTTGGACTCAGTGGCCAATTCAGTTATTCTGTGATTCTAACCACTGCATATGCACTAAAGGAGAAGCAGGAAGGAAGGAAGGAAGGAAGGAAGGAGGTGCAGTGGTTGAGTTAAACTGGGGCCACAACTTTATTTAAACTTTTAACTCTGAATATTCAGTTTCACAAGGGGGGGGCTGTAATGCCAGGTCTTATCTGAGTCCAAAACCACTTCTTACCTTTGGACCAGGCTTCTCCAAGGCAAGTTCCTAACACTGAGACATGTTGACTGCTGTACAACACATATTCAGCCATCCCAATATACAAAGACCACGTAAGCCTACAGCCCACCCATACCTCATGACCCTAGTTGCTCTGCTGCTCTTGATATCCCCTTACTTCCCTCCCTCCCTTCCATGCCCTTTATCTCTTCTAGGGTCCCTATCCCACATCCCTTTAAATGTAGATTAAATTTGTAGATAAACTGTGTCCCCATGGCCAGTGGGCTTTTTGGAAAAAAAAGAGAAAAAAGAAAATCCCCTTAAGCAAGGTTTCCAAGACTTACCAGAGAGGTAGGGAATTTTTTGCCTCACTTAAAAAATCCACCTTTTAAAGAGGCAGACTTCATGGGACTGCATAGATGATCCAGTTTTCTTTCTTTTGTTTTTTCCCCCCTCATAGCGTGACTAGCTGTTCCTGGGGCCGATTGGCGCTGGTTATTTATTTATTTATTTATTTCCCCCCACCCTGGGTGCTCTTTGTTTTAATTTCCACCAGCCAGCTGGTCCTTTTTTTAATCCTAGCACCACCTGCTGGCCATGGGGCTGAACTGCACTTTAAAAAACACCTTTGAACATGGGAACTGCTATCCCACATATTTAGTCACGTGATCGGAGAAAGAGGAAAAGCCAGACCTTCCGAAGATCAGGATCTTCCCCAGGTGACATAACAGTCAAAGTTGAACAGTGGGACACACCTTGGGGATTATCAAGGAACTCAGTTCCATCTCAATCCATACATAACCCACCATGGCACAGGGGTTTGCCTGCCTACTCTTTCCAAGCAAGAAAGCAAATAGTCTTTGCAAGGTAGATGTGTGCCTCATGGAGGGGCCTTTTTAGCAAATAAGAAAAAGGATAGTCACCCCAGCCTATTGAATGAGATCTGAGAGGGGAAAAGGCAGGGTGAAGGGGCTGTGTTAACTCTGCTTACACAAGGCAATGCCACCCCAGCAGAATGCTGACTGGGAAGGGGAGAAAAGGGAGGGTTAACTCCCTTCTATCTCCCCAAACTTCACCTCAGTCTCTCCTTTCATGCTGCAGCTGTCCTCAGCTGCTGTTGCTACTGTCTCGTTGTGAATTAAATAGAGTAAATCTTGCACTGAGATGATTTCTACCCACATTTTTTTAAAAAAAATTCACAGATTAAATGAATGTACTTCTGAATATGTATTCTCTATTTTTAAAATATATTTCTTAATCTTTTTACACCAGAAATAGAAACTTTACAAAAATTCTCTTTGGTCTGGAAGGAATTAAAAAGCTATCCTAAGAGTCATTAAATTTTGTCCTGTCTAGGTCCCAATTTCAGCTCTCCCTTTCCCACCAAGTTTGAAAGAATAGTTTGTTGTTGCTGCTGTTTTATTGCTTTGCCAATTGTTTTGTACATTCTCTTTTTATCAACTTTAAAAAAAAGACTATCAGCGGACTCGTTTATTAATGGTCTGAAAATATTAAAAATATTAAAAATATATTAAAATAAAATTTCCCCCAAATACAGTATACATTTTGATAAGGATGATACCAAAATGTACCACTAGAGGGAAGCAGAGATCACATCATGTATATTATTTGCAAGGGAAATAGATTTCCTTGATGTCATTGCCAGAAGTAGCCACTAGATCAAGACAGAGATCATGTTCACTAAAAATGTGCTCTGTACTTTTCAGCTAAGAACCCCATGGATATAGGGTCCTTCTGTATTTAATCTGTTTTAAATCTGAAGACATAGAAGATCACCAGTGTCCCCACAGGAGGTGGATTTATTGTTAACTGTTTAATAATTATAACTTGAAAACCGCTTGCCCAAACATCTGCAAATTTGGCATACAGCAGACTGCTACATCTGAGCTAAATTTGGTGCTGATCTGAGATCCAGTTTAAAAGTTTTGTTTGGGGGAAAATGTATTTTTATTTGGCTTTTTGCATGCTGAACTGGACAGATGCACGATAATGCATTGGTTAGTACTCCATGGTACAAGTCATGGCAAATATGTTCTGAATGTGTACAAAGAAATGGGGCACACACAGTCTAAACATTCTATAAGAGAACAGTTGTTTCCAGAGCCTCACCTAAAATGAGGTTTAGAGGAGTAAGGATAACAAAATGGTGTAGAACTGACTTAGCTACACTAATGCTAATTTTGGCTGGCAGGGCTGATTTCCCTAGTATAGTTACAGGTGATCAAGTATTTGATGAAGCATGAGACCAGCCTTTACTAATCATTACACACCATGCTGCCAAAACATCTCCATTGCTTTTCCTGGGACCCCTGATAAAGGTATACTAGACATTAAATCCAAGGATCTTAGAAACAGCACAAAGCTGTTTTCACCAAAACAGACAAGCACCATGTCTGGGAAACTAGCTAAGAAGGAAGGAAGGAAGGAAGGAAGGAAGGAAGGAAGGAAGGAAGGAAGGAAGGAAGGAAGGAAGGAAGGAAGGAAGGAAGGAAGGAAGGAAGGGATTATTGCCAGAGTGACCTCGCTGCCAGATGGGTGGTATAAAAATCCAATAAATAAAAATAAATAAATACTTTTTTGTTTATTTCATTAAATTGTCTGTCCAGAGATTTGTACATTAGTAGGAAATAGTCACAAATTAAAATACTCATTAATAAGTTTTTTAAAAATCTGATTAAAGTATGCTGTCACTGAAATGGGACGTTCTTATGTTTAATTTTAAAATGAAGTCTAAACATCTGTAATGTGATTACTCAAAAGGTCTTATCAGAGTGAAAGTGAAAAACTCGATCCCTTAGGTGGTTACTTCATGTCCCGTTCGTCCCTCCTTGCTGTCCTGCTTGGGACCGGTACAAAAAAAACTTATTTCACATCCATAGCGTGACAGCAAAAAGTTGTCTCAACCATGCCCCCGGAACTGGGAACAGAGCGTGACAAGACATACCGGCCCCTGGGCTGGGTAATTCTCTTGTCACTGTTAGTTCCCAATTCCTGTTCCGAGACAAGGAACCATGTGGTAACAACTGTCACACAACAACCAGTGTCCGCCTAGTGGTCAGCGGCTGAAGCGGCATTCAACATTAGTTCCCCTATGGGAAACACCATGCAGTGCAGATGTTAATTAAAGAAAGTACTGAAAATTCTGTAGCATTGACGTGTAAATCCCGGAAGACCAGTAAATCAAAATATTGAAAAAGTTTTATTTACAACATTTAAAAAAACGGTTAAGAAAGAAAGACAAATTCAGAATTTGTCACGGAACAAGACCGTGAAGTAAGAGTTGTCACGAGAGAAGTAATCACACCTGTGAGTAAACGGAAACAGGGACTGAACAGGGACAAAACCACGTGACTGTGAACAACGCTGTCATGGTACAAACATAATCACGGAACAAGGTCGGACGTGAAGTAACCACCTTAGTTGGTTTCTTCACCTCCTGTCTGCTCCAGTTTTGAGCTTTGGATGGAAAGAAACAGTAGCATGGGTTTTTGAAAATCCAAGTTCTCATCCACCCAACAAAAAAAATTATCTTGCTATTTCTTTTTCTCTCCTTCTTTGTCTCCAATCTTTACCCTCCTCCTTTCTTTTGGCGTGCCTTAGGAGCCTTCATATGGTGGACACTGGACAATGAAGAAGGAGAAATTGAACACCTGAAAAAAATCTTCCTGATGTGACTTGGAATTAAAACTGACTTCCTTCAGAGACTGAAGATTTGGAGAAAACAGTTTGTTATGAGTTGATGACCAGTTTCACCTCAGGGTGTAGAATCAATTTTCTTGCCCTGTTTCTATAGACAAAAGACTGCTCCTGTGCTGGCTAGAAACAGAAGTGCTCAGGAAGACGGCAATTCCCATGCCAGAAAAACAAGAGATTAAGTTTAACCACAAGTTATCGAGTTCTGTAACTTCGGATTCCAGGGTCTTATGAATAAGCTCTATTGTAAAGCCACATCAATCTAGCAAAAATGGCCTCTGGACTTCTCCACCCCCACCCCCATCTAGCCATTCCACCCAGAACAATGAAACAACCAGCCAGAATCCTGGAGCTGTGGCTTTCTTACAGTTTAGTGCCCCAGCACAGATGCTACACAACCCTATTTTCAGATTCCACACTGTGACAAACCTGGATCAATAACACTGCCACCTTTTATTAAAGTAATAAATAACTATTCCCTAATCCAGGTATCACCACTATAACACTATTAGGCTGCCACCATTTACTTGGATCAATAAATGTCCCCACCAAAATAATAGTGTAGCACTATGGACTCTTATTATGAAGAAGGGACTTCACACGAGCATTTATGTTTGAAATTAAAATGTATAACTTTTATTGTTTTACAATTGGTTATTCAGTGTTGAAGTTATAGTAGTGTAGACAATGTAATTAAATATTGCTTGGTTAACTTGTTTTTATTACTTTCTTTGTTTAACAGAACCAGACTATTTGGCAGTTCAGACTATCACACCTGATAATTGTCACCTCAGGCAGACACCCAGACACTCTGCTGCCTAGACTTAAATAATACACTAGAGCACTGTAGAACTCTTAAATCATCTACGAGATAACTTCACTTTAAACCCTAACATACAGGAAATAACTTTGACTAAACCCTATCACATAGGAGAGAATGTCAACTGCCACTGACTCCCTTTTTTTATATGTACTAGCCACCCAAAGCACATCCGGTCTCACTTGATTTTGGAAGCTAAGCAGGGTTGGCCCTGGTTAGTACTTGGATGGGCGACCACCAGGGAATACCAGGTGCTGTAGGCGCCTGGAGTAGGAACTGGCAAACCACTCCAGTACTCCTGCCAAGAAAACTCCATGGACACGGAGTCACGAATAGTCAGTCACGACAGTAGCGACACAACACACACACACACACACACAGCCACACACACACACACACACACACAGCCACACACACCACCTCGCGGATTGGCTGCATAACACTCTGGATTACATATTCATAGTTACACATACACATTCACAAATACATGTACATACACGTATTAATAAATAACCTTGTGTCCACCACACACACATAGACTAAACAGCTGGATTTCCTCTCCCTGTTTTTCATGTGACGAAGATCAGGCTGAGAAAGAAGAATTGGCCCAGGGTCACCTTGTATCTATCATGGGCTCTGGGTGTAACTTGACAGTGGCTTTCCCAAGACGTAGTTCAACTTAACATATTTCCCAACATATTCATTAAATATCAAATCCAAATTAAACAAAGTTCTGCGACATGACCTATATAGAGTCCTCAGTTGTTTCACGGACCATTGGCCTGTACACACCCTCTTTTCTCTCACACTGCCACCATTCAGGGTATCCCAATTTAAATAACCAAGACCCAGTCAAGTTGTAATGTTAATAAAGTAAAATAACATTTATTGAAGACAACAAGCTGTTTTAGTTTCAGGTTTTCTTGTGCGCCCTTAATTGAAAGGAGATACACTCCTTTTACTTTTCTCACACCTCTATCATTTGTCTCCCTTAACTTTTCTTAACCCTATCTCTTCCCCTTCTTAGTTTTCTCTTCTCATCCTTATCTAATCTTCACAACCAGTCAGGCTGAGCCTTTTAAACATGTTGGCTCCACCTCCACACTCCCTCATTGGTCATCAGCATTAACCTTTTATGCCAGTGGTGTCCAAACTTTGGCCTTCCAGATGTTTTAGACCACAAGGTCCTGGTTTTGATATACAAAACCCTCCATGGCCTAGGACCTGACTACCTGGCAGAGCATATCGACCAGCAGTTAACATCGGCCCGTCCAACTAGGTTGTCGCGGGTGCACATGCTGCGTGTGGCCACACTCAGGGAGGCTCGGAGAACTTCCACCCATACCCGAGCCTTCTCTGTGGCTGGCCTCACTATGTGGAACCACCTCCCAGCAGAAGTGCGCCTATGTGGAACCACCTCCCAGCAGAAGTGCGCCTAGCAGAGTCCCTCCCCGCCTTCCGAAAGGCATTAAAAACTCTTATCTTTCTGGAGGCGTTTGGTAATTAAAGTTTTTTTTTTCCCCACCATCTGTAATTGTAATTTTTACCGTAATTGTAATTTGCAACTGTTGTTTTATTGCTTACTTAGTTGTGTTATTTATTGTGTTATTTTGTTTCTGTTTTGTTGTGTTGTAAACCGCCCGGAGTTCCTTTGGGAAGACAGGCGGTATATAAGTCCAATAATAAACAAATAAATAAAATAACTCCCACAGTCCTTTGTCATTGGCAATGCAGGCTTGGAATTTTGGGAGTTGTGGTCCAAAACATCTGGAGGGCCAAAGTTTGGACACGCCTGCTTTACACCCTCCTTCACAAACACATTTAACTATGAAGAGGGTGAATGGTGCATTCATTATTTATCAGTATTTTTGTTCTTGAACTTGAGTTCAGGTAGACATGGTTTATTTATTTTATTTATTACTCCATTGGTCATTATACTTTTATTGCATGCCTTTATACCCCACTCCGACACCAGGACCCCAAAGCAGTACATCTTCCAGCCTTCTATTTCATCCACAGAAGAAGAAGAAGAAGAAGAAGAAGAAGAAGAAGAAGAAGAAGAAGAAGAAGAAGAAGAAGAAGAAGAAGAAGAAGAAGAAGAAGAAGAAGAAGAAGAAGAAGAAGAAGAAGAAGAAGAAGAAGAAGAAGAAGAAGAAGAAGAAGAAGAAGAAGAAGAAGAAGAAGAAGCTTGGCGGACTTTCAGAAGAGTTGGGTTGTTGATGGAGGTCCCTTCTTTTCAGGCAGCTACAGCTTTTGCTGTTGTACCAACTTGACTGTATTATAGGACAATATTCACACATAAACCTACTGTATTATAGAGCAATATTCACATAAAAATTCCAGCTTACGTCAATCATTTTCATTTTAAGAGCACTTGATAATAACCTGAAGGCTGAAGATAGATTAGCAATTGCCAACTTAATTGTTAACTTAATTGGCTGTAATACATTTTTGTCTGTCTCTGCTTTCTATATCATTTGTTACTTTTTATTCATTTTTGGCATAGCTGGGAAAATTGCAGTAAGTGAATTTCGTTTTTACAAATGTATCCAGACTCTGTGTGGTTTGCAAGCCTGTTAACAGAACCATGAACAAACCTTTCATTTTCTCCCCATTGTGAATAAATGAAAAAACACAGGTTACTTACCTGTAGGTTTGGTTCTTCGAGTGGACATCTGTGAATACACACTGTGGGTTCTTCCTGCGCCTGCGCGGGAGTCTCCAGTCCTTCCAAAGCTGAAATAGTATAGGCACCTCCCCCTCTCCACTGTGCATGCTCACCTCCTTCCCGCTCAGTTTCCCTCTGATCCGCCGCTGGCCAAGACAAATGTTATATAGCCATGACGGTGAGAGGGGAGGCGGGCGGGTAGTGTGTATTCACAGATGTCCACTCGAAGAACCAAACCTACAGGTAAGTAACCTGTGTTTCTTCATCGTGGACTCTGTGAATCCACACTGTGGGTGACTGATAAGCAGACTTACCAGTGGAGGGTAGTCATGGCAGTGAGGCTGTCAAGACAGCTCTTCCAAAAGCAGCCTGGCTGTGAGCTCGGACGTCCAACTTGTAGTGTTTCAAGAATGTAGATGGTAGGGGGGCATGCGCAATGTCATAAGCCATCTTGATTGTAGTGACAATCCATCTTGAAATGGATTGGGGGGAGACTGGAGAGCCTCTTGCTGGTTCAGAGGTTCTGACAAAAAGCCTGTGTGTTTTCTTTATAGGTGCAGTTCTGGCCGTGTAGAAGAGGAGTACACGTCGGACATCCAGAGTGTGCAGGTATTTTTCCAGGTGAGTAACCGGGTTTGGAAAAAAGGTTGGTAGGACTAGAGGTTGGGAGATATGGAACCCCGATACTACTTTTGGTAGGAAAGAAATATCTGTGTGGAGTACCACTTTATCTTTGTGAAAGTTGAGGAACGGGGGGATCCTCTCTCAATGCAGCCAGCTCGGAGGCTCTTCGTGCGGAGGTGATCGCTACCAAAAAGGCTGTTTTCAAGGTAAGGAGTTATAGTGATGTTGAAGCCATAGGCTCAAATGGTGGCTTAGTGAGATGGTTTAACACTGGAGAAAGTGACCATTGGGGTGTTGGTCCTTGAGTGTGGGGACGAATGTTGGCTAGTCCTCTGAGGAAGCTTTTAAGCTTCGGGTGTTTGAATAAGGCAGCTGCTTCTGAGTCTGGCGGTTGATGGGCCACTATAGCTGCTGTGTAAACTCTTGAGTGTGGAGATGGAGAGTCCTCTGTTGAAGAGCATGAGGAGAAATTCCAAAAGGACATATATGTTGGTGGGTTAGTGTTGCTGCCCACGGTGGGAAGTAAACTTGATAAAGGAAGACCACTTGCAGCTATACAGCACGGTTGTGGAGTGTTTTCTGGAGAGGTGGAGGACATCGTCTACTGTGAAGCGAGAAGCCAGGCCGTCAGGTGAAGTACTGAGGGGTCTGGGTGTCGTATCTGGCCCTGGTTCTGGGTGAGGAGATCTGGTGTTTGTGGTAAGTGGAGAAAGTCCACTGCCATCTGTTGGAGTAGTGGGAACCATTGTTGCCTGGGCCAATATGGTGCTAGAAAGATGACTTGAGCCCTCAAGTGCCTGATTTTCATGAGGGTTCGTTGTATTAGCAGAATCGGTGGGTAAGCGTAAAGAAGGGCCTGTGGCCACTTGGTGGAAAAGGCATCTCCGCTGGAGTATCTGCCAAGACCTGCTCTGGAGCAATACTGGGTGCAGTGTGTATTGGCTTGTGTTGCAAAAAGGTCCAGGCGGGATTACCCCATCTGGTGCATAAGCGGTCGAATATCTGTCTGGAGAGTCTCCATTAGTGGTTGTTTTGTCTCATGCGACTGAGCATGTCGGCTTTCGCATTGTCCTGAGAGAAAATGTGAATTGCGACCGGGTGTATGTGTCGTCGGGTGCACCAGAGCCAGATTTTGTTGGCTAGGTGTGATAGGGACTGTGAGTGTGTGCCCCCTTGTTTGTTCAAGTAGTATAGGGCCGTTGTGTTGTCTGTCGTCACCTGGACCATTTTGTGCAACAGGGAGAGCTCGAAGGCTCGTAGTGCTTTGTAAATGGCAAGGAGTTCCAGGTAGTTGATGTGATGCCTCCTTTCTTCTCTGGTCCATCTGTAGTGGATGAACAGGTGTCTGCAGGTGGCTCCCCATCCTGTCGTACTGGCATCTGTCGTGACTTGTATTGACGGGTATCTTTGCCTGAAGGGTCTGCCCACCTTTAGGTTGGTTGCTGAGTTCCACCACTTGAGGCTGGCTATGAGCCGTGGCATGACCCGGAGAAGCTTGCGAGACGGGTCGCAGTGAGGGTGGAATTGAGCTAGGAGCCAGGCCTGCAGCTGTCTCATTCGCAGTCTGGCGTGTGGCAGGATGGCCATGGTGGAGGCCATCAGGCCTAACAGGTGTTGGGCGTGACGAGCTGTAACTCGATTGGCCCTGTTGAAGAGGTGGATTGCGTCCTTGATCTTTTTGGGGCGGTCTGGCGCTAGGTAGGCCTTTGCTTGACACGAGTCTAAAAGGGCCCTGATGTATTGTACTGATTGGCTGGGGGAGAGGACGGATTTCTTGTGATTGATTCGGAGTCCTAAGGAGGAAAGCAGACGTATTGTAAGATCTCTGTCCCTCTGGGCTTTTTGTCTGGTAGGAGCTACGAGAAGCCAATCGTCCAGGTATGGGAACACTTGGACTCCCTGGAGGCGGAGGAAGGTGACGACCGGCGCCAGGCATTTGGTGAAGATCCTTGGCGCAGAGGATAGTCCGAATGGGAGAGTCTTGAACTGGTAAGTTAAGTTGGCAATGTGAAAACGGAGGTACTTTCTGTCCGGTGGTGCTATGGATATGTGGAAATAAGTGTCCAGAAGATCTAGGACGATGAACCAGTCTCCCTTTTGAAGGAGTGGGATGATTGTATCCAAAGATGCCATACGGAACTTCTTTTTTCTGAGGCCACCATCTTTTTTGGGTATTGTAAAGTATTGAGTGTAGAAACCTGAGTGCTCGTTTGATGGTACATACTCTATAGCATCTTTTAGTAACAGAGCCTTGACCTGTTCCTGAAGAGCTGTAGAGGATGGCGTAGTGATGACCTTTCCTAGTGGAGGTCGACGATGGAACTGTATTCGGTATCCGCTTTCGATTATTGACAATACCCAAGCATCCGTGGTAATTCGTTGCCATGTCAGTCTGAAGGGACATAGCCTGATTCTGTGGAGGGGTCAGGATAACTGCTTTGGCTTCCTGTCATACCTCCTAGTGGGTTGTTGTTGACGTTGGCGATGTGGTTGAGCAGGGCGCTGGTACGGAGATTGATGGTATTGTGGCCTGTACCTGCCCTGAGGTCGCTGGTGTACCGGCGTATAAGGACGCCTCCAGCTCTATGATGTGGGCCTGGAGGTCAATTGGGGTGCAGGGCCCTGATAAGTATAGGATTTTGCAGCCTTTCACATCTTTTGTATGTTGTCCAGGGAGGCGTCTGTGGATGTAGCAAACAGTCCCTCTCCATCAAAGGGGGAATCCTCAATACGATTCCTAGCATCCTCAGTGATGTTTGCCGTCCTGAGCCAAGCGTGGCAGTGGAGATGAATGGCCGTGGTGAGCTGTTTGGAGGCTGCATCCGTCAGGTGTAAAGAGGTGATCATTTGATGGTCAATCAGCGATAACACCTCAGAGTAAGATGCTTGGGCTTTGAGCCTATGCTCCTCCAGCAGCAGATCAATAAAGGCAAAGTTAGGAGGACGTGCCATGTGTAGGCCTCCATGGCACATAGGTAATTGAGTGCCCTTAGGGAGAAAGATGCCAGTGAATAATGCCTGCGACCAATAAGGTCCAGCTTGCGGGCTTCTTTATTGCTCGTTGTAGTATTCGAGTGAGATCTGCCCCTGTTTTGATTGGCATCCACTATGACTGAGTTGGGTAGTGGATGTTTAGTTAGGAAATCTGTGCCATCCCCATGGGTCTTGTAGAGGTTGTCTATTCGTCTAGGAATAAGTGGGTTAGACGAGGGTTTTGCCCAGGCCTCCTTTGCTCTGTCCAGCATGGATGGGATAAACGCCATCTTCAGTGGTAGTGGTTTTGATTTATTCAGGTGGCCAAAGAATTTGCACAAGTCACTGCTGGTGGGCAATTGGACTTGTAGTCCCATTACTTGTGCAATCCTATGCACCATTTGGGAATAGGTTTTGAAGTCCTCCATGGGTGTAGTTGGTTGGGTGTCAGTCATTTCGGTTTCTGAATGCCTGGACTTCGACAAGGTAGAGTGGTGTGAGGCTTGGGAGTCAGCTTCCATCTCAGACTCTTCCGTCAAGGGGCGATCCATGGTCGCTGGAGAATCAGGGAGTTGTGCCTGCTTAGAGGTCGAGGCAGCTTTATTCACAGCTAGATCCATGGCAGCAGCTATGTGGATCTACTGGTATGACATCATCGCCCACAGAGGCTGGGGAGCGCGTTGCTGGATGTTTGGGCGCTTTACGGCGTCGTGTGGCTCTTGGAGTGGAAGATGATGAGTCTCTCTGGAAAAAGTCCATGTCCGATGAGCAGGAGACGACCTGAAACTGGCATTGATGCTTTTTAGGGTGCTTGCCCTTATGGCATCGAGGGGGTGACGAAGAAGAGGAGGACCCATGACGCCTGCGGTGCTTCGCATGGCGGTGTTTGGATTTTCGATGGCGAGGGGAGGGTGACATCGAAGAGCTGGAGTCATGGTCCTCAACCCTCACTTTCTTTTGGGAGCGACCACGCGAAATGCTGAAGCGGTGGTCTGCTGCTGGGCGTCTGGGCGCAGCATGGTTTTCCTTCTCAGCTTGAAAGCATTGAGGTGCTGATGTCATGGAAGCCGTTTGCATGGCTTGTAGGTGCGCCAAGGGGTTCAAACCCAAAGTGGTCATGTCCGTATCGAGGACCAGTTGACCCGGTAGCAAGCCCGTGGACATCACAGGGCTATGTGGCATTTCACGCGTCATTGCCGCTTGCTCCGCAAAGTGCTGGACCCAGTTATCCTCCTGAGTGGCCGGCAATTACTGGGCATCAAGGAGGCTGGATGTCGGAGCCGTATCCATGCCATGCACCTCTGATTGTTGTGGCGCGGCCGCGTTCAGCGGCGAAGTCACAGGATGGGGTGCGAACGTGGTGGTCGACCCCAGGTCCCTGGATTGGTGCCGTTCTGGTGGTGCTTGCACGGTGGCCGTTTTCTTTTTCTGCTTCTTCTCCATGGGTTTCGAGGAAGATTTAGACCTCGATGATGTGGATGGCATTGAAGCCTCTGACTGAGCCTGATTTTCCATAGGTTTGAGCGACTTTTCCCAGAGATAAGCTCTCAGGCTTTTAAGACGGTGCTTGAGGGCAGGTTTAGTGAGCTTCTTGCACTGTGGGCAAGTGGCAGTCTGGTGGGCTTCCCCCAAGCAATATAAACAGAGGCTGTGTCCATCCGCAAGCGGGATTTTATTGGGACATGCCTCGCACCATTTGAATAGTGCTGCCGATGCCACAAACAGCGGGCTAACAGCCCGCGGAACGGGAGAGGCCGCCCCCCCCCATAAGGGGGTGGCTAAATTAGACAGACAAACTAAATAATAGTTATATAAAGATATAAAGTGGAGTGGGGGGTAACTGGGACAAAAAGAAAATATAATAAAGACCACTTTCCTTTTCTCTTTGCAGGAGCTAGGAAGGAGACATCTAGACTCAGCGGCGGTAAAAAGGAACTGAGCGGGAAGGAGGTGAGCATGCGCAGTGGAGGGGGCGAGGTGCCTATACTATTTCAGCTTTGGAAAGACCGGAGACTCCCGCGCAGGTGCAGGAAGAACCCACAGTGTGGATTCACAGAGTCCACGATGAAGAACAACAGGTTTCCCTTTTTTGCCTTTGCTACTTTGAGAATTACATGCACAAAAATGTGTACAACTAAAAATTAATTTGCTGTATCTGGAAAATGTCTGTGAAGGTTCACGGTCATCCAGGTGAGGCTATCTGGCATCTGGGCTTCTTTTCTTGTAAGATCGAAGTGTTTCACTACTCATCCAAGTAGCTTCATCAGTCATATTTGGAAAATGTGCACAAACCTGCTGCAGTCAATGAGAAAACATATTAAAATGTGTGTGTTAGGGAATGCATGTGCCAAAGTATGTACAGATTTCTGTTCATAAACAACTGAACAAAAATCTCACAGCCTGGCACAAAACAAGAAGAAAACTTATTATGGAAACTTAGTAATTCACTTTTTATATACAGTAATCAGGGGTAACAATAAAAAGTACAAAAACAACTGCAGCACAGAAGAAACATGGAGAGAAAAGGCACAAAATCCCAGCCTACACACAGTTTTAGTCTCAGTATCCCATTGTATACAAAAGGAGAGAAATCACTCTATAAATAACTTAGATATAAAAATAATAAAACATCTTTACTTACAGTTGATCTTCAGTTACAGTCAGAGGAATATAAGGAAAGAAAGATATGAATATTGATGTAAAAAGAGGTGATACCTTTATGGACCACACAAAAATCATACAATAAATTAGCTTTTGTGAATTAAAAACCACTTCATCAGGTTTGTACCAATGTAAGGAACTTAAAGTCTAAAAGTTAAAGTTCAAACAGACATTTCAGTTATTTTCACAGACATAACATCCAAATGCACATGGCAAGATGGATATTGCCAGGCACATTGCTACTCTAAGGACATGTCTATATCAATGCAGCCAACTTTCTCTCTGTTATTGATATCCACACCTAGCTGCTGTTGGGTAGTATCATTTTTGAGGTGGGCAAATAGGGAGATACCTGATATCCAATGGAGCATATGCATTTCTGTGTAATGGAGGCAGCTGTCTACACCCGTTGTTGCTCCCCAGCACTCTGTGCCATACAGTGCAACAGGGTAGGAAAATCGTTTGGCAAACCTTGGCCATTGTGACATGCAGTAAATGAAGTAAATGCATGCAAATATGTGTTGGGGAATGTTGCGAAGGGTGTTGTGACAATAAATCAATTTAGAATCAGTTATAGCTGAAATTGGGCATCTCAAAATCACTTATAAATTTTGAATTTGCAGCTTTTATAACTAACCCAATAGTGATTAATTTATTTGTATTTCTGTAATTATAGTAATTAATATCACCCATAATTCTCTTTGCCGCTTCCATTTAGTTACTTATTTCTATAAACAAAAAGCTTATGCTCAATGCTTATGCTCTTGATTGAAAGTCTGTCAAGAGAGGCTAGATACCTTAACTTACTGGGTTCTTTTTGGGTGGTTATATGTGTTGTGTATTGATTCAGTTCACTCTGACTGGAATCATATCATTATTGTTGTTGTATGAATCCACTAGGGTAAAGTAACTGCCTTCCTATCTAGAAGGAACAGTTACCATTGGTTCATTTAAGTTGTAGCATTTGGATCCTTAGTTTTATTGCTTCCTGCCAAAAGGCAGCTTTGTGATTGATGAAAATTGTTCCCTCCAAAATGTATCCTTCTCTAGCCTGTTCTCTGTCCCTATAATTTATTTATTATTTATTTCTTGCACTTATAAACTGCCATATTTTCCCGAAGGGAACTCTGGGTGGTGTACATAAATATCACCCCACAATAACTACCCAAATACAATCCGAAAAAGATAGCAATCCCCAACAGAGCAAACAGAATAACCAAAAGTAAAGCAAATACAATCAGTGTTCAATATAATACAATAAAACTACTAAAAGATGCTAAAAAAGAAAAAAGAAAAAAGTGGCAAGTAAAAATAGCAGGCGCCTCAACCAAGACAACAAGTCCAGGTAATATCCAGCAGGCGACTAAAAAAACTAGTACCAGCAAAAGGGGGGGAGAGAGAGTAGGAAGGGGCACGTGCTCAGAGGGCCCTGAAACATTGCCTGAAGAGCCAGGTCTTCAAGGCCCTTCTGAATGCCAGCAATGACTCCGCCTGCCTGATCTCAGCCGGCACCTTGTTCCAACAAGCTGGCCCCATGAATGAGAAGGCCCGGTTCCGGGTCAAAGTCCTATGGGGCTCTCTTGGCGTTGGCACTTTGAGAGAAAGGGAGGACGAAAGTCTGGTTGGTCTACACGAGAATGTTCTCTGGGAGATCCGCTTCGTCAGATAGGTAGGTCCCGGGCCATGGAGGGTTTTGTAAACCAAAACCATGACCTTAAACCTTATCTGGGAAGCAACGGGCAGCCAATGCAAGCGAGCCAGGATGGAGGTGATGCGGGCATACCTGCTCGAACCAACCACCAGCCTGGCCGCCGCATTCTGCTCCCGCTGCAAATGCCGGACAAGGGTCAAGGGCAGCCCTATGTAGAGGGTGTTGCAGTAGTCGATCCACGAGATCACCAACACCTGCACCACTGTGAGAGAGTCCACGTCAAGGTACGCGTGAATCTGGGCGATTAACCTTAGCTGATAGAAGGCTGCCCTGGACACTGCCACCACCTGGGCATCCAGGGACAAGGCTGGGTCCAGGACAACGCCCAGATTCCTCACTCAGTCTGCCAGCTGAAGGGTCAATCCCTCCAGACTGGGGAGAGGGCCACTGTACCCCTCCTTGGACGCCCCAAAGAACGTAACCTCCATCTCCCCGGGGTTAAGTCTGAGCCTGTTGTTCCTGATCCACTCCACGACTGCATCCAGACAGCGGTTAAGGGCGTCCACAGCCTCCGTTGCAGAGGTGGAAAAGGAGAGATAGAGCTGCGTGTCATCAGCGTATTGATGACAGCAGACTCCAAAACTCTGTATGACCTCAGCCAGCGGCCTCATATAGATGTTAAAGAGGATAGGAGATATCGCCGACCCCTCGGGCACCCCACATGAGAGTGTCCATAGGACCAACAGTACACCCCCCACCTCTACTCTCTGGGCGCGGCCGCCAAGAAAGGGCCGGAGCCAGCACAAGGCCGGACCACCAATCCCCACCTCGGACAGCCTGCCCAGGAGGATACCGTGGTCGATGGTCTCGAAGGCCGCTGACAGATCAAGGAGGACCAGCAGGGTAGAGCAACCCCTGTCGGCTGCCCTCAATAGGTCATCAGGCAACACGACCAGGGCTGCTTCCGTCCCGTGCCATGGCCTAAAACCAGACTGGAATGGATCCAGGACCTGATCTTCCTCCAGGAACAACTGGAGCCTAACCGCAGCAAAGCGCTCGATCACCTTGCCCATAAAGGGAACATTGGCTACCGTACGATAGTTGGAAAGATTGTCGGCAGCCAATCCAGGTCATTTAAGAATGGGCCGGATCACGGTGTCCTTCAGGCGATCGGGCAGTATCCCATCCCTGAAGGAGGCAGCCGCAATGACCATGGCCAACATGCTCCCCCCAGCAGACTTTATTAGCCAGTACGGGCAAGGGTCGAATGGAGAAGCCACAGGTCGGCAATGGGCCAGCGCCCTGGAGGCCTCAGCAGGAGTCACAGGCCCAAACTCAACAAACCGGTGAGACTGGAGGGGTGCAGCGTGGGGGATACCCGGGGACCGAGAACTGGAACCGGAGTTCAGATCGATCCGGATGGCCTCAATTTTGGATTTAAAATAGGCTGCAAAGGACCCACACAGAGGCCTGCCCTGACCAGGATTGGAGAGGTCCCAAACCATCCTAAAGAGCTCCGGCTGGCAGTTCGCGGCCTCCCCGATTCTCAGGGTGGTATGAGATCTTCTAGCCACCCTGATCGCCCTAACATAGCGCCTGGTCAGGTAAGTGACAGCAGCCTTATTAGAAACCGTTCAATCTTTCCTCCATCTGCCCTCCAGCCTTCTTCTCTCCTGCTTCATCACCCGCAACTCCGGCATGAACCACGATGAGGAGCAGGCTCGGCAACGAATAAGGCGCTTGGGGGCGATCCGGTCAACTGCCCCAGACGTGTTACCAAACCACATGTCCACCAGCTCATCGACCGGATCGTCGGCCACTCCGTCTGGAATGTCCCCAAAGGCCTCCAGAAACCGAGCGGGATCCAGAAGCCTCTGGGGACGGGCCCACACCATAGGGCCAGGCTCCCCATGGGGAGGGGTGTCAACCCCCAGGGAGAAAGTCAGCAAATAATGATCCGACCATGACACGGGTAGGGAGCGGAGATTCCCCACCCTCAGATCAACCTCCGCCAACTTGGATGTAAAAACCAGGTCCAGGGTGTTTCTGGATCTATGGGTGGATCCAATGACATGTTGGGACTGGTTCATGGAGGCCATGGACTCCATGAAATCCAGAGCCACTCCGGAAAGTCCCACCCCAGCAGGCACATTGAAGTCGCCCACCACCAAAAAGCGGGGGGACCTCAATAGTGCTGCTGAGATGAACTCCAGTAGCTCTGGCAGGGAGGATGCTGGGTCACGGGGAGCCCGGTACACCAGCACAATCCCAATCCTGTCCCTTTGACCCACCAATAGGAGCAGGCATTCCAAACCTGGACACACCAAAGTTGCGGCTTTGCTGACAATAAAAGAATCCCTGTGGATAAGTGCCACTCCACTCCCCTTCTGGCCCTCTGATCTTCCTGTGTGCTGGTAGCGAAACCCGGGGGGGGCAAAGCTGCACGAGGGAAGCCCCACCCTCCTCCTCGCCTACCCAGGTCTCAGTGACAAATGCCAGGTCGACAGCACCATCCACGATCAAATCATGGATGACTGGGATCTTATTACAGACCGAACTGGCGTTCACCAGCAAACGGACAGAGTGGCCCCCTCTATGTGACGGCAGACCAGGGGGTTAGAACAGGGGACAGGCTGCAACTGCCTGATCCTAGTTCTTCTCACCCGACCAACCCCCTGGGCATTAGCATATCTCCCACATCCAGACACAACCAAAATCGTCCGCTGTGGCCCTGGAGGCCGCTGAGCACCATCAACAAAAGAAGGCGACAACATAACAACAGCAATGAAAATAAGCGACTAGTCACCCAACAAATACAAACAACAGTGATAAAAATAAATATAAACAACCAGATCAAACAGGAGGGAAAAAAGGAAAATAAATATATATATAATAAAATAAATAATAATAATATGCCATCCCCACCAACCATCAGGCCATAGATGGAAATAGTGGAATCCATACCGGGTAAAGATGATATACACAACAAATAAATCCAATACGATCCCCAAGCGGGTCAAATAACCCTCCAGCAACCCCATCTGCTCCCCGAATGAGAGTCACGATGACATGCAGGGCTCGAAAAGATCTTAACAAATGAGTCCAGACCAAGGCTCCCTACAAATGCAGGCCCACGTGCATCCCCTGGACCACCACAACGCGGTCACACCCAGCACCAGCCCACGAAGGCTTTGTGCCAGTCCAGCATAGAGCAAAATTAGTCCACAGTGAGGTTGAGATACACACTGCACCTCAGAGTCCAGGAATGCAGACTCGCTTATCAAGCAGGTAAGGCCGCTTCAAGGTCGATCAGTAGAGATGGGCATGACCAGGAAAAATTACGTTTCGAGTTGTCGTGTGTCGGAGCCGGCCCATTTCCGTTTTTCGCAAAAATTTCCAAAAATTTGTCGTTCGTTTGTCGGTTTTTCGTCTGTTGTTAGTACTGGTTTGGGGGGGGCTCCTGGAGGCACCTCTCTGGGATGGGTGCCTCCTCTGGCCCGCCATGAAGGGAAAGCGGGCTCCTGGATGCACCTTTCTGGGGTGGGTGCCTCCTCTGGCCCGCTACAAAATGGCATGCATAGCCAATTGGATATGCATACCATTAAGTTGCAGTTGCAGCAGGCAGAGGCACCTCTCATTCAGGTGCCTCTGTGACTCACTGCCTGCGGTGCACTTGGGCTGGTGAACGAAGTGAGAGAGGACCCCTACGGGCACCCGCTGTGACTCACTAAGAAGGGAAATGTACTTGCTGTAGTGCAATGCGAGTACACAGATCTGGCTTGGGGTTAGGGGTTAGCGCAAGAGCTAGGTTTAGGGTTACTGGTAAGGTTAGGGTGAGTTAGTGGGGTGCACCTCTGGGTGCCTCTCTGACCCACTAAAAAGGACAGTGTACTGGCATATGGGTTAGGGTTAGGGTTCGGGTTCAGGTTCGGGCTAGGGTTAGTGGCTTCTGGCACATCCCAGAAGTCTCGGTCAAAACCTGGCCAAGTGGCCATGCAATTGGTGGAATGGCTCCAAAAATTTGCATGGTCTACTCCCATGGCCAGCCCATCATTGCGCAGGTGTAAAAAAATAAAAATAAAATAAAATAAAATAAAATCAATTGGAGACATTTGGTTGCAAGAAAAACCCACTGCTGCTACTGAAAAAATTCAGGCAGTTTTAAAATAGCTATTTTCGCATGTTTCTGTGGTGCTTTGGTGTGTTTTTGGACCACGCGATTTCAAAATAAATATTGCGGTCGCCCCATTTTGGATCCCCCGCCCGCACCACATGGCATGGCGAGTTGGCGAGACGACGAGGATGCGCAGCCCAGGAGAGGAGAGGGGGGAGGCCAGGGACCCCCCCCCAGAAACCACCCTTCTGGTAGGTGCCCTCACTCAGGCAGGCATATTTTCGCCTGCTTTTTTGGCCGGGAATCGGTTTTTTTTTTAAAATCTTTTTTCCTGTGCCGCTTGGCATCATGCGATCGCTGCAATGCCAGGAATGACAACGACAAATCAGACCCAATTTTTCTTTAGTTGGTTCGACTTCGAGTTCTGGCAGAGTAATTGTCGTTCGTTCCGTTACGTAACGGAAACGAGAAACGGAAACGGAAATGAGAATTTCGCCAAGTCGTGCCCATGTCTATTGATCAGAAAAACCCGGAGAACCATCAGGAATCAGCTAGTCAGCAACACTGCAATAGTGGAATTACTCCCATCGAGGAAGCAAGATCTCAGAGATGGAAGGAACCAGCCCCCAGAGAGGCAGGATGAAAACAGCCAGGGGTCCAGGTCCGTCTGTGCCTCCGCAGCTCCAAAAATGCTACAACAAATAAATGTAGCTTCCCTCTCCTCAGTCTCCAGTCCTGCTCTGCCTTGATTAAAAAAGGTTACTTGAAGAAGCTGCCTCCTGCCTGCTTGTCTAAGAGCTGAAATCACCAGGTTAAAATCCCACACCATAACAATATGTACATAAAAAGGTAAAGGTAAAGGTGTACATACTGTAGCTGAAAAAAGCAAAGATCAAATTTCTCTCTCTCTCTCTCTCTCTCTCTCTCTCTCTCTCTGACACACACACACACACACACACACACACACACACACACACACACACACACACACACACACACACACACACACACACACACACACTTCTAAATGAAACAGGAGCAGGTTTAGCCAGTAAGGCCATGGTCCTACCAGCGTTTTCTGAGTAGTTTCCTGGCGGCGAACTGTGCAGTAAAAGATTGTGTGCTAACCGGGAAGAGAAGTAAGTTCTGGTCCCGGCTGACCACGCCCCTGGAACAGCAGTTTCAGTCAAGTTTCCTAAACCTCTGCCAGGGGCTGGATTTAGAAATTTCGCTCGAAAATGCTTACTTACTTGCTTCTGTAACCACGGCAGGACCCTGAAAATACACAGTAAAATCAGTTGTTCCCCTTTATCAGCACAGAGACTTGGAGACTAGAGTCGGAAAGAAGGACAAAATGCGAAGTAGACAGGTAGAGACCGAACCAGAATACGAAAATACGGCACAGAAGAGAGGACACTAACTGGATATTAAAAACCACATGACCGCCCCCCCCCAAAAAAATACACAGGGAATTTATATATGAAGAAAACTCTCAGCCAAAGTCTCATTTAGTCAAGCAAGTGAGTTCTATTAGTTAGTGGATGGAGGGCTGAACAGTCCCCAAACTATCAAATTAATTTGGCACTGGGGGGCAGTTTAATCCCAACTCTTATTATCCATTGGATGTCAAGTTTCAAAGTAAAATTACTGCAAACTATGAATTTGCTCACTGACCTTCCACTTGTGCATGAGAGCTGAAGTTTAGAAATGGAAAGTGGCTTGAAGGTAGCTGCTTAAAATATGTGTGCAATCCGATAGCAATGGCAGGTTTGTTGTTGTTGTTGTTGTTGTTGTTGTTGTTTGGAAGAGATACTGGAGTTATCATGATTTGAACACATATAAGATTTGCTCCAAAGGAGATTTCACCCAGTAACGTGATCCTTTCCAGCACAATCTGGTTTAACCTTGCATCGCCATCTGATCACAGCCTGTCAGATCTGTACAGATGAAAATTTCATTGCATCTTATTCTCAGCAAGAATAAGATGCAATGAAATTTTCATCTGTACAGAAATTTTTCATCTGTTTATATCTTTAATGTTAATGGTAGCAAGTGAAGGAGGCTGCCCTGTAGACCAGTAGTTCCTAAATTGGGCCCTCAGATGTTCCTAGACTATAACTCACAGAAATCCTGGCTGGCACAGCTAATGGGAAAGGATTTTTTGAGTTTCAGTCCAAGAACATCTGGGGACCCACTGCTGGAGACCATCACCACTGCTGCTATTGGTGTTGTCAATATTTAGGCTGCCCTTTGCTATGTAAAGCTTGGCATCCTTTTAACCGCTGACAACTGCTGGGCATTGTTGTGCTGCAATATTAGGCCATTTCCTGGCATTTTGAATCATGGATACAGAAGCACCACGTTCATCTGCTGGAGCTCTTTTGAGGAACTGAATTATTATTCTGACTCTCAAGAATTTCCGTTATTTCCTTGCATGACAGCTTCAGATCTTGAACTTAAATGTGTTTAGCCGTAAAAAGCATGCATCTGTGTCCCCCTTAATAGTCCTCTTCCCAACCTTACTGAACATTTATGTTTCATTTCATTTGCTCTGATATATTTACACACAGATTTATATATTCTCCCAGTTTGCTTCTGAGTAAGCTAAAGAAAGCCTGTCTTTCTATCAACACTGAACCATCGCTGGCTCTTTTCCACATTGCTTTAGCATCCTTCCAAGTTCTTTGCACTTTCTTCTGTTTGACTTCACTCTTTTGGATCTGCACAATTATACACCAAATCTTGAAATGATGCCTAAATTGCTTCTGGAACTTTCCCTTTAAAGAAAGCTTACTGCTTGTCAAACTCTTAGAAACACTTTGTCTACCTTTTCCTGTTGTTCTTTCTCAATTATGTGAGATTAATCTTTCTCTTTATTACCCAGAAACTTGATTTTAAATGTTTCACTAGGAAACCTGTCCACCTCTATTATTCCAAACTATGTGATCATTCATTTAATCGCAAATAATTTATCCAATCTGCATGCATATAGATAATTATTTCAAAATCTATTATCATCAAGTTTCAGCATGGAAATGCTGAAGCTTCTAGCAGCTTACTCTTGTTCCTCTGTGTGTGTGTGTGTGTGTGTGTGTGTGTGTGTTTAAAATAAACTCAAATTATGAATTGGACAGGCAATAGATGTCTGTTGGCACATCATACTAAAAGAGTAAATTTTCCATAGGTCTAATGACAACATTTCTAAGCTAGTATCACAGAAATAGTGCTGTAGCAAACCTTTGATGACTGACTTTTCTCTGTCATTACATGCTATCAGGGATTCTGAGACGCTGCTCAATCTCCTCATATTGCCAAAAGAAACATGGGCCAAAAGAGAAGCATTTCTCTTCAAATGTACACACCCCACCATTTTCCATGACAGGTTGGCCATATAAAATATCTAAAACAATACAGCTCCATGACTGCTGGCATGAAGCCAGGAGTTAATAGAAAAAATTACACATATGGTTAGCAATCCCCTGGCTAAATTATGTACAAATTCCTGAGAGAAAAGCAATTTACTACAGACATTGAGACGAGCCAATGTAAAACTAATCCTTAAGAAAAATAAACCCACAAAGGAATGTGTCTTAACTCCCCAACCCGTTTGACCAGCTAATATCCTTAAGACTGATCTCAAAGTATTGGTTATCATCCTGGAGCACAGATTAGAAGATTATTTAATGGTGTGAATCAAAGGGTAGAGGTCCTTCTTCAAAAAAGAAAGGGATATAATGCATGCTTAAGATCGTGGCACACATCTCAATCATCAAGCTGGACAAAGCAGAGCAGATGTTAGTTTCGGAAGGGAAGAGAATTAAGAGCTGTACATGCTTGAGGTTTAACAAGGGGGGAGATATGTAGGAAGTTATCTGCTGAATTGGTGGCATAACTGGCTTAATGTTCATAGAAAAAAAGCAAAAAAGTGTTCTGTTTATATACCGCCCCATAGCACTTCAAGCTCTCTCTGGGCAGTTTACAATTTATTTATGCAGGCTCTACATTGCCCCTCCCCCCAAGCAGGCTGGGTCCTCATTTTACCAACCTCAGAAGGACAGAAGGCTGAGTCAGCCTTGAGACAGCTACCTGGGATTGAACAACCAGGTCGTGAGCACAGTTATAGCTGCAGTACAGCAGTTTAACCGCTGTGCCACAAGGCTCCTATATTCAAATCTGGCCAAACTCTTCCTCTTGCTCCTCTCTTTGAAGACTCTTCAGGATATGTTGAAGAGATGAACATGCCCAATCAGTCAATGTCATTTATCTAAAAATAGCTGAAGAAGTTAAGAATACCTATGAATAGTCTCAATGGGACACTATCACAGCCAAAATGACAGCAAAAGGAAAAAATAGAAAAAGCTCCACTCTGTTTTCTCTCAAGTGAACAGAACAAGTAACTCTGAACCACTCAGAAGTGCTTTGAAGAAAGGTACAGATCTCATAAATCATTGCGTTTGATCTTTCACAATTTTTAAATAAGGAAAGAGGTGGCATTGTTTGTTAGGAATAAAACAAAATACAACACAATCAGATGGGAAACATCCTTTCTTAAGGTCAACTACTGTATATTTGCCACCTTTCAAGCTAGATGGTAAAAAAAAATGGTCTGCAGTTAATCTTTCTAATTGAACAATTTCTTACATTGATTCTATTTTCAGTAATGTTGATTCTTCTTGATTCTCACCACCAACCAATACCAGTTCTCCAATTCTCAACTGGCACAATACCCTCATACCTGAGGCTCATATGGCCCAAGCCCAATGTTTAATTCTTGTCTGACTGCCTTCCTGGTGGAGTGCAATTCTGAGACAGTCCAATGTGCCTTGGTGGGCTTAAAGAGCAGAGCTTCAGGAAGGGTGCTAGATGCTAGATGCCTGGGATCATTATTTTCAAATACTTTTAAATTATAAATGTTTTTTCCTGGGGGCAGCTCTTTGGAGTTGAATAACTTGGCCCCCTGTACCCCAAAGCTCTCCATATTGGGGGTGCTCAAGGGGATTGCTTGAGGAAGCTCCACTATAATTTCCACACTGCTAGTCACCTGAGTTCACGATTTTCAAGCACATAACATTGCAATTAGAAATGTTTTTTTTCTGGGGCACCTCCCTTGAAGTTGAATAACTCGGCTCCCTGAACCCCAAATCTCTCCGAATTTGGAAGGCTTAAAGAGTCCAGGGAAGATACCCCACCAAATTTGGTGCCTCTAGGGCCCAGGGGATCCAATTCATAGAGTAACAAATCAGTGCATTACTGTTTCATTTTGTACATTTTAAAAAAATAATCATTTATAATAAAACAAAACAAATCACAGGGGAATGAAACAAAACAAAACAAAACACATTTTTTCTGTTTCGTGCCCATCGATAATTCAAACTGTTCTCTTTTAAGCATGCACAGTTTTGTTAAACATGCAGTTTAAATGTAGTGGTGGTTAACATACATTGCTAATATTCATAAAACTTGCCATTTTTTTCACATACTCGTAAATTAGATAATAGAATCACTTTGAACTACATAGTTATGGGAAAGACAAGGAAAACACCAGAAGAAAAAAAAGCCAAAACTCACCTCTGATGAGGAGGATCAAAGAGATCTGACCGGGACATCAGAGGAGTCCGAGAGCGAAGCAGACATGCCGGGTAAGAAGAAAAAAGGGAGAGGGCGGAAAAAAGCTGATGCACCTAGCGATGAGATGAGACTGCTTATTAAACAATTAAGAAAAGACTTACAGGATGATATGAAAAGTCTTATTGCGCCCCTAACACAAACCCTTTTGGAGGTCAAAGCAAGCATTAAAAAAGTAGAGCAAACTGCTGATGCTGCTTTTGAAATGGCACAGGGATTGCAGTCTAGAAATGATGAACTGGAAAAGGAGTTGAAGCAGTTAAGGGACAGATTTGTGGGTCAGGAAAATAGACAAAGACGTCAGAACCTTCGTTTGAGATTTTTTAAGGAAAATGAGAGAGTCAGTGATCTGAAACAAATAGTTTTGAACTGGTTCCAAGAACTCTGTCCCAATATGGAGATAAAAAATAGAGATGTGGACCGGGTACATTGAGTCGGACCTAACCAACAACCAAGGATAAGGGATATAATTGTGAGATTTGCCTCATATGCTGTGAAAGAAGAGGTGTTTCGTGCTTTGAGTAACATCAAAGAACTTGCATTTGAAGGACAGAAAGTAGAACTGTATCATGATCTCGCACCAGAAACAGTGGAAAAACGTAAACAATGGCGATTATATACGAGAATTCTGCAGGAGAAGAAAGTGAAATACAGCGGGGGTTTTCCCTTCAAACTGATTATCTGGTACGGAAACACATCAAAGACTATTGTTTCAACTACTCAACTGGTGGACTTTTTTGAGCAAAAGAAGATTCCTCTTCCTGAGACTCATTTGACAGAGTTGAAGGCAGATCAGCTAGAGAGAATGCCGCTTCGCTGGAGAAAAACAGAGGGAGGGGGAAAAAACCTTGAAAGATATTGGTGGAACATAGATTGGACTAAGCAACTGAACTTTTCAAGGACAGTGTAAGAGCCGTTATGTGGAAGGGATGATAATTGCCAACATGAAACAGCTGCGGTTTGTTAAACAAACTCCCAGAAACTATGTGAGCAGGTCTATTAGTAATGAATAGAAAATATAACATAACAGTAGTTAATAGTTAATAGTTCACGCGTAAATATGATTAAAAAATAAATTAGTGTTTAAGTGTGTAAGTAAATTAAAAATAATAAGAGAAGTGAATATTGTAGAATATAGACATATTAATAGTATATTTATGAGTTAAGAGAATGCTGTGTTTAATATATTGTTATAATTGAGGGCAAGGGTGGGCTGTAAGGTGGGGTTATCTCAACTCAGGAGTTTGTTTCAACTCCTGGCTCCACATACCCCATTAGGCTCAGCTCAGACTTTTATCAGCTGGAGGTTTCATCTCATAGCCTATATTGGGGAGGGGAGGGGAGGGGAGGGAGGGGGAAGCAAGGGAAGAGGGAGAGGGAGGGAATAAGGGAGAATTTAGCAAGACAATTCAATTTAGGCAAAGACGTGTGTAATTATAAGGCAAATCATAAAATATCTCAAAGGACAAAACTGATTATCATCGCAGTTTATATAATCCAAGTATGTAATGTTAGATAATCTCAGTATTGTATCGTACAACACAAATGGACTAGGCTCACCAGTTAAAAGGTACCGGGTTATGAAAATGATTCAAAAGCTGGGGGCAGATGTTCTGTTTTTACAGGAAACACATCAAAAGAAGCAAGCAAAAAATATTATAAAGCACCCAATGCTAGGAGACCAATATTTTGCAAATTGGACGAATAAATCAAGAGGAGTGGCTATAATCCTCAAAAAAATTTCAAAACTTGAAGTGATGGACCAAATAAGGGATCCTGAAGGAAGATATATTCTAGTAAAAGGAAAGTTTGAAAATAAACTGCTAACATTGGGTTCTTATTATGCTCCTAATACAGGACAAGCAGCTTTTATGCAAAAATTGTTGAGAGTGGTAAAACAAATTGCCTGGGGTGATATTATTTTGGGTGGGGACATAAATTGTATTTTAAATCAAAAGCTGGACACAACATCCAAAAAAAGGAAAGTTTCAAGTGATGGAAGCAAAATTGAAAAATTAATTAAGAAAGCTGGTTTAACAGATGGTTGGAGACTTTTAAACTCCAAAATGAAAGATTACACATTTTTTTCAAAAAAAATATGCCCCCTACTCAAGAATAGATCATATTTTTATCTCAGAAAACTTGATACCCCATCTAGAGAGTATATATTTTTCTCCTATCATAACTTCCGATCATGCAGCAAGCAATAAAAGTCACATGGTCTGACAAGGAAGTAAGAAATAAGCCTAGAATCTGGAGATTAATTTCCAACATATGTTTAAATACAGAAATCATTAAAAAATAAAGGAAGATATAAAGATTTTTTATGAAATAAATGATAAAGAAGGAATGAAACCTGCATTATTGTGGGACACCCTAAAAGCATTTTTAAGGGGGAAATTTATTATGGAAAGCTCCAGATTAAAAAAAAGAACGAAATAGATTGCAAGAACAATTAGAAAATAAGATAAAAAATCTTTCTGACCAGCATAAAAAATCTGGATCAAACAAGGTATATAATGAACTAGCAAGAGCCAGAACAGAACTAGAGGCACTAGACACAAGTAAGACTCAGATAGAAATGAATTATTTAAAGAGAAATTATTATGAACATGGAAATAAGAATTCTAAGTTATTATCTCATGCAGTAAAAAAGAAAGCAATAAAGAGGACAGTTGTCTCAGTGAAAACTGAAGATGAAAAAATAGTAACCTCACAGCAGCAAATAGTAACAACATTTATGGGGTATTATAGAAATTTATATAAGACAGAATTAACACCAGATACAAACATTAAGAAATTTGTAAATACATTACCAGTTAGTCAAATTACAGAGAAGCATAAAGAGCAATTTAACTCCCCAATATCAGTAATGGAAATAAAATCAGTTATTAAAAAAATTAAAAAAGGGAAATCGCCAGGTTGCGATGGGTTTATACCAGAATTTTATAAAATTTGGGAAGAGGATATTATAGAGCATTTGTTAAAACTGTTTAATTCAATAATGCAAGGTGAAGAAATTCCAAAATCATGGAGAACAGCTAGAATAATAACTATATTAAAACCAGATAAAGACCCAACCCTCCCCTCGTCATATAGACCAATAACATTACAAAATCAAGACCAAAAGATTTTTTCTTCAATATTGGCACAGAGAATAAATAGTTTTATTACTGAGTACATTCACACAGATCAACATGGATTTATGCCAGGAAGGCAGATGCAGGATGCTATTCGTAGAGTTCTGAATGTCATAAATACAGCAAATAAAGAAAAACGGAAATTAGCAGTACTCTCGTTAGATGCACTTAATGCTTTTGATCGTGTAGAATGGCGGTATATGTTTGGTCTATTAGAAAAAATGAATATGGGTGGAAAATTCATTAATCGTTTGAAAAATTTATATATAGGAGCAGAGGCTAAGGTCCTTATCAATGGAATAGAATCTGATAAATTCACTCTTTGTAGGGGAACGAGACAAGGGGACCCTTTATCCCCAATTATATTTGCAATAGCAATTGAGCCACTTGCTTCTCAAATAAGAGAAAATGGAAATATTAAAGGATTGGTGATTAAAAATAAAAAACATAAAATAAACCTTTACGCAGATGACATGCTCCTGTTTTTGGAGGATCCATTAAAAAGCATAGAATCATTAAAACACATATTACAAGAACATTGTTATTATAAAGGCCTAAAAATTAACTATCAAAAATCCAAATTGTTATGTATAAATATTTCTACAGCAGAGCAAAAGGAAATTTAAAAAAAGTCAAATCTGGAGTTATGCTACTCAACTTTCAAATATTTGGGAATATGGATAACAAAAAGTAAAAACCAATTAATATATAGAAATTACAAAATAGTATTTAATTCAGTTAAAGAAAAAATTAGAAAATGGACGAAACTGAACATGTCAATGCTGGGAAGAATAGCATTAGTTAAAGCATATATATTACCAAAAATTTTATTTTTATTTCAAAATATACCATTACAACCTGAAATTAAAAAAAATAAAACTATGGCAAAAAATATGGAGAAGTTTATTGGAGGAAAGGGGAAGAAAATAAGGTTTATAAGCAGTGTTAAATATGGTCAAAGCAAAAAAGGGGGGCTAGGAATACCACAATTAATAAAATACTATGAAGCCTTTCAAATCACTCAAGCTATAAAGTTTATTCAGACAGAAGAAATCCCAGATTGGGTTGAAATGGAAAAAGGCGAGGGAACTGGAATAGTTAATACCTATATTTTTACAAGGGAACTAATTAGAAAAAAGGAGCAAATACAAAATCCTTATACTTGTGAGACACTGAAAATTTGGCGTAAGTATATGAACATTTTTGCTCCACCTATATCTCCTTTGTGCCCTATGCTGGATTATCCTAAATTTAAATCAAGAGAGAAATATGCACAATTTAAAAATTGGAAACAAATTGGAATTTATAGAATAAGAGACTTATTTGAGGCAGGGAAACCAATAACAATTAGACAGTTGGAAGATAAAACAAAGGAAATAAAAGCTAATTGGCTACAATTAATACAAGTAAGAAATTTGGCAAACCAATTATATCAAAGTCACGGACCCATGAGAACACTTACAGTACTCGAACAATACAGTATAGAAAAGGATCGAAATAAAAGAAATGGTATAACTTCAATTATATATAAACATTTGATTGAAAAAGCATTTGTTAGGGGCATGGGATCTAAAGGAGCCTGGGAAACAAATTTAAATATTAGTATATCTGAGAAAGAATGGATGGGAATATGGAACACATATCCTTACAAATCAATATCAACTAAAGCGAAAAAACTGGTGTTAAAAGTAGCTCACAGATGGTATTGGTATCCCACAAAATTACATAAAATTAATCAAGAAATTCCAGACAATTGTTGGAGGAATTGTGGAAGCAAAGGCACCCTAGAACATATGTGGATCTCTTGCCCCAAAGTAGGAGCATATTGGCAGGAAATAATTAAATGGATAGAAACCGTGTTAAAACAAAGAATAATTATAAATGAAGCTTTACTATTATTCTCAATATTTAAGGATGGAAATGAAAAATTATCATATAAAGACTTAATAGCAAATCTGATTGGTGCAGCAAGAGCTGAAATTGCAAAAAACTGGAGAAATGCTCAAGATCTCTCACTACAAAAATTTCTGAACAGAATCTGGCAAATGGCTCTTATGGAAAAGTTGACCTATCAAATTAAAATATATAGAGGGGAAATAAAACATGATACATTTATGAAAACCTGGAAGCCCTTATTAACGTATGGAATTAACACAAAAAATGAGGAATGTGTTATGGGGAATAATTTTGACTGCTGGAATGTAAAATTTTAAAAGAATTAATTTATTTGTGTGTGTCACAATTAATTGTGTTGTAAGATTTTGGGTGGATTTTGAAAAAGATATTGGTCCTATAGAATGTATAAATAATGAGATGCTAGTGTACTGTTATCTTAACTTGTCTTGTAAAATAAAATAAAAAGTATAATTAAAAAAATTAAATTTAAATTTAAAAAAATAAAAAATATTTTTTTCACATACTAAAATCCTGAAACACTTTCTCTCCTATGTTTTTATCCAAACCCACACTGTGGGTTGTTGTGGTCATTTGCTGACCTGAGTGCCTTTATAAATTTTTGTCCTGTAGTTGTCTTCATGAAAGGAATGGCTATATTTTGAACTGGTTTTATTTTACCATTGTGTTGCATTTATAGTCATTTTAGTGACAAAGATCCTTAAAATATTTCTGAAATCATGTGTGTGTTCTCCCAGAGCCCCTTTGTTTGATTGATTGTCCCAAAAGATTGCCTTGAACCGTTACAGAAATGGCAACAGCTAGAAATACTGTATCATAATTGTGCACAAATACTACCAAATTTTGAGGGTAAACAACTGGGAAGGTTGTGCTCCAGCATCAGTTTCCCCAAGGCCTTGCTTCCTTGTTTGGGAAAGAAGAATCCCCGAAGTCAGTAGGACTAAACACATGAAGATTTGCATCAATACTAGTCATTTTCTTAAAGAAATTGATTCGATGGATCTCAGAATTGGTTCTCACAGTGGCCCTTTTGTTTTTGTTTTTTTTGTTTGGCCTAAAAATCTCTGGAACAAAAACAACAAAACACCACAACACTATTTCCTAACTTAAATACATGGGGAGACTACACCTCAAAACTAGTTCCTCTAGAATCCTAGCTGTTTGTCTTTGAAGAGCTCCAAAAACGTTTAAGAGCTGGAAACAGACTAGTCTGAGCTAATACTACAGATTTCCCAACTGAAATAAGCAGATCACTTCAATCTTATTATCAGTTTTCTCAAAGCCCTAGTTGGGCCTACTGATTATTATACTTGCCCAACACTGCTTCTATGCCAGACCCACTGCTTTTGTGCTTACACACACTGTTCAACTGACAGGTGGGAACGGGTGCAGAGGCCTGCCTTTGGGGAGTTGGACTACTGCCATTGCACATGTGCCAGCCTGTCAGGCCTTGGAGGATGGCAATGTTGGTGATGGTGGCAGAGATGCCAGTGGCAGGACCAGGTAGGGAAATGATGGGGCAGGGGGTAGAGGGCAGGAAGGGGGAAGATTGCAGGAAGATGAAGGTTCCCCTCCCCAAAGGAAGTGGTTCATTTTTCTGGGGGTTCGCGGTACCTCATGGTTTTACTATGGACCCTTCCCAAATTGTTGCTTTTCCGCTCTAGATGTTAATATAAAAACATTGACTCTTGAAACATCTGCTCATGAATAGCTCTCCACAGTTCCCTGAGAAGTCTCTATCCCCTTTTGGAAAACTGAGCCTCAGTATCATATATTTCTAGTTTACCTCATAGACTACCATTGCCTCAGCTAAGAAAAGCCATTGTTTTTTTCCAAATGAAAATTCCAGCAGTTGGAGCTATCACAAATTTTCTGAGTAATTATTCAAATGAATGTAGGGCAAAGCATTTGGTTTCATTAACTGAATAAGATGATGGAACCTATTCACCCTGCATAAGCACATTACTTCCTTTAGTCTTTACCTATGGAGAGAAGTCTATTAATGCTTAACTCAGCAGAGAAGTTTCTTTGCAGACAGAAGCATTTCAAACCAGCCCGCATGCCTGGCATATGCTGTGACAATCTCTGGTTCCACAATGTCTGACAGGAAGTGTTCCAGGGTTACACCTGGGACAGCACTACAGCAAAGAGGTTAAATGTAAATAATTTCTCATCTCACTGAGAAATGATTTCTTCTGCAGTCTGCAATGCCCCCCCCCCTTTGCCTCTCATTCTTCCCACAAACACTCCTGAAATCCAGTGCTGTGTTGTTGTTTCTGCACTTGGAAACTGCAAAATGATTCCACTGGTTCACCATAGTTAATGTTTTACTTCATAGTTAATGTATGATTCTCCAGGTGTGAACTGCAATGTCTATCAGCCCCAGACAGCACAGTCAGTAGCGAGGGATGATGGGACCTGGAAGGCTGTACATTCTCCATCATTAATCCATTGCCTTTCTCACAGCCAGATCATTGCCCCACTTTAGAATCTTTTTTGGGGGGGGAAGTGAGTGAGGGACTTAAGAAGGGCAATGGGTACGTGTGTCATTGATTCCTTCTTGAAAGGGTAGTGCAGGCAGCTGTGCTTCTAAATACTCTCTGACCTTTCTCTCTATCCCTGTCCTTCTTATACCTTGTATCTGAATTCTGAAATAAGCAGTGCTATAAGACTTACTTAATTGTGTCAATGACTTTGCAGCACAAAAGGCAAGAAAAGTTTGTTTTTTAAGGTAAAATGCATACCCTCCATCTCCATTGCTATCAACCCAGCATCTTCCTGCATTTTTCTTTTTCTTTTCCCATTTTTGATCACAACACGGGAATGCTGTGTTTAGCATGAAAGCTCTAGGTGTATACCCCACCCAGCCTTGTTAATGTCCTTGGACTCTTTCCTCCTCCTTTTACTCATCCTAGAAATGTGCAAGTATCCCTGATAGACATGGGCACGACCAGAAAAAAATGACGTTTTGAGTTTTCGTTTGTTGGAACGGGTCCGTTTCGGGTCGTTTCTGTTTGTCGCAGAATTTTTCAAAAATTTGTCATTTCATTTGTCATTTGTTGTTTCCACCGCGATTTAGCGCAATTTGACTTCCCAGAGCATAGGGGCGACCTGCAATCAGGGCTGGCGCTAGGTGTTTTTGCGCCCTAGGGGGCGGGCAGGGCGGGGGGGCAGGTGGCAGGGGGATGTGCGGGTGGGCTGTGGCGGCAGGGGGCCATGGGCAGCAGGCGGGTGGCGGCGCGGGCGGACGGGCGGGTGGGCAGTTAGGATATCACTTAGGATAGAGGTTCTGTTCTTGGCTTGCACCCCAAATGTGTGTGTGTGCAAGCAAATTGAAGTTGGGTAAATAGAAAATAAATGGTAGTATATAATATATTTTTAAAATAAATCCACACCTCCCACTCCCAGTCGAACCTCCCCCTTTATCCAATATGAGAAAAAAATCCTCACAAACTGCCAAAGAAATAAAGAATAAACTGCTATTCCCTTCAGCAGACAAAGCTGCAGGGAATCAAAGAAATTATTTTCTAAATTCAATTCCCTCCCTGCCTGCCTAACTTAAATCCTAAAGCCTCCAGCCTCCCTCCTCAATCTCAATCGGATCACACCAGCACCAGCAGCCAGCCCTCCTCCCTCAACCACATCCATACACCCGACTGCGATTTCTGGAAGGTGCCTCGGCTTTTTATGCCCTCCGAGACATCCAGAAGTGTCAGTCAAAAACCTGGCAATGCCATTGGTGGAATGGTTCAAACAATTTGCATGGTCCCATCCCATGCCCAGCTCAAATGGGCAGGTTTAAAAAAAAATAAAATAAAATAAAATAAAATAAAATAAAATAAAATCAATACGACGTTTTATTGCTATAAAAAACCCACTGCTGCTACTATTAAAATTCAGGCATTTAAAATAAATAAATTTCACATGTTTCTGTGGTGATTTGGTATGTTTTTTGACCACGATTTCAAAAGAAAAATTGCGGTCACCATTTTTGACCCCCCCACCGTATGGCATGGCGAGATTACAAGGATGACCCCCCTCCCAGCCTGGTGCAAGCAGCCCAGGACAGGAGAAGAGGGGGGAAAGGCCGGGGACCCCCAAGAAACCACCCCTCTGGTAGGTGGCAAAGCCTCAGGCAGGCATATTTTCGCCTGCTTTTTTGGCCGGGAGTCGGGTTTTTTAAAAAAACTTTTAAAAACTTTTTCTGTGCTTCACATTGAGCAATCGCCGTGATGCCACAAATGAAAACAAAAAACCTGACCAAATTTTTCTTTTTTCAGTTCGAGTTCAAGTTCTGAAGGCTTAATTATCGTTACCGTTTCCGTTACGTAACGGAAACGATAACCGAAAACGGAAACGACAATTTCGCCGAGTCGTGCCCATGTCTAATCCCTGATTTGGGTTGCATTTGCACACATGCAGCCAGTGCCTATCTCTAGTAATCAACTCTGTGGAGAACCACAGCCATTGCAAAAAAAGTGAGTTGTTGCTTATAACCAGAACTTGGAAGCAACACTTTAAAATATGACATCATCTGCAGCAAATTACTTACCGGTATCTGAAAATGAGAGACAAGAAATGCTACTTTTAACATGGAACAAATAAGCTGTGGTGTCCTTCCTTCCTTCCTTCCTTCCTTCCTTCCTTCCTTCCTTCCTTCCTTCCTTCCTTCCTTCCTTCCTTCCTTCCTTTCTTTCTTTCTTTTGTTGGATCCAGACAAGAGCATCTTCAGGTGATTTTTTGTTTCCACTAAGAATGAAAGGAATGACTAAAAAGTAATGCATGATGATCAACATTAAAAGCCATTTTAGGAAAACTCTCTAGAAAGAATTCAATCCACCTCCAGTTACTTTCAAAAAGTAACTTTCCCAAGCTCAATCTATAAATCAGCCTACCCTAATTCACTTTTAATTTGTGATGATCTAATCAAGATTTTGCTTCACTTGCTTTCATTATACTCATCTCTGGAATCCAATCTAAATTGCACTGACAGCAAATATCATCAAGGCTAGCATTTCACTTTCATGCTTTTTACTGCTTTTTTTAAAAAGGGCAATCTTTTCAAAGCGCCCCCCCCCAATAATCCATCTATTATTTGGTTTGAATCTTATGTGTCTTGGTTCAGCCTTTTCACCAAACTATATTCGTAGCATAAAGAAGAAAATCAAATACCAAATCAGCTTCCCTTATAACTCATTAGCCATATTTTATTAACAATGCTCTTTTATTTAAGAGTATTCTCCCTCTTCCTCTTCTAACTTTTTTTTTTTTGGCAAATTTCTGACCTCTGTATAAAGTTTCAGAAGCTCATTCTGACAAAATTCAGCATCAAGAGGTCAACCTCAGCAGAACCTTTACATTCTTTGTCTGCCTACTGTGGCAACTTTTACTCAGACGTGTTACTAAGTGCAATGTTTTTACTTTTTTAGTCTTTCTATGACACTGGCTATAAGAGCTTATTTTATAGCCTTTAAAACTGTGGCCTTTGCGTTCAGAAAGGACACATTTATTTGTACTAAAAGCCCACCTGGTGCTTCCAAGATGAGAAACATTTGCTGCTTTTCTTCTTCAGTTATAGAAGGGGGGGGGCTTTGGGATGCCTAGTAATGTCACGAGTGGGTAACCCTGAATCCAGAATGTTACATTTATTCTTGCATTTCAGTAAAGCCAACAGGTAGCAATCAGTTCTGGGATGCTTCTGCTTAGTTCTGATACCATGTTTAAAGGTGAAAACTCTTTCTGGATGCCAAGCAATTTAGAACAGAGAAACACAAAACAGAGCACCAGCACTTTTAACCCTTTCCCTACCACTCATTTCTTCACTACCAATCTGCTATGAAATAATTGTTCCCATTGCAAGTTTCCAAAATCCGAAATGGATCTGTACTCTACATCTCCCCTTGGCTAAGGTGGTAAAATAAAAGTGGATAGGAAGTGATAACCTGTAACATTACTGTAAGCTGCCTTGGCTCTTTTTCCAGGGAGAAAGGCAGGATAAAAATACTCTGAATAAATAAAAATAACCTTTGTAAATTACAAGTGTGGCCTTACAGTCCAACCAGGTCAGTGGAGGGAGGTGTAAAAGGTTATAGATAAAGTGTTACATAGTGGTTAAAGCAGTTGACTAGTAGGTGGGAGATCCAGATTTTAGTCCTCAGTGGGCCATGACTGCGTAGGTTGGGCCCAGTCACTCTTTCCCAGCCTAAACCACTTCACAGGGTTGTTGTGGTGACAACAACCACAACATGGGGGAAGAAAGGGCACCTAACTACTAAAAAGAAAGTAATGGATCCCTGCACTGGTCACAAGCTATTCAGGCTGTACCTCCATATTTAGGTTCAAAATATATTATTATATATTGATGATAACATATGGTGTTTTCCTTAAAAGTGCAAAAAGAGAAGAAACACCATGTGTTATAAGGGAGTTCATTGTAAGAAGCAAGGGTTATAACCCCACCAAACAAATCAAAATCAAACAAACACCAGCTTATCCAAGATCTGATTCTGGATGAAGAGGCAGACCTGGCATGTATTACGGACACTTGGGTGGATGCAGAGGGGACCCCTGTCTTTAATGTGCCCACCTGGATATTACATGATGGGGCCCTTGATCACTGTGGGGCTACCACCTCCTCCAGTGGCCCTTGTGGCTTATAAAAGTTGCCAGGCTGGTCAATACTGAATGGGCTACAGAAATAATAAATAAGTATTTCCAAGAGGGCAGGGTTCCAACCAGGGTTCAGGCTGCACCAGAACAAAGAAATGACATTGGTTGCCCTGCAAGACAACCTTCTGAGGGAAGCTGACAGGGGGAAATTGTTCCTGTCGGTCCTTCTCAATCTCTCATTGGCTTTGATATTGTCAACCATGGTATCCTCCTGGGGAGGCTGTCTAAATTGGGGATTAGGGACCCTGCTTTGGTGTGGTTCCAGTCCTTCCTCAAGGATCATCCCTGGGTATACATCTCACCCAGAGTGCAGCCAGGTGAGATGACTTCCACCCCATGGTTCCCCCCCCCCATTGTGTGGTGCCACGGGGGTTGATCATCTCCCCCATGCTTTGCCATATGTATATGAGATGGCAGTGGAGGGTTTTAAGGGGGTATGGAGCATCATGTTGCCAATATGTGGATAACACCCAGCTTTATAAATCCCTTTATCCATCTGTAGTGGATGCTGTTCCATCCCTTGAGTACTTACTGCCTGTCCCCTGAACTGGGCTGGATGGGAGCTGACAGAATCCAGGCAATACAGAGGTCCTTTGGGTCAGGGCCCCTGATGTCTGTGGTTTGGGAAGCTCCCTCTCATTTGGGGAGTATGACTCTCTCTGCAAATGATGAGGTTTGTAACTTGGGCATCTTGTTGGATGGGGCACTCACCATGGAAGTCCAGGTGGTGTCAGTGGTCTGTCTGTCTGTCTGTCTATCTATCTATCTATCTATCTGTCTGTCTGTCTGTCTGTCTGTCCGTCTGTCTGTCCGTCTGTCTGTCCGTCCGTCCGTCCGTCCGTCCGTCCATCCGTCCGTCCGTCCGTCCGTCCGCCCGTCTGTCTGTCTGTCTGTCTGTCTGTCTGTCTGTCTGTTTGTTTTTAATACTTTTACCCCACCTTTCTCCTTGAAAAAGGACCCAAGGTGGCCTATAATAATGAGGGGCAATATATAGCCCAGAACATTTAAGACATATTCAAGTAAAGAACAGGGAATTAAAAGAGGCATCTTAAAACATTAAAAGGTAACAGTAGAGCTACAAAGAGCACACACAAACAAAAAAGAAAAATCTAATTTGAGGATTTTGTCTACTGTGCACATTTCCAATTACAATGGATTGTGCAGCTGCAGGCCTACCTTGATATTGGAGTCTTCACCACGTTTGTCCATGCACTTGTAGTCTAGAGGGTAGACCACTATTGTGCACTCTGCATGTGGCTAACTATGAGGTTAATCCAGAGGATCAAGCTAGTGCAGAATACTGCAGCCAAACTGTTAACAGGGACGGGAAGTTATCATATCACCACTGTACTGGCTGCATTGCACTGGCTCCCAATACACTTCCCCATTAAATTACATACAAAGCCCTAAACAGTTTAGGACCTCAGTACAGTCGTCCCCGCCCTTTTGCAGTTCATATACTGCAGTCCCACTATATCACAGGACCACAGTATATGAAACAAGCCCCCCTGGGTTAAGGGGGAAAATGCCTGTTTCAGGCCTTCCATACTTACCCCCAACCTGGCGCTGTCCCGAATGGGTCTGCGAGGGCCTTCCCAGGCCTTCTGGAGCCCACCAAATGGCCTCCTTGCAAACCAGAAGTGACTTCCGGATCGCCGAAAATCATTTCTGAGGCCTCCGGTAAGTACAAGAGCCCCCAGCTAGGCGCCCCAGGGCTGACCTGACCTGCATCCGCATATTGCAGATTTTCAGTTATCGCGGGTTGGGTCGGGTCCCTAACCCCCGCAATAAGTGGGGGTCACTGTATCTGTCAGATCAGCTTTTCCTACAGAGAACTGTCCAGACCACTTGTTTTTCTCAGGCAGGGCATTTGAGGGTGCCAACTCCGAGGGAGGCCAGAAAACCATAGGACAGTAACTGGGCCTTCAGAGTTGTCACCCCTCACTTCTGGAACAAATTGCCCTCTTAAATATGCCTGGCTCCTTCACTCCAAGCTTTTAAACAGCAACTAAAAACTTGGCTTTATAGGTTAGCTTTCCCAGACTCTTCAGTGTGCAAATAATAATGCCTTAAAATGTTTGCCTTTCCACCTCCATTCTGGATTTTATCTAACTATATCTTTTTGATTACCAAACATTATTTTTACATTTATCTTTTGTTATGGTTTTATTCATGGTTATTATTATTATGTCTGAGTATTTCATTTATTTTGTTTAATTATGTTTAGTTATATATTGTATATTTCTTCTGTTTTTTATTGTTGCTCTCTCTGTACATTTGTAGTTCTTTGCTGTGTTGTAAACCACCCAAGGTAGCTTCAGGGTTAGATGGTACATTATAGAAATCAATCAAACAAACAAACAAACCAAAATCCTCTTACTACCCTATCTGGACTGAGTTCTCCATTGTTATCTTTAATATTTCAAAAAGCTACACATGGAAAGGAGTGTGTAGTAGGTTAGCATTTACTGATTTTAAATGGAGGTAGAGAAAGTATGGAAAGGGTTAGGGTGTCCTTCTTCGTCCCTAGATTTTTGCCTTTTAGAGGCTGTTTCAAAACATAACAACTATGTAAGCTTGCCTAAAATGAATGGCTGTTCCCCCCCCCCCTGATTATTTAAAATTATATGTCTTGCTTCAGCTAAACTCTTGTGGCAGTTTACAATAAAATATTTAAAGTTTCAAAATAACTCTTCCATTAAAACATCATTCAGTTCTGTTACAGAATTCAAACATTCCATTCCTCTTATTCTAGCCATTGCAAAAAAGTGTATGCAGAAGTCAGAGAATGTTTTGAGGGTGTTTTTTTAATTCACTTATTCTGTGGATTTCTCCAAAGCCTTTCAGCTTTCATCAGACTCATTAATAAAGAAATCTGGCCAAATCATTGTTTTTTAAGGGAAATGTCATTACAAGTGCTCAGATTCCTAGCTAAATGCAACACTGCACAAGGCAAACAGCTTGTCTTACTTGAAAGCCATTGTTGGCTTGCTTTGTAAGACTTCTACATGCAGAAATACGCAGTTGCCCAGAATTAACTGAATGATTTACCACCCACTAGTTCAGTGGTGGCGAACCTTCAGCACTCCAGAAGTTTTGGACCACAACTCCCAGAATTCCGGGCTTAGATTGCCAATGACAAAGGACTGTGGGAGTTGTGGTCCAAAACATCTGGATTGTTGAAGGTTCGCCATCACTGCACTAGTTAATGTTAAGTTCCCCGTATTGGCCATGCTGTTAAATAATTCCGGGAGGCATCTGATTTATTAGAAGTGCAAATCTTTGCTCATCTCATCCTCATAGGCAAAGGTGAGGCTTTGTTCATTTCAGCAGAGAGAGAGGGTGGCGAGATTTTCCTGGGGCTTTTGATAGGGTTTGCACAAATAATGTTTTGTGCAAAACCAGAATGGCATTTTCTACAGAAGTGTTCATTCTTGTGGAAAAATTCTCTGAGTGTTATGCAAAACTGAACTGCATGAGTTGTTTGAAATTTGGGGGCTACTGAATTTAAAGCTCGCTGTATAGTTCAATGGTTTAGCCACGTGGCTGTGGGGTCAGACGACGGGAGGTTCAATTTCCCACTGTGCCTTCTGCAAGAAGATTCCAAGATTTCAAACTTGAGTTTTTGTAGAGGTCTCTCAACTGCTCTGAGTGCACTAGGGGCTTCTAGAGCTGCCCTATTCATTCTCTGGTGGCATAAACATTCTTGCTTCATCCATTTTTGACATTTCTTTCTGAAGCTGCTGCCTTGTGCCTTGTTTGAGGAAGCACAACACATGAAGTTTGATAATCACTTGGACGGAAAACTGATTGAGATGAGCACCATATCAAGTTTTCATTCCTTTTCTACCTACTACTTTTCCCTTTTCATGTTGCCAGATGTGTTTTTATCATAGCTTGCAGTTAACCACTGTAATGGATACAATAAGACTGGTGTGAGATGCACAGGGTATCTGGCTAAGGCCAGCAGAGAATCAACTACTTTAGGTGGCAGATATTGGAAACTTTCCACCCAAACTTTCTTTCAGAGTCCCCTTCTGTTAGTCCAGTGGTTCCCAATGTTGGGTCGCCAGATGTTCCTGGCCTAAAACTCACAAAAATCCTGGCCAGTACAACTAGTGGTAAAGGCTTCTGGGGTTTTTTGACCAAGAACATCCAGGGACCTCAAGATGGGAAACTACTGTGTTACAAGACAGAACTGTTAGTTCTATACTAGTAGATTGGATCAGCCATAGTGCCGGGAGGGGCATCTTTGTCTACCCACCCGGTTGGTGTCACATGTGTGCAGCCTATTGGGCTGCTTGCAGGGGCAGTAGGTTAGATAAGGTTTTGCCTCTTTTTCGATCCAGCCCTCTTGATGGTTCTTTGCTTTTCCTCTTACCTTGGCTTTTCGGAGGCAAGCAGCCCTGAAGCACTTTCGATTTTGCAGCACGTGGCAGATCCTCAGGCAGTTCAGGCCGGCCTCAGCAGGCCTGGGATATTGTATATCACTGCAGGAGGGCTGATCTTATCTCTTAAATAAGCAGAGCTCATCCAAGGGGGGTGAGTTTTGTTAATTTTTTTTTTGGGGGGGGAGAAAGCCTCATGTGAGACCCTTGCTTTAAAAGAAAGACAACTACTGCTAGGCAACAGATTGGGGGGATATGGGGTCCAAATTTCCAGTCAGCTAAGAAGTCAGAATCAGATCCGATTATGGCTGGGTTTTGCATTTGCAAAAAAATGGGAGATACGCTTGTTCCTACAGCTTCCAGAATTCTGTAGTCAGCACAGCAACTGGCTGGTAGATTCTTGGTGTTAAGGCTATGCAGTTCAAATTCTCTTCATATGAATAGATGAAGGGATGAGAAGGGACTCTCTCTCTCTCTCTCTCTCTCTCTCTCTCTCTCTCTCTCTCTCTCTCTGTGTGTGTGTGTGTGTGTGTGTGTGTGTGTGTGTGTGTGTGTGTGTGTTTGTTTGTCTCCCTCACTGTTTATTTAAGAATTGCTCAGGCATGTCCAGACTTCGGCCCTCCTGATGTTTTGGACCACAACTCCCAGAATTCTAAGCTTAGATTGCTTAAGGTTATGGATACTATTAAGGCTATGGATAAGGCTATGGATACTATTGTCTCCCTAATGAGCCTATTCAGTCCATTGCTCATCTTATGAGCCTAATTCAGACCAGGGTGACAAGAGGTCAAAGCTGATTTACTATAAGATGGAGGACTCGCACTAGCTGTATTCAGACCGATGAAGCTGTTTGGATGAGCAGTGAAACATTTCTATCTCTCAAAAAAAGAAGTCCAGTAGCCATGACTCAACTTCCAGATTTGCTTCAGTTTCTGCAAAGTTGGAGCTAGAACTTTTGGGTGGTTCCCCACCACCACCAGGGGTTAAGGCTGCTATATAATTGGTTCCATCCCACCTCTATCAACTTTTTTTAAAAAAAAAAAACATATGGTAGGGCTTTTATGAGACAAGGTCTGAAAAAGCAGAATGAAAACCACACACAGGAACTCTTAAGCCAGTACCACACCCCATTTGCCAATCCATTGATTGTTGCTTATTAGTTTAACGCTAACATAATAAAATGTATATATTTTAAATAAATTTAATACTGGGTGGAAATATCTGCCCCTAGCAGGCCCACCCAAGGGTGGTTGAGTGTACTAAGCTATAAAGAAAGGCTCTGGGCAATGGCTGACATTTTAGATTTTATTTAATGTTAACTGCACTACATTCAGGCCCCCTTGTTTAAGGGACATTTAACTGTTGAATTGAGTGAATTCATATCGATAAATTGTGGCCCAATTTTAATCCCACAAATGTGCCTCACCTCTTTATTTCTGGGCTGGGTGGACAAAGCTTATCCTGCATTTCTTCCTTAATTAGTTTGCTCTCCTAATGTTAATTTTTCTGTGAGAAGGCACAGTGAAACACATGCCTATTCTTGCTATGAAGTACAAATGTTGGTTAATGCAAGCAGGCCTTGCTGACCTCAGTCTGTAAGGTCAGTGGGAGGAGGAGGAGGAGGAGGAGGAGGAAGAGGAGGAGGACCGAGGAGAAACTGCATGTCAGTCTTATGACAAGACCCAAACTGGTTCATACTCAAAAAGAGCTAACCACAAACAGAAAGTCCGTGTGAAAAGGGTAGTAGGATGGACCTATGATGAATCATGGGTGTAAGCAAGGCGTGTATCAGGCTTTTAGAAATGAAATAATTGCCTTTGCCTTAGAAGGGTCATATTGGACTCATGTAACTTTGCACCTGAAGATTGCAATCTTATCTTTTATTTCAATAAAGCTATCTGTGTTAAAGCAATATTTGAAAGTAGAGATGGACACGAATAGAAAAAATGGAGTTTTGTTTGTCGTTTGTTATTTGGAGGGTCCGTTTCGGTTTGTTTCCGTTTTTTGTGAATTTTTGCAAAAAAATCATTTTCGTTTTCGTTCGTTTCGTTACCGCTTCGTTACCATTTATTTCAAATTTTTATTTTTTTTAGGATTTAAAGCAGTTCACTGTATTGCGGTAACGGAAACGAAACACACGATAAAATTTCTGGTGTTTCTGTTCGTTTCATTTCATTTTGGAGACAAAATTCATTTGTTGTTTCATTGCGTAACGAAATGAAAAAACGAAAATGGAAATGAAAAATTGTTCATTTCGTGCCCATTTCTATTTGAAAGTATTTTATTTTCTGACACTAGTGTTGAAGATTCAAGATTGCTTTTATTTCCAGACACAAAATGGTGGTGTGGGTGGGGAGATGTCTGTGCATGCATACGCCATGTTGTCAGTTGCCTCAGTCAACAAAATGTTTTTCTATGTGTCTGTTAGTTGGTATAAGGGACACAGACATACTCGTTTGCTCTGCTTTTTATATGTGCATTGATTTGGATTCTTGGAAACTAGGAGGTAAACACATATTCAGTCTATCTCAATTTTTCTTCTTTCTACCCCCAGTCATTTACAGTTAATTCCATTAATTTAGATATTGACAAAAAAAATCAGATGCTGCAAATATTTAATTTCACCAATTAATGCAGTGCAAAGAAAAAAATGCAATGCAGCTGGGTCTTGTTAAATTCACTTGGACTACCTCTAAAATCCTTCCCACATTTATTTGCAAACAAAAGACTGTCCTCATGGACATATTTACCACTATTTGATTATAGTATCAAGTGATGACCTCCAAATGTGAAAGAACTAGCAAGCATTAATCACAGCTTTTTGTACCAGATGATGCCAATTCAGCTGCGATTGGACTTTTCTGTGATAACAATTCACATAATCAGTTGGCAGCCATTCATTTATTCTTGTCTATATATGTACTGTAGAAAATGTATAACTAGGGCTGTGTACTGGCTTCTGATCCAATCAATGTCTGAATAAGGGAGCAGTTTGATCCATTGTCTTTTGGAGATACTGTGTTCCGATCCGTGTCCACCATCTGTGCTGGTGTTTATGGTGTTTCCAAATATCTGAGGGGAGAATCCATTGTCCTGAATGGGGACATATACAAGTCTAGTATCTGTAAATTTGGAATTGTGTGTTTCCATTGCTGCAGGCACAGAAAGGCAACCCAGGGGTTCGTGTATTAGTAAGATGCCGGACAAAATTATTTGCCCACAATGACCCCTGAGCACATAAGATACTGAGAAGGAGGAAGCCGCTGTTACAACTTGGGACTGTTATGGTGGCACCAACAAACCAAAAAGAAAACAGAATTAAAGGTAGGGGAGAAAGACAGGCCCTAACACCATAAAGTGAAGTTCTAAAGGAACCACTCAAAACTATACAAAAATGAAAGAATATACAGTATCCTCTCTCTCTCTCCCCCCTCCCTCTCTCTCTCACACACAGACTCAACACTCACAATATAACAAAATAATTCAACAAATTGTGATGACAGACACCCAGGGGCTATCAAAGCACGATGTTACCATCCCTTACTTAGTTTACATAAATCCCATGGAAGGTGGTTGCAAAGAGAACATACAGCCGAATAACCTCCCTTAATACCTGTGGTGGAGATATGCATGCAGGACCTTGGGTTTTAATCAGAGAATAAAGCTGTGAGTCACCTCCTTTATGGCTGCCATCGCAAGGTATCTGAGCATCTTCTTGGTAAGGTATTGATAGTTTATCTTTCTTCTTCATAAAGTATTGATAGGATTAAAAAAAAACACTTTCAATTCCTAAATCCTGGATTTAACTAGAGCTGATGGTTCCACTTACCTGTGAAACTACTCTTGGGCTCTTTGCTCTGTTCTGTGGCTGTCCTACATCGCTATGTAGTCCCAACCCAGTTGGTGTTTTGCCATTTAGCCAAATCTGGACCAGAGTTCTAATTTTAACATCCTCAAGTATTTAAAGCAAAGCAAAGTACACCGCTTATACACCGCCCCATAGCACTACAAGCACTCTCTGGGCGGTTTACAATTTAATTATGCAAGCTACACATTGGCCCCCACCCCCAGCTGGGTACTCATTTTACTGACCTCAGAAGGATGGAAGGCTGAGTCAACCATGATCCAGCTACCTGGGATTGAACCCCAGGTCGTGAGCACAGTTTTACCTGCAGTACAGGCATTTAACCACTACACCATGCAGCTCTTTAAGTTACAACAGTTCACATAATGCATAAGCAAGAACCACTACAGTGGTTTCAGCACAGTACAATACTCAATTTGAACATTTTGCCCTCAAGCAGTAGTTTTTTTTTGTTGTTTTTTTTTTTTTGGTACGGATCACAGTGAGAAACACAAGTTAGGGCTGTTTTCCTTCCAAAGATGAATTAGAAAACTGAAGTGCAAGATTAGGAGCAGAGGAAAAGCGAGGGGATGCCACTTCTAAACACATGTTGAAGTTGTATATTTTTTATTACATGCAGGTGCGTTCTTGCTGTATGTACAAGGGCTGAGTAGCTAGGGGTGAAAAACCTAAGAGGATCCCGCAACAGGAAAGATTTAATTCTGCTGCAGATTTAATATCACTGCTAAAATATATATACAGTATACTAATATAGGGCGCTTTTACATGACCCCTAAAATCCGACGCAAAGGGCTCCAAGATGCAGAGCTTAAAATTGTTTTCCCACCAGCTCTGGACTTTAAAAAAAATTAAGTACGCCCATGCCCACCTAAGTGCGTCCCAGCACATTTTCCAAGTACCTGCTCTCCGAAAGTGAAAAAATTCTGATGCAGATTGCAAAGCGGTGAGTGCCGGGCTCTCCTTGCCTTGTTTGTTTGTTTTTTTGCCCCCCCACCCCTTTAAGAGACCGGAATGCTTCCCGGAGCAGCTCCCCACAGCAGAGCGGAGGTGAGCCTGCATTCTTTTCTCCCTTTTTTCCTCCCTCCCCTCACGCAGACAGGAGGAAGGGAGTGCAGAGGGTTGGAACACATCAAGAACAGCAAACCCCCAAGATCTCTGGTCCGAATTTAAGTTGCCAGCAGATCTTAGGGGTTGTGTAAAAGCGCCCATAGTTGCACAGAAGGCAAGGAAGTATATGCAAGGATTCGCAATGGGGGTGTGACATAGGGAAGTTAAGATATTGTCTGTTTTGAGATGATATCAGCAAAAGTTTAGAAGTGGATAATTTTTTCTTAACTGCTTAACGTGTTTTCAGCCCCATAGCACTGTAGCCTGTATGACAGATAGGAAGCAGAAACTCTTTGGAAACCATATATTAGTTTATTACCCCAAATTACTCCACTGAATCATAGTGGTTTGTTCATTAATGCATTAATTTGCCCCACCATTATTTAAAAAAACACGTCTGCACTGACTAAATACTCTCATTTGTGTATTTGTATTAACAGCAGTGATTGTGAGGATACATGGCGACAGCATATAGAAAGAGTTAGAAAGAGGAAAAAAGTCATCACCAGCCCACAGAAAAGTCGGATGATTCAGCTTAAAAGAACTAAATGGAAGGGAGGACTTTTAAGCATACAAATTGGCCTGATGACTATTGCTTTCTTTGTCACTGATGAAAAACGGAAGTACTACTTGACACTCCTGTTACAATGCGTGAATAGTCTGGGCAGCCCCCTGGCACACCAGGCTCTCTCGGGTTATTATTTCCATTACATTTGTGTGCAACATTTGAAAACTAGCACCTAGGGGCTGTTGGATAATAATAGTGGATGCAAGCCAGAGAGCAATCAGTGCATTTCTGCCCCCTCAAACCCAATGGGACATCAATGATTGATTTTCATGGGACTTAACTTTCTTTGGCTTGCAACTCATGTTATAGAATTACCAAACTCTGGGCTACTTCTTCAAAGGCAATTATGTTTTGCTTTAACAACAAAGTTCTGAAAGGTTCTGAAGACTTTACCATAAACCATATATTGTTACTTCCCTGCATCCAATTAAAGTGTCTAGCAGTCAAGCGTGCATGTGATGAAATCTTTCAGATGTAGAGATCCTAAATGTTTGATGGGAATATAAATGCTTTGCTCTACTTAGTGTCTGCAGATTGAGGCTGACCTATCCTTGCCTTTTTCCTCAGAGCATTCCTGCAACAACTCAATGCTCTAAGCTTCTACCTCTTGCACATTTGTTTTCTTCAATGTCTGGAATATAGTCATCAAGACCAAACTCCACCTGCAGCCTCTTCGCTCTGATTCAAGCCAACCTTATTATCATTCCTGTCTTCATAACCCTCCATTGCTAAGTGATTAGACGCCGACACCTTGACATAGCTGGAAGGAGGTAGGAAAGGGTCTTATGAGGGTGCACTGTAGGAGAGAGGGAGGGAGACTCAAACACTGCAGGTGTCTCTTTTATGTGAAAGCCTTCAGCTGCCGGAGCCTTTGTCTCACTGTTGCCACATCAGCTGGAATGTTTGTATTCCATTCAAGTTGCCCACTAAGGGCAGGAATTGTCAGCTAATTGGGTTGACCCATCGCACAACTCATCAAAACTTTACAAGTTTAGATTCAGAGTTATCCCTGGCATGCATATTTCAAAACTTTTAGCATTCTGATCTTATTATGGGTGAGGTATCAGGAGAAGGGATGTCTCTGCAACAGCTAAAGTGGTATGAAATGTTAGTAGGAATCATTTTTTTAAAAAACCTGTACTGAACCCCCATTGAGCTGCAAAGGATAGACCTTGTAGTCACAAGAACCCAAAGAAAAAACAATTGTGATATCCTGAAGTCTAACATTTTGGCATTAGCTGTTGCCAACGGCAATCCACTTCCTCAGATACATCTTTGTAATCTATTAATCCCGGAGGTGGAGTTTTGTCTTTGCAATACATACCAATCCAGACTGAGGTACAGAGGTACACTTTTGAAAATCTCCATTATTCTTCTACCTACCGACTTCCAACTTTAGCCTTGTTGTTCCCAAGGAGTCCATGGATTCCCATGCAACAAAAATTAAAAGAAGTCCTCCTATCTCTTCCCTAAATAAATGGTCCGTTTCGACATTCTAACTGGTCAGTTGACATTGGAAATTGTGCCCATTTTTCCTAAAACGTTTCCAGGACAAATTGTCTGGCTATAGATCTTTCTGGTGCTTGAAAACACTGTAAGAAAAGTGAGGGAACCTTTCTTGTTTTTGAAGATATCTTTTAAAGCGGCATCCCTCTTCTCTGTAACCTTGTTGCAAAAATATGGTTACATTATTAGTGAATTTGAGCTAACCAGATTATTCCTCTTATGGTTTTCTCTTTTTAATGTGTTCCAAATTTTAACTCTTCTCCTTTCATTCTCAAACCTTTCCCCTTGTCAATTCGATCTTAATCCTTTGTAACCAACTTAGTTTTTACTCTGCTACAATCATTCTAGAACTTACTACTTCCTAGAATCCAATAACAACACTCATCTATCCTTCTCTAATATTCAGATTTATAATTGATTGCCAATTACATGCATCCATCAGGCTTGAATATCTATCCCCCTTTTTAGAAAGAACAGTCCATAGGGACCCAATTCACAGATTGTCTTATCTTCTTTCTGGCTCTAATGTGTACATTGTTCGCAAATTTGCCAAGTTTGTAATTAAAGCTGCAGCTTTAAGAACGCAATATGTCGAACAAATTGGAGTATCCTGCAAAGGAGATCTACATATATGACTTCTGAATATTCTGAATCTGTATTGTAGGGTACCCTATTGGATGGTGTTGCATGTACTTCAATGAATTTTACAGTATATTCTGTGTTGTTATTGGTTGATATGGCCATAGGACTAATCAATCAATTTATTTGTCAATTTGTCTTAATATTTGGACCAACATACTTTTTAGGACATCCTATAGCACAGGGGTGGCGAACAAGTTCGACAAAAAGAGCAAAAATTTTAAACTGTGAGAGTCAGAGAGCCACACCACGCAGTGACCTGCCAAAACAGACAAACACTCACACAAAAGCATATAATTTTAACAATAATATATTAAACACATAATATAACATGCTCAGTCAGGTGTTTTTTGTTACCTTGTTGGAGTGATGGGATGATAATCTCAGTGGGATTTCTGGCATCTTTTGTTTTCAGTAATCTTCTGCAAATCAGGTTTGTATTCAGTTGTAGCCACTCAGAGCAGTTCCTTTACATGAGTGTCAGTCAGAATGGACCGGTGCTTTGATTTCACATGTTTCAAAGTAGAAAACAGACGTATGTTGACGAGAACATAGACAGCAGCTTGAGAGCGGCTCTTTTTACACACAGGTATTTTTCAGTTGGCACAGCTCTCCAAAACGTAACATGGCCTTCCTTCAAAAGAGATTTCAGTCTATCGTCCTTGCGTAGCTCAATCATTTCTAGTTCACTCGCTGCCTCATCAGTAACAAGTGGGGTTTTCAGGCAGTCGGTGTCAGCATTAAACGGGTCGATGAGAAAAGTGATCTGTGGTCTTTTTTGGTCCAAGTCCTCAAACTGGAAAGTAAACTTCTCTTGCAGTTGTGTAAGTTGTTTCACGTATCCAGCTATATCTGTTTTAACACCGGTCTTCTGCAGGGTGCTGCGCAGAAGGAAAATGGGATAGATTGCTGTTTTGAATGTGTGCTTTAAAAAGCTTCAACTTGTTTACAAAGGAGAATACACTTTGTATCAGCTCAGGAAGAGTTTTTGATTTCCCCTGCAGGTCCACGTTTAGTTTATCCAAGTGTGAAAGCATGTCCACTAAAAATGCCAAATCCATAAGCCACTCAGGGTCTGAAAGCAGAGGATACGTCTTGTTCTTCTCTGCCATAAACAATTTTACTGTTTCCAAAAGCTCAAAAAAAGCACGAAACTACTTTGCCTCTTGAGAGCCATCTCACTGCGCTGTGCAGTGGCAGGTCACTGGGCAAGTCTGCGTCAAGTTCTGCAATGAGGTTCTTGAATTGCTGGTGATTAAGGGCGTGCGTACGGATGTAGTTCACAATCTCCATCACAGGCTTCATAACGTAGTCTAAATTCAGTGTTTTGGACACAAGCTGCTCACGATGGATGATGCAGTGGAAGTTTCAAAATTCAGGAAAGGCGTCATCACCTTTACAAAGACCCACAAGTCCATTTACTGAGCCAATCATCGACGGTGCTCCATCCGTGACTATTGCGGTGAGTTTTTCAAAAGACATATTCGCTTTTTTAAAAACGGCAGTCATTGCCTCTTTTATGTCAGTACCACGAGTTCTGTCTTTTAATGCGACAATGTTGAGAAGCTCTTCTTTAATCACGCAGTCCTCAGAAACCATTCGCGCAAATATTGCCAACTGTGGCTTGTCTTGTATGTCGCATGACTCGTCTAATGCAACACTAAAATAAGCACATGCGTTCAAGTCTGCATGTAGATCTGACTCAATCACATTATTTATGTCTGCTATTCTGGTTTCAACTGTGTGCCATGACAGCTGGAGATCACTGATGGAATCTTTGAGTTTTTTATTGTCTGGAGCCAAGGTTTCAATTCCATCCGCAAAACACTGTTTTAGAAACTCCCCCTCATTGTATGGTTTTTTTTAGCACGGGCAATGTTCCACGCCACTTTATAGGATGCAAGGGTCACAGTTTCTCCATGCTTGGTTAATTGCTGAAACATTTGAGACTGTCTTTTTACCTGGCTTTTCAAGGTGCTCAATTTTTGCTTGCGTAGTTCAGTACCTTTGGGTTATTCCTTGTCAATATTAGCATGGAGAGTTCTAAAATGACGCTGAAGATTTGAAGCCTTGAAATGTGATATCATAGTATTGCATATTAAACACAGCGCTTTCCCATTCCGTTCAATAAAGAAGAAAGCATCTTCCCATTCTTCCAAAAATGTCCTGTGTTCATCTTCATATTTTCGTTTAGCTTTGCATTTTGCCATTTTGAGTGAGGGTAAAAATCCTGCAGTGATGGTGAGGGTGTGCTGCGTCCTCCACACTAAGAACGGCAAGATGTGACACAACATGTGACACACAGGTCCCCCCGCTCTCTGGCCCGTGCAGTTGTTTCCGGGGGATGGGAGACGTGATGACGCAGCCTGGGGGCGGGACTACACGCTCGGAGATCTCTCCTCAGAGGTCCCTCCTCAGAAGCAGCATAACAAAATCCAAACTTGGCAAAGAGCCACAGTATACAAAATAATGATAAGAGGCAAAGAGCCGCATTCATTTTGGCCGGGAGCCGCATGCGGCTCGAGAGCCTCATGTTCGCCACCCCTGCTATAGCACATATCATATTTCTTTGGTCAGTCACTCTTGTACCTATACTTTCCAGTACAGTAGTGTTCATTAACAGTTAATTCTACATGTGCTGGTGTTTATCTCATTCTTTAGCTTCAGCAGATAACCCTGATTTTAATATGACAGAATAATTTCTGCCTATTATCTCCCATGTTCAGGCTGGAATGTGAAAATGAAAAAGCATAAGAGATCATACTGCAAATATATATTGGATTATCAGAAGATGACCATGCTTTATAGATTTCAGCATGAACTGCCCTAAAAGAAATGAGTATACCTCAGTATCTTATCATTCTGATGTATATAATCTATACACTGGACAAAAAGCTAGTGAAGACAAAACTGGAGAAACAAAATGACTCCCCATAGGCAAACCATAGAAAAAGCTGCTTGGATGAGTAGTAAAATGTTTCAAACTCTCAAGAAAAGAAGTCCAGTTGCCATGACTCAACTTCCAGATAACTTCACCTGGATGACTGAGAATCTTTACAGACATATCATTCCCATAGGCAAAGGTGTAAGACATGATCTATCTATCTATCTATCTATTCAATGTGTACACAAAACATATATGGTCAGCTGGACTAGATTCCCCCAGCCCCACCTGAAGTGCCCCAAATATTGTAATAATTCCCTCTAGTGGAAATCTCCTAGTTCCTGGGCCATTTTGATTGTCCTTTTCTGCATTTTTTTCAGTTTTACAATATCTTTCATTAGGTTTGGTGATCCGAACTTGCAGAATGGAAACACAATGGATTCATATAATGGCAGTATATTTTGTTCATTTTGTAATTACCTCCCATTTGCCTTTTCTTGCCTTGTCATTATAGTGGATTCACCTTTGGATTGAGCTGTTTTGCAAACCACAACCCCTTCTCACAACTGTCTTTTAAAAGCAATTTTGGCTGAACAGGTGTGTGTATGGATACTTCATGGATCCATACATCCATATGATCTGTCCATAAAGCAAGAACATTTCCCCAATTTTTCCAACAATTGGTAGAATTTTAGCAACATAAATTAGGCCCTTGGCAATGTTCTATTACATATTCAATATGAGGTTTCACACTAACATAATCTATGCTTGAATCATTTATTTGAAGAAACAGAAATGCTTCATTTTAGACTATACACCAATACTCCGTTATTGTTTGGTGAGAGCTTGCATACATTGTTATAGCTAACTGATGAAGTGCTGGTTGTGTGCCTGGTCATGTTTGATTCAACACCTCATTCTTTTGTGAACACTACTAGAATTTTGGCATTTCAGTGTGTAACAACCCCCACTTCCAATTTTCTGTATCTTCTTCTCAATAATTATTAGTAACTTCTTGGATAAAGATTAGAAATGCACTTTTAGGAACATCATTCACACTACACTTTTATCACTTCAGTTTCTAAATCCTAGGAGATTGCATGGTGAAGCTTGATGCTATTTGTGTAATTTCTCACTGGATCAAAATGATTTTGTGCTGTATGGATAGGATTAATATGTTTATTTCTGATAAATGTAGTTACTTTTACTAGGTTGCATATAACCATGTGATTTTCCTTTGCACACAAGTAACAAAAAGAAAAGGGGTTAGCTCTTAAATCTCTGCATGGAACTGTATAGAGAATAAGGAACATAAATTTGAAAAGTAATGCCGCGAGCCAAAGTGTTTCAAGTCAATGGAAGTGTTGCAATCAAATTCACCAAGATTACTGCTAGCGTCCAAGGCAATTATCTAGCTACCCATGAGAAGAGCAGTGAGCTACAGATGTATTCCCTGGAAGAAATGTTCTATTCAGGGTTAGAGATGGGCAAGAAACATAATTTTTTGTTTTGTTTTTCATTTTGCTACAGAATGAAATGAAAAATGAAGTGCCCCTTTAAAAAAGAAAAATGAAACTAAATGGAAAGTTTTGTTTCATTCCGTTTTGTTTTCGTTTATTATATATTTTGACAAGCGCTGAACTCGGTGCTTGTGAAAATAAAAAATAAAAATAAGTGCCGATTGGCCTGCAGGCCAGCTGGTGGGTGCTAGGTTTAAAAAGAAAAAAGCGCCGATTGGCCTATGGGCTAGCTGGTCGGCACTAGGTTAAAGAAAAAGTGCTGACCGGCCTGCAGGCCAGTGGTCGATGCTAGGTTTAAAAACAACAACAACCAGCCTGCGGGCCAGCTGGTCGATGCTAGGTTTTTTTTTTTTTTTAAAAAAAACACTGATCAGCTCACGGGCCAGCTGGTCGGTGCTAGTTTTTTTTTTTTGAAGTGCCGACCAGCTAGCAGGCCAGCTGGTCGGTGCTAGGTTTTTTTTAAAAAGTGCTAACAATCCTGCAGGCCAGCTGGCCAATGCTAGGTTAAAAAAAAATCCGACCGGGTGGCCTGGTCTGCTGTAGAGAAACATTAAAAAACAAAACAAAACAAAACAAAAATGAAACAAAGTAAAAAATTAGATGAAATGCCATTTTGGCGTTTTGTAGCCATCTCTATTCAGGATCTGTCAAAGTATTAAGAAAAGCCCTAATAATCTACTGAGGAAAACAGAATGGAAGGGAGCAGCATGTAGCATGTATTGAAGCATGTTTCTTGCTAGATTTAGGGATTATATTGCTGGACTAAGCACACATACAAGGTAGTAGGCCCTATGAAATAAATAATGCTTATTCCAAGTAAACATGCTTAGGAATAGTCTGTATGTTTTGCAGTATGTTACCGTGATTTATTGCTCTGAGGAGACTGATTTTATAAACCTGGGAAAAGTTTGCCTTTTCACAATTCTATTCACAGATCAATATGAAATTAATACACTCACCTACACTTTTTTATGCTTCCAATGCTTATGAGAAAATTATGCTTCTCTCATAAAATGATAAAGATTATAAAGTGCTGTGATTGCTATATAGACAGAGAATGAAAAATAACCCTTATTCACACTGTTGTATTTCCAAAAATATATTTACAGTCTATTACAAAGATTACAAATGGAAGTGTCTATGTAATGGGATTATGTTATTTCAAAGATTTTTGTTCATTTGTCTTTTTTACAGATTTCTTTAACAAAGGGGAAAAGGAAGAAGAAGAAGAAATAGTATAATCAAAGTGATTTTTCTAACCAACAAAATAAATAAAATGACAAATATAACACTGTACAGTGTTGTAAAAGGAAAATAACAATAAAAAGGAGGGGTATGACTTGAGTTTTTGGGAGCTATCTTTGGTCCTAAATGTGGGAAAACACATTATGTTGCACTGAAAAAACATGTTCTTTTTGTGATGCCCTGTAAGTAAAATAGAAAAATATAGTGCATTTTCAATGTATTCAGAGCTCACTGCACAGAATTGTGTGTACAAAACAAGACAGTATAAATAAAATGTACAAGTTTTACAAAGGAACATTTACAGATTATTTCTTTTTTCCCCCTGTGGATGCCCACATTATCTATCAACAATTAATTTATATGACTGATCCCTGGGATCTTTCTTTATGAAAACCAATGGGAGCAGCCCAGTTCTTTGGAAGTACAGCTACTCACTGCTGGGGTAGCTCATGATTTTCATCAAAGTTTTGACAGCATTAATCACCTGTTTTGTATCTATTCCTGCAACACACTTTTGTTATTGCTTATGGTAATTCTACATTTCACTCAACTCAAGGATACATATATTAAATTAAAATGGGTATTTTTTTTTAAAAAGGAGTCCTCACCCAACAGCTACCTTTCAGTCAGAAGTCTGAAAGTAGTGGTTCTCAACCTGTGGGTCCCCAGATGTTCCTGGACTGCAACTCCCAGAAATCCTGGCCAGCTCAGCTAGCGATGAAAACTTCTGGGAGTTGCAGTCCAGGAACATCTAGGGACCCAAAAGTTGAGAACCACTGTTTTAAAGGGAAGTGTGTATCTAGAGCAGCTTGTTAAAAGAAAGAAAGGACCTTTGAAATTGTGAACTGCCATTTTCTTTACACTCTACAGCTCTAATAGAAAATCCAAAGGCACCATCTGATAGGAACATTTCCTGTGCAAGCCCCATTGCAGTTGTTAATTTCATTTTGTTAGAGCTTGTAAAGAAGGAGTGCAATCCAGAGAGTTAGGTGAATTTGGGTCCTGTGAAGACACTCAAGTATCAGAACACCAAATGGCCAGAATCTCACTGGTGTTCATTGAAAGGCTTGCATAGCAGCTGATGCATGAGGTGTCAGGGTGTATATCAGGCCATATGGACTGGAGTTGTTCCCTAGCAGCTTGTCCATGAGCTGCAATCATCTGTGGCATGCAACACAAACCTCACACAAACAGCAATATGAATCCAGTCAAAATCATACTGATTAACTTCCTTTTTCTGGATAAGATCTCGCCCCAATAATGTAGTTAGAGAAAAATCAGATTATGCCTGGATGATAGACTTACTGGCAGCAGTGTTCTGATTCAAGTGGAAGAGAAGCATCTTCTACTACTATCCAGTGACTAAGGCTCTGAAAATATGTCTCAATTTTCTTTTTTTTCTCCAAACAGCACCTTCATTTCCCCCCATGTCTTCTTTTGTATCAGACTGCAATACTCTATTGTTTCTATTTGCATTTCCATATATTTTTCCTAACATGCACTCTAATTTCCACATTAACCCAATAAATGCATTTCTTGATGCCTCTAATGTATACATTTCCCCCCACTGACTAGTTCATTTGCCCATTTTTAAATTACATACATCTTTAGCCACTCACATGATTAAATGCATGCATTTATTGCATGCACTTTGTTTCTCTGAAATGCCATGTGAACCTCAAAACTAATTCTCAAAGTGAGGCATGTTTCTTTATAGGGTGCCTCGGGAGATGCAAAAAAAGCTACGCTGATTAAGGCAGCTGAAGCCAATGAAACTTTTTTTCGTTCCAACATCTCATTAAAAGGGCGCAGAGATTATCTCACAATAAATACAATGGCCATAGAAATGGTTTGGGGATTTATTCACATTGGTTGGAGTTCCCTCTAGATTTCACCATATGGTGATACTAAACACAGGTAATCTGTATGAGAAAGAAGTCATGTGTGAGATGCACACGTAGTACTCCACCTAAAGATATGAACTGGAATTAAGCCTATATAGAATCAGTGTAGATTAAGCACAGAATTAAATGCTGAATTCATCTTAACTCAAATTGAAGCATGTAGACATGCTTACTGCTTTCTGGATTGCACCCCTGTATATTTATTTTTGCAAGAGGGACTACATTCAATTTAATCTCAAATTTAACCATATGCCAGTTATTTCTCCCCAGACCTTCTAATGTGAACTGTGGAAAGGAAAACACACAAACCAGCACACAACCGTAAACCCCCAATGTGCTCTGATTAAAAGGCTAGGCAATCCTACAGCACTGTACCTGTTTGTTGTTGTTATTATGACACACCTATAATCAATCATTCAGTGAAAGGGGTCTCAGCAAATTTCAAGTTGCATTAGTATAGCTTCTATTTAAACCAGGCAACCTAATAAGCCACCTCTGAAGCCATTACTTTAAAAGTGCCTAGGTTTGTTTTAGGGAATATTATTGCTAGGTTCTCCATTTCATTCATTTCCTGTTTAAAGAGAGCATGTAATTAGTCATACAAAAGAATTTTAAAAAATACAAGAACTCTTGGCGACATTTTTTCTCTCCTGATTTTTCTCCTGCCAATTAGCAAACCACATCAGTGTGGTGTGGAATTAACAGACAAAAGTAAATGTCCTACAGAAAATCCTACCCAAGCCCCACTTCACCCTTCCCAGTAGCTAGCCTGATACATATTTCTCAGTGACACTTCTTGTGTCTGTAGAAATGCATACAATCTTTCAAAAGTCCCCAGTGTAATAATGTGTCATATGCTCAGCACTAAAATGTTCCAAAGATATAAATTTCACACTAAAAGGTCTAGATGAAGAAGGAACACAACTGATTGCTCTAAAAAAAGGAGAAATGCTTGAAATCAATGGTTTGAGGAAAATATCTTGTAGATTTTAACAATATCATGATTTTTTTAAATCTGACAAATATATTCTTTCTTTCTTTTTAAAATCCCTTATGTACATTTTAAAAAGTCCATTAGATAAAAAGGAGGTTAGAGAGTTCAAGGTGTTTGTAGGTGTTTCAGGTAGTACTTTGTTTATTGTCACTGCTTTCATTGCCGCCATCGGTGGATCCATTTTTCCCTTTTTAAGTAACTTTCTGGTGGCACTTAGGAGTTCAAGTCTGTAGGTGCTTCTTGTGAGCCTTCTGTTGTCTGCATAAAGGGCCCAGAAAATAATGCGTCTTCCAGGAGCACTTCATGTGGATGGAAGGCTGGCACGATTCTCTCAAGTCTGTCCCCTCCCTCATAAGGGAGAAATGTCTATCACACTTGGATGCCAGTGCCATGTAAATGTAACATTTGTGCTCTCATAGTCTGAATGCTGCTCATTATTTTCTTTTGATGGCCAACCAATGTGATTCCTAAGCTCATAATATCACTGCAGGATAGGAAGCAGGGAGGGGAGGAAGAGAAGAAGGTCAAGGTTAGGCATTTGGCAAGCACCATATATGAATGGAAAACAGACAATATGGGCTGAAAGAAAATGACACCAACATTCACAGAAAGAATTCCCCCTCCCCCCCCACACACACTTGGGATATCATTATAGGTATGTTTCATCTTTATGGCAAACATTTTCTCATTTAAAAGATTTAAGCCTTTCTGGTTAACGAGCAGATACTGAATGGAAATGAACAGAATAGAAAATATAAATATATATAATTGCTGCATATGGGGTCAGCCCTGGTTAGTACTTGGATGGGAGACCACCAGGGAATACCAGGTGCTGTAGGCGCCTGGAGTAGGAACTGGCAAGCCACTCCAGTATTCATGCCAGGAAAACTCCATAGACGTGGGGTCACGAAGGGTTGGTCACAACTGTAACGATGCAACACACACATGTATATTTTCAGAAACTGGTAAAAGGTAGGACATCCACTATGATGAGTAATAGGAATGGTGGGGTGGGAAGTAGAAATAAGCACAAACTTTTGATTAGAATAATAGAATGACAAATTTGAAAAGGGACTGCAGGGCCATCTATTCCAACCCCTGCTCAAGGCTGGAAGAGATTAGTGCTGGTTAATTTCTAGAGAAGGCAGAGCTGGGTAGCACTGAACAGTTGTTCGACCGGGAAAGGAACCTGTACAGACTGCTGGTTCAGTCCCATCTCTGCAAATGCCATTTGACATTTACAACTTATTTGAGATACAGCAGCGAAAGTCTCATTGACTTTCAGAAGGCCTGTGTTTAAGTAAGCAAGAACAGGTTTGCAGCCTGGTGTGCAAAAAATCTTCAGAGTAGGTCATTTTGAAACCCCACTTTTTTTTCCAGTCACGAAGGAAAAAAGTAATTGATGATTGTTTCTGTGACGAATATATTTCTTAAACATCTTTTATAGGTAAGAAACCTTAGAAATGTTAGTCTAGATCACAGCAGTATTCTGATTCTGAGACAGAAATCAGAGGCACATAATTTACTTACTCAATAGTCATCCTGGCTACTGTTTCAAGATTATTGTATCCTGCTGCTGAAAAGTTATCCTTATATCTTTCCATCTTGATAGCGTGCAACCATTCTCCCACAGAGCAAAATGTAGTGAAATCAGGTGTGTTCTGATCCAGAAGAGGGCTGATCGGTCTAGATTGCAAGACAACAAAATGAATTTCTCTCTATAAAACATAGAATCATTGTAGGGTTGGAAAGGATCTTAGAGGTCTTCTAGTCCAACCCCCTTGCCCAAAGCAGGAAACCTCATACCATCCTGGACAGATGGCTGTCCAATCTCTTCTTGAAAACCTTCAGCGATGGGGCACCCATAACATCAGAGGGCAAGCATTTCCATTGTTTAATGTCCTTCACTGTCAGAAATTTTCTCCTTATTTCCAGGTTGGCTCTCCCTCTGATGAGTTTCCACCCACTTGTTCTTGTCACACCCTCAGGTGCAACTGAGAATAAATCACTGCCCTCTTCAACAACACCAGAGTGCATTTCTATTACCTAATATTAACCACCTATGTTTTCAACATTCCTGAACTCTGAGAACAGTTAACAAATCCTTATTAGAACATAGCCATAAATAATGAAGGATTTAGGAAGCAGGATACTTGTTATAGAGCTGGAGCACAACTTTTAACACAGCATTATACAAAGAAAAATAAAATGTGTTTGAAGTGATTCTTGAATTCCATTCAGCATCCTCAATTAAGGTCAGAAATACATTGCAACAAATGTAATCAAGAATGGCTCTGAGTAAAATGTTCCAGTATTCTGACCCTTCCAAAACACCAGGCAATATCATTTTGCAGCTACTTTCTGAACTGTCTTGAATGGTAACCTGTCTTGCAGGTTGTCTCACAGACTGATAATGGTATTTCTTGTCTAACCTAGGGTAGAAATATATCCTACAAAGGATTTGACCAGTCAGTACTATCCAAGCAACACATACCTGTATCTACCTATCTAGAATGCTGTATCTTGAAAGTATCAGGATTTTGGTAAAATTGTTTTACTGGAAATATTTAGTTGTACTGATTTTCATGTTTTATTCTTCCTTCAGTACAAGATAATTAACAAACTGTATTTAGACATGCAGATGGACACTTTCTTCCCAAACAAATTAGAAGTGATCTGATTCACCCTCTGCTGCATCAAGTTCAAAAGTGCAGGGGTAAGTGGTTGGTCTTGAATTGCTTGTCAGATCAGAACTCTCATATAATGGCTCTAGTTGCTAATTTATTCTTGGTTGCAACATGCAGATGGGCTGTGTTACTCGCAGATGCCGGTATATTGTATGTACTCTTTGTTTTTCATGTTTTTTCCTTTCCCTTTTTCTCTTTCCCTTTGTTTCCTCTCCTTTGTATTGCGGCTTTGCATAGTTGTGTGGGTCAGAGGACCACAAAAAACTTCACTGATGATAATGATGATTATGATAGACACTTCTGATCACTTTTTTCATAACAAGGGACTAGTTTTATTCCACCTGTCAATTGTTCCCGAATTTACAACAAGCCAGATACAATGTAACCTAGAATTTCTGCTGTCGTACATTTCTAGAGGGAACTTGAACATGGGCTGTGCAGAAATATTGCATACAGACTAGCAGTTAAAGCAAATGGAGAAAACATAGCACAGAAATCTGGTCTGTGGTGTAGAAATACATAACCAACAACGTACCTGCTACAGGTTCCCAAAGGAGTTTTCAAACTGTTGGGGTTCCGAATCATCTTGTCCAGAATACCCACTATCTGCTCAAATTTTGGCCTTTCTGCGCGCTCTTTCTGCCAGCAATCTAGCATCAACTGGTGAAGGCCTGCTGGGCAGTCCATGGGTGCTGGCAAGCGATACCCTTCTTCAATTGCTTTTATAACCTAATAGTCAAAACAACATTGTTTTGGATTTTTATTGCCCACGAAGAATCAAGCAGCCAAACTAAGCAAATAAAGCTTTATGAAATGTATCTTTCAAACAGCGCCTGTTGTTTTGACACATGCATTCATGTTGCTGAATAATAACAAACTGGTTTTTTAAAAATATTTTCCATGTTTATTAAACAGATTATTTTGTGGTGTGTGCTGAGAACATAGTTGCATTACCAAGTCAACCCACAGTAGGAAATGGCAATTACTGTATACAGTATTCACCAAGGGTGCAGCTAATAAATTGATAAAGCAAAAAGCAAAGTGTTTTGTTTATATACTGCCCCATAGCACTTTGAGCACTCTCTGGGCGGTTTAAAATTTGATTATGCAGGCTATACATTGCTCCCTCACCAAGCTGGGAGTCAACCATGAGCCAGCTACCTGGGATTGAACCCCAGGTCATGAACACATTTTTTAGTTGCAGTACAGCTGTTTAACCACTGCACCACGAGACTCATCATGGAGATGATCTTTGAAAGAAAGCAACAGCATTTGCTCATAAAATTTCCCTCTACCTTTGAGGGGGAGATTAAAACAGCTTTTATATGAATGTAGGGCCTGGCAGCCAATCATACTATATAGGAAATTATTATAAAAAGAAATGGTTGAAAGCAATCTAAAATTCAGAAAAGCACTTTCGTGTAACATTCAAGCTGGCAATAAGCAAAACTAGACCTCAATCCAATGTAACATAAATAAACACAGTGTCGCTGTATGATGGCTAAAGGAATTGGTAAACAGAAAATACAGCATTAACAAGAAATGGTGGCGTATTTTGATATGGTACATAGGGACTTAATGTCTGTAAGAAGAGTTACACCCACTGTCTGACATCTTAGTGGGACCCAGTTGGGATTTAAGTAAAGATAGTAACAGAGAGGAGGGAAATCACAGGAAACTGCTATAAGCCTCCAGGGCAAGATAAGAAAACACACTGGGAAGCAATGTGCTGATAAAATACAGGTTGTATGAGATGCTAGAATATTGTTTGGGAATAAGGAAGGAATTTCATTGGCAGACATAACAGCATTAGAATTGCTAAGGACGACTGTTTGTTTTTCAATGCTGTTTTGCAGCAGGCTGCAGAGAAAATCAGCATCAGCGGCTTCTTCTGAGACTAGTGCTAGGAAATAAAACTGCCATTATTAATATACGTTGGTGGCAATCAAGGGTTTTGTAGTTTCTTTCTCTCTTTATCTATATAGATAATATTGCCCCTATATATATTAAAAACACACAGACCCCCCCCCCGGTATATTTAGAGATGGTACTGGTGTTTGTGTTAAACACAAGTTTTAAGAACATTACAGTTCTGTACAGTTCTGTTTTATTTTTTTTAAATCTTTCTTGGAGTCTGTTAGTCTTTATAATCCCTTTTCAGGATTCTTTTGCAGTCAAGAATTCTAACATTTCGTATTCTAACATTTTGTATCAGGGAAAGAGGACATCTCTCTTTCTCTTGTCTCATCAAACATTTGGGGGTAAGGGGGCTGAGTAATGAAGCTCCAAAGGAAGTGCCCCTAGGAAAAACCTTCTCATTGGAATCATATGGGAAATGGCAGAAGCCTTATCTCCTGCGTGATCAGCTTCAAAGTAGAAGGTTTTTTCCTAGGGTCACCCCCTCTGGAGCTTCATAACTCAGGCCCCTTAACCATCCCCCCCATGTTTCCAAATTTCAGGAGGTTCCCTAAAATCACTTCCTGGAGGTACCCCTGCTACTTTGGAGTCCCAAGGTAAGTAATTTTGGATTGCATATTTTTAAAAATACTTTTTGAGTGCATATTTTTTAAAAAAACATGCACCCAAAATTACTTACCTTGGGGGCACCAAAGCAGCAGGGGTACCTTCAGAAAGCAATTTAAGGGAATCCAAAGGGGATGCCCCTAAACCTTCCATTGGAATCATATGGGAAGCGGAGGCACAGCTATCAATTGCCAGATCAGGACTTGCCCTCCCCTGCCCTCCCCAAGCCCTCCGAGCACCTAATTTTACCCGTCAAGCAAACTGGGAAACTTATTGACTCGAGTATAAGCTGAGGGCTGAAAAACTCGGCTTGTGCTCGAGTATATATGATATATATATATATATATACTCTCTCTCTCTCTCTTTCCCTCTCTCCCCCTCTGTGTGTGTATGTATGTGTGCGCGCACGTGTAAAGACTGACAGACTCCAAGAAAAATAAAAAATAAAACACAACTGTACAGAACTGTAACATTCTCTAAGATTTGTGTTGAACACACACACCAGTACCATCTCTTTTTCCAATTCATAAGATGACCCCATGTATAAGATAACCCCCACTTTTCCAACCCAAAATAACAGTTTTGTAATGATGCGGTTCTCTCCTTGGCTTAATTCCCTATATAAGATAACCCTCAATTTTTAATCTAACAGTTTTATATGAAAAATATAGTCTTATACGTGGAAAAATATTGTATGTGTTCACACATATATGAACACACAATAGTAATCACACAATAGAACATTGTACATGTGGGCAGATATCCTTGGGATACGTAGTGGTACCTCTTAAGATAAATGTAAGACAAACAAAGAAACAAACAAAAACACTTCTTAAGAAGCAAAATAATTCTGGGAATAGGCATGCTTCGCAAGACGAAACTGTTCCGTATGTACCCAGGAAAAGAAAAAGAGGTTACTTACCTGTAACTCTGGTTCTTCGAGTGATCATTCTGTGATTCCACACAATGGGTTAATGTGTGCACACACAGTAGACCTCAGAATCTTCTGGAAAAACTATGATAATTGAAGGACCTCCCCCCTATAAAGGCAGGCTCCGCCCTCCTCCTACCTCAGTTCCGTACACTTTTCCGTCGCTGTCCAGAGTACCAGAAAAAAATTTACAGCCTGACGTGACGGAAGAGGGGAAGGAGGGCGGGTTTGTGTGGAATCAGAGAATGACCACTCGAAGAACCAGAGTTAGAGGTAAGTAACCTTTTTTTCTTCTTCGTGGTCTTCTGTGATTGCACCCAATGGGTGATTAGCAAGCTGCACTTACCAGAGGTGGGTAGTCACGGCAGAGCAGCAGACAGCACTGACGGGCCAAAAGTCATCTCAGCACGAGCCCTGGTATCCAGCCAGTAATGGGAGGCAAAGATCAAAGAAGATGACCACGTAGCTGCTTTACAAATGTTCGGGATCAGGACCCCTTTCAGAAAGGCAGTGGAAGTAGAAAGGGTTCTAGTGGAGTGTGCTCAGACTCCAGAAGGCAGAGGAGTTTTTGCAAGCTGGTAAGTCAAAGTGATGAGATGAACAATAGTCTTGGAAATGCTTTGAGCAGACATAGGCTGGCCTCGCTTCTGGCCATAGTAGCATGTGAAGAGTCTGTTGGTAGCTCTGTAGGTGGACGTTCGGTCAAGGTAGTATGAAAAGGCCCGCTTAACATCTAAAGAATGCAGGGCATGTTCCAAGTTTGTTGATGGATTCGGGGGGAAAGTGGGCAAATGAATGGGCTGGGAAACATAGAAACTGGAGACTACTTTAGGCAGAAACGAGATGTCAGTGAATAAAGTCACCTTATTAGGATGGAATTGTAAAAAACGGAGCATCTGCACGGAGGGCAGCGAGTTCTTCCACTCTTTTTGCCAACGTGATGGCCATGAGTAAGAGAGATTTGTACGTTAGGAGCTGGTCCGAAGCTTTGGCCAGGGGCTCAAATGGAGGTTTCATCAGTTGTCATAGGACTAAGGAAAGAGACCACTGAGGCGTAGGTAAGACGTGACGAGGTGTAATATTACGTAAACCTTTCAGGAAGTCCTTTAATCTAGGATGTCGAAAGAGTTGTGAAGAATCAGAGCCTGGCGGTTGCTGAGCAACGATGGCGGCGATATAGACCCGTAAGGTGGAAAGAGAGCGTCCCTTGGCAGCGAGATGGCGTAGAAACGAAAGGAGTACCTCCACAGAGGTGGGAATGGAAGGTAAGCCTTGAGTATCCATAAAGGCTGTGAAAATCTTGAATTTATAAGTATACAGGGTTCTGGTGGAAGATTTCCTTGATGATCGGATTATATCCTCGACTGAGGGAAAATTCTCCAGGCTGTGAGGTGTAAGGTGTCCGGTTGTGGGTGTAGAATTTGGAAGTTGTTCTGAGACAGGAGGTCGAACCGGAGGGATAGGCGCAGGTAAGTTGACACCATTTCTCTCAAGGTCGGAAACCAAGTTTCCCGTGGCCACCACGGGGCTATCAGTATGGCATTCGCTGAGTCCTGTCTGAGCTTGATGATCGTCCTCTGGAGGAGAGGGATCGGTGGAAACAAGTAAAGAAGGTCCAGGTTCCATGGGACCATGAACGCGTCACCCAGAGAACGTGGGTCCCGTCCCGCCCTCGAGCAATATTTGGGGCATTTGGCGTTCTGTCTGGAGGCAAACAGGTCTATTTGTGGAGTGCCCCAAAGGTTCGTGATCCGGGCGAAAACTTCGGGGTGGAGGGACCATTCGTGTGTGTTGTAAGTGCGACGACTGAGAGAGTCTGCGATTTCGTTCTTTCGAGTGGAGACGTGAATGGCTACTGGAGTGGTGTTGTGCAGTATGCACCAGTTTCAGAGTCGGATGATAAGATCTAGCAGTGGCGACAAATGGGTTCTGCCTTGTTTGTTTATGTAAAACATCACCGTCGTGTTGTCGGTGACAAGTTGTATGGCTTTGTCCCGTATGATTGGTAGAAATGCTTTCAGGGCATATATTACCGCTAAAAGTTCCAGCTGATTGATGTGTAGGGTTGTCTTTCCCTGAGACCAAAGGCCGTGTACCCACAAGTTGTTGCAATGGGCACCCCAGCCGATAGGGCTGGCGTCGGTGGTGACTTGTTCCTCTAGGTGGGGAGATACGAATGGAACACCGGCCGATAGGTTTGCAGGGTCTGCCCACCAATCCAACTGACCAAGGACGTGATGCGGAATGCGAAGCAGGACCCCGGGGTCGTCTGAGACAGAGTCGAAAACCGAAAGAAACCAAGACTGGAGAGTTCGTATACGGAGGCGGGCGTGTTGTACCATGGATGTTGTGGAGGCCATAAGGCCAAGCAGTTTTTGAACAAATTTTGCAGTAACTGAAGGTTGCCTCCGGGCGTGGATGATGGAAGAAATGATTTTTTTCCCTTCTGTCCACAGAGAGAAACGCTATGCCTGCCAATGAATCTAGAAGAGCTCCGATGTATGGCATTACTTGCGAGGGAGTAAGAGAAGATTTCTTGTAATTCACCTGTAGTCCCAGACTTGTCAACAGAGAAAGGGTGAAACGGGCATCCTGAAGCGATTGGTGACGTGATGGCGACACAAGGAGCCAATAGTCCAGGTAGGGAAAAACCGTAATACCTTGCAGTCTGAGATACGCAACAATGGGGGCCATGGTTTTGATAAATACTCCTGGCACAGAGGCAAGTCCGAAGGGCAGGGATTTGAACTGGTAAATAACGGAGTCCAAGAGAAAACGGAGGTAACGACGGTGAGAAGGGGCTATGGTAATGTGAAAGTAGGTGTCTTTTAAGTCAATAACGACGAACCAATCGCCTGATTTTAGCAGGGGGATGATGGTATCCAAAGACGCCATATGGAAGTGCTTTTTTATAACAAAGATGTTTAGCCCTCTGAGGTCCAAAATGGGGTGAAGACCCCCATCTCTCTTCAGAACAGCAAAATATCGGGAGTAATATCCCTGTTTCATGTGCCGGGTGCTTACAATCTCTATTGCATCTTTTTCCAACAGGGATCGTACCTCGTCCCGAAGTGAGGGAGATGGCGTCGTGGCACAGACGTGGCCCAGAGGAGGTAAGTGTTGGAAATCTATTAAATAGCCGAAGGTAATGGTGTTTAGCACCCATTGGTCGGTGGTAATAGCTGTCCATGCGGAGAGGTGGGGGGCTAAGTGAGTGATGTGTCCATGGGGCTGAGAGTGGCAAGGCGGGATGTGAATGGAGTCAAAAACGTTGCTTGCTTTTTCGGTCAGGTCTGCATTGAGAAGGACGGTTGCGTTGTCGTCCAGCAGCGTTGCGGTTAGAAGAGCCGTTGTTGGATTGGTAGTGCTGCCTATCAGATAAGTATATTTGATAAAAGGAAGAGTGTCTCCAAGGTCGACATTAAGACCTGTAGTTGTTCTGGTAAGAGTAGGAGTGTGAGGTCTTGCTCAACTTGTTCAGTTTGTCTAAGATGTCATCTGTCTGAGGGTCAAAGAGCCCCTTCCCATCAAAGGGAAGGTCTGCTATGCGAGCCCTGGAGTCATCTGGGACTGTGGTGGAGTGTAGCCACGCATGGCGGCGGAGGACAATAACAGTAGCCAGCTGTTTGGCTGCTGCATCGTGTGTCTGGCCGCATGCCTCTGATGTTTAGCCAATGCCATAACGTCTTGATAAGAGCCTAGGGCCCTGGTGCGATGGTCCTTGGGCAATACGTTCAGGAGAGGCTGCATCTTGTTCCAGACATTGTGGAGATATGCTCCCATGGCAGCTGAGTAGTTTGCCACTCTGATAATAAAGGAAGATAGAGAGTATAGGCGACGGCCTAACATGTCCAGTTTGTGGCCTTCCTTATTGGAGGGGGTAGTGGAGGATCTGAAACGCGCCCTATTTTGTGTGGAATTCACAATGAAAGAGTTAGGAAGGGGATGTTTCTGCAAAAAGGAAGTGTGATCACCATGGGTTTTGTAGAGGTTTTCTACTCTGCATGGCATCTGATAAGATGATGAAGGCTTCTCCCACGACTCTTTAATTAAATGAAGCATAGGTTTGATAAATGCCAGTCTACAAGGCGGCGCCTGGTCCAGAGAGATATCATCAAAGACTTGGTTGTCATCATCAAGTGGGGGCTGCACCAGTGCCAGATTAAGCGCCTTAGCAATTTTGGTAATCATTTGAGAGTATGATTTATAGTCCTCAAATGGGGAGGGAGCATGGTCATCCCCCACATTGGAGCTTGGAGTCGGGGAATGCACTTGAGAGTCACCAGAGTGAGATGAGTGAGAATCATAGGAGTCAGAGTCAAAGATATCCCTAGATGGTGAGCAGGATGGGTCTGCATCCTGAGAGGCGGAGACTGAGAGATGCTCAGAAGAAGCAGCGCGTTGGGATCGCGTTGCTTCTCTTGTAGCCATCGCAGTAGGCTGCTGGGTAGGTCAGGCTGGAAGCTCTGGGTGAGCAGCGCCAGCAGATGTCGCTGTCGGGGTCGAAGGAGCCACTGGGTTGGTAGCTGCAGGCAAGGTGGAATGCCTGTCTGTAGTCGGAGTGGCAGCGTCCAAGCGACGAGGTCGCAGTTGAAGGGGCGACGCGTGGCGTGCAGGACTACGGGAAGAATCAGTGGAATTGGATTGCCACCGGCGTCTGTGCGGGCGAGGTGGAAGACCCATATAGTCCGGGTGTAAATAGACATGTTGTGGCTGGTCATAACGGTAGCGCCTGTCGTAAGAGTTGTAGTCGGAATAGGAGGCAAAAGAGTCCTCATGACGCCGACGCCTTTTCCTCTGACGATGTAGATCAGAGTCCTCAGAGGACGAGGTGGAGCAGCAGTGCGGGCGGCGTGAGCGTTGCGCCGGGGATTGGGCAGCATAATGTTGGCTGCGTGAGGGCGCATAACGGCGCTCTGACGAGGCAGAGGAATGATGATGTCGTCTGCTGCCGGTAGAAGAACAGGAGTGATAATGACATCGTGCAGCTGCAGTCGACTGATGTGAATGGCGGCGACGTCGGGATCTGCTTCTAGCAGATCGATTAGATGAGCTGGAGTGTCTCCGTCTTCGGCTGTCACGCCGTGGTAAGCGCGAGGAGGACAATGATGTAGAGGATCGGCGATGGCGCCGCTGTATAGTCGGCGGGGTTGCACACCGCTCCTGTGATGTGGGAAAAGACGAGCCCATGGACGCACTTCGGCGGTCGACGGGGCTGGGTGGGTGCCTTGCAAGAGAGGCGGCAACTCAGATGAATTATCACTCCAAACGAGCGAGCTTGGCGGGATACGTGGTGGAGCAGTATCGCGCTCGGCTCTGCCTTGTTCAACCGCGATATTTTCAGGAGGTCTCGGGGTAGCCTCTAACTGCTGCGGCAGAGGGCTAGGTCTTGCAGCCGACTTATGTGCCCACTTATCTGACTTCGATTTGCTCTTAGCCGAGGAGCAAGCTTTAGTTTTAGGTGGTGCCGCTTGTTCTCCGGTGGAAGTGGAGGGCTGGGTCAGCACGGGAGGATTTGTTGGTAGATCAGTAGTTGTTGAAGAAGAAGCCATGCCCGCAGTTAAAGACCATTCCCAGAGGTGAAAACGCAGTCTCTGAAGGCGGGAACGGAGGGTGGCTCTGGTGAAGTTCCGACAATGGGCACAAGAAGCAGGTAGATGGGTTTCTCCCAAACAAAATAGACAGAGTGTCCGTCTGAAGTAGCTATCTTGTTTTGGCACGAAACGCAGCGCTTAAATGGCGCAGCAAAGGCCATAAAAATCGGGTGGGAAACGGAGTCCTTCCCCCGAGGGGGGGAGGGAGGGAAAAGAAATAAAACAAAAGAAAAAAGGGGGAGGTTCCTTCTTGAATATAAGGATACTAACAAAGGTAAAAATAAAAATTATATAAAAGTTTTTTTTTTTTTAGCAAAGACTCACGGAGAAGACCAACACGAGGTGCTCCTGGTAGCGCGGAAAAGAAGGAACTGAGGTAGGAGGAGGAGGGCGGAGCCTGCCTTTATAGGTGGGAGGTCCTTCAATTATCATAGTTTTTCCAGAAGATTCCGAGGTCTACTGTGTGTGCACACATTAACCCATTGTGTGCAATCACAGAAGACCACGAAGAAGAAGCATAGGTTATTTTTATCTTTATTCTTGCCTCCAGAATGGATTACTCTGTTCCCAATGCATTCCTATAGGAAACTGCGTTTCGTAAGACAAAATCTTTGTAAAATGAAGCGGCCCACAGCCTCCGGAATCAGATTAATCCATTTTCAATGCATTCCTGTGGGAAACCATGTTTCATAAGACAAGAATTTCTTAAAACAAACTGACCTATAGAACAAATTAAATTTGTTTTAAGAGGTACCACTGAATTGACATTTGACTGTTGTACTGTATCCAAATCAGTCTGCGAGGCTGTTCTCCTTCTGCATGGTCAGCTGTACTAACAATTTATCATTCTATGACTGAACTACAGAATCACAGAATAATAGAGTTGGAAAGGGCATATAAGGCCACTGAGTCCAACCCCCTGCTTAATGTAAAAATCCAAGTTAAGGCATATCTCACCGATGGCTGTATAACTTTATTGACAGTGGTTTTATGTTTTGGAGTGGTCACCACTTCCTGGAGTAGCTGGTTATGTTGTCAAACTGCTGTAATGGGAAGTAATGTATAATGTTTCAAATTACTATGACTGCAATGCCGTTATGGTTCTGCACGCCATCACTACTTGAATAAAGCATTTTATGCCCAATACTGCACATGACAAGATACTGATCCGGGAACCTTGCTTACTCCAAGGGTATTAATGAATCATGTTCATTTGATTTACTCTACTGTGAATGTTTCCCTGCCTTGTACACACTTCATTCATTCCAAGTTTCGTATCTAATTTTCAATCTAGATTTTTTTAGCATTCTCTGGCCACCTAAAATTTGCCAGGAACTGAGAACCTCTTAAAATATCTATCCAGCTATGATGAGTATCCTTGGAAAGTATCCTGTTTCTCTACTGCCTTTCACATTAATGTACTACAGTAGCAATGGTTACCATAATTCCTGCTGCTAATCCATGCCATAATTCAACTAACATCATTTGCCTCCTGGTTGCTATTGGCATTATTACTACTAAAGGTCAAATGGTGTTTAGAAACAATATAGCTTCTCAAGACTTTACAGACCTCACCTCCTCCCACCCCAGTGTTGGCTTTTCCAAAGGTCAGGTTGTTTGACCACAACTTAACACTCAGCAAAGCTGAGGTACATGATTCCACTTTTTACTAAAGAGATTCCAGAAGCTAACCCATCTGCGATTCAAGGATAATAAACAAACCAAAACCAAACAAAAATGAATCAAATCCAAAAGTATTCCAATAGAAAAAGTTACACGTTTCTGTGTCAAGTCAATGCAGAATATGTTTGCCAGAGTGTGGAGGTTTAGTGTGGTATATGTTGAAATTTCCCCCTGCCCAGCGCTTAATTTGCTAAGACACCAGACGTTATTAGTGGCCATCTAGTGAAAGAATCAACTGATAGAAAACAGCAGAACCTGCCTTGTCTAATTGTATATCATATTGTATAGTTACTTGGTAAAGTGCAAGTTGTTTACTCTAGATGTTCTGGGATGAGTTCAGGGATGGCAAGAAATAACAGGCTAGATGCTTTATGCTTTTCTGACTGATTCTGATCTTCATGTACTTATTAATATTGTGCTATGTGTTGCCAGTTACTGAAATGCCAACCTCAAGAAGGCTGGCAGTATGTAGATACACTTGATAAATAGGTTCACCAACTGCTAGGATGTCAGAAACTATATAAAGAGCTGAGATTCTTTGGTTTAAGGAGCCTAGCATCTGGGAAGTGCTGTGCAACTTGAGGAGTTGCTGACCACCATTACTCACGAAGCTCCAAGCAAGCAGAAGTGGCATGAGATTTTTTGTTTACTATTTTACTCCATATGTTTTTCTGCTTCACTCTGTCTTTAATAAACTTTTGTACCTTTCTTCCTGTGTTATGTCCATTGTCTCAGAATCCAAAAGAACCTCTTTTCAGCCTTAAGAAAACATGTTTATTATTATTTATATTATCACACAGCAGACAAAATAACTACGCTGGATTTTGTTTTACAAATCACTAATCGAACGCTTCCCAGGCATTTAGGACTACGTGAAGTATCGGTGAATTATGCGAGCAGATCTCAATAACTGCTGCTTACTGGTGGTGACTGTGTCAACTCCAATTTCTTCTAAATACTTGCTTTGCTCTTTAGGCACCGCAACCAGTGTGCTGATTATCACTGGGACCACCTGTACCGGTTTATGCCAGAGTCTCTGAAGTTCAATTTTCATATCCTGGTATTGAGTAATTTTTTCAGGTTGTTTCTCGGTGACTCTACTATCACCTGGTATAGCAACATCAATGATCCACACTTTTTTTCTTCTCCACAATCACAATATTTCATCATCATCATCATCATCATCATCATCATCATCATCATCATCATCTTATTATTATTATTATTATTATTATTATTATTATTATTATTATTATTATTATTATTATTATTATTATTATTATTATTATTATTATTATTATTTAGATTACCATGCTGCAGAATGCCAACAGTACAAATCTAGGTTTTGGCTAATTCTGCAAAAAAAACTTGTCTCTGAGGCAGCAGGATGTCTTGTTCTCAACCAAAAAAAGTTAAACATGCTTGTTAAAAAAATAAATATGGGTTGCAATGTGCACACTACAAGCAATTTAAGATAAAAAAATGAACAAGTTGCAAGGTTACTTTTCATTAAAATAATTTGCTACTTTTACTGGAGATTTTACTTTCTATAATAGCTGTTAGTACATTTAAAACTTTATAAGCTTTGTGTGTGATATATATAATCATGTGCTTTGTGGATTTTATTTTTGATGAATTTGTTTTCCTCTTTCCATATCTGTTAGTATATACAACTGTAAATGAGCATACATAGAAAGATTTTGGACAGTAGATGCTTTGCTTAGAGAATTTCAACATATTTTTCATGTTTGAAATGTGTGCAGTGTTTTACAAAACAGATGCTGATAGAAATTATTTTGTTAATTTTGTATTGAAGGTGTTATGTGTTTGTTAGCTGTCTTGGATGTTCTTGTGATTGGTAAATTATTGTGATGTGCATACAAACAGCTATTGCAAAACAGAATCAGTACAGCTGTTGTTCACAGAAAAAGACAATTATAAATGAAATTTAAACTCAAATGCTTATCAATAATATGCAAATACTCCACAGAATTCCTACAAGTACTATAGAGTGATGAAAAATAAACAATACTCTCAAAATCTAGAAATCCAAAATGTAGTCATGAGAAAACTGAGGACAGAAGAGCACGCTAGAAGGAATGAGAAATGTATTAGCAGGCCTAAGTCTAAATATATTTTTCCACTTGTATCAAATCAAAGATAAAGGAAAATGACTAGGATTATTAGTACTCCTACTCTAAATCTTCAGAACACTCTAAAAACACAAATTATGAATAAATAAAAGCAGAATTGCAAATTGGAAGCTTGAAGCGTCACTAATGTAACGGGGAAAATGTAAAAAAAATTAAGATTTAGGTACAAAACATGGCCTTGAAGGGAGGCAGTTGACAGCTACACAGGACAGGGACAACTTGTCTTGTGACTTGCTTGTCGTATTATTTGATTTTGTGTCACAAAATATTCTGTATTAAGCAGTGAGCATATCTTCACAAATGTGGATAAATATGGATAAGTGCAGTGGGGGAGGGGGCAGGTGAGCCCCCCCTCACAGACACAGCCCTTGAGGACATGGGAGAGAGGATCTTTTCAGTACCTGCTCTTGTCATGCATGGCATACTGGGCTGGTCCCCCCTCTCCCTGTCGTCTTTGTGCTGACAGGCAAAAAAGTTTCTTTTCAGGCAGGCTTTTAGTAGGTAAACTGTTCAAAGGAAAGGAAAGAAAGGAAAGGAAGGTGATTTGTCCTTTTTACAGGTTCATCTGTTAAAAAGGATTCCACTAACTACTTCATATACGAAATGCTTTTTGGAATATGGCAATTTATAGTATTTTCCACCATCTTAAAACTTGTTTTTAAATCACTAAGCCACATCGGGTCCCACTGCTGGAAGAAAAGTGTTGTTCTCAAATCAGTTGCATTAAACCAAATGATGTTTAAAAGCTAACAGAAAGGAGAACTACATTGTCGTATATCTGAGGAAAACCCACTCAAAAGTGGTGGCTGGGGATGCTGCTTCTGAGTTGGTCCCCATCGGAGGGTGTCAGGGGCCTGAACACCGGTTGCAGCAGTAAAGCCACATGAACCACTGAGTGGGGGTTCATGCCCATCTCTACACCCTTCCCTAAAGACATCTTTTTATCTATTGTTCCATTCAGTACATACAGTATGAAGATGTTCTAAAATGGCAAGCCTGCAAGTGTGGTGCAGCTGCCTAGATGTCCTAAGCACATCCGATCTCGCCTGATTTCAGAAGCTAAGCAGGGTCGGACCTAGTTAGTACTTGGATGGGAGACCACCAGGGAATACCAGGTGCTGTAGGCGCATGGAGTAGGAACTGGAAAGCCACTCCAGTATTCCTGCCAAGAAAACTCCATGGACATGGGGTCACAAAGAGTCGGTCAGGAATGTAATGACACAACACACACACACACACACACAGACACACAGACACAGACACAGACACACACACACACACACACACACACACACACACACACACACGTGTGGTATAGTAAACCTAAACAGAACGGGGACAAACTCCATTTTTGCTATCTGTTATGACTTGTGTTGGTGTGCCGTTTAAGAACATAAGAAGAGCCATGCTGGATCAGGCCAAAGGCCCATCCAGTCCAGCTTCCTATATCTCATGCGTCTGGGAGTGCATGAGACTAGATATCTGTCTCTTGTAACCACTCCCCTACATCTGGCCCTTGAAGTAACCCGGTTTTAAGCCTGGAGATGACTCATCATCATGGTTTGTAACCTGTGATGGACTTTTCCTCCAGGAATCTGTCCAATCCCCTTTTGAATGCATCCAGGCCAGATGCCATCACCACATCCTGTGGCAGGGAGTTCCACAGACTAACAATGCGCTGGATGAAAAAATATTTTCTTTTGTCTGTTCTTACTCTCCCAGCCCTCAGTTTGAGTGCATGTCCCCTAGTTCTGGTATTTTGTGAGAGGGAGAAGAGCTTCCCTCTATCCACTTTACTCATGCCCTGCATTATTTTGTACATCTCAATCATATCCCCCCTCAGGCGCCTTTTTTCCAGACTAAAGAGCCCCAAATGTTTTAGCCTTTCCTCATAAGGGAGGTGCCCCAGCCCAGTAATCATTTTAGTCGCTCTCTTTTGCACCTTTTCCAGTTCCACTTTGTCTTTCTTGAGATGTGGTGACCAGAATTACTATCTGATTTGCCTTTTCTGATTTGTTTTTCAAAGCAGTAGGTCAATACAAGCACCATGGACAAAGATAATTAAAGCCCCTTTTCATCAGCTAGGAAATAAAAGCTGTATTTATATGTTTAGTACAAATAATGAACTTTGTGTGTTCATAACTGGTGTTCTTTTTTGCTACTGTAAGAAATAAAAGCTGCAAACAGAACAATCTGATCCAAATAGGGAGGCAAATAGTTTACACCCAATGCAAAACTTCAGCAAGAACTATGGAAATATTGATTTTCTTTGAGTGTCCCTTTTGAAATGGTTCTCTCTTTAGTCTTTTTTTGAAAGATAGGTGAGCTTTGCCTTTGAGGCATTTCATATTCCTGTCAGACACCTTTTATGTTTGAATCTAGTACAGAAGGAAGGTGTCAAAAGGAATGAAACTCTACTGGCTGTCTAGGGAATGTAAATATTTCTCTTTCTCTGCCCCAAGGACTTGTTTGCCCATATTTTGACAGTCCATGAAATCTCTGACACTGAGACCTGTCATATATTAACAACTTTGCACTCTGCCAAACTGAGTCATCATTTAGATTTTATAGAGCAGATAAAAAACCCTCCAATCTTCAATCTCAATCACTCAATCTTAACAATATTTATAGAAAAGTGACATTAAATCCTTATGTTCTTATTTACACATAGTTATTTTTAGTAGAAGATGAAATTGTACTTTGTGTCTGGATATTGATTTCCAAATATTATACAATAACATGACAAAGGGGCTATTCACAATATCTTGATGCTGATTTTACACACACACATACACACACATACACACACACACACACACAATGTTAAAAATGGCTTCACTATAGTTAAAGAAAATCCTCCCCTTTCGCCAGCTCCAAGAAATCTTCCATCCTGTTGGATTTCCAGGATCCATCTCTAACAGGGGAGGAAATTATGGACAAACAAACAAGTATCTGCTAACGATCAGAGTAAAATTGGAAGTAGGGAGGCTTTCCTGGTGTAATGTACACATTTAAGTTTTAAGTGCTGCAAATATCTTTTGTCACCCATTTGCATTCAGTTTTCTTCCTCAGAGCATTACATTCTGCAGTAACAAGCTGGGAGAAAGTTGCTTTTTGTTGCCACTGATCATGTCTGTAATTTCCTACTTTTTCAATTGAACAAGACAGCACATGCCTGCCTGCTACTCTTGACAGATGATGAGTTGTCCCAAGCAATGAGAGGAACAAAGAATGAGTTGCAGTAATGTTTTATTTTATATTGCTATACCCCACTGTCTTTTCCTTGTGGAGGAGGGATTGTGGAGAATTAAGGAGAGAGATGGTCCTTATGATGGGGAAAGACTGGAAAGAAGATATTGAGAGAAAGAAGGCAAGGAAGTGTGTTTGTATGAAAGAGAGAGCAAGATGGGGCATGCGTGTGTGCAAGAGAGAAACGTTGTGCATTAGAGACAGTGGGTGTACGGGATGGTATGAGTGAGTGGGCACAAACAGAAGATTAGGCAGGCTTGCACATGCACAAGGAAATAAGAGAATTTTTGAAAGAGAAGAATGCTAAGGTACATTCATCAAAGAAGGCAAGAATGAGATGGAGGAGGCACCTAAGTATGTCAGAGCAAGAGAGACTGGGTATTTAGGCACTTGCATACACATATGGGGAGGTGGACAAGCACACATGTATATAGAGGTAAAACACATTATAGAGTGAGTGGAAGACAGACGTATGTGCAAGAAAGGCCAGGAATACAACACAGTATTTTCTACTGGTCCAAAGTAAATAGCAATAGAATCAGTTGTTGACATCCTGAGTTCTGGGGGAAAGGGTTATTGGTGCAGGAATCTTGATAAACAGTTGTCCTCCTATGACCTACATATTTTATGTGTCTGTTTTATTTGCATCCTCCCTTGCAGGCTGCAAGCTGGCTCATATCAAGAGAATTAAAAACAGAACCATGGTAAGCAGGCCTGCCCAAAGTCCGGCCCGGGGGGGGGGGGGCAAATCCGGCCCGTCAGGCCATTCTGAGTGGCCCGCAGCTGGCTGGCCCGCCCCTCCCTCCCCCTCCTTCGCCCCATGGTTTTTTTTAACAAAAATATTCCACCAACACTGACACCGCCGGGAAGCTTGTGGGCTGCTGCCACCAGCACTACCAGCAACCATGTGAGGCTAAAAGCGTGTGCGGGGGCAGCGCGTGGGCGGGCTGCCGCCACCGTCAACACCAGGAACCTTGTGAAGCCCGGTGCGCCACCGCCACCGTTGGGAACCTTGTGAAGCTCAGGAACACCGGCACCACTGGGAAACTGGGGCGTCTGGCGGACGGGTGGTCTGCCGCCTGCCACCGCCAAGGAGCTTTGGGGTGGGTTGGCAGGTGAGCCATTGCCACCGCTGGGGAGCCTGGGGGCGTCCAAGGTCACACAGATCGCCTCTTCCAAGGGGCAACCTGTGGCCACGGCTCCCTGTGCTTCCTTTGGTCCCCACCTCCCTCCCTCCCTCCCTTGTTCCCCACTTTCCTTCCTTCCTCTCTTGGTTTCCACCTCCCTCCCTCCCTCCCTCCCTTGGTCCCCGCCTTCCTTCCAGTGGGTGGGGTTGCAAGGGGTCAGTGGGTGGGGCTTGCAGTGGGGTGGCAGGGTCGGGGAGCAACTGGCCCCTGACACATTCTCAGCCACCAAATCTGGCCCTCCTTACAAAAAGTTTGGGCACCCCTGATCTAAAGCATTTTGGCAAATTAAAGGGGACATTTTTAAAAAAGGGAGATAAAAAGGTAAAATATTGCAGCACTTTCCATACCAACAGATTAATTTCAGTGTGACCTTTTGTAGGTCAGCATCCACTTCAGCAGAAACAAGGAGTACAAATATATGTCTCCTTATATTTGTACATATCTGTCAAGGGGTAGACCTCATGACTTTGGTTGGTTCTATACCAACAAATATATCCTGATATAGCCCCACATGTGAACTTTAGGAGTCACATGATGCACAGGAAAAGCCACAATGTATCAGCTTTTCCTGCCATGTCCAAAGTGTGGGTTTGCTTTGTTTTATGTGTGGGTGGTGTCTCTTACACCGAGACTGCTTTGTAGGTGTTTTGTGCACCAAAAACCCATGCCTACATTATTTCTGCAGCTTCCTTAAGTGCCCCTTTTCCTGCATTTGGCACTGCTATGTCCCTTTCCTCTTTGTGTTCCTCATCTTATTTTTCTCCACTGCTCCATTGCATGCTTGCTACCTCCTGCCTAACTGCCTCCTGTCTGTAACACTGTATTTAATTTTTATTTTATTTTTTAGAAAACAAAACAGAACATAAATATAGGTTGGAATCAGGTACACATTTCTTGTGCTCCAAAAAAATCTGGAGTACCTAGTGACATTCCCTATGACATAACTAAACGATGCTCAGAATATCAAATGTATGATCCGTGAACGTTCATACCAAGATACTCTATATACTCGAGTATAAGTCGACCCGAGTATAAGTTGCGGCCCCTAATTTAAACCCCCCAAACTTGGAAAACTTATTGACTCAAGTATAAGCCTAGGGTGGGAAATGCAGCAGGGCCTGGCAACTCCTCCTTTGTGAGCTGGGTGTGTGCGTGATGTTTAAAATGACTTTTAGCCACCGAGGCAAGTGCTTGAGTTGGTGGCTAAAAGCCATTTTAAACATTGTTTTAAAATGACTTTTTAAAAAGTCATTTTAAACATGGGGGGGTGTCATGAGAAGCGGCACACAATGTTTAAAATGACTTTTAGCCACCGACCCAAACTTGCCTCAGTGGCTAAAAGTATTGACCCGAATATAAGCCGAGGACCCCTTTTTTCAGCCCAAAATTAGGGCTGAAAAACTAGGCTTATATTCGAGTATATACAGTGAATGTTTCAGAAAGGGTAGCTGTGTTAGTCCTTTCAAGAATTGAAGGCAAAAACAAAACAGAACAAAAGGGCCACAATATTTTGGCTTTCTCTCTTTTTTCTTTTTCTTCTTCCCCTTTATTTGCCATCATGCTGAGACAAAGTAATATGTCTTCTTCTCTAAAATTACCTAAAACATATTAATTTATACAGTAATATTAAGATGCAATTGCTTTATCATATTAAATTAAGCATGGACTTTAAATACTTTAGAAATCATCTCAAAACATAACAAGGAAAAGTGAAAAGCTGTCAGTCAGCAGCCAGTCAGGGCCAAATAAATAATTATTGCCTAGATAAAAAGGTCTGGTAGTGTTCACCAAGAGGTTTCTCTTCCATGAGCTCACTTAACATGTCTGTAAAGGTGGTAAGATATAAAAGAAGCCCTCTCTGAACATTCTAAGACCTAGACAGGCTTATACAGGGAGATCAAGTCTTGCAGCCAGCCTATGTTTGCCATAGTTACTGGAACAATTTAAATCCTCTGTAAATATGAAAAAAAGCTTGTGCAGGGTAATACATTAAATTGTTATTTGCTCTGGAGTTGTCCCCAGCTTATGGTGACCCTATCTCCAAAATGTTCTGACCTCAACAGCCCTATTAAGCTCTTGCAAACTCAATCCTCTGTCTTCATTTAGGCTGCCTCCAGCCTTTCCCACCCTTCTTGACTTTTCTAGAACCTCTTTCCATGATGTGTCCAAAGTCCGGGCTTGATTTGATCAAAGACCTATTTGTTTATCTTTCTGGCAGTCAGGGGCATCTGTAAAGCTTTCCTCCAGCGCCCAGGGTTTTATAGGTAGAGAGGACAAAGAAGGGGTTTATCACTCTCTTCTTCTGGGTCACTCTGTGACACTGCAGCTTGCCTAAAGTTCCATAGATTGACTCTCCTCTCAGGAGGTGCACTGGATAATTTAATTTCCAACTTACAGCTCCACATACAAACACCACACAGATTGCTGTATAAGGAGCAATTTTTACTGCTGTGTTAACTTCTTAGTTATCACATCCAGCTGTAACTTTATAGGCTGTGGTAACTTCATCTCTTTGACACTCAGCTGCATCTATGGTAAACTGTGCAAAGACTCATCCACAGAAATCGGCTGAAGTATTCAAAGTTAGTTCCTTCTTAGATGGCCATATACATTCCCAATCTGATACCTTATGTAAGCAGTCCCCAACCTTTTTTAGGACCAGGGAATGGTTTTGTCTCTGAGTAGGACTCTCAGGTGCACACACATGCAGCATGCACAGAAGTCAACCCCCCCCCATGCTGCTCCCATCACAACCTGACAAAAATGTTCATGATGGGCAGACAGGGGAGGAAAAGCCTCATTGTGGGGTGGGGTGTGGGGAGAAGGCTCACCCACAAGCCCCACAGGAAACCTTGTGGCCTGGTTTCTAAGAGGCAGTGGATTGGTTCTAGCCATGTTGTTTAGTTTGCTTTGTGTGTAGTGGGTAGTTAGAAGTGATCTCACAAATCACTTATTTTTGCTTCCAGTTCATTTTGCTACATAAGCCTTACCCAGGCATTCAAGGAAAAAATAATATGATTATGTAGAAAGAGGTAGCATATATTAATATGGCACCACCTCCATTCTTCATGTTTGCTTTTGGGGGATTTTAACATCAAGTCTGAGACACAGATTGTTGCGATGGCCTTGGAGTTCCAATATGACATTGGTTCAACATATGTTGCAGGTTACACAAAGGGCCTAGTGTTCACATCTGGCAGAAAGATGGTGATCTGAAGGTGGAAAACCTTGGGAAAACCTTGTCCTGGTCAGATCATCACCTGCTAAGATCTGGACTTTGTACAACTATACCCCACCACAGGGACACGAAATGAAACGAAACAAAATGCTATATTTCCATTTCATGCCCATCTCTACTCACCATGATTTACAGAACAGTTGTAGGTTATGAAGCAATTAAGAAGATGGCTAGAGAACAGATGGAGGAAAGTTCCCACAGAATGCAATCTGGCTACAGCAGGCATGCCCAAACTTTGGCCCTCCAGATGTTTTGGACAGAAACTCCCATAGTACTTTGCCACTGGCAATCTAAGCTTAGAATTCTGGGACTTGTGGTCCAAAAAATCAGGAGGGCCGAAGTTTGGACATGCCTGGGCTATAGTCAGGGAGATGTCTAGTAAATACAATAACATTTGTATGCCAGCAAAATGAGTCTATAATACCAAATTGATAAATGAGGCTTCCAACCAACAGGCAGAACTCTTTTTAGTTCTTCGCAGCCTTACTAATGCCCCAAAATGCAAACATTAAAACCAAGTATTGAGAATAGTAACTAACTGGCAACCCATGAAGATTGAATGCCTTTTGTCAACTTCAGTTGCTCAGTTGCACCTTACCTGAATAACAAATGCCTAGCAACAATGATTCATGCATGATAATCTAAAAAAATAAAATAAAAAATAAACTACTGCAACACACTCTAAATAGGGCTGCCCTTGAAACAATATGGAAATTTCAACAGGTCCAAAATGTGATGGCCAGGCTTATTTCTGGGACTATTAAATTTCATCATATATCCACAGTCTTGGGGATATATGATCACTTGCACTGGCTCCTTGTCAGGTCCTGTGCTCAATTCAAGATGATATGACCTATAAAACTGTTAATGGTTTAGGACCTTAATACTTGCTGGAATATCTCTCCTGGAAATCAGCTGCCCATTAACGTCAGCCGCTCCTTTCAATCTAGGCTGCCAAAAGTGGCCACAACAAGGGAGGCTAAAAAGGAGACAACAAAGAATTGGGCCTTCTCAATGGTGGCCCCCAGTCTGTGGAATAAGCTCCAAACTGGCATACCCCATGCTCCTTTCCTCCCGACATTCAGGAAATTAACAAAGACAGAACTATACAAAGCTACCTTCAGATGCTTTTAACATTTTCCCTTTCTTGTACCTTTTTGTTTTAATTTTAGATCTAGTTAGCTGAACTGCCATACTGATATACCGTAACACCATTGGGGTTATGGCTCATAGATGTTCTTGTAAGAGCTTCTGTATATACTCGAATATAAGCCTAGTTTTTCAGCCCTAATTTTGGGCTGAAAAAAGGGGCCCTCGGCTTATATTCGGGTCAATACTTTTAGCCACTGAGGCAAGTACTTGGGTCGGTGGCTAAAAGTCATTTTAAACATTGTGTGCCGCTTCTCATGACCCCCCTCTGCATCACAGGGGAGCAGCATGCGATCTTTAAAATGACTTTTAGCCACTGATCCAAGCACTTGCATCAGTGGCTAAAAGTCATTTTAAACATCACACACCACTCCCCCAGCTCACAAAGGAGGAGCTGCCAAGCCTTGCTGCATTTCCCACCCTAGACTTATACTCGAGTCAATACGTTTCCCCAGTTTTTGGGGGTTAAATTAGGGGCCTCGACTTATACTCAGGTCAACTTATACTCGAGTATATATGGTACTTTGTTACGTTATAAAAAAATCCTCTCATCCTGCATCTGTGTAAGCAAGGCTTCAGTGAGGGGGGGGGAGATCAAGGGTGTTGAAATGATTGCATGCGTTCATTTTATTCTATTTTATTCTAAAATGACAAACGGAGGGCAATTCCTGGAAGTACACACCATTTCATTTGTTTGTCTTTTGAGGATGTTCATTTTCTGTCATGGGGAGATCGCAATACTTTCTTTGAAAACAGTGTAGAATAAAAGTTCCTACCAGCTCAAAGGACACAACTACTGCTGTTAGATGAAATATCATTATTTTTTCTGTGATTGTCCTTTAACATTTAGGTAGCTTTATTATTTTTAATATGCCGCCCCCCCCCCAAAAAAAAAATCTAAAAATTTAGAACTCCTGTCTATGTTTTTAGCTAAAATATCTTATGGACAAGGTTAAGATGCCTTTCCACTAAACTTCAGGGCAAAATGTTCAAGGAATCTGATAATGCAAATTCTGCCATCAACTGACCTCATCTGTACCTCATGGACATATATGCAAATAAGAATGTAATTCCTTCAGATTTTACATTTCTCTTCACTCTGCGATAAAGTTAAATAAATGTATTTAAAATTATACATGTTAAAATAATAGTTTTAGGAATGCATACTTTTGAGAAAATATGTTTTAAAATGTACAGTTAAAGAAAATTTTCTGGTACATTTTTAACATGTATACTTGGAGATTAATATAGATGTTTTACAGAACAGAGTTAGGAACAATCACATGAGAGCATGATGCAGAACACAAATAGATTGATTCATCAATTCCTACTCCAGTAGTAGCATTTAAAAGGGATTAAGAGGAAACAGATGCAGAAAAGCCCAGTTTGCTCATGAACACTCCATACTCTTCGTCTACTCTGTATGCTTTTTCAATTTATTATGCAAAGATTACCAAACAGAGCCCATAAATATGAAAAATATTTTTGATTAAAATACCTACAAGATTTTATCATTCTAATTTAACGATCACTTCAAGTTATGTCAACTTTAGAATGCAAACAGTAAATCAAAACATCATTTTACTCCTTTACAAATAAGATCCTTTTCTTCTTTCAAAACAGAGAATTAGTTTTACCTATTGTTTCTGGATATTTCTGGGAACCTAATCTTTTTTACTCAATAAATTTTACTTACCAATTCTATAGATCATAAGCAGCATAAAAACAGTTTAACTGTTGTATTTTTAGAACTTACATCTTGATTTGACATATCCCAGTAAGGCCTCTCTCCATACGACATTACTTCCCACATAACTATTCCATAACTCCATACATCACTTGCTGATGTAAACTTGCGATACTGTATGGCTTCTGGAGCTGTCCACCTTACTGGTATTTTGCCACCCTATGGAAAATAAAGCAAACTGCTGAAACAAGCTGACATGGTGATAACTACATTACAGGAATATATTAAGGAGAAGATCATCATGTTCTAGCAACCATAAAAGATAATTAAAACTAAGAATGAATATTGATCTCATGTTTCTGAGCTCTCAGAGGGCTTTGTTCCCATTATCTGTAGAAGCAATGTGGTAGACTGCTTTAGAGAAATTATTTGCTATTTTTCTTTCTGCACTTTGAAAACTGGTACATCGGGAAAAAGGATTGTCACTAGTCATCCTCAACATGCTAGTTTTTTTTTTGGCAGCCCTCTTGTATTACAGAGCTTGCTAAATAGGCAGCAAGAGTCAGTTTGGGTAGGGCACTGGGCACTGATGAATAAGTTAAAAGATGCTAAATGGTGCAGTGCTGAATAGTAATGAAATATTTGTCAAAGTATGCAAGTTATGACCCTGTATTGTGAATTTCCACTGACTGCAATACTCTTTCATTTTGAATCAAAACAACTTGAGCATTATGTCTTATTGAAACATAGGCTATAAATAAGATATCTAAAATACATATTTACTCTGAAGGTTTCTGTCCATATATAGGAAGTGTTTCAATCCATAATGAAAGATTGGCAAGGGCAGGCACTGCTGCTGAAATAGACTCAGAACTTGGTTGTTTTAATTCCTTTCTGAGTCTTGATGCAAAAGTATCCTTACTTAAAGGAATCCTGATAGCTGCATTCCAGCTTGGTTCTCAATTCCTCCGCCAGGGGCATGGATGAGCAGAGCAGCTTCTGCACCTCAGCCTGTCATCTATAAAACCCCATTTCATCCTATGCTGAAGGCTCACCTCTACAGTGAAAAAAGAACTCGAAGCTTTGGTATGAAGGAGGAAGGCTGTGGGCACAGCTATCTTTCCTGGACGGCTTGCCACCTCTGGTATGGCTGTGAGATTACTTCTGCTGCTCTCTCCTCTACCTTCATGTTCCATCCTTTAGGCTTAACAATGCTCAACAAACAGGAGCCAAGATAACATCTGCCTCTACACTGCATATACCAGGACACTGACGTAACTAATTTGAAATTCTAAGCATTCCTCTTCGCTGCCAGCTCACCCACCCACCCTCAATTGATATCCTTTAATTTCAAATATTTATAAAGATCATATTCTAAGAACTGCCAGCATAATATTAAAAGGAATCCCAGCACAAGTAATAATACCTTTGGAACCTCACATGAATGAGGAAAGTGGGCAACAGTGTCTTTGAATAGACTGTGTCTTTGGTATACAACTTACTGTTGTGGTGTAGACAGCTTCTGGATCATCTTCTATAACTCTGGAGAGGCCAAAGTCGGACACTTTACAAACAAGATTGCTATTGACCAGGATGTTACGTGCCGCTAAGTCTCTGTGCACGTATCCCATGTCAGCCAAGTATCTCATTCCAGCAGCGATTCCTCTCAACATTCCCACTAGCTGAATGACAGTAAATTGTCCATCATGTTTCTGAAGTGAAGGCATAAGCAGAGGGAAAAAAATTGGTAGAGTGAGAGGGAAAGAGTTAAAACATTTTTAATATTTCTGCCACTTTGGGATTCATCCAGTGTTGACCTTTATATTTTAACTACAGCATACAGCAGGGATGGCGAACCTATGGCACGGGTGCCAAAGGTGGCACTCAGAGCCCTTTCTGTGGGCACCCAACATCGCCCCTTCACAGCCACCTGTACTCAGGTTAAATGGCTGTATTGGCATTTTGCGAAAAATTAGTGGGTTTTGAATCACAGTTTGGGCACTCGGTCTCTAAAAGGTTCGCCATCACTGGCATACAGTATGTGTTGGTATCACCCAAGATTCACCTCTCACAGGTGAATCACAGTTTATACATACATACATACATACATACATACATACATACATACATACATACATACATACATACATACATACATATGTGTGGATCACACAGAACTTAACACTGTGTGAGACTGAGAGCAAAATAGTGACCCTTGATCCACAGGGAAAATAGCATTTTGTGAACAAGAGGGTGAGAAATTAATTTCAGCTACTTTTTGAGGGAAAAATTACTAGAAATTATAACTCTCATACTCCAGAGGAGCGTGTGCACATTACAGGAAGCAGCTGGTGGATAAATGCTGGATAAAGGGACTACACATGTTGACATCCACTCCTCAGATTCAACTTCATCTTAATATTCATAAGCATAGACCTTTGGGCACCTTGCTGCAGTTTTGCAAATTGTCTACCAAAAGCAGTCTACAAACATTTAAAAAAATCCTTTAGTTCACAGAGACTGATTTTAAAAACGATGCTTCATTAATTTCTGAATTACTTCTGAACCTAATTTATGCACCACGTCTTTCTACACTGCTACTATGTGTGTGTGTGTGTGTGTGTGTGTGTGTGTGTGTGTGTGTGTGTGTGTGTGTGTGTGTGTGTGTGTGTGCGCTTTTGAAGCTTGTATGCTTAATGACTTGAGGTCCCAGTCTATGATGGTAATCAAAACCATGGTATCTGCCCCATACTGGATCACTTAGATGGCCAAAGATGTTTTTGTTTGATTTGATCTCATCTGGTTTTTTAATTTCTAATCTGATTTTACTGAGACCATTCTGAGATTGCTTAATGTTTGTCATGTTCTCATTTTGCACTGAAAATGTTTTATTCTGCTAAATTGATAGCATATATATTTTATTTTTGAAGTGCTATGTATGTTTCCCTCCGGCACTCACTCACCCTGAGAAAGGCATCCAGTGCTCCATTTTCCATGTATTCTATTACAATCATTACAGGCTTCCCTAAAAAAAAAAAAAGAATTTTGAAGTGGGGTAAGTGGGTGAGGGATAAGGACAAGGGGGAAAAAGAATGTTTTATTTAAAGAAATCACAATCTGAACAAAGTTGCTTCTCTATCTACATTCCCAATAAAACATATGCTTTTTCTTTGAACAGCTGAATAGCTGAGACAAGAGTACTCTTGAGTCTTTAAATGCAGTCACTGAGATCTGACAAGTTCTTAAGTGTCTGCATGCAAATATGGCAATGATTCACAAAATTAAGCCATACAAATCAAGTTGTCATTGTGTTCTCCTGACTCCTGCTGTGTGAATAGGATTCTTGGAAAATGACACTTCAAGTAATATGAAAGGGCATAAGAAAACTTATCTTCCTACATGATCTTTGAGGCTAAATGAGTTGAAAAAAATACATAATGAAAAGTTTTTCAAAGCAAGCACAAATTTCCTCAAGCTGTTGCAAAAACTAAGCACTGCTTCATTTACTTATACCTCAGGAACAAAATATTTTAATCTACACAACATCTCTGGCTTCTGAATCACTAACTGTGGAAAACTTTTTACCATTTTACAAACATCTCCATATGGCATGCAGGTCACATTTAGTAGCTACTTACCTCTGGTAACAACTCCTTCTAAATGGACAACATTGGGGTGGTCAAATTGTCCCATGATGCTCGCCTCACAAAGAAAATCTCTCCTTTGTTTTTCTGTATATCCAACTTTTAAGGTTTTAATGGCCACAGCAACATCTCTCTTGCCTGGAAGTTTTAGGCGCCCACTGCATACTTCACCAAATTCTCCTAAAACAGAAGACACATGACAAGCTGAGGATCCTGTCTCATTTACCCTGATACAAGATCAAAATGGAGACTAAGTATTAGTTTGAACATTCAGTTCTTCCACTTACAGTGGTACCCTTACTTAAGAGCAGCTCGACTTAAGAGCGGAAAAACTGTTGGCATTTTAACTGCTGCCTTGCAAATATTTTTTTTCTATTTTTAAATTTTTTAAACTTATTTTTTCAATTTTTTAGATAGGTACCCCAACTTAAGAGTAGTTCGACTTAAGAGCATGCATTCGGAACGGATTAAATTCGTAAGTCAAAGTACCACTGTATTTATATTCTGGATTTGAATCAAATCAACAATGGCCATAATCCACCCTACGCATAAGAGTTCTAGTATAAAACATTTAGACATATTGTATGCTTAGCAAACAACCTCCACACATTTAAAAGTACTGTGTAATGTCAGGTCACAAGTGATAATTCAGCTAATCTAAAGGAGGAAAGCTGTAAGAATCAAAGGCATGTGACACCAACCAAGACAATCATGCTACAGTCAAAGAGCAATGTGGAAAATAGGAGGTATCATATACACATCATCAGAAAAAGCAGAAAATTACAGCAGCCTCATCAAAAACAAGCACACACATTAACCAATAAAAGAATGGAAACCTTTTACTCCATCACTATTTGTACAACAATAGCAAAGACCCACACTGAAATGTTGATGCCACTTGTCTGTCTATTACTTACACAGATATTATTGATATGATACAGATGTAACATAGGTATTTTTGTTCTTGTTTTTATCAGCAGACTGTAACTGTTCCATTTCCCTCTCAATCTTCTTTGGAAAATATGCTCCCTAAACTGAAACACAAATAAGCCTAGTGCTTATGCTCCTCTACCAAAGGGATGGACACTTTTAGATTGCTTTCATGTTGACCGGGATGGTTCTCATTTTATAGCGAATAGCAGATCCCAGAAAATGTCTTTAAAAAATCTAACTGAATCAGAATTATGTTAATCTTTATGAGAATGTGAATGGAGATAGTTAATTCAAGGTCCTTACCCGTGATTTCTCATCTCCTTCAACTGTGCCCCCTTCAGCTACTATCCTGATGCACTAGACTCAGAGTAAGCCCTTGAATCTCTGCGGATTTGGTGAGGATTCAGAATTCATTAAAAGCTGAATTTTTAGTTGAACTTGGGGTAACCACTTGAAGCATTTTGCTGCATTAAGATATTTTAATTGCTTGTTTGATTTCTTCATTGCAAGTAGGTGAACGGCTGCAATTTTAACAATAAACCTGATTTGCAATGGGGGTTGAATAATTTTGATTACGATTGTACAGTACATATCACTGGAAGAATACATAAGTCTAAGGTGGGGCAAACCAAGTTAGCTACCAATGCAGTCATTATTTCTGTTCGTGTTTACTATCCAGAATATCACTACAACATCAAGGTTCTCAAAAGGTATTGTAAATGATAAATACATAAAAGTATGTCTATAAACATTTAAATGTCTTTGTTTCTATCATGGTAGGAACCTCTTTCACTTGTCAGAATGACTGATAGAATGAATGCTGCAAAAAACGGTGATATATAATACTTTATGCCAACGATTCCTTTCTGCTTTATACATAGGGCAAACAAGTCAAAGTCAATGCAAAAGACTAGACTGACATAAATCTGACACCAGATATACCAATGCTCAAAAACCAGAGGGAAAGCATTTCAGCCTTCCAGGACATTCTGTCACTAACCCTAAAGAAGCTGTTCCAGAGGAAGTACATTTCAAAAGGATATTAGAGACCAAGAGCAAGAGATAGATTTACAGTGCTGAGTTATAATTGATAAGCAAAGACTAAAGTTTGAAAAGAGATAATGATTCTTGCCACACTATTTGTATTAGTTGGTTTCCCAGATGCCTGGATGTTTGTGTTATCAGCAAAATAAAATAAAATAAAATAAAATAAAATAAAATAAAATAAAAATAAAAAAATTGAAAAGGAAGTATTAGTTATCAGAGCCAATGTTTCTGCTTTGTTGATTTTAAGGACTGTAACCTATCAAAATCCCACTTCCAACTCTATTCACTATATTTAGTTAGAACCTCCAGATCATACTTGATATATGTGCGGTGTTAGAAAACAGTCCATGTAGGTTCATCCCATAACAAATGAATTAGTTCAAACCTCCATGGATACACCATGATTATTTTCTGAACAAATCTAAATTTGCTAACTTCTCAGGGTCAGTCCACCAAGGCAACTCAGTGTAAAATCTATAAATATATTTCTCCTTTTCTTTGTATAGCTATGAAGTTGTGTCTATAAAACAACTTCAACAAGGGCATTCTTGTCCCAGTTTTTCAGGTTGCAGTCATTCAGATCAGCAATTGAGCTGCTGGTCTGGGCAATGCCACAGTGAGTCTTACCTGAATGCTGCTGCTTTATCCTACTATTGCAATGCTACTAGTATTTACTGATTGTTGTAAAGATTAAGAATCTGAAGACCTTCCATAGCATCTGCCTTTGGTTGCTTGCTCTGCCTATTTATAAATGCTTTGAGTGTAAGAAGTTCAAAATGTGGTTTTGGTACAACAGTGTGCAGGATGGAACCATGTTGTGAAGCTCTTTAAGGGCAACGTGACGTTATGCAAGTGGTGAGGAAATTTGCTGAGGCAGAAGTACTATTTATGAAGGACGTCTGCAGGCATGCTGTGCAATAGTCAACACTGCAAATCACACAATCAATTGGGTAATCAATGCAGACTGCTCAGGCACAATTACTCCATAGCTCTTCATTCATACGTTTATGTCAGACCAACCTCAATAGGAGAGGAGCCATACTATATAGGAGCCATACTATATAGCGTCTTTGGCACTGCAGTCATATATTTTGGTTTAAATTGGGGCCTCAGGCCTCAATAAGAAATGCTATTAATTTAAACAAAAGGAACACACAGTAAGATAATATTTTTGCCAGGCAAAAATTTGGTGTTTATAAATATACATCATTAGTATATTTAAAAGCACAAAGCCTGCACTACAGCAGCAGTGTGATAAAATGTCTTTTCCTTCTTCTTTCCCCCTCAGGCCTCAGAGCTGCCTGGAAAACTGGTACCAGATGGTTTCTTGGCCTCCAAGATCTGGTTTTTCAGCTATAGACAGATGTGCTGTGGGCAGGGCAGACTGGCCTATATATTCCATTAGAGATCACTCCTGCAAAAAGAAATCCAGCAGTGGATCTTGCCCTAAGTCTGCAAATCCTATGTACATTGATGAGAGCAGTTACCTCTGAACTGACTTGAAATTGCTTTAAATTAAACTTCAACAGGGCTCATTTGTAAGTGTTTCATATTTGCTCTTTCAAAGAAAGACCTACTGCACATAATTTGCAGCACTTGTCATATTGCTGTAAGGGTGATTTAAAGAAAAACTGGACTATAAAATTATAGCATAAAACAACAGGAAATCAAAGAATGTTTCCTCCAGGAGTCCCAGGTATTTGATATTTTTCTTGCCTGTGGATACTTAATTTCACTACATGAACTAGTGTAATAAAAGTGTCACAGATCTTATTAATGCAAACAAATGGAAACAGGTTTCCAGAGCACGAACAGCACCGCCTAAGTATGTGGGAAAAAAGGAAGAAAAGCAATGTAATGACAGTACAATTACCATCACTCATATGAGCCAAGACAAGGACTTCTTGTAGCAATGAAATACATTTAAAATGGCATCGAAAATAATCCCTTAAGGAATTTAAAACCAATTCTTAGGTGGAACAAACATCACCTATATTTCAGTGGTGAATCTTTTGTATGTACACGGAAGTAAGGCTGCCTCTGGAATCTAATGGATATATTTAGGAAATGGATATATTTAGGAAAGTTCCTTCCCTTAATAATATGTAAAAAGCAACAAAATAATTTGCATTTTTAAGTGCTACTTCACTTTTTTCAACTACTATGATGAAGGCAAAAGGTTCCATACACAAGATATATTTATTTGTCTATCATTATGGTTTTGATCTGAGTAAATACAAGAATTGTAGGAGGAAGCCAGAGTCAACTTACCTGCACCAATCACACGCTCTATTTTAATACAGGAGGCATCTAATTCCTTGGCGAATTGATGGACAGCTCTATTTGGATCTTCATAGGTTTCAGGGTCAATGTAGGTTTTAGTGCCTGGAAATTTAACTGTAATGATGTAAGAAAGCATGACTGCGATGAAGCAAAGCACATATTGTGCATCCAACCCTGGAGATTCTGTATGCACAGAATTTCCTGAAAGACTGAAACTCCTGTCAACGCAGGGGTGCTTGACCAAAGAATGACTCCTAGCAATGCTACTGAAAAGACATTGGGAAGACATAGTTTGTTTCCCCCTCTTTGACATTTTTTCTACAGTAAGCAAACAAGGAAAAAACAAAGGGGAAAGAGACTTGGGATGCCTATGTAGATATGGGAGATGACCCCATGTTATTCCATGAATAAGGATACTCGTATCACAAAAGCCTCAGTTGGAAGCATCCCAGCTGAAAAGAATAGTCTAGAAGCACTTACACATTTCCTTACATTCGTGACCAGCAATCATTTTTATAGGAGGACCAGTCTGAGGAAGAATCAATAAAAGAGACACCAGCTTCTTCTTTCCCTAGGTCAGCAAGTTCTGATGCCATATTTACCCCTCACTTCACTCCTCTGTTGCATCTGGGTTGCAAATGGGAGGGTCAGCTGGTGGAAGTCATTGGGCCCTGTTCCGGTTGCTGACCACTATCTCCCATTGATGCACTGTCCTGCCTCCAGTGGGACCACTGTTTAAAATCATATCATTGTTTTGAGTATGTCTGTTATCAACATCTTGTGAATTCAAGAGTACACATTCCTGTGTTCTACACAGGCTATATGTGATAAAGAAGTGGCATTTATTTTCCCACATGGTTTGTACTCATCTCTTGCCACATAAATAAGATAACCACGTCATGTATATCTTTATGTGTGTCCTTTTTATTTCTTTATTATTTATTATGATGATTCAATTATTTCTATTTGTATATAGGGGATTAGTGAAAGGGGAATTGCACACATCAGCATGCATGGTTTCCTACCTATCACCCCAAGTGCAAGGGTATGATCAATTACACTGTTTCAAATGCAGGTTTACTTGTCATTTAATTGTGTTTCCACACATCTTAAAACAAACAAACAGAATGTGAGATGCACCACTTTAAATAATGGTCTGCTCTAGCAAATACACTGTCCTGATCACCAGGACAGAGGACAAAGATAAGCTGCTTTGATACAAAGAGCCCACTGCTTTGTTTAGAAAATCAAAATGAAATGTTCATATACAACATATTAACTAGATAGTACATCTTCCAACTGCAACGACCGTATATTCTTCAAAATTAACATCAGAAGTGTTCCAAGTAATATGCAGGCCATCCTTTCAGCTGACTGAGTATACTGAGGATCTGTACGAAATTATTTCAGATGTTCCCCATAGGTTAATTTTGCTACACTGTACTTTGCAGTAGGTTTAATGCTCATCACAATGATAATGGCTCAGCTTCTGAAGCTGATAAGTGCTCATTTTTTTATTTGCATCTGCAACCAGATGAGAAAGAGAGTGGAAAACAATAGCTTAGTCATTTATATTGTGCCTTCAAATAAGCAGATGGGGAATGAGCTATCTTCTTGCACTTGCGATAAGGGGCCTGGATTGGAGGTAACCTTGTGAATTTCAAATGGATCCACAATGATACTTTATTCAAGCTATCATAAAGCATTTTGACAGGCCAAAGCTTTCCTGGCATACCGACATGAAGTAGTGCTGCCTCAGATTCAAAGACATTGTTAGTAGAAAATGGTAGGAAGAAACACAATGTACATTGGAATTGGTTAATTTAACTTGTCCATTGCATTTACATTCTTTAAAATGTAGAACTTGAGGTTACTGAAAGTTGAGGAGAACTGAAAGGGAAGACTGGACAGTTTATTAAATCTGTTGTTCTTAAAGCCAGTTTGTTTCAGGTTAGAGCAAAAATCCAGTCTAATTCTTTAACATGCAAGAAAAAAATTGTCTGGGAATCACAGAAACAAAATTGGAGCTGGCTGCTGACTACAACACGGTGTTTAATTTCTCCTTGGAAACAATGATCATATCAAATTAGATGCTATGCTTTTTATCAAGAGGCACTGAAAATGCAGTCAGGTAAGAAGAAAAACCCTAAGACTTTGTGGTGAAGCTTCATGGTAGGTAATATTTTCTGACAGATTTTAAATGTCCCCCGATATTGGATAACTAGGTTTCTTGAAAGGAACACAATGAAGGAATGAAGTGCTATTTTCAATTTCAGTTTCTGACTATTATTACTAGGCTGGTTAACCTATTTACATTCTCCCTGAAACATACTATCTAAAAATAGTGCCTGCACTGGAAAGGCATTCTTTGGCTATCCCTTTTCTCTTTCCTGAGAGACACATATTAAAAGAAAAACAATTAATTTCTTTACATTTGTAGGCTGGGAGTGTTTGAAAGGACTCAAAGGTATTTTGGAAATAGGAAGATGTTTACTGCAACTGAAATTGTAGTATTTCAATTTAATCTGACCTTCTAGAGGAGCTCCATTTCAATGGTGTGACAGCTGGAATTGCCTTATTTTTAACAGAAAGAGCACTGACAGAAAGAGCATATGACAGATCAAGTACCTTTTATTGTGTTCTATTCACACTGCACTTTGCAAGGCTCGACTAAACATGGAATGTTTTTGATTTGTTCTTTAATGCAATGGGAGGAATCCCAGCAGCCCCCAACCCCCACTCACCCTAGGGAGGAAGGGAGGAAGATGTATCTGTAAAAACCCAGCAATAATTATTTATTCTGCCTGACAATACCTACCAGGGGGTTGGGGTCCTTAAAATGTGCATTTATGTCTTTTCTCAGACTGCTGTATTTTTTTTCCTTTAAGGGGGTTTAGGGGACATTGACCCAAAATGGCTCCCAGATGCCTAATATTGATTTCTTGGGTATTAAAACGCCCTGGACATCCATAAAATGCAGTGATAATTATTTGAAATTATTACCTACCAGGGGGTTGTGGTCCTTAAAACGTTTGTTATTGTCTTTCTCCCATCGCAATGTATTTTTTCTTTTCCCTTTAAGGATGACACAAAATGGTTTCCAGCCACAAGATGGATGCAAGCCATGTGATGGGATCATGCAAATTCTTGGACAATTTCAACCAACAGCATGCCCAGGTTGCAGACTGGGTAGGTGTGGCAGCCACAGAGGGCATAAAAAGCTTTGGCAGCCCCCGTCCTTCTTGCAGTTTGTGGTGGGAGATAGGGTAGGATTGCTGTCTCTGCAACTTGTTACTTTAGGCCAGCCAGGCAGGTGTGTGTCTCTGTGTTCCTGCTGGCTGCAGCCTGGCTCTTAGGGGAGAGAAAGAAGAGATTTCTCTTGCAGCCTCCCTGTGTGCGTGCGTACCTCTCAGTGAGTACCCTCCCCTGCCCCGCAGTGCGGTCACTCTGTGGCTGCCTTGCACCCTGGGCAACGCCCGCTGCTGCCTTTGTAGCCTCCCTGCATACCTAGTCTATACTGTGTCTCTGCCAGCATCATTTTTTTAGTGTTTTCCCTCTGGTCTGGGGCGTTGGGGGACGTTCGCACGCGGAAATGCTTTAAAGTCACGCAAAAAGCGGGTAAAAACCAAAAACAAAAAATGAAATGAAATTTTTTCAAAAAATTCACGAAAAAACAAAAACGAACCGAAATGGACCCGCAACGAAAAACCGACACATCATTTTTTCGATTCGTGCCCATCTCTAGTCACAAACTTGCCTGTAAAGCCTTACCTATCCTTGCCATGAAACTTAGAAGTGCTTCCAAAGAAAGTTCCTTAAATTGTGCCTGAAACAGTTACCATTGTTGTCCCAACTTTATGCTATGCAGACTTTCCTGTACTTATTTCATTTATAAGACAGATACTTATAGACAGATTGAGACTGACCTGTTTTCCTTTTTGTTAAGAAACTGGCCAGTGAGAACACTTTAACAACTTGTGACATACCTAGACCAGCACCACACAGATGGCAACAGGTTACTGGCAACTTCTGCATTACATTTTCATTAAATATGGAATAGGAATAAATGCACAACTTATTTCTAGAAGTAAGACAACTTATATTTGAAGACAAAAATGGAATTTAAATGGTGTGTGTCTAATTTTTAAATAGCTTACATTATTCAAGTAGTCAACCAATTAGGGATTTCTAAAGTAGCTATGGAATGATTTAAACATAAATAATTGTGTGAGGGGCATTTATAAATTATTTTAATAAAATGAGATTACTATGAAAAATATTAGAACTGCCTTGGGAACTGCTAGGAGAAATCACAGTTTTTTAAAAAGATCCAAACAAAATAGTATGTTGAGACTGAAAGAGTAACTTGAGAGATTATTTTCTGAAAGCATGATAGTTCTTTTGTTCTTCAAGTGAAGCTTGTGCCACTTCATTCAATTATACTTTCTGCTTTCAGAACTGGTTGCAGAAATAATGAGCCAAACACTCTAATTTAACCAAAGTGATCTATGTGCAGGAAAAGAAATTTGGGATTTGATCTTAAACACTCATGGGAACTTAATGAAATAACATACAACAATTTCTGTTTGCTTTCTGATTCCTGGATATATAACTGCTAAGACTTTCCTCATTCATGTTATTAACTGCCATTCTCCATCCCTTTACATATACAACTCTTCCGTTAGTTTATATACCATCAACTGTGTTTTATGTATATAGTAGCTACAATTCTAGGTACAATTATATCTCGATTACACTCACTTAATACAATGGAAAAATTACTACTACACGGGATCACATTTATACTGCATTATATCATATTTATATTTTTAATCAAGTGAAATCATTTATCTTCTGTAATAGTCTCTTTATATGGTATAATTCGGATTATATCTGTTGAAAATGTTGATTGAAATGTAATAATCTGATTAAAGTTTTTTTTGTATGCTACATCTCATATGAGCAACATATGGGTTCAATTACTGAAAAAAGTTTTAAAGACCCCTCCCCCTCTTAAATCCTGGGAAAATGGAGGAATTATGTAATCGAGTATTTGCCAAAATAAATAGTAATAATAAAAAACAAATAGCAACAGGGTGAAAACAAATCACATATCATTATGTTATTGTGAAAGATCTATCTAGAAACGGAAAGAAAATGTGACTTGGGGAACAACAACCATACATCATACAAACCACAGCAATAAAAACTGCAGTGTAAGCAAGGTTTATTTTATTGTGTATCTTTTTAAAAAGAGGTCATACTTCTTATACAGTCTTTAAGTTCACATTTGCTGCACACACAGCATTTAAAAATGTATTATAGTGTTCCTTAGCCAGAATGTTGTTTTAGTATTATCTTTATTCTATTACTGCCAGTCCCAATGCATTATAATTGGCCTGGAAATTCCTGGGGGAAATAATTGAAAAACACTTACAATGAAAGTAAAGTTCTTCGTCTCCTTCTTGATCAGCTTTGCTATAGCCACAGTGCCTACAAACAAGCAAACAAGTAGGAAAGGAGAAATTGTTTTCAGTGTTCAATAGGGATATATCACTCTCTGATTTCTTTTCCTCAGTTGTAAAACTACCATGCCTATTTTGTGATGTCAATTTGCTTTTGACTTAACACAGGCATGTCCAAAGTCAGGTCCAGGGGCCAAATGTGGCCCGTTTTCAATTTCTGAGCAGCCCGCAGCATCTTCTCCCCGCTGGCTCAGCCTGTCACGCATCCCTACTAGCTGGCCCCTCCCCATACCGGATGGAGATGTCAGCTTGCAGTTTTACTGTTTGTCCACCCTCTCTGCCTCTGTCCATCCCCCCAGCCACCTGCCCAGCCTACCCACCTCCCAGCTCCCTTGCTGCAGCATCCTCCCTGCCTCCTTACATGTTATAGAGACTTGTCCAAAGTCTGGCCTGGGGGCCAAATGCAGCGGAATGGTCGGCCCCCACACATTTTCACTTCACCAAATCTGGCCCTCCTTGCAAAAAGTTTGGACACCCCTGACTTGCATGAAGTGAAAGTGCTACCTATACACTGTCAATGCTGACAGTGCATCTCCCAGGAAGTATCCAAACACTATTCTAGGTTTTAAAAAACATTTTAAAACAATATAAAACAACAAAATACCTCCCCCACACACAAATCTTCTGGTCAACTGTGGCCCAACCCACCAGAATGTTACAGGCACTCTCACTTTAGGTGGCCATGCACAGGGAGGCCAGGAAATCAATCGCTCGAAACCGGGCCTTCTCTGTGGCTGATTCCTCGCTTTGGAACAACTTGCCAAGTGAAATTCGCCTTGCACAGTCCCTGCCAGGCTTCAAAAAAGCACTAAAGACCTTGCTTTTTAGAGAGGCATTTTGCTACCAATAGGTTTCTCTCTCTCTCTCTCTCTCTCTCTCTTTTGATGCCACCATCTTGCGGAGTATTATTATTATTTGTTTTATTTCATTGTTTATTTATTGGTTTGGTGTGTTCGATATTTGGTTTTATTGTCATATGTTATTGTTGTTCACCAGACGGAGTTCCTTTGGGAAGAGGGTGTGGTATAGAAATAATAAATAATATAATATAATATAATATAATATAATATAATATAATATAATATAATATAATATAATATAAACACGGCCAATAAGATTTGATTAGTAAAAATTGCTACTTAGTAATTATTGCATACTGGATTATTCCTATTCATACATGCCCAAGCTATCTCAAAATCTGAAAGAAATACCTGCGTCCAATGATGAAGCCAAATACCATGAACACAAGAATGATAGTGCCAGCCACAGCTACCACAGCTATGATTATCACAGGGTTCTGTTCACTGGAGACAGCAGTGGCTATCATTAAAAAGAGGAGGGGAGAATTAGAGAAAACAAAGATTTCTTTCAAAATGTAATTCATAGACAGAAATGGGCAAACATTAGGAATTATCAGGTATATAGTTCCCATTTCCAACAACTTAAAAGCAGGGTACACATTAAATGCCGCCAAGTGAAAAAAAGGTATCCTGCTTTACTCTGATCAACATTCTCTGGTGAACAACCATGAGACAAAACACACAAATTCACAATGTGGTTTTTTGTCATCAGTGTATCTTTATGACAGGAAGCTGTATGTACTTGTTACTGGGTCAATTTCAATCACTGCAGCTGTCAAACACACACACAAATCTTAGTGGGAAAGGTAGCCATTCTACATTAGGGATTTGAGATCAAGAATTTATTGGAAACCACTTCTGGATCTCCTGGAATCTCATCTTACCTAAGAGGAAAGAGAAGCTGACATACTGAGAGTTGAGTTGCTTTGGGTCGTAGTTGAGAATACTTATACCAACCAATATACAAAACATTACTGTTTATGTTAAACACTCATAAGTAACTGTGTCCTACTTCCCTTTTAAAACTGTTCTTTTCTTAGCCATTGGCATTTTCTTGGGCTCTCTAAGACTACTTGCAGTTCCGAGAGATAGAAAAGCCTTCATATTATGGCAATAATATGTTATCATCAACTGTTCATGAAATCAAAAGAAAAACTCCATCACAATTGGTTTTGCTCTCATGATGTCAATGGAACTAAAATGTCTTGCTGTGTGTTTACACTATATTGTCCTCTGACACAAAAAAATAAATATTACACACACTTTGCAGGTCACCAGCAGAGATGGCCACAAACTGGCTTGTCTCCGTTCATAAAGGCACCTGCTGCTCTCCCCTTCCCATCTCCTCAGCCAACACAGCCACTAACCTAGCCCAGTTTGCTAGCTTCCAGCAGCGTCTCAACTGATTTTTCCACAGCTCAGGCTTCTCTGCCCTTGCCTAAGTGGGCAATCAGTCAAGAGGGCAGCAAAAGAGAAGCCTGAGTTACTGAAGGGACTGGAAAATAAGCTGAGATGCTGTTGGAAGCTAGCAAACGTGGCCAGGCTGTTGGCTGTTGGGGATTGAGGAGGCAGGAGAGGGAAGTACCACCACCTGTGCTACTGCCTTTACGAGCCCACTTATGCCCATCTCTAGTCACCCCCATTGATGCATCTCGTCCTTCCGCCGTTACCTTTTTACTTTCATGTTTGTCTATGTGTTCCCTTTCCTTTATCTTGACTGCCTGGGAAAGTCCACTAATATATCTCTATCCAGAAACCAGTGTGGTGTCGTTGATATGGAGCAGCCCGTGGGGGATAATATAATAACACAGAAGCTAAAGTGAGTCCAGCATGTGGTATGCTTCTTGGCGTTTATTTATTAAGATACCACCTATCTGGCAGCAAAGGCCACTCTGGGCGGTCGGAAACATCATCAACTGCTGGCTTTCTATATCCTTCTAGTCTAATTTCAAAGTGTGATAGTCATGACAGATAAGACCCTAAAGACAGTGGTGCCTCGAGGTACGGGTGCCTTGTGTCATCCCCCCCCCCCAAAAAAAAAATTCAAATATGAAAGTGAAGTCTGTCCAGGGCACAATGCACCCTGGGAATGGAAAACTTCCACAAAAACTCAAGGTACAAGAATTTCCTATTGAAAGCCCCAAGATACAAAAATTTTGCAGAACACTTCAATTTTCAGAGTGTATTGTACCCCATTCGGATCCATGATATGAAAATTTCATGGTACAATTCATCCCGAGGAACGAATTAATTTTGTATCAAGAAGTACCACTGTAACATAGAGCTTTGATATAGGCTGGTGCTGACAATCTCCTATTTTTGGTGCCAAATTAAGGCCTGCTTATCTTTAGAACATATGGATCATAGCTCAGTTATTATTTACCATCACTAATTTTATATTAGATTGTGAATGACTGCTGCTTTTTGTTACAAGCTCCTAAAAAAATGGTACCCCATACTGATATTCATTGATGTGCTAGCCAGAAATATTTTCTGAGTCACTTTTCATTTAAAAATACAGTAGCTATTAGTTACTTCCTAGTACTTCAGTTGTGTTAAAGGAACAAAGTGCAAGAATTTCACAGTTTTTGCTTTAGATGGTTTCTATAATCTTTGATATAGCAGCTTAAGTTATTGGTTACCACCCAGTTTCCATTAGCAACCAGAGTGTATTAAGCAAGCTGGAGAGCATCCTATAAGGATTTATGTATTGACAGATGCACTGAAGATAGGGCTAAATACATGCAGGCCTTTTTCTAACCCACATTACCAACATTAAAATCCATAACAGAATACTGATCTTCCTTCCCCCGTACTACTGAAAAAATGTTGGGGTTTTATAAATAATATCTGAACACTGATATTGGTTATCTCCTGTATCTGTAAATTATTGACTACGCTGAGATACAGTAATCAAGATTCTGGCCCAGGAAGCAATATGAAATGATAGTTGTCTAAGAACAAACAGAGAGAGAGAGAGAGAGAGAGAGAGAGAGAGAGAGAGAGAGAGAGAGAGAGAGAGAGAGAGAGAGAGAGAGAGAGAGAGAGAGAGTCTTACTATTAACTATTTAAAGATGTTAAAAAGGCTCTCTAATTAAGGAGTTTTTCTCCATGTATTTAAAAAACAAAACCAAACTTAACAACAGCACACTGGTACAGCATATACAAATTTTCGAAGCAGAACAAGTTAAAATGATCTACCATCCTTACAGGAGTTTAAAGGGCACATGTAGCTTAGAACCACATGAGAAAGAAGGCAATGCAAGGGCTGTCTCCATCTTTGTATAGGTTTAGCTGTGCAGAACAGGTAGAGTTTGTGACTCCTGCTATCCCTAGAGGTGTATGGTTGGGTGGATCCCCTTGACCATGGAGTCCACAAACAAAGCTGGCTACAGTATGTTGTCCTTTTCCCCTCTTCCCAAGAGTCCACTGGTGGCTTAGATTTCCTAACTGGCCCCTTATTGCTTATCAGCTGTCTTTAGGGCTGTGTTTCAGACACTAGCCTTTTGTAGTCCATAGTATGAAGCGGAGGTTCAGCTGAGCACTGACCCCAGCCACTGGATGCCCCTCACTGAGTTTCAAGTTATTTGAGGCTCCTTCACTGCCTCTGCTTATCCCATGCCCAGGCTAACTGGAGTAGCAACTGGTGCTGCCCAACTCCGGCACCTCTTCCATATTGGCACGGGCCTCCTAGCTTATGGCTTGATGGGTTGTCTGGGATGCCATTGTGAGGATCCTGGTGGGGGTACGTTTGGCACTTTCCCTTCTTGTCTTCTATCGGGGTGGGTGGGTGACTCATTCCTTGGTCCAAAGATTGTGGAGGAGCAGGGATTGGTTTTCTCTTGGGGTACAGAAGAGGAAGCATAACTCTTCCAAGCTTTGGACTGATCCTCCCACCCTATTCCCAAAGAGGAGAACTCCTCTGCTGCTTTATGCCCAGCTCCATCATTCTGCCCCAGCTGTAGCTTCAACTTCTACCTAGCTCCTAGCTTGGTGTCCATTCCTGCCTTCAGCATCTCCAGGTCCCCCTGCTGCTAAGGTCTCTGTGTAGACTGCTAGAGGTGCAGGGACAAGACAGATGGCAGGGTGTCCCCTTCACAGAGCTACTATGCCATCCAGTTATTGGAATCAGGCATTAGCCTGGGTCATAATTGATCAACCTTCCTGAACACTACAGATAAAATGCTTCCCTTGAGTCAATGCTTACTGTATAGCCAACTCAATTCAGGTTGAGCAATTATGTTGTTTTGTTTTGCACATCTTGTCAGGTAGACAAAATGGGGGAGGAGGTGATGGCTCCTCTGTCAAGCAGTTTCAGATTATGCCCATTTATTTCATTCCTAGGCATGCAAAATATAAACACATGCAGATATGTAAAGTTCTGAAGAGGACTGCCTGGAATGGGGAAGGCAAAAGTCACACAGCAGAGCTAGGGATCTGCCACTCATCCACTATCCACTGTTGAATAAGAGCTCTGGAGACACAGCTGGAATAGGATCAATGCAAATGTTTTGCCAAGTTAATTTCCAGGGGCCAATGAAGTTTAGGATATATTATTTCCCTTCCACACCTGACCTAGTTTTAAAACATGTCACTCTTGTTTAACAAAGCTGTGGTCTATATTAAATTTGAAACATCTGTATAGATCTCTCTCCTTTCTATAGACAGTCCATTTGGTTTTTTTTATTACAACCTTTTCTTATATTTCCCCCCCACACAATGATTAAAGTAGCTTGAGTATTTCTTACATTTGTCATTCAAAGCAAATTGTTCTGCTTATATATCGCCCCATACCACTACAAGTAGTCTCTGGGCGGTTTACAATTTTAATTACAGTGTGCAGGCTACACATTGCCGCCCCAGCAAGCTGGGTACTCATTTTACCGACCTCGGAAGGATGGAAGGCTGAGTGAACCTTGAGCCTGCTACCAGGGATTGAACCCCAGGTTGTGAGCACAGTTTTACCTGCAGTGCAGGCATTTAACCACTGCGCCACAAGGCTCAAATTCCAAACCTGTGCTGGCTAGAATGCACACTTCATTTGAAGCCAGATTTTTATGCCCGTATATCACCGATGTTCACATATGAGCCAGTGATGAAAACAGGTTCTTTCATTTCTATCAAACTGTACTTGGCCAAATACAACTAAGTTAGAAGATGGGATAGCTCAACCCAAGCTCAAAATCCCCTTATTGGGGATTAAGGAAATATCCTATGGTTATATTGCGAGATGCCTGCAATCCAAAGCATGCTTCCTTGGGAACAAGTGTCACAGAAGTCAGCCGTGTTTACTTTGAATGCATCTTCAAAGAAACAGGCTGCTTATCAACATTTTAAAAACTTTTCTTACTGACAGTGTTCAGCAGAAATCACTTCAAATTATATTTTGGTTTGAAGTCATTTGACACACAAAACGATACGCTATACCAACTTGTCAATCATTTTTCCATTTCAAAAATATAATAAGAACAAATACAGCATGGGTTTTTGGAATTTAGGGACTACATCCTCTGGAATTCTGCAGGAATTTTTCTCAGCCAGTCTTCTGGGATTTGAGCTTCTCCCCGCCTCCTTTTTAGAGAAATCATGGCTTTTCTTAGGAAGTGGCTGTGTGGAGCTACATCTGGTAGTTTTTCTGCCTCTTATACTTTATAGAGAGTACCTCTCAGGAAACTGATCCATAATGCCTTGCAGTCCCCAGAGCATTTGGCTCTGCCTAGTTACTTTCTGAAATAAACCATTATTTCTCAGGTAAAATATATTTCTAATACCTGGAAAGACTTTTTTTGGGGGGGGGGTATTCCTGCAGACATATTGGGGGTCATAGGCCATGCATTCAAAAATCCCATACTTATCGTGAGCTATACTCAATACATTAATTTGGAATGGCTATGAACATGACAGTTTTGTTGTATCTTTAGGATTTATACATGGCAATCATTTATCAGTCTGACAAAAGAACAGATTAGAAAACAGAAAAAAATTATCTATGTACAATTCTCCTTGTTTTGCTGTAATCATTCTACTCTGCCAACTAGAGAGAAAACTGACTGGACTTTGACTTGCGGAGTCTAGAAATGGGAAGGCCTGGAAGAAAAGTGGAAAGCAAAGTGATTGACATATTATTTATCATTGTAAAAACAGCATATTCCATGCTCCATTTCCCCCCGTTAAAAAACACACCAAAAAGGCTTTAAAAATACCTTCCCATTTCTAGGCTTGAATAATGATGTGAAAGAATAAATTAATGGTAACACTAAAAAGAACCAACAACACACACCCCACAAGCGCTCTGATGTAGCACAAATTTCAATGGATTGCAAGCCTCCACAACTCTCATGGAGCCCAAAGAGTTATCAAGAGGAGCAGAACATGGCATGCATTCTTCTCCATCCAGCACTTGTGTTGTCTACTCAAAACCCAGCCAGTCATGAATCAATGGAAGACCACAAGGAGGCCCATAAACATGGTTGGTCCACGTGCACTGCTGAACATTCCAGCACAATGGACAGATAGTGGGCTTATGCTGAATCTGAAGACCGGTCCATCCTAGACCATATCGTTTACCAGGGTTAACCATGTGCTACATTATATAGTGTGCAGCTGAACCTCATCTCTTTTCTTATTCTGGGGTAAGCACAGATGAGCTGTTGCATTTTCTTTTTAACTGATTATATTATTTTTTCCAATATATAAATACATAAATTACCTGTGGCTTCCTCTAGTGTAGCAACATCAAGTCTAGGGCTATAGTTTCCATAGCCAGCAGCGGTAAATGCACGAATCTGGAAAACATATACAGTTCCTGGTTTCAGATTATTCACTGAAGCAGAAGTGGCCCTGGTTTTCACTGTTGAGTAAGTTCTCTCCCTTTGGTCCTGCAAATACAAATATACATGAGTGGATAGTCTTTAAAATTCATATTTCAGTTGTTTCCTATCAATAGTTCACAACTGGTCCTGACAGTCTATTTCAGTATTCTATAAAGCTTCCCCATATGCACACACTTTTCATATAAAGAATACTCAACAGAGTATTACAACACAATGTTATTCCACGAAGGGGTTCTTAAAATACCATAAAAAGTAAATGGGAAGCATATGGTGCCACTCATAAAATTCGGGAGATAAAGTTATTGCTCTTCTGCGTTTGTTTGATGCTTTAGCTTCTACTATTTGATGATCAACTGTATCAAATGTTGCATTATCAGTCTATAAATAACATACAGAAAGCTGTATCTTAGAGATTTAGTTCCTTTCCCCCTCTCTTAGGATTGTATATTATTTTATACTTCCTCATTAAAATCATAGCAATTATTAGTTTCAGCCAAGTGGATAAAACAAAACTAATTCCATGTGACTGACTATTTCTGGGTCTAAGAGTTTCAGTGTGAAAATTGAACTTTTCTAATGTTAAGAGCTATCTCTTAAATGAAGCAAAAGAAGTAGGTACATGTGTGTGTTTCTTTTAACAGGGATATGAAGAAGCAGAAATACTGTGAGAGCAACTGAGTGTATATGCAAGGCATGTTTATCCCGCAAACTATTTCCAAAATGACTTCAAGTTATTATTTTAATATTCTATGCAAGCAAACAGATGGAACGAAACCAATAAAATCTGAGTCACAAGTGACTAACACAAATTATAGGTATCAGCCTACTGGGATGTTGTTCTCTGGAAGCCTAATTAAATTTTAATAAGAATTACACAAGAGCTGTACTTTGCATTTGCACACCTCCCACCATTTTGAATGGGCCTTACACAGAAAAGATATTTCATCATATATCATTGTTATTATTGTTTAAATTATGTAAAAGAACCTATCCTTTAAACTCACACGAAACTGGAATTCTATCTAACTTTACTGTAAGTCAAAGTGTTTTTAATTAGCAAGGTAAGGCATAATTGGTTGCAGCTCTTTTAGTTGATTGGTTAAGAATAACAGAAATGCAGTGGTACCTCGAGTTATGATTGCCCCAGCTTATGAAAAATCCGCCATATGAAGGAAAATCTGTGAGAATGAGGATGCTTCAAGATACGAAAATTTAACCCAGTTTTTTGAGATATGAAAAAATATGAAAAAAGTTCCTGCCAGGATGCATTGTGCCTAGGAGGTTTCTAAGGCCAGGCCCCTCTTGAGAGAGATTTGGGGCCATTTTGGAAGGTTTTTGCAGCAGATTTTGGTGGTTTTGGAGAGTTTTTCGTGCATTACTCAAGCGGTGGAAAGGTAAGGAAGCCAAACTTCACCATGTCCCTCCTTTTTTCTTTGTGTTTGGCCTTGCATTTCATTTGAGTGGGAGTGGGAGGAGCTGATCTTCAGCATGGGGGGGGGGTTCCTGCTCTGCATGCCTTTAAAGTGCACTTTATAAAGAGTTTGTAACCAAAAATGGCATTTATTAACTTTTTCTGGACCTCTGGACTGATTAATGCATTCCTATGGGAAACCGTATTTCAACATACAAAATTTTTGAGGTAAGAAAATCCCATTGGAACAGATTAATTTCATATATTGAGGCACCACTCTACTGAGAAACAACATTAAAAAGCAATAATTTGTGGGAAATGTTGGATCTCATGGATCCAAGAAGTGGGAAAAGAGCATGTAGCACATCTTCCATACACAAGAAAACCTTGCCCCTGAGAGCTGGGAAATCTTGATATGTCACTGAGGTCTACAGTATGAAGGGGAAGGGAGGGAGTTTCTATTGTACTGGTGCTACAGTGCAACACCACATTAAATTTATGAGACAACATCATATTTTAACTGTGAACATATTTCAGTTCTAAAGGTATGACTTCAGAGCAAACTTTAATTGAAACACAGACAATCTTGAACTTTTTGAATGGGGCTACAAATCTGAATGCTGCAGACACTTAAAAGAGATTTTTGCACATTTAATATATTACAAACCTTTCATAACAGAGATTCTCAGCCAGTTACACCTATACTACTCGTGGGACACAGGTACTAAGAATTAATTCTTGCTCAATCTCCATGTCCTCCAAGTGTGACGTACCATTCCTGGCTAATTCAGCTGCCACAGATTATCTCTACAAACTTTCTTTACATGCTAGCAACAACTGTTGTTACCCCATGTTTCTCCTGGTTTTGTTTACTTTGCACTCACTAACTTAATTAAGTCATAAATATCATAAGATAATGCATGTAAACAAACAAATATCTTTCTGCAATGAAATTTGCCCTTTCTGTAACGGTGAAGCTCCAGTTCTTAACAAAATGGTTGGAAATGAAAGAGTGTGAAACATTGCTGTGAAGGACAGCTTTCAGCTTACTTTTTTTCCTCTTCATAAGAACTGACATGTCTTTTATTATTTAATTTTTAAAATATTTTAATTCTGCCTTTCTCCTTAAAAGGACTGTGTAAAAGCACACAATATGAGATAGTAATGAGTATGGCAATTCAGTGTTGTAAACTGAAGTCCCATGTTTGGTATCACTGCAAAGCAACTCTAATATTTCAGGCAAATTTGCAAGTATACATATGTATGCTTGGTCAAAAATTACAAACATTAGATATCTATTACAGCTTAGCAGACCAGCTCTAAGTGCACTGAGCAGGCAATGCAACCAGAAAAATATTCTATCTAAACTGCAAAGAATGTTTTAAAGCTATCTGGGTCATCACATGAGATTTCTCTTTGTAAAGCACTAAACAAAATAACATTGCTAAATAAGGAAGACACTGGAGAAAAAAATGTAAAAGGCTACTCTAAGTGGTATTCAATGAAAAAAAAGAAAAACCAAGAACCATAGATATAATGTTGCTAACAACTTCTACCAAAATCATAAGGCAGGAGTTGTATGTTTCACTTCTAAACTCTCCATCAAATACCTTTTTGATGTATTTTCTGTTGTTTATCTCCACTGCTTAGAAACATTACCTTTTTTCACTATAGTTGGTTGGCTGAGGGATTATGGACATGTAATCCAAGAAAATAACAATTCCAGGTTCTGGTAATCTTTCTAAAGAATACAGTACAGTTGTCTCCTGCCATTTTGTGGTTCATATACTGCGGTCCCAGTATATCGCGGGACTGCGGTGTATGAAGGCAAGCCCCCACAGGGCAAGCTCCATGGGCCTGTTTGAGGCCTCCTGCACTTACCCCAGGCCTGACGCTGCCCTGAACGGGCCTCCGACAGGCTTCTCGGGCCTGTTGGAGGCCCCAGAAATGGTTTCCGGTGAACCATAAGTGGCTTCCAAAAAACTGAAAGTCCCTTCCGGATCGCTCCAAACCACTTCTGGGGCCTCCAACAGGCCCAGGAAGCCTATCCAAGGCCCGTTCGTGGCAGCGCCAGGCCTAAGGCAACTGTAGGAGGCCCCAGACAGCAGCCCCCCCATCCCAACCCAACCCAGCATACACATATCGTGGATTTTCCTTTATTGTGGGTTGGGTTGGGTCAGGTCCCTAACTGGATTACTGCATATCGATATAAGTGCATAGACTATACCAAATTGTTGGAGAGAAATGCCATTTCAAAAATGCCATTTCAAAAATATTTGGCTCAGTCCTTGATGTGATTCAGTGAAGCCTCTGTCAAATGATCAAATAAAGGTTCCCAGAACTCTTGTACCAACTGAATTATTATTAATCAAAGTTTATTTGATTGATTAAGTTATTGCACTTAAAGAGTGTTACTATATATTGCATAAGAAAAGGCATAAGCTCTGCTATGTGAGGCATGCTTAACAAGGTATATAATAACATAGACATCATGACAATGGAATAACAAAGGTCAGCAAGTATTAAGAGCAAAGGAAATGAAGAAAAGCAAGCAATGGCATGGCCTCAAAAAGAAGGCATCCAATCTGCTCACAGTCTTTGCCCACTACAGATCAGAAAGATATGATGGGGAGAGTGGAGAGTAGTGCTTACTTTCTCATAATACTTGATTTCATATTCTGTGATGACTCCATTGGGATGCTCTGGTTCCTGCCAGGAAAGCTCCACACTCCTTTGCAACACTTTCTCTTTCATTACGCCGCTAACTTGCGAGGGAGCTGTTTAGAGAAGATGTGTCAATAAACAATGAGCCAATGTGTTGGATGTCTCCAATCAAGTGTCAGTACTGATCAGTCCCATGCTGTGTTGCTCTCATTAAGGTAAGAGGAAGCACCTTTTTCATAGTTCACAATTCAAAAGCCAATGAATATTCAAGCAGGGCCTTATTGCTGCTCATAAACCATAATAGAAATTTAAATTAAAGCAGAAACATCAAAAGGCAGCATTGTTCAAGTTAGTGCAAAACAGCAATGGATGGGATCAGAATGACAATTAAGCAAATGAATTTTACTCAAGCCAGGAAAATGTTTCCAGATTAATCTCCTGTGGTATATTAGCAGACCAAATATTTATAACATACTTCAACAACACTTTTAAGAAAAATGAATGCATAAAATACATAAATGAGGTTACACTTCAGACAAATGTCAGGTGTAATTCAAACCCATCATGTTCTTCCAATAACACATGAATCTGATAGCAAAGAGCATGCAGGGCAGAAAAGTAAGCAGCTTTTCCTCCTATCCTGCTACCCCTTACCACTTTCCATTGACTAATACAGTACTAGGTTTATAAAGGGGAACAGAGACTACTTAATTGTTAAGTATACCACCCTGCTGTCCTCTAGATAATGTCCTTTACTGTAAATAATGAAGTCCTGTCTATTTATCAAATCAATTTTAACAGGTTCAATTAAATCGATTTTCAAAATTCTTAAAATAACTGAAAAAAAGAATACATTTTATATTAAATTGTATTTGTACATGATACAGCAGACATCTCTTAGGTCATTGCCAGTATTCTATTCCATAGCTCTCTTGGCACATTGTGGCAGAAGGACATGGGCACAAATTAAAGAGCACTATGAAAATGCTCTAGTCAGGTTCTGATTTACAACAATATACGTTGTTCTCAAAAAATATTGTGCATTTCGCAGTCACATTTTGTTTTTGCATTGTACACAAGTTGCACACAATTATATTAAGTCATGTGCAAATAGCAGGTCCACAATGCAGCTGCCAGGCTGATTACAGGTGCCATCAGAACCCACATTCCCAAGTCTTGACATGCATTCAGTGGTTACCTGCTTGTTTCCATGTCCCATTCAAGGTGCTGGTAATGGTCTATAAAGCTTTTAACGATTTATGGCTTTCCTACTTGTTCGAATATTTATACAGCAAAATAGCTACTTGTCCCACTTGTTTCTCACTGTCCTTGATGCTAAAATTCTGACACCTAAGAAGGCCAAAAGAACAAATACTAGGGACCCTGTTTTCTTGGTTGTGTTGTGGCCCCTTCCCTCTGGAATAAGCTTCCTTTGTCAGATGCAACCCTTCTCAATTTTCAAGAAATTAATTGAAACTGAACTGAATAAAACTGTCTTATACTATAATTTTAACTAATTGACCTGGGATGCTCAGATTTTTTCAAAGCTTTAATTTTTATCAAGTCAACTAGAGACAGGGTTTTTTATTGAATGTTATAGGTTTGTTTGGATGAATGTAATTATGTTTTGATGGGTTTGTGAATGACCCAGAGAGTGTTCACAATGACATGGTGGTACAGAATTCAAAATAATAAATAATATTGAGGGAGAAACTCTACAATTCTACTTGGGGATTGGGGACTGGAGACTGGGGAAGTGGATATTGCCCACAAAAGGTTGCAATTATATTTTTTATTAGTGGCCTATAAAGGTTATTACCTATAGCCTAGTCTTACAATTCCACTGTTTGTGAAATGTTTCTTTAGAAATCTGAGATAATATTATTTCATTCATTCATTCATTCATTCATTCATTCATTCATTCATTCATTCACATAATTTTTAGCAGCCCCACTACCAAGTGGTCTCTGGGCAGCATACAACAATATATTAAAACTATAAAACAGTATATTTAGGGAGACATATAGCTGCCACTTAAAACATCCAACCTGCATTAAAATGCACTATATGACATCACTATTGTGCAAGTATTTTCATGTCCATAAAGAGGTCAATGAATGGGAGCAGGGCTGGGAAAACCAATGAATAGTTAAGCTTATGAAAAACACTAAGGTACATATGTCTGTGAAGATTCTCAGTCATCCAGTTGAGTTTATTTGGAAGCTGAGTAATGGCAACTAGACTTCTTTTTCTTGAGAGATTGAAAGGTGTTTGGATGAGCAGCGAAACATTTTAATCTCTCAAGAAAAAGAAGTCCAGGTGCCATGACTCAACTTCCAGACTAAGGTATAGTATATCACAGAAGTGAGTACACCCTCTCACATTTCATAAACATTTAGCATATCATTTCACGTGACAACACAGAAGAAATGGCACTTGGCTACAATGTAAAGCAGTGAGTATATAGCTTGTATAACAGTGTAAATGTGCTGTCCCCTCAAAATAATGCAACACACTGCCATTAATGTTTAAACTGCTGGCAAAAAAGCGGGTACAACCCTAAGTGACAATGTCCAAATTGGGTCCAAGTATTATTCATTTCTCCTCCCTGGTGTCATGAGACCCGTTAGTGTCACAAGGTCTCAGGTGTGAAGTGGAAGCAAGTGTTATCACTCTCACTCTGTCATATTAGTCAATGGAAATTCCACATGGCATTTCATGGTAATGAACTATCTGAAAAAACAAATTGTCGCTCTCTACATAAAGATGGCCTAGCTATAAGCAGATTGCCTAGACCAGGCATGTCCAAACTTCCGCCCTCCTGATGTTTTGGACCCCAACTCCCAGAATTCTAAGCTTAGATTGCCAATGACAAAGGACTGTGGGAGTTGTGGTCCAAAACATCTGGAGGGCCAACATTTGGACATTCCTGGCCTAGACCATGAAACTGAGCTGCAGCACAGTGGCCTAGACAATACAGTGGTTTAACAGGACAGTTTTCACTCAGAACAGGCCTCACCATGGTCGACCAAAGAAGTTGAGTGTCCGTGACCAGCGTCATATCCAGAGTTTGGCTTTGGGAAATAGACATATGAGTGCTGCCAGGCTGAAGGGATGGGGAGTCAGCCTATCAGTGCTCAGACCATGTGCTGCACACTGAATCAAATTGGTCTGCCGGCCTGTTGTCCCAGAAGGAATAAAGATGTTGCACAAGAAAGCTTGCATACAGCTTGTTCCAAACAAGCAGACAAAGGACATAGATTTCTGGAACCTTGTCCTGTGGTCCGATGAGACCAACATAAACTTATTTGGTTCAGATGATGTCAAGCGTGTGTGGCAGCAACCAGGTGAGGAGTACAAAGACAAGTGTGTTGGGCCTACAGTGAAGCATGGTGGTGGGAATGACATGGTCTGGGGCTGCATGAATGCTGCTGGCACTGTGGAGCTACAGTTCATTGAGGGAACCATGAATGCCAACATGTGCTGAAGCATGATCCCCTCCTTTCGGAGACTGGGCCGCAGGGCAGTATTCCAACATGATAACAACCCCAAACATACCCCCCAAACGACCGCTACCTTACTAAAGAAGCTGAGGGTAAAGGTGATGGACTGGCTAAGCATGTCTGCAGACCTAAACCCTATTGAGTATCTCAAATAAATAAAAATAAATAAATAATAAATCTGTGGAAATGGAAGATGGAGGTACACAAGGTCTCTACCATCCACCAGCTCTGTGATGTCATCATGGAAGAGTGAAAGAGGTCCTAGAGGGTTAAGGCAGTGCTGGAAAATAATGGTGGCCACACAAAATATTGACACGTTATGCCCAATTTGGACATTGTCATTTAGGGCTGTGCTCACTTTTGTTGCAAGCAGTTTAGACACTAATGTCTATGTATTGTAATATTTTGACAGGACAGCACATTTATGCTGTTATACAAGCTGTATACTCACTGCTTTACATTGTAGCCAAGTGTAATTTCTTTAGTGTTGTCACATGAAAAATATACAGTGGTACCTTGTATAAAGGAATTAATTCGTTCCAAAAGGAATTATGTTAAGCAAAATTTCCTTTATACAAATTTCCCATAGGAATGCATGGAAAAAAGAGTGATCCTATTTTTATGTTGTACAGATTCACCCCATAGGCAATTATGTTACGCAAATTTCCCCTATCTCCAGAATTTTTATGTTGTGCAAATTTTATGTTATACAAACCGTTTGTTATACAAGGGTCCACTGTACTAAAATATTTACAAAATATGAGGGGGTGTACTCACTTCTGTGATATAATGTAGATCTCTGCAGAATCTGGTTTAAACAGAAGCAATGGACTTATGCATACTACTCCGTCTTTCCTGACTGTCTCTTTCCACCAGCTGGAACAACTAAACATATAAGTATTTCAGAAGCAAAATAAACCTTAGTATTACACATCAGATTCAAGACCCCTGGACACTTCTTTTTTAATGAGTCTGAATTGCACGCTAGAGTTTGTTCCTTGTTTCTAATTCCTGGCTTGCCTGGGAGTCAGAAGCACATTTGAATATAACGGCAGGAAATGTACAATGAGAAAATGTTGAATTATTTTCCTTGTCCTATCAGAGGATTATGTATTTTCTGGATTCTGAGAAAGAGAATGACTAGTTTTTATATGGTGGAAATAATACAAATAATGCAGTAACATAAATTGTGGTAAACAACTATTATTTTTCATGGACATTGAAAGCTTAAAAAGCATCTGGGCAGTTGTTGGCTTTTTAAAAAAATGCAGTGAGTTATTTTGAGCTGTGGATTTTCTTGCCAGTGAATCTGTTAAGCTACTCCTTCTGGTCAAAAAAAATTACTGGTAAGTGGAAGCAATGAGACAATGTGCATAATATTCATAGAACTGCAGAGTTGGAAGGGACAAAATAATGCAAGGCATGAGTAAAGTGCATAGAGGGACATTCTCCTCCCTCTCACAAAATACTGGAACTAGGGGACATCCACTCAAATTGAGGGCTGGGAGAGTGAGAACAGACAAAAGAAAATATTTTTCACCCAACATGTTGTTAGTCTGTGGAACTCCCTGCCACAGGATGTGGTGACGGCATCTGGCCTAGAAGCTTTCAAAAGGGGATTGGACAGATCCCTGGAGGAAAAGTCCATCATAGGTTACAAGCCATGATGGAGATGTATAATCTCCAGTCTTAAAACCGGGGTACTTCAAGGGTCAGATGCAGGGGAGTGGTATGAGGAGATAGATATCTAGTCTTGTGTGCTCCCAGACGCATCTGGTGGGGCCACTGTGAGATACAGGAAGCTGGACTAGATGGGCCTTTGGCCTGATCCAGAATGGCTCTTCTTATGTACCACTCCCCTGCATCTGGCCCTTGAAGTACCCTGGTTTTAAGCCTGGAGATTACACATCTTCATCATGGTTTGTAACCTGTGATGGATTTTTCCTCCAAGAATCTGTCCAATCCCCTTTTGAAGGCATCCAGGCCAGATGTCATCACCACATCCTGTGGCAGGGAGTTCCATAGACTAACAATGCGCTGGGTGAAAAAATATTTTCTTTTGTCAGTTCTTACTCTCCCAGCCCTCAATTTGAGTGTATGTCCCCTAGTTCTCGTATTTTGGGAGAGGGAGAAGAGCTTCCCTCTATCCACTTTACTCATGCCCTGCATTATTTTCTACGTCTCAATCATATCCCCCTTCAGGCGCCTTTTTTCCAGACTAAAGAGCCCCAAATGTTTTAGCCTTTCCTCATAAGGGAGGTGCCCCAGCCCAGTAATCATTTTAGTCGCTCTCTTCTGCACCTTTCCCACTTCCACTATGTCTTTCTTGAGATGCGGTGACCAGAATTGTACACAATACTCCAGGTGCGGCCTTACTATTGTTTTGTATAATGGCATTATAATGTTGGCTGTTTTATTTTCAATCCCCTTTTTGATAATCCCTAGCATGGAATTGGCCTTCTTCACCGCTGCCACACATTGGGGAGACACCTTCATGGAGCTGTCCACCAACACACCAAGATCTCTTTCCTGATCCGTCACGGATAACTCAGAGCCCATGAGTTGATAGATGAAGTTTGGATTTTTTGCCCCAATATGCATTACTTTACATTTGGCTACATTAAAACACATTTGCCATTTCGTAGCCCATTCCCCCAGTTTGGAGAGATCCTTCTGGAGCTCTTCACAATCTTCTCTGGTTTTTACCACACGGAAAAGTTTTGTGTCATCTGCAAACTTGGCCACCTCACTGCTTATCCCTGTCTCCAGGTCATTTATGAACAGATTGAAAAGCACTGGTCCCAGGACAGATTCCTGGGGCACACCGCTTTTCACCTCCCTCCATTGTGAAAATTTCCCATTGACACCTACTCTTTGTTTCCTGGATCTCAAAGGTTTCTTCCCTTCCTGGTCTGGTTAAAAGGCAGATCTTTGAAACCAATAAGGGATCCTTTTAATTTCATGTGGATTTTAGCATGAGATCCTTCCCAAATCACCATCAAATCATACATTGTCATTAACATCCAAACACTGCACATTAATAAACATGCATCCCCCAGTGCATGGCTATGCAGTGGTACAAAAACATGGATCCAAGGCATGGATCCTCAAGGATCTAATTAATTTTTATCCAGGATCACCTCCAAACTACTCTCCCACTTTCAGCCCCATCTCTGCTCACGGACTGCACACCAAAAATCACGGGTCCGTCATACCCTCAGGTGCAATGGAAAATAAATCAATGCCCTCCACATTTTTTCTTGGGCCTCCGTGTCTTGTTTGTATTGTGGTGACCAGAACTGCACACTGTATTCCAAATATGGCCTCACTAGGGCCGTATAGAGAGGTACTATCACTTCCCGTGATCTTGATGCTATCCCCCTCTTAATGCAGCCTAGGACCATGTTCACTGTTTTGGCAGCTGCAGAATACTGCTGCCTCATCCTTAGGTGGTGGTCCACCAGGACACCCTATTTCCTCTCACTGGTACTACTGTTGACCCACTTACTTATCACCTATCCTGTACCTGTGCATCTGGATCCTCCTGCCTAAGTGCTGGGTCTTACTTTTCTCATGGTTGAACTGCATCTTGTTGGACAGGGCCCGATGTACAAAACTGTCAAGATTCTTCTGAATGTTGAGTCTATCTTCCAAAGTGTTTCCCACCCCCCAGCTTTGTGTCATCTGCCAATTTTATGAAGTCTCCTTTAATCCCCTCACCAAGGTCATTTACGGAGATGCTAAAGAGCACTGGGCCCAGGACAGAACTTTGAAGGATCCCACTGCTCACTTCCTTCCATGTGGATATGATTTCATTGAGGATCACACGTTGGGTGTGACTGGTCAGCCAGCTGCAAATCCATCTGGAAGTTGCACTGTCTATCCCACTTTGTTCTATCTTATGCAGAAGGAATTGTGGTCTACCTTATTAAATGTGGACCCATGATTCCTGGTGTGCAATCTGTAGGCTGAGATGGGGGCCTACGATGTGAAAGTGGTTTCAGTATGCTCCAATGTAAAAATAATATGACATTAGGTGTATTTGTGCCTTGGAGCCGTGCTTTTGCACCATAGCAGTGCCATGTGCTGATGGACCTATAATTTTTGGTGTGCAATCTGTGTGCAGAGATGGGCCCTATGATGAGAGACTGGTCTGGGGCTGATGCTGGATAAAAATCAGATCAGTGAAAATCTGTGCCTTGGATCCATGTTTTTGTGTCCCTGTGCAGTCATGCACTGATGGACCCCTGATTTTTTGTTGCAATCTGTGGACAGAGGTGGGGACTATGATGTAACAGTGGTTTTGGTATGATCCAATGTAAAAATCATATAAAATCAGATTGATCTGTGCCTTGGATCCATGTTTTTGTGCCACTGCACAGCCATGCACTGGAGGACTCATTATTATTAATGTGTAGTATCTGGACGTTAATGAGATGTATAATTTGATGGTGATTTGGAAAGTATCACATGCAAAAATCATATCAAATCAAGAGGATCTGTAAAAATCTGCCTTTTACTTTGGTGCTGAGGCTGCGCACATGCCCTGGCATCCTTGCATGTTGCTGGACATGCCACCACAGTAGTGCCAGACTGACGCTGAAGGCTTGCACTTTCTCAGGACCCTTCTGGGCAGTCTGGGCCGGTAGGTGGGCCCCTTTTCCCCAGGAGGGGAGGACACGTGTAACCCTTCTGAAAGTTTTCTTCGGCTGATGTGAGTGGAGTAGAGGGGAGACTGCAGGCAAGAAGCACCCGCCTCTGCATCCGGCAAGAGTGTGGTTGGCTTCCTTCCTGTTTTCACCCAGATCCTGCTTCCCGGAGAGGCTGGATAGGGCTGGAAAAGGGCTATCTTGAGGAAGCCGAGAAGCCCTCCCCTTCTCTTCCTAAGAGCCACTTGGCGAGGAAGATCACGGCTGGAAGGTAGGGTGCATCCTTTTCAGAAGGTCCCTTGGGTGTGTGTGTGCCAAAATTGACTTTGTCCCCCAGCGCTGAAAACCTTAGCTACGCCTCTGCAGGTGAAAGCACCTTCATGTCCAGTCTGCTGATTCTCTCTTTGAATTTTACTTTAAACCTGTCTGTGCTCAGATCTATTGCTAGGTGAGACCCTGGCATTCACTTGTTACTGCAGGTGCCTCAAGGACAAAAGTAATTTTGGGCGTTTATACACGTCCCCTAAACTCCACCGCAAATGGCTCCCAGCTCCGGAGCTTAAAAATGTTTCCCCACCAGCTCCGGAGTTTACAGGCAATTAAGTGCGACCCCGCCCACTTTAGCGCGACCCAGCGCACTTTTCTTGTACCTTCTCTCTGGAGGTGAAAATTCTTTGATGCGGTGCAACGATAGTGAGTGCGGGGCTCTCCTCGCTTCTGTTTGCTGTTTTTTGGCTCCCACACCTTTAAGAGCTACTTAAGAGTTACTTAAGAGCTACTGGAATGTTGCCGGGGCAAGAGCCGGCAAGAGCAAGAGGCAGAACGGGAGGTGAGCCATGGTCTTTCTTCCTTTTTTTCTCCCTCCCCTCACGCAGCCAGCAGCCAGGGTGGGAACACAGGAAGAGCGACAAGCCCCTTTTGTTTCCCTTTACATAAGAACATAAGAAGAGCCATGCTGGATCAGGCCAAAGGCCCATCTAGTCCAGCTTCTTGTATCTCACAGTGGCCCCACCAGGTGCGTTTGGGAGCGCATGAGACTAGATATCTGTCTCCTGATACCACTCCCCTGCATCTGGCCCTTGAAGTACCCTGGTTTCTCCATCATGGTTTGTAACCTGTGATGGACTTTTCCTCCAGGAATCTGTCCAATCCCCTTTTGAAGGCATCCAGGCCAGATGCCATCACCACATCCTGTGGCAGGGAGTTCCATAGACTTACAATGCGCTGGGTGAAAAAATATTTTCTTTTGTCAGTTCTTACTCTCCCAGCCTTCAATTTGAGTGTATGTCCCCTAGTTCTGGTATTTTGGGAGAGAGAGAAGGCTTTCTCTCTCCCTCTCTTTATGATCATGTTTCTTCCTGTTTTTCTTCAAAATGTTCCTGAACATTTTATTATTTTATGGTTCAGGTAGCTGTAGAACAATCATTTTTAATTTTTGTATTGTAATCTTAGTATGTTGTCTTTTAATGCAGTAAGATGCCCTTCAATCCCCTGTTCTCAATTCTTGTACATGTCTTAATTGTACTGGACTGTATATTGTCCCTCATTACTGTAAGCCGCCTTGGGTCCTTTTCCATGGAGAAAAGGTGGGGTAAAAATACTCTATAATTAAAGAAAACGTTTTATGAATAGCAGCATCAATGGAAGTCAGAGATAGAAGGCCCTATGACACGGAGATTAAACATTCCTAAGGTCAAAGATCCTGAGAAATCTTGGTAAAACAACAACAGTAAAACCAGACTATCTTTATCATAAAATATAAAATATAGCAACATGCTTTAATTTTCACTGATTGTTTTTTCTTTTTTTGAGACCATGTCAAATCTCCTTTCTTTTTCCTTCAAAATACACAACACCAACATTATCTTTTTCACACATAACACTACTTTTTCAGGAAATACAACCCAACTGTAACCCAAGCACAGTTACTATTGCTTTGCTCTGTTCTGATAATCACTAACGGGTTTTGTCATTCCTACTTGGCACACAGAAATGCATTAAATGAATAGAAAGAACATTCTACCCCTTTCCTACTCTGTTGACTTCCACTAAAAAGATTCATGACCCCAGAAAATGATAAAAACTATTCCAGCTGCTGTGAAGCCTTTTGTGAGCTGTAAATCTTAAGCTTTTTTACAGCAAGGCTTCTACATGGTATTCAGAGGTCTTCACCCAAGAAATAAATGTTACCAATTGTCTTATTCTGTTTTCTGAAAGAATGTGAGCTCAGAAACAAGACACATATTTTAATTTGACCCAACTTTTCTTCTTTATCCTTTTATTTTTTGTGCAGCTCAGATAATATGATCTAAAGATGCAAAGGAAATTCCCATTTGTCTGGCTTCTTCACCTAACAAATGGAATAATTTAACCCATCTGTTAAGGGGAAGTTTGGAGGATTACACTGTCCTTGGATGTGACTGCCAGACTACATGAGAAAACTTCACACTTCCTCTGTGGAACAGAATAGCTTAAGTAAAGCAGTTGAGATTTGCCAGGTTGTTTCATAAGGATCAAAATATAATTCATAACTTCTGCACAAAGGAGGAGGGAAAGGAAAACTCTTGCCTACCCATTTCCAGTATATGCAGGAAAAATGCATTAATTATCATCCCTGTATTCATTCTGTTTTATGGGCTATGAACTTTGGCTAAAGCTGTGAGCTATTCAATCACTGCACATTTGACACAGAAATTTCATTACACCCAATGCCACCTCAACCCATGCCCTTAATCACATAGAGCTTCCTGCCACCATCACATCTAATTCCACAGTGATAGTAGAAAGACAAATATTACATACATAATGTTGCCTGTGTCAGAATGAAGAATCACCAACAGCATCAACAGTTGCCACTACTCTATTTTCTTCCTCAACATTATTCTATTTTGCTTTTTGCTAGTGCCCTAATATCCACATGTGCAAATGACACATCATTAGAAATGTTGAGCCCAGACAATCCTGCCATGAAACATCCACTGTTAGTTATCCAAGCTTTCTACATTTCAGCAGGATAACCCTGGTTGGAAAAGAAGACATTTTGATGAGATTGATAGTACACAACTAGGAGTCAAAAACTCTGGATCTACCACCATATCCAGAGCTATCCTTTGACCAACCTTTTCCTCTAGATCAGGGCCCCCAAATCCTTGTTTAGAACCAGGCCACAACAATCCCTCTTAATGTTCATCGTCACTGTGAAGGGCTCTGTTCTCCATTACTCCACACATTACTCCACATGGCTTCTGTCTGAAGTCCCTGAATCGAGGTGCCTCCATGTGCCCCTTTGGCTCTCCTGCCCAGCACCTTCCAGTCCTCTCTCTCCTGTCGTGATTGGCAGTGTGGGCGTTTGAAGGGTGTCTCTCCTTACAGGAATGGGCCAGAGTAGCGTTGTCTGCAGGAGATGGTGGACGGCTGGAACCAGGAAGACAAATATCATTGGCTGGGCTCTAGGAGAGGGGAGAAAGGCTGGCTTAGGGGCACATGGGGAGGCAGAAGAGCCACAGAGCCACCCATGCCGCTTGAGGGGGGCCAAGGAAAGTCCCACCCAGTTCCTTTCCCCGGAGAGGACAGAAAGACAGAAGGAGAGGGAACCCCTAAGCATATGTAGAGGGCATGCCTTTCTTCCTGTGGAGGTAGAGCTCCCCACAGAGCTGGAAGGAGGTGAGGAGCCTCCACAGACTTTATGGAGTTCCTTGTGCTTCCCATGGGGTCCAAGCCATCCCAGTCAAGACTGTAACTGATGGGTTTGAGGTCACCCCTCTCCCCCAACTAGCAATTAATCCTGCCCTGAAAAAACACCAATAGATTGTGCACAAGGAAGCAAAACCCAGTGTCTGGAGGCAAGCTGGGCCCAGGTTCAGACACAACTGGGGAAGGAACTCACACACCAATCCGTAGTTCTTGTGTGAGTACTGATTGTGATTTCAAATGCAATAAAGACTACAAATCAGTGTCATCATATACTAAGAAAGAAGTGTGCATTTATAATCTATGGTAATACGAAAAACTCGTAAGAATTTTTCCTATGGGATGCCTCGCAAAACGAATTAAATGCATTCCTATGGGAACTGTGTTAAACCACATTTTGTAGAATGAATATTTTGTAAAATGAATTGACCTGTAAAATGAATTAAATTTGTCTTAAGAGGTACCACTGTATTGGCAGGCGTACAGAGCTGTTTCTGGTACCAAGGAAGCTTAAGCCAACCTTTTAGAAATGAAAGTTAACAAAACAGGGTTATGCAGCCATTTTCTTTTAACAGCCACATTTCTTCTTTAACGTTTCATTTTAAAACTGATGTTTAAAAAGCTGATGAAGACTTTCATGAAAAAATACACAATTTGCACTTAAACCAACAACATGCTAAAAAGCTCATAAGACAAATGGGATGGAGTCTTTGTTTTTTATTCACTGACTTGTATTTTTTTTAATTCATTGAGATGTCAGGAGGAAGTGGGGTTTACTTCACAGAGAAAAAGTCACATCACAACAAAACCGGCTGCTGTGTTAATGCATATATTAAAGCACTTGCATATTTATGTACCTGTAATACAATGGCTGAATAGTAAGCATTTGATGAAACAACTCCTGAGCAATTATCACTGATTCAATGGCCTATCATAGCTACAATTTACTATTGGAATTCAGCCAACATTTCATACATATGGAGATTCAATTCAAAGGCAAAATTCTAAGGACATAGTATAATGTTAACACTGCAAAACAAAATGTGATGCAGCACTGGCTGAATCTTTCCTTCAAGAATGAGTGCATCAGTAGTGGAGGGGTGTAGGCATACACAGCCTATCACTTTAAACTTCAACAGAGAAACAAATATGGCATCTGACATCACCCAACATCCTGGGCTTAATTTGACATTTGAGTTACTGCACAGACAAAATGTTGTGCCTTTGGTATGTTTGCTGTATTTGGTTGATAGAATTCTATGAGCAGTTGACAGAAAAACTAAAATGTCATTATATGTAGATTGTGAAATTCCGGCATAATTTTGGTTGAAAAATCCAAAATTATGCCAGAATTTCACAATCTACATATAAAGAATGGACTAAACTTTTAAATGTGCAAAAGTTATTGGGCCTTTGGCTGTAAACTAAAATGGATAAAATTGATTGAATTTGTAAAAGGTCCTAGTATCATACTTCAAACCAGCGCTGAAGTATGAAATTAGGGTTTTCTACACATGTAAAACTAAAAACTTGAGAATCATGCTCTCATCAATTGTAAATTGTCATACATAGTATTTGAGAAAATACACTTTGTATTTTGGGCAAATGGACACCACCACCACCAACAACAACAACAACAACAACAAGACAAAATACTGTTAGTTAACCCTGGTATAACAGTGTTTTTCCTGCTTTCCACAATGAATGCTTGGAATTCTCATGTATGGAGAGCTGAAAACTGTCTGTTCTCAAGTTTCCCTTGAGCAAAGATTACTAACCATTGCAAGTCTGTAGTGCAAGCACACCATATGTTATTGTTCCAAATTGATAAAATATCCATCTCATTTTCAAATCCATAGCATCATCAAAGCATCCAGTACAAAAACACCTTAAAAGCGCTAAATATGATACACAATATTCAATAATTAGTACATTGCAACTGAAGTCTGTGCATGCATTTTAAATCTCATAGTCTTGGGGGCTGCTTCAACAATCCCTAAACAACTGTCTGGATGGATCAAGGTATGTATCTAACTACTTTTATATAACTGACCAAAACACATGACTCTCTGTGATTTAATTAAATGCATTTTGAGTAAATCATCTAATGATATGACAAAGAATCTATGCTAAACAACCTGTAAAATAATTATGTTTCTGTCTGCCTAGTTCAGTAAAATATGAATGCTAAAATACCTCATTATGATTACGAGCTAGAGTATCACCAGTAACAGATAGCAAAGAGTCCTCCCAGTAACTTCTAAAGAGCAAAAACTTTAACTTCAGTTTAAACATCAGTGCATGACCCATATAACTAACATTGGGTTTTATCTAATGGTGAAGGCTTTTTTTTACTTGAACAACTTATGTTTTTACAATTGTTTATTTGTTTTGGATATTATTTATATGCTTTGTAAACCACCCAGAGTAGCTATTAGCTCGATGGGTGTATAAAAGTTCAACCAACCAACCAACCAACCAACCAATCAACCAATCAATCAATCAATCAATCAATCAATCACAGAAACCTCATTTTCTCAAATGTCAAATTTGATAATTTTAATTTTCTTGTGCAAGGTACTGTGGTACTAACTTCATTACAACATCCTGCACAACTTCTCATGTATGATTTTGCTCAATGCTGTATAATATTGCTACACACATTGTTAAAATAAAGACTTTATTAAAATTGAATAAATGTATGAGGTTCTGTGTAATAGAGCCGTACATAAGAATGGCTCTATCTATTAGTGATGTGATTTGGGTTCAGAAACTACAGTATTTTAAATAAGATACAAAATGGGATATTTGTCCCCTTCAGATCTAATATGAATCAACACAAGGAATACAGTAATGATGTTGCATTCAAATTGAATTAAGGCTCACTGAAAATACCAGTTATTGCTTCAGTTCAACAAGTTGAAATATGATTTTTTAAAAATAAATTTGATGATGAGATTCTACTTGAAAAACTTTTAGCAGAAATAGAAAAACCAAAGCAATAAGAGGTTGACTGCTCAGACACTGATGAAAAGCCTAAGCTGTCCTGAAAACCCCAACTCCTGGAGTGGGCTCTGATTGGCCAGAGAAATGCTCTTGTCCCATGATCTGGAAGTTGAGTCATGGCAACTGGATTTCTTTTCTTGAGAGATTGAAATGTTTTGCTGCTCATCCAAACAGCTTCGTCAGACTGAGGAAAGATAGTTGCGAGTCCTCCATTTTGTAGTTCACTTTGACGACTCACAACCAGCTTTCCTCAGACTAACGAAGCTGTTTGGATGAGTAGCAAAACATTTCAATCTCTCAAGAAAAGAAGTCCCGTTGCCATGACTCCAACTTCCAGATAAACTCACCTGAATGACTGAGAATCTTCAGACATATTGTGTCCTATGATCGGCAAAAATTTTGTTTCTTGTCAGGGAGAGAAGAATATTAGTCTATCAGTAATTGCTATGAGGATTGCTTCCATTTTCTCTAAAGCAGAGAAAATGGATAATTTTTCTTCTTTTCTTTTACACAGCAGGTTTCATTTTGCATTACACTTGAGTACCTGTCTGTGAACATGCCATTGATGTTTTGAGTCTGCTGGCATATTTGACTGGAGTAGGCTACTTTAGCATTAGGAACAGGATCTAAGTTATCTTCCTCCTAACATTTTGTAATTTACCTCTGCTACTGATTTTTATTCTTTTACTGTGCAAAACTTGTGTTCCAGGCAAGATGGGTGGCAAACAATACTGTGATTCAGTGGGGCAGAAGAGCTACTCTTTGGGAGTATGTTCCTCTGCCAACAAATATTTTTGCTGAATAAACTGCAAGCTTCTTCATGAATGAGAGAAGGAAGATGGGAAGCAAGGAAGAGAGGAAGGAAAGTAACTACTAGTGGCAGCTTTGCCTGTACACTGGAGGTCAAGCAGCAATTGAATTTCAGCCCCTTTCCAGGTCAGAGGTCAAAGCCCTTTATTATCCCATCTATCTATCTATCTATCTATCTATCTATCTATCTATCTATCTATCTATCTATCTATCTATCTATCCATCCATCCATCCATCCATCCATCCATGGACCCTCGTATTTCAAGCAGTTTGTTTAACAGAAAATCCGCTTAAAGGATAAAAATTCCGGTGATAGTGGGAAATCGTTTAATAGAATCGCCTATGGGGTGAATCTGTACAACAGAAAAAGGGTCGCGATTAGTGATTAATCCGTTTTCAATGCATTCCTATGGGAAATTTGTACAAAGGAAAATTTGCCAAACAGAATTTCATTAGGAATTAATTAATTCCTTTATACAAGGTACAACTCTCTCTCTCCCCCCCCAATCTTTGTGTCTGTGTGTGTGCATGCACACACACATACATAAAGTGCCCAAACCCATACCATTAGGGTAGGGCTCTTTTTTGTGTGTGCATGAGCAACCACCATCCCCCATCATTGTTCTGTTGCGACCATAACAAAACTGGTTGCAATGAGCGTGTGGGGCTTTCTCACTCCTACAAAGCAGGGGATAGAGGAGTGTACACACACACACACACACACACACACACACACACACACACACACACACACACACACACACACACACACACACACACACACACACACACACACACACTTTAGAGAAAACCTTGGAACTAGTACTTTTGTATATTCAGGTATAAATGGAACTGCACATCCTACAAACGGTCTTGAAATAAATGGCTTGCTACTGTTTGTCCGAAAAAAATGGACCAAACAGAAACTTTTAGTATTTAGTTCCTTCCTTCCTTCCTTCCTTCCTTCCTTCCTTCCTTCCTTCCTTCCTTCCTTCCTTCCTTCCTTCCTTCCTATCTTTCTTCCTTCCTTTCTTCTGTTTATCCTACTGGTATTCTTTCTGCGACATTCCTTTCTAGTAGAAGTACAAATCAATACTGTGTAATTCTAATTATGGGATGAAAATATTTCCCTTACTACAAAAAGGGGAGGGTAATCTTTTTTAAAATGGGAAAAATACTGTAGTCAGTTGCACACACACTCTCTTTCTCTGTGAGTATTATGATATAACACTTGGCACAGAAATCACTGTCATCTCTGTGTCCTTCCCCAAAAACGAGTCAATATGGGAATCAATCAGCAGTGTACTGATCCTGCATTGCATAAGAACTGACTGTGCTGACTCTAATGGCATCTGTAGCTGCTGCATCAGAAATATAAATGACTGCTGGCATGTTGGGCAAACAAACACCAAATAAATTCCAGTAAATGAGGTATGGCAAACTAAGTTTACTGAACAACACATACAATATTTTCCCATGTATAAGACTATATTTTTGTCTAATATTGCTTGACTAAACATTGAAGGTTGAAATAAGTTGAGGAGAGAACTGTGTGGTTGTGAAACTGTAATTGTGTGTGGGAAAAGTGGGGGTGGTCTTATACATGGGGGAGTCTTAGAGGCAGAAAAATACGGTATATTCATGTGTGTTCAATTAACATTTCATTGTTGTTGTTCTTGTATCATTATAGTCATGACAGACTCTTCTGACCCTATGTTCATGGAGTTTTATTGGCAGGAATACTGGAATGGCTTGCCAGTTCCTACTCCAAGCACCTACAGAACCTGGGATCCCCTGGTGGTTGCCCATCCAAGTACAGTGGACCCTTGTATAACAAACAGCTTGTATAACATAAAATTTGTACAACATAAAAATTCTGGAGATAGGGGAAATTTGCTTAACAGAATCGCCTATGGGGAGAATCCGTACAACATAAAAATGGGATCACTCCGTTTTCAATGCACTCCTATTGGAATTTGTATAAAGGAAAATTTGCTTAACATAATTCCATTTGGAACGAATTAATTCCTTTTTACAAGGTACCACTGTACTAGCCAAACCCTACCCTGCTTAGCTTCTGAGATGTGCTCAGGGCATCTAGGCAGCTCATACACTTCTTCAATTGAGGTGCCAATGAATTCAAACTCTGTTCCGTAGGAGGTAGTTTCCATTTAATATCATCCTATAGATAAAAGTTTTCTCTAGTGATTTTTTAAATTTTTTGTTCTAGCCTTCTTTTGCTATAAAATTTCATGACAAGTGTCAATTATGACCACGAGATTTATGAGATGGAAAGATAAAGCACAATTTACAAATTCTCTCCTGGGGAAGCAACCAAGTGCAATGACAGTGACGGCTTTCTGTAATTGAAATTGTTGCTTCCATCTTCTCAGTCACAATGAGATGTCAACCTCAAGGATGTTAGTCATGGGAAAAATATCTTAATATATGATACTGTACTTTGGCATAACTACTCTGTTTAAAATTTGCCTACCAATATGAACTGTATTTGCTGCACTGGAATACTATGACTAGTGAATAGAACTACAGCACTTGGAGGTGACACGCTGCAGCAATTCGAGTTTACTATAGAGAGATGCACAAGAAAAGCCAGTACATTTGTGTGTGTGTGTGTGTGTGTGTGTGTGTGTGTGTGTGTGTGTGTGTGTGTGTGTGTGAGAGAGAGAGAGAGAGAGAGAGAGAGAGAGAGAGAGAGAGAGAGAGAGAGAGAGAGAGAAAGAATCTTACTTTTGCTTATTTGCCAGATAGGCCAGAAATAAACTAAAGCTATGCAACAGAAGAAGAAAAATTTATTAACCAAACACATATATAGACAAATAGTGTGCAAATTGTATAAATAATCCGACCAGGTGACGGCAGTAAGCAATAATTAGTGCTGTGCCAGAGGACTGTTGAAACTGCCAAGTTCAAGGATATAATTTTGGGTCAGAAAACAGAGCATCGCTTGATATCAGCACTCCTGAATTGTTTCCAAATACCTGTGCAATTAAATCACAGCTTTGCAAACAAAGCAATTGTCACCATATCACTCAGGTTAGGTACATGTCGTCCTAAACCTGGCTGAGGAATGGCATACAGATCCATGACTTATTCAACTGTGTACCCAACTAGGAAGTCTTTTATAGCTGTGTAGTACTGCTGATAGCCATCTGCAACTTTATAGCAGAAATTACCATAGGACACTCATGAAAACCCCTCTTAAAAATTTACACATCTTTGAACCCTAAGGAGGCAATTCAAAAATTGCTGGATAGCTCAGTGGCATGGATTACTGGAGTTCAGTTCCCTGCTGTGATCTGCTTGAGACTGGCTAGATTTGATTATCTATGGCAGGCATGTCCAAACTTCAGCCCTCCAGATGTTTTGGACCACAACTCCCACAGTGCTTTGCCATTGGTAATACAGGCTTGGAATTCTGGGAGTTGTGGTCCAAAACATCAGGAGGGCTGAAGTTTGGACATGCCTGATCTATGGCCTTCCAGCTCGCCATTTCAAAGATTATTACAGTGTACCCTCGTATAACAAACAGTTTGTATAACATAAAATCTGTACAACATAAAAATGGTTGTGATTAGGGATTACTCTGTTTTCAATGCATTTCTATGGGAAAATTGTATAAAGGAAAATTTGCTTAACATAATTTCATTTGGATCGAATTAATTCCTTTATACAAGGTACCATTGTAATATTAAAGTAAATCTATAGAAAAAATCTGTTAGCAACTCAAAGATTCTTATGCTTCCTGTTGCAGCAACTCAGGATTGGAAGTACAATACTGGTATCTTTCCAATATCTGAAACTGTCACATTGTCATTATGGCCACACTCGGTCCAATGTGTTTGAAACTTTCTAGGTGGCTTTAAAGGCAAGACACCATATTAGAATAGAGCACCAGATCCCTTTCATGTCAGCCACACTAGTCAACCCATTCCTAATCAAATGTAGCCATTTGATTATATGCATCTGACTGAGTTGCTGCATAAATTTGGAACCCATACAGACATTTTATAGGTTATAGTCCTTCTGGCTATTTGCAGTCTTTTTGCATAACCAATGGCGTCTAAAATAGTCATGGAAGTGGTTATGAGACGTTTACCCAAAACTCACTTTATTGCCCACTTTATAGCAAAGCTCCCATTATATACAATATTAAAATAAGTGTTCCTTCGTCACATTAAAAACACCACACATTTTGTATTCTAATTCGTTCTCTAAAAGGAAAAGGGATTTGTTTTGGTTTACTATTTTATATCAGGAAACTTCAGGGTTACATTCAATATTAGAATAGAATTTGACTCACAAAATGCAATTTCCACATGAAGTTTCATTTCTTATTAATGCATGACTTGCAAAGCATTTCCACATCATTAAAATTTTAATGACTGTAACCAATCATAATGCATTCATCATTAATACTCCAAGTGAACAATTTTTCAAAATCATATTAATTTTTTTAAAATCAGAGAATGATGATGATGATGTTTTTGTAAGTAATTTTATCTACAGTTTCCATAGATTGCCTAGAAGTCATATGTATGAAAGACATAAAGAATAACTATGACAAAGAAGCTAGCCTTGCTTTCAGTGCAGACCACCCTCTTTAGTGCTTTCTAGACTCTGAAGCACTTGAAACTTTTTTCCTGTGTTTTCAGATAAGCAGTAAAGTAGAGTGGAAGGGAATCTATTATTTTGACACTTGTGATGACTGTGGAATGGAAGGGGAAAGCATGCACCCTGTATCCAACTATATTCCATCCACTCAAAACATCCTACATTATCTGCTTATGTAGGGGGAAAATACAATAAAGCATATGCCATTTTCAGGATTGGTTCTCTATAAATGTCTGGAATTCAGCTAAGCACTAGTTTGAAGGAATGGTGTTTAGCACATCTGAATTTATTTTTAAATTTATTTTATTTATATACAGCATTGCCCTTTTAGTGCCGGAACACTACTCTATGCAGTTTACAAGCAGTTAAAATCAAAGTAACTAATAGTAAACAAGAAATTACAACACAAATACCAATCATGTAAAAGATAAAACCAATGGCACGGACTACTAGAGGTCAAGCTGACTATAAGAAGGTCTCTTGCACTAGCTGTATTCAGACCGATGAAGCTGTTTGGATGAACAGCGAAACGTTTCTATCTCTCAAAAAAGACGTCCAGTAGCCATGACTCAACTCCCAGTTAAACGAACCTGGATGACTGAGAATCTTCACAGACAATGGCACGGAACAAATTTCACAGTAAAGAGGAGCAGAGGCAAGACATTCAGATGACATCCAAGTGAAAGTCCTCCCTGGAAAGTAATGTTTTTCACTCCCTCCTTAATAAGTAGAGGAATGGAATTGTGCCAGTGTTTGTGAATATCTATACATTAGGACTACTGCAGGATATATACCACTGTTTCAGATCTCCACAGTCTGAAAATATTAAATCCATATACAGAGGACCCTTGTATAACAAACAGTTTGTATAACATAAAATCTGTACAATATAAAAAATTCTGGAGATAGGGGAAATTTGCTTAACATAATCACCTATGGGGAAATCCGTACAACATAAAAATGGGATTACTCCGTTTTCAATGCATTCCTATAGGAATTTGTATAGAGGAACATTTGCTTAACATAATTTCATTTGGAACAAATTAATTCCTTTATACAAGGTACTGCTGTATACTTGAGTATAGGTCAAGGGCAGTTTTTTACCACAAAAAACTGGTAAAACATATTGACTCCAGTATAAGTCGAGGGGTTATATTTGGGTTGGCTTATATTCCTCGCCTGGGTGATGGGTGGGTTTGACCTATTTCATTAGATATACAGTGGCACCTTGTATAAAGGAATTAATTCGTTCCAAATGAAATTATGTTAAACAAATTTTCCTTTATACAAATTCCCATAGGAATTCATTGAAAACTGAGTAATCCCATTTTTGTGTTGTACGCATTCTCCCTGTAGGCGATTATGTTAAGCAAATTTCCCCTATCTCCAGAATTTTTTATGTTGTACAAATTTTATGTTATACAAGCTGTTTGTTATACAAGGGTCCACTGTACTGGAAATGCAACATAGAAAGATACCATGCTCAGAAGTGCCTATAAATGGGCCAACTTGTGCTCACACCAAATTGGTGCCCCTTCAGGTACGTACGGACCACGTGGTAAAAAACCAAATTGTTCTCATGGAAGTTAAAAACACACTCCCCAATTAAAGCAAGACTGCTCACATCCCAACCAACTTTACCAAATGGCAGTACTGTTGGGAGAACTATTTCTCCCTATGGCACGGATGGGTAACATGTCATCCGCATGCATCTGCCTGGCTGTAATCTGAAAATAGAAAGTATCCTCCTTGTATTTATATTCTATTTCTTGTGTAAGATAAAAGTCAAATGCACATCTAATCTGTCATGACTGAATGTGGGGAAAAATCATCTACATGGAAAATCCTTTTAGTGGAGGAATAAACAAGACACCTAAATAAGGGGGCTTGTTTGTTTTTATTTAGGATAGTACTGTATAATTAAACCATTTACCAATGGCATAGGGCATTTATGTTAAGTGGCTTTTAGCATAGGTGGCTTTTATCACCATTTTTATCGAGAAATAATACCCAGCCCACCACTTTCCAGAATAGTATTTCCTTATGTCACACAGCTCACACATCTTTGGAAAGCAGGACAATACCAGAAGTGCCTTCTTCTTAACATTTAGAAATACAGAAGACTCTGTTTCTCATGGCTTGGCTTCTATCATCTTTTTATCAAAATAACTGAGACACGCAGACATAGCAGATGTGATGGGTGGCGGTCTCTGTGTTTCTGAAGTGGCCACCAATTATTTTTTCCCCAAATGCTCTAGAACAATGCTGCACTAAAATTATTTTGTGGTGCAGAATATGATGGCTGTTTAAAGTTGAGCTTTGTTGTTGGATGCATAGATGCAGTGAAATGCACTGTAAAAATCTACTTATGAATATAATTGCAAGCTACTTTCTAAAAAAATGAGGACGGATTTCAAGATTCTCCATTCCAGATGGAGAGCCCTGTGGCCGCCAGACATTAATATAACACCCCAGGCCACAAGGAAGTGCTCTGCCAAGGTGCCCTCGGTTCTCCAAAGTAAGGCCACGAGCAAAAGGGTGAAACCCAGGCAAAGACCATCTGGTGAGTGCACCATGGCACCGACATGGTCAGGGCAGTCCAAACGCAGCCACAGCACTGGTGAGAACGCTTTCACCACCTTCACTGCCATTGTCCTCGCCTTCGCTGCCGCCTCAACGCCACGGACTCAAGGCTGCGCCACCTTGCCTTTACCCTCGCCTCACTGCTGGGACCACCGAGATGTTGAAGCCGGCGCTGCCTTGAGTGCTCCCGGCACTACAGCTCTCCATTCCATGCCAGCACCGGACCAGGCCCCCGAGGTACCGACAGACTGGAACCCAAGCCAGGACAGGTAGAGACCAGCAACAAACAGAGCCACAGATCAAATGGAGCACCGGGGGGGGGGAGCAGCTGGCTAGCAAGGTAAAAAACAGCCCCTATCTCCACCAGCACCAGCAAAGGAATGAGAACTGGCACAGGAAACTAAAACTAAAACTAAAAATAAAGAAACAAAGGCAAAAATTAAAACGCAACAAAAGAAAATAAAAGAAACAAAGGCTCACAGCTGAGGCAAACTCCCTCTGCTGGCCCCCATCTTGCCAGGAATAAATATAATTGGGCATTAATTGGGAGTGATATAGCCCCTCTCTTGGTGTTTTAGATCCTGGCATTTCACCTCTGAACAATATCCTAAGCCTCCTACTGAATTCACACTGACATGACTGAGGGTTACTTCAGGGTAGACATGCAGAAGATTGCATTGTAAATCTCATCTGCATCCTGTAACAAAGTTTCAATATATTTAAGTATAATTACATGTGTGCATATTTACTGTCTGATAGATTTAATTCTCTAAAGAGATGCTTCTTTGGTCACTGGATGGTAGAGAGAAGGAAACTTGAATCATAAGCTACTCAGTAGCAGTGATCCATCTTTTTTCCTTAGGTACCAGAATCTAGTGCTCTGAAAGTTGATGCCACTGTATGTAAAAATAACTAAGCATGCATCAAAGTCATATTTTGTTCACTGAGTGGGCAACCTCAATAATTCTTTATTTTACTCCAATTCATAATATTTTTTCTTTTTGGCATGGTCTTTTTTGCTATCTAACTTATTTGCATTTTAATATAGCTATTAAGACATTTCTGGTATTACTATCATGCTTTCTAATGAATGTCCAATTCAGTCGAGTGTTTAACACCTTAGATATTAGACAGTTAAAGAATTAGTATTATGGGAAGAAAGAAACTATCAATAAATGAAGTACAAACACTGTTTCAAATTCCTGTTCTTAAAAATCCAGTAAGGTAATTTTAAAAGCCGGAATGGAGAATAATCTATTTAATGACACTTTTGCACCACAACCCTGTAAATCTTAAGATATAACAAATAGAACAAACCACTCTTCTAATGAGTCCATTAATCACAAAAGTGAAAGGAGGCTCAAAAGGATTCAATTTCTTAAGAAGGAAAAAGCTCATCACTGCCAAAGTCTCACTAGTTATCCGTGCCATGGCAGCAATTCTATTTTCGATTAAAGTTGCACCACTCTTTCTAATCCAACCACTAAATCTCCTTTCCCTCTTTCCAGAGTCCTAGTAAATGGGGCTACAACACACTGAAGGAACACTTCAGGGTAAATAATCAATCTTTCAATGTCATCACTGAAAAATGTATGTTCTAAATCCAGATGTAATGTAGTGGGAGTGCTCTGAAAGCTGGATGAGAAATCTGTTCAGGATTTCTCTTTCCTTCAAATAAAAACAAAATAATGTATGGTTCTTACTACCCTTTCCCCCATTCCTATGATTTCTCTAATACTTTGCTTTCCTGACTATAACATGCTCCGTTAGCTTAATTACATTAGTCTTGATCCAAATATTTAATGGAAAAGATAGATGAAATTTCTCCTCACTGAAAAAATTCTCTCATTTCATATCAAGACAAAAAAGAGCTGATACCTTATATGAAAGACAGGATATGAAAATTTTGTCAATTTCATTTTAAGTTCCTCAGATTCCCACCTCATTCTATCCAGGTTGTCTACTGGTTTGCAAAACCATTTCCTCCCCAACTACTGGCAATCCATGCATGTTTTGGAGCCTGTTCTCCCTAATGTATTTTAACCGTGGGTGGTGGTGGTGTGTGGTGTGAGGAAGGCTCTCAGGGAAGCCAATGAAGACAGTCCCTGCTCTTGAGGATACAATGTAGAAAACAAACCAAATCTTGCAGCCTTTATACACATCATAATTTGAACAGAATACTTCTTTCATTTCTAAAATAAACCAGACATTTAGTTTCTTTATATACAGTATATCCTTTCTGGTAGGAAAGGAGGAAGCAAGCAGGCTTCTTCTTCTTATCTCTTTCTCTTCATGTGATGCCCTTCTAGAGAGATAGCAGGATGATCCTTGAGCTGTTGGTTAACAGAAGTGAGCTGTCCTTCCCTTTCACAGCCCCAAAGCAGTGTCATGTATGTTTGGTCCTAAACAGTGGCCAAATCCTGTTGCTACGAACAGTAAACTGAAACTCCATTAAAGTGGGACCATTAAATTAATAGGGATTTGGTGAATCAACTCCTCCATAAGTTCTGATGATTCTAATTATGACTTGCTACGCTCAAGTAAGTTGAAGTAAGAGAAGGCCTATTTGAGTTAACTTTTGTAGGAGTTGACATACCAATTTCCCTTTGATTCAATGGCTCTACTCTGGTACAATTTACTATACTAAGCAACAGGAGTTTTTAATTAAACTTTTGTACAGAGAAAACCAACAGCATTCCTAATTGAAAAAAGTAAGAACAACAGTAGTGACAACAGCAGCATCACCATGGACTGAATGACAGAATTGATTTAATGGATGATGAAAATGAGGCGTCAATGTTCATTGGGTGATTATTTGCTTTGTATGGGCTTATGCTCCACCACAAGTATAAGTTTCTACGGAGGCACTTTTGCTTTTGTTTCAGATTTGGTTCGCTCATCAAATATCAGACTATGGGTGGATGTTAGAGTGCCATTTACCAACCACAGTTTTTAAAGCTATTTGCACTTTGCCAGCTACACTCAGGAGGGTTGGAAAAATTCTTAAGGATGACTCACACCCCGGTCAGCACCTCTTTACCTTGTTACCATCAGGCAGAAGATATTGTAGTATAGCCTGCCGTACTAACAGACTGAAGAACAGTTTTTATCCATGGGTTGTCAGATTGCTGAATGGGAAATAATCCCAGGACAAGTATAGAAGAACTGACCTGTGGGCTGGCACATTCTGTGTCAAGTACACAGGGTGCAATAAGACTAAGTGGTTGCCAGTGGGATGGGGGTGGGATGGTGGTGGGGGTGGGCAAGGGAAACTCAGCTAATTTCATTGTGCACATGTTTTACATTGACAATAAATGTATTATTACAACATGGATATTATTCATACTTTTAATTGTCTTCTAGATCATGGCAAGATGAGAGTTTTTCCTGTAGCAATAAAATTTCTCAATTTCTCATGTAAACATGAGGTCCATTTTGTTTCTGCCTTCATCACTTCTCCCAACCCCCATTTTCACCTGTTGTTCTTCATATGAAACTGCAATATTCTGTGCAGCTATAAGTCATTCCTAATGAATCTGTTCTGGAAAGGTGGGACAAGGGTGATCTGAGAACTGGAAACCAAACCCTGTGAGGAAAGATTGAAGGAACTCAGCTTGTTTAGCCTTGAGAAACGAAGAACTAGGACAGCACTTTTCAAATAGAGAGGAATGGCAGGATCTATTCTCAATAGTCATCCCTGAGTGCTAGACACATAATAATGGACTTAATAGTTTGGCTGAATATAAGGAAACACCACCTGTCAGAGCAATATAACAAGAGACGCTATTATGCTGGGAGGTGATGAATGCTTTAACACTGGAGGCATTCAAGACAAAATTAAGACAGCCAGCATTTAGGTTCACTGTACTTTGGTTTGGGTTCCTGGACTCAGCCGGGGATTGGATGAACTGGCCTTATAGACCCATTATTCTATTATTCAACAATATTTTCTTATATTCAGGAATTGTAAAAAATGTATAAGGTGGCATTGCTCCCATGCAGGTGGGGAATTGTCTAAGAAGTCTTGTGACATTTCGTACAAGTTTTTTTTAATGTATTCTCAAAGGCTTTTACTGCTGGGATCCTAAAGTTGTTGTGAGTTTTTCAGGCTGTTTTCTTCCTGACATCTCGCCATGACACTGTGGCATCTTCAGAGGGTTTTTTTGTTTTGTTTTGTTGGGAAGGTATCTTTCCCCCTCAAATCACTCTTCAGGAAAAAAGAGGGATTTATTTTTGATTGCTTCTTTTCGTTTCCTGTTATGCAATAAGAGGTTTGAGTCTTTCACACCCTGTGGAGGGGCGAGGAGGAGAGAAACCTCGATGTTGTGTTAACTTCTAAATTAGGGTAGTGTAAGGCTCTCCATTTGAGGCTCTCTTTCAAGACAGCTAACATGAGCCAGATGAAGAATAACATCCTCTAGAATTGAGCAAAATGTACTATGTGGATAGACTGATGCTACTGCTGCTGCTGCTGCTGAAAACAGTGAATCAGGTATTTAACATATCTACTGCAAATCATGCCAACATCTTCCAGTAGGTCCCCAAACCACAATTTTAGATGCAAATACTGGGCTGATTAATCGCTGTGTGGTAAGCAGCACATTTATTTCTCCAGGCTCAAGACAGGGAGAAAGTCGTTTTAGTTAACTCTGGATAAATGTTATGCAGTTTCAGGTATGATATTTAAGAATTTCTGGAAATGTACAAAATATAAAACTGCATTAACTACTGGCTTGTTGCACGGACTGTTGAAAAGCTGTAGTATTGAAGAGACAACTTGTGTTTTTGTGTGAACAATCAATCCACCCTTGTGGGATTGCCCTCTCTGAGTGCTTAGCTTCACCAAGGAAGAGACACTAGTTTTACGCACAAATATTTCATACACATTACAAAAAACACAGTGAAAACATGCACCTGATATTTCAGTACCATGTTTGATAGGAGACATCTCTACAGGCAGTCCCTTAGCGTAAAGATTTACTAATTTAAAATATTTCACTCCATCTTTCTCCTTTAAAAAGGTCTAAAGGTGGCTTACATTATTAATAAAGAGTATTTAAAAGCCAAAAACAGGACATATACAAATACTTTAAAAGAATCAAACAAATACCACACTAAACATAGTAGATAAAATCAATACTGAAAACACATGCAAAACAACAAGGCACAACACTCCATTTAAAATTCCTTCTCAGACAGCCAATTGTCTGAAAAGAAAGGTCTTTTTCTGCTTGTAGAAGGACAGCAAAGATGGCCCCAGCCTGTCTTCATGTGAGAGTCAGCATTACAGAGCCTTTTCACACGACCCCTAAACTCCGCGGCAAATGGCTCCCAGCACCGGAGCTTAAAATTGTTTCCCCACCAGCTCCGGAGTTTACAGAAAATTAAGTGTGACCACACCCACCTAAGTGCGTCCTAGCGCACTTTTCAGGTACCTGCTCTCCGTGGGTGAAAATCCCTGATGCGGATGTAATGTAGTGAGTGCCGGGCTCTCCTCGCTTCTGTTTGTTGTTGTTTTGCCCCCCACCCCTTTAAGAGATCTGAATGCTGCCGGGAACAGAGCGAGAGCGGCAGAACGGAGGTAAGCGACATTCTTTTCTTTCTTTTTTTCTCCTTCCCCTCACGCAGCCAGCAGCCAGGAGTGCGGAGGGGGTGGTAACACAGAAACAGCGACAAACCCCCAAGATCTCTGGTCCAAATTTAAGTGGCCAGCGGATCTTAGGGGTCATGTGAAAAGGCCCAGAGTCTGGGGGCAGCAACAGAGAAAGCCCTCTCTAAGCGTACCTTTGAAGGTGGGGGGTGGGGGACTGACAGAGAGGCCTTTCACTCAGGCAGGCTCATAAAGGGAGAGGGTGTCCTTGCAATAGCTTGCACCAAGGTTTCCTGTAAGCTGTGCAGCCCTGCGTACCTCTGGTGCCTTCCGCGCAGCGATTTTCCGCCCCCATGCACCCACCCTGACCATTTTTCTTCCACTTGTGATGGAATCTGTGTTGGGATATGTTGATGGATTGTTGGGAGATTGGTGTATTATTTGGGTATTATGTGCCGCAGTCTGATTAAAGGAGGAGTCGTAGACACAACAGGTATATGAAAAATATACTTTATCTATATATTCTAAGGGGAAAAGGTAAACGGGTTGACCTATGAAAATAATAAAACACTCATTAAATATCTATACAGAAAAATATACAAAATAGAAAATTAGGGCAACAGCAGTTGTGATAAAGCTCATAAAAAAGGGATAAGGAGCTATACACACATATATACTGCCTTGCTTGTTATAAATACAAAAGAATAAAATACAACCTTAAATAGCAATAAGTCAGAAGTATTCTGCAGCTCTCTCTGTGCCGCTGAAACAACACCAACATCAGGCAAGTCAGGACGTGGCCGAGGAGTGTGTGTATAAGGCTAGAACCATTACTTAAGTAGTAAGGTCTTAAAGAGACATGCAAACTGCTGAGTCATGTTGAGGTTTGCTTTGCCATATGTTTGGATTTAGGCCTTGCTATGCCAACAATCTGCAGGGGAGGGAGTTGTGCGTATGGATGAATGCATGAAAGGGCACCATGCGGAGGCGGGGGGATTAAGAGGGTAACTTGGCTTGGACCCAATCAAGTTAGGGTTTTATATGATAAAACTAGTATTTGGAATTGTACCCACAACTGGATCAGCAGTCAGTGAAACTGCTATAACAGATCAGTTATGTGATCCCTGCAACCAGCCCTAGATAACAATATGGCTGCAACATTTTGGTCTCACTGAAGATGGCCTGTTTTAATCAAATTCTCACCAGCTATGCATTCCCCCCCCCCCCACACACACACATGCTCATTTCTGATGTGACCGGATTTAAATGTAAGGCATTACCTAGTCAAAGTTAAGCACTTGAGATCTCCCTGATTTTATTGTGCAAGATTTAACCATCAGGCTAACTTTTCCAGATGTATAAAAAGAACTGAGAAGTGCTTGACCTTGCTAAGCCTGCCCCTTAATACTCTTAACAACATGAATTCTGAATTCTTTCTTGCTTTCTTGCACACACCCTTTATCAATCTGCTTAACTTCATTTGTTGTGCTCTCTAGGAGTTGTTCAAAGGATTGAAGTCTTTGTTTTCTCTCTCCCTCTTTTGCTTGGAGTGAAAATTTTCAAGATGTATGCTTCCCTACTCCTTCCATGTAAAACCTTTCCCCTGTTTCTTTAAGACATGCCTTTATGTACGGATTTAGATACTCCACCTTTCTTCTTTTAAAATATGCTGTTATCCCTTTTTTGTGTTTGTGTTTTCAATAGCTCAGGCCTTGTCTGACAAAACCACAGAAGTACCGACATAATATTTAATCCAGACATCCTGTGTGCTGGTGATAGCGAAATGTGCTCCTATCCGGTACATATTGGCTCATTTTGTTTTAGGCCTTGTTTGTTTGCCAATCTGATAAACCTGAGCCATGGAAGGAATGTTTTTCATGCATTTTGTTACAAATAGGAATTTTAAATCAAAAAGAGGAAACAAAAACCCCATCAGAACTAATGTGGTATATTTTGAAACACACAAAGAACAGTAAAGATGTAAAATTAATCATCAGAAAATTCCCATAATTATTGCTACAACAGCAGCCCATTTCTAGACTAAAGTTACATACATTACTATGAATGCCTGAAATCTAGCATATAATACATTCACATATGAATGTGGAAATCTTAGCTACAGTTTATGGGCAAAGAAAATACATTACATTAAATATTGATTTTAGCATAGAGATATCAACATCAACTTGCATATATCAAAAAGTAAAAAAAGTATACATCCAAGGTTCCCTCTAAGGCGTACATCTTTGTGTGCATTGCTCCACTTCCCTCTATGCACTGATTTTCCTCTTCTCAATTGTTTTCAGCTCCTTTGGTGGGGTAGAGCAGCCACTGTATACATCTGTTTATAGGTGTTCACAAATCTAACCTGGGACTAGACATGTACATTTTTCAAATTTAGAATGTTCACCATGGCACACACATTAGTAATGTTTGGGAAGAGAAATATGGGACGAAACAAGAAATTGAAAACATTGAATCAACCTGCTATATGTCTCAAGATGTGGACGTGTCCACGAAATATTACATTAAAATATTAAAGTTAGTCTTTAAGTTGCCACATGTTTTGTGTCTTTTGATTTGTTTTATTTTTCTCTGATTTTTGCCTGCAATTCTTGAAAAGACTAACACGGCTACCCTCTCTGAAATTTATACTTTTATTCTGAGACACTAACATTTTTCACCACAGGAAACCAAGAAATGTCACCATAACAGTGAATCAGTAATGGGAGGGGGCACATTTATAATTCCAAATGTATCTTCTAGAAATGGCAAAAACTAAAGGGTAAAAAAGCAAAACCTTGCCCTCCCCTAAGGCAGTGCTTATCAACCTTCCGAATGCCACAACCCTTTGATACAGTTTCTCATGTTGTGGTGACCCCCAACCATAAAATCACAGTAGGACTCCCATATCTGGTGATTCACCATCTGCAGATTCAGTTATCCACGGATGGCGATTAGCGGTACAAGGGCCTGGCCTGGTGGTAGGTACGCAATATCGGGGGCAGAGGAGGAGGAGACCGCACGGCTCTGGAGCTCCTTCCCACCAGCCCACTCACCCAACCGGCCTGCTCGCACACCCGCTCGCTCACTCACAATCCTCAATGGCAGGGAGGAGGCTGCCACGAAGAAGAGCCCAGGAAAGGCAGGGCTTACCTTGCCAGGCCAGGCCATGCTGCTGGCCAAGGAAAGAGCAAGGGTACAGATGGTGGCATAGAGAAGAAGGAAAGAACAGGCAGCATCATCACTGTCAAACCTCGGCTCTTCCTTGGCTGTAGCTTTGGTAGTTAACCCAGCGGCGGCAGTGGTGGCCGGATGGGGGCTGTCACCTAAGCGAGCCCATCCTCCATGCACAGCCCAAAAGGGGAGGAGAAAGAGGGGCCAGTGGCTGAAGGAACTGCCCTGGCTGGCCACACAGGCAGCCACTCGTCAGCCAGGCGGCCCTTGCCATAGCTGGCGGGCTCTCGAGCTGAGAAATGGGAGGGTTCCCTTCTCAACTGCCTCCCTGCCCCAGCTCGGGGCTTCCCAGTGGCGGTGCTGCGAGGGCAGCTGAAAGCAATGCCTCCGTCTCCCTTTCCTGCTCTGAAACAAAACGCCTCCCTGGGAAGGAGCCTGTTCCTGCAGACAGCATGAGGAAGCAGTGAAGGCTAGTGCCAGGGAAGGTGGTCATGTCCTCTTCCCTTCCAAGCCTGGAGTGTGGCTGCAGGTAACAAGCCAAACCTCCGCACCATGGGCGTTTGCTCCTGGGCTACCGGCCTGGCTTCCTCCCTGCGAGCTGCTCCACATTTGTGACGGGGCCTCATTTCTTTACCTTTGTGCCTTATTTCCCACCCCAGGCCGCACGTCTCAGGTGGGCACCCCTTGCTGCCACCACCGGCGCCCTGGCCGATTCTTCCTTCACTCCAGGTGCCACGCACTGGGGTAGAGAAAGCCAAAGGTCCCAAAATCCTGTGGGTGGGCTTCGGCACAGGACTAGGGCTCCCCTCCTTCCCGGGCAGGGTGTGTGTGGGGGTGTTCCCTGCTATGGAAAGCAAGCACCTTGTGTGAAGGCACGGAAGTGTGTTGGAGGCTGGGCAGGACAAGAGAGGGGCACCCAGAGTTTTTCTTCCCCAGCTTGCAGTGACCCCTGTGAAAAGGTCATTCAACCCCCAAAGGGGTTGCAACCCCTAGGTTGAGAACCGCTACCCTAAGACTTATATTCCCTGCTTGCAGTACCTAGGGATCTGTAATAGTGAAACTGAGACTTTGTAACATCCACCACCATGTCAATTATGGAACAAAATACAACTGTGTCTATAGTAGGCCAGTTCTACCTGACAAGAAAACAAGGTAATAGCCAGCAAATTGTTATTTCATGTGTTTCTACTTATGATAGTTTTTATAACTGTAAATACAAACAAGTGGTCAAAAACAGCTAAATCTGTCCATTTCAAGAGCTTCCTAGACCATCCTCACCCACCACAACATTACAACCTCCACAAATCTACAAACTTCCAATGTATGGCACAAGCAATGGATTAGTGGCTTGACTTTTTCACAGTTCTTCCAGACAGGAATGAATATGGATTTTTTATAGAATAGAATAGAATAACTTTATTGTCATTGTACTTCCATATAACAAAAATGAATGGCATCTTCAGTGCACATTTAAAATACAAAAATATAAAACACGCAGAACCCATCCCTCATATCAAAAATGAAAAAGTTAAAGGAAGGAAAATGTAGGGTCATTTAACTTTTTAAGTTTAAATTAGCAGTTGGGAGGGGTGATCCAAGTCAGAAAGAAGGTTTTCTCACTATGTCTGCAATGGTTCTGCTGATCCCGCCACATGCTTAATCCCTTGCAAGCTTCTATTCTTTCAAAGAGGCCTTTTCATGGGTGTTATTCTTTCTTGGGCTAATAACAGCTTTGGGAAGGGAAGAGACTTACTGGGGAGGAACAATGTTGAAAAGTTAAGCTTCCTTTCCCAATTATCTTTATCATGCCCCCTAAATGCTATTTAAACAATTAATGGTAACAATAGATAGTGGTGACACACTCTATGTGGTACTACTGATGGAAACTTTCAGGAAATTTCAGCAGATCCAAAATGCAGCAGCTAGATCACTGGCTAGAGCTGGTTACAGAGATCACATAACAACCATGTTATAGCAGCTCCACTGTTTGCCAATCAGTTTCAAGGCACAATTCAAAATGTCCTATAAAACCCTACATGGATTAGGTCCAAACTATCTCAAAGACTGTATCTTCCATTATGAACCTGCTGAGGTGCTAAGGTCATCAGGACAGGCTTTTCTCTCTGTCCCTCTACCTTCACAGGTGTGTCTCATAAGAACACATGAAAGGGCCTTCTCTGTTGCTGCTCCCAGACTTTGGAACTCCCTCCCACTGGAGGACAGATTTGTACCATCTCTGCTGTTCTTCCATTAGCAAGCAAAGAACTTTCTCTTCAGGCAAACTTTCCCTGACTGTCAAACTGACTGTTATGTGACTTTTAGATGGACTATTATGTACTATTGCTTAGAGTGAATTTGTAGAATTACTTATGTTATTCTACTTTTAGTTTTCCATTTCTTAAAGTGGCACTTTCCCCCCTTTTGTCTCTTATTTATTTGTTTGCTTATTGTTCCTAGCTTTAATACTGCATTCTTAATGATGTAAGATGCCTCCTCAAAATCTTTCTTAGCATCAATTTTTTTTCTTTAATGTTCTTTATAGCTTTTCTGCATTCATTGTTTCAGACTTTGTATATTGTTCTTCAATGTTGTAAGCTGTCTTGGGTCCTTTTCAAGGAGAAAGGTGAGAGTAAAATATTTTAAATAAACAAAATAAATACATCAAAACACCATACAGCATTCTCCTTCATCCATTGTAAATTCCACTCAAAAGAAGTAATACTGCCTCGATGATAAATGCATACTCTAGTATAGAAAAAAGGCAAATTTAAGGACCATTATTATGCCAGGGTTTGTTTAGTGTCTTTTAAACTTTCTTTGCATTCTTATTCATTTCCTAAATATATAAACAAATCAGCAAGTTACCAATATTTAGCTGCAAACATCCTAGATGAATGATCATGAAAAATTTCTGAAAGATTGCATTTGAAGATGTAAACAGCAAAACATGTCATATTTCTTTCATTTTGTGTTCTTTCATTTTCATATTTGTCACATGCAAGTTTTTAAATTTTATATCAAGGTAAAAAAAGGTAAAGGTTTCCCCCCTGCACCTGCGTGCTAGTCGTGTCCGACTCTAGGGGCGGTGCTCATCTCTGTATTCAAGGCGAAGAGCCAGTGTTATGCAAGTCCATGGCCACGTGGCCAGCGTAGCCTGCACACTGTAATTAAAATTGTAAACCGCCCAGAGACTACTTGTAGTGGTATGGGGCGGTATATAAGCAGAACACTTTGCTTTACCTTCCCGCTTTTTACGGCGGTACCTATTTATCTACTTGCATTGATATGCTTTAGGTTTAGAACAGCTAGGTTTGCAGGAGCTGGGGTGATCAGCGGGAGCTCGCTCCGCTGTGTGGCACCCGGGATCCGAACCGCCGAGCTGCCAACTTTGCAGCCGACAGTTTTCGGAAGCCCTCTAGTCTCAATTATTTATTATATTTACTTATTTTTGTACTTAACCGCCCGACTTTCCATCAGGAATTCTGGGCAATGTACAACAGATTGAAAAACAATTAGAAGCTAACTAGCACTTTATATAGGAAGAGATTGTCATATGCTATTTTTCAGTTCCCCAACAGACAATTAAGCACTAGGATTTGCTTATATTTGTCTCATAAGAATAATTTACAGAAATTCATAATATATTCTGCTGGTTGCCAGTCTGCTTCCAGGCTCAATTCAAAATGCTCGTTAAGTTCTACAGAGCCCCCTTATGGTTCAGCTACAGGGTTTCTGAATGATCCTACCTCCCTGTCTGAGCCTTCTCAGATTGATGATGATGATGATGATGGTGGTGGTGGTGGTGGTGATTAGAAGGGGCCTATACAGCCACCCAGTCCAACCACCAGATCCATGCAGGAACACAAATCAAAAGCCAGGTGGTTGTCCAAATATCTCACGAATGCTTCCACTGTTGGAGCACTCACCACATCTTGAGGTAGTTAGTTCCATTATTATTATTAATTCAATTTTTATACCACCCATCTGACAGCAGGGCTACTCTGGGCAGTTTACATGCATTAACACAACAATATAAAGGATTATCAAAAAACAAAATAATCAAATTTAAATTAACAACATCTCAATGAACAGAATGCATTGAAAATGGATTAATCCATTCTGGAGGCTATGGGTCACTTCATTTTACGAATTTTTGTCTTACGAAACATGGTTTCCTATAGGAATGCACTGGGAATGGATTAATTCATTCCGGAGGCTAGAAAAAAGACAAACATTACTTGGGGTTTTTCACTGTGTACATACATAACAGGTTTTTGTCTTGCAAAGCATCCCATAGGGATTATTTTTTTTTTGGTCATGCGAAGCATGCCTATTCCTGGAATTTTTTTCCCTTCCTATGAGTTTTTATGTCTCATGAGGCATTTGTCTTAAGAAGTACTACTGTATGTGATGGAATCAGGTGGTAGTTAATATGCACCCTGTTCCTAAGACCTTCAAGGAAAGCCCTCCTCTGAGCTCCGCTGCCCTCATAGTTAAGTTTGGTGGGAAGGCAAGAGAGGGCCTCTCTCTCTCTCTCTGGCTGCTCCCATGTTTGAAATGCACTATCTTGACAGGATAGGTTGGCCCTCTTCCCCCTTGTCTGTCTGGTGTCAAGTAAAGACCTTTTAACCAGGCTTTTAAGAACATTTGGGCAGCAATGGTAGACTCTAACCTTGTGTTTTCAAAAGTTGTTGTAGAGTGTGTTTAATCATTTTTATCTTCTATGTTTAACTGTTTTTAACTGTGTATTTCTCATTTTTAACTTTTCTTGTATTATGAGTCCCTAGGTAGGTAGGTAGGTAGGTAGGTAGATAATTTGACCAACATAAGGTAAAAAGAGATTACCCAAACATGGGCATGAGAGAAACACAAAACTATTTTTCACACCTGTAATAATGACCATGCCAGCATATTTTTAAAACATTTGGATTTTTTTAAAAAAGTAATGTAGAATCAAGTTGTCTTAGCCTGTTGTAGCAAAAGAAACCAGAAACCATGTAGCACCTATAAGGCTAACTAGTTCCCCCTCCAAATAAGCTGTTGAGGGCCACTTCTTCAAATTAATACAATGGCTGTTTCTCAGGGAGGGGGCATTTACTGTGGTGAGATGCAGCCACTCTGTTCATCTGAAGAAGTGTCCTGTGACACACAAAAGTTCATGAAGAATAAAAACTAGTTAGTCAAACAGGAAATATATTCAACCAGCTAAAAACAATTTTGTTGTACCTATAAACCTCTGCAAGCCCACAATCATCCAGCAATGGGCCAAAATACACAATAATATTCCTACTTAAATTCCTTCTTGCTTGGTTATGCTGCCGAAGAATAAAGGCACAAGTAATAATACTGCATTTTTCTAATGACCCAATTTGGAAGGAAAATATTGAGGTATTACTGTATGAATATTATACCTGTAATTATTTCTGCTGCAAACATGAGTGACCTGACCAGAAAACAAATTCCAAGGTATAATATAAGAAGATGTCATCAACAGCCTGTTATCTACATTACATCTACCCTACAGATGAGAAAAAACAACTCTTTTCTGACCCCCAAAACTTCAAATGAGTTGTAGAGATCACTATACTTCTTCAGAAATGAAACTATGCTGCTGCAGGAAATTTCTTCTTGTTTCTAGCTTTCACCCCAAATTAGAGAAAATGTCATAATAAAGGTGAATCTGAAATTTTCTTTCTATGGATGGCATCTATCAGCAGAATGAGGAGGATGACAATTCCCTCTTTCCTTTGCAGCCCCTCCAGCTGGAACTTGGCAACATCTGCTATAAAGTTCAAAAAGTATCCTGCTTATATACCACCCCATACCACTTCAAGTAGTAAGAACATAAGAACATAAGAAGAGCCATGCTAGATCAGGTCAAAGGCCCACTAAGTCCAGCTTCCTGTATCTCATGGTGGCCCCACCAAATCCCTTTGGGAGTGCATGAAACTAGATATCTGTCTGCTGATACCACTCCCCTGCATCTGTCCCTTGTAGTACCCTGGTTTTAAGCCTGGAAATTACACATCTCCATCATGGTTTGTAACCTGTGATGGACTTCTCCTCCAGGAATCTGTCCAATCCCTTTTTGAAGGCAACCAGGCTAGATGCCATTACCGCATCGCTGGGCAGTTTACAGTTTTTAATTACAGTATGCAGGCTACACATTGTCCCCCACCCCAGCAAGCTGGGTACTCATTTTACTGACCTCGGAAGGATGGAAGGCTGAATCAACCATGAGCCTGCCACTTGACCCAGCATCCACGTATCACAGATTTTCCATTATTGCAGGTTGGGTCGGGACCCTAACCCCCGCAATAATCTGGGGTTTACTGTATATTTCATCAAAATTGAACTGTTTTGTAGTTAGGTGTATTCATCTTTTCAATTCAGTTTGCTTCTTTGTTTCTATTTTTATATCACCCAGTTAGTGTTGCCATTTTCTTAGCAGTTTACAATATGGTATAAAAACACAACAACACTGCATAATATGTACAGAAAATACAATAAACTACAATTAAACACTTTCACTAGCTAAAACTACTTTTAAATCAAAATATACAAATAAATTGATACAAAATCCATTTGAATATCTCAGGAGAAATTTATACTAGTAGACAGCAGCTTTGTATAAGTCAGTCTTAGATTCTTAATAAGAGAGAGGGATGGTGCCTGGCAAATCTTTGTAGGAGGCTTGAAGAGCCTCATGGCAGAGTGGTTAAACTGCTGTACTGCAACTATAACTGTGATCATGACCTGGGCTTCAATTCCAGGGAGCTGGCTTGTGATTGACTCAGCTTTCTATCCTTCCAAGGTTGGTAAAATGAGTCCCTATGCTCGCTTGGGGGTGGGGGGCAGTATGTAGCCTGCATAAATAAATTATAAACCACCCAGAAACTGCTATAAGCAGAACACTTTGGGTTTTTTGCTTTTGTTCTAGAATGTTAACAAAAAACTTAAATTGTGGCATAGTAGTTACAAATGTTTTGAATTTGCCGCTGAGGTCAGGAGAACAATAGAAACATGACTGTTTGTTTGTTTGTTCACATATCACCCATCTGGCAGCAAAGCCATTCTAGGTGGTTCACAACAGTATAGACAAACAATATAACAGGACAATTCCTAGTAAATAAATTTAGATATATAATTATCTAAATACAATTTATATATATATAAACCATAAAACAGTATAAGACAAATTAAAGGAAACAGAAGAACAAAGGTGGTAGTAAAAACTTAGGTATGTTTCAATTAAACGCCATGGAACACAATTATACGTTATGTGTACAATATACCTAAGTGAATGTTGCTTGGTTTGACAGAATGAGATTAAGAATATATTTGATTTTTCTTGCGTTTAATAGACAAAACAAAACTGCCAGCACTTCCCTTCCAATCTTTCATATTTGCACTGTCCTACCATCTCATTTGGGCATGAGTTTTAAAAAATGGAGTGAAAATGCCACAGATGATTGCCTGCATATTTTCCTCTTTGCCTTGGGCAGGATATGCTAATTAGTCAGTTATCCGACCCGATCCACGATAATGGAAAATCCAGGAAATGCAGATGCTGGGTCAGGTTGGGACTGGGGAGCCTATCTGGGGCCTCCTACACTTACCTGAGGCCTGAATGGGCCTCTGACGGGCTTCCTGGGCCTGTTGAAGGCCCAAGAAGTGGTTTCTGGTTTTCCAGAAATCACTTCTGGTTTGCCGGAAACCACTCCTGGGGCCTCCAACAGTCCCGGAAAGCCTGTCGGAGGCCTCATAAATGGTTTTGGGTGATCCAGAAGTGACTTCTGGTTTTCAAGAAATGACATCTGGTTCACTTGGAACAGAGACAGCCCTTGGGCAAGTGCAGGAGGCCTCAAACAGGCCCATGCAGCTTGCCCCAGGAGCTCTTTGTTTCACATACTGCAGTCCCGTGATAAACCAAGACCACAGTACATGAAATGTGAAATGGTGGGGGGCAACTGTAGTCCTTTCTAAAGTGCTGCAACTATCAGTTAATATGAGGAGCCAATTTGACTGATTTGCATACAAATATATAGCATAACCATTGTGAGATCAGATTCATAATCAGAGTACAGTGGAACCTTGACTTACGTCATTAATCCGTTCCGGAGGTCTAGACATAAGTCAAACATGACTTAAGTCAAACAAACTTTTCCCATAGAAAGTAATGGGAAAGTGGATCAATCCGTTCCAGATGATGAAAAAGACCCCACAAAACAGCAATTTAACACAAATTTGACTGGGATAGGAGATTCCTTCCAGGGATGTAAATGAAATGTCTCTTCAAAGAGAGGAGGAGGCAGTGGAATTATAGTCAACAAGTTATACGCCTCCACTTTTTAATGTTCATAGCAACAATGTCAACATTTAAGTTTTACTGATTTTTAACCTGACGTTCCAAGTTCTGAACAACTCTATGTTTATCATTAGAGTCCCACAACTGTACAGCTCCCCAACTAAAATGCTTCCATTGTGGACCAGACTTCTGCAGCCAGATTTTTTACAAGACTGAGCCGACTATCTAACCAGCAAGGCCAGCCCCGAGCTCCCGGCCCTTCTTCTCCTCCGGCAGCAGCGGCGGCTTTGGTGAGGCCAAGGACCAGCTCCAGGTGCTCGGAGCTGGCCTCACCAAAGCCACCACTGCCGGAAGAAGGCAGGAGCAGTTTGGAGATGGCAGCTGCGATGCTGGGTCGTGGCTGCCGCCAGATTTCGGTGCCTTGCGCCGGGGCTCCGCACTGTAAGTCAAAGCCTGCGACTCAAGTCAAACAGGCCCCTTCTTGCTGCAAGTCAAATATGCTGTAAGTCAAGCAGCATGTAAGTCTAGGTTCCACTGTACTGCCTAATTTTATGCAGTTCCAGGATTCCGAGACAGCAGCTGTGCCAAGGACCAAGTATCTGCAATCATGTTACAGGTATTTGCATCAGATCCATCTTTTCCTAAATAATTTGCACCTGGCAATTGTGACTTGTTTCTTAATTAAATAACACACTGACTATTGAAATGCACTTTATGAAGGGCCATGCTTCAACAAGAGCCATAAATTTCAATTTGTGTGGAATGCAGCAGTGAGGGCAATTGGTGCATGATATCACTGTCATATTACTTAATACAGAAAGAATGCACTGGTTGCCCACTGTATTCCAGATTTAATTTGTTTTGGTGATGGCTTTCCCTATAAATAGCCCAAATGCATTTGGGTGTGAATATCTAAGACGTTAACTCTTAAGAGTGTCTCCTATAGGAAACCTTCCTAGTAATTAGGAAAGACATTTTGAGGACCCTGGTACTAGAACAAGTCATTTGATGGAAAAACAGGAAATAAATTTATGGAATGCACTTCCTTCAGAATTAATCACCAGTCTTCCCACTAATAGGGGTGTGGTGGCTGAGCGGGCTAGAGCACTGAAAACTCCAGCTCTTGTCAACCTAGCAGTTTGAAAGCATGTAAATGCAAGTAGATAAATAGGTACCACAGTAAAATGTGGGATGGTAAAACAGTGTTTCCTTGCAGCCATGCCGGCCCCATGGCCATGGGCTTGCACAACACTGGCTCTTTGGCTTAAATATGGAGATGAGCACCGCCCCTAGAGTTGGACACGACTAGAACGCATGTGCGGGGGAGAACCTTTACCATTACCTTTACCTTTCCACTAATACCTTTTTTTTTTAAAAAGAAGGTATCTTCAAACACATCTCTTTAGCATGCATTTTTAATTTGTTTTAACAATTTACTGGGGTTTTTTGTTTCTTTCATGTGTTTAATGGTTTAAATGACTGCTTGTTTTAATATCCCATTGTTATATATTAAGAGTACAGCAATGCATAGTTTCCCTCATCCATGACAAGAAAGGTGTTTCAACACATCAAGCCATCAAAAATACTAAGTTAGACTTCTGGCTTTTACATTAATGTGGAAAAAACAGTAACATTCCCTCTCCGCAGCAACCTTAAAAAAAAAACCTTTTGCAGGCTAAATCACTTACATCTATCCTGGGGATATAACTATGGCCTCTGATTTTCCTATACTGATAGATAAGGTTCAGTTATCAGCCTGATGTTGTTGATAGGACCATTGGGGAGGTGAAGGCTACCAGTCCTCTATTGAACCCTCACCTTTCCTGACTTATAAAAGCTGCCAGAGAGGGGCTGGCTGAGTGGTCCAAGGGATGGTGAATGCCTTCTTGAGGCAGGGTAGTATCTAAGCATACACACACACACACACACACACACACACACACACACACACACACACACACACACACACACACACAAATAAAAACAAGCCAAAATGTTACTTAACACAGAAAAGAGAACACGGATAGCCATTGTGGATTAACTCAGGCTATAATATTATTGTTACTAGAATACTCTTGATCAATTCACACATATGAGAATTAAATACAGTGACTCTCACTGCATCTTTGTTAGGTCTGGAAGAAACACAGACTTGTTTCTGTTTCATGTTTATAACTGTTGCTGATATTACATCCTAGGGTTTGAGTCCACAAAAGTTTCTCACAGTCCTAGTGTATAAGGAGAAATATGTGTATATGTGTGTTGGCCTGTGTTGGTTCATGTATGTTTTCTTTGCTGCAGACTATTTTCCAATCAATCAAATTATATGAAACAGACATATGCATTATTATCAACATTTGGTCTTCTTACCTGGGATACTGACTTCCATGATTTTACCAGTTTCAGAGCACCTACAGACTTACAGGTGTGATTTCCATTGCACTCAGCCATGGTCAAGATATACAGTCTTTTCCACTGTGAAGGAGATTATGCCATAAGACCTCTGCCATGTAGCTGCTAATGTTAAGTTGGGTGCCTTTTCTTAAGCATCCTGCTCATCTACTTAATTCTCTCACAGAAGTTTTGTAAATACTTTTGAATGAGACTTTGGAAGGTGCTTCACATCATTGCCTAGCAATAAGAAAAGAAGGTAGTAAAGATTGATGGGGAGGACAGCTTCTGAAGCTACTTAATAACATCGATACCCCAGAGCACAGAGAGAACTCCTAGTTCCCTGAGCGACTTGCCCTCTGAAGATGCCAGCCACAGAGTCTGGTGAAACTTCAGGAAGAAAGACTTCCAGAACACAACCAAACAGCTCGAAAAACTCACAACAGCTGACATCTACCATTATTGGCCAATTTCCAGTGCTCATTCAAAAAGAAGAGAACATGGTAAAAATACAAAATCTAATAACACTGTAATTATCCTGTTTACTCAATGTTTATTTCCAAAGCAGAAAGGGCAAATTTTATTTAAATAAAAAAAACTACTACTGTACTACTAAAGTTAAGCACAAAATGCCTGAAATTCAGGTGTAAGTCACAAGTTGAGTAGCCACATTATATCAGTGGGGATTTGGAGAGATAATTCTTCTAGAACACCACCAATTCAATGGGACTACTCTAGCTATTTTATTCAATATTGCAGCCAATGTATGCTATCATAATGGAACTGATAATGCATCTTTCCCTTTGGACCCATCCAAGCTAAGAGCTATGCTATTCATCACATAATCCTATTTTTAGAGCTGTATATATATGGAGTGATGTTAGGAAGGCAAAAGTTGAGAATAAGGTCAGATTCTCAAGAGATGTTAAAAGTAATGTTTAAAAAAGAGTGGTTGATCTATTCAATGGGCATGTGAAAATAATAATAAGAGACAACAAAGGAAAGGCTGAAGTACCCAGTCCCTACTTTACCTGGGTCTTTTGCAATAGATTATCTGTGACTCTCAAGGCAATTGTAAAGTACAAGTGGAGTAGACATAATTACAACTTCAGATTAATAAACAAATAGTTAAGGAATACCTTATTACCTTGAGTGAGTTCAAATATCTACAGCAGTGATGGTGAACCTTTTAGAGATCGAGTGGGCCTAAATGCGATTCAAAACCCATTTTTTTTTTGCAAAGTGCCAGTACAGCAATTTAACCTGAGTGCAGGTGGCTGTGAAGGGACAATGTTGGGTGCCCACAGAAAAGGCTCCGAGTGCCACCTTTGGTATCTGTGCCATAGATTCACCAACACTGATCTAGGGTTAGATGAACTGCATCCAAGAGTATTGGGGGAACTGCCGGAAGAACTCTGAGAACCACTGTTTCTTATTTTCTTGAAATCATGGAGGATAGGTAAAATGTTGGATGACTGGAGGAGGGTCAATATTGTCCTTATCTTCAAAAAAAGACAAAAAAGGATGAACCTGAGAACTACAGACTAGTCAGCCTTACATCAATCGCAGGGAAAATTCTGAAGCAGATTGTTAAGTGCTCACTCTACAAACCCCTTCAAAACAGTACAGTAACAACTGGAAGCCAACAAAATTTTGTTGACAACAAATCCTGCCAGGCTAATCTTATCTCATTTTTTTGAATTGGGTACTCTCCGTCATGGGTAGTGGGATGCTGTAGGTAAAATATACAGTACCTTGACTTCAGCAAAGCCTTTCACAAATTAACCCATGATATTAGTTAGCAAGGTAACTGGGTGTGAGTTGGATAAAACAACTGTCAGTTGGCTACAATGTTGGTTACAGAATTGTAATCAGAGCGTACTTATCAATGTCTTCTTCTAAACTGGGAGTAGGTAATAAGCAATGTGCAACAAGACTTAGTCCTGAGCCTGCTGCTTGTCAATATTTTTATTAATGACAGTGCAGGGAATGTTTATCAAATAAAATTAGGTGGACTAGTTGGTACCATGGACAACGGAAACAAAAGTTTAAAAAGTTCTTTATAGGCTCAAACACAGGGGTGAAAACCACAGAATGCTATTTTAGGCAGCAATAAGAGAATTATCATCTCCCAATTCTATGAAGACCTAGTTTCTCTCTATTTGGCACTGGTTAGGCTTTATGTACTGTTCTGGACAAGGATGCTGGCAAATCAGAACAGGTTCAGAGTAGGGCGACAAGGATGTTCAGGGGAATGGAAGCCAAGCTCTATGAAGAAGGACTCAGAGAACTTGGAATGTTGATCCTGGGTGGAGATGCTGTAGCACTCTTCAAATACTTAGATACAGAAGAGAGGTAGGATCTGTTTTTCATCATCCTAAAGTACACATTACATACTAAGGAGTTTAATTTACAGGACGTCAGATTTTGCTTGAATATGAAGAAAAACTGCAGAGTAGTGGAACAATGGAACCAATTATTGAGAAAGTGGTGATCACTTCAATAGGAGACATTCAAGAAAAAATTAGAAAACCATCGGTCAAACATACCATATTCTTGTTTGGAGTCTTGCCCTTAGAAGGGCAGTGGACTCGATGGTCTCATAGGTCCTTTCTGACTCCATTATTTTATGATTCCAAGATTTCCAGAAAGTGATTAAAGGTAAGTAAGAGACATTCTTTTGTACAATTGTGAAAATGAACACCACTTTGCTCTTACATTTATTAGAAATGTCCATGAACTCTTTTTTGTTCCCTAGCACCATTTGTACTTTGAAATAGAGAAACAGAAAGCCCTGTAATTGCATTGTTTTAATAGATTGATGAGAAAGTAGGCTTGAACACACACACAAAGTTGAAGGGGGCTATACAGACAAAGTACTCTTTATATCACATTAAAATGGTTACGTTACCAAAGTCTTTGAGGATTAATCATTACTGAGTGATGTGCTATCTGATGACTCAAAGCTTCATCTCAGGATCTAACCTAACCAAGCTCTTAATACAGTTGAAAAGTTCCATCTCAGATGTTTTCAAAACTGTGCTCAAAGGGTTCCCTTTATCACCTGCTCTGGTGAGTGGAAAAGGTTTTAATAAATGGAGCAAAAGACCTGTCAAAGGATTGTTGTGTATTAACACTGTGTTTTAGAAAGGAAAATGTGACTTCCATTGCCCTGCCAAACTAAGCCAAAACTAATCTCTCTTTAAGAGAAAAGAAATCCACAAAGCTTACAGCTGATAGAATGCCGGGCGGTGGATTAATCAAGCCTAATCTGCAATAAATTCAGAAGAATGTGTTCTGCTCCAGACTCATCAATGGAATGAGTGTGAATGTGGCTTTTTTAAAGTTACTCTGTCAGTCATCCTTTCACCAAATGAACTCTTGGCAAAATCTTTCTCATTCTGGAAACTACAATAAGAAAAGCTTTAATTTTATAGTTACTTGACTGAAGTGAAAAAAAGATGTAGGTTTACTATTCCATTTTGAGAGGCATCACTTTCTTCTTAAAATATAATTATTTAACTTGCATTGAAATACTAACGGACTGGTTTATTTTAAAAAGTGTTTGAATGTGTTAAAATAAGGGACATTTCTCTGGTTATGAAGAATTGCATAAATTCCAGGATATATACATCACAAAAATGGAAGTGATCTCTGGTTGAGCTCTACCCCAATGTAATAACAATAAGCAATGGCAAGCAGTTATTTGGGGTACAACTCTCAGAGTATCCTAGCAAGCATGATAACTGTCCCACATCGTTTAGGCATTCTGGGAGCTACAGGCTAACAGCTAAAAGGTAACTTTGGCCATTTCTCCTTCTGCAAACTTCGGGGAGATGAAGAAGAATCAAGGAAACTATGCCCATACCTTGATGGGGACTCCTTGAGAACAGTTGTGCAGGCGCTGGTCATGTTGAGGACAGATTATTGTAACACTCTCTACATGGGGTTTCCCTTAACCCTTATTCGGTGACTGCAGTGGGTGCAGAATGTGGTGGCCAGATTGGTGGTTGGTGCAGGCAGATTTGACCGTATCACCCAAATTCTGACTCGCCTGCACAAGTTGCTCTTTGCCTCCCAAATAAGATTCAAAGTGTTGGTTTTGGTTTACAAAACCCTCCATGGCTTGGGCCCTGAATATCTGGCAGAGCACATCTCCCAAAGGTCAGTGCTGGCTCGGACCACCAGAGCCTCTATGGTGTGCTGTCTACGTACCTGCTGGGAATGTTCCCTGTAATGTTCAGCCCACCTTAGAACTGCTCCAGCCCTCACATGTTCCCTGGGGTTCCATCAGGACTGGAACTAAAGGACCTGGAAACTCTTGCTATGGGTACATGGAGGAGGAGGAACACTGTTTGGAGAGGAACGTTGTTGTGCTAGTACAGCAGTGCACCTTAGAGGGAACCTTTCCTACTGGCATTCCTTCTAGACCTGTAATGCAAAACATGAATGCAATGTACAGAAAAGGCATGGGGGGATACACATAAGTAGCATACATGTATATGTATTTTTGTAAACACACATATTTATTTATTTATTTATTTATTTATTTATTTATTTATTTATTTATTTATTTGTGGAGCTTATATTCCGCCCATCTTCCGGGGAGGGAACTCTGGGCGGCTAACAGTAAAACAATAAAAAAACAGTACAACAGGCAAAACAATAGTAAAACACAGAAGGTGGCTAGAAAAGGCAAAGATGGCGGCCTGCAAAAAAATAAAATAAAAAGAAAGGTCGCCAAATGCCTCCCTAAACAGATAGGTCTTTAGGGCCTTCTTAAAGGTGGGCAGGGACTCTGTTAGGCACAGCTCACTGGGGAGATGGTTCCAATGTATTTTTGTAAACACACATATTTATTTATTTATTTATTTATTTATTTATTTATTTATTTATTTATTTATTTATTTGTGGAGCTTATATTCCGCCCATCTTCCTGGGAGGGAACTCTGGGCGGCTAACAGTAAAACAATAAAAAAACAGTACAACAGGCAAAACAATAGTAAAACACAGAAGGTGGCTAGAAAAGGCAAAGATGGCGGCCTGCAAAAAAATAAAATAAAAAGAAAGGTCGCCAAATGCCTCCCTAAACAGATAGGTCTTTAGGGCCTTCTTAAAGGTGGGCAGGGACTCTGTTAGGCACAGCTCACTGGGGAGATGGTTCCAAAGCATGGGGCCCACCACAGAGAAGGCGGGGTCACGCGTACGCAATTTCTGCGCCTTTCTGGTTGTGGCCACCCTCAGTGAGCGCACCTGCGCCAGTCTCGTGGGTCTGGCCCCAGTTGATCTCATGAGAGATACGCTCCGCCAGATACTCAGGTCCCAGGCCCATAGAGATTACAGCAGTGATGACTTGGAATGAAGCTGACAACCTAGCATTTAAATATGTCAGTTCAGCAAATCACTTATGCCTGTGCTTAATCTATTTCCTATGGGGAGGGAACACTTAATGTTAAGCAAATACTTCTGTGCCTTCTGAATAGGAGTGATTTTTCTGAAATGGTACCAAAATTAATGCACTATCTATATTCAAATACATATTACTTCAAATTCTGAGCTTCCCAGTGTATTTTATGAGCTACATAATCAAAAAGATGATATGCTATTGACTCTAATGAACTATTCAAATCATTAAAGGCTTGTTAAGATGCACAGTTGCAGAAGCTTCAATGTGTGACTTGAAACCAATTCAATTTTGCCAGCATAAAATTCAGTACAGGAACCCTCATTTTGCTTGAAACCCAGTCTGTTGGATTTAGCACAAGCATAACCAGATGTACATATCCAGATGTTAATACTATCCCTTTTCTAGCAAGACTCAATGTTTCAAGATGTAGTGGGGAAATGAGTTCCGTTCATTGAAGACCCTAATGCATTTACGCCAATGAATTATTTTATGGCCATCTCATGAGAAAGAACACAATAATACAACTTGAGCTCAAGCAAAAAAAAAGCCCAAACATTCGGCCAATGTGAAAGCCAAAATGTAGGGAGGCAACATGGAATTTTAGATTCTACATGAGAAATAGCAATGGTGTCAATCTCCAGAGTAGCCAACCTCACTTGAGACAAAAATCTGGGCCTTAGGTCTGTGTAAAAAGCTTGCAGTGAAATACACAGACCTGTTCTAAATCTTTTACATCAGTAAAACAAGAGAATTAATTCTGGCACTATGCTGAAAAGTTAGTTATGATCAAAATGGGGGTGGGTAAAACTATTTTGCCCTCTTGGCACCTGGACTGCATGATGAACCATGGCCATTGTACGATACTGATTTTTCAGACCTTCTGCTTGAACTGTAAATTCTATCAAGTCAGTTCTGTCAAACCTAAAAACTCAACTTTATTTGTGACTATTTCATGATTAAATAAAGTACTCCCTACCCCAGAATAATTCAGCTGTTACAATAATAATGGATTGTTATTGTAGGATTGTTACTACTATATGCCGTCAAGTCACCTCTGTCTCATGGCGAACCTATGAGTGAGTGGTACTCTCCAAAATGTCCTTTCCCCAGCTGCCCTGCTCAGCACTTGTAGACTCAAGCCTCGTATTTGGTCTTCTTATTCTCCTGCAGCCTTCTACCATTCCCAGCATTATTGTCATTTCCATAAAATCCTATCTTCTCATGTATGCCCAATGTAGGAGAGCCTGTTTTTTTCTCCAGAGCTAGTTCAGGCTTGATATGATCTAGGACCCACTTGTTTGTCTTTCTGACAATCCACAGCTATCTTATGAAGATAGTTGTGACTTTTATAACTGAAATCCAGTACTGTAAATTATAAATAGAGTAATCCCATTGAACTCAATTGAACATATGGAAGAATTTACTCACCAAATTCCCACTAATGAAGCTACTCTAGTTGTGATTTACTAGTGGATCTCATCCAAGGTTTAATCTAGGTTCCTTACAAACGTACAATTATTATTATAACTGTATGGTCTCAGTCTCATTTCAGCATCTATGTGAAAAGACCATGAAATAATTAGCAGACATTGGGCTTTTTAACAAATAAAACCAACTATCATTCGATATTTCCAGGCTCTTCTTAATTTGTAGCATGAACCTTCTCATCCACATATGTTCCACTTATGGACTGAAATTCTGCTGGCATAACTGGTCCTGCCAAAGACTGATGATGAGACCAGCTGGGGGTAATATTTTGTAATTTAAAACTTCCTCCCTCTATCCTGTGGCATTTCTACACACAATACTTTTCATCACTTGGCAGCCATGGGAGCCAGAGGATGGGATGAGGAATTATTTAATTACTGAACATCACTGGCACCAGATGGTATTACAGCAGGGGGATACGTTAGATGATTAAAGACTTTCTCCTTCTGTCCTGCAGCTTCCACAGTTTTCATGGAATGAAGGAGATTATACAGGAGCTAGAAAAGCTGCCAGGCAAATGTTGGAATATTTAAATTATTGAGTATCACTCCCCGCCTCATTGCCCTTCCACAGCCACAAGTTAAGCATGAGGAAGGAAGTAAAGTAAAAATTATTTATGGTCATTGACCAGCATATTAAATATAAGGATTTCAGCCAACATCTTATCCAATGCTCTGTAGCACTATGTCAGTGTTACCTGTCTCAGTTCTGGTACTGAGCCTTCTCAAACAGACATAGGGCTTCTGGTATTGAATTAACTGCTATCCATTATGCTGCATGACCTGTGTGCGTCAAAGTAGTTGTAAAAATGAGCCAGTGGAGGGTAATGCATAAAGCGACAGAACAGGAATCAAGAGACTTGGTTTCAGTCCCTGGTTGGCCATGAAAACTCAACCGTGAATGACTCTGGTAAACAACTCCTTAAACATATCTCATACGTTGCAAGCCCCATCTGGATTACCATAAATTAGATGAAGCCTGGTAGCAGATAATGAAAACTGTTGTAAAATAAAGTACTGTATTCTTTGCTGCTTTAACCTAGTTTATCTAACTTGCTGTGTGCCTTTTTTCCCCAACTTGTAAAACTGCATAACTACTTCTTCATAATTAGCAAGGGTTACTTTGATATGAAAACACACCATACATTTTTCTCACTTGATATCACAGAGAATGGTTAATTGATACACAACATTTTACCTTATGAAGCTATGCACAGATGCTATGGCATAAATGCACTCAATAGAACACAAGCTTTGAAAGTTTACTAATGATTGTTCAGTTAATTTAACAAAGTGTGTGTGTGTGGGGGGGGGGTCTTTTTATAACGTAAAGTTCAACATACTGCAAACATTTTGAGAAGCAGTCATGATGTTCCACCCATTAAACTACTATATTTGTCTAAGGGCGTTTATACACAACCCCTAAGCTGCGCTGCAAATGGCTCCCAGCTCCGGAGCTTAGAAATGTTTTCCCACCAGCTCCGGAGTTTGGAGACAATTAAGTGCGACCCCGCCCACTTTAGCGCGACCCAGCGCATTTTTCATGTACCTGCTCTCTGCAGGTGAAAAAAATTTGATGCGGATAAGAGTGCCGGGCTCTTCTGGCTTGTCTGTTGTTTTTTTGCCTCCTGCCCCTTTAAGAGCTCCTTGAGACGGAACCAGGAAGTAACGGAGCGCTCATGGCAAGTTCGACCGGCACTGGCAGGTTAGTAAAGGCTTCTTTTGTCCTTTTTTTCCCCTCCCCCCTCATGCCGACAGGAGCAGGAAGTGCTGAGGGGTGGGGACGGAGGAACAGAAACGAACCCCCAAGATCTCTGGTCCGAATTTAAGGGACCAGCGGATCTTAGGGGTCGTGTGGAAAGGCCCTAAGAATGCTGACCAAATGAATACAAAAGCACAATTATTTTGATTATAACAATGGTATTTCTGTACAACTAATTCCACATACAACAGATTTTGTTGTGTATAAAATTAGTTTGCTGCAAATGGTTAATGGGGAAAATATTCAAAGTGCAATGAACAGTAAAAGGCCAGTTAAACATATTACAACCAAGAAAAGTGAATACATAAATAACATGGTTGCTGTTTTTCCTTCCTTATACAGATAAGAATAGTACAGCACATTTTTTAAAAATAAGTATTGTATACTAATTTACTATGATTTGAAATGAATTCATTTGGAGAGAAAAACATTACAGCATAAAATTTTGAGAACAATGACACCTAAGGTTTAAGAAAACAATACTCTACAACATTAAATGTAATGAAATAAACTTAGTACAGAATTTTGATGGATCTTCTCATCTCAATTTCAAGCAATTTATCAATCATCTGATCAAAAAGTTGGATGGTACGAATAATGAACAAGACTGCCTTTCTCAAATGGTGGAAGTGTGCAGTCTTTTCCAATTAAACCAACTGCTCTCAATTAGTATTGCAAATAAAATTTGGCCTTTTTAGCACATTGGGTAGATGGACCTGAAAATGGTACTGGAGGCTGGGAAAACAAGAATTCCCATATCCTGAAGGCAATGGAAAGAGCTCTCAAGACCATTTGATTTCACTATCAGTCATGAAGAAGATTTTAAAAAGTTAAAGGAGAGGAACTACAAAGAACCCAGTAAGCCCCTTGTGGAAAAAAAAGGATCCCTTGTTAACTGTGGGGAAGTTATTTCCTTTGATCATGAAAACAACAAAGTGAAAATTCTGCCTCATGTGATATGGGGTGCGCCATTTAAGACAGAGGTGTCCAAACTTTTTGCAAGGAGGGCCAGATTTGGTGAGGTGAAAATGTCTGGGGGCCAACAATTCAGCTACATTAGGACATGCAAGGAGGCAGGGAGGACACTGCAGCAACGGAACCGGGGGGGGGCAGGTAGTCTGGGCAGGTGGCTGGGGGAAGGAAGGGCAGGCAAGCCATAAAACTGCAAGCTGACATCTCCATCTCATATGGGGAGGGTCCAGTTGGCAGGGATGTGTGACAGGCTGAGCTGGCAGGGAGAAGAGGCTGTGGGCCACTAAAAATTTGAAAACGGGCCGCATTTGGCCCCCGGGCCTGATTTTGGGCATGCCTGATTTAAGATGACTTGGGTAGTGTTGTATTAATTTCCTATTGTATTAATACATTAAACTACTCATATATGATCAAGTCAGTTCTGGCCTTTGGTGGCCTTTCCTAGGGTTTTCTAGTCTGGGAATGCTCATAAGTGATTCAATAGTCCCTTCCTTCTGGGGGCACTCTGTGCTGCTTGTTCAAGACCACATCGACTGACTCCTGCCCCGGGAAGCATAGTAGGGAATCAAACTTTCAACCTCTAGCTCTTCAACCATATATCTACCCAACGAGCTATCCAGACAGCTACTACTAATACATTAGAACCAAAATATGATATAAATATAGCTGTAGATTATTTGCCATTAAAACACAAAAAGAGCCCTATTGTTCATTTATATAATCACATAGGAAAATAAGTCCCTTGCCAACTCATCAGCTGAAGCGTTCACTGATTAAATCTACCAAGCCCTAGTTTAAAAGGGAATTTTAAAAATACATATTGTTCCTTAATCTGTAACATAGTACATTCAGGCGACATAAGTATTTTGCCAAAGAATCCTTTGCTCCTTATGTCTGTCTCTCTTCAGTTGAGTCTAGATGTTTCCGTGGAAACAGTACCTTCCTTCATACCATGGCCAGAGGCAGCTTTTACTCAGATATGAGTTTAAAACATAATATGGTGCATCTTTGCCACCCATTTGTTTGTTCGAGTATCAGTAAGAGAGCTAGTTCCTGAACTCTTTTCTGAAAACCCACTGCATTTGTTATTTCTCTGCCTTCCTTATTTACGGGTCTACATCATAGTTAGGATGAAAAGGTTAAATAATGTGAAATCCTTGGACACTACAGTGAAAGAAGCAATAGCACCTAGAACAGACCTTTTGCATCAGTAAATGGCAGTAGCTTTTGCATCAGCTAAGTAAGTGAGGGGGAAGGCAAAATTCCATTATAGAGATTCATCCCCACAGGTAGAAGGCAAGCCTAATGATCCCATGCAGAATCATTCTAATAATTATATCAAACAGTAGGGAGAAAAATACAGCAAGACCTTCATATCTGTGGGAGGTCAGTTTGGGGAAGTTCTGTTCAGCAACTCCTCCCCCAAGCCGAAAAATGCAGAACATGATATTACCATCAAATGCTTAACTAGCAACATATCTGGCTCCCTCTAGTGTCCAGGACTGGAAACCTCACTGTTGGAAAATAAATATTTTAGGGAAATTTTTCTTTTAATATTTTTAATACAGATGGGCATGAAATGAACAATTTTTCGTTTCTGTTTTTGTTTTTTCGTTTCGTTATGTAATGAAACGACAAACGAATTTTGTCTCTAAAATGAAACAAAACGAACAGAAACACTGGAATTTTTGTCGTGCGTTTCGTTTCCGTTACTGCAATATGAGTGAATTGCTTAAAATCCTAAAAAATCACAAAAAACTGAAATAAATGGTAACGAAATGGTAACGAAACGAACACAAAAATGAATTTTTTGCAAAAATTCATGAAAAACAGAAACGAACCGAAACGGACCCTCCAAACGACAAACGAAATGCCATTTTTCTGATTTGTGCCCATCTCTACTTTTTAATATTCTCAGACTGTGTATATGTGAATCAGTGGATACTGATACCGCAGTTGAAGGGGAAAATAACAAATGGGGAGAGGCAAAATAACAAATGGGGTTCAAACTATTTGATCGGAAAATATAGGAAATCCAGTGACAAGTTTTTCAAGATACAGAGAGGGTAGCCGTGTTAGTCCTTTCAAGAATTGCAGGGAAAAAATAAAAACAATACAATACAAAACAAAAGACACAAAACATGTGGCACCTTAAAGACTAACTTTCATATTTTAATGTAACGTTTCGTGGATACTTCCAGTTCTTCAGATATTTAGCAGCAGAATATAAAGATATAAAATCAAGATATAAAATACTTCCATTTGCTTGCTTTGAAAGTGCAGTGCATGCATGGATGCAGAAAAAGGTATCCTTTAAGACTGGCTATGAATGAAAACTAATACATTGTTTCCCTGAAGAGATGTTCCATTACATGCAAAAGCAGGGTGAACACTATGTAAACTGTATGGTGGAATAATTAATAAAATGAATCAATCTCAGGTTAAATCCCTATTCAGCCTTTGTCTTACTGTGAAAACTTAGATGAAGCCCCCAAAACTCTTTAGCCAACATTTATACACCCCCCACCCCCACAGAGCTAAGCACAGGACACAGACTAATCTGATTTGCTATGTAGTATTTTACACTACTGTATATTCACAATGTGATCTCCACTTGGCTGGGATCACTTGAGAAAAATTGTGTGTGTGTGTGTGTGTGTGCGTGTGTGTGGGAGACTGTAACCAATAACAAAAACAAATGATGGAATAATAGAGAACAGAATAATAAATGACAGAAAACAACTTTGGAACAGAGTTAAAATATGCACAGTTAATGGATTTAAGAGAGTGGATTTCTGCCAAAACCATGACAGTCAAAACAAATTATAATTTGACATGGATCTGCACTGTACTCTAACTGTAGAGATAGAGGTTGTGATGCAAACCCATATCCTGCAATTCAATCTCATTTTTTGAACCTTGAAAATATCACCACAGAGGAAGGCTTACAGACACTTCTAAGTTTTGGTTTTAGTTTATTGCAAGGTGCCAGTAACAGGGACAGGAAGGGGTAGGGATAATACTGGATTGAGAGTTTTGAAAAAAATGAGTCTTTTCACATCTGTTGCTATGAAAGGAATGTACTCCTTGAAGATCTCCATGCAACGTTGATGGAGGATTTCAAAGAAATAAATTGCATTCTAAGCCGTTTGCACATTTTATTAGGTTAATGTACACAACTGGAACACGTGCACAAACATGGTTTCATCAACAGAATGAAGCATAAAATAAATGTGTGCATTAAGCAAATGCACTAAAAGGTACACCGTTCTATATAAAAAAAAACAAAAAAGAATTATCACATCCTGATACAAAGGCACATCGTTCAGATTTGAAGAAATGCAACGATATTCAGAATGAAAGATTTTCACATCTCTAGTCACAGAGGCTGCCATTTCAGAATCCTTCAGGAGTGTGGCTGCTGGGTCTGCTGAGGGGAAAATGCATTCAATATGGGCCAACAATATCAAGGTCCACAGCAGGCATAGCACTGACAAAACAGTCCTTGAGACTCTTGTGATATTAGATTAGATTAATGCAATTTGTTTTAAGGCCCTAAACATGACACACGCACAGCTGAACAAAATGTATCTGGCCATATAAGCATTATTATGGGTTTCTTTGACAACTGAATTCTATATGGTAGCTTACTACAAGTACTTACTGTACATTCACATTCATGCAGAATAACAGACCCTTTCCTCCATTACTCAAATATATTTTGTTATGTAAATATTTATCTCACTGCAATACACAATGTGGCTACAGATATATTTCAGTGGACTACTTAGAAGTAGCATGGTTTTTGAAAACAATTGAGTCACCTACAATTTCATGACATTGGGAAGAAACTCAGTTTTGTTCAAGTGCTACAAAGATATTTTAGATTTTATAAAATGTAATGTTCATAATAAAGAGCTTTATGAGGAATACATAGAGGTTTATTTAACTTGCTACTGAACTTTCATTCTTGGAACAAGCTGAAAATAAGGTTTAAAAATACAATACCCATTTTATTGGTTATGCTTATGTTTCAAAAGGCCAAATACAGTGGTACCTCGGATAACAACTGCCCCGGATAACGAATAATTCAGATAACAACTGCAAATTTCCGGGTATAGGGCTGCCTCTGATAACGAATTTTCCCTATGTGCTGCCTCGGATAACGAATCGCAATTCCTAGGTATAGGTCTGCCTTGGAGAACGAATTTGCTCTATGGGCTGCCTTGGATAACGAATCTTCCTATGGGCTGCCTCGGATAACAAATTTTCCCTATGGACTGCCTCAGATAATGAATTTCCAGCATGCATCAGTAAAAAAGTTATCCCAGGTGACATTGCATCTGTACCTTTAAAGTGCACTTTTTAAAGAGTTTTGAGCAAAAAACCAGGTGTCTGTGCCTTTTTCCTAGGCTCCAGAACAGATTAAATGGTTTCCCATTCATTCCTACGGGAAACTGCGTTTCGGATAACGACGTGTTTCGGATAACAACGAACCTCGGAGAACGAATTACCGTCGTTATCCAAGGCACCACTGTAGTTACGTATTGGTTATATGTTGCACAGTCATGCAGACAACATATCTTTTAGAAGTGAACTGATGTATGTTATGAAGTACAGACATTATTTATTGCATACTGATCTGTGTGATAATTTGGCATTCGACAAACAAGGTCAACACAGATTCTTAACTTATAGCAATTCACCTCTAAAATTTGCACTATTTTCATAAACGTGCAACAACATTTCAGCCATCCAATTATTTGGAAACTTATAAAATGTGCCGAGATTGCATAACTATTTACTGCCCTGGAGTTGGTGTGCTCCAAAATAATCCCTGAAATAAGAATACAGGAGTAATGAACAAAATGTTCACATAGAATCTAAAGGGGTTATTGAACAATGAGATAGTTGTCTGGAAACATTCTATGATACATTGTTTAAAAACTAATTAATGCATATTCTAATATCAGTTAGTTTAAAAATAACTAAGATTTAGGTTTCTTTGTCACTGACACAGTGGCTGCAATTCTGTTACATAATGTAAGCAAAACTGTGTCAGTCCATTTCTCCCTGGATATAAAGAACCCCTGCCTTGACTCTTGGGCGTCCTCACACACACACTGGCTTGGTGTGCACAGGAACACCCTGAGAATTGCAGTAAAGGCATCTTTATTTACTGCTAAGAAACAGCCTGAAACTTACAGCTTTGCATACACTGCACAACATAATTTCAGCCAGCATTTTGCAAAATGTCTCTAAGCCATGTATTCAACGCTAAAGGGGAACTATGTGTTGACAACATACATGAGAGCAAATAAAAGATGGATTTCCACATAAAAAAGCAAAACAACGAAACACATCCTTTATGCCCTCATTGCATTAGAACATATTTTGCTTTGAAGCCCTGCTGCTAAATACAAATGGTTAGGAAGCAACCATTTCACAGTAAAATACACTAGGCACTCTCAGAGGCATACACCTCTTATGCATGTTCAGTAGAATGCTAACACTGAGCCTCTTGTTGCAGGATCCCCTTTCATAGTCTATGATAGAAAGTAAATTAATGTCAAGAATCTTTCTCTCCATCGTGGGGGTGGAGTGGGGTGTGTGTAAGGTTTAGCACCAAGTGTAAGACATTATTATTTAAATGGAAGAGGATGCCTTCAAGTATATGACCTTTAATCTGTTCCATCTGGCATAATCAGCAGGTATAACCGAAGGGTCTGTCTAACCTTTTGACCACTTTTTCTCTATAGGATTGGTCTTGAGCCCCATTAAAAAAAAGTACAGCTCACATCCAGGCACTTGTGGATTTCATTTCAAAATGTTCAAGCTACTAAAATCCAGCTTCTGCCATCTCCTCATTCCACCACAACTTCCCCTTCCATCCCATTTCAAGGAATAGAGCCAAAGACTTAGAAGGGAATATTTTGACAAACGAGTTGCTAAAATTAAAACAATTCATTAGAAAGTTTATACTGGACAGTATTAGGTTGAACAGGAGGAAGCAAGCCAAGGCATGGATCTATTTAGTTATCCACAATGAGCTTGCTATGCAAAGCTTTATGTCAGTAGAACCTACTAAAACTGGATATACTAATTCTCCTTATGTAAACAAGACTGTACCCAGAGCACAAAATATAGTCATTTTTGCAAGAAACTGTAAAAACCTGGTTTATTCTACAAAGAAAGGAAGAAGCCTGACACATACAAAAGCAGTGTGGTATACAGTACATACGTTGCTGGACTTGGATATGGGAAATCTAGATTCTAATCACTGTACATCATTGTAGCTCACTGGGTGGGCTACACAACTCATATGTTTTTGTCTAACCTACCACATATTATTGTTGTGAAGCTAAAAACTGCTGTTCAAAGGTCTCTGGTTGGGATACAGATGCACTAAATAAAAGCAGAAAGAAACATAAAAAATAAACAGTTGGAGGGGGAGAGACATCTCTTTGTAAATGTGATACATCTGGAGTAAAAATGGAATAGATCCTGGTCTCTACACTGTGGCTTGTTTAAGGAATTCTAGATGAGACTCTAAGGCTGAAATCCAATAATAAGTAACAATTAGAGTAGGCCCACTGAATCAATACAGCTGCTGACTTACCAAATTTCCACTGATTCAACTGTGGCTTTCAATTAGATTTCACCTAATTCTACAAAAGATCGTGCTGTACAAAGTTTACAACTGTATCATGTTTTGTAATGGACGGGTAGATGGCTTAGGAAAGTTCCAGAATGCTTGAATTATACCCGTGACACAGTGTAATCTAAACAGCATCAAATGGAAAGAGTTAGTAGATAGATGCCTCAACCTCAAGTGGTACATCTGATTTAAATTCAGCCATTTAGCTTTCTGGATATCTCAACGGTTTAAGTATCCATCTGCAGAGCCAGGGGTTGAGAGCAGAGCATCTTTTAATAGAGCATATTTTGACCACCTGGAGATTCACTTGTCTCTGTTGCTTGCACTTTCAGCAACAAGCTGAAGAGGGAAGAGCATTAGGGAACAGCGTGAGTTTTTAAAATAAGACAGTTCACCTGAGATATATCATTGCAGTGAAGATAAGACCTAAGCGTATAACTACAGTTAAATCAATTCTGCCTAGGTTCAACTATGACAAATAATCTCTAGGCTTTAACATCAAAATGAGCTATACATGTTGGTATGAAGAGAAGGGTTCCTTGTCTTATGTGACATAATGTATAGGGAAGGAATACAAAAATAATAAGACTTGAGGTATTAGACCACTGTAGGTACTACTGGGCTACTATAAATCATACAATTAATTCTTCTTATCTGATACTGTAACGATTTATTGGTTGGCCTCCATTAGCCAATAAATATTTTAGCTGGTTTTTTTCAGATCTCTTTCCTCTGATAACCTTTCTTCTTCGAAAATATGGTTGAACATTTTGCTTCTTGCTGCTAACATTTCATAAAAATATGTGAAGCATTCAGGGACCTTGGGCACATATGGAGCCCTAGAGCAAAGGGTGAGGATGTCTTCTAGAACAGCTTCCACTTTGCTACAGAGCAAATTATCCAAGTGGTCTGAGATGTCAACTGGGAAACACCATTGTTTATTGATAATTGGAACAGCAGGATCAGAGCTATCATGGAACAACATGAATCTCGGCTAACAAATATATCATACATTCTGTAAAGCAAAGATGGACAATTTTCAAGGGTTAGAGAACCATCCACACCTTGCCTGATTCCCCAATATTTTAATTTTTAAAAGCTTTATTAAAATGAAAAAAAAAACCCTTTTCAAGACAATAAAATAATAGTACAGTGGATCCTTGTATAACAAACAGCTTGTATAACAAAATTTGTACAACATAAAAAATTCTGGAGATAGGGGAAATTTGATTAACATAATCGCCTATGGGGAAAATCCGTACAACATAAAATTGGGATCACTCCGTTTTCAATGCATTCCTATGGGAATTTGTATAAAGGAAAATTTGCTTAACATAATTTCATTTGGAACGAATTAATTCCTTTATACAACGTACCACTGTAATTTTTATATGTGTGTGAAGGGGGAAGAAATGGCAGGATTCCAAAGTATGTCAAAACATTATCCCATATTGCTAGGATAATTCTGGGCTAATTCCTTAGATACTCTGGTATGAGTAAAGGCTCCCAGAGGTGCAGGGGTGTGTTATACTTTACTAAGCCATACTTAAGAAGTAACACCCAGAGTAATGTACTGGACAGAGTAACAAAAAAGGACTGTGAATACCTATCTGATTTATATCCCTGCTCAGCCAAGGAAAATCACTGACAGGCAGCACTGAAAAAACCCACTCCTCAAATATCATACATATCTTGACAACTCTATTGGACTTGCCATTAAGTTATACAGTCACCCCCCACCATTTCGCGGTTCAGGTACTGTGGTGCCACTATATCGCAGGATCGCAGTACCTGCACCTCGGAGCCGCGGGGGGGGGGGAACGATCGGGTCACTCCCCGCCGCCCCCCGACCCCTCCGAAAAGCCTCGGAGCTGCACGGAGGGGCGGCAGGGAGTGATTGGGTCGCTCCCAGCCACCTCCCCGGGCCCCTCCGAAAAGCCTCAGAGCCGTACGGAGGGGCGGAGGGGAGCGATCGGATCACTCCCTGCCACCCCCGGCCCCTCCGAGAAGTCTCAGGCGGCGTGGGCGGGCAGAGGCGGGAGGTCAGATCCCTCAACACCGCCTGTACGTGCCGCACCAAGACTTCTCGGACAGGCGCGCAATCGCCCCCCACCCACCCACCCTGCTTCAGCATATAGCGGATTTTCATGCATCGCGGGTGGGGTGGGTCCCTAACCCCCGCAATCGGCGGGGGGTTACTGTATGTGATGTGATGTCAAATGGCAGTAACATTTGTAACTGGAAGTGATGATAACCTGCTCCTTCCACATACCTTTGTGTTCTGGGAGGCTCCTTGCCCAATTATTCACATTAACATTTGTGGAGCCATTTTCCATGCACCCAGAAAAAGCATGTTTTAAAAATTTCCTAGAATAGCTATGAATAAAGGTTAGGCCCTTTTAAAGGTGGTTATTAGATCAGTTTGCAAAAATTGTACAAGTAAAGGTTTCACAGAAAAACCACACTCTAATTGACACGTCAATCTGGAATACACAAGCCAGATGGCTTTGATTTGGAATTTATTCTGAAGGAATTAATGAAGCATTAAGAGTTTTGGATTACTAATTGGGAGACTTGGGTCCAAGCCCATACTGAACCAAAGACAGGATGCTTGTGATTCCTCATACTACAAGAGTAGGAAGACCTGTATACACAGTCTAATCCCGACACTTATGGGAAATATTTGTTTTCAAAATAACACAAGAATTAACTGTTTGGTAATAAAGTAAATAACTCAATGCAGAGATGGGCAAATGGTCTTCCACGTGTTATCGAACAACATTCTGTATCTTATCATACATGTCTTGAAAGTAGACAGCACATGTCTGTGAAGATTCTCAGTCATCCAGGTGAGTTTATTTGGAAGTTGAGTCATGGGAACTGGACTTCTTAAGAAAAGAAGTCCAGTTGCCTGGACTCAGCTTCCAGATGGACAGTGCATGGATCTACTGGAGTTCTAGCCATCATGGCCAGCTATAGGCAAGACTGGAAGCTGCAGATTAACAAAATCTGGTAGGCCACAACTGCCTATCCTTGGCCTAACAGATTTCTTGATTGGGGTGCTCGTAAATGTGATTGGCATGAGCTTGTTATACATAAAGGTAACTGATAATATGATGGCTAGAAAGGAGATGTAAGCCAGCTATGCTAATGGGGGCAATTAGTTGTCCTGATACCTTTCCAGTTCTGTAATTTTATGATTTGGATGGGACAAAACAGAACAAAGACTAGACTTTGCTGCAGAGTCTTCTGTAAAGCAGTGGTTAAATAATTATTTCTTTCTCACCACTGTCTTGGCTCAGGGTTGTCCAGTGGCATTGTTCAGTGTACTATGCAGCTTAAATAGTCCCTTAATTAGTCCCAGACCATTATCTGATCATGATGTTGCTCAATAACTTGCTGTGACATGTTTTGCAAATACTTTGCAGATAAAATCTGTCACATCTGATCTGAGTTAGATTCCTCTTTGATGGTGCTGCCTGTAAGCAGATTTTAAGTGCTGTAAGCTTTAGGGATCACATACCACCAATCACTTAGCACCCCCCACCCCAAGAAACCCCACTCCAGGTACATCAGAAACCTATTTGTTTTCTGTTCAAGATGCTAGTTTTGACTTTATTGTATCTGTGTGAAGGAATGTGTCTTCCTATCCTTTCTCTCTCACACACATATGAGCCCAATGCAAAGATCTTAAGTAACACCACCATTAGTAGTGCTCTGTGAATAGCCCTCTTTGAAAAATACTGTTATTTTGAATAGTTCCACAGTTTATTTTAAATAATTTTATATTTTTAAAAAACTTCATGAAAAATGTATTATTTCAGCTTCCAAATCTGGCTGCTTTTTAGTATCTTTCTTGTTTTTTTGTTCTTTGTGTAGATCTATATTATTAATATATTAAACATCGACAACACTAGCAATACTGCCTTCTGTCCAACCAATTATTTTAACATCGTATCAGGTAGATGCATATTATAAATGACTTTTGCAAATGGGGAAAAAGTTGTTTGTGTCTCTTAGCAAGACCTTTAAAATTGTGCATATTCATATAAATATAGCAGAACGTTTGTCTGTTGTATTTGTCTTGAAAGCTCAAAACTACAAAGAGGTGGAAATGGTAAGAACACACAATCAGGGAAGGCACCTGGTCCAGATTTGCTGCCCATGGATTTATTTAAAATAAACGTCGACTGGTGGGCACCTATCCTGGCAAAGCTCTTTACAATCGTGGACAGGTCGGGGCTGATTCCCAAGACCCAGATCCTTTCCATAATATGTCCCATCTTTTAAAAGGATGATAGGAAATAGCCTGGCAATTATAGACCAATTAGCCTGCTCTCAGTTGTGGGCAAAGTCTGTGCTCACCACCTTTTAAATCGACTTATTTATTTATTATTATTTATTTATTTATTAGTCTTATACCCCGCCCATCTTCCCAATGGGAACTCTGGGCGGCTTACAATAAAATGGTAATACAAAAAAACAGGTAACAAGCAAAACAAAACACAAGGGAAAGGAGCAAGACTTAAGTATTGGATTAACGATAACAATATATTAGGGCCTGAGCAAGCAGGTTTGCAGGAGGGTAAGTCCATGACGGATCACTGCCTGGTATTAGCGCATCTTATAGCTAAGCAGATGGTACACACCAAGACACATCTATATGCTGCTTTTTTAGACCGAAAAGCTGCCTTTGATGTATCAGAAGTTGCTGTGGGAAAAGTTAAGCAGGGCTGGTCTTGATAAGAGTCTGTTTTATTTAATTCAAAAACTTCATACAGACAATACTGTACTTGCCACATCCGACTATCTGGTCATGGCAACTTGACCAGTGAGGTTCCCATCAGCAGAGGGATTAAACAGGGTTGTGTCCTTGCCCCTCCTTATTTAACCTGTATATTAATGATCTTGCTCCCACGCTGCTAGAAACAAATAGCCATCGTCCTAGATTAGGCCGTCTGACAGTTCTCATCCTACTCTACACAAATGATATGGTGCTACTCTCACAAACTAAGATAGGTCTTATAAAGACCCTTTAATAGCAGGAATCCTCTCTGGCGTCTTTCTTTCTCCTAGTCTTAAATTGTTCCTCCAAAAGAGCCAAACTATGGGTAATTCACCCGATCACCTGGGGGCCCTACCCCTTAAGCAGGCACATAATCTGCATTTTAGCAGATATTGAATTTTGATATTGAAAAGCTAGATCTCTTTGCAGCAGCCCACAAAGGTTGCTCACATTTGAATCTCCAAATTCCCATGTATATTGATAAGTTGGCCAGTCGCAGTTCTCAACTGGGTTCTTTGTCATACACCCTAAGAATACCCTAGTTAGAAAGAAATTGAAAGTGAAGGTAAAAAAAACCCCAATCTCTCCAAAGTGCATGGAGCCTGTTTAAAAAAACGGTAGTAGAGGCCCAGCACAAGTGAATACCACAACGAAAGAAGAGCCCATCTAAGCCCAAGAGGGCACCTACATGGTTAACAAGTGGAGTTAGTGAGGCTCTAAAGAACAAGGAGAGGTCTTTCCATAAATGGAAATCCTTCACAAATGAGGAAAATAAAAAGGAACACAAACTCTGGCAAAAGAAATGTACGAAGATGATAAGAGAGGCAAAGAAAGACTTTGAGGAACGTATGGCTGGCAATATAAAGGGAAATAATAAAAACTTATTAAAATATGTTAGAATTAGAAAACCTGCCAGAGAACCAACCAGTTGGCCCTCTGGATGGTGAGGGAGGAAAAGGGGAGGTAAAGGAGTCATTGGAAATTGCAGAGAAATTAAATGAGTTCTTTGCATCTGTCTTGATGACAGAAGACCTTGGGCAGATTCCGCTGTCTGAACAGCCCCTCTTGACTAAAGAATAAAATCAAATACAGGTTAAAAGAGAGGATATTTTAGGACTAATTGATAAATTGAAGATCAACAAGTCACCGAGCCCAGATGGCATCCACCCAAGGGTTATTAAGGAACTGAGAAATGACATTGCAGATCTCTTAACGGTAATATGCAACTTGTCTCTTAAAACGGCCACAGTGTCGGAGGATTGGAGGATAGAGGATGTCACACCAATTTTTAAAAAAGGAAGGAGGGGGGACCCGGGAAACTACAGGCTACTTAGCCTTACGTCTGTCCCAGGGAAGATGGTGGAAAGCCTCATCCACGAGAAAATCTTAAAACACATAGAAGAACAAACATTGCTGAGAGAAAATCAGCATGGCTTCTGTAAGGGTACGTCTTGCCTGACAAACCTTTTAGAATTCTTTGAAATGGTCAACAGGCATGAGGATTTGGGTGAACCGGTGGATATTGTCTATCTTGATTTTCAGAAGGGTTTTGACACAGTCCCTCACCAAAGGCTGCTGAGAAAATTGCCATCAGGAGATAAGATGGGAGGTCCTCTTATGGACTGAGAACTGGTTGAGATCCAGGAAACAGAGAGCATTTGTCAATGGGCAATTTTCACAATGGAGAGAGGTGAAAAGTGGTGTGCCCCAGGGATCTGTCCTTGGACCGGTGCTTTTCAATCTGTTCATAAATGACCTGGAGACAGGGATAAGCAGTGAGGTGGCCAAGTTTGCAGATGACACAAAACTTTTCCGTGTGGTAAAAACCAGAGAAGATTGTGAAGACCTCCAGAAGCATCTCTCCAAACTGGGGAAATGGGCTGTGAAAGGGCAAATGTAATTCAATGTAGGAAAATGTAAAGTAATGCATATTTGGGTAAAAAAAAAAAATCAAAATTTTATCTATATATCAACTCATGGGCTCTGAGCTATCCGTGATGGATCAGGAAGGAGATCTTGGTGTGTTGGTGGATAACTCGATGAAGGTATCTACCCAATGTGTGGCAGCGGTGAAGAAGACCAATTCCATGCTAGGGATTATCAAAAAGGGGATTGAAAATAAAACAGCCAACATTATAATGCCATTGTACAAAACGATAGTAAGGCTGCACTTGGAGTATTGTGTACAATTCTGGCCACCACATCTAAAAAAAGACATAGTGGAACTGGAAAAGGTGCAGAAGAGAGCGACTAAAATGATTACTGGGCTGGGGCATCTCCCTTACGAGGAAAGGCTAAAACATTTGGGGCTCTTTAGTCTGGCAAAATGGCACCTCAGGGGGGATATGATTGAGACGTACAAAATAATGCAGGGAATGAGTAAAGTGGATAGAAGGACACTCTTCTCCCTCTCACAAAATGCCAGAAATAGGGGACATCCACTCAAATTGAGGGCTGGGAGAGTGAGAACAGAAAAAAGAAAATATTTATTTACCCAGTGTGTTGTTAGTCTGTGGAACTTCCTGCCACAGGATGCAGTGATGGCATCTGGCCTGGATGCCTTCAAAAGGGGATTGAACAGATTCCTGGAGGAAAGGTCCTTCACAGGTTACAAACCATGATGGAGATGTATAATCTCCAGGCATAAAACTGGGGTACTTCAAGGATCAGATGCAGGGGAGTGATATCAGGAGACAGATATCTAGTCTTGTGTGCTCCCAGACACATTTGGTGGGGCTTGGCCTGATCCAACATGGCTCTTCTTATGTTCTTACGTTCTTATGATGAGGGTATTTATCCTTAGGTGGGTTAGAGTCTATGGAGGTTGATTACATACTATGTAAAGCTTTTTATTTTGCCATTTTGTGATTTGCTATACAGTAACCCCCCACCGATTGCGGGGGTTAGGGACCCACCCCACCCGTGATGCAAGAAAATTCGCAATATGTGGAAGCGGGTGGGGTGGGGTGGGGGGCAATTGTGCGGCGCGCCGGTGGTGGCAGGGGGATCTTACCTCCCGCCGCCTGCCTGCGCGGCCCCGAGGCTTCTCTGGGGTGCGTGGGAGGGCCGCGCAGAGCAACCGGATCACCCGCCACTGCCCGCCCGTGCAGCTCTGAGGCTTATCAGGGGTGCATTGGAGGGCCACGTGGAGCGACCGGATCGCCCACCGCCGCCCGCCCATGCACCCTGGAGGCTTCTTGGGGGTGCATGGGAGGGCGACATGGAGTGACTGGATCCCCCCTCGTCGCCCTCCCACGCACCCCGGAGGTTTCACGGAGGTGCAGGGGGGGCAGCACGGAGCAACCTGGCCGCCCCCGCCCCCCACGGTTCCAGTACAGCCGTCCCGCGATGTAGTGGGACCGCAATACCGTAACTGCAAAATGACGGGGGGTCACTGTATCACCGATTGTTCTGCAGTTTTAGCTTTGTATAATCTACCTGGGCACATGTATTTCTTTTAATTATATGTATCAACTATTTATTTATATTAATGTTTGTTTGGCTGATAGCAATAAAAGGTTCCAATACCGATACCGGTAAGATCAAGAAAATTTGCATACATACATAGAAAATGTCCTAATTTAGATAACTGAACATTTTGTATCTCAACTGGCCTAACGTTATACCTGCTTGTAGGGCCAGCTACGTGATGCCATGACCCTGATGGAATGCAGGTGCTAACTGCATAGATATTTCAGAGAATAGCAATCAGAATTCTAGAAACACTGCAGAATATCCATATCAAATATATTCTGACATATTTTAACACTGCAGGATTAAATTGAACACTTCCTAGTATACGCCAACAAAGGAGTCATTGTCAAATGTATCCATATTGAACAGATATGCTTGTCTGATCTCTTATTGTAGAAACAGTAAATGCTTCTGCTTGGAAGCTATATGTCATTATGTTCTTATTTCTGAGGATAAAAGCAGTCAAAACATTAAACTGATTTTATATTTGGAGAAATCCATAACTTTGAAAAAAGCTAAAGAAGTTAAGTGGTTATTATACCATCAATCACTTCAGACAATACTGTACATTGATTTGTAAAATGTAAATTGGGACCAATTTCTACTTGCAGATTCTTTGGGAATGATTATTCAAATGGTGATGTCCACTTGTGATTTAGCTGTGAGATGTAACATCACACACAAAATAGTGGATAAAGATTTTGCCATGCTGGATAAAGCAAGCATGCTATGAAGAAGAGTAGGGAACCCTGCTGAATTGGGTGAGCTGTACTTCAAAGGGAAAGGGAGAGTCCTGAAAATGAGATAATTAAGTTCTTCCTTTTAGAATGCAGATCCTAAATTTGGTCTATGCATTTTTGTACCAAATCACTTGAAATATAATGGGCGTTTCTACTGAATCAATCTATAAATTCTATTTCTATTCATCATATTGGCATTTATAAAAAAAACTCAAGAAAAGTACACACTCCCAATGCTGCAGGTGAACTGCACACAATTCTTGTAGTGAAACAAATCATAAGACTGTTAAAATGGAATACTTCCTTTTACATTTTCATCTTTTGAGAAAAATCTACTTAACAGTACACTAAGATGATCATTATCACAGTATATGTGTTATTAAATGACTGAAAACCTGCTTGCACAACAAGAATGGAATCATCACAGTGACAGATAGCCACTGAATAAAGGCTGCATTTGACAGTTTTGGCTGCATGTGAGTTTATTGCATTGTGTAAAGTTGTGTGCTTCCTGAAATCACCAAAGGAATCCTTCAATCTGTGGCAATTTGCTATTGCTGATGACATCATTTCTATTATGTATGCACAGCAGCACAATAGAATCTAAGATGATATGTATCATTTCATTTAAACGCATTTTCTTTTACTCGTGTCTATGCACACCAGCAAGCTCTACTAATGGCAGAGAAAATACTATACCACAAGGACTACTTTTTAAAAAACATAAAAAGATGTACCATATAGGAATTCAAAAGATGCCATTTAAAGTTACATTCACAATTTAAAACACTGAAGCTCCCAGTCCTGAATATCTTTCCAGTTTTGGTGACTCTTTCACTCGATTTATTGTAATGAATGGCTAATAGATGAAAACAAGCAAGCCTGGCTGACTCAATTCAACACATTATTTGCAAAGATCAAGGAAATACAGCACAACAGGATAGCTATAATGAAAAGTCAAGGTATATTAACAGCATTTGCTAAGACAACTCATGTTGTTCTTAGTTTATTAGCACTAAACTGGAATTGTGGGTAAATTGGTACACAGAACTGGAAAGAACTGAAGGTACAGGTTGTTTAGCCATACTGTTCAACCCAGTGGTTCTCAGCCTGTGGGTCCCCAGGTGTTCCTGGACTGCAACTCCCAGAAATCCCAGCCAGCTCAGTTACTGATGAAGACTTCGCTGGGAGTTGCAGTCTAGGAACATCTGGGGACCCACAGGTTGAGAACCCCTGGTTTAACAAAATCTATTCCTATGTAACAAAGTAGATGGCATACGCCTGAGCTCATTCTTCAATCATAAGCCAAACATACATTTATGTGTACTTATGCACATACAATTGTAGTCTGACAGCCATTTCACTACTATGAAAATCAGTTTGGGAACAATTGACTTGGATATGAAAAATGTATCCATACTCCAGAGATAAACTTGTACCCCCTTCTTGCCTACCAGATCTACAGTCCAAATTACCTTTTCTATAGCATATTAAACCTTATTAGAACATGGGGAAAATGCTACTTTGGAAGAAGTTGGTATTCCGAATGTCCTATGGTTAATAATATGATCAGTAGGGAAGGCTATACTTTAGTCTTTTATCACTATATGCTTTAAGTTCCTGACTGTGCCTGTATGAATTACGTATCATTATACTCCATTCACTGATTTCTCTTGCAGGCAGAAATCCTACACACATCACATTTTCAGCAGTGCCATTTACCTTTCTTAATACAACTAGTTACTTCAATAAGATTAGTTCAGTATTTTCAAGCTGTTGTAAAATCATCTCACTCATCATACAGAAGATATGTCATATCTGCTGAAATGAAGACAAAGGAATATTTAAGTACCTCTCCAGAAAATAGATAAGAACTCTAGAACGGAGGTGGTATATGAAACAGAACAGGGATTACCAACAGTTGACTTGGCAGTCTCATTGATGCATATGTTTGCCTACTCACTCAAACAGCTGGCCTATAAAAGTTCAACTACATAAAACTAACAGATCTAGCAGCAAGTAAGGCAATTTGATGAACTTAATTTCAAAATATTGAAGCTCCATAAAATGCACACTATCTGAACAAGAATCCCTACATGTTCTCATCTACCTTAAAGAAAAGTACCATAAAACACACCGGATTGTTTCAACTAAAAAGGAAAGTTGGAAGCTAATTAAGCAACTCTCAATTACCCTTTGTTAGACATACCCATATAGAAGGTACTGGAAAAAGTGTCTCAGTAAATGATCGACAATCACAATCCCAGTACACCCAAAGCACTAAAATGAACAAGTACAGGATTATGTTAATTGCACCTGAACTGATTCCATATAACATGTTTCATCTTTGTAGAAAGTACCTCAAAAAACAATATAATATAAATGCATTAGTTTTTCTAAACTGCTTCTAAGAACTGTGCAGACCACTGGTGCAACTGGGTAAACTACAACAAATTAGGAAAAGGAGAAGGATGTTGCTGATGGGCCTCACTGATGCTATCAAACTTGCATAGTTGCCAGATTAGTATGCAGCTAATGCAACAGTTGGAACTATTGGATGAATCACTTGTTATACCACATATTTTGTATTTTCCCAACCAAAGTGGTAAAAACAGTAAGTTAGATTTGGAAAAATGGATCCTGAATATTTTCGATATATAATGCCACTTATCTATAGTACAAAGTATCTTAAAAACAGCTTTCACACACCAAGTAACTTGCATGTTATCGAATTCACATGGGATCTTTTACTCTGTGTGATCACCATAAACCTCAAACCATGTAACATTTAAACTACACAGATAAACATTTTGGAGTTCACTTGCTCATGTACAATCAGTTAACAGATGCTTTCTTTGATGTGAAAATTAAGAGACTGTAGTTTAATGCATCATCTGATACTAGGGAAATAATTTCTAAACCTTTGTTATAGGTCTCAATGACAGGGTACATCATGTTTGCAACTTCTTACATAAAATAATCAAAATGCCTTATTATTTTAAATAAATTAGGTTTGATTGCTTAGGTTTGATTAATGTGAGTTTATATGCTTTGTCTATGAATGAATAACATAGTTTAGCAAAACACTAAAATAATGCAAAACAGTTCATCAATATAGTTTTTAAAATCTGCATATTATGATCTATATTAGTATTTTAGGGTTATGTCACAGCCACTCTTGATGCTATAAATCCTGCATACAGAAGATATGCACAGAATAAAGACTTTGTGCAGAAAGCACAACTGATTTAACTAGTAGCAGGGCATCACATTCCTCTCATCAAGAAGCACACATCTTAAATAGATGTTATGCTTCCACTGGGAGATATGACATGTGTGGGATTACAGTATTTAAAATGCAGGGTCAATGAGATTAAAAAACCAATCAATATAATATAAAACTGTGAAAATGGGAACAGCACTATCTTTGCCCTTTCCTTGTGGATTTTTGTCCTGCTCCTCACATGGAGTGCCTCTCCTCGACCATGCAGGGAAGTATTTAATGCAGCAAGCCCACTCTTCTTGAAGAGAAGTGATGAGACCTGGACATACTTTAACTGTTGCATATATCGCTATTCTCACTATATATTCACTACTCTATCTACTACTTATCAGGCAGTGATTTCAACAATCCCCAGACAAATCAAAAACACTTCACACCTCCTCCACCAAGGCCAAATCTAAGGACTCATACTTAATGGGTGTTGGGAAGGTTAAAGGTGGGACTTTCACTGACCTTAGTCCATTGTCCGCCTAATGAGCCTATTGAGACTACTGTCCACCTAACGAGCATTTTCAGGCCATTGTTCATCTTATGAGCCTATTTCAGACCAGGGTGACATGAGCTCAAAGTGAGCTATAAAATGGTGCACTCACAACTAGCTTTCTTCAGAGTTTCAAAGTTGTTTGGATGAGCAGTGAAACATTTCAATCTCTCAAGAAAAGAAGTCCACTTGCCATGACTCAACTTCCAGATAAGCAGTGTTGAATGGTTTAATAAAACAGGTTAAAACACATAACTGATATTAAAACATAATGTCCAAGATAAAAATAGCAAGGCACATTCAAAGGACTGCCTAACAACCCTTGGAGAATGAAAATATCCTGTCTTGGCTAGTAAACTGTAAATGAGTACAGTCTATTGTTCTAAGACAAGATATATAGCTGCAAGTTTTAAAACTGATGATCCAATGGTGCTCCATAATCTTCTACAATAAAAAAAAATTCATTGCCTCCTCAGTTTTGGAAGTACTTTTAATACAAATAAATCACATTTTTAACAGGAAGTACTTCCCAATTGTCATCTCATTCAGCATATTTTGTAGAGTCAAAAATCTACTGCTGCTGGGCTTTTATTTTCTTTCAATATCAAATGGAAATTAACTTTTCTGTTAATTGAACGAACTCTAATTGCTGTTATGTAAGACAGTTTTAAAACAGTAGGTTTGGTAGCAATGAAAACTTTGTTTTTATTCCCTGCCAGTGCTACAGTCATTTAAATAACGAATCAGGGTCCCTTTCTTTTAGCTGTTAGATACCTTTGACAAACATATAAAGAACAAAGGTATTGTTAACATAATGGCAACCTAACAGGGACTGAATACAAATTGATAATAGATTTTCACAGACAGATTACAAAATTGGCAAATATATGCACATGCAATTACATAAAGATTCAGCCAACCCAAAACCACAAGGAAACATTTAATAAGCACCAATTTGTCACTGCTAAGATCATAATTCCCTCTGCAACAACAGAGTTTGAGACACTGCCCCATACAAACCAAAATATTCCAGATTTAAATATACATGCACACAAATAAACACACACACACAAATATGTACTACATGTAACATATACTGGCCAACATTCTATGCCTTAACACAGTAACTTACAACTAAAGGAGACCCACTGAATCAATGAGGATTTGGTGAGTCGATTTTTCCATAAGTTCCACTGATTTAACAGACCTATGTTTGTTGCAACTTGCTGCACTAAGGAACAGCTACTCTACGTTAAACATGGACTAATGTCCCACAAAGACCTCAAAGACCCACTATCAATCTACAGTACTATGTCATTTAATTAGTAGCTATTTTTATGTTGTTTGACAGTTAATTGTTTATGTTGTTAAACAATCAAGTACAGTTTTCATGTGATTTCCATGCACTAGATTATAATCAGATGGTTGGTATATGTTTTGCAAACAACATTTCAAAACATCTGTTCTGCAATATTAATAGTAACATCTCACAGTGGAAAGGCTTTTTAGGAGGCTTCCAAGCCTTCTATGAGAAAGGGCTGAAAGAATAGGTTACCTATCTCTAACTGTAGTTCTTAAACCAGGTCATCTGTTAATTCACTCAAACAGGTGTTTCTGTGCTTCAGAACATTCTAGAACTTAAATCAGGACGGATAAAATCAAATTGACTTAAATACAATATTTTTAAAATTTAAATAATCAAATTATCCAGTTTTCAAAAATTTAAATATTGATTTTATTGAAAGAAAATTCACCCTGGCTTAAGCAAAAAGCTGTTATAAGAGACACCCCCCATATACACACTGCATGCCCAACAATTTTTCTCAGTTCCCCCCAGCCAATCACCATATTTGAAACAATTTAGTAGAATGGCAGACTGATTGGAGTTAAGTAACCTCTCTTTCTTTGTGGTCTCTGTTAATCATACATATGGATGCTTTAAAATCTCACTTATCAGGCTGGCACCAGAATGCAGAAGAAATCACTGTTTTACTAGATGCAGCCTTACAGATCTCTCTTAGCTGGATCCCTTTAAGAAAAGGTGTTTAGGTTGCAACAGCTTTGGTTAAGTGACCTTTCAAAGTTCCAGGGAGTGGTCTCTTTGCCAGTTCGTAACACAAACTGTTAACAAAGCACTTTGACTGACACTGGGATGTTATCTAAACTCCCATGCTTGCAATAACTAGCAAATAACCTGTAAGTTTTCTGAATATGCTTAGACCTAGTACTGTAGAATGGTAAGGCTCGATACATATTCAGTGTGAGAAGTGTCATCTCCAGGTATGAAGAGGGAGGTGGACATCTTGACAACAAGACAGCTTACTTTAAGGACATAGGGTGGCCTATAGGTGTGAGTGATGTTTATGTGAAGTTAGAATCCAAGGTCAGACTAGGAGGTAAGGCAGAAACAGAGGCAGAGTGTTGTCTCTGAACTTGATCTGGTACTATCAATGTCAAGGCTTTCTTCAATTTAAAATGTGGTTGCTTATGGCTTTTAAGTAGTTCATTTTAAATAGGCGAACTCAGTACTGGTGAAGAAGATGTCATTTGGTGACACTGAAACTGACAGATTTTGATGCTGAGAGGTACACATGTTTAAAGGTACTTGCCTGTATCTGCAGGCCAAGTACCTCAAATCCACATGCTTCATATGTATTGACATTGACAATCTACTTTCATGCCCAGGTGACATAGTTGTTCAGCCCCAGTCATGCTCTGATCTTGAAACTGAGCTTCTGAGCCAATAAGGCATAGGGAAGAACTAAGATACACCCCAGAAGGATCTGTTTGTATGTCCTCATGAATTCCAATTAAGTCATTGGATTGCATTGGGAAATGGCATTCAGGACCTGGGTATAACCCTGGTAACAATGGGGCACTGCACCCTAATAGAAATGGTGATGGATCCCTCAATCTTGACAAAGGCTGTTCCTCATGCTGATGGGTTTTGTGGGAACCCTTATGATGAGAAGGAGCCCTTTCCTGTATAGTGGAAAGAGACTGTGGTGATGAATTATATGATTGTCTATGCAAAGCTTCTCAAATTGTGGAATGCTGTTCTTGGTGTGGGATGTGATGGAGTGAATAAAACTGCGGTAGAGAAAGCTAAACTGAATGACTCCATGCCAAAGAGAATGACTCCAATCTGGATACTGACTAAAGGTAGGAAACTGAGATTGAGTTAGCTCGTCTTCTGAAGCTGAACCAAGGCAGACAAAGTCATTCTTTCTGAGCCGGATGTTATTTGCTTCCAGTTCTTGAGGAGCCTTTGAAGATTTGGACAGCACTTTAGACTTTTATTTCAGTATTGCATTTCTGCTTTTTTTTAAAAGAAGGAGCCAGATCAGAGTCCAGTCTTTTTTTTCTCTCTTTCTTGAAATTAATTCTGACAATGCTGCCAAAGTGTAAGCCTCAGTGCCCCTTCAGGAAGTTGAACTGTATGTATAGTAATACCTTTGGGTATCTTGTGGGGAAATTTGCTTTGATTTACGAGTGCTTTGGTTTACAAGCATGTTTCCAGAACGAATTGTGCTCATAAACTAAGGTATAACTGAACAGTGGTACCTCCATTTACGAGTTTAATCCATTCCAAATGCATGCTGTTAAGCTGAACAACTCTTAAGTAGAGCATTCATATCTAAAAAAATTAAAATAAATAAATAAAAACATTGAAAATTTTTTAAAAAATTGTAAATAGAGCAGACCACATTTAAAATTTGTAAGGCAGCAGTTAAAATGCCAGCGGTTTTTCGCTTTTAAGTCAAATTTCTTTTAAGTTGAGCCATTCATAAGCAGAGGTACCACTGTACATACAATTCTTAATTGCAACCTTGAAGAACGTGGAACACTGTTGACAAGACTAAGTGTGGTGCAGATCACTGAGGTAACATAAACACTTTAACCAATCTGGGTGAGAAGGATTTAGTGTCAAATGCAACACACTTTTACGGTCCATGGATGCCATAAAAGGCAGAAAAGTATGGCCTCACCACAACAAATGGTGGAGGGGAAGGCCAAAGAAAGAACAGAACCAAAAACAGTGAAGCCCTTATAAAAATAGGACTGAACAACAAAAAAAGTTTTCTCAGAGGTAGCTAACTGAAACTGAGGGGCAATAATTGGGTGTGAAGATATGCAGGGAGGTTCTTTGCTTCGGCTGAGTCATGTCAATTGGTTATAATTGTGCCCTTAAAAGGAAAACTGTGCGCTGGACAATTCTCTCCTCTCCTCCAAGTCTCTTCTAATGTCACAAGACAATAGAATGCTGGGTGTCACCATGGTTAACATCAGATGCAGCAGTCAAAAGACAATATTTCACCAGAAGCCTAATTACTTTGTAGGGGAGATGCAGTTTTAAAAAAAAAACCACTGAATGTTTTCAACGAACAGTGAATAGACAGCTGAAAAACAAACTGATTTGGTTTAGATAGCTCTGAAAAGTATTAAACAATTCCATGGATGATAAATCACTGTGGCAGTGATCTTAAATCCTTCAATTCTAGAATATCTCAAGAGTCCAAAAAATGGATTTTTCACAAAATAAATTAAAATGATTTTTTAAAAAAATTTAAATAGTGATTTTTGGGGGGAAATCATTAATTTTCATTTACCCTGCTCAGAATTCCAGAGAATGGAAGGAAAAGTAGACATGAGGGGGTTTTACCCTTAATCCCTGACTTGAGAAATTCTCAAAAGCATCTAGCTAATGGGCAGTACTGAGAGGGAAGCTGAAAGATATGCCTGTTGAAGTAAGTGGGCTTGGGGTGAACTGTAGCACCCTGTGCTGGCACAACTACCCTTGTACTGGCTGATCTCTGGCACAAATAGATCTGCCAGCACAGCAGCTGTGCTAGCTGAGATAAGCCAAGAGAAGAGCACAAAAAGAGGAGAGAAAAAGAGAGAGGAAAGGCTAATGAGTCAAGTTATGCAAGATCCAAACTTGCCTTGGTCCAAATTCACAGGCACATTTTGCTGTCCCAAAATTAGGCCAGGCTGAGAGTTATCATACTTGAATTCCGAGGTTCTTGGGAGGAAGTGTTTGAATTCCATATACAGCTGCAGCAGCCTTAGGGTCTCCTCAGCTAGCTCTGTTATCTGGGACAGTTAGGACTGTGCCCCAAGTACATGGCACATAATTTTTAACTTGCAAAAAAGTCCACACAGCCTTATCTTACTTGACATATGAAATGAACATTATTTTTTTAAAAAAAGTCAGATACAATGATGACAATTCCTTTCACTTTTTAAAAAGTTATCTAAGTTGGCAAAAAGAAATCAAGCAAGTTTTTCCAACGTCAAACAAGAAGTCAATTCGACTGTGACAGAAAAACGATTTAGTCAACAAACTAGGAATTGTTGGGCCTATTTTACTTCATTTGCCAACCTATTTGCAATAAAATCAGACAAAAATAACAAAGAGACAATAAGTAAAAATACTAAAACTTATGAATGAATCGCATCAACTGTCACAAAACCATGATTGCACAAATGTTGTCAATAATAGGGCAAACAGGGCCTTTGGACAGATAAAAGAGAGAGAGAGAGATTTTGGAGGAAGTGAGACACTAAGTTTAGTGTATAATGTCACCATTCATTATTATTCATAAAAGTTCAAATTCTTTAAAAGTATGGAGCTTTTTGAAATGTATTTATGTGTTTTTCTTTCACAAAGGCTCTAATTATGATTCCAATTTTTCTTTCATACTGTTCTTTATTTTCTCCACCATTTTAGTCCCTATCATAAGCTTAATTACTGCATATCTTAGCTGAATTCTTTTTAAAAGCCTAAGGAAAAAATGGGAATAATCTTTTCTATAAAACTTTTAAAGTACTGTATAACATATGGACTGATTTGTACATTTTAAAAGCTTTAAAAGTTCCGGGGGATGGGGGTACACTTATATTGTTTAATGTAGTTTTTTTATTTCCTTATGTTGTTTGTTTGTAGTTTAAAATTTAATAAAAATTACTTTAAAAAAAGCTTTAAAAGATCCTCACCAGGGATATAGAAATGTACATGCTTGAAACTTCTGATTTCAGAATGACAAGAGCAGGAATAATTACAGACAATCTTCTCGCCAGAGCCTCGTGGCGCAGTGCTTAAATGCCTGTACTGCAAGTAAAACTGCGCTCAGGACGTTCAATCCCAGGTAGCAGGCTCATGGTTGACTCAGCCTTCCATCCTCCCGAGGTCAGTAAAATGAGTACCCAGCTTGCTGGGGGGGGGCAATGTGTAGCCTACACACTGTAATTAAAATTGTAAACCGCCCAGAGACTACTTGAAGTGGTATGGGGAGGTATATAAGCAGAACACTTTGCTGTGCTTTGCTTTGCTTTCTATATGAACAATCCTAGAACTCAAGAACATCAACTGAAGCTGAATCAAGGAAAACTGGGATTGATGCAGCATGAAGATAAACTGTGGCTTGACACTTGGAATGCCTCTAAAATGGGTTAGACACAGGGAGGGTAAAGATCAATGATTTTGTTTTAATTTTTACAAAAAATCTTATTTTAATATTTAAATCAGAATTTAATTTTTGATTTAAATCAAATTCACCATAGCTATACAAATTCATAGCGGCTAGGGACATTTGTCATGGTAGCAGCATCAGAGGCAGTATGACTTTATATATCACTTGGAATCATGTGTTCAGACTTCAGATGCACCCATGTCCTCATGGCCATCTTCCCAGAGATAGTAGGTACAGAAAGAATTGAACACTGCCCTAGATGTACTGTATGCTAGGTCTTATTTAGAGTGCTCTGCAACTTCTTAGAAGTCCTACTGAAATAAAAGCAAGATTGCACATATTCTTTTTCCTCACATTATAATTTCTACGCACAATACAATGGAATAAATGTACAAACTTCCAATATTTCAGTTTTGATTCAATGTCTTTCTCCAATTTTATTTTCCAAAAGTGTACCAGAATCAGAAATTGTGTTACTCTAACAATTTTGTCTGCTTCAGTCACTCTGTCAACTGCTGCCCTTAACCACATATTCTGATAATGCTGAGTAGTCAAGCAGACTAAGCTAATCAACCAAATCACTCCAAAGTAAGGGTCACATTTTAATAGGGGTAGACCAGAGAAAACTGGAGACCCTAAAAAACTGTTTCATGGTGTGTTTAGCTTAAAATAGACAAAATATCCATTCAAGCACACATAATTCAAGAGGCCTGCCTGCCAGCAATAAAGGCCGAAATTGGATACTTGGTGAGATTAATTACCTAGATAAGGCATGATAATGTAAGTCAAATGGGAATGTAATTAAAGTGCACCTTCCATGAAAATTATTCATTGCTGATGGATCAGGTGACAGATAAATCAAAAGGCTTTTTTTGTTAAAGCTACAGGTTAACTTTAGGCAGGCCATACCTCTTAAGAGGTTATAGCAACTACAGCTATTTAATTCATTTCCTCTCTTTATTCTACGTGTAGTACCAGAAGGCAAAATATAAGACTGTCATTCTGCTTGTCAAAAATCGATGGCAAATGCTATAAAATAAAAACGTGTCTAAGACAGAACAAATTGGCGGGAAGCTTTTAGACTTTTCTTCTCAGTTTCTTTTTCTTTTTCTAATAAAATAGTTGATGAAGAATACAGCATCAAAAGGCAACATGATATATTAATAAAATAAACAGTTTCATGGATGAAGCTTTTCAGTTGAAACACAAGCTAAGGAAATTTAGGCAAATTTATTTACAAATTGTGAATCAGATTTAAAACAACACAAAATCTTATATGATCGTTATTATTAAATATATTTTCTGTTATTGGTTTGAATTTTTAAACAATGCCAGGCATAAACGATGTCTCCAAAAACATTGATTATATCATTCCCCCTTGCCAAGTCATTCCAGCTAATTTTCCCATAGGTATGAACTATCCGAAGCTTGACTTATCCACACTAGACCTGCTGCACCCATGTAAACTCTTCCTTCCTCTTTAGAAACACGACGAACAGCAATATTCATGCATAATACTTGAATAGGATTACCACATAGATGAAGAAGAGGACTGGGCTTCTATGCCTTTAACAGCTGTGTGGAGGAGGAAACAGCAACAGGTGTAGCTTGCATTAAAAGCTTTGCCTGCTGAAACTTCCCCTTCTAAGCAACCATTAAAGGTCCAAGACCTCTTCCCTCTTTTTTCATTGCTCCCCAGAATGGAACTAGCAACAGGGAAATGTGGCTTTAGTCACATCATGGATCAAATCCTTTCAGAGACATTTAGGGATGGGACCAGATGAAAAATGAAATGCTGTTTTGGCGTTTCGTTAGCTAACGAAATGAAATGAAACAAAATGGGGAAGCAGCACTTCGTTAGTAATGAAACAAAACTGTGTTGTTGTTTTGTTTTGTTCATAGCAAACCGATTCATTTCGCTGTAAAACAGCTCCCCTGGGTCTTAGACGCAACATTTGCCTCTAGAACCCAGGGGACCTGTTTTATAGAGTAATGAATCGGTCCATTGCGGTTTTGTTTTGTACAATTTTTTTTAAAAATGCTTCTAATGAAACAAAATGAAATAAAATTATACACAATCTTTCCATTTTGTGCCTATCCCTAGAGGCATTATAATGGCCAGTTGGAAAAAAAGTGATAAATAAAATAAAATCTAAACAACATATATGTCTAAAGCAAAATAAGAGAAAGAAACACTATTTAATGTGAGATATTTGCTACTTAAATGCAATGTGAATTCTACAGAAGGTAAATTAAATAAACTAAGAGATAAAGGTCTTTCCAAAAGCAAAAAAACTGAGTTAAAGTAGCAATATAGTATGTGATACCGATACACAATAATATTTTTTAAAAAAATTAAAAATGACTACTACCAATTTCCCTCTAATTTATGGCCCCAATGTGTGGGGTTCTCCTCCAAGCATGAAAAGCATACATGCACATGGTTACCCCATATACAGGTTCTGCTGCCAGCAAAACAAAAATGATTGCTGCACGTGCACAGGGGAGAAAAAGCCCTGTGAGGAGGAGAGTGTGCACCTTAGAGGGAAGATTGGCTACTATGGTCTTTGCTGTACTATTGTGCTATGCTGTGTACTGTACTGCTCTTCTCCCTAGCATTCCTAAATTCTCAGAAGCAAAAGTAAAAAATAACAGTGCAAGTTGCTTCTCAAGGTAATGTTGCACACATTATTCTTTCATGCGATATATGATTAACTCACGCCAGGGATAGGTACCTTTTCTCTTCCATATGTTTTACACTAGAAATTCCAGGATCCTTTTGCCTTTTGAGACACTTCTGAATGCTGAAGTCCAAAATATTTGCAGGGTTAAAGCTGGCTTATAGAATTACCAGCTGCAAGGTGTGCCGATAATGGCCACTATAGGAATTAGTAGTATATTAGTAGGAGATTTGTGGCATAGTACTTAAACTGCAGTTCTGCAGTCAACACTCTGCTCATTACAGAGATTAATAAACTGAATACCAAGCTCACGGGGGGGGGGTGTAATATGTAGCCTGCATAATTAAATTGTATACCACACTGGGGACGTTGTAAGTACTACAGGAACACATAGAGCAGCACTCTTTGTTCAACACAAGTACAGTATAGTAGAAATGTATTGAGGACCTGTGAAACTAAAGCAATATACTCTATTCATGAATGGAAAGTCACACCAGTTACTGCTACAAAAGAGATATTAAAGAACACAGGCATTTCAAGAGAGATAAAATTAAATGCCAGTGTAAGAAACAGTAGAAGTACTGTATATACGTTATGCTTAAAATTAATTCTCACTGACTTCTATGGAATTTACTGTCACATAAGAGACAGTTGTCTTAGCGTTTTACTATATTGTACCTTGAATAAAATTAATTGTTCCAAATTACAATATCAAGATGAATAAAATAAAACATAAAAAATTAAAACCAATCATTACTGCTCTGAATTATACAAAAATCTGAACAATTCAGATCAGAATAGATAATTTGAAATATAGCATCTTACACATACAAGTTCTTGCTCTCTATAATACTGTTTTACTTGTTAGTCACAAAATAAACTTTTGAGCATTTCCTACATACAGATGGGACATCTCTTCCAAGAACTGAAGTTCAAACACAAGTGTTAATATTCCATTTTATTTTAATAAATGCTCAGTAGTATTCATGGATTCACACACCAGTTCAATACATTTTATATGTCAGAATGGGAAGAAAGTTGCACCTACAGACAGTATTATAAAATACCTGATTTTCTGGGTTGTGAACCAGCTGAGTTCTGGGATCCTGAAGTAGCCATGTTTTTAGTATTGGCTAGAAAATGAAAAAAATTACAATATTTAGGTAAATGGGAGTGCATGGGTATATTGTATATTGGTGTATACTGTACCATTTTAAAAATCTTGTATGCCGCCTTTGGAGAGTTTTACTGTAAAAGGCAGCTTAAAAGGGCTTTTCAATAAATGGATGCAAACATAGATTATTATTTTTTAAAAAAGATCTATTACCATTGAGTCACATGACAGTAGGTTTGTATAACAAGAGCACAAAGAGTGACGGATCACATTATGCACCATAAACAGTCTTGTTTTAATATTACTACTAAAACCAGAATTTGGGGGGGGGGAGGAGAATGTAAAAACAATAACCAGTCTTCAGTTGTTTCTGGGATTAGTACTGTATCACTTGGCGAGCGTCCTGATGGGTGCCTTGTTTTTACCTGTTGTTAATACTACAGTGATTATGTCTAAAAATAAATCTGTCACAGTAGTAACTGTAGCATACTGTTTGGCTGTTATGTTGTAAATGCTTTAAGTACAGCACTATATTATTGGGGAATCTGATTTCAGTGTGCTGTCAATCAAGTGTTAGCTAAGCAGCAAAACAAGCAACTTGAATAAATGAGATAAGTCGATATTGGAACTGCTTTTAAATCTCCCATTCTGAACTTGAGCTCACCCTATTTCAAATTCCAGTGAAGTTTTGATAAGCCATTAACTGACCAGGAACGGGAAGCTAGGAACCTGAGCACTGATCTGTCATGCTCAATGAAATCACTGTATCACATTGTTATAATGAGACACAGACATGGTTAACAGCACATTACATTAGAACGGGAGGAGTGTACCTTAACCATGCATATCTGAACAATGTATTCCAACACTACACAACTGCACAGGACGGGAGAAGTTTCTTGTGCTTTGTAGTTGCTTAGATGAGAGAGCAACTGTGTGCCACAAGACAAGAACAGTAGGAATTTCTCCAGCAGTGTAAACAGTTGTGTGTTTCAGCAAATACAGTTATTTCAACTGAAAGGAACTTCATATCATTCTGGCTTTAAAAAAAAAAAATCTGTATTTTAACACACTGCACTGCACTGTTTGTTTGGTCATAAGAAATAATTCAAGAGACAGAGTCCCTGCTCATAAGTTTAAATAACGCCACTAAACTTGGTATAGGAGGTTGGGAATGGGTCATGTTTTGGGTCATGGCATCCATAAGTACGGAGTGAAGAAAACTCTTTAAAGTTTTTAAATGTAGTTGTTTGTTTTGCTTTGCGTTTATATTATTTTGTTTTAAAATTGTGTTTATGTTATTTAAAATTAATTTTCCTCTAATGAGAGGAAAAGAAAAGAAAAAATTGTCAGGATCCCACTGTATACCACAATCATTACAATTTTTTTACATTCGTCTCATATTTAGGTGCTGAATACCATTCTCAGACAGGATCGTATGATGGCCATTTAAAGAACAGAAAACTATTGAGAAAAAAAGATTAATCCATCAGCATATTCAGTCCCAAGATTTATACAAGTAGAGAATGTGGGACTGTACAAGTAGCTTCCCCACCAAAAAAGAGAAAGAAAAAAAATCAAACTGAACAAAAATACTCAGAACACCAAAACAAAACAAGTCAAATTTATATATGCCCAGTAGCTACAAAATCCAAAAATCTGTAAGTACTCCATATTGCAGTACTTTGTGAATAAAACAAAACATGTTATTTGCCACAAAGTGGCAAGAATAAAGAATATAACTTTTGAATGTGCACACACTCAGCACTTAAACAAACTAGGTAATATTTGTTTCAGTATAAATCCACACATCACTGAACTGTATACAGTTGTCCCCCGCCCTTTTGCGGTTCATATACTGTGGTCCCAGTATATTGCGGGTCTGCAGTATATGAAAAAAGCCCCCCTGGAGTAAGGAGGAAAGCCCTTCCCAGGCCCGTCGGAGGCTCCAAAAGTGCTTCCCCGCAAACTGGAAGTGACTTCCGGTAAACCAGAAGTGACCTCCAGATCACTAAAAAGCACTTTTGGGGTCTCTGGGGGACTGGAAAGCCCCTTGCAGGCCCGTTTGGGGCTGTGCCAGGCCTGGGGTAAGTACAAGAGCCCCCAGAGAGCCCGCCCAGTCCTGACCTGACCCAGCATCCGCATATTGTGGATTTTCAATTATTCCAGGTTGGGTCGGGTTGGGTCCCTAACCCCTGCGATAGGTGGGGGTTTGCTGTAGTTAACTTAGTCAAATACTCAAGTATTGCAAGAGTCAACTGTTCAATTATATTTAATGTTCACATATTATGAATGCTTGACTACAGAAAGAATACCAAGATTTCAAGGATTTCAAAGATTTTATACTAATAGAATATCTAAATTTGTAATCAAAAGGTCACCAAGATACAGTGGACCCTCGTATAACAGTTTGTATAACATAAAATCTGTACAACATAAAAAATTCCGGAGATAGGGGAAATCTGTTTAACAGAATCGCCAATGGGGCGAATCTGTACAACATAAAAATGGTCGCAATTAGGGATTACTCTGTTTTCAATGCATTCCTATGGGAAATTAGTATAAAGGAAAATTTGCTTAACATAATTTCATTTGGAACGAATTAATTCCTTTATACAAGGTACCACTGTATGTACTTTCCTATTTATGCTGTAGGATTCAAGACTACTGACAACAACAAACTTCACGTTTCTTACAAACAGGATTAAATTAAGTTAGAATTTTCTTCTGCATCGCTGCAACCTTGGTCCTTTCAAACTATATAGAGGATACATGGGCTTGAGACATATGTACATGGGAATTATTCAACTTTATTTTCCTATTCTAGTAGACTCATAACTGAAAAGCCTTTCTTGTCATTTACCACACTGTCAGATAGAGCAACATGAATCCCTATCAGAACTGATATCAAACCTCCCACTGCCACACACACACCACTACCGTTTGTAAATGTTTCTTTGTACTATTGCCAACAGGAGCATGCTTCACTGATATATATTTGAGTCAGTTAAAGAAAAACAGCATTATCCTGATACTGTATCACTGCTGTAAACTCGTTTACCTGTGTTAATATATGAGTGTAGCTATGTACTATTAGACCAAACAATTTCCTTTCTTCTTCATTCCTCTTCTATTGCAGTTAATTGCCAAAAATGTTAAAACTGGAACAGCAATTATCTCGTGTCAACATGCTATGGATAATTAAGAACTGCTTGATCTGAGCCATACTAATTGTTCTTTATGGGTCTCCTTCTCCTGTCCTTGCATCATCTCCATAAGAACTTATAATTTTGTACATATATCTCTGTCATGTACTTTATCACAGAAAATATATCATCCTTTCCTGCTCATAATGGAATTATTTTGCTGCCTTGCAAAAATTATGTTTCCCTTTTTGACTGACCCTAGTAAATGGGAGTGCAGGTGACTGAATATCCCCCTCCCTCTTGAATGTTTACACTTAATTGATATTTATTTATTTATTTGATTTATATACCACCCATCTGGCAAAAAGCCACTCTGGATGGTTTACAACATAAAACAAACTGATTGCAAAATATAGATACAAGAATATAATAAAAAGCAAAACTATTACAGATGAAAACAACTAAAGCAACAACATTCATAAAAATCAAAGGTAAATAACATAAGCTAATGGTGGATGAGTTTAGATCACTAAATCAATAAGGCCATGTAACAGTTAATAACCAGGAAAAGCAGATTGGAATAACCAAGTCTTCAATCTTTTCTTGAAGTTCAACAACGAGGGGGCCTGGCAGATCTCCAAGGCGAAGTGTTTCCAGAGTCTAGGAGCTGCCATCGAGAAGGCCCGGTTCCTTGCTACTGACTTGCAGGCCTCCCTCGGTGTTGACACCCTCAGATGACCTGCCTGATATTATTTTCTACTTACAAGCGAGGAAAATAAATCTAAGTCATAATTTATTGTATGGGTATCAAGTATCTACAATGATATACCAATTGTAATTAGTTTTTGAAAGTTGAGATGTTAAGTTTTTGAAAGTTGAGATGTTGATAATGTCCCTTCATTTGCCCTATTACTTGGATCAGTTGGCTAAAGTTGTTAGTGATCCTCTTGGATCAATGTACGTTGCTTGCAGCAATAATTTACTGCACTGGTGGACTTGTGCAGATGTTTCCATAGATGGCTCTGCATCATTTCACTAGACGGCTTATATACATTAAATGTGGTCTCATTCATCGCTAATGAAGCAAGATAATCAACATTTACTATGTTAGAATTAACTCTAGAACATAGGGTACCCAACTGGACTAGCAGTTTAAAATTAGTGCAAATTGCCTACGGAGTTTCTGCAGCTGAAGTACACTGTATTGATACATTCTGGCTGATACACTTCTGTGTAACATATGCAAAATTGCAGCTTTTGGTCTCAAAATTGTGGAATATTCAACACGTGTTTATTCTGCTTTAATTTTAGTTAGTAAAAACTGAAAAATATGGTTTTTGTGTGCTAGTTGCAGTAAGCAATGGGAACAGCACACCAACGTCATCTGGAGGATCATTTACTATCCATCCCCAAGTTAAACCTTTCTATAATAATGCTAGTTATCAAACTCAAGGAAGGACATGCTGGCTGAGATCCAATGGACTCTATAGGCCCTTTATGTTCTACCTTTGGCCCAAAAGCAAAGCATCTTGCAAAGTCGCTTTCAGGCATCTGCCACCAGAAATAATTATCACCCTTAAATGCTTTACAAATAACAAAGGGTTTTTGCACCCGGAAAATCCCTGTATTTTTAAATGTGTTTTTGAATACTCTTTTAAAGAGGCCTGGCAGGACGGGGAGGAGCCTGGTGCCCACTCCTCTAATTTCTTAAAAACATGAAGCTGACACAGAATACATTTTGTTGCCTGAGGGATTAGTTGGGTCACAAAATACTGGGGGCACACAGTATTTTCTAATAACTTTTCACTGCATTCCATCACACACATCCATTTTCTTTCTTTTCATAATTATTTTAGCCTGACTTCAAAAATTATTTTAAAATATTCACTTTATTTATTTAACTAACTTTTTTTCTGCTGTGACTAGACCAAAATAGACCATGGCGTATTGCCTTTCAAAACATATTACTATTTCCAGATATTTAATATGGAAGCTCCTCCTGTATCAGGGGATGTGATGCATTTTGTTCTAATTTGTTCTAATTTCCATATACAAGCAGCTGAAAACTGATTTTAATACATAATAATATCAAGCCCAACATAGAGTGTAAAATATGTTGCTGTCCTTTTTTCCTTTCTTTTGTAAGTTGATGACATCATGAGGAGGGATGACTTTTTTGGATATTAGAATTGTCCTACGTTGGTCCCAAAGCTCCCATGTGATCTCTTTCATGGTCAGAAAGCTGTGGGAGCATCTCTACAGAAGCAGGAAATATTGAATTTTTGAAAGAGTATCCTTGCTAATGAAAATCATCAATGTTCTGTGAGTGTAAGTTTACAGAAAAGGATATCAGCCGTTTCGTTTTTAATCCATGCAAAACCAAGAGTTAAAATGTTTTATAGCCAAATTTGCTCTTAGGTGAAATTAACTATTATGAAAGGCTTCAGTTATTTGGATTTATTTTTAGAATATATTTGTACCTATTGTTCCTCACACAGTGATTACCATGGAGTCATTCTTCCTCCCAGTCCCACCCTGCTCTGAAGGGGGAAAAGGGTCAAAAACAAGTTGGGGGATGCACTGCACATCAACAACAGCTGTTTTAATGCCCTGAGTTCTCTTATGCTGATTGTTACTGCTACAGCAGACTTGTTTCCCAAAGTGCCAGTTTAAGCCCTGCAAATTACTACTGACTTATTCTAACTAGCACTAATTGCAAGTGAAAGTGACAAATACCTACAGCTGCTTTTGCTTTTTCCATTCACTGGGTACACAAGTTTCTTCTGTGACAGGTCAATATATGACCTGTGGAAAATAGTTGGAGGTGCAATCAGTTAGAACTGTTCTTTTATTTCTCCAACCTATATAACCAAAGTCAGTTACTTTTTAGAACTAACAGCTTCCATTACAGTAATCCCCCACCTATCACGGGAGTTAGGGACCCGACTCACGATAATGGAAAATCCACACTATGCGGATGCTGGGTTGGGTCGGGACTGAGGGGGGCTATCTAGGGCCTCCTACACTTACCTGAGGCCTGGCACTGCTCCAAACGGGCTTCCAACAAGCTTCCCGGAACTGTCAGAGGCCCCAGAAGTGGTTTCCGGTGACCTGCAAGTCACTTCCAGATCACCAGAAACCACTTCTGGGGCCTCCGACAGGCCCGGGAAGCCTGTTGGAGGCCCGTTTAGGGCAGCGCCAGACCTGGGGTCAATGCAGGAGGCCTCAAACAGGCCCAGACATCTTACCCGGGGGGAGGGGGTGCCATTCATATACTTCAGCCCCGTGATAAACCAGGACTGCAGTATATGAAGCACAAAATGGGGAGCACTGTATATTCATACAATATAAAGGCCAATATATAAAAAAAGTTCAGTTTCAAGCAGCATATATTAAGTTTTTTCCACACATACACACAAATAAACAGATACACATCATGAAAGGTAAGTATCATGACAGTTCAATGTTCCACAGATTTTAACTGTAGATCAAATATCTTTAAAGATTTTTCACAATAGTCAAATGGATAGAAGGACACTTAATAGATTAAACTTGTATTGTGTGAACTGTGGGTATTTTCTGAGCCCACAGAGAATCCAAATGCATTTTGCCATATAAAAAAATCCAAGAAGAGTTTCTGTTGCAGAAACAAATATGTTCCATACAAAAGCCCAAGGTGAGGAAAAACCTAGCTGGAATTAAAATAAAATTCAATAACATCCATACTTCCTACATTAGGTATTTCTTCATCGTAATGAATTACAGTGCCTCCTGTGGAGGAGATTTCCATTTTCCCCTGAGTTGGTCCAACCACCCATTAGGCTTAATACACCTCCTATGTGAGCTTTCCCTTTTCCAACTGCCTTCATTTCCCCCCCAAGCATGAGCAACCTCTCCAGAAAGTTATATCTTCAAGCAATACATCAAAAATATCATAACCCTGGCTTGGTCATTTCAGCTTCTAAAAAGGTTTAATTTTGATCTCACCTAAAAGCCATGTATTTCTAATATCCCATTACTGTATATCATCCAACACTACACTTTTAATTAGTCGGTTTTTTTCACTTGACAACTTTCAACTCCCTCTGGCTTTCACACCCATATGTGAATGCCATACTAGACAAAATCTTCACCTTGGTCTCGAGTGACATATCCTTGCACTTGATGATCTTTTTCAGTTTATTCCTGGTGGCTTTTTCCAGACTCAGTCTTCTCATTTCATGGATACAGTACCCATTGGATTAATAACTGAGCTGAGGCATGGGGAATCTTTAACAATTTTGATATTTCTTATATTATCATTGCTAGTCATATGGTATCATCTGAAATCTTAAATTATTACTGTGTTTTCCACCAAGAGTCACTCCCATCATATGAATGAAATCCAGTATTTTTTTACATGTTGTGCATATGAATTGAACAGAGATAAATTTCAGGCCCATGGTTGAGCCAAAAAAAACCATTCCGGTGACCTGTGAGAAATACAATCCTCCCTTGTTATGCACCAGGACAATTATATGCAGTGACACATCAATATCTTTTAGAACAAACCACATTTTTCCATGATCTACACAGCCAAACACTTTGCTGTAATCTATAAAGCAGAAGCTGATTTTCTTCTGAAATTTTAGAATTAACAGCTTCTGAAATTGTTTGCTATCATTCAAAAGCAAGTGTAACATTTGTAACATGTTCTCTGGTGCCTCTCTATTTGTGGATCCCAGCTTGATGAACTGGCATTCCTACTGCAGGTATGTTCAAAACAGAGATCGGCACCTTACAAAAAATGAAACGCTGTTTCATTGTTTTGTAAGCTTATGAAACAAAACAAAATGAAATGGGAAAGTGTTTCATTACAAAACAAAATGCTGTTTTTTACCTTTTAAAATGAACCATTTTGTTACTCTGTAAAATGGATCCCCTGGGTCCTAGAGGCACCACATTTCATTACATTTTTTTTACAAAAATTCATTTAAAAACCAAACAAAACGAAACTCTGTTTTTCCATTTCGTACTCATTCCTAGTTCAAAATATTGTAAAATGCGGACTGTAGGTTTGTTTGTATGGGAATCTTTTGTTTGTATATGCAATCTTTTGTCTCTCCTTTCTTTTGGACTGGAATATATACTGAATATTACTGGAGGGGGTTGATTTGGTTTTTTTGTATTGACTGAAATTTTATTTTTAAGATGTTGATGGATTCCAATCAAACGTAAAATAATGCTACCAGAACCCCATCTGTATCTAGTTACTTCTGTCTCCCAAGTGCTTTTGAGAGCAACTTTCATTTTACTTTCTAAAGATGCAGATTCCTTGTCAATGGATTCTTCTTTGAAAATATATAAAATTTTTGCTCCTCTTCTGTTATCCTGAACAGATTAGATATCTCCCTGTTGATTTTTCATAATCCCCAATTTTCATTAAAATTATTCTTTGATTTTATGGGACAGTTTCCCACCCCTTTTTATTGTAACTATTAAACAGATATTTTCCCCCAAAATGCTTCAGGCTTTAATTTTTTATTTTATCTTTACTTACATGCTGAATTTAGACATAACTCAGCACAAAACCAATTACTGAATTGTATAAAATACCTGATATATTAATCTGACACAGGTGGTGATTTGAATAATTTGGTTTACACAAATGTAAACCAATCTATGAATCATTCTCATAAACAGGTTGAGGGACAGATTTAACAAAGAACAATGTGTATCACTGGAAATACTTTAAAATAAATATTGTAATTTAAACTGTATGAAATGGTTAAGAATATGAAGAAAATGAGTAAAACGTCTATGCTCACATAATTGGACAGGAATACTATTATCTCTGTGACTTTTTAAAAATCTTTTAAAACAGATTTCATAAATTGCCTATACACATGCTTCGAAAGAGAAAAAAAGAGACAATATTTAATGCATCGATAAATATCAGAACAAGGTTTTTCCTTCTGCTTTCAGGTGCATTATTTTTTACTAAGAAAGCACATAACATAAAAATAGAAACAACAGTGGTTAATAATTTAAAACAACACTAAAAGCCTACCATAGAGCTCTCATTAAAAAGAAATAAATTTCTTAATTAATTTTATAGCATCAACTGAAAGCCTGGCTTCCTGTTAGCTAAACTCTTTAAAACACACCACCTCAAAACTCATCACCCAGAATCTGTTTAGTTCAGGGGTCGTCAAACTTTTTTTAACGGGGTGGGGGGTGGGGGTGGTTCACTGTCCCTCAGACACTGTTGGGGGGTAAACTATAGTTTGAAAAAATATGAACAGATCTGTGTGCATCCGTGCCTTGAATCCATGTTTTAGTGCCACTGTGGAGCCATGCGCTGACAGACACCTGATTTTTGGTGTGCAATCTGTCTGCAGAGATGAGCCCTAGGATGTGAGATTGGTTTGGGGGCATTCCTGGATTAAAATCAGGTAGATCCATGTGGATCTGTGCCTTAGATCCATGTTTTTATGCCACTGTGGAGCCATGCGCTGATAGACACCTGATTTTTGGTGTGTTATCCATGGGCAGATATGGGGCCTAAGATGGGAGAGTGGTTTTACGTTGATATTGAGTATTTATCGGTGCATTAATATTCCTCTTTCGAAACATGTGTATAGGGTGTTTCCCTCCTGCTGGCGGATAGTGTCCGGAACCTGGGCGTGGTCCTGGACCCGGCTCTTTCTATGGAGGCCCAGGTGGCCGCCGTGTCCAGGACTGCCTTTTTCCATCTCCAACAAATTGCCGAGATTCATCCATATCTGAATGGGGACTCCCTGAGAACTGTTGTGCAAGTGTTAGTGATCTCGAGAATAGATTATTGCAACGCTCTCTACATGGGGTTGCCCTTGACACTTATTCGGTGACTTCAGTAGGTACAAAATGTGGCGGCCAGACTGGTGGCAGGTATGTGTCGATACGACCACATCACCCCAGTACTGGCCCGCTTGCATTGGTTGCCTGTTGCGTCCCGAATAAAATTCAAGGTCCTGGTTTTAATTTATAAAACCCTCCATGGCCTGGGACCTGAATACCTGGTAGATTTAATCTCTCAGCGATCAACTTCGGCCCAACCAACCAGAATGTTGCAGGCGCACTCAGTTCGGGTGGCCACGCCCAGCGAGGCTCGGAAAACGGTCACCGAGCCTTCTTTGTGGCTGGTCCTGTGCTATGGAATCACTTCCCAAGTACCTGCCAGCCTTCAAAAAGGCCTTAAAGACCATGCTTTTTTGTGAGGCATTTGGTGACTATTAATTTCTTTTTTCCCCTCCTGTCCCACCATCTCGCCATTGATTCTTTTATTGTTCTTATTGTGATGTTGTATTTAATTTGTTTACTGCTGTGTTTTTACTTTGTTGTAAACCGCCCGAAGTTCCTCTGGAAGATGGGTGGTATATAAACACTAAAATAAAACAAAACAAAACAAACAAACAAACAAATAAAATCAGATAGATCTGTGAGGATCCATGCCTTGGATCCATGTTTTTGCGCCACTGCGGAGCCATGTTCTGGAGGATGCATGATTATTATTATGTAGTATTTGGAGATGAATGAGATGTGTGATTTGATGGTGATTTGGGAAGGATCTCATGCAAAAATCATATGAAATCAAGAGGCTCCATCAAGATCCGCCTTTTACACAGACCATAAGAACCATTACTGTCCAAAGGGAGGAACGATGGAAAGATATTGGGGGCTTGTAAAGCAACAGATTTGCTCTCAGCTCATTCAAGATGGGCAGGACAATTCAGAGAAGGTGCTGAAAAAATACCGATGGACAGAAAGGAACCACTACCCCCATCCCCCCCCCACTCCCCTCGGGAGAAATAGGAGGAACTTAGATTAAAGAGCGGAGGGCAAGGCTGCCCTGCCACTGGCTTTCTGGGATGTCATTCTCCCTCCCCAACACACTGCTCCTGCTGCCACAGGGAACAGCTTGAGTCTAGCCAGGACTGGAAGCTATCCATAAATCCCTCGTGACCCCTCGGCTGCCACCGCTACCCCCAACCCAGCCGGTCTTGAAACAGCCTCCCAAAATATCTCTAAGAGGGCGGGTGGGCAAGCCTTGTCAGCCTCCCCGAGTCCAGGGCAACAGTGGCGGCGGCATGAGGACGAGCAGTGGCGATAGTGGCCTTCACTCGGTTCCATGCAAAATTCCATGATGACACAGCCAGCCTGCCCTCCTGCCACATCCCTCCCAACCCCCCATGGGTGCTGCCCACTATGAGGCCTCCTTTGCCGCTGCTGCCTCCTCCTCTTGCCGCAGCTGCCGTCTCTCACATTCCCAGCAAGTCGGCCTTGGGGACGGAGGTATGCCAAGCGAGCAAGCAGGCTGCCTATGGGTGTGGCAGTGAGGAAAAGGAGGAGGAGAAAGAGTAAACAACTGAGACAGTGGCAGCAGCAGCAGCTTTCCTCTCTGGTCTCAGCAGCTCTCACTGTTTCCTATTGTCAGTCAGTCATGGAGCTCTGGCCATGGTTCACTCACTCTCCTGCATTCTTTGGCACACACCAGCTTGTGGCTCTCCCACTCCCCTCCTTCCTTTCTTTGGTATTCGCGCTCGCGTCATCAGTCTCCCACACTGCTGTTGGTTCTCACAGCTAAGATGAGCATGCCGCCTCCTCACAGGCCCACCCACAAGGTGGTGGTGGGGAAGAGAGAGTGAGTGCTCCCTCCCTCAGATGTATTAAACTTTGCAGCCACATCTCAAAGCGGGGTGGTGGTGGTGGTTTGCAGTTGCCGGCAGGCCAGGTTCAGGACCCTGGTGGGCCAGATAAGGCCCCCGGGCCATAGTTTGAGAATCACTGGTTTAGTTATTTGTGAGTGGACAAGAAGAATAGTTTCCATAACAAACTGTCAGAGTGCAATACACATCTTGGTTGAATACGTCTTAGTATACTTGATCATACATCCTGTTTCCTGTTAATTATCTGCAATTAGCTGCAGCAATTGCAGATAATTCCACAATTTGTCTTGTGTGCATATAAATATTCAATAGGATTTCAGCCACTATTGATTATAGTAGTGGTGCAAAAGTACCAATAAGTATTCTATGTGATGCAACATTAACTATAGTGATTAAAAAGAATAATCCATACACAAATATTTATATTTATATTCTATTTGCATTCTGCTGTCCTTGTGACTGATCTCAAACAAACTAGGATGTTGTCTGCTAGTCACTAGCAACTTTACATGTATACATCAGCATCTTGCTTTGCTTTGTTTCATAAGAAGCCTGAAGTCTGTGAAGATTCTCGGTCATCCAGGTGAGTTTATCTGGAAGTTGAGTCATGGCTACTGGACTTCTTTTTTGAGAGATAGAAACGTTTCGCTGTTCATGCAAACAGCTTCATCGGTCTGAATACACCTAGTGCAAATCCTCCATCTTATAGGCAGCTTTGACCTCTTGTCACCCTGGCCTGAATTAGGCTCATAAGATGAACAGTGGCCTAAATAGGCTCCTATGTTGGGCCATCCTTCTGTTTAATGGCTGGGCAACAGGTCAGGACCAGAATCAGCAGTACACCTCTATTTGAAGGACAAAGGGCACTCTTTCAAATATGAGGATGTACAAATATTAGACAAAGAAGAGAGGTGGTTTGAAAGAGGAGTAAGGGAGGCCATTCATGTGAGCATTGAAAACCCCTCCCTCAACAGAGGTGGTGGGCTCCGGCATAGTCTATCTGCTACGTATCAGGCTGTGCTTTCCAAAGTCCCCAGGCAAATCAAAAAGCCTTCACCACCAAGGCCATAGCTAACGACCCATTCTTGATAGGTTTCAGCACCTTAGGCCATTGTTCACCTTAAGGCTAAGGATACTATTGTCTCCCTAACGAGCCTATTTAGGCCACTGTTCATCTTATGAGCCTAATTCAGGCCAGGGTGACAAGAGGTCAAAGCTGCCTATAAGATGGAGGATTTGCACTAGGTGTATTCAGACCGATGAAGCTGTTTGCATGAACAGCGAAACGTTTCTATCTCTCAAAAAAGAAGTCCAGTAGCCATGACTCAACTTCCAGACAGAAGAAGCCTGAAGGCACATTTAATGGTGCCAGGGGGCATTTTAATGCACAAATGATAGGACATATCTGTATTGTTTTCCTATGAAGTTTCTATAATCAAACATTCTTTTGTTTTAAATAGGAAAAACATGCATCTGAATTCTTTCTCAGTTGTACAACATGAGAATGGAAGACAGAAACAAATAAAACTTATGAAGGATGTATTTGGGAAGCACTGAAGCAACAGTGGATTTGCAACATTTTTACTGCTCCATGGCCAAGTACATGCCAGATTAAACATTTCAGAGGCATTCATTTTAGGAGGCATTAAAAGCATATTTCAGGTACTAATTTTAACTTGCACCGATGACTAATTTTATCCTTCCTAAATCTAATGTATAGACGACTCACATTTGAAAAACACTGTTATGACCCTTTGCAACAACCTGTGCCACGTAACATACCAATTTCACCTTTGATTATAGCAGAGCACAAAATGATTATATTATGAAGTTTGGGCAACGTGGCCCTGCTGTGTCAATTATCCTGTTACATAAATCTCCTCCTCTATTTTATCCCGAAATGACAAACAATATGATTTTAATAATCAGCCATCTGCCCTTCTATTCTCAGATGATCCGGCAGTCCCCCCCACACCCACTTATACACCCACAACACTTTTCTGACATGGCTCTTTTGTCTCCTCAGGGTTTGCTGTTCTGCACACAGAACAAAAGAGATCTAATGAGTTGAATATATTCTATAGTACTTCCCCTTTCCCTCTAAATAATTTGATGCTATCTTTACATGATGATTTGCATTTTGTGAATGCAACCTCAAAGAATGAATACACTGAATAAAAAAAAGGAAGAAACACAGGAAATTCTATTGCATGATGAGTGATCCGGGATTGAAAACGGCCTCCGAATGTGATGTCACAATAGCAGATGTACAGGGCACATCATGTCTCCTCACTGAAAATTGGTCTCCAGAAAAGAACAATTTTGCATATAGCATGGTACATTTTTTTAAAATGAGGTTTCAAGATTAAAATGTATTTATATAGCAAATGACAAATAAGAAATGATCTATGTTTTTATACTGGTAAGCAATATTCAACAACACAGACTGGAAAACTGACCAACAGGAAGGAAGTTAAAAATAAATAATTGTCTAAAGGCCATATCTGTAAATAAATTTGAGTTCTCACATGCAGTGGGCTGAAAAATCCTACTCATTCTCCCCCCCCCCCCGCTTCCCAGTGGTAAACAATCAGCATTTCACATGTGGTTGAAAATAAGGCCATATAGGCCTTCAGCAGAATGAAAGATAAAGACTGTAGATAAAGTAAAAGAGCCAAACAGTTTTTGTTGGAATGTCCCATGCTACCTGTTTTTTCTGTCCTATGCAGTCAGCTTTGTCATAAATTAAAATCAAGTAGATAGTGGTAGTAGTTGAAAATGAGATAGGATTTACTCTTTTATTCCTTCCTCTCTTGACTCTGCTCAGATTGCTTCATAGCACAAATTGTCAGTTTCATTCACTGACCAAGTGTCCAAAAGCTGTCAATCTATTTGCCAAAAATGCAGTTCAAGTGCCAACAGTTTGCCACCTCAAAGAACGGGAAAGACTCAGTTCTATCATGCCCAAGGAAGCTTAGCTACAGTTTAAAGGTTAGTGATTAGATGGCAAACACTAATCAGAAATCATGGTATACAAAGCATTAGAAAGCCAAAATTTATTCTACATTTAGCATGATGTCTAATTTTAATGGATATAACTCCACCCTAAAACTACAGAGGGCTTCTCCCATGACTGTGACAGATTTTTTTTTCTGTACAAGTAAAATACAAATGAAGAAAAACAACTGTCAGCCCTAAATAATAGTTTAATTGTTCAATGGAAATTTTATAATATGAAGTTAAATTATTCTGATTAGGCAAATGTGATCTCTTTACAGAGAGATAGTTCCAAAATCTCTATGTCTCATTTGAGGATTTTCTTTTAGGCAGGTTAAAAGTTTTATATAAAATTATTACTTCCATTGACTAAATTTATCACGTATGCTGAGTTCTAGGTTTATTCATAATCCTTGAAAAAAGAAGCAAAAGCATTAGAAATACTATATGCTCAGAAATCACCTCAAATTCCAGCTTCTGCTGAGAAATTGATGGTGCTAATCACATGGCGAAATCCTGGGTTCTTTTAACATACCAAAAACTTACCAATTTTTTACTTTGCCTTCAAAGAAAAATAATTTCTTTGAAGGCAAAGTAGAACTATAATGACGTTTTATTTCTAAACAGAATGACAAATTAAAATATACTCAAAATGTAAACATATTTTCCCTAAAAACAACAAATACTACTCTAGGCAATCTTTCCTAATTCTTTACTGAAGTCCATGGCTAATCTAAATGATTCTAGACACTAACTTAACACTGAATTGCAGGAAATCTCCTCATTTCATATTCTAATCTTTTCATATAGTGTTAAGTATCCCCGCCTGTCACGTGGAAGATTGGGGTTCGATTCCCTGACGGGGGAGCCACTATACTAATGAGGAATAATCTTGAAGCAAACTAAAGCCAGGCACGAATAATAATAATGTGAATCTTCTCTCTGTCTCTCAATAAGGATTCTTGTTGTCTCATCCATGTGATACTAAAATAGCCAATAAACATCAGAGTCCGAGCTTCCAGAAACTTATGTTCTGACTAACTAACACATTCCTTAGATAAAATCTAGTGCAGAGTGAAATATGTGCTGCCAATATGAGACTAAGAAAGTGACTCTATGTCCTATAATCCATAAATTGCTTACCCTATATTTTTCCAGTATTATGCAGACTGGCTGACCCAAGCTGACCTTTGGTAATACTAACTGCTCTAAAATCAAGGAGCCTTTTCACCTAACATGTGTGGTTGACCCATCTGACATTGGTGTAAGGGCAGAGCTCATAAGTAGAGCCTATGCAAATATACACAAATATTGAGACCTGTCATTAAACAAATTCTTCACTACTGGTTAGTCACTGTGGTACCTTAAGCAAATACGTCAGCTATTCTACACCAACAGTGCTTCATATCCTTTCACATACTGAAGGAATACTGCCTTACAGGACTATCCGGAGCAAAACATGCTTCAAAAATGGTGTCAAAAGAATTGCACCTCAGAGGCTGCTGTTTATATTTTGAAGGATAGTGTTATTCAAAGATGGGAGAACATCCGAATTACTATTCATTGGCATCAACCTTTTAGGTACTGCTACAAATATGAGCTAATGGAATTAAAGTTCAGTGTCATTTAAGTAGGATGGGATGAATAAATCTGAGGTCTATCAACACTTTTTAAAAGTTGTGTATTTCATGTCACTACTGGTGAATAAAAACATAAAAGCAATATAATATTTCATATTTTTCAACAGAATATATTTTATTTATTTCCTAGCTTCTGAATTTCCAAAAGGTCAACATGCAATTCTGACCACAGAGTAAAAATTAAAAGAGAATCTAGCATTGCAAACATCTGCTTCTCTACTCAAATGGTCTATTATGTGCAATGGGACGTATTTCCGGAAAAGTATGTATTTGACTTCAGTCCAAAGGGGGAAATTTCTGAGCCTTCATTCTGTTTATCACTGAAAACTCCAGCTCACATACTGGAAACAAACTATCCTGACAACCAGAATGATTAGGGGATTGGAACACCTTCCTTACATTCTGAGGCTGCAAAGGATGGGCCTCTTCACTCTTGACCAACGGTGCCTAAGAGGTGACCTGATTGAAGTTTATAAAATCATACACAGGGTGGACAAAGTAGATAAGGAAAAACTGTTTTCCCTATTGCACAACACTAGAACTAGGGGCACCCCGTGAAACTTTTGGGTGCAAGATCTCAAACAAATAAGAGAAAGTATTTTTCGCCCAGAGGATCACTGGTCTATGGAACCCCCTGTCACTGGTGGCAGCTGTCAACCTTGACAGCTTTAAGAAAGGATTGGACAAGTTCATGACGAACAAGGGTATCAATGGCTATCTGGGATGGAGAAATAGGCAGGATATCTCTCAATGCTATTTGCAGGGAATCAGAAGCAGGTGAAGACATCTGCTTGGGAATACCCTGAAGCAAATGGTGAGCCGCTGTGTGAGACAGAATGCTGGACTGGATGGGCTGTGGCCTGTTCCAGCAAGGCTGTTCTTATGTTCTTATTGGGGCTAAAATATTTGTTAGGATTAATTATATGACATGCTACAAAAACATAACAGTATTATAAACAAAAGGCACAATTAATGTCCTGCATATGCATCTTACTGGATCAGCAGACTGACTGGGTCTATCCATGAGCTTCATATGGGACACTGGTATCTGCCAATTTACTGGAGTGTTACAATGTACAAAGGAAAACAGGAGGGCATTTCAGGTCTATGCAGAATCCTGCCTTCCTCAGCCATTGGATATTGTCCTTTACTAACATAGTTCTTCTGAGTCTGCCTCTGAACAGTCTCTGATTTTCTTCCACTGTAGTTACTGAGCTGAACTACCAATTTATCTTGTGCCTTGCTCTTTTAAAGATCTTTCGAAAATCTCAGGTGGGCTCAGTTATTAATCTCTACTGTACAAGAAGTACAGAACAACATGAAGGCACAAACTTGCCAGGCCATTGTTTTACTAAAAACAATACAGCGTTCCACATTCCTGGATAAGAAACTTCCTATTTTAACCTGCAAAATCACTAAAACACATTTTTCAATTGGGAAATATGGTAGCTAGGTTTTACTTTCCCTGACATTTCACCTGCCAGATTATTGTAAATATGTATAATAGACAGAATAATTATCACAGTCTCACTGATTCTCATCATCAATATCTAAAAGTATTAGATTAGGAAGATCATTTTGAGGAAAGAATGTGAATACTGAAGACATTACGTAGTTCACAATTGCAATTGGGGATTTAATGTATTTAAGGATTAAATGTAAAAAGGTTGGAACTTCTGACTCAAGTTTAAAAAACACTGAGATATTGAGATCATAAAGAAGATAGCAATCAAAAGGAAACCCACTGCATGGATAAAAAACCTAACGTGTCAATAAAAATAAAATACTGTACTACATTTTTCACTGGGGATATTTATTACTGCATTAAGTGCATACCAAGTAGCAAGGCACAATTCAATCAGTATTAAACACCCTGAAACCATGCTGAGGAAACACAACCTTAAATAAAACACTAGAATAAATGGGGCTGCAAAACATTTACAGTTGGACTCATGTAGCATTTTAAAAGTGGGTAGCTCTGTCCTACGCAATGCAACAACAAACCTACAACAAGAGCAGATAAAAGAATGTGTTTCGACACAGAACAACAATTCTCTACCTAAGGCCACCTCTGAAGGGAGAATCAGTACAAAGCTGCACTCACAAAATACTGTGGATAAGTGGGGGTGGGGGTTGCCTGAGTTACTGGCTATGCCTAACTTTCACTTTTGACAAATTTACTTTACTACATCTTCACTGCATGTGCTCCAGAGTCTGATTACTTACCTGCTTGACCGGTGGTAACCGTAACAGCTGCAAAAAGCCTCTGGGAGCGGCTTAAATCAGAAACGCCATTTACAGCTTCCACTTCAAAAGTGTAGTTAGCATGAGCTAACAGGTCCATGACGGTGACGTAGTTGTCTGCTAATCCAGTTTGCTGGGGCATATATCCAACATTGCTCCCACAGGGAACACATTCGCCCTGTTCCCAGCTGCACCTCTTGCACAGTACCCTGTAGGTCACGTCGTTTCTTCCTCCATTATCAGCAGGAGGGCTCCATTCCAAACTCACTGTCGTTTGGTTAATATTGAAAATAAGGTTCTGTGGTGCAGATGGAGGTCCTTTGTTAAGCAAAAACAGAAAAATGGGAAGGGGGGAAATCAGCAGGGAAAATTTAGCTCATGTTTTAATTACCTGGATAAAATCTTGCCAAGACATAAACTTATTATTATGACAGACTACCAAAAAGCCTACTTGAACTTACTTGACTATAAGTTTTATTTATTTTCCATTAAGGAAACAGGATAGCCATTTTTCTGTATATTTACTACATCTAGCTTTAGCAGCTTTTCTTCTGTGCAATTAATGGGATACGTTAATGCTCTTCTAAAGCTGACTCACATCAAATTGTTCCAGTTGATTCCTGCCCCCTCTTTAAAATATATGAAATAAAATTCCTTTATGTATTCCTTTAAATCCTTGATGTGATTTACAAATTTGGGTAATGCTTTGGCTTTGAGGGCCTGACAAATAAATCACCACCTAATACTGCCATCTACACAAGTTAGATTATTTGCAGATGGAATGCTAGGTCACATCCCACTACATTTCAATCAAACACATTTTCAACATAGGTTAGATTTCCATTTCATATCTTATTCTTTTGGCACTGGATCGCATTTGAGAGTGCAAGATATGTAGAGGAACCATATTCTCATTCCTCCAGCTGTTATGGGCAATGTGTCTCCCATGTTGTAGGGAAATGGAAATTATATTTATGTTAACAACATATTCTCTTCCTTGTTTGCACACCTTGCTTCTCAATGATAACTTTCACTTGCAAACACTTCTATGCAAATTCTCTATATACCAGAGAGAGAGAGAGAGAGAGAGAGAGAGAGAGAGAGAGAGAGAGAGAGAGAGAGAGAGAGAGAGAGAGCACATATCTTGCAAATGCTTATGCCTGTGGCTAGCTAAACAAGAACCTTTTGCAGTTACAACCATGAATAAACTCACTTGTGCATGCGACATATGGTGGATCTGTAGGTGCTCTGTAATAGCTGTCTTCACAATCACATCGTGAAGATCCTTCCCTGTCTGAAAAACTGTGCATAGGACAGCGGGAGCACTGCAGATCTTGTGAAGATGACTTGTAGAACCCACGGCCACAGGCTAAGGGAGAATGAAACAAACAGACACTATTTTGATCACATCTGTGTTTCAAAAGGATCTTGCTTTCAGGTACTGTATGTGTAAAGCACATTACAATTATTCTGAATATACAGTTTGTCACTCTTTTGCACTTTAAAAGAAGGCCTTGTGCTTCCATTACAATCAGGAATTGTGATGTGAAAGGCCTTGGTTCTAATGGTATGAACTATTACTCTCCACAACCAAACAACCATTTCTCAACCACAAATTGCTATCATTGCAAATATGGGGAAACCATGTTGATTTCCGTTATACCGGTAAACAATAATGCACATGAAACATCTTGTATTGTTTAGGAAAGGGATGTGTCTAGGGCAAAAAAAAAATGCACAAAAATATTAAGTATCATTGTTGAAAGCAACACACTCTACTCTGATTATGTCCATGCTGGGTCAGAATTGGACTTTTATTAGTAGTAATTTGCTGTTACTATTAATGGGAGAAATCAAGTATCAGATTATTCTAACTGTTGATGTCATGCCACCTGTAGGTCGTTAATAATATTATTATTATTGTTCGGAAACAAAGCACTTGAACTGCATTATAACCACAATTCTTGTTGATACACCAGCTGGTTCAAAAATATTACAGATATGCATTAGTTTCATTTAATGAGATATGTAAACCAAATGAGTAAAATGATTTAATAAGTAAAAACAATCATAATCTTCTGCAGAATTCATTTGTAACGTATGAATAAGATCAGGAGTAGTACAAATACAGGCAAATGTAAATTGTGTTCTCCCCCCCCCTTTTACCTACAATATCAACTACAACCCATGGATCTATATCTAATCACTTTTTATGCATCATTACACTTAATGGCTGAAATTCTGGTGGCAGAACTGAGCTGTTGAATGAAGAAGACATCACCAGGTACAGCCATGCTCTAAGCCAGGGGTCCTCAACCTAAGGCCCCGGGGCCGGATGCGGCCCCCCAAGGTCCTGAATCCGGCCCCTGGGAACAATTGCAAACCCCCACCTACCCGCTGCTTTGCAAGCAAGCCAGCTTCCGCAGCAGCTTCTATTGCTGAGGCAGTTCAAAGCAGTGGGCTATGTTGCTTCTCCCACTCCCCCCAACTACCACTCAGATGATCAGCATACTGGCTAGTGGGGCATTCAAAGTGGGGCTACGGCAAGGTCCCCCACTGCCCCCCCACCCACTGTGGTCCGGCCCCCAGTGGTGTCTGGGGCATGGTGGACCGGCCCGCTGTTTGAAAACTTTGAGGACCCCTGCTCTAAGCCATTTCAGGGCAAAAAAACCCACTAAACACAATACAACATTACACGTCTTCTGATTCAAAAAGCCAAACTTATAAAAGGTTTCTAAGTCCCACTCAAGATTTTGGGGGTTCATACAGATCTCTTTCATCTTCTGGCAGCCTTCAGGGAGTGCAGAATGGAAAGAGAGATAAATTAAACCCAGGAAAATGCCACCATCAGGACTGGTAGGTGCTTTTACAAAATTTTGTTTGGAATAATTGTTTTGATACACTATATTTTAATATGGTAGTTGTGATAATGTTATGCCAAGTCAAATTGTCCATTATCATATTTTATGTTTCTAAAGTAACAGAATGACTTTCAAGCTGCAAAGGGGGATGGGGACTGCTAATGTAGCAAAAAAAAAAAATTCAATTTTTCAGAAAATTTCCATTTTTTTCTGGAAAAAATGGGAAAAATTGTTTGTTTTTCTGAGCTTCAAAATTTCCAGAAATTCTACATCTCTAGCCAGGCAGTCTTCTTAGATGAGGCAGGAAGAAGCAGGGTTGTTGTAAAACTGCATCTGAAGTCAAGGATTGATTCCTAGAGATCCCTGAAACCTGGAGGGAAGCGCTAGGAAGGTTTTTATTGCCTCCAAACGGCTATAGCATGCACACAGCATATTTCATCACCATCACAACATCACACAAACAACAAGAATTCCACCAATGCTAAAAAGGGATACTGTTATTTTTCTACCTATTTATCAATGTTATCAACATTGTCTAAAACATACTGATCCCATACTCTCCCCCCCCAACCCCCATATCTTTTATGTTAGAGAGCCAACCCTACCCGCGATAATGGAAAACCCACGATATGCAGATGCTGGGTTGGGTCAGGACTAGGGGCCTATCTGAGGCCTCCTACACTTACCTGAGGCCCAGCACTGCCCCGAAGGGGCCTCTGGCAGGCTTCCTGGGTCTGTCGGAGGCCCCAGAAGTGGTTTCTGGAGGTCTGGAAGTCACTTCAGGTTTGCCGGAAAACACTTCTGGGTCCTCCGACAGGAAGCCCGTTGGAGGCCCACTCGGGGCAGTGCCAGGCCTGGGGTAAGTGCAGGAGGCCTCAAACGAACCCATGCAGTTTGCCCCAGGAGCCCTTTCTTTCATATACTGCGGTTCCATGATATACCAGTATATGAAATGTGAAATGGCGGGGGATGACTGCCCTTTGATTTTATATATAAATGCTTTGGGAAAGTGATTAGGAAGCTAACAAGTAATGTATTGCTGAGACAGAAGGCTAATGGGCTATGGCTGTACAATCATTACTTTGGTCTTATATTTGTATAACTCTGAACATTTCTTGAGGGCTGGGTCATTTTATCAAATATTTCTTATTTATTTCTCAACATTTTCCTTCTCTTGTTAGACTAAGCAGTCCAGTACTGTCTCTTAAAGCTTTCTGTAGTCTTTGTTTTTCTAAAATGGATCTAATACTTTCTTCCATGGTCTCAATGATCATTGTAAATTTAGATATTCCTTCTATCACTATTATTTGTTGTAGAGCTTAAGAGCAATTCATTTGTTAATCACCTTCCATAACAGCTAAAAAGCATCACAAAGATATACACAATGACTTTCACATCTCACACTTCACTACATAAGAACTATCTTGTATGTTTATGGCACAAGACTGTAATCTGTGAAGGACACCGTTTTTTAAAAATCTGTTTTAACTACTTTTGGATTATGAGAAATAATAGCTCTTAACATAAGTATAATAGCAAATAACTGCTTTTGGGGCTAGGGAATGGTGATTGGTTTCTTCTAAAATTAACTCCTCAAGCAGTGTTTAGTGATTCTATTAGTTCTTTAAGACCACACAATGACAATTAAAAATACTATGTGCATGCAAAGTCTGTAAAAAAAGAAGTGAATCTAATACAAATGAATTAAAATGTAATTTTATAAACATGATTTTGCATATCTAAAGCAGTATTCCAGTACAATACTCTACCAATACAGAGGGAGCTGTACGTTTATGCAAGCTTCCCTAGCAGTGCTCACATTTTCCTTCTTAATGGAGATAATTCAACAGAGACGGCTAAAGTGTGGCTGATGGCAGAATTCCAATGCAAGCTTTGATCGTTCAAGATGAAATGTATACAGAGGTCTAAACAGAGAAATATTTCCACAATTTTCAGTTACATAAAAGTACTGCTGGTACGAGGACTCTGCTCACTGAAAGGTAGCACATCTTCATATTTTCAGTGTTTACTAATTTATCCATCTGAAACCAGTGGTAAAGATCCTCTATTCTTGTCTTCCCAAACGTAGGCCTCATAATACATGTATATTGTAATGAGTTACATCTACTAACACTGTTTTATTATCTGTTTTATCACTCTTGTTTAGCTATATGCATTTTATTGCAGTTGTTTTAGTGCATCCCTTTATTATATTTAATATTATTCATTTTAAAATGGGTTAATGTTGTTTTCATATTATTTTATTGTTTTTCAAAACTGATTCCTTTTGTTACAGCCAAAATCTTGGTGCTTATCATACTCAATTGTGTTGAAGCTGGCTCAATGAATCAATTTGGATTTAGTGTCTCAGCTTCTGCATATGTTCTTCTGATTCAAATGGACCTTCTCTAACAATGATTTTTCATGCTAAAAAAGCTGCAACTGGTGTAGGGCCCTTTGAATCAATGAAAACTCCAGAGAAATTGACTCATCAAATCCACATTGGTTTAATGTGCCTATTCTTCTGTGATTTACTATGCTACACAGCAAGATATCAGCCAGTGACTTATGACATTTCCTCATTGTCCCTTTGTATCATCGTATCCATCGATCTAAACTTAAGCGGTTTAGATCGACGGATAAATAACTAAACACTGGCACTGTTCCAGGTGCAGCCCAATGGCCACCAGCAAAACAAGTATAACTTGTGTAAGCAATGTCTGCCAGAATGAAGTGATGGTGCAAGAAGTTGTGGCACATCTTGTGGAAGAGGCTTGTACTGCACAGCACAAGGAGAAACAACGTGTTGGATTGACACTTCTGCCAGGAGAGAGACAAGAGTCTCTGAAAGCGCAGCCCTACTTACACTAGCAGCATAATAACATTGTACACTTGCAGAAGAACACCATTCGACACAACCGAAAGCCACCAGCTAGTGATCCTTCCTTTGAGAGGGAAAACAAAAACAAAACTGAAACAACTGAAAGGCTCAAACTGCAAACCTGCAAAGCAGCAATGGGAAACGGGTATCCTGCCAAAATATTCAGTTCCAGAATGTTCTGAGGAATGCTCTGCAGAGGTGCAAAAGCCCATCTGTGTAAGTCACAGAGGCCATAAAGTAATGAAACTTACTTTGGCCGCCCTTTTCTCTGTACACAAAGCATTTAACAAGGGACAACAGCCCTGGGAATTTATACTCCCCACCTCAACCAGGAGACTCGGTTTCCCTTGTCGTCTATAAATTACAATATGTGATCATCTAAGTTATTAAATCAAATTGTACATCAATACCAAGTGATGTTATAGGCCCATAAAAGTGCACCTGGGATTAAATGATGCCTGTAAACTAAGCAAGAGAGCCACAGAAAGATACTAGGATACTCTGGATGGAATCTTGTTTATTTTCACATAACATCAAGTTACATCAGCGTAAATTTGCTAGGTGTTACACTTCAATGGGGATTTCATAGTTCAGTAGTACATTAAGTGCTAAGTGTGGTATTTAAAGAGGAACAAATTCTCACTACGAAGGGCCCTAAGAATGTATTTTTATATTTTTATAATTTCAACATAAAGCAGTTTTTTACAGTGAAAATGAAGAAATTGTATGTTAGAGATTTTGTATGCTGTGGTTCAATCATTAATTCAAACGGAGACAGCAGCAAAAAATTAGAAGACCAAGACCCAGAATGGCAGCAATGAAGGAATTAGAAAAGTTCATCAAGTGTAAGGTTATGTCATTAAACACCAAGAAAAAGAGTATCCCTAATCTCAAATATATGTTTAATTTTATAGGTGTGAAAGCTGCATAGTTAAGAAAGCTCATGGGAAAAACTGATTCATCTGAAGTAAAGTTCTGGAGGAGAGACACTGGACTATCAAAAAGATAAAGAAGTGGGTCTTAGTTTAAATCAAGTGTGAGCTATAAATCAAGTGTGAGCTATCTCTGGAAGCAAAAATGATGAAACTGAGGCTGTTCTACATGAGAAGCCATGATTATTTGGAATAGACAATAAAGCTGAAGGCAGCAGGAAGAGAAGAAGATCAAATAAATGATGGATTGGCTTCCTAAAGGAACCAAAGTACTGCTTCTCATTGTAAACTGTCCACCAACTCGGCAGTTCCTGTCTCCTCCCTCCAGCCAGCTGGATATTCAATTTATTGTAAGTCAGACATGACTTGATAGCACATAACAACATAAAACAGATTGTTTTATATTACTTAATGTAAAATAATAAAAATTAATAAATAATTGAAATATATTCAGCTGATTCAGTGGCTGTAGTAGATTAGTTATAACGATCATGGGCATTTTTCAAGAAAGCATCTCAGCAGAATATCCCTAAAATTCATTGAATAGCATTCATGGTGTTAAAATGCATTTGGTTTGCTGATTGTGATTGCGAACCTGCTCCCACCTTGTTTAGTGTCTTAGGGTTGTTGTTTTTTAAGTATCTTTGTTAGAGCACTGGGAAATCACAATCCAAGAGAATGACACCTGTATTCTGTATATTTGGTATATTTGTGCTGGTGCCTGCATAACAGTAATTTTCACACCTTACAGACCTCTCATATTTTCATTCCAACAAATTTAGATGGCAACAGGTTACAAAAGACTGCCCTGACCTAAAGGAAAAAAAGGAGTCATTATAGAACACTCATGTTTAAGATTTTGATCACAAACATAAGTGTTCAAAAAACTATGAAGTGGCTTTTTAATCTAAGGAAACAAAAATTCAGGATTGAAATAACTGGTTATAAATAGAAAGGCAAGAACAGGTGGTATTTTAATTTCCCGCCTGAACTCGGAAGCTAAGCAGGGTCGACCCTGGCTAGTACTTGGATGGGTGACCACCAGGGAATGCCAGATGCTGTAGTTGCCTGGAATAGGAACTGGCAAGCCACTCCAGTATTCCTGCCAAGAAAACTCCATGGACATGGGGTCACAAAGAGTTGGTCATGACTGTAACAACACAACAACAACAACAACAAAAACAACAACAGATTTTGTCTTCTACCTACTAAAGAAATGTGCAACCCATTTTCCAACATCTCCAAAAAGCTTTCTTTTCTTTTTCTTTTCTTTATTATTTGTTTTTACCATGGGTAAGCATAGGATCACAATAGGTAGGTCAGCAAGATTCTGCTTGGAAAGAAGGCAAATATTGATGCTGCATGGGAAGAAGAAGGGACCTATCAATGGAAGGACAACATTCTTCGACCATTCTTCTGCAATTTAATAATGTTAAACAATATTCTGTCTGGTTTTTTTTAAAGGCCGTAATAGGTAAATGGATTCACAGAGGCCTTGTCACAAACACAATGGACACTGCAATTAATTCTAGCAACAGGGCACAAAGCATCAGTTGAATTCCAATCCCTTGCTCAGTGCAGAAAATCCAGAGCTACTGCATCCTCTTGTATCCCTTAATGTTCAACTTAATTCTATCTTCCCACAGCAGAAGCCAACTGAATCTCCTCCTTGCTGTTAGAGAATGAATTGTTTCTCTCTTCTATGTTTCAGTGATTTGTAGACAGCCAGAAAGATAGTGTTGTCACCTCAAAATAAGAAAGGATTTATCAAAAAAAATCACAGGCTTTTGCCACATTGTATGAGACGGAGGTAGAGTAAATCATGATGAACATGTGAGCATGCAGTTTTAAAATAAGTGTAGTTTGAATGACAATGACTTAGAAATGGACACCGTTCAACAAAAATGCTGCAGGTGTGTTAACACATTACAGTAGTTACAGCCACGGGGTCACACTGACTATTTCTGTTTTGCCAATTAGGGTTTCACTTCAGCTGCTGTGTTGATAAATGAGCATGAAGACCAAATTGCCATTTGCCAAAAATGGTTGACTAATGAAATCAAAAAGCCATTGTAACCTTTGGAACCAAGACTGGATCAACAACACTCACCAAAATGTTCTATGTAACAAGCTCAACTGAACTATATGTGAACAGTTCACTTGACTCTTTCATGTGACAGGTCAGGTCATTTAGACCTGCTTTAGAAAACAGTGTGAAAACACCCCTGGGTTATATTAGCAAAGACAAAAATGCCATTTAGATGGCAATTGTGTATACATCCGCTACATAGACTTTAAAAATTCTTCTATTAATGCATCTTTGAAGAGCAATGAGTCTGTGATTACCAAACTGTTTGCTTTGTTGCAAACAAAATTCTATTGATATGTCGCAACAAAGGTATACAAAGAGTTTCAAATAAGGTACAGAGCACACACCACACACTAATTTGCAATACAGTGCGAATTGGTGTGAAACTGAATATCTATCACCTTCTTTCAAAATAGAAATATGCAGGATAGTTGAAATGATAGCATTCCTCTTTTCCAAACTTTGTCCAGGTCAAATAAATATTATTCAGGTGCGTACTTTCTCTGGAACAAGTCTTCAACTGGCAGGGCAATATGTTCCACTTGAGACTGAAGGTGAGCTTACCTGCATTTTTCTCTAGAACTATGGAACATAAGCTGATCCCCTCACCTACATACCACCAAAGAGATATCATGGACTCTTAACATCAGCCCAGGAGGACTGCAAAATGAAAAAAAAAATAGCTGCTTACACTCATTAGGGAACACTATAAATTTTGCATGAATTGGTTTTTCTGACATGTGGGAACCAATATTCTGATCTCTGGGTTCCTACAGAGGCTGCTGCATTTCTGTACTGACTTTTCCTACCCCAAGCAAAACAGGAACCTTGTATTTCACATGCAAAGTGATGGGCATATGTGTGTGGGGAGGATGAATGCAAACTGTTCTGGCAGTGCTTTGTTTGAAGACCCGAATGGAAAATTCCAACCCAATGTTACTGATGGTGACAGCCAAAGTTTAAACTTTTTTAAAAATATATACCAGTACTTGGAAGACTTATTCCATGAATTCTTGGGACTCTCATTTATAATCATTTTGCTGCAATATCAGTAAAGAAATGGATTTGAGTCATAAAAGCTTGCAAATTGTTTGATTTTTTTTAGTGATCAAATACAAGTATCACCTCTCCTGCATTTGTACTGATTTTTTTTCTTATTTAAATTATTTTAATCAACAACATTAACACATCAAGGAGCATGGCTGTCATGGACCACTAGGCTCAGGGAGTCCTGTTCCAATCACTTAGCCACACTACCATGCCTCTGCTCCTGGAGTAGATGAGGTCAGGAGAATTACAGTACAGTGGAACCTTGACTTACATACTGTTTGACTTGCAGCATATTTGACTTGCAGCAAGAAGGGGCCTGTTTGACTTGAGTCGCAGGCTTTGACTTACATCTCGGAGACCCGGCGCAAGGCACCGGAATTGGGCGGCAGCCACAACCCAGCATCGCGGCTGCCGCCTCCAAACTACTCCTGCCTTCTTCCTCTCCTCCGGTAGCGGCAGCTTCGGCGAGGCCAGCTCAGAGCACCTGGAGCTGGTCCTCAGCCTCACCGAAGCCGCCACTGCTGCCGGAAGAGAAGAAGGGCCGGGAGCTCGGGGCTGGCCTCGCTGGTTAGACAGTCGGCTCAGTCTTGTAAAAAATCTGGCTGCAGAAGTCTAGTCCACAATGGAAGCATTTCAGTCGGGGAGCTGTACAGTTGTGGGACTCTAATGGTAAGCATAGAGTTAGTTGTTCAGAACTTGGAACGTCAGGTTAAAAATCAGTAAAACTTAAATGTTAGACATTGTTGCTATGAACATTAAAAAGTGGAGGCATATAACTTGTGGACTATAATTGCACTGCCTCCTCCTCTCTTTGAAGAGACATTTCATTTACATCCCCAGAAGGAATCTCCTATCCCAGTCAAATTTGTGTTAAATTGCTGTTTTCGGGGGTCTTTTTCATCATCTGGAACGGATTAATCCGCTTTCCCATTACTTTCTATGGGAAAAGTTCGTTTGACTTAAGTCATGTTTGACTTAAGTCTAGACCTCCGGAACGGATTAATGACGTAAGTCAAGGTTCCACTGTATTTTACCATGTATAACACTGTATTTTTGACTTCAATTGTTAAGACTAAAAATTGAGGGTTGTCTTATACATGGAAGCTGAGGAGAGAACCCTGTGGTTGCTGTCAAGGAATTGAGTAAATGGGTTGTGTAGTTGCAAAACTGTAATTTTGGGTTGGGAGAGTGGGGGTCGTCTTTTATATTGGAGCATCTAATAGACAGGAAAATATGGTAAATGTGGCAATGGCTGGAGAAATCTACCTGTCACAGTACTTGATGATCACTCATATATTCTAAGCAACAGATACCTAGTGAAGTTGTTGAAAAACAGGCGTGATAATTTCTTTATGTTTGGGCGATAACTGATTAAGTGATGGAACTTAAGAATCTGGTTCTACGATTTTACCTTGCTTAGCATTTCTTTTTGAAAGGTAGTGAGCACAAGAGGAAATTGTAGATGATCCTGACTGCTGTCAGTGGTGTTGCTAACATTTACGGTAAGCAGCCCCTACTATGCAAATGTTGGCATCTTCTTTTCCTGCTGGCAATGTGGACACAATATTGTACATCAATAAAAATATCTATCTATTCCCCTGTGTTCTGAATAAAGAAGCCCAAGTCTGTAAAGTCAGTTTTCATTCCAGTTCTTTGTCATGCTTGAGGTTCAGTCAAACAGAAGTCTTCAACTAACAGTCTTCCTGACTGTTCCATGTCCTTTATTATCAGCTAGGGTATTTGTAGGTGAACTGGTAGCAACATCAAACTGGCTCTGTTACAAACATAATGCTTGAAAAATGTTGGGAAACAAAAACTACAGGAAAGGGCATGTGAAAATGTACTCCTGCACAGTTGTAAAGAAATATAGACAATAATATAAGTCTGAACCTATCATTTTTAAAGCAGTCACATCAAGTCCGGCCCAGGGGCCAAATCTGGCCTGCCATGCCATTTTGATTGACCCGCGGATGGATGACCTGCCCCCTCCCTCCCCCTCCCTACAGCAGCCCAGCCAATGGCGGGCTGCAAAAAATTCTTTTTCTTTTTCTTTTTTGCTTTGTTAAACTCAGCTCGCTCGCCCAGGAGGGGTGGGGCATAAAGCCAAAGCCAGCTCAGGCAGGCGGCAGATCATGGGGGGGGGGCATGGTCCAGGAGTTGATTCGGGTGGCTGGCCAGCCGGTTGGACGGGAAGTGTGGGAGGCAGAGCGTGGCCTTCTCCTGGCATGGCTTTGTCCCTCCTGGGGAGGAGCGGTGGAAGAGGGAGGAAAGGAAGTGACTTTCCTCCCTGGTGACCTGCTCTTTGCAAAGTCCCCTTGCACCCCCTCTTCCCCCCCAAAAGCAAGCCCCGAACATGGACCCCAAGCTGCATCTTTTAAAATGATCCGCCTCCCCCAGGCTCAGCGGTGGGGCCAGGATCTGCTCCCCGCCGCCTGGCTTGACATCGGTGGGAGCCTTCTGCCCTGACAGCAGCCTCTCGGTGGGGATAGAAGCAGGGGTCTTGAATTATGGGGTGATTGCTGCCAATTGCAAACCACTTGCCCCTTCCTCGCCGCCGCCGCTTTCATCCACCAATGCCATTTACACGGTGCTGGTGGAGGATCCAGAGGAGATTGAGGTGCAGGAGCTGCATGGACGGGAGTGGCAAGAGCTTTTCCAAAAGTTAAGAGGGAAGAGGCTCCAAAATAAAGAGAAAGAATTGGAGGGGGTGAGTGGGATAAAATTTTGTGCACGCCTCTCGCTCCGTCCCATCCGGTCCAGGTCATGTTTGCACAGCCTTTGCTGGCTGCTCGGATCGGCCAAAAGGGAGATGGAGGGTGGGTGTGTCCCACCACCAGGGCCTACCTTGGAGGGTGGGTGTGTCCTTGGAAGCCAGGGGAAAGAGAGACAGATCACTGCTTGGTGGGTCAGCTTGCAAGGGCGGTGGGGGTGATCGCCGGTTATGTGGCTCAAATGAGGGGGGTTTTTTTGTACCACCTTGGTGGACTTTTTCCCCCTAGGGGAGGGAGAGGCGCAGCAGAAGGGCCTCATGCACTGGCATGCGGGAGAGGAATCCAGAGACGGGGGTGGTGGTAGTGTTTGTGTTGCAAGATTGTGAAAGAAAAGTGCCCCCCAGTTCACATGCACATTTTTATTTTTGCAGGAAACTCTTTAAGATTGGGAGACCTGCATGTGCAAAAAGGGGACAGGGTAGTGTTTTCCTTGGCACTGCGGCAGTTGGGCGACAGCGGCGGCGGCATGGGGGGGAGGGGGGAATCTAGAAGGGAACGTTTCCCCAGGATTTCTCCAGCATCTTCTCCCTTCCTCTGGCTCTTGCCTGGATGAAGACATGGCACCTTTCGATGCTTGCTTTGCTACGCCAAAAGTTTTTGATCAAGGAGCGGGAGAGGAGCAAGGGGCCGGGACTCTGTCGAGTGAAGGGGGAGCAGCTGCCGCCGAGGCTTAGCTCATTCCCACCTCATCCAGTCTCCTCCCTGGTCAGGCAAGCGTGAGCTGCAGTGGGAAGGGAAGAGAAGCCGGCCAGCCCACTGGAAGTGGGATCGGGGTGTGTGGAAGTTGAGGGGGATGGACACGTGCGGAGGGCTGGGCAGGGGAGGAAAGAGGATTCTCCACGGGACGGTGAGCGGGGCGTCTGCACGCTGTTGGGAAGGCACAGAGTGCTCTCTCTCTCTCTCCCTCCCCCTCCCTCCCTCCCTCCCTCCCTCTCACCCCCTCCAGACTACAACTCTCAGAATCCACCCAGCTGTCAGAACTTGGCCCCTTTTGCAAAGCTTGAGGAAAGTCTCTTTTTGGGGTGGAGCTAGGCTTCTTGAAATTCTCTCCCCCACAAACCCCTGTACCATGCTGTCTGGGGGATTCTTAGATTTGGAGTCCAAAAAAACATTTCAGACCACTGCCATATAGATGTCTTGGCCTCCCAGTCTTACACATGGGGAGAGGAGGCAAACGATGTGTTTAATTTTATCAGCATTCTTGTGTCAGTCAGGGTAGCCTCTTGGAATCTTCATCCAGCAGAGAAAGATGCAGATAAAAGAAAACAGTTATTTAACCTGCTTTCTAAACCAGTGGATTGGATCTGATCCTTTCCTGATGTGAGCTGGTTAGGGTCTGTGGCTTTCTTTAGTCCAGGAGTCAACCCATCTAATATTTCGTCCTCCTCTTTTTCTGCTGTCTTTCGTCACCTTTCACAGAGTTGCTATCATTTCCGGAGATCCTTGCCTTCCCATGATGTGCCCAAAATAGGACAGCCTCCATTTGATCATGTTTGCCTCCAGAGTTAGTTCAGGCTTGATAAGCTCTCACACTTGTTTGTCTTCCTGGCAGTCTATAATATCCCAAAAGTGTAGAAGTGGGTCTAAAATTGAATGGATGTGTGGAATCTCCTGCATTCTCTCGTTCCAATCCATTGAAAGATTCAGTATCACTTTTTGAAGGATTGCTTAGTTCACATCTAACATATAACAGGGTTTTTCAGATACTTTATGTGCGGGTATGAGAGCAAGGGAGAGAGAGAATGAGATGCATCTATTTGTTTATATTTAGACAGCAGCAAACTCTTATGTTGCTTTTGGAGTGGTTGGTTACTTTTGCTCCTGAAAATAGCTAGAAGTGCCAATTTTACATTAAAACAAAACTATCCTCCCCTCACTTCATTCACTCCAAATCCAGAGAAATCATAAAGGCAGACTTTGTTCGTTTCCAATTTTGTTTTGCAATGTGTCAACCCTCGTGGAGATGGGGGTCAGTGGGTTGGGCTTGTGGGGTAGCGCGTTGGGCTTACAAGGGGTCAGTGGGTGGGGCTTGCAAGGGATCAGTGGGTGGGGCAGGGGCAGGACGCAGCCAGCCCCCCACACATTCTCAGCCACCAAATCTGGCCCTCCTTACAAAAAGTTTGGACATCCCTGCTATAGACCATATATAGCCATATATGATTATAGACTATAATAGACATTTTTCCTTAAAGCACACGGTTGGGAATAGGAGAACAGTGTTCACGGTTTTAAGAGTTATAATAATTACCTCTGAATTTTAATGATTATATTTTCCTGATTGTACTCTTTTGATTAATACAGTGGTACCTTGTATAAAGGAATTAATTCGTTCCAAATGAAATTATGTTAAGTGGATTTTCCTTTATACAAATTCCCCATAGGAATGCACTGAAAATGGAGTAACCCCATTTTATGTTGTACGGATTTGGCACATAGGCAATTCTGTTAAGCAAATTTCCCCTATCTCCGGAATATTTTATGTTGTACAAATTTTATGTTATACAAACTGTTTGTTATACAAGGGTCTATTGTACTTCAATTGAATGTTAAAATTATGTTATTTTATTTTAAGTTGTATTGATATACTAAAAACATTTGAACTCAAAAAATCACAGAAACAATTTGATATTGAGAAAAAGAGAATAAAAAATAAAAAATGAAATACTTGTAAAAAAGAATCCTAGAACTCAATTTCAATTCTAATTCTCAGTCCTCAATGCTACACTGGAGTGTATTTTTTTTTAATTCAAATGTCATCTGTTATGCTTTACATGGCACCTAATATGTAGATGTAATATATCATGGTCCCAGACTGTTGTATTTTATTTGTGTAACTACTATGCAGTGATAAATGTCCAGCTTTAAAATATGTTTACTTTATCTAGCAAATGTTTCTTTTAAATTGCAATAGTGTCTAAAGACTATGTATGCTTTCATCAAAGAATTACATTGTATGGTTAGCCAAAGTAAACAGAAATCTTTTAATGGTTCCTTAGCAACAGTGTGAATGACATCTTCAAACAGGACTGTCCTCTGGCTGCATAGCATCACCAGCTCAGTGTTTGCTGCTGCCTGTCAATCTCTCAGACCTGTCATTCCCATCCATCCATTAATACCCTGGCAATATATATTCCCAATGGCCTTCAAGATTTGGTCTCCATTATGCATATAAAATGAAAGGTTCAAACTTGAAAGAAGCTCATTTTAGTTGCAATTTTACAAACATCAACTTAATGAATACTTAGTTCATCCATTTGTTTCTCTGTCCACTCTAAGTCTATTGCACTGAATACTACCTATCTGGTCAGCCATTCACTAGACAGTTTGAGTTGTCATGGGCATATTCATATCATCACAGTTAGCACATGCTAATTTCATCCCAACTCCCATGACACCCTTTGGTTTGTACAAGCCTATGGCTCAACTCAGCTGCCTAGATGCCCTAAGCACATCCGATCTCGCCTGATTTCGGAAGCTAAGCAGGGTCGGCCCTGGTTAGTACTTGGATGGGAGACCATCAGGGAATACCAGGTGCTGTAGGCGCCTGGAGTAGGAACTGGCAAGCCACTCCAGTATTCCTGCCAAGAAAACTCCATGGTCATGGAGTCACGAAGAGTCGGTCACAACTGTAACGACACAACACACACACATGGCTCAACTCAATGAACGTAAGAGTTAGTCCCCATGTAATTGCCAAAACGTGCCTCCAAATTAGAACCTGATTCCCACATTAAAGGCTCAAAAAATGAAAACTAGCACACAAACACTACAATCAAACTGATGTTGTACAAGACCAGTGATGGAAGACAACTATTTCACAGAACAAAGTCATCAGATGAATAGCTGGAATTATGAAGCAATATAGCTGAAGAGTTAGTCTTAAAATGTCCTCTTGTGATATAAACCATTAAATAAAGAAGATAATAAGGTAAGCTGGTGTTTTAAGAAGCTTTGACATGGAATATTTAAATTAGTTTTTGAATTTAATTTTTCTCTAGCAAGGTTTCTGGCATGTCAACAGGAAATAAATGTAGAGGGCTTAAGCATATTAATAAACATAAGCAGGCACGTCTATAGGCTTTCCAACTGAAATGTAATTAAAATAATTTAATATCAATTTTGTTTTCTCTTTGGATAGTTAATGTCCTTTACTGCTCCAAAAAGCTTTTATAAAGCAGGAGAAAAAATAAGGAATTCAAATTAAAACAGCATCACAATAAAGCATAGATGAAAGTGTGCTTTTAAAAAAATGTATTCAACTTGTTTTGCATTTATGGTCATTCTCTCAAGATTCACAACACAGAAAAATTAATATTCTTTAAACAATAAAGAATGACCAAGTGACAAGATTAGTTCAAGGGTCATCAATAAACTAACAGTGATTAGTTCAAGGATCATCAATAAACTAACAGCTGTTTACACCTTACAAGTTTGTTTATGTATTTATTTATATTTCTATACCGCCTGCCTTAGTGCAAACTGCACTACCCAGGGCGGTTTACAAAATAATCATACAATACAATACTAAAAAGATAAATAAAATCCAATTAATGTTATCTACCTTTTTTGCTTTTAAATGTATTTACAAATTCAGCCACCTTGAGGATAGGTTCAAACAAAGTATGAAGCAACAGGGCACCATATATTTTACATCTCAACGCCTCCATGAATTTAAGAAGTTAAAAAAATATGTATCCTTTCACTTGGCAGGGCATGAGAAAAAGACAAGATTTAACACCAAAAGCCAGTTTCCACCCCAAATACAAAATGCAGACAGATCTAGCTTCCTCGGGATAAGATTGTATGTATCCGCAAACATTATCTGTTTGCTTCTACAGCAGTTTTACTACTTAAAATATGTAAGTGACTTCAAGATGCCCACTAACATACTAAAGATTGATGCTATAGTGGTGGTGAATCTTCAGCACTCAAGTTGTTTAAATATATAATTTTTTAAAAATATATAAGTATATGGGTATATATATGCTTTGAACTGAAGTCTTCAATAAAGTTTAACATGTTGAAATGCCTCTGTGACAGAGGCTAAAATACCGTTGCATAAGTCAAGCCATGTAAGGCTGGTGATGTCATTGGCAGCAGCAATTATAAAAGGAATGAAAAATGTAATGATTTTAAATTAATATGGAGCCGATTTTGGTACATGTGTTTCAGAAGGGGATGAGGTATATACCATGAGAAGAATCAACGCAGTGAAATGGGAAGATCTGCCTAGTAGGAATAAAAAAAATTGACTTAGTCCCGAGTGAGGGGATGGGATGCACAATGTGATTTTTTGTAAATGTTTTTTTTCCTGTTTTGTTTCATAAAAATGTAAAAAGGGGAAAATATATAGCAATGCTGACACCCCCTTCCATCAGTGGTAACTCTTTGAATGCTTTAAATAAAGCATAAAAGTATTAAAGCTAACTCATAATGGTTTAACAAGAAGTATATGTGAATATATTCACGTGGGTGTATAAGAGAAAGGGATAATGTGTATTGCTTTTGTGTTTATGCTAAGATAATGGTCATTAGTCCATTTATCTACAAATTCTGAAATGAAATACCCTCAAGTAATATGTGGGGTGGGGTGGGGGGAGGTTAGATAAATGTTAAAAATTCTGTATAGGTGAGTAACAGGAATGTTATTATCTATATGACAGAACTCTTTGCTACGTATTTCTAGAAGGGGACATTCCCAGAAATTCATAACTCTGCTGTTCCAAGTACCAAACCAAGAATCACTGCACTGTGAAATGAAGCTGTCTCTGTTAATTGCATACCCTGATCATCGGAACCATACCTCAGCTGATAGTGTATCAAATCTGCCTGGCTGAACTTGAGGATTTGGCAATGTCACTTTCTACTAAGTGTAACACAAAGGTGGAAGGGGGGCATAGTAAAGTGCCATCTGAAATGATAAAGAACACACAAGGAAAAAACAGATGACAGATTGTGAAGGCAGAACAATCACAGCTGGAGTCCAGGTGGATAAGATCAAGTAAGATTTTCAAATTATGTTTATTTACTGCACCCTGGTGTATAAATGTCCCAAATGATTAAATAAAACAATATATTTGTAAATGTATCTTAAAAAGCAGAATAACATCTTACAATCATAAAGGGCTTAACCCTAAATAACAAAGGGTATATTTAATGGTTTGCAAACACAAGAGTGCAAACCTACAATACAAACGCAAATATATGACGTTAATAACTTAAAAATTGAGTTGAAGAAGTTACCTTGAATATATTAAAGAGATATTAAATGAATTACATTGTACCTAGATATGTATTTCCAGGTGTTATATGAAGGCAGTCCACTTCCAAATGACTTATGAATAATAAGGATACCATTCCTTACTTCCGTTTGCTGATATCACACATGATCTCTTATTGTGAAACATAATTGTTACTATTTATTACTATTATAATTTTATTATTGATATTCTTAAATACCTCTTTAAAAATAGATTCAAGCTGCCTAAATGTAAAAGTACAATATCAAAATTTATCACTAAAATCTAACAGATATTGATTCTAAAACAGAAGTATTCAGATTTAAAGTCTAAAATATTAGTGGCAATCACTTGGAACTCAACAGTACTACTCAATAAATTCATTAAAATGGGCTAGTGCAAAATCGGTGCAAAATAACTGGCAGCAGTATTGGCAATCTTCATTATTCAGAACTAGCTACCACTACAACGAACAGTGCTTACTCCTAAATAGGTTTTGGACTGTAGCTTCCTATATTATTCTATTAATCTATTTTCCTCAGTGGATTCAGAATACTGTACATGGATTGCCTCATTTTATTCTCACGTCCATATAAAATATACTAGAATGGAAAATATTGATAACTTAGGGGACATGGTGATGTGCTAAGTTTCATTAGACCTAGATTCCCACTTTCTTGATACATTTCCAGTAGGATTGTATATCTGTCCACGGATTTGATCTGCATCGCAGTAAAAGGATGAAAATCATAATCTGATTCACCTTCCACTCTTCTTAGGATACAGTACTTCTACCTAAACTATATCTGTATCAATTGTTATTCTTATATGTCATCACATTGGAATCAATTTATATTATAACTTATTATAGAAATAATACAGTATAGATATAAAATAGACATAATATAACTGAGGCAACATGTCACACAAGCAGTTAGGGACTATATAGCAGGGTCTAGTCCAGTGATGGTGAACCTTCAGCATTCCAGACATTTTGGACCACAGCTCCCACAGACCTTGGGCATTGGCAATCTAGGCTAAGAATTCTGGGTGTTGTGGTCCAAAACATCTGGAGTGTTGATTTGCCACCACTGGTCTAGCCAAAGAATACCAATCAAACCGCTAGAAAAACTGATTGACAGAACAATCATGCCAGTCTATGCTCCAACTACCAATGCTGAAACAGATGAAATTTAAAGCTTTCCCCAAGTATCCAGGAGGAAATTCATCACACATCAGAACAAGACGTGTTTCAAATCATAGGAAACTGGAGTAGAAAACAGAGAAGAAATAAATGTTGTTGGAAATTTTGGTAGAGGGCGATCAGAAACGAAGCAGGACAATGACATGTAGAGCTCTATTGCAAATACTGTACATGCTTTGGGAGCCAAACAATTTACATGGCCATCACCAGACAGTTAATACAGAAAGCAAACAGAATATGCAGTTGGAAGTAGGAAAACACCACATTAGAATATAGCAGTTAAAATATAGCATTTTCTTCTTCTTTATTTTTTTTTCTCTTTTGTTTTAGCCTTATACACTAACATATATCACTGGATAAACCCATAGTGATTTATTAGAGGCGAAAATTTACGTAACATACAGTCAGGCAAAAAAGAAAGAAGGAAGCAAGGAAGCAAGGAAAGGAAAGGAAAGGAAAGGAAAGGAAAGGAAAGGAAAGAAACATTATTGGTGACCTGTGCATAACAGCATACGTTAAAAGAAACAATAGCTCTGTCACCACAACAACATCTACATACCATGCTTTCCTAGCTACAGCAAATTAAAGCTATGCTGCTGCTTCAGTTTGCTTCTCCTGTTTCTATGGAAAACATTATGGCAGGAAAAAAGGCAGGCTTGTAAAGGTATTGGCAAGTTCTGTATGATCTACAAAACAGACATTATAAATTGGGGGGGGGGTTGCAGATAAAGTTTACTTTTATTGACACTAAATGACTCAATGATTCATACGGTCCCTTCAAACACTCCATGAACCCCACTTGAAAGCATGGAAGTGAATGCTTTGTAAGGATTAAAAATTGCACAGAAGATCTGGAACAATTGAAAGTGTATTTTTCCTGCTATTTTTTTTACCTTAGGTCAAAAGCCCTTGATGGCACGGCAATTTTACAAATATTAGAAGAGAAATATTCTGACCAACTGTGAAACAATCACAACAAAACAATTCCTCTTTTCTGTTTTTTTTAATGAAAAAAGAGAGGAAAATAATAACAATCCTCCCAATTTACAAAGTAAACAAATTAGAAGTTTTGCTTCAGGAGCATGACAATATTCTTAGTAAACAAGACAGCTGATGAAACACAGTTTGCCGACAACGTTCCGGATAGTCAAAGCTATGGTTTTTCCAGTAGTGATATATGGAAGTAAGAGCAGGACTATAAAAAGGCTAATTGCTGCAAAATTGATCCTTTTGAGCTGTGGTGCTGGAGGAGAGTCTTGAGAGTCCCCTGGACTGCAAGGAGATCAAACCTATCCATCCTGAAAGAAATCAACCCTGAATATTCACTGGAAGGGCAGATTTTGAAGCTGAGGCTCCAGTACTTTGGCCACCTCATGAGGAGAGAGGACTCCTTGGAAAAGTCGCTGATGTTGGGAAAGATTGAGGGCAAAAAGAAAAGGGGGCGACAGAGAATGAGATGGTTGGACAGTGTCATCAATGCAACCAAAATGGATTTGACCAATCTCCAGGAGGCAGTGGAGGGTAGGAAGGCCTGGCGAGCTCTGGTCTATGGGGGACACGAAGAGTTGGATATGACTTAACAACTGAACAACAACAACAACAACAACAACAACAACAAAATGAAGAGTTGGACATGACTAACAAGCTGTGTTGGTGGGGGGGCTTAAGTTTGACTTTCTCCGTTGTTCTGAATCCTGTGCAATGCATATGCAGATATAACATACTGGAAGACACAGTGATATGTTTTTGTTTGTATCACTATTTCTCTTTCATCAGGAGAACGTTTAGCATCACAGTTGTTTCCAGAAAAGAAGTAAAATATTTTATATGTCATCCAGTTGCATCCAACTTATGGTGACCCTAATACGGCTTTCAAGGTATGTGAGTTATTCAGGAAGAAATTCTACCAATGCTAACCCCACCCTCCCCAGTGGATTTCCATGGCCGAATAAGCATTTGAAACCATTCCCCTGAGTCACAATCAGACATTCTATCCACTCTGAGAAGATGCGAGACATATTATCCTTGCAAAGTTCTGTCTATTCATGTTATCATATATGTTATGCCTATAATCTATATGCAGACCCATCTGATCTCCACTAATGTGGAACACAAGTAAAAATACTGAGAAATGGAAGCTCTTGGTCATTTAGTACTAGAAAAATGAGAAGGAATGAAATAGTTAACCCTAGAATGTACAAATTTTCTAGCCCCTGCAATGGACATCATCTCAGTCCCACTCTCTTCCAAACAATTGATTTGTGAGTCATATCACAAAAGCAAATGAGTACTTCTTCCTGTTACAATAATTATCCAGGCATGCAAATACAGTATTCTGGCACTATATGCCTGAAACTTCACAGGTGAAAATTTGCTATGTTCCAACTGGTCATTTACAAAACTAAAGTAACACTTGTATTCTCGAAAGCTTTCACGGCTGGGATCGATAGCTGTTGTGAGTTTTTTGGGCTGTTTGGCCATGTTCTGGAAGTTTTTCTTCCTGACATTTCACCAGACTATGTGGCCGGCATCTTCAAAGGGCAAGGAGCTCAGGAAACAAGGAGTTCCCTCTGTGCTCTGGGGTATAGATTGAGTGAGACTGTGGGGTTTTAAAGTAGTGGGGAAGGGGAAACTTGTCCTATGCAGGAGAATAGGTGTTACCCATTGTATTGTGATGGAGGGATTAAGCAGTTTCACTGCAATCAGGGGTGGCAGGGATCCTTCTCTGTGGTTGAAGGTGTCCTTATCTGTTCTAGTGTGTGAACTGGTGCTTGTTGTGTGCCTGGGTGGGAATGTTTGTGTTTCTGGATTTCAATGGCTTCCCTGTGTAGTCTGTCATAGTGATTGTTACTGTTGTCCAGTACCTCTGTGACCTGTAAGAGGATTTTCATTTCAGTCAGCAAAGGACAAAAGGAACCCACTCACCACTGCAGGAGTATACCAGACAGGCCTGACAGGCCTTAGAGCAGGCCTACACAACACGTCAACCACAGGCAAACAGAGTCACCTGTGGCACCTTCGTGGGTTGCCCACCAGGTCCTTGTGTTGGGGAGGAAGCCCTCCCACTCACTTGCCCTCTCCAGCAGTGTTGGCGGCAACTGCAGTGGCGTCGGTGGGCCCAGGCTGGCCTGCTTGGCCCGTTTGGGATTTCCGATGGGGTACACGGTGGCCACAGAGGTGAGCCCAGGCCGACTTGCTGGACCCACTTCCCAGAGAAAACAAACTGGCCCAGCAAGCTGGCCTGGGCCTGCCTCTATCACCACGGCTTGCCACTGGAGCCACCAGTGAGATTGCTGCTGCCACTGTGACTGCCGCCACCGCGACCCCATCCCCTGCCACCACATTTGCCGCTGCCACCCCCTACCACAGCCACTCCCACCGCCAGTCACCATCACCGCGCCACCCAACCGCAATTGTCACCGCCCCACCCCCGCTGCTATCGCCCCAGCCTCCGTCCCCACTGCTCCCACCGCCACCACTGTCCCTACTCCTCACCAACCCAGCGGCCCCCTGCCACTGCCGCCAACGACACTGACCCCACTGCCACCCCATCACTGCCGCCGCCCCCATCGCTGACCCACCGCCCCCCACTGATGACGAGCCCACCGCCCCACTGGCACCACTACCGTCCACGATTCTGCCGCTGATATCACTGACCTGCGGCTGCGATTTTGTGCACGCACACAAGTGCGCACACAGCACAAGTCAACCGCAGGGGGCCTGCGGAAGTGGCAGATAGGGTGCGAGTTGTTCAAAGCTGGACAGCCCTGCCTTATATTTATTTATTTATTTATTTATTTATTTATTTATTTGTTGCATTTGTATACCGCCACATCTTCCTATAGGAACTCGGGGCGGTGAACAATAAAAACAAGAAAAGAAATGAGGATAAAAATAAGTAAAAGGCAATAATAACAGGAGGGGGACCACAACCCCCCACTACAGATGGCAACGGAGGCAAAGAAGAAAGAAGGGGGGGAGGAAGAAATTAACTAAAAAGGTCACCAAAAGCCTCCCTGAATAGATGAGTTTTCAGGGCTTTCCTGAAGGCTGGCAGGGACACTGCAAGGCGCAGCTCACTGGGAAGATGGTTCCACATCGTAGGTCCCACCACAGAAAAGGCGCGGTCACGCGTATGTGAGTTCCGCGCCTGTCTGGGTGTGGCCACCCTCAGTGAGCGCACCTGCGCCATTCTCATGGGTCTGGACCCAGTTGACCTCTGGGAGATACGCTCTGCCAGGTACTCTGGTCCCAAGCCGTGGAGGGCTTTGAAAATCAAAACCAGAACCTTGAACCTGTTCCGGAGGATAACGGGTAGCCAATGCAAGCGAGCCAGAACTGGGGTGATGTGCTCGAATCTACGAGCACCCACCACCAGCCTGGCCGCCGCATTCTGCACCCGCTGGAGCCTCCGGAGGAAGGGTCAAGGGCAACCCCACGTAGAGGGCATTGCAATAGTCGATCCTCAAAATCACCAGGGCCTGCACTACTGTCCTCAGGGAGGACTCGTCGAGGTACGGGCGGATCTGGGCGATCCTGCGGAGATGGATAAAAGCAGCCCTGGACCATGCCCAGATTCCTGTCCCTGTCTGTAGGCTGGAGGGAAACACCCCCCAGCCTAGGGAGAGGGCCATTGTACCTAGACGAGGATGCCCCAAAGAACAGAACCTCCGTCTTCTCCGGGTTGAGCTTGAGCCGGTTATTCCTGGTCCATTCTAGGACCGCCTCCAGGCACAGATCGAGGGAGCGTACTGCCTCCTCTGCAGAAGACAAAAAGGAGAGATAGAGCTGCGTGTCATCAGCATACTGATGACAGCAGACTCCAGATCTCCTGATAACCTCCGCCAGCGGCCTCATATAAACATTGAACAGCATGGGTGAGATTGCCGACCCCTGGGGCACCCCACAAGGGAGAGTCCAAGGAGCCGACAAGTCATCACCCTGCTGAACCCGCTGAGTCCGGCCGCCAAGGAAGGAACGGAGCCAAGACAGAGTAAGGCCCCCAATTCCTGACTCTGCAAGCCGGACCAGCAGGTTACCGTGGTCGACGGTATCAAAGGCAGCTGACAGATCAAGGAGCACCAACAGGGAGGAACACCCCCTGTCGGCCTCCCTGAGGAGGTCATCCTGCAGAGCGACCAGGGCAGTCTCGGTCCCACGAAGCGGCCTGAACCCGGACCGATAGGGATCCAGGATACGATTATCCTCCAGGTACGACTGGAGCCGGACGGCCGCCACCCTCTCAACAACCTTGCCCAGGAAGGGAACAATGGCAATCGGACAATAGTTGGAAATATCATCCGGAACCATGCCCAGCTTTTTCAGAGTGGGCTTCACCACGGTCTCCTTGAGGCGGGAAGGAAAAATACCTTCCCTAAAGGAGGCTGTGGCAATAGCCGAAACCCACTTGGGCATGTTCCCCCCGGCAGATTTAACCAGTTAAGCTGGGCAAGGGTCGAAAGGGGTAGCAGCCGAGCGGCAACCAGCCATAGCTCTAGAGGCCTCCGCTAGAGACACTGGTCTGAACTCAACCATGGAGGGAGAGGGAGGGGTGAGGTCCTAGAGATATCTGGGGGTGGACTAACGCAACTGGAGGGCAGATCAGAATGGATGGCCTCTATTTTGGATCTAAAATGGTCTGCAAACTGCTCACTAGTGAACTCACTAGGAGGAGGCCCCAGCTGACTGGGATTGGAGAGGAACAACTCCGCCTGGCAGTTCGAGGTCTCCCTAATTCTCAGGGAGACATAGGATGTTCTAGCGTCCCTGATTGCGCAAACATAGTGGCCAGTCAGCTGACTACGTGCAGCCCTACTTGATGCCGTCCGATTCGTCCTCCATATGGCCTCAAGTTTCCTGCGTTCTTGTTTCATCGCCCGCAACTCAGCCGTGAACCACGGCGAAGTGAGAGCTCCACATCGCAGGAAACGCTTGGGGGCGATCCGGTCGACAGCCCCGGTGGCTCCCTCATACCACCTTTCCACAAGGGCTTTGGCCTGATCGTCTGCCAGACTGCCAGAAAGCTCTCCGTAGGCCTCCATGAACCTGGCAGGGTCCAGGAGCCTCCGGGGCGGGCCCACACAAACGGCCGACGCTCCCCACGGGGCGGGGCGGCGATCAACAGGAAAATTTTTAGCAGATGATGGTCCGACCATGACACGGGAAGAGGGACAACGCCCCCAACCCTCAGACTAGAATCTGATGACATGGAGGTAAGAACCAGGTCTAGGGTGTGGCGTGCTCTATGGGTGGGGCAAACAACATGCTGAGATAGATTCATGGAAGCCATGGATTCCATGAATTCCGGAGCAGCTCCGGAAAGTTGCCCCTCGGCATGCACGTTGAAGTCCCCAACCACCAGAAGGCGGGGGGACCTCAACAGAGCAGCTGAGACGAACTCCGCAATCTCTGGAAAGGATTGTGCAGGGTTGCGGGGAGCACGGTACACCAGCACAATACCAAACTTATCTCGCTGACCCGATAGATGAAGGCACTCCACCCCAGGACACACCAAAGTCGCAGATCTGCTAACATAAAGGAATTCCCTGTAAACGATGCCCCTCCTGCCCCTGACCCTCCGGCCTACTAGCCCACTGGACCTGAAACCCGGGGGGGCACAACAGGGAGAGGGACGCCCCTCCCTCTGCACCCACCCAGGTCTTGGTGATGCAAGCCAGGTCGGCTCGCTCATCCATGATAACATCGTGGATGATAGGGATCTTATTTTGAACTGACCTGGCATTGACCAGGAAGCAAGACAGGCCAGAGGCGCTGACGGGATGGCACCCAGGCACGTGACGGTGGGCGGAGGGATCAGAACGGGGGGCAGGCACTAACTGCCTGACTCAAGTTCTTCTTACCCGACTAATCCCCCCGCTCAAAGCGTATCTACCACAGCCAGACACCACGGGAATTATAGTCCCCGCCAACATGGCGACAAAAAAAGAGAGAGAGAGAGAAGTAACAATCAACTAAGATAGAACAAAGGTAGGCTAATACAAATTAATACAATATCTAAATAAAAGGTAGAAAATAATACATAGTAGGGCACATGGCCTGAGTGAGAATGGAAAATAGAGGGGAGAAAAACAGGGGGAAAAGTCCAGCCAATGACTGTCAGAAGGGCCAAACGACGGCCTCACGGCCCAATCGGGCCCAGTCCTGATCGATGACGGGCCAGACAGGTCGCTGAGTCCAGGTTTCTATTAATAAGCAGATGGAACAGTCCAGAGTCCTTCCAGGGGCCAATGCAGCAAAGGTCGGCATGGGGAAAGATGGAAAAAAGGGGGCAAGATAGAAAAACCCCAAAGTCCCCAGCCCTCCCGCAGTCCTCCACCACTCCCAGACCTTCATGAACCTCCCCAAAACCCCCACCATCATCCAGGCCATCCAGGGAACCCCTCCCCCAATCGACCAGGCCCACAGAAGGAAGCTCAGCACCCCCCTGGTCCTAGGCAACATAGTGGCGGCCCTTCAAAGCTGTCCATGGCGATGGAAATTAGCTGAGGACACCGGGGGAGCAACGACGGCGGTGGTGGCCTCCGAAGCGAGGCCACCGCGGGGACAGCAAGAGGTGAGCCGGGGCAAACAACGCCAGACCCCAGGCAGGCCCATGATAGAAGTAGCAGAGGGCAGGCCACAGGATGGCAGCGAAGGCGACAGCAGCCTCTGGGCAGGCAGCAGCAATTCCGGAGGACCCCCCAAGGCAGGGCCATGGTGATAACACTGGTCAACGGCAGCGGCAGCGGTGGCGGCAACAGCTCCCGAGGCGGCGGCTCCCGTGGCAAGCCATGGAGGAATGGCGACAGCGGTAGAGGCCTCCAAGGCCGGCCCTCCCCAACGGTGGAAGTCGGCGGGCCGTGGGCAGGCGAGCCACGGAGGAACGGTGAAAGCGGTAGAGGCCTCCAAGGCCGGCCCGCCCCAATGGCGGAAGTTGGCGGGCCGTGGGCCGGCGAACCGTGGAGGAACGGTGGCAATGGCAGAGGCCTCCAAGACCAGCCCGCCCCAATGGTCGAAGGCGACGGGTCGTGGAAATACAGCTGCAGCGGCGGTGGCCCCAGAAGCAGGCCCGACAGGGCGGCCGTGGTCGGTGGAACAGGGAGAACCGGCGGTCCATGATGGAGCCGCAAGAGCAGCAGCGGCCTCCAAAGCATGCCCCTCCGCTGAAGCTGCAAGCCCCCAGGCAGAAGATGGAGAAAAGGGGGCAAGCGGAGAGCAGGTGGAGATGAGACAGCGAATGGAAGGGTGGGGGGCAGGGACGCCCATACCCGTTCCGCTGAGGAGTAATTCCCTGGCAATGGTCTCAGGCATTTACACCAGTAGCAGCGTCCTCAGGGTCCCCAGGTGAACCCCTTTAATCCCCTCCAAAGCCCTGGCAGGCCCAGAGAAAAATTAAGCATGAAAATAAAAACAGGGCAGCATAATTAAAAATGCGAAGCGCAGTCAACAAAAACAGCCGTTGCTGCCACCCGCCATCTTGATGGGACTTTGAAGAGTTCCAGCAATGGCTAGGCTGGCTGGCTCAGCTGGTCACAGCAGATGGAATGAAGTGCTGGAGTTGGAGCCAGTTCCGAGGTCTCTCAAGTATGTGTCAGGACCAAGTAAGTTGTGGGCAGTTATATATTGGGACCACAAAGCACAGCATCCAGACTAGAATCAAAGAACATGAAATACACTGCAGGCTGAAACAACCAGAAAGATCAGCATTAGCCGAACACACTGGGCATGAAATTCTCTTCCCGGACACAGAGGTACTGGACAGTACTAACAATCAGTACGGCAGACTACTGCAAGTCCCCTGTGTTTATGTTGCAGTCTAGACTCGAGTTATCTTTCTCTTCTTAAAGAAGTTAAGTTTATTTTCAGGTTAGCAATTCTTTCCAAATTTTTCCTGAACAACAATTTCCTCTTCATTTACCAATTCACTGGACTCAAAGTGCAGTTCCTTTATATCTAGTCAAGTTTTTACTAGCGTACTTCTACATGGAAAGACAATTTTGAGACAGGATCATGACCAGAATCACAACAACTGGCTACTAATACAAGTTGCAGGTTATACTATATATATTAATAACTAGAGATGGGCACGAAATGAACAATTTTTTGTTTGTTTTCGTTTTTTTGTTTCGTTACGCAACGAAACAACAAACGAATTTTATCTCTAAAATGAAACAAAACGAACAGAAACACCAGAAATTTTGTCGTCCGTTGCGTTTTCGTTACGGCAATACATTGAACTGCTTTAAAAGCTAAAAAAAAATCACAAAAAATTGAAATAAATGGTAACGAAATGGTAACAAAACGAACAAAAATGAAAATGAATTTTTGTAAAAATTCACGAAAAACGGAAACAAGCTGAAATGGACTCCCTAAATGACAAACAACAAACGAAACACCATTTTTAATTCGTGTCCATCTCTATTAATAACCCCTCTTTCTGAAATATCTTGAAGATATAAAACTTGTCTCCTCTGACAGACTGATTTCCATCCCATAAAACAGACAACTCCACCTGACCTACAGCTTATCGCCCTCACCAGGACCTGTTAATTCAAGTAATTAACCATTGGACAGTCCCACACCCGTGTTAACAAACCGTTGTTACTTTGTCTACCTGTCACCTCACTGGGTCAGGAAGAGATGTATAAATATATAGACGTACCGTATTTTTACTCCTCTGTCTAAGGAATTGAATTCTGAACCATAAAAGCTTACATAAAAATAAAACTTTCAAATCTTCAAAGTGCTGTATTGGTTTGTTTTATTTTCTCCCTTTTGCCAATAATTTTTAGATATTATTATCTTTCTTATCTTTCTCTGATAAAATATTGAGAAGAGAAAAATATTTCAGTATTTTGTTGTTGACTAGGGCGTTTTCCTTTGTCTACATACATTTCCAATAATCCTGTTCAGACCCTGGGGGCATCTTGCCACTCCCCTCCTTATTGTTTTCTACTCACACCAAGTCTTCTGTGACATATCTATACATCATAAAACCACCACTAACCTATATTTAAGCTAATACTGCTTTTTACTTCCCTGAAGGTCAAAGAATCCTCAAGAAAATATGAATATTATGTCTCCAACTTTAGACTCTTCTAGACTATAACCAGATCAATGTAATACAACCCTATTTGTAAATGTTCAGTCATAAATTATTTAACACTTGGTTCGTAATTTTAGCAAAAGAAGGAAATAGCTGAAATATACAATAAAAAGATGATACTCTAAGCTATTTTTAATCTACTTATGCCCTAGAATGTTAATACCACTCATTTATCACAAGACAGTAGCAAACATGCTGACCCAGCAATACAACTTATTGCATACGCACAACAGACACTCACTAATAGCTCAAAGTGCTATTAGCACATCGTAGTGAAAATAAATACAGAATGTATTTTTAATGAGTTTAAAATGGGTTACCTTTCTGCAGAATCAGGAATGTTCTTCTTTTCTGATCAACAACACAATTTAAAACCTTACATTTCTTCATTTTAAATGCTCAAATTATTAGGATTGCCTCTTAACCTCTCTTATTTCTTCCCACTTGTGTGTCAACTTCTCCTCATTAAGTGAATAAGAGTACAGTGATGTCTCCAGAAAACCACCCAGAATGACTGCCCCACACCAATGTTATGAAAATTAAAACTCTACTCCAAGGTACAGTATGTAAACTATCTCTGGAATATTGGCATTCCTTTATTTTAAATTCTAGTTTTGTTTATCTCACGATTTGCAACATATTTTTAGTGAATGTATGGAATGAGACATGCAATACAACTTAATTTTTGCCAGAATTTCACATTTTTCCTAATTGTAATGCTTTCTATTAATATGACATTCCATCTCCCCACAAAAATACTCTTTGTAGCATGTTACCTTGTGAGGCAATCAGTGATCTCCAAAGCTCACATAATTTTTCAACATGGACAGTTCTGTGTTTTTAAAATAACTATTGACGTAATTGCATCTCATATACTATAATTCCTCTTTCTTGTTTACCTATAGATTTGTCCTTAACCACCTATGTTTTTCACTTTATATGTAAAATTATAAATTCAGAAATGTTAAGATGATTTTCAGGCACTTTGCTATAAAATTCTAGGAATGTTTTGACACCCAATATTATTAATAGTCCTGATTTCTACATATAATTCAAATATATAAATAAAAAAGACCAATATTCTATGAGTTCTATTTGTCTAGAGATGGACAGCAAACTGATTTCATCCATGGGGATTCATACTGCTGGAAAAGGGCAACATCAGTCTAACTTAAAAACAAAAAACAGTATCAGCAAGGGAATGTTCTTAACATTTCCTAAGGAAGTATTTTCCACTGAAAAGACAGAATAGAGATATTTTACACGATGCATACATTTGACATCTTGAATATGAATGAGAAACACAACCAGAACACGTAACATCTACCCGTATATACTCAAGTATAAGCTGTTCTGAAAATAAGCCAAGGGCCTATTTTTACGCCAAAAAACTGGGAAAACTTATTGACTCAAGCCAAGGGTTTTTTCCCCGTTATACTTGAGTATATATGATATACCAGTCAAACTCTAAAGGGGATGGGGGTAGTAATTGGCAATGTGTGCTGGGAGTGTGGAGGCAATGATTTGCCTCCAAAGTCCCTGCACAGTTGCCAATACTATCATCAGCCCCTTTAGAGCTTCATAACTAAGTCCCCTTACCCCCCAAATGTTTCCAAATTTCAGGAGGTTTCCTTAAATCACTTCTGAAGGTACCCCTGCTACTTTGGACTCCCAAGGTAAGTAAATTTTGATTGCATATTTTTAAAATAATTTTTGAGTGCGATTTTTTTAAAAACATGCACTCAGAAATTACTGACACTGGGGGCACCAGAGTAGCAGAAGTACCATCAGAAAGTGATTTTAGGGAATTCCCTGAAATTTGGAAATATTTGGGGGTAAGGGGGCTGAGTTATGAAGCTCCAAAGAGGGTACTCCTAAACCTTCTCATTGGAATCATATGGGAAGCGGAGGCACCGCTATCACTCACTCAATCAGGACTTGCCCTTCTCTGCCCCAACCGAGCCATCTGAGCACCTACTGGTAATTTCACCCAAAAAACTTATTGACTCGAGTATAAGCTGAGGGCATTTTTTCAGCTAAAAATAAAGGCTGAAAAACTAGGCTTATACTCGAGTATATACAGTAATTTGAACATCACACCAATTTGCACATGGAAAATATTTTACACATGGAAAAATCATTTTATATTGTAAAAATAAGATTTCAGTGGCATCCATGGGAGCTATTTCATAATATAAACTGCCTCACACAAATAAAGCATTTGTGGTAAATATTGCAATATCATTATTAATAGCTTCACACAAAGCACAAAGCCCCAGCTGCCATCTGGGGAATGACGGTTTAAATCTCTTAATATCTTCTCACACATTATACCATTGACTTATGGAAGCCAATTCATCTGGTATATGACCCAACCTATTCAATTAATGATTAAATGTTTCCTAATCATATCAATAGTGATGTGTCCACTGAGGGTACTGCTACTTCTCTGCTGCTGAACTCCAGTTCCACATCACAGGCCACCTGTGGAACACATTTTCTCAGCACCCAAGTGTCTTATACTCTATTTCAAGACAAACAATGTAAATAAGTGCTGCAATCTTATAATTGCCAATTGAAGGAGGAAAATGATCGGGATGGTTTACAGCTGTTACGATATCATTGATATAAAAATTAAAGAGGAGTGGTGTGAGCAGGTATCCCTGTCTAACACCTTTGTTTACACAGATTTCCTCTGCAACCCTTCCATCTGAACTAATACTTATCCTCCATTTTGAATTAGTATAAAGTTCCTGAATTAGAATAGCAGCCTCGTATCTGTTGCTGCAAGCTTATCCCAAAGATGGTTCCTAGTAATTGTGTCAAATGCGGAAGAGAAGTCAATAAAGGCTGCAAAAAGCCATTTGAAAGGCTTAGTAGTATATTTAGAGACTAGACGGTGTAGCACAAAGATCTGGTCCACCGTGCTATGGCCCTTCCTAAACCCAGCTTGTTTCTGATGGAGGATATTGTTCCCCTCCATCCACTCTTCCAGCTTCTGCATTAGGAAGTGGGTGTAGAGTTTGGAACTAATATCTAATAAACTAATAGTTTATGTCAATTTCTGATATAAAGGACAGTTCCTCCCGACCTGTTGTGTTATGGATTTGTGAAAAGTTAGTTTTTACCACTATAGACATACATTTGTTTCAATATCATTAAATTTTAGAGTAAATCGAACAGTATAAAAGCAAAACTAGGGATGGGCACAAAAAGAAAAACAAAATGAAATGGTGCTTTTTTATTGAATCGAACCATTTTGTTCTGTCTGTAAGCCACTTGGGGGGAGAGAAAAAGGTTTTTTAAAAAAGCTCTGGGCTTTTTTAAAAAAAAAATCCTCCCACAAACCCCACCTGCCAGTTGCTCAGCGCTGGGGTGAGGAAAAAACCTTTCCCTCACACCCCAGCATCGATCAGCTGACAGGTGGGGCTTGGGGAGAGAAAACATTTTATAGAAGCCTGGAGCTTTTTAAAAAGACTTTCCCCCTCCCCCATACCCCGCCTGACAGATGATCTACACTGGCATGGGAAAAAAATACCTTTCCCCCCACCCCAGCGCCCATCAGCTAGCAGGCAGGGCTTGGGGGGATAGAAGTTTTTTTAAACAAAAAACCCACCACTGCGCTGATCAGCTGGCTGGCGGGGCTTGGGGGGAAGTGGGGGGAAGTTTTTTTTAAAAGCCCAGGGCTTTTTAAAAAAACTTGTCCCTCCTCCACTTTCCAGCCCCCCAGAACCATTTTGTTAGTGGTTTGTCTTGTATTTTGTTTGAAAAAATTTATATGGAACGAAATGAAAAAAAAATTTTTTTTTTTGTTTCATGCCCATCCCTAAAAAAAACAAAATATACATTAACATTTCAGGGTCTAGATATAGAAATACTATAAACATGTAAATAGTAGACCTAGAGTGGTACCCCGACTTATGACCAGCTCGACTTAAGAGCAATTTGACTTAATAGTGGAAAACTGTTGCCGTTTTAACTGCCACCTTACAAATTTTAGATATGGTCTGCTTGACTTACAATTTTTTTTCATTTTTTTATTTTTTAACTTATTTTTTAATTTTTAGATAGGTACCCCAACTTAAGAGTAGTTTGACTTAAGAGCATGCATTCGGAATGGATTAAATTTGTAAGTTGAGGTACCACTGTAAGATGGTCACAATACAGGTTCTCAAGTTCTGTGTGGAACTTGCAGCTTGAGTATTGTTGATACAATGAGTTCCAAGTTCATTTTCTTTTAAAATAAAGTAAAAATTACTGTCTCAATCAAGAAAAAAGAATCTACAGAATATCCACTTTTGGTAAAGACCTTTTTGTCTTTATCTAAACTGTGAGACCAAAGTGTGGATGCAAAATCATGCTGCGTACTATGGATTTAGAGAACAGCTGCAGCTGCATATATGGATGTCACATACGGTGGTACATAATATAGCAGGGGGATGCATTTCACATTGTCTGCAAGTACACAATCAGTAGAACTGCGCAGAATGCAAAGTGACTTTTATCACCTATGATGCAAGTGCTTCACCCAATTTGCACTGTTTTAAACTCACCAGTACTTGCTCTGAGGTCAGTGGGGGCAAGAAAGTCCATCCTCCTCTGCAGGGCTTGCTTGCCTGGTTGGTGGCTGGACAGCAGCAGCTGGGGAATGCACTAGCAGTCGCAGTGGCAGTGTATTCAATGGTGAAAGAGATTTCCATCAGTACTGCTGCCAATGTGCACCTTGGCCTCCACGTCCACCCAGCCACTGGCCAGACACACAAGCCCTTGTGAGGAGGAAGGCAGCACAGACCTCGTTCTCTTAACATGCAGTGAAAAAGGCCAAGGATATATCCACCAGCACTACTGAAAAAATGCTTCTTGGCTGCTTCTGCCGCCACTGCCATCCAGATACACAGTTCACCAGCAAAGCCTGCACAGGAGGAAAGGTGTAAAGCCCTCACTGTACTTACTCAGAATGCAGTGGAATTGAGGCCACTGTAGCTGCCCCCCTCTCCCTCCCCCCCACAGCAATAACATCACCAGTTGGCCAGTGCTTGGAATATTTTGGAATAAAAGATTTTTATCCCACGCTGAAAATTGATAAAATAACTTGAAGTTCAAAACTGGGTGAATTCATGGATACCAGCTTGAAAATTAATGTTCACCTTTTAACTAAGCAATTGTTTAAAATGGTTTGACTAATTTCAGTTATATTATTGATGATCTTCTTAATTTTAATCTCTATAGAAACTGTATACCTATCCAGTTTAATTGCTGGCTTCAATTTTTTTTCAATATAAAGTTTATTGTCTTGGCTACAAGCCATCACAATCAGAGATTACAGAAAAAATAAATAGATAAAACAATCATGGCATTAAAAGGAAAAAAAAGGAAGCCATATAAATAGGGATCTCTTGAGCTGACCTCTCTTGCCAGACAGGAGGGGGTAGAAGAGAGTACTGATACCACCTCATATCAGGGAGTCCCCAACACAGCTCACCGCAATTGTGCTCAGAAAGTTGGCACAATTTTTTCTAGCAGCTTTGGCAAACCTAGCAACTCTATAAGTGATGTAAGGGTCACAGTCTGAAAGCAGCCTACCCACTTTAACCAGAGGACTCTCCGCCTGCAAAGGGGCCAAGATGTTTCCTAGAAGGTTGGCCCTTGGGTTGTGGTAGAGTTGGCAATTTAATAGATAGTGAGCCACATCCTCTATCTCAGCTGCACCACAGATACAAAGTCTTAAGTGTCTGGGTACATTACTGTACCTTCCATCCAAGACAGCAGTTGGCATAGTTTGGAAGCGGAGTTCAGTAAAGGCTATTCTCAAAGAAGGAATAGTGAGTGAATGTAAATAATGTGCCCTTGAATGATTGGTTTTCCATAGATGGTACCAGTGAGAGAAGCCTGAAGAACTGATTAGGGCAAGGTCCTGATCATTGTCATGTTTATATATCCACTCCTTCAGCATACTTTTAACTCCTGGGAAAACATAAATATCAGTGGAGAGAGATTTAGATTTCAAAAGGTTTTGTACCAAAGTGGCCCATCCACCACCCTTCCACTGCTCCATCAGACAACGTATGGGGAGACGATGGTCAGGCATGTCCAATATTCTCTTATAATAAGAGAATATGGCAAGAGTTGTCGTAGCTTTGATGGAGACCACGTCTGTTTCTACTCTAAGGAAGGCTGCTGGGGTCCCTTGTGGTACCACCAGGATGTGCCTCAGGAATTTATTCTGCTCTACTTCAAGTGTATGTAGGATGTCTGGATCCAAACCCCAGATCTCAATTCCGTATTGCATTTGTGCAATCACCCTTCCTGAGAAGACCTTTAAAGATGGGGATACCAATTTGCCGCCCTTGGAGTGAAAAAAAATTTAATTAGAGCATGACTAGATTTCTGAGCTGAGATTTTAACAGCCTTGACCTGTGTTTTCCAGCAGTTCTCTCATCAAAATACACTCCCAAATATTTGAAGGTGTGTACTTGTTCTATCCTGTCCTCACAAATACACCAGTTGAATTTGGGGGGCTGCCTTCCGAAGATCAAGACTTTAGACTTTGCGTAATTTATTTTAAGGTGTTCTAACTCACTAAACTCTCTAAGCTTATTCAAGCTTCTCTTGAGCCCCTTCTTGTTCATAGATAATAGGACAACATCATCTGCATAAATAAGTGCTGCAATCTTATAATTACCAATTGAAGGAGGAAAATGGTTGGGATGGTTTACAGCTTTTACGATATCATTGATATAAAAGTTAAAGAGGAGAGGTGCGAGCAGGCATCCCTGTCTAACACCTTTGTTTACACAGATTTCCTCTGAAACCCTTCCATCTGAACTAATCCTTACGCTCAATTTTGAATTAGTATAAAGTTCCTGAATTAGAAATAGCAACCTCTTATCAATATCTGTTGCTGCAAGCTTATCCCAAAGACGGTTTCTAGTAATTGTGTCAAATGCGGAAGAGAAGTCAATAAAGGCTGCAAAAAGCCATTTGAAAGGCTTAGTGGTATATTTGCAGACTAGATGGTGTAGCACAAAGATCTGGTCCACCATGCTATGGCCCTTCCTAAACCCAGCTTGTTCCTGATGGAGGATGTTGCTCCCCTCCATCCACTCTTCCAGCTTCTGCATTAGAAAGCGGGCGTAAAGCTTGGAACTAATATCTAGTAAACTAATAGGACAATAATTCTGGGGGTTCGTTTTGTCACCTTTTTTATAAATTGGAGGGCTGGAGGCAGAAAAGTTCCCGTATGGTTGATATGAGTAAAAAGCCGTGCTAAGATGGGAGCCCACCATTCCATATTGCTTTTTATAAACCTCTGGTGGGATCATGTCTTCACCTGGTGCTGGCTTCAAGGTGATTCTATATGTACATAATCAAGTTTTTTTAAAATTAAATAACACAGAGTATCCACCATAGTATATTCTGCCTACACTTTCAATTGATTTTGTTTTGCCTGTACCCCTATGTAATATATTTTTCAAATACAATTTTGATGTTTATTCTTTAAAAATTTAATTATCTGCAAATGTGCTCGAGATTGCACAGAAGAGGTTTAAAACACGCCTTAAAAAACTCTGGAGAACAAAGCAATTTTTCATACTTTACTTCCATTTCCCCCCTTCCTTATCCCCACTGATGTAACTGTCAGAAAAAAATCACAGCTATGCTGACAATGCAATACACAACGAACCCCAATCCATGCAGACATTTTCTATAGAGATCCAGACAAAGAGAAGGTGAAAATTACCTATTATTCTGAATAACACAACTGGATCAATCTTTGACTCTTATATTCTTGCCCCACTACAAATAAGACCAATCAGGAAGGACATCATAGAAACTCCCCATGAGAATTTATCTTCCCTTTCTCAACCTGATCTTTTCCCCGATTCTCTGGGCAGGAACTGCTGAAACGAGGGGCTGTTTGCATTGGACAGAATGACAATGTTAAAACAGCTGTTGTAATGCCAGACGTATTTTTCCCTTGGACAGCTACAAAGAAAAAAAAGCCACCTTCTCAGAAACCTACAATTCACAGCTAGAGATGTCACTATTGGTGTAATGAATCTTCTGCTGACATTTAGTACAAAGGACCCGTCTTCTTTTTTCTCTACTTCTTTTCTTTACAGGGAAAACAAACAGATGTGTGCCTTTATACAAACACTTTCCATTTACATTATTTGAGGATCACTTGTTCATCCTGTAACAGGACTAACATTTTCTAAACCTGTATCCAAGGGCAAAATAACTACTCAAATTTGAAAGCAGGAAATGGATCAAATGTCTTATGAATCAATTCAGTAATGCATAAATATTCAGATATAAAATAATATTCTGTGTTTTCATGTCTCTCTCTGTGTGTGTGTGTGTGTGTGTGTGTGCGCGCGCACGCGTTGTGTTGTTACAGTTGTGACCGACTCTTCGTGACCCCATGTCCATGGAGTTTTCTTGGCAGGAATACTGGAGTGGCTTGCCAGGTCCTACTCCAGGCGCCTACAGCACCTGGTATTTCCTAGTGGTCGCCCATCCAACTACTAGCCAGGCCCGACCCTGAGAAGCTTCCGAAATCAGGCAAGATCAGATGTGCTTAGGGCATCTAGGCACTGTATTTTCATACTGCACCATAATTTCCTAGTCAGCAGCATAGTTTTAACTGCAAGCCAAAATGATCATTCTGTATCATCAAGTGTCTCCCTTTCTTGGTTAGTATGTGAAAGGCCAAATCAGTTGAAAATAATCCAGTGGCTTTCAGAAGTGGCTTATGAAATCCACAACTTCCACTATTGGTGTCAGATGATTAGTTTCCAGTCTATAACACAATATCTAATGGCTTATCATGGGTGGGTTGGGATCTGACCCAACCTGCAATAAAAGAAAACCCACAATATGCACATATTGGGTCATGTTGGAACTGGGGGCTGTCTGGGGCATCCTACACTTATCTTAGGCCTGGCGCTGCCCCAAACAGGACTCCCACAAACCAGAGAGGTGGGCAATCAAATGCTTCTAGAAAGAAAACAAAACAGCAGGGGATTGGAAACAGCAGTGGGTGGGGCAGAGGAGAAATGAAACAGGAGAATCTAAATGGACTTGGCTGTTTCATTTCTCCTCCAATCCTGCTGTTTTGTTTTGTTTTCTTTCCAGGACTGCTTGATTGCCCTCCTCTTTGCTTTGTTCTTGTAGGATCAGACTCTTCTTTTTGCCTGAAGATGAATGAACTTCTTAATGGGTTACTCCACACCCAAGCATTTCCCTGCAAATGCAAAAGCTTCAGTCCTTGCAAAAACAAAGCAGAGAAGAGTCTTCAGAACACAGCAGCAAGGTCAGTTTGGCTTCCACCCTACCCACCCCACCCCTGGAAAGGTTTACTTCCATGTTTATGATACCCCTTAATTTTTCATGCCATGATTTTAGAAAGCAATAGCATCCTATACATGGAAAAATACAGTACTACAGGATTCCTGATACGTGCACAGCCTCTGGTTAGATATGTAAACCCAACTACCACTGAGGCAACAGGCCTACTGTCTGACAAAAGTAAACCAGCAGAAAGATCTTCCTAACATTCAGACATCCTCTTTCTCATAACTGAACCATTTATGTCAGGTTCTACCCTCATCATATAATGAATCTTCTCCATAATCTGTGTGACATCTCTTCAAATACAGTAGTTGAAGACAACTGTCATATGACCTCAAATTATTCCTTCTTCAGGCTAATTGTATCCTTACATATCTTTGTCTATAAGCCTTACATTATTGTGTTATCACTCCCTCAGACACACTTGAGTTTTTCAATCTCTTTGTTAAAGTTTGTTGTCCACATCAAGACATAGAGCTTCAGATGAGGTCTGAGTCTAACTGAAACAGAATAGAAAAGTATTTGTTTTTATGTGAATATTTATGCTTGGAAAGCTTTTCTGAACGTAAAGAATTTGGAAAACACTGAGATGGAAAAAATTAGTCTGAACCTAATACCCTCTATTACAAATATTATTCAATGTTTATTTAGTATCAAAAACTCTGAAAACATGCAGAACTTTGAAGAGATGGATGTTTGATTGAAGAGAAATAAAACTGATCTGAAAAAGAAATAGACTGATTAATTCATCCTAATTTGTTAATATGTCCCATTACCTAAGTATGCTTAAATAACAGGATACAGTAATACAAACACTTCAAAGACTCCTGAACCACAATGATTCTTTTAATCTTTCTATTTATCTTTATACGCCTTAATGGAGTACCATTTATGAAGGCATATGCCATAATTAGTGCCATTAATCATGACTTATTTTGTCCATTTTCAATTATAGAGCACAATTTTCTTCCATGGTGAAGGACTGATATTTTATTTTGTTTCTCTCACACGTAATGTGTTTATCTGCTAGACTGATTTTTGTACAACTGCACAAAATTTCAAACAACTATTATTGCCACATTATTGTATGGACTTCTAAAATATATACAGTAAATGTAAATTATCTGCAACTTTTCAAGCTATCAGTCTGTCCTTTTCTGTTTGCTGCATGTATGCTATGTTCTGAGAGGGCAAAGACACTAGAGATGTTTTATACAATCTGTGCAAACCACAACAGAAAAGAGTGGCTGGCATTTCAATTTTCCATTAGTGATGAAAAATCTATCTCACAAGTCACATCAGCCTGTACCAACCATAAACAAGACATTGACAAGATTTCTCCATACACTCACTATAATATTTTTGTTAAAGCAATGGCTAAAGGTGCTACAAGATTCTCTGTTTATTAAATGAGTGTGGAGAATGGTGCCTTTCACTGTCAGTTTACTATTGTTTCCAATGAAGGCACAGGAACTCCTGCATTTTCCAGGAGCACTTAAAATCCAAGTGAAGACTCAACACATAATTGATCACTCACTGAGTCCTGTTGCACAGCCTCAGAGAACAGAAGTTAGGAACATTTTAATTCCCTCAAATGGTCACCAGTGAGGACATTATCACAGTTGTGTGGCATAAAATCCTTTACAACGGGATTCTAGCCAAGCTGTACATGTCAATACCTTAAATGAAAACCCCAAAATTGTTTTTTAGAATGACTGACTAAAAATTTCTTTTAGAACTTAACACAAGAAATTGTTAAGGCATTTCACCAAGTATCACAGTCCTACTGAGGATAGTTTTTTTTTTAAAAGAAAATCATGAATTTGTACATGATTGCTTTACAGTACCTTTATACACAGCCTAATCTTAGATAAATAATTAAACAATTACCTAAATAATTGCATATGGGTAGTAAAAATAGCAGTAACAATAACTGATTCAATTATCAAATGAAGCAGACAACTTTCTAGTGCCTTATCTATGTTCAGAAAGCTGAAGCAGACTTTTTCATAGTTTTACTGATCATCAGATGACTTATTAATAAAACACAGGTACTATATGTATGGTCCCCCCCCTTTTTTTAAATGATCTTATTTCAGGGGCATGAGTAAGCTCACTCTATCATATCTAACTTGAACTGATGTAATGAAAAAAATATGCTTATCTACTGTCTGAATAAATCTGTAACTACAGTAAGCATGTTCTTGTCTTTAATGTACAAATTAAATAAGCCTAATGCATAAGCCATGTTATGTGGGTTTTCCCCTACCTATGGGTTTTCGTAACTGTCCAGCATTCACATCTAAACCTAATCCCTGGAAATACAATAGTGAGGATGATCCTGTCTCCAGTAACACATCCTTACACTTATCTTTTCCCGTACCTTCACTGCTGGCGTTTCAAACCTAAGACTGGTTCATTGCTGGAGGTTCCACTTGGAATGACAACTGAATTTACACAGTAGGCCACCGCCACACTGTGGTTCATATATTACGGTCCCAGTATACTGCTGATTTTTTTTCTTAAGAGAGGCACGCTTCCAAGGAGAGGAATTTAATCCCCTCCTGGCACCTTAGCAAACTGACTATGGGCTCCTCCTGGCAGCGTGCAGCAGCAGCCCCAGGTCTGTTTACTGAGAGGTCAGGAGGGGGTTAAAATCCTCTCTTTGAAAGTGCACACCAGCAGAAGCAGCCCAGGGTCAGTTTGCTGATGTGTCTGCATTTCGCAACTTTTCCTTTCTCACGGGTGGGTCTGGCACCGAACTCCCACGATAAATGGGGGAGTACGGTATATACAAAATCTTTAAATCTCTGTTTTGTCATTCTCAATGTTGTATAATTCTTTGCTGTCATGGTTCTTGTCTTGATGTTCTATAGCAGTGATGGCGAACCTATGGCACGGGTGCCAAAGGTAGCACTCAGAACCCTTTCTTTTTTTTTTAATGTTTTTTATTAAATTTTAAACTACATACAACGACATAAAAAATGAAAGTAAAAAAAAACTACAACAAACAATATAAGTGCACCCCCATCCCACGAGGCCATCCATACATTCTTATTCGTTGCTCCATCTTCTATTCTTCTAGTAGTCTTCTTAAAGTTCTCTTCTCCAGAATTGTTGTGAGATATTCGTGGACTCTTTCCCTTTTCCTTCGACTAGTACATAATCTAAAAATTTACCCCAGATATCGTAGAAAATGTCTTTTTTCATTTCTCCTCGTTTAACCTTTAAACTGCAGGAGAGTTTATCGTTTATAGCTATATCCCAAAGTTCATTATACCAGTCTTCCATCTTGAATTCTAGTTTTGACTTCCAATTTTTTGCTATAATTAATCTAGCAGCTGTCATAAAATTTGCTATTAGTTCCTTTGTTGTAACAACATAATCTTTACTTGTTAACAATGATAATAATGCTATCTCTGGATTACAATCTATATCCATCTTAATCATATTACTTAGCTCTAAAAACACTTTTTCCAGAACCTTTGGACTATTTCACATTCCCACCAAAGATGCAAGTAAGTACCAAGCTCTTTTTCACATTTCCAACATATCTTAGAGTAAGCAGGATTCATTCTATTTAGTCTTACTGGGGTTAAATACCATCTGGAAACCAATTTGAAGTAGTTTTCTTTTATCCTGACTGACAATGATCTCAAAATTCTCATATTCCAAATTTTTTTCCAGTCTTCTTTCTCTATCTGTACATTAAGGTCTTGGTTCCAAACTTCTCTCAAAGTGTTTAACTCCTTCATTTCTGATAATTCCCCTAGTATTTTATATATTTTACGTGTTATTCCTTTCTCTGAATTTTCCTGTTCAGACTCAAGCGATAGTAGGAAATGTTCAAATTTTGTGCATTCTCTGATTTGATTATTTCTCTTTCCCCAGTCCTTTATCCATTTTCCTAGTTGAATATAATTTAACCATGTTAAATCACTGGGTTGCAAAATATTTTTATATCCTGAATTGTTTTAATCTTGAGCATCCAATCCTTTAGTCTAGCTATTTTCTTAATTTTAAATAACTCCAAATAATGCTTCAAGTTGTCTGGAAAGCTTTCCAAGTCAGTAACTAAAGCCAGTGGGGATCCCTTCGGAGACAAGATTTTCCTATATGTTCTCCATGTAGCAATTAAACTATTCAATAGGGGGTTGTCAATCTTTACTTTGTTTTTAACTTCCGTGAATAAAAATGTGTTTATTTCCCCCTTTATATCCAAAGACTCTTGCTCCCACCATATTAACTTCTGTGGTTTTAAAAGAATTTCCCCCAAAGAACTAAGTTGATTGGCTATATAATAATTTTTATATTGGGTATACCTATTCCTCCTTCTTTCTGAGATCTATACCATAGACTTTTATTTATTCTTGATTTTTCCCTGCATTACAATACCTATTTATCATGTCTTGGAGAGTTTTAATTTCCTTTTCTAAAAACTGAACCGGTAACATTTTAAAAATAAAGTTAATTTTTGGAAGTATTTTCATTTTTATCAATGCAATTCTGCCAAACCACGATAATTTTAGTTTAGAGTAGGATAATAATTTGTTTTTCATCTCCTCTTCTAATTTCGAAATATTTCTTTCTTTAGTTTTAGTAAATTCTTTATGGAGTTCTAATCCTAGATATTTAATGCTTTTCCCGGTTTAAGTCCAGATTTTTCAATCATCTTTAAGTCATGTTTTCCATAATTGAAGAATAAACTCTCTGATTTTTGCCAGTTTACACATAATCCTGTTATTTCTCCAAATTCTTCTAAATGAGTTTTTACTCTTTGAATATTCTCTATTGGGTTTACAATAGTCAAAAGAGCATCGTCCGCAAATAAACTAATTTTAGTTGCCCCATCTTTCCCTATACCTTTAATAAATTTGTCGTCCCTTATGACATTTGCCAGGAGCTCTATAACAATACAAAAAAGGACTGGAGAAAGAGGACATCCTTGTCTAGTTCCTCGGCCTAGGGTGATTTGTTCAGTCAATCCATCATTAACTATTATTGAGGAAGTGCCCGTTGAATATAGTTGATTTATTACTCCCAAAAAGGATTTCCCAAATCCCATTTTTTTTAACAATATTTTTAATGTGGGCCATTGAACACAATCAAAAGCTTTATAAAGATCTAGAGATAACATCCCAGCTTTAGTAGTACTCTTACTCATTTCATAAAGAACATTCAAATTCCTTCTAATAATATTTGCCATTTGTCTACCTTTGATAAAACCACATTGATCCTCTTTAATATATTTAGCTATAAATTTATTCATTCTTTTAGCCAAAATTGCTGTGAAAATCTTAGCATCTTGATTTAATAAGGATATTGGTCTGTATGACCCAATATCCATTAAATTTTTATTAGGTTTTGGAATTAAAATAGTTAAAGAATGGGTCCAAGATCTCGGAATTTGTTCTCCATTCAAAATTTCATTATATAGCTTCTTTAATTTAGGTATTAATACTGCTTTAAAAAGTTTGTAAAATTCAGGTCCCAGAGCGTCCACTCCGGGCGTTTTATTATTCTTTAATTTGTCTATTACCTCGCTTATCTCTTGATCTGTAATAGGCTTTTCCATTTCCAGCATATCTTCCTGTTCCAAGACCCTCTTTAAATTCTTAGTGATATACCTTTCTATATCCTCCTTAGGTTTATTTTTTGTAGTATATAACAACTGATAAAACTCTTGTATAGCTGACAACTTTTCCTTCATTTGTGGTTCTGTGCTAATCTGGCTAAAAGTTTTACTCAGAACCCTTTCTGTGGGCACCCCACATCGCCCTTTCATAGCCACCTGTATACAGGTTAAATTACTGTACTGGCACTTTGCAAAATAGTGGGTTTTGAATTGCAGTTTGGGCACTCAGTCTCTAAAAGGTTCGCCATCACTGTTCTATATGCAGTATAAGTGAATTTGCACTTCTTTCAATTTCACTAAAGGTCATTTCAAGTCACTGTTGCTTTCTGCCAGTAAGATGGTCTCATCTGCATATCTTAAATTATTGATTTTTATTCTACAAATTTTCAAAAAGTAAATTGCTCTCTGAGCTGTGCTTAGAAACTCCTGTTTTAACTTTTTAAACAATTATATAACTGATCTTTTTGTTTACTTCTGAGATATTAACCCTTATTGTTTCTCATAACCATGCTGCTACAGCACTATCAAGAAAATATCCACTGAAAATGGATGCCTAAATAGAAATCTTAGCATTCCTATTAACCTTTAACAGGGATCCCTTTTAAGAACATTCTTCTTCTTCTTCCTAGTGTTTACCTGCAGATGCAGAGTCTGCTATCCTTATAAAAAACAAACAAAAAACTATCCCCCTAACCATAGAATCTTGGGCAGCGATGTCTCCTAAGTATTTTTTTAAGAAACATGCATTAAATATTTATAACTTCTTGAAAAATGTAAAAATATATCTATGTAAATGTTCCTTATCCTCAATCAAGGCAGGATCATTTGCAGTCAGCCTTCCCTGATGGTTAAGAAAAAACATTGATGCTCTGTTACACAAAAACCTAAAACATAACTTATGTTGATTTAAAGTAAAAGTATCCTCTTGCTAGACAATACATATCAAGCAAACAAAGAAACTCTGCTTAGCTGCACAGCACAAAAAGAAAAAAGAAAAAAAAGAGGAAGGGGGAGAAAATACACAACCTGCCAGCATTTGCTTTTGAAGTGTCAGATAACATTATTTCCAAGATGACACTGAGGGCCTTCATTGGCTATGCATAAGGTCAGTGAATATTAACTTCATTTACACTTGGCTGAGAATTGGCTGGTGTCAACAATAGAGGTTTAGATCCTCTGCTGAGCAGGGTTAGAAGCTGACAGAAAGCTGCCACTGAGGAAGATGGATGATCCGTACTGGCTGACCCCTCTCCTACAGAAGTGTCACCATTTGGGCCTCTTTTCTATCTCTACAACAAAAGACCCTCTCTGAGCTTCCCAATGGCCTTCAGCTTTATTGGTACTAACAGGTTCAGACATTTTCATCGATCAGATTCAAGATGTCTTAAACACACAAGTTTGCCCTCTTTGGCTAGCCAAACCTTGGCACAGATGTCTTTTTTTTTTGTTTGTTATTTTGAATTGCTTCACTACTGTCTGTTCAGAAGGATGCAACCAGACGGGCAAACATCATGTCAACATAGAAAATGCTACACTATTTATCTCAGTTTCCCAATGGAATTTTGAAGAAACTGATATGTGGTATGACAGCTAAGTTTATCCTTTCATAGTTCATCTAAGATTTCTCAGCAGAATAATTTATTGTATTTATTTTTAAATATTCTTTTTTATTGCTTGAAAAAAATTATGATTTTTCTCATCATGTTTGCATCAGTATCAGAAATAAGCACACCAAGGATCTATAGCAACAGAGTGTTTTTTTTAAAAAAAAATCTGTATATTAACAGATGTTTAATATAAATGGCACAAAAAATCACAACTTATGCCTCAAAACTGTGAGGAGTGGAGCTGGTCAAGATCAAACGTTCCAACATGGTGTAATTAAGCATCTGATCACGCAGTCTTTCTGATGCTGCTCCCCACTTCCCATTGTGCAGCACCGCTGCCCAAATCTGCCCCAAATATCCTGCGAACACTGGGGCAGATTTGGTGGGATGCAAGGGCTAAGAAATCCTTTGCAATGACAGATGTTTTGTTAGTGGACAGATGTAATTAGATTTCACCAGGAAGTTTCAAGATTGCAGTCACAAGCGTTATCTACATGGAACAACATTATTTCCCTGCTCAGGCAAAGTCGTATGAAATACTAAAACACTGCTTTGACACAGTACTTAATTCAGTGCAGGAACTCAATCATATCCATGATAAATTAGAAAACGAAAGCTGGATTCAAACATCTGTGTGCTCAGAATACCAAATTATGCTAAATATGATAAAGCAAAACTAAAGCCATCAGCTACAGCACTGAGTTAAAGATCGGTGCACAATGCAGGCTATGTATCTGGTTTAATACTTTTTTCCATTTACAACAAAGCTTGAAAAAGTTTTCCTTATACTGTATATCCCAAATTATTTACTGATAGTGAGGAGTAAGATTGCTTTCCCCAACAAGTCTGAAAAGCTTTCTAGGCTAGTCCCATTGGACATTTGGGGCTACAGTAGAAACTGAACAGCTTCCACACACTCAAACTTCAAGCAATAAAAGCAACAAAATGCCTTACATCACTACAGTGGTGCTTCTACTTACGAGTGGCTCCACTTAAGAGCAATTTGACTCAAGAGCGAAAAACCATTGGCGTTTTAAGTGCTGCCTTACAAATTTTAGATGCAGTCTGCGCTACTTAATTTTTTAAAAAAACTTATTTTTAATTTTTTATTTTTTTATTTTTAATAGGACTCCTGTACTTAAGAGTTGTTCAACTTAACAGCATGAATTCGGAATGGAGTAAACTCGTAAGTAGAGAAAGGACTGTATTGGTTTTCCTTATCTGCCCACTATTTCGACAAAAGATTCAACCTTACCAAAGGCTGATGGTGAGACTTGAACCATTTCCAATCTCATGCTGCCCCAGTTACAGGTATGACTTGAAGTGGCTTTCCAGATCAAGGAGCCTCCCAACCTCCCTCCCTTCCCCTTAATTGTGGTCCAAAACATTTGCAGTGCCAAAGGTTAGCTACCACTGACCTAGAGCCACCTTTATTCTTTTCCACACTACCTCCTAAACAGCATTATCTCTGCATGCTTGCCTAACTGAAAGTGCACTACTCATTAATACTGTCTAAATGCTTGACGCTATGTATGAACAATCCCAGGAGAGATCAACAGATATCTCAGCTTTTTCTCTCTTATCAGAATACTGTATTTTTCACTTCATAAGACACATTGGAACATAAGACTCACCTAGTTTTAGAGGAGGTATGTATGTGTGAAAAAATATTCACACATACATACTGCAGTCCTGGTACATCTCTAGCCCAGTTTACTCCCCAACCACGCTGGTCTTGGGAGGCCCGGAGAGGCATGGCTGGAGAGTAAAATGCAAATAAAAGCTCCACCCCAGGCCTCCCCCTCCCCTGCCCAGGTCTCCATTCTGGGAAGCCTCGGGTCCTTGCAGAGGCCTCCAGACCTGGTGCAGGTCCCCAGCAGAGGCTTCCCAACCCAGCTGTTTAAAAAAATTACCTTGCAGGATTGATTTTTTTTCATAAAACAGAAGGATAGCAAACAGCCCTACCAGAGACCATAGAGATGAGAAATGGGCTAGAGAGTAATTACACACCATGATGACCATAGAGCAGCTCTTCAAGACAGGCTGAATGGGAGAGCTCCTTCGCCTGGATTCAAATTCTGCCTGTCTTGAAGAGTGGCTCTATGGTCATCATGGTGGGTGGTTACTCTCTAGCCCATTTCTCAATTCTATGGTCTCCAGTAGGGCTGTTTCCTCTCTGTCTTCTATTCTATGGGGGGGGGGGGGAATCAATCATGCAAGGTAATTTTTTAATAGTCAGGTTGGGAAGCCTCCACAGGGGCTGCAGTTGGGGCTGGGACCTGCACAGGGTCTGGAAGACTCCGCAGCAGCTGCTCTAGAGGCTCCTGGCAGGGGTGTATTCTCCCTATAAGAGGCACAGACATTTTACCTTACTGTTGGGGGGGAGAGTGTGTCTTATGGAGCGAAAAATATGGGTAATTTTAATTTCAAACCATGTTTGTATTTTATCCCATTTATAAGAAATCTGGAAATTTAACACTTTTTTTTCTTTTTTAGAAAAGAAAATACATTATAAACTATCAACACTGGCCAATTACACATTCCCAGCATGGAGAAAACAATGTTATACCTGCCTGCCATGTAGCTGCTAAAGATGGGGCACTTTTCATAAAGATGGTGACAGCGTTAATGTAGCACCTTAATTAACTAGTTAGAACTATTTTAATTGGATTGAGTGCAGGAATTCAAACTCAGACTATCAGGAGCTAAGTAGTAAAAAAAGCTCAGCCTTGGTGTGCACATTTGTCAGTTTAACTCCCCACATTTTTTAATCAAGTTTTTTCAGGAACTCCTGGGAGATTAGCTGCCCCTACTATCTTGTGTCTTTTCACTAGCAAACAGAGGTCTTTTTTATTCAGATGGGCCTCTGACATTTAATTTGTGTTCTTTTTTAATGGAAGTGATATTGCCTTTTAAAAGATATGTTTTGATTATGTTTCCAATCCATGTTTATTTTTGCTACTTATTTTTAATGTTCATTTGTTTTTATGTATAATTTACTTTTGCTAACCCAGACTGTATCTTGGAGGTAGAATGGTTGAGTATATATTTTTAAAAATCCGTAAATAATTCCCCTACATATTATTCAGTAAAATTATAATTTTCCAAAAGTCCTAATTTTAAAACCAATTTAACAATATTTTCACCAATCACCACCACTGGCAAAGTAAGAAATTTTGCAAAGCTCATTGCCACACCAATCTCTTGATCAGATTAGAACCAGATTCTTACATCATCCATAGTTTAGCTGCAGCAAAAAAGCTGCAGTTCAAATAGATTCTGCTATATTCCACCTGATTGGAACCTAAAATATACTAACTGGGTTTTCAAACTGTTTCAGATAATGGAATGCATAATATAAACATATATTTTTGAAAATTATGTGAAATAGCTGTGATTTCTGCTTTTGAGGACATCAGTCAATTCACCTTGTTGTTCCATGAAAGGTTGCAAGGTGATGTCCTTTCACTTCAACTAGTGACAGATAATTACTGTAAAGTGTAAGTAAGCCAAAGAACTATCATTTGTATGAATAATGCAGGCCATCCAAGGAGGCAAGCAATTCATAAGGATTGCTTTTGAAAAAGCTATGGAAATCAAAGGTTGTAACTCAGTGTTAAGAGCATAAGCCTTGTGTGCATAATGATCCATACTTACTCTTGACATCACTATTTATAATATCTATGTAGTAGGATCAGGAAGGACTATAAACATGTGCCCTTAAATGGTCCTTAAAAACAAGGATGAAAACATAATGGGATCAACCACAAACACTTCTTATAATTCAGTGTGTTTCAGATGCCAATGAAGATCCGTAACTCAGGACAAAAAAGGTTTAAGTTTGAATATTGTGACATACAGCTTCATGTGCTGCATCTAAGAGTACGTGAAAGTCAGAATAATGAACAATGAATGAAATAAGCAGGTGGCCTAAACTATTGAGGAATCTTCTTTATTTATTTATGCTATATATTTCAACCACCTTTAGAAGTAAAACTCTCAAGAACTTCTCTTCAAAAATATATGTCTTTTGGTAACAGAAAGCAAATGTCTAATGCAAATGCATATACAGTGGTACCTCTTAAGACAAATGCCTCATAAGACAAAAAATTCATAGGAAGAAAAAAATCTGGGAATGATCATGCTTCGCATGACAAAAAAATTCCCTATCGGATGCTTTGCAAGACAAAAAACCGTTCCACATGTACCCGGGGGGTGGCGGTTATTTTTGTCATTATTCTAACCTCCGGAATGGATTAATCCATTCCCAATGCATTCCTATGGAAAAACCACATTTCGTAAGATAAAATTTTCATAAACGAAGAGACCCATAGCCTCCAGAACAGATTAATCAATTTTCAATGAATTCCTATGGGAAACAGCATTTCGTAATACAAAATTTTCTTAAAACAAGATAAATACAATTCATTTTAAGAGGTACCACTCTATGAGCTATTAGCACATTGGTAATCTCACATGAATGCAAATCTGAGAATGACGCTCATAACTAGTATTCAAAAAAATAATGAAAATCAATTTTGCAGCTTCACGAAAACTTCAGAAAATAACACTATGCTGCATGAGAAACTGACAGGGCTTTCAAAAGCAACATGTGATACTGAACTGGATATGGTTTGCTGGGGGGGGGGAATTAAACATTGCAATGGAAACACATTTTTTTCTCCTCCCCGCCATCTGCTGCCTCTTCACCCACAGCTCGATCTCTATGAGTGACAAATTCTATTGGAGGGTGTTTCTGTTTTTATCTCTGTATTTTATTGTTTTAACCCTATGATTTTTTTCTTTTTTTGAACACTGTGTACTTTGTGTCTATTAGTTTTGTAAGCCGCCCAGAGTTCCCTTAGGGAAGATGGGCGGGGTATAAATTTAATAAATAAATAAATAAATAAATAACCGCCTTGACCAAGCCAATCCTGTAATTAGAATCCCAACCCATAAATATAAAAAATAAAGTGAAATTAAGCTTTGGAAGCTGACACACAACTCTGGAAATTTTAAAATCTGCCTTTTCCTTCTTCTACAGAAAAATTAACAGAAAGGTTTATATCATAAAGCTAATCTTACATATCTTGTGTAAAAAAAAAGCTGAACAATTCCCATGTGGTAGATGAAAGTATACCAACGAACTCCAGTATTTCTGTTTTGTTTTGTTTTGTTAGGAAGGAAAAAATATTCCATATGATGCTACACTAGTAGTTGGGGACGAAAGTGGGATACCCTCCATTGCACCAATACCACTAGCTGCCTACAAGTCTATTGTTTTTAAATTAAAGGTTCTAAAACCACTATGCTAGCAAACTATTTTGTTTCAATTGCTAAATGCAAGATGCAGAAGGCGTGAGCTAACTAAAGACAAATAAAGTTATCTACAACAGCCATACACAACCTTTTTTGCCCATAGCCTTCAACACAAGATACAATAAACACAGGCTCAATCAGAATTGTATAAATCACATAATAAACCTTATAAGTCTGTGAAGAACCTTATAAGGTGGTGAACGAAGAATTGTTGTCACTGTGGCCCTCTTCAAATGTGACAGGACCCCATATGGCAGTGGTTGCAAACCTTCGGCACTCCAGATGTTTTGGACCACAACTCCCAGAATTCTGAGCCTAGGTTGCCAGTGACAAAGGACTGGGGGAGTCGTGCTCCAAAACATCTGGAGTACTGAAGGTTCACCAACACTGCCATATGGCCTCTACTGAAAATGGGTGATCTAAGATATGCCTAAAAATTAATTACATAGACAAATACACACACACACAACACACACACACACACACACACACACACACACACACACACACACACACACACACAGAGAGAGAGAGAGAGAGAGAGAGAGAGAGAGAGAGAGAGACTTACACCACTGTTGATCTGCTATGGCAAAGCAGAATCCCTTAATGAGAATACTGTGTCAGTGAAGAATTTTAGAACCAACGCAATTTAGGAAAGGTTATGCGGATCATGGCAGATGTATGAAAGCAGTTCTTTCACAGTAAGTTTGCAACTGAGTCAACTAACTAGCTGTAGATTGTTACTGGATAATTTCTACTGATCACATAATGATTAGCCCACAGCAGAGAATGTCTCAAGAGATGCAACTTCTTTTAAGGCACAATAAATTGGTCTTGAGGGATCCTTAATTGATGGGTTAAAACATTCAAGGTCATCTCTAACAATATGTGGAAAAGTAAGTTCTACAATGGCAGCAGGGAGCCCACAAAGCTTCCTCTTTCCAAAATGAGTGGGGGAGGGGAGAAATCACAATAGATCAAGTATGTTCAGTTTCAAAAGAAATCCATAGTAAAAGATGCACTATGCCTTTTTTGTTCTGATGGGCACATGCATATTATAATGTAGTACACAAGTATTTAAACATTAAATTAAGTTAAAACACAAATATAATTTTTTTGGTTTTACAGAAGTTAAATCCTGATTGCATTTAATATAGCATTTGTTGCCAAACTGGGGGCACACCTAAGGGGATAGAATATGCTACAAGAGGAGGCACAAGAATTATCTGACATGCTAAATTGTTTTATTTCTACTATCTCTTAAGGTTAAAAAAAACATTTTATTAGCTTTAATGGACAAAGCTTTTACTACATTTCTGCTTCTGGAGAAGAATGATGCCAAAAAGGAACGGTTATGCTGCAGTAAGATAGCCACTTTGCTCAACAGCTGCTATGGCTTTGTGGCAAACTTAAGACAGGTCAACTCAAGACAAGTCAATGTCACATAGCCTGTAATAACTTCGGAGTCAAACTATTTTCTATTCTCTGAACCTGTGCTGCACTGGCCTCTTGCTAAAACAACTTATGCAGGCTGTACGTATATAATCCTGGCCATGTCCATCAATGAATGTCAATATATACATATGGATTCTTCTCCTAAAAAGAAATACAAATACAGTGGTACCTCAATTTAAGAATATCTCAGTTAAAGAAAAACTTGGTTTAAGAAAAGAAAGTACTGGAAATGGGGATGCCTCAGTTTAAGAATTTTTTAAATGGAATGCCCGTTTGCCTTTTTTCTGACCTCTGGAATTGATTAATTGGATTTCAATGCATTCCTATGGGAAACCGTACTTTGGTTTACGAATTTTTTGCAATACAGAACAGCCCGAAGAATGGATTAATTACTTAAACCGAGATACCACTATACTTATTATTAGACTGTAGAATTGTGAGAAGTGGTGTTAAAACAGGAGTGTTCATTTCCTTTTCGAGAATGATAAAAGGTGGTTTTTAAAGAGAGAATTGGCCAAAATTCTGAACACCCATAAAGATTTGATGTTTATTCCTTACCAATGACACTAGTTTATCCCAATCTATATTATCTGAATTGTATGCACCCTCTGTAATGATTCCAAAGCTGCTAGTTTCATAAAACTCTGGACTCAAGTTTTAGTGTGAGCAGGGATGAAATCCTCTACAAAGTTATGCAAATTCAGCAATATTAAACTAATTCATACAATTCAGGGCAAAACCACACCTTATATACATGGCCATCCGCTGATGAATGTCAAAATCAGCAGAGGATGATGTGTCTCCATACACCAAAAGAAAAGAAAAGAAAACAAATAAGCCCTCCTCCAGTGTTTTGGATGGGCAATTTCAATTGGATAGCACCAACAACAGAAAAAGTGAGAAACAAAAATCCATCAACACTAGAATATCTACATGTCTAGAAGCAAAGGATGTCAAATGGAGGCATTATTCTCCCTAAAAACAGTTTTCTGCAAAAAAAAAAAAAAATCAATGACAACTAAAGATATCTAGAGATGGCAACTGGTCCAGGAGGGGAGAAAAAGAAGTCCAATCCAAATCATGAGTACTCCACTGGAACCCCACAATAGATTTTTTTTGTTCAAAATGGAAGTGGAATCTCTAGCCACCCTTATAAACCAGTCTATACAACTTGATACGTAATGAATGTCCACCAGTGTGGTATAATGGATAGAGTAACAGACTACAACTTAGGAGGCCTGGTATCGGATCCTCGCTCAGCCCCAGAAACTGACTGGGTATATGGAACTGGTAAAATCATTTCTTAAATGTCTCACCCTGAAATCCACATTAAGTCAGTTCTATTTGAAAGCACATGCCAACAACAAAATATGGATATCACTTTTCCTGCCAATGCTTAAGTTTCCATCCTTAGTTTTTATCTCCAACCAAACTTAATTTGCATATACAGTAAAACTTTGGTTTACAAGCATAATTCGTTCTGGTAACATACTTGTAATCCAAAGCACTTGTATATCAAAGCAAATTTTCCTATAAGAAATAATGGAAACTGAAATGATTCATTCTACAGCCCAAAAATATTCACATAAAATGATTATAATCTTGCAATATAATATAAAATGATAACGAAAATACTGTAGACCCTAGTAAAACAAGTGGTTTGTTAATCCAATTAAAGGTAAACATTTCCGGAGATACGGGAAAATCGATTAACAGAATCGCCTATGGGACGAATCTGTGAACAGAAAAATGGTCACGATTAGGGATTAATCCTTTTTCAATGCATTCCTATGTGAAACTTCTACAAAGGAAAATATGCCCAACAGAATTTCATTTGGAATGAATTAATTCCTTTATACAAGGTACCATGGTACAAAATATAAAGAAAAACAAAACAAATTAAAGAAAAATGTAAATATATATAAAAATATAAAACAAAACCCTAACCTGCACTCATCTTTAAAAACTTTCAAGGCAGGTGTGAAGAAGACCTCCCTCCCTCTCTCCTCTCTCTCTCTCTTTTGAGGCCTGCCTGAGACAGAACATTCCAATCACCCAAAATCCAGCAGGGAGAGAGAGTGTGCCACCATTGGCTCACTTATGATCATGTGACCTGCTCTAGTGCTCATATTGCAAGACACTGCTTGTTCATCAAGGCAAAATTTATAAAAAAAAGTTTGCTCATCTTGCAGAACACTCGTAGACCAAGGTTTTACTGTATTAATATCCTGCAGTTACATTTTACATTTGCTCATACCTTATATGTATTAGCTTCTTTCATTGCCAAAATCTGACTGAACTGCAGTTTGTTCCCTCAGGCAGAAAACATCTTTTTCTACACAAAGTTGAGTTATACATACAGTAAATTCCACTTAAACCAATGCTCATTCGTTCCAGTGAAACTCACCTGCTTTCTTCTTTTAACGTTCTAATTAATGGTAGAAGTCATACTACAGCTAAAAAAACAATATCTAGAAAAGTATTTTTTTTTTTCATTTTTAAAAACTAAGAACAGTCATTGACTCAAATACAATGCAGGAGTTTCAGGAAATTTGTCTGTATGTGATTGGGCAGGAGAGTATCTACTCTTCAGGGAAATACGGGAATACTAGACAAATTTATGAACTCTTTCACGTACCCTGTTTAAAACTGTTGTTTGTTTGTTTGTTTGTTTGTTTTCAAAATAACACTCCTAATGAATGAAGTTCAATATACCATGTTAGAAGATGCAGCATTATGTCTGTGGTTCAAAAAATGAAAGCAAGTGTGCAGTTTCTGGAAACTGTGTAGTCATGGGGAAAACCACCACTGTAGTGTTCCCATGCTTTGCCCCCAGCCTTTTCACAGGCTATTGACAAGCACCACTTCTAATTTTTCTCCTTCACTTCCACCAACTAGCTTCGCTAGTAAATATTTCAGAATGATTTTAAATTGAATAAAGACAAAATAAGTTTATTTACAAAGTAGAATCTAACTCATCAAGGATAATTTGTTTAGGTACAAGCCCACTAAAGTTTGGCTACTGACAAAGCTGATCAAATGCACACCCTGTTCTTAAGTTTACAGAAACTCATCCCTTAGTTTTCCTCACAGAAGTTCTAAAGTCCTATCTCTCCTCTATCTAGTCTTTAACTGTCTTTCAGTCAAACCCTATCTCTCTTTCTCATAAGAGTAGGTCCCTATCTGACCTTCTCTCAGTCCCTATCTGTTCCTATCTGAACTATTCAGCGCTGGGCTGAGCCTTAAATCCCCTCAGGCTACTCCCTCAGACTCTCCCATTGGTCCACAAACAACCAATCAACACAGACACTTCTCATGATTTATTCACTACAGCAGGGATAAACACCATAGTCCTCCTCCCTTAGAAATGTTTGTCCCAGCAGAGGAAATTCAGCAGGTTTGCACTCCTGGACAAACAGCTCTGCAACACATATGTAATATCAACCACATTTTATCATTTACATCATTAACACTACTTATCTATATTAACATTGCTTACTCTGTAACACAAGCATTTTAAGTTTTTTCATAGTTTCACAATAAAACATTTTTGTAGGGATTCCAAGCACTGGGATATCATGAGATATGGCTAGACTCCCCTACCCATCAGGGGGTCTATTAGTGATGGAATGAATTGCGACACTCATCAACACTGCTGGGATCCTTTTGTAGTTCTTTATTGGTTTATTGCAGGCAGCTTCTCTTCTGCTGGCAGCCCCGGCAGGGAACAGACAGGCTTGTTGATGTTCTCAGCTACTCGTAAAGAGCCTTGATGGTAAAAAGCTTTGATGGTAAAAGCCCCCTCCCCTCCTCCTGCTCGGCTCTTTATAACTTTTACACGTCATACAATCATCAGCACACATTCACCCAATCCTTAACAGCTTGCGTCCTCTTGAGCATGCTCAGTTAGAGTGGTGCATACCTCACATTCCTTTTATCTGGGACTCCCCCGTATTCCAGGGGTCATCTTAAGAATACAGCTATTCTCAGCTCTGATTGGTCAGCTGATTACCCATGATACATTACCCTTAGTGTGATGTCAGAGTTCTCAGTCTATGTTACTAAGACACAGATCTATGGTTATAGAACACAGAATCTAATATAATATCCCCACACATTTTCATATGCTTATTGCTCTGACAATTCTTTCAAGCAAGAAAACATACATGTATGTAGATTTACAGTATTCCAACAGTTACTGTCCAAACAGGTAAAAACAGTCCGTTGTTCAGCCTTCTTTGCTAGGTCTTCTGGACAAAGTGTCCGCTACAACGTTCTGGTATCCTTTCACACTTTTGATGTCAAAGAAAAGTCCTGCAACAATAGGGCCCATCTCATCAGCTTGCTGTTGGCATTCAAGGATCTCATACACGGCAAAGGAGAACGGTCTGTGCACAGCACAAATTTATGGCCCCAGATGTACGGTTTCAGTTACTGTAAGGTCCATACAATGACCAAACACCCCTTCTCAATGGTAAAAAGATGTTTTTCCCTGGGTTGCAGCTTTTTGCTGATATACCTTATCGGATGCAAGACTTCCTCTCCATCTGGCTGTCACACCATGGCTCTAATCCAAGCATTTGACACATCTGTGAAGATTGTGAACTCTCTGTTGTAGTCAGGCATGATAAGGACTGGTCCAGGAGTCAGGGTACCCTTCAGGTCATTGAATGACTGCTGGCATGCCAAGATCAATCTGATGCGCTCAGGCTCCTTCTTTGTTAGGTCAGTCAGTGGAGCTGCAATTTCACTGAATCAAGTGTTGACTCTGCAGTAGTCTATACTGAATCTGACACTACCGTCAAGCTTATCCACCAGCACTATTTGAGACGTCCAGGGACTTTCAGAGGGTATTATTATCCCCGTCTTGAGCATTTCCTGAATTTTCTGGCAAATCTTCTCCACATATGAGCTGGTGATCCTATGGGGAGTAACTGTGATGGGCTTAGCATCTCCAGTAGCTATCCTGTGTACCACTCTCTTTGCTCTGCCAGGGAGGTTGGTAAAGACTGACTTGTACTTTTGCAGTATGCCTCCCACCTCCTCTTTCTGTGTCTCAGTGTGAGGCTTATATTCCCTTCTTCATGGTTAAACTGCTGTTCTCGTCTACCTTCCCAACACATTAAGTCTTTCTCAGTGAGGTCTTCTCTAACAGCATATAGGTCCCAGTTTTCCTTCCTGTAATAAGGCTTGAGCATACTGACGTGAACCACTTTGCAACCCTCCTCCCCCTTTTGGATCACGAAGTTCACCATTCATTTTGGAAATTATTAGGACCCTCCCAAGTCAATTGCAGTTTGTTCCCTCTGACTGGTCTCAGTAAAAGCACCTCCTCCTCAGGCCCAAAAGTTCTTTCTCTGGCCTTTTTATCATACCAGGTGTTCTTTTTCCGTTGGGCCACGTTTAAGAACAAAAGAGCATAAGAATATAAGAAGAGCCATGGGGGATCAGGCCAAAGGCCCATCAGGTCCAGTTTCCTGTATCTCACAGTGGCTCTGCTAAATGCCTCTAGGAGCTCACAAAACTAGATATCTGTCTCCTGATACCACTCCTCTGCATCTGGCCTTTGAAGTACCCTGTTCTTTTTTAAATCTGGAGATTACATATCCCCATCATGGCTTGTAACTTCTGGTGGACTTTTACTCCAAGAATCTGTCCAATCCCCGTTTGAAGGCATGCAGGCCAGATGCCATCACCACATCCTGTGGCAGGGATGTATCTCTTTTTCTAGAACTTGAGATGGTACTGTAAGTCTGAAATAACTTTTTGAAGAGAGGGATATAAATGCTACAACATCACCATGTTTGACCAACCATTCATTGTTTGCAACAGTGTGCCAAGTATTGAGAGGTGGAGATAAAGGTGCTGTTGCTGAATCATCAAAGGACTGTCTATCTCTTTTTCAAAGACTTCTGTGAAAACTGCCTGTAGTACTGTGCCTGCATTGCTGGAAGAGGTTTCTGTCTTTCTGCCTGAGGAAGGAAGTTATGGGTACTTCCAATAAGACCTCTATGTCTTTTGTTGATACTTTTGTTGAATAGAAATTCATCTGTTTAGCTGTGTGTCATTTCTTGCAGTTAATCCATGTCACCCATCTTTTCATTAAAGAGTCCTCTATCCATTGGAAATTCCTGCTGAGTGCAACCAAGCATAATGCCTCAAAGTTACTGCAACCGCAACAGGGCAGTATTATGAAACTAATGACATTTAAGCTTCAGGACTCCTAATCTGGGGGGAGGGGGCTCCAGATGCAACTTTAGCACTTTAAAAAAACATTTTTGTGAGCTATCGTGGAACCCCACTGAAGATAACAATGGTTACCCAGTCCTCATTGCTGTTGCGAAGGGGACACCATAACAGCCCAAAAAACCTAGTTCGGCCACTGTACTACCATTTTCTTTACAGAGCAGTCAGTGAAATGTCTAGTAGCACGCATCTCCTGGGCTGCAAGGGGCATGGCCTCCTGCTGGAATGTTAAGGTCAAGGTATGACTGCAGCTAGAAGAGGGGAGATCACATCAACAGTGATATTGGCTTCTTGTTCCTCTTCTCACACAGTCAGCTTTAATCTTCTGGTAAGTTGTTTGAAGAGGCTGGATTTTATCTCACAGAACACTATGATGTACTCCCATAGCTGCCTGGTAGTTGGCTACTCTTATTCCCATGACTCCAATAGAGCAAATTCTTCTGTCCCCCTTGTCCCCTTCTCTATTGCTTGGTGCTACGCTGTGATATCCCTCCCTTTCATATGGATGGCTTATACAATTACAGAGGATAGCTTTGAATGTTTCAGAAGTTGACATCCTTATCATGTATGTTTAAAGGTTCTCAACCCATCTTGAGGTTGGTGACAAGCTAGAAGTTTTCTCCTGACTCCTTCACCAACTCTAAAAGTGATGGTAACATGCCAATGTGAACTGTGCAACTGTGTTCTTATTTATTTATTTATTTATTTATTTATTTATTTATTTATTTATTTATTTATTTGAAGACAGGATCAGACCTTGATGAAGGTGGCCACTGAACTTCTAACCAAAGAAATTTAGACATCCTAAATATTAAATCCAAGTAAAATCTGAAATCCTCTTATGGAAAGGGCTGGTTCATATCACCCATATCTGACTTAGGGATTGCTATTACAAAGAATGATGATTTTTTGCTCTATGACAGTGTCTTCCATAGTAGCAGTTTTAAAAGAGATAACCATGTTAGTTTGTGCTAGCATATCAGGGAAATATGATATTTTTCTGTCTATAAGACACTGCCATATATTAGACGCACCCTACTTTGAAAACCCCAAATTAATAAAATTAATAAATCCTCCTTGAGTTCTCCTCCATCTCATCCCACCCCACTCCACCCCATCGTTTCATTTTCATTTTCTGAAGATTCGTCTCTGCTTTATTCTTGCAGGAACAGACCTTTTTTTTCAGCAGAGAAAGGCTTGGTGGTGGAGCAGCACATTAATAAGTGCCTTTCCATACTGAAAAGAAGGGCACAATCCTGCAAAAACAAAGTAAAGAGCAGGGCAATCAAGCACTAAAAGAAAGAAAACAGTGGGGTGGGTGGGGAACAGTAGGGGATGGGGTGGAGGAGAATCCAAACTGACTTTCCTGTTTCACTTTCTCTCCAGGAGCACTTGATTGCCCTCCTCTCTGCTTTGTTCTTGCAGGAATCGGAACCTTATTTTCAGTGTGGAAGGGCACTTCTTAGTGGGCTACTCCATCTACAAACCTATCTCCACTGAAAAGAAGGCTCCAGTTCTTACAAAAACAAAGCACAAAGGAATCTTCAAGGACAGTGTGAGTAAACAAGGGCTGCGTGAAAGGAAGGAAAGCAGCAATGTCAGTTTGCATTCTCCTCCACCCCTCAGAAAAGGCTTACTTCCATGTATATGACACCCCTTAATTTTAAGGAAAAATAGCATCATATGCAGGAAAATATGGTAAATAGAGAAAACAAAAACACTGTGGCACCTTAACGACTAACCTGAGGAGACTGGTCTGAGGACGTAAATTATATTACAAAACAGCAGTTAGTCTTTAAGGTGCCACAATTTTTTTATCTTTACTTTTTTCCTTTTGTTTTTGTCTGACATTCTATTACTCCTGTGAATGTGAATCCAAAGCCCCTTGGTCTTTTCCACAGGGAACTGTGTGTCCTTACTCTTTCTCTTTCCAGTTGATGGAAAAGAAGCCAATAGAGTAAGTAGAGCTTTGGGTTTTTTCTTTCCTCCTTGCAGCATCTGATTTAGCTGGGTCTTTGGTCTGAACCAGTGTCAAATTGATATCAAGGATGTGTGTGCTGATATTTGATTATTTTCATAATTATGTAAACCCTTATATAGACGATGTTCACTATTGAAAATTGTTCTTGGGTTTGCTGGTACCAGAGACCTCGAATCCAAGCAAAAAAAGACAGTGTGATATCATAGCTAATGAGGCCTCTTTGATTTGGGTAATCTCAGAGCCAGTCTGAGGAAAGTAAGTGATGAGGCTTCCAATTTATAATTCCCATTGATTTCACATCACCCTGGTCTGAATATGCTCACTAGGTGGACAATGGCCGGGGGTGCATGAAAGTCCCACCTATGAAAACCTTCCTAACACCCATTAAATATGGGTCATTATCTGTGACCTTTCACATAAACTGACCTGGATGGCTGAGAATCTTCACAGACTTAAAATATATTATTTATCATGCAGAACCCATCTCCTTCAGTATAGATACTTCTTCAGAGGAAGAGGGATGGAATTATTCTAGATACATATGTAAGTCCTTGATTTGTGCACCAATGTCACTGTTATGATGTCACTGACTCAGAAGCTGATGCCTGGTAACTCTTACGATTTCTTTAGTTTTTGCATTGTTCTTAACCTTTTGTCTTGACTGGTGTCCAAATCAATGGTTTTCTTCTTTTTCTGTATGGAAGACAGAACTGATTTAGGCACTGGCACTGACGTCAACATCAAGGGTCTATCCTTTATATCAGAAGTCAGTGTTGGCTGAACAGAATCAATTGTCTGTGGTGATGGAACATCTAAGGTTCTTGAAGACATTGTCTCAGACTGAATTGACTCCATCAGTATCTGATTAGACAGGGTTTTGCAGTTGGAAACTGTCAAAATCAAAGTAGTATGCATTGTAGTGGTATGAACTGAGTGTAGAAACTTATGCTCAAGATAACATTTTAGTCAAGCTTGCCTAATTTTATAACTGTCTTGGTAACATTTTGACAGATATGCCAATTCTGCAATTGATGACCCTCACCCAGGCAGTAGACACATTGAGTGATTATTGATGAGGGGTATATTGTTAGTACAAATGACACACTTCTTCCTGCATTAGATAATAACTATATGACAACTATATACAAATTCCATGATACCTAATGTAGGACAAAGTGTCCAGTAACCCCCTGCCCTTTCACGGTTCATATACTGCGGTCCCGCTATATTGCGGGATCGCAGTATATGAAAAAAGGCCCCCTGGGGTAAGTGGTAAAGGCCTGTTTCAGGCGTCCTATACTTACCCCAGGACTGGCACTGCCCTGAACAGGCCTGCGAGAGCCTTCCCAGACCTGTCAGAGGCCCCAAAAGGGCTTCCGTGCAAACCGGAAGTGACCTCCGGATCGCTGAAAAGCATTTTTGGGGCCTCTGATGGCATTTCTAGGCCTGTCGGAGACCTCAGAAATGCTTGTCGGCGATCCAGAGGTCACTTCCAGTTTAATGGAAGTCACTTCCAGTTCGCGCGGAATCCCTTTTAGGGCCTCTGACAGGCCCGGTTGGCCCTTGCAGGCCTGTTCAGGACAACGCCAGGTTGGGGGTAAGTACAAGAGTCCCCAGCTAGCCCCCCCAGGCCCGACCTGACCTGCATCCGCATATTCCGGATTTTCAATTATGGCGGGTCGGATTGGGTCCCTAACTCCGCAATAGGCAGGGGGTCACTGTATATTGTTCAGAATAATTTAAATGATTTGACATTACTAATCTGTAAATCTTATAAGATACATGATTTAAAAATTAATTAAGCACAAGTATTTGTTTCAATAGCTCATAAAATGGCAGATTAAATGAGTGTGATTCTATTTAGTTATTTATTTATTTATTTATTTATTTTTACCCCACCTTTCTCCTTGAAAAGCTTACAACATTGAAAGACAATTTGAAGACACTAAGTTTACAACTGTTAACAACATTAAATACAACATTTAAAATTTAAAACAATGAGCACAAAAAAGCATTTCATATCATTTAAAAGGCAGGATTAAAGATAAGAACAAGAAGTAAACAAATATAGAAAAACAGCATTCTGATAAATGGAAGACACACAAAAATGGAAAATACAAGTAGTACTGCAAATCCAATCCAAGCAGTAATGGTTGATATTTGATATCTCACTTATGAATTTACACATTTCAGATATGTATAGACTTTTCAGATAGTGCATGGCTACGAACCCCATGAGTGACTTATTACCTGGTACTATGGAATGCTAATTTGCTTTATGCCAAGCAGGCATGCACTTAAATATACAAGGAGCTCAACAGTTCTAGGCAGGCTGGTAATATTTCTAATGACATTGCACCACCTTTCAGTACTTGGCTTTTGCAGTAGCTACTTCTTTTGCTCCAGATGGCCGCTGAACAAATATTCGTAAATGGCTTCTTAATTTTGCCTCAAGCGTTAAAAGAAGATGTATAGATCATAAAGAATGTTTTAATAGGTTGACGCAGTGGTTAAATGCCTGTACTGCGGGTAAAACTGTGCTCACGACCTGGGTTCAATCCCTGGTAGCAGGCTCAAGGTTCACTCAGCCTTCCATCCTTCCGAGGTCAGTAAAATGAGTACCCAGCTTGCTTGAGGGGGGCAATGTGTAGCCTGCACACTGTAATTAAAATTGTAAACTGCCCAGAGACTACTTGTAGTGGTATGGGGCGGTATATAAGCAGAACACTTTGCTTTGCTTTTTTATGAAATTAAGAACTAATTCTTGCATAGATCTTCATGTTCCAGCTACCTAAGCAGCTTTTTGCTTTTATGAGATGACCATCAGATACAAGAGGCAGACTGAACACACCACACAATAAGAGCCTTACCTCTACCAATACTTCCATAAAGAAAACAGCTAGCCTGGCTGTCAGAACTGGACACTACAAGGCTTTGCATAATAGTGCTACAACAGAGAATTGGCTAGTGCCCTACATAGCCAGGACCCAACTATAACTGTTTGAACAGGCATATGTGCTATCTGTAAGACCAAGGTTTATAGCTCCTCAAATTTACTGAGGTACCATATATCCCACAGAGCAGGTGCAGATAACTCAGGCCACCTGGATTATTTATCCATCCATTCAATATTAGCTTCCAGCACCGTCTAAATCCATATTCCCTTATCTGTCTTTCGAATGACTGTCTTTCAAATCTAACATGATGTATAGAAATATCTTGGTTTACAAGCACGATCCGTTCTGGAAACATGACTGTAAACCAAAGCACTTGTATATCAAAGCAAATTTCCCCATAAGAAATAATGGAAACCCAAATAATTTGTTCTGGGGCACCATAGACCACATTCTGTAAACACAAAATGCCAAAACTCACAAAATACTGTATATACTCGAATATAAGCCTACCTTTTCAGCCCTAATTTTGGGCTGAAAAAAGGGGCCCTCGACTTGTATTTGGGTCAATACTTTTAGCCACTGAGGCAAGTCATCTGTGGCTAAAAGTCATTTTAAACATTGCATGCCGCTTCTCATGACCCCTCTCTGCATCACAGGGGAGCGGCACATGATGCTGACCCAAGCACTTGCATCAGTGGCTAAAAGTTATTTTAAACATCACACACCACTCCCCCAGCTCACAAAGGAAGAGCTGCCAAGCCCTGCTGCATTTCCCACCCTAGACTTATACTCAAGTCAATACGTTTCCCCAGTTTTGGGGGGTTAAATTAGGGGCCTCGACTTATACTCGGGTCAACTTATACTCGAGTATATACGGTAAGTTGGCTAGAATTCCACATCCACACCATGATTTGGGTATCTGACTGCAAAATCTGCTCTTCTTGGGACTAACAACTAGATTTTACTCTGTGTTTTTAATGTGACAATAATAAAGTACAATTTGTAGCCATATAAAAGCTTGACTAACCACTCATGACTAGAAATGGCTTGAAAAACAAGAATGTTGAAAACAAATTAAATATAAATATAAATATAGAGAAAAATAAAACCCTAACCTGCACTCTCATTTGAAAACCTTTGTGGCTGGTGCAAGGGAGACCTTTGTTCATCTCTCCTCCCTCTGCTTTGGAGGCTCAACTAAGATGGAATTTTCTAGACCAGTGGCGTACAAACTTTGGCCCTCCAAATGTTTTGGACCACAACTCCTAGAATTCCAAGTCCAGATCGCCAATGATAAAGGTCTGTGGGAGTTGTGATCCAAAACATCTGGAGGGCCAAAGTTTGGATACCCCTGTTCTAGACAATCATGCACAATTCAGCAGGGGAGGGAGAGTGAGTGCTACCTTTGGCTCACCTGTGATCATGTGACCTGCTCCAGTGCTCATATTGCAAGACATTTCTCGTTGATCAAGCTAAAATTGATCAGAACTATTCGCTCGTCTTACAAAGACCAAGGTACTCGTAAATTAAGATATTACTGTACTTATAAAGAATGCATTCAGAATAAGTTTAAGCTTGTGGCTATCATTATCTCCTACATAAGAAGTTTTATTCAAATAATATCCTTCCATTCTTGGACTCCTATTTCAAATGTGGATTTCATAGGGAAGTGAGTTTTACTATATTACTCCACTTACTAAGTTACTCTACTCCACGCAGCTCCCCACCACTTTCATGCCACCTTTCATACTCTGTTCCAAGGTGTCCACTCCCAATTCTATGTAAAAGGTTTGAGGCAAGGAAGCTAGGATGGCAGTAAAACAAAAAAAAATCTTATTCCACCAGCAGAGCTCTGCTGGATAAGGAAGGCTTCAGTTAACAGAGTTAAATTGCTTGATGCAACCCAAGAAATGTACTAAAGTAAGCATATGGAATCTCATTAAAATATTCAATCAAATCTTCACATTATAGGTGTGGAATTTTCATCCTGTTTAACTTTGCTTCTATTATTCATTCTTGTAAGATGACACTAGCACCAGCACTTATACAATATGTCCTTTTTACCTATACTGTACTTTGGATATTCCATGGATAGTGAGTAATATATTGTCATCAACTTCTGAAAACTAGGGGATTATATCATTCAACTCAATGAAAAGAAATGAAATGGAAAAACTGGAATCGGTGTTGCCCGCTCATATTGAACAACAATGATGCATGAGAACAACTTTCAAGAAACCAAAAGTATGAATAGGCATTATCCCTGGTAATCCAGCACTTTTGTTACCCATGTTCTTTGCTTTTCGGAAAGACACAACACTCCCACTTTACTATCTCAATCCAAACTATCTATGTGAATTTTGTAAGGGAGGGAATCACTCTTCTCCTCACAGAATTTAAGTCTGTTCACCCAGCAAATCATTCTGTGAAGATAAGATCCATTTCTCCATCACAGTTCAGCAAGAATATCAAGTAGAATTTCACTATACTGTATATTTGTCACTACTAATTCCAGTCTCATGTTATGCTGGGAAACTAGCTAGACTGTTTCCTATGTATCTCTAACAATTGAACTGAACTAGCACAAACATATTTACCAATAGCATAACTAAACAAATGGTGAATATCCTGCAAGAGATCCCTCTATGGGGATCAGATTATGAAGTACTGTGATCTTGAAATATTTCAGTTATTTTGTTCCTGATATTTAATGAAATTACATCTAATAATTTCCATATAAATTATGACAGCTTCTTCAAATGCATTAAAATCATATATTTAGCTTTGAAAAATATATTTTTCCTCTAACCCCAAATTTCACTTTAGAATATTTAACAGAAAAAAGACTCAGTAAAATGTGTAAAAACTACAAACTTCAGTATTTAAGAAATAAAAAAGTATGCCAAATATAAAATATAAATATTCTTAGCTTCCAAAAAACAGCTATGATCATGGAATGGATAAGACACAGAGAGAAATTTCACTTGTGTCCATTCCAGCACATTATTTGAAGATAATCCATAACCTTGCAGGATTAATGATAATATATCCACATTCACATGAATATATCAAGGGTTTTAATCAACTAGGCTAACATTCTAGTTTCAGGATTACAAAATAAACAAAACCATTAAGAGCATGAATTATTAATACTAAAAGTGAAGAATCCATGATTGATTTTTATACTATGGTACTAAGTGGCAATAAATATAAGAGTAGCTTTAGGCCAAGAGAAATATCAAAGAGGACACATTTTCTGTGGTTTTCCAGGTAAAAGAAGACTGTATGAGAAATCCTAAAATGATCAATATAAACCACTGACAACTGGGTGAAAATGAAGGGATGATTCCATCTTTTATTAGCACAAGATGTTTGGAAGGTTCCACACAGTTACATAAATATCCATCACATAAATCTTTTAGCATTCACTCAAGTTTCATGCGTGCAATATTTACAGCACCCTGCCTAGCTTCTCTCGTTCCCTCACTTCTCCCTTTACGCTGCTTTGTGCTTTTGAAAGCATGGCTGTGGCATTTCTCATTCTTATCACGCATGTACCATTCTTCTATAGATAAACAAATATACACACGGATAGACAGAAAACTGTATGCTCAAAGCACCTGAATGTGCATATTTTCTTACCAAAACTGTTAATGCAGTGTAATCATGATACATGCAAATTCATTTCCTTCATCTCTTCAGCATAAACATTCTTGCTCCTGTGATGTCTTCATTTTCATTGCATACTGGCTGCTTTTAGCTCAGGCAAGCTTTGTTTCTCACATACATATGAATGCAACTCCAAAGCATGCCTTTCCAACAGTTGATTTTTAATAATTATCTTAAAACTCTAATTTGGTTGGAAATATTCAATTTTGGATGCATTTCTGTATATGATGTAAAGTTAACATACTTGAGAGATAGATTCTGCTCTGCTTCAAACAAGCAAGAAGCAAGCAAGCAAGCAAGCAAACAGTGTCTAATGTGTGAAGCTGCTACATCTTGGATCACTTTTAAATAGCTACATTTTAAATACCAAAATAAATGAAACAAAAGGTCAGGTTTAATGGTCATGAAAGGAAATAATATACACTGCATTCCTAATACCCACCATTCATGTTGAACAAAATGCAGTTTTTTTTAATTAGGGATGTAAAACTTCACTTATTTTCATCCTTCTCACTGACAAGTATAGTGAGGATACTGGTGCTCATAAGACAAGACATCCTTCGTGAGCTGAAATAACTGCCAACTGAAACATCATACTGTACTTCCTTTATAAACCATAGCAGGAATATTTTTTGCAAAACATTCCATTTTCTACCAAAAAAATGTCCAGTCCCATGATGGGTAATTTAGGCAACTGCAGAATTGGATAATTTTAACTGACCCAATAAAATGATTACTGAGTCTTTATTTAAGATTCTGAAGTGCCACATGCACTATTTTCATTTTTCCTAACTCTGTGCCAACCGTTCTGTGCTTACATAGGAAACATTTTACAACTGTTAGAGATAACCTGGAGAGGATAAGGGCCTCTCTGTCCTGCTCCTGCCTGTAGATGAGGAATCTTCCAGAGCATTGAAATTCCTTGTATAAGTGCCTCATCATGCTCTGATAGCCCAAATCTACAATAACGACCAATTTAGTGAATAATTATGTTTACCAGCCTATCTCAAAAAACATGAGAGAGGCACAAAGATGTTATCTCAAGAAATACAATTTGTCTACTTAATGTTGCCAGGTAGCATCCACAACCAAAACAAATTAATTATTCTTTGCTTATAATATATAACAGTCCCCCTTTTAACCCTAATATCTACAATAGTTAGAAATCTAAAAGTAAATCTTGGGCTCTCCTATGCTATTTTACCTCCAAAGGCTTTTGTGAATAAATCACCAAGGGGGTGGACTGACTCTGCTTCCATATTACTACTGACTTGCACCAGATGGGAAGACTTGTTTGACTTTTCCACCCAGGGGATGTGTGATTTTTAAATTGTCCCTGAATGAAAACAAGGAAGCAAGGACTAATGTGCTACCAGGCTATAATACTGACATATCTAATTTTGGAAGTCTTCAGAGACTCAAAGACTCAAAGCTTCCTGTTTCGTCCTAAAAGAGCTCCATATGGGACTCATTGTGTCAACTATTACAAGGAGAAACACTGTGGGTTTTACCTTTCCATGCACAGAACTATCTGTAAGTAGAATAAAAGAGACTCAGTTGAAGGAGAACTTTGTAGGTGGAGCCCATTTACTGAAGAAAGTCCTCGCTCACTGAAGTCTACCTCCTACTGCTGTCTGCATATCCAGGTTTCATGAGTCCAATAATGCTGAAATCTATTCGTGAGTCAATATTACAATAGGCCCTCTGAAACGGTGGAACGTACCTAGGTGCTGATTCACCAAAAATCCACTGAATCAGACCAGTCTAGCTGCAATTTACCACTAGATTTCTGCCCTTAGGTCGTTTAAAAAAATGTAATTATCGTACAAAACCCTAGAGTATAAAACTGCCCTTTACATTGTTAAGCAAATGAATCCTGTGTAATTCATCAGCTCATGGTGCATTAGCACCTGCAACTCTTTTCTGAATGTTTGGATGACTATTCTATGATACTGTGAAACAGCTGAAGAGAAAAGTAGGTCAGTTTTGCTTGTATTGGATCCGCAAATTGTCTGCATTTTCAGACACAATGCTAAATTATTTTTCATATATATTTCATGCATACTGAGAAGAGCTTCCTAGCACGTGAAACATTATATAGCCATGAGTGAGCAAATGGATTTTATTTCTCTTTTAAAAATAACACAGAACATATGGTATATGGATTATATCAGCAATTCTTAGTCCCTTGCCTATTAAAAAAACCTCATTATGTTAACCCAAATACAGTTTGCCTAAAACACATGCAATATACACCACTATGAGAATTTTACTAATGAAAAAGTTCTCTCTTGGGGTGTTCCTCTGAGTCTCTAATAGATTCTTCCCCATACAGCAGGGGTATATGCAGGGATCCAAAAGGCTTCTATGTTGATAAATATGCACGTATCTTTTGCTTTAATAAATTAATTTACAATTGAGCAATAAGTTAACAAATAATCTGTTGACATCAGGAAACTTATCTACTACCCAGGTAAAGCTCCTTCTCCACCTGCATAGAACTGCTCTTTTGCTAGAATGGAAAAGGTACTGTTGATACTTCCATGGCAAGTAAGAGACAGAGAGATGTGGCTTATATTCCTGGAAAGAACAAAATACTAAGGATAGATGGAGAGTGGTTGACACTGTGTGTTTTAAAAAAAAAAATCCTGCCAACTGTCATTAGTCGTTGAAAAATATCTCTACCTCTAAAACCTGACTTCTTTCCATCCATGTTCCCTTTTTCCTAGCTATTTCACATAAGAACATAAGAAGAGCCATGCTGGATCAGGCCAAAGGCCCACCAATCCAGCTTCCTGTATCTCACAGTGGCCCCACCAGATGTGTCTGGGAGCGCATGAGACTAGATATCTGTCTCCTGACACCGCTCCCCTGCATCTGGCCCTTGAAGTACCCCGGTTTTAAGCCTGGAGATTACACATCTCCATCATGGTTTGTAACCTGTGATGGACTTTTCCTCCAGGAATCTGTCCAATCCCCTTTTGAAAGCATCCAGGCCAGATGCCATCACCACATCCTGTGGCAGGGAGTTCCACAGACAACACGCTGGGTGAAAAAATATTTTCTTTTGTCTGTTCTTACTCTTCCAGCCCTCAATGTGAGTGTATGTCCCCTAGTTCTGGTATTTTGTGAGAGGGAGAAGAGCATCCCTCTATCCACTTTACTCATGCCCTGCATTATTTTGTATGTCTCAATCATATCCCCCTCAGGCGCCTTTTTTCCAGACTAAAGAGCCCCAAATGTTTTAGCCTTTCCTCATAAGGGAGGTGTCCCAGCCCAGTAATCATTTTAGTCGCTCTCTTTTGCACCTTTTCCAGTTCCACTTTGTCTTTCTTGAGATGCGGTGACCAGAATTGTACACAATACTCCAGGTGTGGCCTTACTATCGTTTTGTATAATGGCATTATAATGTTGGCTGTTTTATTTTCAATCCCCATTTTGATAATCCCTAGCATGGAATTGGCCTTCTTCACCACTGCCACACATTGGGGAGACACCTTCATGGAGCTGTCCACCAACACACCAAGATCTCTTTCTTGATCACGGATAACTCAGAGCCCATGAGTTGATAGATAAAGTGTTGATATTTTTGCCCCAATATGCATTACTTTACATTTCGCTATATTAAAACGCATTTGCCATTTCGCAGCCCACTGACCAAAGAATGGAGATCCAGCTTCAAAAATGTCACCAGAAGGATGTCAAGAAACTATATACTGGTATATGGAAAGGACTCAGACTATGGATGTTCAGTGAGAATCTCACTGTCTTCTTTCCCACCATGAATCCACAAACAGTGCACTCTGCTTAATGTAGGATTAGGATGCTAGAATCTGGACTGCAGTGCAATCATTCACTTAATTATTCATTTACAAATAGACTCCATGAGTTGATATTCATGTATTGTAACACATAAAATGTCTTCGGGATGGAAACCATCAAAAACAACAAACATCACAGGATAAGGAGTTTAGAAAGTCACAGACTGGTTGAGTTTCTGTCCCATATACAACACTTCTTGACAGTAACAAAATAGCCCACTGTATTCAAGTCATAAAGTTATTTTCTCTTGAAAGGAATATATCATTCATCCAGTTTTACTGTAAGGCACACAGCATTAATAAGAATTTCACAGCGGAAATACCAACTAGCAGGTGAGTGGAGCAACTTATTAAAAGTGTGTTTTCCAACAAACAGTCTTGTGCTACTAATACCCTCTTACTTGCCTGTCTATTGTCCTTTAGACTTCCTGAAGTTCGCTGACCAAGGAAAAAGTTTATTCTGATACTTCTACCAATATCATTTTTAAAAGAAGAGGTAGTGAAAGACTTTTTAAAAAGCTAAAAAATGAAACCTGGGCCACTTCCAACATAGCATATTCTGTTAGCAGTTCCTTTGGCAGCAGGCCAGACATGAGAAGTGTTCTTGCAAAATGAACAAAGAATAAATGCTATAGTCTAAGTTATCACTTAATGCCTCTGTCAACAAAAATGATGTCTCAAATTAAGATGTCTGGCTATTAAACAATTTACTAGAGTTCTGTGATCAAACATGGGTTTTTGTCATTATTTTTTAAACTTCTCTTCTGACAAACCATCATCACTCTTCCTGACAGAAAAAAATATTACTATTACAATTATAATTACTATCCCCATTATTACTAAAAACCTTTTTGATCATCCTAAATTTAACTTTTAAAAAGTCAAAGCATTCTAACTTTCATAATGTTGTTGTTTACTGTTTCTGCCAGAACCAACACACCCAGTGCTCAAAATATTTGCAAAGAGTTAAAGTCAGTGTCACTTTAAAGACAATACAAAATCTATTTAATACTTTATTAAAAAAAAACATGGTGTGGTGCTTCATGTAAACCTGTCTGTTAGACAAACCCTCTAGACCTTTTACAGATAAAGGTTCCATATGCGTTTCACTGTATGTGAGATATTTTCTAAATATTAACTTCTATCAGCTTCTTTTTTTTTTCACTTCAGAGGCAGCCCAAGAACATTCAAGCTCCGTGCCTGAAGTAAACTGCCTGGCTTTTCTCCATCCTATTGGTACTGCTCTGAGGAAGAGGGCTTTGCCCTGAAATATTAGCAATGTTTTGTTATTTTTATAGCAGCTTAAAGGTATATCACCTGTTCCACTTTTTGTTGTTGTTTTTTTCAAAATTCCCAACATCTAGGAAGTTCTGAATCCCCAAATACCTTTGAATTGTTTGTTAAAAAAACACTGTACTCTTGATTTTGCTGAGGCAATAGGATAAGTAGCAACTAATTTACAGAAGCAAGTGTTAATGACACCTTTACACACTGATTTCTTTACAGGTCATTCGAAAAACCATTAAGTAGTAAACATTCTCTTTAGCCTGATTTTTACAAGATATGATTGCATAATTGCATTAACAATTTACAAGCAATACCATTAGCTAAGTAAACTATACACAGCATAGTCAGTTTAAGAGTCTTTCGAAATGTAACATCACATTGTTGACTATGGTCCATGAAAGCAACTGATTTATACTAGTTGGAGTAAGGCCGACAATTGCTGTGCTCATGGTACTTGAGGTTAACAATACAACCTTTTCATTCAAAAGCCATTTTTAAAAGTGAGAATCCATAATTAAATATTAGGATAGAAAATAAAGTATGCTTTCTACTTACGTTCACAGGTGTCCCCTTTTTGTTGAAACCCAGCTTTGCAGATACACTTTCCAATTGGTACTAACCATTCTCCCTCTGCACTACAGTGCATTCTAGGAGAATTCTCGGCCTCTTCTTCGGCACTGCTGACACAAGTTCCTCGGACCTCAACTAAGGAGGAGAATTCTGACCCAGTCACTGTATCTGGAAAAATAGCTAAGTTCTCAATAATGGACCAGCACTTCTTGTAGTATACCTTGACAGAAACCAAAGCAATGCAGGCACCTACGTCCTGAAATGCAAGGTAGAATCCTTTTTTAGACAGAGGTCCAATCTCTCTTACCTCTGTATTTAGTTTCATTTTTCTCTCCCCAAGGTCACCTTGGGTAAAGCTTTCATCAGCTGCAATAGTATCTATTTTTACATACAGGTTTTCTCTGATACTCCTGCCAGTGTCATAGTCTGTTTCATAATAATGCAAGTTGAAAGTTTCTTTACATGTTCCCAGGACTCCAGGAAGACTATTACAATCCCTCAGAGTAAATTTTAGTTCTACAAAAATCCTTTGTGCATTGCCTTTTGCGATCCAGTTAGTCCGAAGCCAGTTATTTTGGTTTGGTTCCATGACTTGGCATACCTGGTATGTTCGTATAGGTGTGTAGTTTTCATCCAGTCCACTAATTTCTTCCCACTAAAATACAAACAATATTTGTATATGTTAGAATGTTTTAACATGTAAAACAATAAAAGCATATATTAAATAACCTTTATTTTTTAAAAATAGTTTTAAGATTTTACTTTTAAAATAAGAAAATCTACATTTATGCTGGTTTTGATAGCATTACCTTCAATTATACCACACATACAGAGAGAGAGAGAGAGAGAGAGAGAAAGAGAGAGAGAGAGAGAGGTGTTCATATACACAGAGAGATACATAGAACAAGGTGAAAAGAAGGTATACCCTCTTACCAGGTGCACTCATCTGGTCCTTAGCAGATCTGAAAACTAGGTAAAACAACCTCAGATGAACACCAACGGGACACATTACACAGTGTCATGATTTATTTTACAAAAATAAAGCCAAAATGGAAAAGCTATGTGTGAAAAACTAAATATACCCTCACTGCTTCCACAGGAATTAAGATGCTAAGTAGCAGCCAAGTACGGTACTGCGAACCAACTGCTCTTGAGTAACAGATCAGCCCACGTGACCACCTCTATAAAAGATGAAGTTTTAGCAGTTTGCTGTTATGAAGCATTCATGTGTCTGTTAACACACTGCCAAAGAGGAAACACATCAGCTATTGTAGTACGGAAGCAATTGTTGTTGCCCATCAATTTGGGAATGGTTAAAAGGCATTTTCAAAAAATGTTAAAAGTCCATCATTCTACAGTGAGGAAGGTTAAAATTAACAAGCGGAAAACATTCAATACAGTTGCTAACCTTCCCAGGAATGGATGTCCAAGAAAATTCACCTGAAGTTTAGACCATGCAATATTCTGAAACTGCCAAAAACTCAAGATTACATCTCAGACTCAACAAGGGTTAATTAGCAGATGAAATGTTAAAGTTCATAATTGTATAATTAGAAAAAGAGTGAACAAGTACTGTATGTCTTGTTTGGAAGACTCACAAGGAGAAGCCTCTTCTCTCTAAAAATAACATGATAGCATGGCTTAGGTTTGCAAAGTTGCATCTGGACAAACCATAAGACTTCTGGAACAATGTCCTTTGGGCAGATGAGACAAAAGTGGAGCTGTTGGCCATAACGTACACTGCCATGTTTGGTGAAAACCAAACAAAGCATATCAGCACAAAAAAACTCATACCAACTGTCAAGCACGGTGATGGAGTGGTGATGATTTGAACTTGTTTTGCAGCCACAGCACCTGGGCACCTTGCAGTCATTGAGCTGACTATGAACTCCTCTGTATACCAAAGTATTCTAGAATCAAAGAAATCCAACAGCTAAAGTTAGGTCGAAAATGCCTCATGCAACAGGGCAATGTTCCCAGGCACACCAGCAAATCTGGAAGGCTGAAACAGGAAGGCTGAAATAGAAAAGAATCAAAGTGTTGCAACGGCCCAGTCAAAGTCCAGCCCTCAACCTAATTGAAATGCTTTCGATGGGCCTTAAGAGAGCTGTGCATAAACAAATGCCCACAAACTTCAATGAGCTGAAGCAATGTTGTAACAAGGAATGGGCCAAAATTCCTGCACAGAAAATAATTACTTCAAGTTACTGCTACTGAATGTGGTTCTGCAAGCTACTGAATCATTAGATATATTTAGTTTTTCACACATAGCTTCTCTATTTTGGCTTTAACTTTGAAATATGTCATGTATTGTTGTTCATCTGAGGTTGTAGTTACCTAATTTTCAGACCTGCTAATGACCAGATGGTTTTTATCAAACTCTGATACATAACACCACAGAATTCAAAGATGTGGTAACTATGATTATATTTCAAAGATTAAAAAAAACTAAAATCAGCATGTTTGGTATAAGCAAGTTTACTGACATGCTATGTCAGCTTCTCAGACAGAAATGGAAGGCTGCCATTAGAATACTCGCACTGGGTAGTTGACATTTTATAGCTAGGTAGGTTTATTGTTACGGCATCAAGCCAAACATAAAATAAAATAGAATAAAGTAAAATGTGATATACTAGACATTGGTTGGAAAATTTAAAGACTGGCCTACATTACAATGACTTATGTAAAACATAAAGAGCACAAAATAGTCCGGGTCCGATTGGCCTGCCATATCTATTAAAAGAGGTGTGATGTATTTTGCTTGGATCTTATTATGCCTACTGCATCTGAGCATCATATGCTCGATGGATTTTATCTCATCAGAACCACAAGATTCTGTTCCCTTGGGACGCTCTTAAATCTGCCTTCCAACACCACAGAATGGAAAGCCTCAAACCTGGCCAGAGTAAAGGCTTTCCTAAACTTATGCATCCCCAGCTGTGATAGATAGGCCATGGGGAACAAACAATATTTGTGCATATCCGAGACTCTGAAACTGGGGAAACTAATAGAATCTACCTGTCTCGCCAAGTCCATTATTCTCTGTTTAAGGACTGATTGCGCTTCATCCCATTGCATGCTCAAGTATGCTTGAGAAGAAAGACCGATAGTTTGCAATTTATTTAGGACCGATTTTAGCCACTTAGATTGGAAATTGTCCACTAAGAGTAGATTGGTTAGTCCTTGTGGTTGAAAATTTATTTCAAGCCAATACTGAAGAGAGGCTAGTGAAAATTTAGCTATTGTTGATAGAGAGCCTGTCTCTAAATGAAACTGAGTGTTTGTTACGCATCTTGGGTGACATTTTTATACACAAACCATGAATTTCATCCGATTTTTGTGATGTATTTATGCAGCAAATCAAATGGGGATGTTCCAAAATTAATGGGATGATTTCCATTTAAGCATGTTTTTCTCTCCAGCCAGTTAGCAAGATAAAGGGATGTGTGAAAACCAGTCAATAGTGTGTTTTCAGAAATATAAAAATTTACAAGCTAGGTCTGTGAAACTGGAGCTGCACCTGTTATCTAAGAAAAAAGAAATGTTCAAAATGTAATATAGAGAATTTCTGGTACCTAGATCCAGGTTTTTCCATTCAGGAGAACCTGGATAACACTGAAATTGTGTGAATAGGTGAGGTCTTATCACAGAATGTACATATATACAGTATCAGTAACTGAAGCCATAGCATATGATTCTAGTCCTTAAACACTGCATTTTAGATAAAAAATTCAAAATTCCCATCTGACAAACTCTTGTGATATGCAACCTATCCATTACAATGGTTTCTCCACTATGTTTGTTCACGAAATTGAATAAAATTGTTAAATATAATTATCTCTGTTGACTCCCACATGCTATTATCTCATGTTATCAAATTATTAGTGTAATATTGCTAACATTAATTTCATTTAATTCTTTGTAGCAAAATAAATATAACCATTGTTTTAAATACTTTAATTTGGAATTAAATTTAAGGTCAGTTTAACTGGATCTAACTTTCAAATTGATCTGCATGTGAAAAGTAACGCACATTCAGATTTTATGAATCATAGTTCAAAGATTAGCATTGTTTAAAGTTACTGTACACGCCTAGGGCACTGTACATACCTAGGCATAACTTTGTAGAATATAGAACCTTTCACTATAATTCCACAAATCTGTTTAAACCTATTCACTATACCAGTGAAAAATCCAGATATGTTTAACAATGAGTACCAGTCAGATTGGGGTCAAAATATTCAACAGCCATGAGATTAATTTATTACTGAAATTGATGTCTATATATAGGGTTTGTTTGCTTGGTAAACTGGCGTTAAGGAGAAAATTGTAGGATAGCACATTGCCTCTACCGAACCTTTATGTTCTCTTATATAAATATTGCTGCTGAAATTATTTACACTTACATACTGGTTCAGCATCAGCAGTAATACTGGCTAACACCAGTGACAGTCTCTTAAACAGGTTTTGCTAACTACCTTCAGATTCTAGTCAGTGTAAGCCATTACTAATGTCTTGATTGTCACAGTATTTAAGTACCAGGATGCAGGAGGGGATGAGTGTGGCAGCACACAGCACTGTAGCCCCACTCATGATTTTTATATGCAACAAACACTGAAATTTTCTTATTATTTACAGAAAAGAACACCTCAACCCATCAAGAGAACCCTGACAACTGTTCTGAATTGTTCAGTCCTGCACAGGGAGAAAACATAGGGAGGAGGGAATAGAATATAAGTAGCAACATTAGTAACATGATCTTGTTCCAAAACATTGTATTTTGCACAAACTTTGCTGCAAAATACAAACTTCATGAGGAAAAGTACATCCATACAGTATATACCAGTGATGGCGGACCTTTTAGAGACTGAGTGCCCAAACTGCGATTCAAAACCCCACTAATTTTTCGCAAAGTGCCAATACAGCAATTTAACCTAAATACAGGTGGCTATGAAGAGGCAATGTCAGGTGCCCACAGAAAGGGCTCTGAGTGTCATCTTTGGCACCTGTGCCATAGGTTCACCAACATTGGTATATACTGTATAGCCCAAAAGCAACTCAAAATACACAATAACTATTGTAACATCACCTAGCAGAGAAGAGACTTTTTTAAAAAAACATGTTCCACCTGGTTGAACAAAGTGAGAGAAAACATGCATCTCTACTCCTAACTTTTCAGTCACAGTAAAGCTTTTGCACCACATAATGCATTTTTAGAAACATTAAGCTAATATGAAAAGTAGAACAGAGGTAGAATAATGCCAATCAACAGACTGAAAAAAACTACAAAGATTTCACAAGTTAAGCTTCCAAGTAAAAAACTTTTTTTAAAAAAACCCTTTAATACACTTTAAAAGATCAACCTTTCAGCATATATACCCATCATGCCATCTTCAAAATTACAGAATGGCAAATGCTGACTACATTACATGTTAAATGTGACAAAACATTCAGGTGGACTAGTTTGTTCAATCACTTCTACAGGAAAAGTAGAAATGGTATTATGGTGGCTTTGCAAATACTAGTGGGACAACCATCAGTACAAGCAACTCCTTCCCTAATTAAGATATCTAGGGCTATGCCACTGCCTGTGCATTTGTAGAAGCAGAAATCAAGTACTGCATTTAAAATTGGAACAATGAATGTAAATGTTTTTTGCAGGCAGTGCAAGCTTTTTGCTGGTAGAGAGAAAGCACTCGATACAACCCTATATCAGCAACAACCCTCTGAGCTGTTTTCTCTCTGCTATTGGCTTATGAGACTGGCCTACCCAGTTCAAAACCATGTAACACGTAACAGTTCACGAGCCTACTTGACAGCAAATGAGATCATTTTAGCATTGGTCCATTGCTCTAAGAAAAACAGACATTGATCAACGTACTGTATGCTGGAACTTATTACTACAAAATATATTACAGCTGTAAATGTTGAAACACAGAGAAGTTGTAAATACAAAAATGCAAAGTACTGCAGAATTTATGTGACAATATGCCTGATATGCTGTTTGCTTAATGAAATAAAAAAAAAGTTTCTTTCCTGAGCTGAACTAATTGCCAATTGAAACATAATATACCCTTTATAAAAGGGAAACATATGAACCATCATTATATTAAATTAGAACATTGGCCTAACTAACAGAGTACTATCTTCCCTCGACATGCTTGCTGAGATCTCTTTTGATATATTAGACACAGAAGCTGGACCTTCAGTATGCAAAGCACAGGAATATTTATTTCTAGTTAGATTTCTAGAGTAATGTACTGCTATATCTCTACTGTAAGTTTAGTACATATAAATAAAAGCATATTAGTATATATCTTGCTACATTCAACACACACACAAAGATAGAGATGCTCAAATCATAAGGAAATAAAAATAAAATTGGGAATTAAAATCCCTATTTACTAAAGCAGACAAAAATAAAATCCAATGACCTTAAAATATGCCATCTTGTAGTTTTATCTTTACAGAGCAAGCAGAAGCTGAAGAACAGAACCAAATCTAAGGGCATCGGAACTAGTTTGTAGTTATGGTGCCTCTGTACCATTCTAGGGTACATAGTTTAGAGTAGTGTATAGAGTAATTAAAAATGACTCAGAAGACCTAGATTTCAATTTATGGCTCTGCCATGGAAACTCATGGAAGAAAGGGGTGGAACTGGTAAAACTACATCTTAAATAGTTCATTTACCTTGAAAACTCTATCAGGGTGGCTAAGTCACTTCTGAATTGATGGCACATAGCAGCAACAATACAAGCCTAACTACTTTTAAATGAAATCAGCTCTTTCATTAGTTATAATGTTGTCACTGCCCTTACAAGCAGAAAATACTATAAGTCTTGGACTTACAGTCCTGGAATACTCTTGGACATTCACGTCATAGGAAGTCCAAAAAGTTCTATATAAGCAAGATTCATGCAGATACTTTTCTCCCTTCACTACCAAGAAGGTGCTACGTTTACCCTTATATATGTGCAAATTGAATCTAATCCACCAGGACTTACTGCCTTTTTCTCCCGCACACAACAGGAAATACCAACCACCTTGAGAAGGAAAGTTTGAAAACACTGTACACAAGAGATCTGAGACAATAATTAGTATGGAAATATTTTTATTACCAGGACTATTCTATCTTCTTTCTGGAATTTCCATCTGTAGTGAATGTCACTTATAAGGCTTCGGTAAGATCCCCCAGACTTGCTCATTGTCCTCAACAGTGATGTGCCTCACTACTGATTCAGAAATGCTTTAAAATTCTGTTTTTAGATCTCACAATTCCTCAGATTCACTGTACCTTGACATAGTAAATACAAAACATCAGCAAATCTTCCCTATAGTTTTTTATAAGAGTGCTAAATAGACCATAGAATCAATATTTCACCAATAATATACTGTAATTTTACCAATATAGGTTTCTATAGCCAACACTTATTCAAACATATCCCCTTTTAATGTAATCCTCTCCCTCCTGTAAAACAGGAGTGCGCTTTTATTTGCTCAAGCCTGGTCTATTATAAAATTGTTCTTCTAACACTTCTCTTTAAAAGCTAGCATCAATGGAAAATGCTAATGCTGGAGTTATTGCTCTTTTTAAGCATTCAGCTCATATTACATACATTTTGAAAGCCTTTAGTCTTGCTTCTATCCAGTGCTTGAATTGATTTTATGATCTTGCGTTTTAACTAAGAGACTTTTCAGGTTTTCATTCTTCTTATTCACAGGATTTGTTACACTTTTGTATCCCCACTAACAGTTCACGGTCTTTCGGTTCCAGATTTCTTTATAAACTTTGGATTAAAGGCTTGATTTCTCAAACCTTTATTCACAGCCATTCAAAGAAACTACCTGTGCAAGCAAATGCTACTTTAAATGATGGGCAACCCAATCTTCAAACTTCTGTGGTGGCAAAAATCCCAACTAAATTAACTTAACTTCAGGGAGAGAATTTAGAGGACAGATTACCTCTTTGGCTGCAGTGTTTACACCAACCACATTATGTAACTTCATGAGTGCTTGAATATTCCTAAGAATCAGAATGTTAATTTTTAAGATACACCTTTGACTGAAATTTTCTGATGCTGTGTTCAAATTATAAACAGAAAACATCAAGACTGAATGGGCTCCAGATGTAAAGGATAATGAGGTAATTCTATAATGAAATAATTATATAATCTCAGTGTCATATCAAAATACTGTATACCGATTTGGTTCTCTCACTAGAGTTTATGTCCTTAAATTTCAGGTGCTTCAGAAACATTTAAACAGCAGGTATGCAGGATATGCATAGTGTATTTGTATTATATAAACCTTGAAGTCAAAGCCCATCTTTCCAAATAATTTTGGGCTGCAATGTTCTCGCTTTAAAATATAGAAGTGACAATTATTTTATATGAAGACATACAATGTGTGGCTTAACCACAAAGAAAATATTTAAGAAACAGGAGATGATTCCTTGTAATTAATTTGCATTTGAGTTACGCTACCTTTCACAAAACAGGTTTTTCAAAGAATCATTATTTTAAAATGTGCTGGAGACAACTGGAGAAGAGGGTTATGTATAACCACAATTATTGTTTGTGGAATTATTCCATCTAACTTCTTAATTATTATATACATACCCCATTAGGAGGAGAAGAAATCCATTCCAACTCTGTCTGTTGTGCTTTAGAATCCAACAATATTACTGAAAAAAGGAACAAAAACTTGTGTTAACTTGTTAAAAATTATAACATTTATAATAAAACTAAATAGGAAAATGCACTGAAATTAATTTAGCTGAAAAATAATTAAAGCAGGAATTAGTGCAGAGTAGCTGGCTGAATACCATGAAACGCAAATGATTTAGATTTTAAGTAATTTTCAAAAGAATGTCCTGTGCAAAGGGCAGGGATGTTTTATACTGCATCAAGCAGAGTAATCACTTTTAAATACACAATATATTTTTATCTATTTTATATAAATAAATTTTCAAAATGTAAATGATAGATGTAAAGTGCAATTTAAATGGAAGCATTAGCATTTCAACACACTTGTGCTCTTGCTATATGTACATACAAATGTAACAATGACATCAATGTTTTACATACTTTATCATTTAATAATACATATTTAAATAAATGTATCAATGTATTCTAAATCACCAGTAGTTTCAAGACGCGAGAACCAATGGCACAATAATATTAATGTGCATGTGTATGCAAAATCCAGTGTTATATGGGAAAAATAAAATTTAACAAAACCATACAGTGAATTAACATGATCTTCATTATTGAAAGGAACAGACATATTGAGTAACTTGATACATCATCATTCAGTCAGATATTAAAATGCCCATGCACATTTCTTCCCAAGTATATCTTCCAGAATATCTCAAATACAATCAAGATATAGTAAACTGTGGGGCTTTGGATTGCTTCAGAAAAATATAGAGTACTGTACATGTATTAAAGGAAAAAAACTAGTTAAAATGGTAATAACGGGAACAAATTTATCTGCTATTTATATGTATTCCTACTAGCAGCATTATTTTCTGACTTTTACTTCAATAAGGAAACACAATACTGTAAATATAAAAAGGCCTATACTTTGCTGATGAAGAATACCATTAAATATGGCCATGAAGTTCTCCTCACATACCATGTACATAACTCCATAATATCTCCTAAAGGTTCTCCACTCTACCACCTTGGCAGGGCTGGAATCCATGAGCCACAGGATCCCTATCAGGTCTGCAGTTTTAAGCTTGTTGTTATTATTTTGATTAAACTCTTAACCAAAGTAAGGAGGTGTATTAGTTAAACAATATTTCAAGTATCTATTTTCTATCCCACTATCAAGTATCTATCAAGTATCTATTTCCAACCTGGTGTTTTTATATAACATTTCAGATATAACTATTTTAATGGCTTACTTAATTTAAACAAAAGAAAAACATATTTAAACATCCGATTAATATATACCAGTGTACAGCCCCTAGTTTTCTACCCAGTTGTTTTAGCAGTAAATTCCACTGAAATCCATAGTCAACTGCCATAACTAACATTTAAAACTCACCAGTGCACACGGGCATATTTTGAGGAATGCAAGGAAATGTATACGTTCTGTTCTAATCAAAAGTAACTTAATAAATATTGGGTACATTCTTCAAGTGTTGTCTCATTTTACAACCCTAAAAAAGGTTCAGTGTCCCACCAAAGGACTGTTTTCATAATTCTTGAAAATCAAATTCGCAAACACTATTAACACCATGTGGTTTCAGAGTTACAATTTTAAAAATGCTAATTTGACTCTAAGACTTGTAATCCCCTAAACATGTACTATTGATTTCAGTATCACTAAGGAAAGAGGATTGTAGTCTTATAGCCTGACCATCTATGTGTGAAAATTTATATCTCAGTAATTTTAGTGTAATTTATTTTCAAGTAAGCACTATAAACAGCAGCCCTCGCTTTAAACTAGGCATCATTCAAATAGTGTTTCTGTACTCTTACAATCAACTTCTGCCCTCACACTTAAGAAGTTCAGCCTCAACTAAAACTTTAAATAGCTTCATTCCACAGTTAATTATTTAATTAATTAATCCAAGTATCTAAGGGACTTCAGCTATTAATGGTACCTAACAAGCAGTTGATAGAGTGCTGTGTATTGGGCTGCTAATTAAAGACCACGCTGATAAGCTTAGCTAAAAAAAAAAGCCATGCTGCATGGTTAACTCCTCAAAGTCTCTATCAATGCATCCATTGAAAAACTTTTGTAATTCTTCAATTGTCTTGAACTTCCCCAGTGGTATTCAAACATAATTAGTCTATATTGCACACAAAATTATAGTGATACAGGCACATAAAAAGAACATCTTTTTTTAAAGAACATATTTTATGTGCCTGAAAATACTCATGGTGTTACCACTTTGTGCAATTTGATTTTCAAAATTGTGAAAACGATATGCTCTTAAGACTCTGAGTTCTGAATGCACACCAAAATTTATGGAACAGCAAAAGCTCTTGTAGGTGCTGAGGGAGTTTTTCATTAATATTTTGATAAATAAACTTCCCAAAAGTTTTTACCAAGTGATCTAAATAACGTTATTTCTTTCTAAACAAAAACAAAAGCAAAGGTTCCTTCAAACCATCCATCCAGGTCTATATAAGCAGAAACTGAAAGAAATGTTAGAAGCTTTTTGAGAAAAAGCCTGTAACGGGAAAGACACATGCTGACCAGTCTTGCCTTCAAAGGTAAGCACTCTACTGAGCAAGATAACAAAACTTGCCAGATAGAGCATTTGGAAAGCTGGTGCCACTATTTAAAAGTAGAAGTACTAGGCACCACCAAATTTTGTTTTTGCCATTAGACCAGCACTGTCTATCCTATCTAGGCATATGGATTTTGCACGGTGCAAAAATGAGTCTAGTGCACTGGGGCCTTTCATTTTCTTCCACAGACCTACATTATTCATCCATTCAAAACCACACACATAGGTGTAAATGGGATGTTGTCAAGGGAACTGCCCAACACACTTCTGAAATCACCCTTGATGGGCATATTATCTAGGCAGATTCTTATCTCATTTCCTCCAATGTAAACTTATTCATTCCTACTGCTGTTCATCTTGGATATGTGAGGAGGAGCCACTCTATATGGTGTAGTTTGGATCCTGGATTTTAGTAAAATCAGATTGTGAACATTACCATGTACAAAAAAAGAAGTCTGGGGACCTTTCCCAAGGGTCTCCAAGACAGGAGTCTTCCTGTATTTACTTCAACAGGGCTGCCCTTTGCCATGTGCAAGTGATGAGACCTCAACTTTGCAAATGGTCCCTTTGTTACAAGTTTCCATCTCTTTTATTTTACGTGTTTCTCGGGATTCGGCCCTTATTGAAAACAAACTTTGGCAAAAAGGTAGTCTTGTTTACACAACAGCCCTATAAGTCTCGACTCCAATCTCTAGAGAGAAGGGAGGACGTGCGCTTTATGGGGAAAGCTCGTCCAGAAATCCCCCAAGGAGCTCCTCTGCCCTTTCCCAAAGAGGGCGGGCAACAGACGAAGCGAAACGTCTCCTTCAGTCTTCCCTCCTGATGCGGCGACTTTTTTCGTTATAATGGCATCCCGAGGACTTGATCTAGCGGGAAAGTGGACGAGACAGCGGCATCTCGCGTCCAAGCGTATTGCCCCCCCCCCTTCTGCCCGTTTTCCCCGCCGGAGACGGCAGGCGAAGAAGCGGCTACGAAGCCTCTCGTTTCCTCAGCCTTCTCACACCATGACTCCCCCCCCTTCGCCCCCTTCCTCCGTGGGTCCCGGTGCAGCCCCACGACCCTCTTTTCTGTCCCTTCAGCTTTTCCCGAGCGGCCACACCTGAGGCAGCCCGCGGGGACGGCCGTTTTGGGTTAAGGCGCCCGCCCGTGAGGAGAAACGCGGGATTTTTGGTCTTCCCCCATTTCCAGAACGGGCTCATAGCCATCCCGTGACTCCGCTTTCGAGGGGGGAGTAGCAAGCTTGCTGCTCCCCATACTTGATTTCTGTCCCTACCACACACCCGGCTCCTTCATCTCCCCAAATGTCGTAAAAAGCCCTCTCCCTCCTCCTCCTCCTCCTCCCATCCCCATTCCTTCGCGCTTTTCTTTTCTCTCCCTTCACCACTTCCCCAGGAAAAGGGAAGCCGTAGCAGCGGGACAGAAAGAACGCCGTCGCTCGCTCCCGCTTAATCCCAAAGAGGATGGGAGACGAGAGACGAGGCTCTCCCAAAAGTTGAGTTTTCCCGAATATGCCCCAGGTGAACTCCGAAGACCGCCAAAATCGGAGTTTCTTCCCCCACCACCAGCAACACACACACACACACACACACACGCACACACACGCACACAGAGAGAGAGAGAGAGAGAGAGAGAGAGAGAGCACCCCAGCACACACGCGCGCGCCTTCCTCCTTCCAATCGCTCGGCCAAATTTAGAGCCATTTTGCAACTGACACCCCGACTCGAGACGAGCAGGATACGCCCTTAAGTCACACCGGTTCAGTTACTTCGGACCGTCCCTAGCACTCCCCGCTTCCCCCCACCCCTCACTGCCCGCAGCTCATTCACACGCGCGCCATAAGGGCAAGTGATGGAAAAGGCAGGCTGCTTTGCATCTACAGTACCAGCTTGCCCTTCCTGCAGCGTTTCACTGCCAGTGCCTGCCCGCCGCCGCCTCCCAGCCCATCCCATCCTTTCAATGTTTCATCCAGCATTTTAGCCTTTCAGATAAACTTTTGATATCAGGGCAAGCGCCCTGCGCCGCCGCCGCCGCCACCACCCTCTTCCTCTTTCTTGCCTTACACATAATATATATACACAGGGGGTGTTTTAATTGAGAGTACCTCCCCTCCCAGATGTGACTATAGCCTCAACATTATAGTTTACCTTAACACTGCTAATAGCTCAAAAAGAAAAGGCCCTGATGTACGGGGTGGGGGGAGCTTCTCCCGAAGGTAATTCCCCCCTTTTAAAATATTAACAGAACCCCAGATTCCCCCACAGTCAAAAGGCGGAGGTCTTTTACATCGCGAGTAAAACGGTTCATACGACTAGAACTATATAATCCCATTAATTTTGCTTCTTAAGGTTAATGGAGTTTTCGAAAACCCGATTGCCATTCAAGGGGAAAATGTCGGTGAAATGTTAGCCCTTTTCCACACAGAGAAGCATATATTAGTATGCTCGGAAAGGGGAGGGGGTTAAATTCTGCTGCATAGATATGTACACTGTACACACAGGCACCCACACAGTCGACGGTCGACATATCAGCATGTGTGATGCCAATAGTTCTCCAAGAGTGTGTTCGGCTCCGCTTCTTTCTCTTGAGAGATCACACCAACCACCACCACCACCACGAAATGAATAAGCAGAGTTTATTATTAGCAGTTATAGGTGACCAGGGAGCTGTTCGCCCCCATCCATCCAACACGACGGTGCCCTTCCTACAAATCTTAGGGTTGCATCTCTGGTCCCCAAAATCCTCTGCAATTCTGAAGGGAGGTGACAAGCTCGCTTTCACGGCTCTCCTCCCCGCGCAACCTCCGGGAGTCTCGCCACAAAATATTTTATTTTGCTTTGGTTTTGCCTGCCTTCGGAAGGGGTCGGAAGGGTTGCACACCACGCCAATGGAAGTTGCAACCCAGTCATGAGAAACCCATCCCAGGGATCCGACCAACAGACCCCTCTCCGCCGCCGCCCCCCCCCCCGAGAGAGAGAGAGAGAGAGAGAGAGAGAGAGAGGGCAACAACCCGGGGCTTTGCATCACGTGCAGTTCCGTCCTCAGACATCATCGAAGCACCATCGGGATCCGAGCCTAAATCTAAGATGGGGGTTTTCATGGACTTCAAAGAGAAGTCAAGCGGGGCCATCGGAACTGGGCTCAAGGCTGCCAGGCTCTCTTCCCTTTGATCTCACCCTGGGATACAAGAGGCGGGAGCGGCGAGCAGTTGCCACCGCGGGGAAAGCACTCGCAAACAGCCCTTGCGACAGAGAAAAAGCGAGAGGTAAACTTTTTGTTTGCGGATTCGCATCACCTTACCTTCTTTTGCAGCCTGTGCCTCCCCCGTGTGTGCAAAGCGAAGCAGCCAGATGCAACATAAAATAATCCAAGGCAGCCTAGTTTGAAAAACCATGGTGCACGAGCTCGAGTTGCTCTTATATATCTACCTATCTACCTAATGAATATACATATACATGCATATACATGTACACGTCTATATATCTCTATATAATCGGAAAGAGAGCGGACGCTTGGTTCTGCTGCAGCCGCCGCCGCCGCTTCTCCCGCTGCTGCCGCTCGGTGGGTATTGAAGGTGGCTCGTTCTGCAACGTGTGTTTTTATTAATTCCCCCCTGCTCGCACCGCCGAGCTCTTCCCGGCTGCCTTCTGCCTTTTTCCCCTACCCGCTCCTCCTCCTCCTCCTCCTCTCCGAATTGGCTGCCCGCGAGCCTCCGACTGCAGACCGGCCGCTCGCTCCACACTCCAATAATATCAATAGGCGCGGGGGGGGGGAGGAAGGAGGGGAGAAAGGAGGCTGGGCCAAAACCCGTCCTTCAAACGGATTGGCAGGCGAGCGGAGCCTCAGAGAAAGCCGAATCCCCGGCGGCGGGGGCGGAGCCCGGCGGCGGATCGCTCTGACAACGGAGGCGGGGTTAGGCCTCTTGTCCAATGAGGGGCGGGAGGTGTCAATTTGCCGCGGGTCCTGGAATTCCCCCTTCGGGTCCTTCCTCGCGTCTTTTTTGGAGTGTTCGCAGACGGGAGGCGAAAGTTGATCGCGACGAAGGTCCGTCTCCGCGCGTTTGACTTGGTTGCGTTTCGTGGCGTTCTGGATTTAAAGAACCACTTTTTTCCCCTTGGAAAGAAAGGCAACCAAGGAACGATAGAACAATAAAGAGGATCCTCTTCCCCCCCCCGACCCAACCCCCCCGTCCCTCCGCCCTGCTGTCCAGCAGCAGCAGCAGCAGCAGCAGCAGAGGCTTTGCAAGGGAGAGAGGAAGGACTTCAGAGACACAGAGCGAGAAAGAGAAAGACACCCCCCCCCAAAGTGAGGAAGGGTCGCCGGGATGGTTCACACGCTGCCCGCAGGTCCCTGGCTAGAGAGAAACGAGAGCCCGCAAGCGAGAGAGAAGCCAGAGGCTGCCCCTGCCCCCCCCCTCCCCGTCTTCTTTTTTGGGGGGGCGGGGGGTGTCTATGAAAGTACTTCTGTGGGACATCCCGGGGCAAAACGGAAAGAAAAGTGTTGCCTGTGGTGCTGCGCCTCCTTTTCCCACATTTATTTTCCCATTTGGAGAGCCCTGCAGCCTCTTGATCGCTGGCTGAATGAGTAGCCCCCTTCCTTCTATTTCAGCTGCTTCCTTGCATCTTTCCCCCTTGGGGGGGATTATTGGGAGTGTGGAGCACTGAGCCGGATGAACCCAACCCTTAAGCATTTCCACCACCTGCAGCCGGGGGGGGGGTCAAAAGAGAGGATGAGCTGGGTGGTGGTTCCCAGAAGCAATACTGGTTCCTTCCCCATGGCTTTCTGGTTCCTGCCCAATTTTTTAAAGGAAGAGGAGCCAAAAAAAAAAGGAGGGAAAGGGCAAATGGGCAACCAGGGAGTGGCAACTCATCCCTTGCCCATCCCTTGCTGCTAAGAGGAAGAACAGCCAAATAGTTCAGGGCTTGTTAAACTGTTAAATCCAGTCACTTGTTAACTGTTCTCCTTTGCTGTCCCCCTTCTCAGACACAGGGTTGCACAGCAGGGACAGTTGGGTCTGCAAAATCCCACCACTCTGCTGTTCCAGAGCAAGAATTACTCAAGTAAGCAAAGGAGAGGCTGGGACAGCTGGCTGCTCCTTTCAGGACCAGAAGCAGAGAGTCCAAGCAAAGGAACATGGAGGATAGTAGCAACCCCATCACTGCAGCTCCTGCTTGGGTAGCACAGTTGTCTTTGCCATGATGCCCACAGAGAGTGAGTAAAACAAGAGTGGACAGAAATGGCCACTGCCTTCTCTTGCATCCCGCAAGCAGCAAGCATTTCAGGACCAAGGTCTGTCTGTCTTTCTTACATGGGCTTTACTGGTCCCTGTTTTTTTCCTTTAAACTGCTGATCAGTAGCTTTTCCCCCTTTCTTTCGAAACACACATTGCAATGTTAGGCGTGATTTTAACAGCCATACTTAAGGTAATACATAGTTTCAGTGGCAGCAACAAACATGGAAGGAAATATCTAGCACTCTGACTGATATCTATTTTTTCTCTCTTATACTGGATTTTCATCCCGAGTTTTATTCCATGTCACTGGAACAGACTTGGCTTGAAATCGAAATCTGCTTATTGAAACTGAAAAACATGGTATCTTGAAACTAACCTTGCTTCCATTTGGTGTATTAATGTTAAATATTGGGCTGCCTCATGGGTTTTTGTATTACTTTCCCCATGTAATCTTTGGAATTCCTGGGAGTTGTTCATCACACTCTTACCACTCCTTTAATTGTTTTCATTATATCATAAAATTTGGCAGCCTGGAGAAGTTTATTCTTACATTATTTGATATATCAATATGATTCAAACTGAGGATCTTTCAAGAAGTTGGAAGTGGTAAAAAGTGAGCAAAGTCTGCATGTGTGGCATATGTATACGAAGAAAATCAACACACACACCCCCAAAAAATGTTGTATTTGTCAACTTTGTGAGCTGCAATATTCTTACCATTCGAAACATCAAGAAAAAGCATAGCAAATGTCCTTTCTTTTCTGAGATTAAAAATGTATATTGTGTGAACTCTCATGTATGTGATGTTCTGATTTTCTGCAAATATTTGCAATGAAACATTTGGTTCTGCTTCTGAAGCTGGCATTGTAGATTAAAAACAAACTCTTTTTGCTCTTTGTAATTTAAAACCGTTGTATGTTTTACCATTTTAAAAGTTATTAGCATTCGCAATATGATATGTTTTAGCACTTTCTTTCACTATGCGTTCTCATAATGTTTACGGGAAAGGCAGTTTAATGCTGAGTGCTATTTGACATTTTCCCTGTGGTTAGACATAACCAGGAACATGAACTAATCAGACAAAAGTAACTTTGTTTTATTTTGTAAAGAAAGTTGTCTGTTTTCTAAAGTTCAGCTCAGTGATGCAAAGCATGCTTTGTCAGCAACAGAAAGTGGAGCAACATCTTACTGTTGATTGTGTTGGGCACCTTAGCAGTATCCTTTAGATGAACAGATTCTGAACAAATCAGCCTTTCCCCTCCTACAAGTACAAATTGCAGAGTTGTCTCCTGATTTAGAGAAATGTTTGAAATCAGTCAGCCCAGACATGAATATGTATCTGAAATGTGAACCGAAGTAATATCCTTATGCTGAATACAGTATTTGGTATATGAATATTTTTTTATTTTTCTTTATAACAGACTTTCAGACAATGTCCTTTTAAAAGATAATGAAATAACACAAATGGAAAACCTGTTTGCATATTTGAAACAGACGAAGTCACTCAGGACAAAAGTGGACGTCCAGAGACCCAACATCATATATACGTGTGCTTGTAAGTATACAAATAATCACATAGGTGGAGACGGAAATCTTGATCTGCATGCAACTGCTATTATATTTACAATATTTCAGGCATGTTATAAGCTGAAATACTGTATATAAAGTGCTTATTCTTTATAGATATAAACAGACATCTACTTGAGACCAAAATAAATGCAATTCAAGAATGTTGTATTCCTAATAAACATGCAGACAACTCTTCTAGAAAGCAATATATAAAACAGAATCCTATTGAAGTTGGCAGTTAAAATCCACATGGTTAACATTTCTGTTGACATTAGTGGGACTCAATTGTATTTGTTGCCCCCCCCCCAAAAAAAAACAAATCATACAATGTCTAAATATGTTTGTATGAATAGATTTTAAATAAATCTCTATGCACACAAGCTTTCTAATTAATTATGCCATTATTTCATGAATAAAAAGAAAAAATTCAACTGTCAATTCAACTTTCCAGCTGCAGGGTAACCACACGTCTCTGTGTTAGCCTGTATTGTATGTATATAAAAGATACATACCTCTTTAAATACAAGGCTGCTATATTTTAGCTGGCTGGATAGTTCAGTGAGCTATGCTACAGAACCAAAAGTCAGGAGTTTGGTTGTTCACTGTGCCTTCAAGAGGAAAAGACAACCCTTGGGTTAGCAGTGAAAGACTTTACTATAACTGTAGCATCCCGTAAGAAGGGAATGGTAAACTATTTCTGAATATACAGTGTATAGACCCTTGGAAAGGATCATTCTACATCTTGTTTTTTTTTTTTTTGTTCGGTTGGTTGGTTTTTATATATATATATATATATATATATATATATATATATATATATATATATATATATATATATATATATATATATATATATATATATATATATATATATGCATGTTAGGGTGGATTCGGGTTTCTTCCCGTGTAGAAATCTGGTTGTTTTGGCGACGTTTCGACGAGGTCTCACTCGTCATCTTCAGGCTGGTGTTCAAGAAGAAAGAAGCCAGAACACCAGCCTGAAGATCTGAAGATGACGAGTGAGACCTCGTCGAAACGTCGCCAAAACAACCAGATTTCTACACGGGAAGAAACCCGAATCCACCCTAACATGCATACCTATACCCCACACACAGTGGTACCTTGTATAACGTAATTAATTCATTCCAAATCAAATTACGTTATACAAGTTTGTTGTACAAATTGCAATTTCCCATAGGAATGCATTGAAACTGGATTTAATCCGTTCCAATGCGGGGCTAGGTTTTTTTGGGTGAGGGGGGGCTGGCGGGCGGTGGACCCCCGTGCAGGTGCCAGGTAAGGGTGCCCCTCCCTGGCTCACCCCCTCCGTGTCTGCCGCCCCTCCTCTCCCCTCCCTCCTTCCCTCTTTCCCCGGGCGGCCGCAGGTGGTGGGTGGAGGTGGCCGCGGGGGTGGGGGTAGGGAGTGGGGTGTGCTGCTTGGCCTGGGGCGGGGGGCTTGGGCGGGACCGCGCCGGGAATCCCCCCCGCTCACCTCTTGTCAGAGCCCCGGAGGCGCACACGGCAGGGCTGTGGCCGAGGCGGAAGTGACGGTCGCTTCACCTGCTGCGCTCCGAGGGGGAGGAGGAGGGGGGTGACACGCAGGGAGGAGGAGAAGGAGGAGGACAGACGGCGGACAGTCAGTCAGTGTCTGTTGGGAAATTCGCCCGGGGAGGAGTCACGCCCCCCCTCGCCGGCTGGCTGCTGTCTCCCTCTCCTCCGCCGGCCGTCGGTTGCCAGCCCCCGCCATGGAGTCCCTCCGGCGGCGCCCGCACTTGCTGTGGAGTCTTCTCCTCCTGACGGCAGGTAAAGCGAAGCCCGGCAAGGGCCCCGGGAAAGGGAGCGGAGGGAGAGCCCGCCATCCTCCACCCCACCCGGTCAGAAGCAGCTCCGTCTGCCCCCCTTGCTGCTCCGAGCTGCTGTCCGTCAGGCTCAGGGCGGGCGGTGGCAGCGGCGGCTGGGGACCCGCCGACCGCCCCCGTCCTGACCCGCTGCAGGCGGTAGCAGCGGCCCCCTTGCCGCCCGCCGCCCCCAAGTGGCTCTGCCCTTTCAGTCGGGCCCCAGTGCGGCCCCCCGAGCCCTTCCCCGCGCCCCTCGTCCCCATGGGCGGCATGGCCTTGCCCTTCTTGTCGCCGCGGCCATTCTTGAGGCCCCCGGTGCGCCGCGAGTGTCCGCCCAGCGCGCCGGGCTTCCCGGAGCTCAAGGCCGGCGAGCCCGGGTGGCTCCCGCGCCGGCTCTTGGCCAGCGACCAGCTGGGCACATCTTTCGGTCTGGCCGGTGACGGCGCCTGTTGTAGCTTCTTCTTCTCGGGCTGTGGAGAAGGAGGAGGAGGAGGAGGCGCGGTGGCCGAGGCGAGCGGGTGGCTGGACTCCGCCTCGGCCGGCGGAGGGAAAGAGACCGGATTAGCGTGAGCGCTAAGCTGCAGCTAACCTCCTCGGGGCACGCCGGAGCTTCCTCCGCCGTCTCCAGGAGGAGCAGCAACAGCTCGCCTGCATGCCCGCCTGCTTGCTTTGCTCTCTCTCTCTCTCTCTCTCTCTCTCTCTCTCTCTCTCTCTCTCTCTCTCCACTCCCCCCCGTCGGCGCTTGTCCTTTTCTTCCTTCCCCGCTCGCTCCGGTGGCCGGGCGAACAAAGAGCCCGTCAGGGCTGCTGCTGCTGCTTTCCCCGGGCGGCGGCGAGCCGTCCTCTCCCCTCCCTTCCCCTCTTTCCCCGACCGCCGCCCCGTCCTCTTCCCGGGCGGCCGCAGGTGGTGGGCGGGGGGAGGGGGGCGGATTTTTTTTCCGTTGTACGGATTTTTCGTTGAACAAACCCTCCGTTATACGAGTGATCTCAGTTGAAATCATTCATTTCCCTGTAGTGATAAATAGCCACATTTACAGAAGAGAATGCATAGGTCTAGTGAGGTTGGGGTTAGAGATATTTATAAAGAGCAGCTACTGAGCAGCAGCAAAAGTGGAAGGAGACCCCAGTACTTAACACAAATATTACTCGTGGAAACTCTTGTTGGTTCTGCATAGGAGGCAGTGCTAAACTGCTTCTGAATGTTTACAACTCAAAAGCGCTGCAGTTAGACAATCCAAAGTGAAACAAGAGATGATTCCCAGGTTGGAAGGAACTCAGCATGCAATCGGATAGCAATGGAAACAGTTGCTCATTGGAAGTGATATCCCTTAAAACAACTCTTCAGCATGTACAGGAATCACTCCAGCCCAGCTCCATAAAAGAGTAGCCCTGCTGGTGGATCAAATTGATCTCACTTGGGCACACAGCAGAGTTGGTCTCGTTCATGATCTTCTATTTGTCATCGGCCTGAAAGCAGTCCAAAATTTGCATCTGATTGGACCACCAGACAAGCAGTGGGGAAGAACTAAATATGAGTAGTATTGTTTACAGTGAAGTAACCGGGTTAAAACCAAGAGGGTGTTCAGGGACTGATATGCTACAGGAAAGGATAACCTGAAGCTACACATACAGTACGATTGGAACATGGAATGTGAATAGCAGGAGTCAATGTAAACTGAAAATCTAAACAGAAGAAATGAATTGTTTAAAAATTGGAATACTTGAAATAAATGAAGGACACTGGACTAACACATATTTTAATCAGATAATCATACGTTCCTTTAATTTTTGAGATGGCAAACTCACAAGAAATATGCGACGCTAAAAATAAGGCAAGATGTAGCATAAGCAGTTAGTGGCTAGTACACAAAATCTGGCTGAATAATATCAGGTCTGAAGAAAAGCTTGTCAAAATAACAGTAAATCCAACTATAGATCACAAGGAAGAAGAGAGTTTATGCAGGTCTCCAGGAGGAAGTTGTTCACATGAAAAACAGGATACGGTACATGATAATTGGAAGACAGAAGTAAGAAATAAAACAGAACCAAACACTGTTGGAGAATTTGTCCAGAAGCCAGAAATGAAATGAGAGAGCAACTAACAAAATTATGTTAAGTCACCATTTTTCATTGCAAATCTATGCTTTGGGCTACCTAAGAGGCAAGGATGTCAACAGATGGCTGATATATAAACCAAATAAATAACGTACTCAGATGAAGAAACTGTATTTTCCAAAACAAGATTGTGGTATAGATTTTGAACTGTTAATATAATAAGAATATTATGAAAGTAGGATAAGCTTGAAGAATAGCAATGAAATACAATCTGAATATCATTTTTGAAGAAATTAAAGGTAAGGTAAAGAACACAAAAAGGTGTGGGTAGGTATGTTTCAGGGAAGGGCTGGTTGGTGATGGCCCATAAATCATATGGTCACCAAGAAAATTAATGAGCAAGTCCATCCCCAGAGTGTTGCAAACTATGGGAGAAATCCCCATTTGTTGCATCCTGAATCTGTTAAAATCTTGACAAGAATACTCTAGGGAGTTGGGGGGACAACAGCCCACATACTGGAAATGTTTAGTATCCATCTAAATAGCAAAAAAAAAAGCCAAATATGGTTGTGGGATCAAGCTAAGTGATGCTGGAGATTTTACATTTACCAGACATTTAAACTAGATTTAGAAAAGAAAGAACTAGAGATCATAATTGAAGTATTAGAGCACATATTAAAGAATTTCAGTTAAAAAAATCACTTTGTGCTGTGTAGATTATAGTAAGGTCTATCACTCTATCCAACACAAAAAAGCTATTGATTGTTCTAAAAGGAATGAGTTTGCCACATCTTTGGTTGTGATCCATAAGCTATACATTGGGCAAGAGGCTGTTATTAGGACAAAGTAGAAAGAAGCAAAATTAGTTTCTATTACCAAAGGTATCAGGCCGGGTATATTCGTATCTCCCTCTTCAATATATGTATTGAACGTATCATAGGAGAAGCTGGATTTCATTCAGATGAGGGAGGAGTGGTATTTGGTAGAAGAAGTATCAGTAATTTGAGATACGCAAAGGCAGCATGTTACAGAAAACGTCAAGAGGCTTGAAATTTCTACTCAAGAAGTTTAAATAAAAACAAATAAGAGCAGAATTACGGTTCAACATTAAGAAACAGTAAGATGACTACAGAAGAATTCCCTGACTTCAAGGTTGACAATTAATAACTGTTAAAGATACTATTTTTCCATCATCGCTCACATTGCATCCAAGAAATCAGAAAACTGAGATTGAAATAATAATGGGTAGCTATAGAGAAACAACAACAAAAAGAGATCCTTATATGTAAGGTTGTTCTGTACCATCAGCAATCAAAGTTAATATAATCAATACAATGATATTCCTAACATTTATGTATGGATGTGAAAGCCTGACAGTGAATAAAATTGATAGGGAATAAGTCAAGCCATTTGAGATTTAGTATTAGAGGAGAGCTCTATGAACATTATCGACTTTTAGAAAGAGAAATTATTCTAGATCAAATCAAAGCCATGGAAGGTAAAAGGACTAGGGTGAAGCTATTATGCTTTGGAGTCATCATTGGAGAAGAAAGTGTTACTGTACAAGGAAAAGCAGAAAGCGTGGGAAAAGAGGAAGACAAAATGTGCGATGGATTGACTCTTGCAAAACTGAGCGGGGTTGTTGTTTGGATCTTATTAATTCATAAGATACCCATAAATCAGAAACAAATCAGAAAGTGTCCCCTTTCTTTAGCCAGGTTGTTTAAGCCTTTGCTATTTTGTGTACATTTTGTGGTTTTTCCTCCTGTAAGTCTTGTTCTGTTCCATCAGTGGTTCCCACAATGAGTGCAAAAAGTTCCAGGAAGTGAGATGATCCTACAATAAGCAGAGCCAAAGAGACAGAGCTGCAAAACAACAGAGAGATAGCAGTGCGGAAGGCAGCCCATGTTGGACTATGACTTGGAAGATCTGAATTCTAGTCTACACACCAAGAGCCATGATACTCCTTCAGTGACCTTGGTTCACAGCTACTCTTTCGGGCTACTCACAGGATCATTATGGAGGACGTGTAGAGGACAATCATTCCATGTTCCTGAATCCTGTACTTACTGGTAAATTAAGGAAAAGGATGGTATGAGCTGTTGCTATTTTTTTCATACTTGGATTGGTGTTATTGATTATTATAGAAATAGTAAGGAGCTGCATACGTACTATGTACTTCCTGTTGAAGGAGATGACTGGTGCTAGATTAGTGCTTCAGGAGTGTCAAAGAGGCTTCTTGTTCATATAGCCCAATAAATACAATTTGAACATAATGTGGTTTCCTGTAATTGTAAATAAACTCAATTAGATTCCCCCCATGTGTTATTTTCTCTCCAGATCTGTAATTTACAGATCATATCAACAAATGATATCACATGATTCCATTGACTTTAATGGGCTGTGCTTTACACTGCCTTTGTGGTCAGTGCAGGTTATGTTCTCAGGAAGATCATTCGCACAAGATAATTACGTTAAAAAGAAAAGGGTCTGGCAGTGGGGTGGGAGGGAGGAGAGGAATGGAATAAAATAGCAAGGTTAACTGAAGTATTCCAAATTTGTTGCAATTCAGTGAGACCCCCTCCTCCTGATTGTATTGTATAAGCCTGGTACCACCACCCCAGATATTTCAGATCCTTATGCTGCTAGCTGCTTTCAGATCATTATGCCTTATGCTGCTACTCTAATTGCCTTTAATGAACTGACTAGGTCCATCTTGACCAAGTCTCTGTTATCGTAGTCTTCCAGCGATTCAGTGGACTACTGATGTGTTTAAAAACTTGGAGGTAAATCTTAACTATTCCCAGCCAGAACAGATCAAAGTGGAGCTTAGGTTGATATTGACTAACAAGTTCCATTCATATTGTTGGGTCCCTTTTACCTAGGTTTGAAATTGGATAAAGCCCTTAGGATTTGATTTAATGTTACAGAATTTTTACCTGTGTACATTATTATGGTACACATTTCATGTTGCAAATCAATGCATTAAACACAGCAGAAGTTCATTCCACAGAAACATGAACAGCAGAATTCTCTTCCCTATATAATGTCTTACATAATACACAATACAAGATCAATACACACACACACACACACACACACACATTGTTGTTTTAGCCCAAACATGGGCACACCATGATGTAACTTCACATTAATTGGGGAAAAAAACAACATGCTTAAACATGAAGTCCTTTTAAAGATCCCTATGGATTTATGTTCAGTTATACTTAATAGTAGAGATGGGCACAAAACGAACAATTTTTCGTTTCCATTTTTGTTTTTTCGTTTCATTACACAACGAACCGACAAACAAATTTTATCTCTAAAATGAAACGAAACAAACAGAAACACCAGAGATTTTGTTGTCCATTTCGTTTTCGTTACGGCAATACACTGAACTGCTTTAAAAGCTTTTTTAAAATCACAAAAAATTGAAATAAATGGTAATGAAACGAACAAAAACGAAAATGAATTTTTTGAAAAAATTCACAAAAACGGAAACGAACCGAAACGGACCCCCTAAACGACAAACGACAATCAAAACGCCATTTTTTATTTGTGCCCATCTCTACTTAATAGGTGTAATTAGACATGGGCACGACTCAGCGAAATTGTCTTTTCTGTTTTCGGTTATCGTTTTTGTTATGTAATGGAAACGGTAACGATAATTAAGCCATCAGAACTCGAACTGAAAGTGTTATCGCTGCGCATGAAGAAGAGATTGATGCCTTACAGCGGAAGCTTATCTATATGGAAGATTATTCTCGTAGGTCTAATCTGAAATTAATTAATTTTGAACTCCAGGATAAAAAAGAAATGAAGAAAGAAATCCTCGTTTGGCTTAATTCTATCCTCCCCCAACACCTTGCTGAGACCGACATTGAAAGGATACACTATATAGGTGGTGCTAAGACAGCTACTTCAAGACCAATCCTCATTAGATTTACTTCCTATGCCATGAAAGAACAACTGATGTCAACTCTTAGGGCAAAGCCTGACCTGCTGAAGCGTGAGGGAAGAGTTCTACAAGTTTACCAGGATATCTCCAGGGAGACTTTTGAATGGAGAAAGACTATGAGACCTGTGACAATTGCTCTGAGGAACAACTACAGATATAACTGGGGATTCCCGATCTTTCTTAAGGTGTGGAAGGGTCCAACTCTACACAAAATTTATTCTTTGGAAGAAGGTGAACAACTTCTCAAGGCATGGAACATTCAAATCGAAGAAGAATAGAGAACTCCAAATTCAGCGTCTGCAGTGAAGACAGTGTCACCCTTTAACTCTTTAAATCTTTCAATGAGCAAGCAAATGGAGACCGATTTGAAGAGCATTGCACTACAGAAGACAGCCCTCCTTCCTCTCTCCCCCTGTCTCTCCCTTCCCTTCCCTCCTTTTTTTTCCCTTTTTTTTCTTAGCCCATTCTGTTTTATTTTGTTTATATTTTGACTTGCCCGTCCCATAATTCTCCACTCCCTTTCTGTTCCTTATCCCTTATCCCTTATTCTTTCTTAGTATATCTTTCCTTTTCCCCTCTATATTTTTTTATATTTTTATATTTTTTATTTTTTTATTTTTTATTTTTTTATTTTTTTTATTTTTTATTTTTTATTATTTTTTTATATTATTTTTTTTTGGTTTTTTTGGGGGGGGGGACTGAGGGAGGAAAAGAGGAGGATAGAAGGATCTTAAGATTCACATTATCATGTTATCTTTTTATTACATTCTTTCTTTTCAACTTTTCACGTATATAACTGTAAGCAAGACTAGACAGTGCCAACGCTAATTTAGAGCTTCTGAATCATTATTAGCCATCAGGAAGTGTACGGGTGCCTTCCCCCTCCCTCCTATAAGGGCGCATACAGGTTGTGTATGAGAGCCAAGAGGATGGGAGAACAGAAAATAAATGTAGGTGGTAGGGTTTGGGTAATCATTGTTTTTTTCTTTAATATATGTAATGTTTGTTTGTATATATGCACAAAGAGACTGTTCCAGATCGATAATAGAATGAAAATATGGGTAGACTGTTGAAATTAGCTACATTGAATGCCAGGGGTCTAGGAACTGTCACGAAGAGAAACAGAATAGAGTCATTAATTAAGAAGAATAAACCGGACATCGTCTTTCTTCAAGAAACACACCAAGCGAAAGATGGCCAAAACGAACTGAAACTACCCAACATCAACATCTATGAGAAAAGTTTTGGTACATCTAAAGCAAGGGGGGTAGCAATCTTAATATCAAAGCACTGTGATTGTATTGTTGAAAAAACTGTGAAAGATTTGGAAGGTAGATATATTATTCTTCAGGCCACAATTGGTCTAGAACAATATACACTGATAAATGTTTATGCACCAAATGCTAATCACAACCTGTTTTATAAAGAGATATGGGAGCAGATAGAAAAGGTACAGAAAGGACATGTGATTTTGGCAGGAGATTTCAACATGGTTATGGACAAAATAAAAGATAAAACAATGACTAGGAAGGTAGACTGGAGGGCTAGACATACAATCTTAACAAAATTCATCGCAAATACAGGATTAAAGGATGTTTGGAGAGAATTAAAGGGCGATGAAAGAAAATTTACTTTTTATTCATCAGCCCACAAAGCTTACTCGAGAATAGATTTTATATTTGTCTCACAAAGTTTGTTATCTAAAGTTGTAAATACAAATATAGAATTGATAAAAACTTCTGATCATGCTCTAATGTCTGTTGAAATAGAAAATAAGAAGAATTATAAGGAAGCTAGAAGGTGGACAATAAACCCTAGAATTTTTCAAACCCCAGATACAGTACAAAAAAATACAAAGAGAATGGCTAGAAACCTGGAATATCAATGAAGAAGGTGGTGGTCAAATAGGAGTTATCTGGGACACTCTGAAGGCAGCGGCTAGAGGTTACATAATAAAAGAAAGTGCTATTATAAAAAGTCGAGATCAGCAAAATAAAAAAAAATTGGTGGCTACTATAGCAGACCTTGAATCTCAATTTTTTTTAACCAAAGACAAAAAAATTTTTAATTCAGGTTGAGGCCAGGAAAAGGGAATTAGAAGATATAGATCTACAACAAACCCAAAGAAATCTACTATATTTGAAAAGAAACTTTTTCGAATACAGTAATAAAAACTCCAAGATGCTAGCAAAATTAGCACAGAAAAAGAAAGAAAAAAGCATGATAGGAAGGATAAAGGATTTAAGCGGCAATATATCTACTCAAATGAAAGAAAAATTAAAAGCTATTCAAGAATTTTATCAAAACTTATATACAGCCAATAGAAGTAGTAAGGAAGTTATGGAACAATATATTGACAAAAACCTAAAAGTAAGACTAGCGGAAGAAGACAGGCTTGAAATGGAAAAAGCTATTAAAGAGGAGGAGATAGAGGATGTTATAAATAAGCTAAAGAATGCCAAAACTCCAGGAGATGACGGATTGGGACCAGAATTTTACAAGGTATTCAAATCAATGTTAATTCCTAAGTTAAAGAAGCTTTATAATGAGATATTGGAGGGTGAGCAAGTTCCTTCCTCCTGGAAACATACTTTAACTATTTTAATTCTCAAGCCTAATAAAGATCCAATAGATGTTGGATCTTACAGACCAATATCACTTATAAATCAAGATGCCAAGATTTTTACAGCAATTCTAGCCAAAAGAATGTATACATTTATAGACAAATATATTAAAGAAGACCAAACGGGCTTTATCAAAGGTAGACAAATGTCAGACACTGTAAGAAGAGTTTTGAATGTTCTTTATGAGATGGGAAGATCACAGGACAAAGCATGCATTTTGTCTCTAGATTTATTTAAAGCCTTTGATTGTGTCCAATGGCCTGCGTTAAAACTTTTATTAGTGAAATGGGGATTTGGCGAAAAATTTCTAAGTGTAATAAACCAACTCTATTCTCATAGCACCTCATCAATCATTGTTAATGATGGGATGACAGAAAAAAATTACCCTAGGCCGAGGAACAAGACAGGGATGTCCTTTATCGCCAGTTCTGTTTTGCATAGTGATAGAGCTACTAGCTAATGCAATAAGGAGGACCAACTTATTAAAGGTATGGGTAAGGAAGGCAAGATAAAAATTAGTTTATTTGCGGACGACGCTTTGTTAACAATAAAAATCCGGTAGAAAATATATTAAGAATAAAAGCACACCTAAAGGAATTTGGTGAAACAACCGGATTATGTGTCAACTGGCAGAAATCAGAAATCATGCTTTTCAATCAGGATAATCGAGACATGGAAGAGATCTCCAATCATGAACTGAAAGTTTGTAAATGTATAAAATACCTAGGGATACTTTTAGATAAAGACATTACTAAAACGAAAAGAACGAAATTACACAAAAATAAAGGAAGAGATTAGAAATAAATTACAAAATTACTCCAAATTAAACTTATCATGGTTTGGTAGAATAGCAATGGTAAAAATGAAAATACTTCCTAAAATAAATTTTCTTTTTAGAATGTTACCTATTCAATACACAGAAATTGAAATTAAAGTTTATCAAGATCTTTTAAATAAATTCTGCAATGGTGGAAAAAAAAGCAAGAATAAATAAAAGCTTATGGTACAGATCTCAAAAAGAGGGAGGTATAGGCATACCTAATCTTAGAATGTATTACATAGCTAATCAGCTTAGCTCCCTGGGGGAAATACTATTTAAACCTCAAAAACTAATATGGTGGGAACTTCAATCAGAGGAACTAAATGAAGACATAAATAAATATGTGTTTAGTTTCCCCCAAAAAAGGAAAAGTTACCCAATTAAAAATCCTCTTCTAAGTTCCCTATTGCTCACTTGGAAAAAGTATGGAAAGAAATTGATACAGGAAGGTTCCCCGCTTGGTGCGGTGATCGATCAGATAAATTTCCCCACGAACATGAAGAAATTGGGAGACTTATTTAAATTAAGGAAAGTGGCAAGACTAAAAGATTGGATTAAAAAGATGACATCAAAACAAGAAATTAAACGTATTCTGCAAACTCAGGAATTGTCGTGGTTGAATTACGCCCAGTTAGAAAGCTGGACGAAAGAATGGATTAGGAGAAATACACAACTTAGAGGATATACAAAATTTGAGCAATTTCTGACAACATATGAATCAGAGAAAGGAAATACAGGGAAAGGAACAGTTGGCAAATTATATAAAATAATTCAAGATTCATTTGAGAATAGGGAACAGGACACAATAAGAGAGCTATGGAAACAAGACATAGAGAAATAAATAAATAATGATGAATGGGAAAGAATTTGGAATTTGAGGATTTTACGGTCATTATCAGTCAGAATAAAAGAAAACTACTTCAAACTAGTTTTAAGATGGTATATGACTCCAGTCAGAATGAATAGAATGAATCCAAAATATTCTAAGCTCTGCTGGAAATGCGAAAAAAAGATAGGTACCTATTTTCATTTATGGTGGGAATGTGAAATAGTTCAAAAGTTTTGGCAAGAGATTATTGAGGAGATAAGAGAAATACTACAAACTGATATTAAATGTGTACCGGAAATTGCTTTGTTATCATTACCATCTATCAATGAATATGATGTGAAAACTAAAGAATTAATAGCAAATCTTATGACAGGAGCTAGACTGATTATTGCTAGGAACTGGAAACTGAAATCAGACCTTAAAATTGCTGAATGGTATAAGGAAGTGTGGGACATAGCACTAAATGATAAACTATCTTGTAATATAAAAGTTTTGAGAGATGAAATAAAAAAAGATACTTTCTATGATGTTTGGGGGAAATTTATAGATCATGTACTATTAAAAGGGAAAGGGATACAACCAACTTATAACCCAACACAGTTCTGGCGTAAAGGACCTTAAGAAGCCTTTTGGAAGAAAAAAAAAAAGATGAAGAAGAAAGAGAAGATGCAAGAATACTGGACGGTTTCTTGGGGGTGGGGGGCACTTTGTACTGTTTATGATTGCCTATTACTGTTTTTTTTATATAATTGTTTATCATTGTTGTTTTTGTCTTTTTTATGTTCAATAAATATATATATATATAAAAAAAAAGAACTCGAACTCGAACCGAAAAAAGAAAAATTTGGTCGGGTTTTTCGTTTCTGTTTGTGGCATCGCGGCAATCGCGCGATGCGAAGCACAGGAAAAGTTTTTAAAAGGTTTTTTAAAAAACCCCGACTCCCAGCCAAAAAAGCAGCCGAAAATATGCCTGCCTGAGGCTTTGCCACCTACCAGAGGGATGGTTTCTGGGGGGTCCCCGGCCTTTCCCCCCCCTCTTCTCCTGTCCTGGGCTGCTTGCACCAGGCTGGGGGGGGTCATCCTCGTCTCGCCATGCCATGCGGTGGGGAGGGGATCCAAAATGACGACCACAATTTTTCTTTTGAAATCGTGGTCAAATAACACACCAAATCACCACAGAAACACGTGAAATTTATTTATTTTAAATGCCTGAATTTTAATAGTAGCAGCAGTGGGTTTTTTAATAGCAATAAAACATCGTATTGATTTTATTTTATTTTATTTTATTATTTTTTTTAGACCTGCCCATTTGGGCTGGGTATGGGATGGGACCATGCAAATTTTTTGAACCATTCCACCAATGGCATCGCCAGGTTTTTGACTGACACTTCTGGATGTCTCGGAGGGCATAAAAAGCCGAGGCACCTTCCAGAAATCGCAGTCGGGTGTATGGATGTGGTTGAGGGAGGAGGGCTGGCTGCTGGTGCTGGTGTGATCTGATCTAGATTGAGGCGGGAGGCTGGAGGCTTTAGGATTTCAGTTAGGCAGGCAGGGAGGAAATTGAATTTGGAAAATAATTTCTTTGATTCCCTGCAGCTTTGTCTGCTGAAGGGAATAGCAGTTTATTCTTTATTTCGTCTCTGGCAATTTGTGAGGATTTTTTTCTGATATTGGATAAAGGGGGAGGTTCGACTGGGAGTGGGAGGTGTGGATTTATTTTAAATATATATTATATACTACCATTTATTTTCTATTTTCCCAACTTCAATTTGCTTGCACACACACACATTTGGGGTGCAAGCCAAGAACATAACCTCTATCCTAAATGGTATCCTAACTGCCCACTCACCCATCCGCCCACACCGCCGCCCGCCTGCAGCACGCGCCGCTGCCCGCCCACTCGCCCGCCTGCGGCCACCGCCCACCCACTCACCCCCCCACCCCGCCCGCCCCCTAGGGCGCAAAAACACCTAGCGCCGGCCCTGATTGCGGGGCACCCCTATGCTCTGGGAAGTCAAATCACACTAAATCGCGGTGGAAATGACAAACAACAAACGGAAACGACACATTTTTGAAAAATTTCGCGACAAACAGAAATGACCCGAAACGGACCCGTTCCGACAAACGAAAACTCAAAACGTCATTTTTTCTGGTCGTGCCCATGTCTAGGTGTAATAGCCCCTAAATATGAACGTTTATTTTATATATTGTTTTGCTGGTTAACATTTCTCCTTTAATTTTTATCTAGGGGGAATAAAGAGAAATCTAATTAATTCTACTTTGGGCATATATGCATATCCTTCTGTGGTATAGTTGTAATCTTTTCAATTAGTGACTCTGGTATTCTCTTTTGTGGCACTTTCAATAAGGCCTTTTAACACTTTCTTTGTTCTTTTCTAAGTTTTAGAGTCTATCCTTACTCATCCTGCTGGATAGCTGCTATTTACCTTATGTGAAGAAGAGCAGACAGAAAATAATAAAAATACTTTCAAGTTATACTCAAACACCTAATGGGAATAAGCTCTAACCATCAATTTGACCATAATATTTTCTGCCAGGAAACCATTGGGGCTCCATACAACTCAGTAGGTTACAGCTCAAAACCAATTAAATCAAAAATTTAACTGCAACAATAAAATCATAGCACTGCTTTTTGAAACAGATATTTTTGGTAAGTGAACATTTATGCCCACTAGGCAGGTTTCTGCACAGTTAAAATGGCCAGAATCCAGAGGAACACTGTTAAAAGTGACTGCAAGCAGAGTCACTTGTAACATTTCCCATTTTCTAGTTTGAATTCCTCTGGGAAATTAAAGAGAAAATATTTTATGCCGGTGTGTGGATTCCTTGCTTTTCTATCTGTGTACTTCAGAGGTTAACTCCCAAAGTGTCAGTATATGTAGTACTATGGGAGCAATTCACATGCAGAATCTGGCAACAGTGTTGTACACAGTCAGACTGACAATTGCTGAGCAGCTTTCTCACTGATGGCAGTTTCCCTGAGGGAATCCCTTCCAAGAGAGTCTGCCAGATACTGTTTCTCTCAACGGACATTCCACTCAAATTTTAACAGAACAAGTCTGCCCTTCTGGTAAAATTTAGGTGGCAGTACTGTGAAGGGTAACCTGCATCATATATGAGGTATGAATCTGGCCTGTACCTATGTCAATGGATTCTCAAAACAGGTCAATCGGGCTATGAATCGTGATGAAGACTTCATAGAAATAACTAGGCTTATTAGGCAGTGTGATGGTAGCCTTCTGTATCCTGTCTGTGTTGTTAAAATGTTTTTCCAATGTTTTTCCAGAATGTTTTTCCAATGTTTTTCCAGAATGTGTCCTGTGCAGCCCCACCCTTAATGTCTTTGTTTACTATAAGTCTCTTTAATGGTATGTAGAAAATTAATGTTTTAAAAAATCAAAACAAAACATGGTTATTATTTATTTTGGGGCAAGCTGCCCTAAATCCAGAGGCATCTGCTTACATGCCACCCTGTGACAGAAATGAGTTCAAAACCCACCCTTCTTATCTGAGGGAGTCTCAGATAATCTGTCTTCCAAGAGACTGATTGCTTCCCAAATTAATCCTGTGGATATTCAAATGTTTATTTTAAACCAGTAGTTGAACATGCTCTCAACAGATGAATGGCTCAATGACACTGTCTTCTAATTTATTTATTTATTTATTTATTTATTTATTTATTTATTTATTTATTTATTTATTAGGCTTATATACCGCCCATCTTCCCGAAGGAACTCCGGGCGGTTCACAACAATAGGTATAAACAAAATCAGAGACAGTTAAATATAACAATATATGTGACTTACAAATATTTCTCCCAGAAGCTTCTTTCAGCAGAAATAATTTTACTAGTATGTTCTTTTAGGCATCATTCCTCTTGGAATTTACTGAATCTCTCATCCTAAATCCCAAGAGAAGAATCTGATCATCTTTCAGATCAGACTCACACACTTGTGAAGCACTCTGGCTACAAACACATTGTTGTTCTTTTTTAAAGAGTGGAGTACAAAGCAACTTTTATTGATTTACATGACACAAACCTAACTGCATTTTGAATTGTAGTAGGGCTTCTCTGTGTTCTTACTTCTTGCCACTGCTTCTTTTTTCATCATACTCAACCACTGCCACCATTCAACTACTTAAAGCACATGCATTTCAAGCAGTTTTGCTTTGCTTTGCAGATAAACCACATAACCACATAAGACTAATTCTTTCTCTGAGCAGGAGGATGGAGACACACCTATACTTTTCCCATGAGTAAGGTCAGCCTCAACCATTTTGAGCCTGGGTGTGATCCCAAGCAGAGCTGCTGCTGAGAGAGACAAACAAACAGAAAGAAGTGAGCACTGGTAAGTTTCTGGGGTATTTGCAGCTGCAGTAGAGCTGCTTTAGAAGCCTCTGCTAATTTAAACTGCTAATTTAAACTACAAAGAGCCACCTTTATTAAAACAAAGGAAGCAGCTAGAAGCTTCCTCAAACAAAGGAAGCAGGGGGTGGCACCAGACTAATTCATTCTCTGAGCAGGGGGCTGGAGCCTCACTAATCCTTTTCCCCTGAGTAAGGTCAGCCTCAACCATTTTGAGCCTGGGTGTGATCCCAAGCAGAGCTGCTACTGAGAGAGACAAACAGAAAGAAGTGAGCACTAGTAAGCTTTTAGAGTATTTGCAGTTGGAGTAGAGCTGCTTTAGAGGGCCGCACGCCTAAGAGCACACAAGATTTCATATAAACAACAAAGGAAGGAAATATTATTACTAGATAGAAAGGTATTAAAAGTCTAAATTTTTGAGGCCCAATGGAGTCTGAGGAAGCAGCTGTAGTTACCTGTGAAATCTGTGCCATGTTTGTCATCCTGCCAAAGCACATGGAGAACTGCACTCGCAGCAAATGCAAGCTTGTTGCACTACTAGAAGAGAAGGTCCAGCAGCTGGAGGGCTGCATATCTAACCAGCAACAACTTAAGGAGCTTGATCTCTTGTGGGACAGAGCAGAGCAGACTATCCTGGTCAAAGAAGTGATAGGGCACAGTTCTGAGGAAGAAGTCACTCCACCAACTCAGGAGGTAGATGCATGGAGGAATGTGACTCTAAGAAGCAAAAGGGCAATGGATTGTTTTGGGAGTCTGAAATTACAGAATCAATTTGAGGCTCTTTCCCTCATCAGGCCTCATGAGGAATGCACAGAGGGACAACTGGTTCCACCTGAGGATCTCTCCCTCATCACACTTGATGAAATACAGGAAGACAAACAACAGGAACAAACTGAAGACCTCTGCCTTAATATAGTTGATGAGGTGCATGTAGATGACCAGGCTACAGGAGAGAGGCTCCCTGTACTAGGTGATTTAATTATTAGAAATACAGAGGGATGGATTTGTGATGAGCATGATAACCGTAAGGTGACTTGCCTGCCAGGTGCCAAGGTTGCAGACATAACGAGAAATCTAGATAGTTTGTTAGAACTGGGAAGGAGCAAGTGTTCATGGTGCACATTGGTACCAATGATGTTGGGAAGGCAAAGCGATCAGTCCTGGAAGCCAAATTCAGGTTGTTAGGAAGAAGGTTGAAGTCCCGGACTTCCAAGGTAGCATTTTCAGAAGTGCTGCCTGTTCTTCATGCAGGGCCTGCCAAGCAGGCAGAACTCAGAAGCCTCAATGAGTGGATGAGGTGATGGTGTCAAGAGGAGGGCTTCAGATTTGTCAGGAACTAGAGAACATTTTGGGACAAGCCAAACCTTTTCAGGAAGGACGGGTTGCACTTGAACCATAATGGGACCAGATTGCTGGCATTCAACATCAAAAGGGCTGCAGAGCAGCTTTTAAACTGATAACTGGGGGAAAGCCAATAGGAGCTGGGCAGCATCCAGTTTGGGAAAGTGTCTACTTGAGTAATGAGAAGGATGCAATAAATACTGAGAAGAGCGAGGAGCTAGTCATCCGCACTCAAACACAAGGATGCAAGAGGCAGTCTAATTATGCAAGTTGACTCAAAAGACTGCATCAGAAAAGCATCTGTAAATGGGGACTGGAACACCTTCCTTACCATCTGAGGCTGCAACGGCTGGGCCTCTTCACTCTTGAACGATGGCGCCTAAGAGGTGACCTGATTGAAGTTCATAAAATCATACATGGTGTGGACAAAGTAAATAAGGAAAAACTGGTTTCCTTATTGCACAACACTAGAACTAGGGGGCACTCCATGAAACTTTTGGGTGCTAGATCTCAAACAAATAAGAGAAAGTACTTTTTCACCCACAGGATCACTGGTCAGTGGAAATCCCTGCCAGAAGAAGTGGTGACAGCTGCCGGCCTTGACAGCTTTAAGAAAGGATTGGACAAGTTCATGGAGAACAAGGGTATCAATGGCTATCATTATGGATGCCTAAGGATAACCTCTGGGTTGCAGGGTATCATAAGCAGGTGAGGACATTTGCTTGGGAATACTCTGAAGCAAATGGTGAGCCACCATGTGAGACAGAATGCTGGACTAGATGGGCTGAGGCCGGTTCCAGCAAGGCTGTTATGTTCTTATATATTTTTATATATTTACAAACGTGTAATCCCTACCCTTGTCACATGTACAATCTTCAATGACAATTTAGCTGATGGACAACAAGTTGTACCAGTTGGGTCCTAGATGAGCTTTCAAAGTGCTGATTCTGTAGACATAAGTGGACACAATGCTGATCGACTATACACCATGCACCATGCACAGTTTCGACTGTGAACTGTATGACTGCAATTTAAAAAAATACCAACAGTAGGGTGATAAAGTCCAGATTGGAAGGGGGAAAAGGACAGGTTGATTGACTTTCAAATCACGTTAACATTGGAAAGAACATCAAATTCACCCATGCCAACTTGGGGGCAAATTGCAATTACTTTCTGAAGTAATCACACACTAACAGGAAACCAGAATCTGTTATGGAAGGTGAAGACTGAAAGTGGAAAAATATAGGATTAACCTACCAGAGCAAAATCTGGTTTGTAAATATGTTTACATGAATGCATGGTTATATAAATTAACACATGAAAGTCAAATACTATATAATCATTCTTTATTTGTATCAGAGTGCTGCACAATTTAAAATTATGGACATATATGAATTAGATACAATTCATATTAGATATATAAAATTACAAATGAATTAAAATGTTAAGATAGTGTGACTATTTTAAACCAGAAGCAGGCTATTTCAATAGCATTATCTTGGCCATTTGCTAAATATGTTTTTGTACACACAATGGTACATACATTGCATGCACATAACTGTTACCATGATTGAATTTCGCTGTAATCACAGAGAATTTGTCCTGTACCCAAGTAGCCCCATTTTATCTGATTATTTTATGATCTTCCTACTTTGTTCCAATTGCTTTGCTTTAATTGACCTCCAGATAGTCCAGCTAGAACAGTACATCCCACTCTTGAATCCCAAGATGTTCTTAGACTGCAACTCCCAAAAATTTAATGGTGAATGCTTCTGGAAGTTTTACTCCAAGAACATATGGGAACCACTGAGCTAGAGTCTTGTCCTGGTGGGAGACACTCTATATAACATTCATCAATTCCACAAGGTGGTTTTTCTCTCTCTGTAGATTTAGCCTAGCTTCTGCTTTAATGTTTAGTAGCAAATTTACAGAGCAGTGCTTCTGGAAGTGAAGTCTGGCAGGCTGTAGGCTGTTGTCTGTTTTGAGTGTTCAGTAGGACCCCCATATCCACTGATTCATTAACCATTGATTCAATTATCCATGGTTGGCAGAGGAAAAGATTAAATAAATAATCCAGCAGCTGCAAAGCAAGCTACTGTCACAAAACAGCAGCCATAAAGCAACCTACTGTTGCAAAACAGCAGTTGGGGGGGGGTTAAGCATCCTCTCTTATTCACGGTTTTCACGGAAGAGCCTCGTGGCGCAGTGGTTAAATGCCTGTACTGCAAGTAAAACTGTGCTCACAACCTGGGTTCAATCCCCGGTAGCAGGCTCAAGGTTCACTCAGCCTTCCATCCTTCCGAGGTCAGTAAAATGAGTACCCAGCTTGCTGGGGGGGCAATGTGTAGCCTGCATTCTGTAATTAAAATTGTAAACCGCCCAGAGACTACTTGTAGTAGTATGGGGCGGTATATAAGCAGAACACTTTGCTTTCATTATCCATGGGAAGGCCTGGAACCGATCCCCAGCAGATACCGGAGTCCTACTGTACTCAATGCTTTTCCACTCTTTGGGGAGGCTCCATCTGCGTCTCCCAGCAACAATTGCAGTAAATACCACCAAAATCAGACCTGAAAAACCCTTCTAAAAATAAGGATCTTGCTAAAGACTACAGAAAGAGTAGTTCTCCTGATAATCAAACATTTCAGAATGCACTGCTAGTTTTAAGAATCAGACAACTTCCATTTATACTGTGATATATTACTCCCGTGGGGGTCTTTCTGAATACAAAGATGCATTTATAAACTCTGTATTTCTCTGATTGGTTGTTTCACCTATTTCTACCAACACTAACTAATATTATGGCCTAGTAAAAAATCTATGGGCCAATTTACACACCCTTTACATAATATTTGCATGCACAGTGTAGCTTTGTTTCACTGTAGATGACTCACCCTTCCCCATTTGCTTCTCATCATTTATATTGTATGATCCCTGCTCATGTAATTCTCTTTGTGCTGCATGCTAAAGCAAATCCTTTTTCTCTTTTCCCTTTCATAGTAATGATATGTGAATGAGCTCCCCCAAGCAAATCATCCCATTACGCAGCTCCTTTACTTCCTTTCTTCAGATCTCTCACACAGAAGCCACACACAGTGAATTCTGTCCTACTACCGTAAAAACAATTCCTTTTCTTCAAATATATATTCATTTTTTTGCTTGGATACTTGCATTACATTTGCTTGTGGCACATCCGTTCTATATTGATTGATTGATTGATTTATTTAGCTTGTATGCCGCCCACTACCCAAAGGTCTCTGGGCGGCTCACAATAAGAATAAACAGTTAAAACATCAAATACAATAAAATTAAAACAATAAAACATGTATATACGGTAGATTTGTCTCTTTAGAACCTTAGCTTGTTGTATTTCTCATATTATGTTGTGCTTTTACACTTAGCTGCCATCCCAGGTTTGACAGGGGAAACAGTGTACAGTAGTTGCTTTAAGTTCACATTTCAGCATTCAGCAACTTAATGAGATAACTGCTTCTGTTTGGTAGTGGGAAAAGTTCTCATACCCGATACTGGTTGAACATAAGGTTCGGTATGTTGGTTTGCTTACAGTGCAAGAAGCAACATCTTTTCATTATTAGATAGTGCACATTTTTGTTTCTCAAATTCCAAATTTTCTTAAGGTTTAAATCAGTATACATTTACGAAGTTGCTCAGTCTGATTCTCACATAAGACAATACAGGTGAAACTTACATTTTATTATAAATTAAGAAGTTTGCCTAATGCTACGCAGGGGGTCTGTTTGCAAATCAGTTGATGCACCGTGGGGAAAGCAGCTGCTGGTGGCAATTTTGTGGAATGTGTGTGTGTGTGTGTGTGTGTGTGTGTGTGTGTGAGAGAGAGAGAGAGAGAGAGAGAGAGAGAGAGAGAGAGAGAGTTTCTGCTGTTGATCATTAGCCTTCTTAGTCTTGATTTAGAATTCCCTTTGATTTCTTGGGTTTAAAAAAGATCTCTTAGATGCACACCTTAATGTGGTGAGCGAGTTTTAGTGTCTCAAGGATGCTAAAAGCAGTATCATTAAAAGGCTCTGCTACACATATAAACTCCAAATAGGGTCACACAAGGTGGAATAGCCAAAGCTTAGCTACCAAAGTCAGATGCATCCATACTTTTCAGACATTAATGGCTGTATCAACATAAAAGAACAGATAGGCTTAATGATGCAGGAATGGAGAATTCTAGAAGGGCAACAGCAGCAGCAGAAGGTAATACCAATGAGGGATCTTTAACTGGCAACAGCAATGAAACTGTTAGTGCTGCACAGAGATCCTTATACTTATTTATTTATTTATTTATTTATATAGCTTGTATGCCGCCCACTACCCAAAGGTCTCTGGGCGGCTCACAATCAGAATGAACAATTAAAACATCAAGACACAATAAAATTAGAACAATAAAACATGTAAATGCAATAAATACAATATATTAAAAACACACCACTAAAATTGCCATCAGGACCCACAATCATTAGTTAAAAAACTTTTGGAATAGGAAGTTTTTTACCTGGCGCCGAAATGTTATCAACGTCGGCGCCTGGCGAGTCTCATTTGGGAGGGCATTCCATAGTCTGGGGGCAGTTGTTGAAAAAGCCCTATTCCTGCAAGCCACCCCCTTCACCTCCTTAAGGGATGGTTCTTTCAGGAGGGCTCCCTGACTAGATCTTAATTGCCGGGTAGGTTCATATGGAAGGAGGCGGTCCTTTAGGTATCTAGGTCCTAAGCCGTTTAGGGCTTTATATGTCAAAACAAGCACTTTGAATTGGGCTCGGGCAGCAACTGGTAACCAGTGAAGGTTATACAGAATCGGCGTTATGTGTTCCTTGGTGGCCCTACCACTCACCAACCGTGCAGCACGATTCTGAACCAGTTGCAATCGCCGGACCGTCTTCAAAGGCAGCCCCACGTAAAGCGCATTACAGTAATCAATACGGGATGTTACCAGTGCATGCGTAACTGTCATAAAGCTCCGTTCATCTAGGTAGGGGCGCAGCTGGTATATATTCCGCAGCTGGAGAAAGGCACCCCTGGCCACCGAGTCCACCTGGGCTTCCAGAGTTAGACCGGGGTCCAGGAGCACCCCCAAGCTACGGACCCTGTCCCTTAGGGGGAGTGCAACCCCATCCAGGACAGGGAAGTGGCCCTCTAGCCTGTCTGACGAGGCACCCACTAACAGCACTTCCGTCTTGTCTGGATTGAGTTTCAATTTATTAACCCTCATCCAGTCCATTATCTGGTCCAGACACGAGTTCAGAACAGAAACCGCCTCACCTGGATTGGTGGAGAATGAGAGGTAGAGCTGAGTATCATCAGCATATTGCTGACTCCTCAGCCCAAACCTCCTGATGACCTCTCCCAGTGGTTCCATGTAGATGTTAAACAGCATGGGGGATAGTATTGAGCCCTGTGGAACCCCATGATGTAAACGCCATGGGGCAGAGCTACTATCCCCCAGCACCACCTTCTGGACACGGTCAGCCAGGAAGGATTGGAACCACCTCAAAGCGGTGCCTCCAACTCCCAACCTGGCCAGCCTATCCAGAAGGACACCATGGTCGATGGTGTCGAAAGCCGCCGAGAGGTCCAGGAGTATCAACAGGGTACTCGTCTCCAGGAGTATCAACAGTACTTCAAAACCCCTACCTTGACACTATTTCCGATGAATCAGGAGATAGTGCTGGAAGATGACACTCCCAAATCTGAAGGCACTCATTCATTTACTGGGGACAATGAAGAGTGTTGCTGTTTTTAATTAAGCAACTGGATTAAGGCCAGTGAGATAGTCATTTGCTGATAGGTAGAGATGCAAAAACAAATTCTGAAGCTGCACAACACATCCCGTTAGAACTTGGGATGTTATGAGTATGAATCAATATAAACATGAAATGGCGAAATCAGAAATTGAGTACTGTATCTAAAATTCACACTCATTGGTGTGAGTGAATAGAATGGACTAAGACATTTTCAATATGGGAATGGTATCTTTGTAAGAAACTGCATGGCTCTAATATTGAGATATTGTGATACTGTGATATAGCAGTCATGGGCTATTATGCAAATCTGGCTAATTACTGTCAATCAGACTTCATGGAAACCTTGCAACATAGCAATAATTAAGCCCGTGTTCCTCCTGCATATGAAAAAGTAGATACTAAAATTAGATGTCCAGCCGAAAAAGGATCACATGCCAAAATAGGGTATGGAGATAATCGTGGGCAATTGAAACATACAAGTAGAAAATGAAGCAGATGCAAAAGTCTTTGAAGGAGAAGTTATACAGGAGAGCAATTCACAGTTCTTTGAAGCTAATCTCTTTATGTAAGGCAACTAAACCAATGATTGCACTTGTGGGCATAACCCGATGACCAGTATAGAATTTAAACCAGCTATATAATTGGAAGAAGGACATTGTGTGTTCTCGCTCTGTCTCTCTCTTCCTCCAGCCTGGTGCTCTTGTTTCTTGGCAAGCTTTGTTGCTGCCTCATGGTTCCTCCCTCCCCTTCATTTCTATGGGGAGTCAACTGGAGCTGTCTCCTGCCTTAGAGAACTGGGGACCTTGAAGGGTGAGCTTCCCAGAGGCCAAGGCTGCTGAAAGGGAGTTGAAGAAGTCAGGAAAGCTTCATTGACACCTGTGGAATTTAGTGGCTCACATCATCTGTTTTAGGCAGGGTTGCCTTAAGTGGAAGGAGAAGATCTGATCCCTCTGTGAAAACAAAACCAAGTCAAAAATTAGGGTAAAGTGAATTAAGAACAGTAAAACAATCATAGTACCAAAATTAAAATTGCATTTCTATAGGATCTAAAGGTTACTTAAATAACAGAGTTGTATTACTAAGCCCCTCTCTGCGTTGCCTCAGGAACTGAAACTGGACTGTGGCTGAAGCTTTTTGCATAATTTGAGATTTTAAAAAGTGGTAATGCAGGGTGACAAAACAAATGCATTGTAGGTCTCATTTCTGCAAAGGTTCCCATGGAGAGAAAGAAGGAGACATTGTGATCTAGTGACTGGCAGGTCTGTGTATAAATTCTGAAGCAATTTTTGCTGAGGGCTTTCCACTCACTGTGCTTCACAGATTGGATTGTGATTTTAATAAAGCCTATAACAGAGAGATGATGGAGAGAAAAAAGCAAATCTACTGAGTAGGAATCCTTCTTATTTCTTCTTTTACAAGACTACTGTGTGGAAGTGTAAGCATAACATGGCTGGGGCAGGTGTATTACATACCAATGAAATGAGATGGAATCACTAAGAGATACTCACCTGTTTATAATTGTTTTTTTAAGTATCTTGTGCCTGTATTGATCCTTATGAAATTTTGAAGAATTCTTGCCTGGGAATCCATGTATAATGGGGTTCATGATGCACACACGCACCTATATACATAGGGGAATGGAAGCAAAAAAGCACATTTCTAAAAAAAAAAAATCTTCTAATTTGACAGCTGTTTTAGAGTCCTTAAAAAAGAAGAAGCAGCAAATCTGAAATGCTTTTAGGGAGAAAAAAATGAATATTTTTCTGCATTTTTGAATTTCCAAATATAGTCAATGGAGGCCTGAACATTCAGATTCCTAAGTTTGAGACCTAGGATTCCTAGATTTGAGACCCAGGTCTCACAAATTTTGCTTTTGTTTTGTAAATCAAGGATGACCTATACGGTAAACCATCTGAGTTGACTCCTAGTGTCTCTTTAAACCATCATTAAATAGTAGTTACCTATTTGGTACCAATTACCTATTTCTATCATCTTTGCCTCTTTATGAATCACTTATGAATAAACAACTTCCCTGTACATTTTCAACTGCTTAGGAGTCTGCAGAGCTAGCCCTACTGTTAGAATGAGGTAGCTGACTCAGGCAGCAGGTTTTGCATATGATGAAAGAGCAGCACATTTTTAGTCGTCTATTTATTAGCCGTAGTCGTGGTGTGTGTGTGTGTGTGTGTGTGTGTGTGTGTGTGTGTGTGTGTGTGTGTGTGTGTGTGTGTGTGTGTGTGTGTTTATTAACTGCCAGAAATATGTAGAGAAGTAGAATCATAGAATCATAGAGTTGGAAGAGACCTCAAGGGCCATCTAGTCCAACCCCCTGCCATGCAGGAACCCGATCACAATATTTCCGACAGATGGCCATCCAGCCTCTGCTTAAAAACCTCCAAAGAATGAGACTCCACCAACCTCCGTGGCAGCATATTCCATTGCCGAACAGCTCTAACTATCATGAAATTATTCCTAATGTTTTGATTGAATCTCTTTTCCTGAAGTTGCCCCGCATCCTAGTCTCTGAAGCCATGGAAAATAAACCAGTCCCTTCTTCAATGTGACATCGTTTCAAATATTTAAACATAGCTATCATGTCCCCTCTGTCTTCTTTTTGTAAGGCTAAACATTCCCAGCTCCCTAAGCCGCTCCTCGTAAGACATTTCTTCCAGACCCTCAATCATCCTGGTCGCTCTCCTCTGGACCCGCTCGAGGTTGTCAACATCCTTTTTAAATTGAAGTGCACAGAACTGAACACAGTACTCCAGATGGGGTCTGACCAGAGCAGAATAGAGTGGTACTATCACTTCCCTTGATCTAGACACTATGGTTCTGTCGATGCAACCAAGAATCGTGTTGGCTTTCTTGGCCACCGCATCACACTGCTGACTCATGTTCAATTTGTGGTCCACCAAGACGCCCAGATCCCTTTCACAGGTACTATTTTCCAGCCAGGTATCTCCCATCCTATGTCTGTGCAATTCATTCTTTTTACCTAGATGCACCACCCTACATTTCTCTCTGTTGAACCCCATTCCGTTAGCTTTGACCCAGCACTCTGATCTGTCAAGGTCCTTTTGGATTTTCATCCTGTCCTCTAGGGAATTAGCAATTATTATTGCCAATGGTTCTGAAATTACTTCCGCCAGTTCTTTTAATATCCTCATGGTGTTTTCTGCCTCTGGTCCCAAAGCAATTTGATTGGTATTGGGAACAATGTACTATAACCTGTGAGAATAAGACAATATTTAATGATAGCCCTCAGTAGTAAAATGTCATGTGTCAGTGCTAGCAGCCTATATATTGAAGGTTTATCGGAGTGACTGGCAATGGGTTTCATAGAATTTGTTCTGCATCATGTTCAATGCAAGATTTTTGTGTGAATCAAACCATTTTATGATCAAAGAGATTGGATACTTGTGATAGACCTATTTAACCAGCTAAGGTGGGTCAGAATGAGGCTATTTTCTCCTTTCTGCCTAGAAATAGATCATTTTCAAATTGAAGCCAATGCAATTATGAGTGGACAAGATGGGGAACAAAGCTAATTTTGTAAGATTTGGCTTAGCTGCATTAAAACTGGGCTCCCTCAGAGAAAAATATATACTGTAGTTATTTGCACCAAAGGGGTTCTAGAACAAGTGGTTCTAGTATTGTCAATTTGTGTCAATATTTGTTGCACCAAGGTAAACTCATAAGCTGTAGACTTCTCAGTGGTCCGTTTAACTTCCATCAGAAAGGCATATGATCGAACAGGAAGAGAAGGAAATGAAGGGAAAAAGCATGATTAATGCCTGGGAACTTTTATTGCAATATTCAGGAAGTAAACCATTTTTTCTAATTCATCATTCTCTGTATTTATTACTAGCAAATTAATGGGCTTCTGAAAAGAATTCATTACCCTTTTTACACACACCAATACTTTCAGATAATTTATTCATCTGTGTTATCTACTGTGACTAAAAACAGCTGTAATTACATTGTTAAACACTGATTAATAAGCAGCCCACATCACAAACAAGCAAATAATAATAATAACAAACGCCATCCTGAACAGATAAATTTTGAAGTAAATTACATTACTGTACCTCAATTACTTTCAAGGAAAGAAAGTTTTGACTCAACACTAGTTGTGTAAAATCTCTCCATCTTCCTCTGCATAAAGAGGGGGGAAATATTCTACTGTGGAACTTCTCAATATTCATTTTATGATGTTGCCATTTTCCTTAAGAAGCATGATAGCAAGCAAATTTGTTTTAGGTTAAGATAGCCTGATTCTACTACCAAAACAGTAGCTACTCAGCATGAATAACATTTTATGTTCTTCAAACTACACACACACACACACACACACACACACACACACACACACACACACACACACACACACACACACACACACACACACAAATGAGCATATTTACATTCATTATACAATTAACTTTTCAGCCATCTTGAGCCTGGGTGTGTTGTATAGATTAAAGGGTGACAAATTAAGTCACTCTTGCATTTAGTAATCTCCTCATCAAATACAGTTTGATGGAAGCAATGTGTAGAAAATTGTTACGTGTCAGAAATTAGAATAGCTCTTAATGGAAAACAAGAATGCTTCAAACTCTTGATGAAATCAAACCATTTGCTTTTACAACATAGTGTTATGGTAATTTAAAATGAACAAGAAGAGGATGCTTTTAGGAACACAATTTATGAAGTTTATGAAATCACAGGACCTTTCACATACATATTTCCAGAACAACCCATATATTTATAGATTTCTAGGTGCTTGATTGCACATGAAAGATAAGTTGAAATTAGCTGTTCATAATTAAAATTTCTTTTAAGAAAGGACTACTGATGCAATTATTTCGTGGGCCAATTTGTGTTATGCTAATCCCAAGTTTAACATTTTTAACATCAGCCTCTAGAAACCTGAGCAAACTTTTTAGCTTGTATATGCCCCATCCTTTTGCAGGCCTGTAATCAGAACTCCTGCCTAAAGAGTTAAGTTTCTTATTCTGCATTTTCTAGCTTATTATGTACAAACTAGGAACAGTGCTTACTATGTAGAAATCAGAGATTGTGTTTTATAACAGTGGTTGACAAACAGTACTACTGTATACTGTATGTACCACCAATAGAAGTCAGAGTAGTCTAGGAGTGACAAAGAATTTTCATGACATGAAATTGTGGAATCATTATTTTTGTTTATTGTTGAATTATACAATATTAATAAAACATATTCCTGATAGTACAGCTGCATTATTATTATTCAACCTAAATTTAGTGACTAATCATAACTAGAGTGCACTCACTAAAGTAAATATTTTTGATGAAGGCCATACAAACCAGCTCTTTTGTACAGTTCACTGAACTACCCATTCAGCAGCCGATTCAATGTGTGTACTCTAGCTAGGACTGGCAGTTGAATTTCATCCTTACCATGTTTGTGTTTTGCATAAAGCTTCAGAATTTATATTCTGCAATATTATTATGATCTTTAACTACTAATTGGGTTATTTGTGTTTGCTTGTTGCTTTTCTTCCAGAAATACTACCATCATTTTTATGTCTTTGCAACTTGTCATTCATGATAAATATAACATAAAATATGTTATTATAAGCATAAAAATACACATTTTAGAAAAAAAAGAAAGCCATTTCTATTTTATTGAAAACATAAAAATTGTATTTGTATTTTAGAAAAAAGGAAGCCATTTCTGTTTATCATGGGGAAGGGGGAAACAATGCTCCTCGGTAGCATATAACCAACTAGTCAATTACTTTTCAAGCCCACACAACCGTGGTGTGTCTTGCTGGCCTGTTTCACAAGTTAGACGTGGTTTTAAACCAGATGTCCTTGATCATATACAACAAGATGCCAACAAAGGCAGCTCCTAGAGACCCTGTGTCGGGAGGGGCTCAATTGTCCACCCGCCCGTGACGTGGTACTTTGAGAAGGGGATGGCAGTCTGGGATAACTGCCTACAGTCAGGTTGACCCATGAAGGGGATTACGGATCACATGACCTCTGGTCAGAGACCCCTTTTAAGTTCCCGCACAGAGGGGTCCTGCCTCTTTGTTCCCTGGGCCCTTTCCCGCCCACCCACCCCTAGGAGAGAATGAGATTAATTGATTCTGTATGGGCCGGATGGAAATTTTTGTCTACGCTCCGATTGGCCAGGAACGGTGGGATGTTTTCACCCATCTCATTCTCTTTGCAAAGGGGTTCCCTATGCTCATACCCACAGTCACAATTGGCGGTCAGTGCAAGTGGCGATGTCACCTCAGGATATAAGTAGGTAAAATTACAGTTAGTGTATCGGCAGCCCTTCACCCCTTTTCAGGTATACAGGTTTATTACATAGGACAGATCCAGATAATTTATGATGCCGGCCCAAAATGATTTACAAGGGCTAACTTACGAAGTTATAACTTACAAAGCCAGAGCCACTGGCACTTGTAGGTCCCCTTGGAAATATATTAGGTTCAATAGTAGGAATTAAGATAAATAAAATTGTGGTCCTATTTTAAACCCCACAAACATGTCTCATCTCTTATTTCCAGGCTGGGTGAACAACTGAAGACCATGCAACTAAACTCTGCTGCAGGTTTTCCAGAACTCTGATAAAAGCAATTGCAATATCACCACCACCACCATCTTAGAACTGCAGAGCTATAAGGAACTCAATGGATCATAGAAACAGTGGGGACTTCAACTCCCAATTCTAAACCACTGTGCTATTATGAAGGGAGCAATGTGCAAACCTGAGGCTTTGCCACAAGATATATGTCTAATAATGATAAGCCCTGGGTTAATGCTACATGGAAGCGTATATAACATGTAATGTTATATGTTAACATGAGGGGGTAGAACTAAATTGTACATTATATATAAACCGGAAGGAAGTAAAGCTTTTTCAAGTTTTCATGTGCCTTTTCTCATATCGCTACAGTGCTTTGTTCTTAGGAGCATTCGAAGATGAAAAACATGGTAGGGGCAGGGGAGAACTGGCAGTCCTCATTCAAAGTTACCGACGTGAGGTGTTGAACCCTCAGCAAAGCGCTTGAAACTTTCAGCCTGCATGAGCAGGTCTGTCAGTCACTCTTTCTTCAACATTCTGAAAAAATAAATAAACCTCAAACCACAGAGGCTTTCCTGATTCTTTCCATGTGGACCAGTAGTCTCCATCAGCTGCCTTAGATGGAAGCAAGTGGAAGCAGATATCATTGTGTGCTTGATAGCATTTCTGTAATTTTGTATGCCCAAATCTCCTCACAGGAGCAGCATTCTTTATTGTTCTCTAATAGTCAGCTGTGTTGGTATGCTGCAACAAAAGCCATGTGGTACCTCTTAGATCAGTGGTTCCCAACCTTGGGTAACCTAGGACTCCCAAAAATTCTGGCCAACATAGCTGGATTACCCAAGACTGCAAACCACTCTCTGGAATCTATTTATTATAGGATGAGCTTTCGTAGAAACACAGCTGACTTCCATGGGCAGTGCATACTTTATGCTTTGAGTATATCTTCACTCTACTTATAGTTCTGTGCTGCATAATAGTAAGAAAAACCCAGCTGGAATATCAGAGTGCAGAACAGTCTTATCCACATATGTTCAGATGTACAACCCACTGAGTTCAGTAAGACGTAAGACCAAGTAAGTATCTAAAGGAATTCAGATTAAGGCTATAAACCTGGAAGTATGTTCCTTTGGATGTAGTGGGATTGATTTAAGAATAGGCAGGTGTATAGGATTGCACTGTAAACTGACCAAACCTTCTATTATGAATTTGGATTGCTTTTCTTACCAGTATGTTGGGCTTCTCGAAAGTGAGAAGAGAAGATTTCCTCCCACCTCTAGCATAATATACTTGTGCAGATGCATATTAATTGGTTTTATGTGCTTTGCACATTAAAGAGTGTTACTGTTAATTTGTTGGCCTTAGAAGCGATTATGTGATTAATAGCGGTTGGAGTCTTATGTTGCTAGGCTTTGTCTCAGTGAGGACTCTTTTTTTTTTTAACTGAACAAGGAAGAATGGTACTTAACTTAATGCAGCAATTAAGTGCACATTAAAAGTGAACAACTGCTTGGACAACAGCTTTCCATAACAATTGAAGTTGATGGAAAGAGAGGGAAACAACATTGGGGACACGAAGAGGCACTGCCGCTCATAGCCATGAACTAGCATTTTAAAGCCAAAGACTCTCTTCTTGTGATGATCCTTGTGAATCTCAGAGGACAGAGACATGCCTTGGGCACAGGAAGATTTCCTAGGTGTAAAAACGGGAGGTTTCACAGACAGGTAATTCCTAGGCCACCACAAGTAGAAAATGGAATACAGTGAACCCTCGTATAACAAAGGGTTTGTATAACATAAAATATGTACAACATAAAACATTCTGGAGATAGGGGAAAGTTGCTTAACAGAATCACCTATGGGGTGAATCCATACAACATAAAAATGGTCACCATTTGGGATTACTCCGTTTTCAATGCATTTCTACGGGAAATTTGTAAAAAGGAAAATTTAACAGAATTTCATTTGGAACGAATAAATTCCTTTATACAAGGTACCACTGTACTTTTAAAAAGCAGCCTGTCCTTCTTAGGTTTTAGCTGGTACTCCTTTCCAGAGAACCAACCAGGTTCTCTAAGGACCGTATGATTCACATGAAAGCTGTTGAGTGAAGAAGTTGAATGAATCACCTCATTTTAAATGGAATACTCTGTAAAAGTTCATATTTTCTTGTGTCTTATAAATAGTTAACCTCTTCTATACCTTGAGTAGGATCCCTTAACATGTGCCCACAAATGCAGGCATTCACTAGTATATACTAGTGTTCTTCCATGCACATACCCACACACGTTAGCACTGATAACTGCTTGTCCAGATAGTAAATGCTGCTGAGCCTTTGAGCTGCAGCTGTTCCATAATAAGTAGAAGCAGATCCATTGTAAAATCTAATATTCTGTTAACATTTTTATATTTTCAAAAATAAAGAGTTTTTATGGTCAGTTGGCTAATACACCAGAATTTGGGAGCTGGCACAGGTAGGTAGTTGCAGAGGCCATGAATACAACAGGGAGAGGCAATATGTAATCCACCAGACGTTGGACTGGACTTCAGTTCCTGTCCTCTTTCTCCAGTGGTAGTCCACGGTCGATGGATATTGTTCTGCACCCTTGAAACATAGTATATACTATATGCCACAGTGGAAAACCTTCAGCAACATGTTTAGATTACATGACAAACTGGGGGCAATTGATAGCATCACCATGGAAGAAACAAGCCAATTAGTCAACGGTCTCTGTTGTGAAAAGATGGATGCTATAGATATCTCCAAACAAAACAAGAGTATGGATATTCCCAGTCTTCTTAACCTTTAAAAACTATCATGTCAGAGACTGGGTTCAAGTCAGTCCTTCTTCCTAATGTATACTTTTCCTAAAGAGTGGAGAGAGAAAGAGAGAGTCTCCAGAGGTGTACATATTCATAGGGACCCTGTCCTTAACATATCTCTGTATAAGGACTGGATGTTAATCAAAGTAAACCTCCATCATTTATGGTAAAAAAATAAATAAAACATGACTGTTGACATTAGTTTACAATTTGATAAAGATCAAAAGCAAAGTGTTATATATAGCACTCTCTGGGCAGTTTAGAATTTATTTATGCAGGCTACACATTGCCCCCTCCCGCCCCCGAGCTGGATACTCAATTTACCAACCTCAGAAGGATAGAAGACTGAGTCAACCATAAGCCTGCTGCCTGGGATCGAACCCCAGGTTGTGAGCACAGTTATAGCTGCAGTACAGCCATTTAACTACAGTGCCACAAAGCTGTTGAAGATCAAGAAAGAAAATAATTCAGCCCCCTTGAACAAAACAACTTTTGTTGCAAGAAAGTTTAAGATGTCTTCAAGAATGTTATTATTGATGGCATTATTACTTTTGAGCCAAAAGTTACACATTTGAGAAAATTATACAAGCTACTGGATGTGAATCTAAAAGTATCTGATCCCTCATTCCTAGTACTGTATACTTAGGGACTTGTAGGACATCCAGGCTATAACTCAGTATTGATGACATGATAAACCTGGGTTATAGATGTTATATATGACACTGGAAATAAAGGAGTTACACTTTCCGTTTGTGTGTGTTGCATTATAATTTCCCACTGTTAGTTTCTTCTTTTTATTTCAGCACTGCAGGATCTCTACCCTCAAGTGCGTTCTGAGATAATTTGGCCATCACTGAATAGGTCAGCTACAAGCCATGCTCATGAAAGGTAATTTATCCTATATCATCTTTGCTCCTGTGGGATGAAGATAGGGAAGTTAGGTATTTATGAATAAATTAGCAATGCCAAATCCTTTACTTGGTAGGTCATCTCTCTCTCTCTCTCTCTCTCTCTCTCTCTCTCTCTCTCTCTCTCTCTCTCTCTCTCTCTCTCTCTGTGTGTGTGTGTGTGTGTGTGTGTGGTTATGTCCCATCAGATTACCTCCAATTTATGGCATCCATAAATGCACTGTCCTCTGCAGCCCTCTTGTAAACTCAAGCTCTGCTTTCCTTTAACGAGTCGGTCCATCTTGCATTTGGTCTAAGATTTGGGAGATTGCTCATTCATAGAGTTTGTGCACACATGAATGAGTATGAAAGAGACACCCCGAATCCCTTTTCGTTATGCTTGCTAAAGTACGATTCATACCAGCTGCAGCAGCAACAAAATTTTGGCTGGGGAAAATGTCAAGGTTTGTAAAATTCAGTATATTTTAAGGTAAACAGATAGATAGATAGATAGATAGATAGATAGATAGATAGATAGATAGATAGATAGATAGATAGATAGATAGATAGATAGATAGATAGATATTAAGTCTAACCAAAAGATTCGTGGCATTCACAGTACTTGGAAAGAATACATTGTAAGTAACGTAGTAATCTGTAACTAGCTCCTGTGAGTACTATCAACATTGCAAGTGTAATGAACAACAATTTCTAGTTATTTTCAAATATTATTTTCAAGGGAAAATCTCCAGTTCTGGGTACAGCACCTTGGGAGTCAACATCTTAAAGCTACAGAGATGGAAGGAACCCTATAGATCAGTGATGGCGAATCTTTTAGAGACCAAGTGCCCAAACTGCGGTTCAAAACCCACTAATTTTTCACAAAGTGCCAATACACCCATTTAACCTGAATACAGGTGGCTGTGAAGGGGCGATGTCAAGTGCCCACAGAAAGGGCTCCGAGTGCCACCATTGGCACCCGTGCCATAGGTTCGCCAACACTGCTATAGATCATTGAATCCAGCCTTTATTACGGAGATACAACGAGGAATCAAACTGTCAGCAAGGAAGTGAAACTATGAATAAGGGGTTCTGAATGCTTCTCCTTTCACAGTATGTTTTGCTGTCACTGCCAAAATAATAATAGATAAGAAAGAATTATATACGTCTAGGATGATACTCAGAAATTCAGATATCTGTAACAGCCCACAGCTGAGTTTTGTACACACCTAGATTAGATTTTTGTTTTTATATTGGCAAGCAACATCTCAGATAGATAGATAGATAGATAGATAGATAGATAGATAGATAGATAGATAGATAGATAGATAGATAGATAGATAGATAGATAGATAGATAGAGGGTAATGTACATTTTGGGTAGTATGCATTTTCTTCTGGGAAAGGCTGCCAGGTACCATCTACTGACCAGTTTTCCTGCAAAGCTTTACTTCTGCCAGAGCCCTTCTCTCTGTGTGTACATATTGCACAGGGATTCTGATGTAAACTGGGGCCATGTCTGAAATCGGTTGTAGAGGCCACAGACCCAGAACAGGGATTTAAACCAGACAAACTGAGAAACAAAAACCATGCTGCTCATATTATAAGATGAGTCTCTGGGATGTGAAAAATGAATGGAAATGTAGCTCTCAACAGTCCTGTTTAGAATGTGCCAAAAGACAGATAATGCAATCAGTGACATGTTGCATATGAATGTCTCCAATGCAAAGATCTGGTTACAGTATGAAATCGTGCTAAGAAATCAATTTCATCCTGCCTTTATCATCCCAATGTGATTAGAAGCAAAGTACCCCCTACGATTTCCCAGCAGTAGCTCAGTCCCCTTCACCATTCTATTGATAACTGGGAGTTGAGTCATGGCTACTGGACTTCTTTTTTGAGAGATAGAAACGTTTCGCTGTTCATCCAAACAGCTTCATCGGTCATTCTATTGATACTTTGACCTTCAAAAAAGACCACTCAGGAATGCAATACTATGATTGGGTCAGAAGCAGTTCAAAAAGAGTTGGTGAACACAACAAGATCCACAAGGGAATCTAGTCACACCAATACAGTGGTACCCCAGTTTATGTAGTAAATCTGTCCTCTGGAATGTTTCGTAATGTGAAAAATTCATAAGCCAGGGCATTATTTCCAATGGATCCTGGAAATGTGCACAGACTCCACCGGGTCATTATTTCCAATGGTTTCTTTTCATGCATAGCATTTCTGGGTTGGGGCCACCGCTTGCAGCATGGGGAGGGGATGCACTGCCTCTACCACTTGCATCAAGGAGAAGCTGTCAAGTCTATGTGTGTGTCCGTGCAACCCTCCCCGCTGCTGCACGCAAACACGTGGATTGAAGTGGCAGAAGGGAGGGTTAGGCTTAGCTGGTCCAGGAGCTGCCACTCACCGCCTCGCCGGGTTGGGGCTGCCATTCACCCCCTCACTGGGGTCAGGCTGCTGGCTTCCTAAATAGGGCATCCATTTCCAATGATTTCCTTTTGTGCATAGTGTGGGGCGTGGTTTGTCCCAGTTCATAAAGGTGGCAGCAAAAGTGCTGCTGCTTCCTTCCCAACCTCCTCTGGTTCAATCATCCACTCACCAGTGCTAGCTTCTTGCACCTCCCCAACTGATCTTCCAGTCTTAGCAACAATTCAGGCTTCTCTCACTCAGACAAATATGTTGAGCTGAGACATCTGTGCTCTTGCTGATGACTGGGAGATTAGCCAAGGAGGTGGAAACAGCAAGCAAGCTGGGCCTGGTGAGTGGCAGATTGACTGAGGAGGTAAGGCCTGGAAGCAGCAGAACTTGTGCCGATGGCTTTATGAACCAGCATGAATTGGGATGAAAGAGCTTGTGCCCATCTCTATATGTATGCTCTGAAAGCAATCTGGATAACAATATCAGGGTTCTGTTGCAGTGAGGAGCAAGAGGTCTCTGATGACATTATGATAGATGACCTACCTTTATTGCAATTGAAGTTCATTAATCTATGTGTCCCTTTTGTGACAATCAACATTTGCCTTTTGTCATATGAAAAACATGTCTTTCAAAAACATGTAAATGCTCTGTTGAGTTCCGAGACACCATGCTAGTCAGGAAGCCCATACAAATCTTTAAATTTTGAGTCCCTGAAGTAGTATCAGAAATTTAAACAATCCTCTGGACATCCTTTGTGACACTATTTTGTTGGTTCTTCTGCTTAACTGTCCCCAAGGGCTCTTAAAAATCGGTATGGTATGTACTCTGTTTTGCACACCACCATCCCCGCACACACACAATTATATCCTGCCAGGTGATGATTCTCATCATGTCCATATCCATATGTGATCCTCTGTTGCTATCTTATTTTATTCATTCATTTTCACCTGCATGCCACCTTTCTCTTAATTAATACAACACTTTCCCACTTGCCATCAATTCTGCACTCCAGGGTCTGCCCTCTTCTACCTACCAGCCTTACTTTCTCCCCAATTGCAACGTGCCACTGCAGTGTTCCAACTGACACTGCAATTATGCAGTATCCCTTTCTAAAGATAGTTGCTTAGCGCTAAAGTGGATTAGTGTTGAACCGTCATAATTCTGAGACCCATATAATACTAAAGACCTAACCTTGCAGATCAAAATCGCAGCTAAGACTGCCAGATGCTACTTCTTTTCCTAACTATCACACATCTATCTTTTTTGTACCTGGAATGAGATTGCATTGATTCGATATTTTTAGAAAATGTTTTTGTTCTAAAGTGATTTAGTGCTAAACTGCCACACAACATGGAACTGAGGACCTCCCATTACAAATGAAAAGCCATAGTGCAGAAAAAGTCTTCTGTAACTGTCAGATGTTTTGGCAGAGTTTCTTCTGCAGGATTGTGCCAGGAATATTAAAATGAAAGCAACAGAAACCTAGCAGAACAGAAAGAACAGGAACACTTTTGGAGGAATTTTTGGTTGGTTCCTTTTAGTTAGCAGAGCCCACTGTAGAAAGCCAGCTGCCGTGCAGTGGAAACATCAAAAAGTATAACTAAAAGTCCCAACTTCCCTCCAGCCCCTTTTGCTCTCACAGTGCTCTCACTAACTCTTTGTGTTTTAAAAATCACTCTTATAAGTAGCTTACATAAAAAAAGAAAAATATCTTTACTTACAGTTGTAGAACTTGAGTTAATATCAGGAGAATAAAAGGATAAAAAGGGGGATTTCTGGTTCCGGCCACACCGCGGCAACACAAATTGATAAGTGCTACAGCTTATCAAGTTGAATTCCTCCAGATAAAGGGTTCCCTAAGAGGGTAGGTTTCCCTGGAGGGGAAACAAATAAAAGGCAGTACCTGCAGACATGAAGGGATCGGTGGTGAACTTTGGTAGAAGCAGGAAAATGCCTTACCACCCACTGGGGGGAGATCAATGCCATTCTGGTGAAGGCACAGCTGTCAGTGCTGGATACTGTTTATAAACTGTAGATATTTGGTATGTTGTGAATAGATCTGCTTTTCCTCCCTCTACTTATCTATGCAAAGCCCCTCCTTGGATTTTGATAACCTTCTTCAAATATCTATCGACCCTCCTCCTCTTCTGGAAGCAGCTCTTAGCGAAAAGGTAAATATTTTGAAAAGATAAGTACAGAAGAAGTGTTTTTCCCCCCACACTACATTATGTCCTATCTGCTTTATTGCTCTTCTTTTGAGGAAATTAGTTTATGTTTTTGTGCTCTTTGGTATGTGTTGACTCTAAGATGCAACCCTAAAGGAAATTACTTTATGCTTTTTGTACTTTCGGTATCTGCTGGACTTAATGACACAGTTTTAAGAGCAGCGATGGATAAGCTGTTTGTTAAAGAACACTTTTTCGACCTTGAGATAATCTCATGTTTTGAAAACAAAGGCCGAAAGATTCCTTGCCTCTTGGACTTTAATTCAGTCATCTCCTTCTATACCCCTCTATTTTGGAAATTAAATGGCAGAAACTATAATTACAAGCAATTTTAACTTCTTGTTGTGAGCCAAAAAAAAAAAAAAAAACCCCACACAATGGAAAACACAGTGGATTGGGAAAAATGTCTCAGAAGAAGAATCCACAAATATATTATTATCTGGATTACAAAGAATAATAGATATCTTGGACCCAACCTCTAAAGATAAAAAGATTTCCAATCCTGATAAAGTAACAGAAATAGAGCAGACACCGGACTCCAAGCTACAGATGACAACAGCAGGAACTATGCAGGCTAGACCTCAATACGAACTCTTAGCTATCATGAAATTCCTGGGGGAAACTGAAATTAGCTTGAATCAAGAGATTATACCAGAACAAAGGGTGGATCTCAACATGAACACAAATATGACAAGAATGGTACAGGCTAAGCACTTAGATATGCCAAATCCAAAGAATATGATAGGCGCATCTGTTTTACTTAATATGGGTGCAAAAAAGAAGAAACTTTGGGACTTTTTCAGTAGCAGAACAGCCATCAAGATTACTATCAAGATAATACAACAATATATGAATAAAATGGATTCGACAAGGAAAAAACAACTTGTGAAGATAAGAGGCTTGGCAGGAAAAGGGAAAATTTTAAAAAAAGAATTTTGGCTTAATGAATTTATTATATAAAAATGTTTTATGTATTCTCCCAAGAACACCATGGCTGGAGAGTAAACTGGGTTGGAGATGGACCAGAACCGCAGTATGTATGCGTGAATATTTTTTTCACACATACATATCTCTAAATTCTAAAAACTAGGTGCGTCCTATGGTCCGGTGCATCTTATGGGGCGAAAAATACAGTATTTGTTTTATGTAATTTAATGTAGAAAACAAATAAAAATGAAAAGGATAAAAAGGGGGATAGATGTCTCAACTCTCTGGGATAGGTAGAAATTCATGTGGCTGCATGCTCAGAGATGTCATATTTATTTATTTATTTATTTGTTAATCTTATACCCCGCCCATCTTCCCAGTGGGAACTCTGGGCAGCTTACAGTTAAAATAATAATACAAAAGACAGAGAACAAGCAAAGAAAAAACACAAGGAAAAGGAGCAAGATGGCAGGCCAAAAAAAAAAAAACTAACTGGAAAGGTTGCCAAACGCCTCCCTAAAGAAATGAGTCTTCAGGGCTTTTTTAAAGGCGGGCAGGGACTCAATCAGGCACAGCTCACTAGGTAGATGGTTCCAAAGCACGGGCCCCACCACAGAGAAGGCACGGTCAAGTGTACGCAATTTCCGTGCCTCTCTGGGTGTGGCCACCCTTAGTGAGCGCGCCTGCGCCAATCTCATGGGTCTGGTCCCAGATGACCTTAGAGAGATACGCTCCACCAGGTACTCTGGTCCCAAGCCGTGGAGGACTTTGAAAGTCAAAACCAAGACCTTGAACCTAATCTGGAGGACAACAGGGAGCCAGTGCAAGGGAGCCAGGACTGGGGTGATGCGCTCGAATCTCTGGGCGCCCACCACCAGCCTGGCCGCCGCATTCTGCACCCGTTGTAGTCTCCGGACCAGGGTCAAGGGCAACCCCACATAGAGGGCATTGCAGTAGTCGATCCTCGAGATCACCAGGGCCTGCACTATTGTCCACAGGGAGGACTCGTCGAGGTACTTCATGAAGAAAAGTTTCAGGTTGAAAGTTAGAGAAGAAAAGAATGAGCAAACAAAACATGGAAACAAATAAATAGGAAGAAAGGAAGGGGGCTTGTCTCAATCCCAAGAAAATGTACTGTTAGTCTGTGAAGCACCCTTAACACAAAAACACAATGTTAGGTGGCATGCAAGACAGTTACTTTCCGCACAAAAGTACTGTATAGTACATCAGAGAGGAAAACGCCATTGGTATCACAGATCATACTGGTACATAGATACACATGAGAGAAGAGGAATGATAAATCACTAGGTATTAAAAAAAACAAAAACACCACAAACCTGCATGTCTATTGAGATGGGAAAGACATGAGGGGAAAATACAATGTTGCTTGGATGCTGCAAATTGAACCAGTGACATGAGCTTTCATGCTTAGGTTGGAGAAAACTGTATGCATGTAAGAGCCTTAAGACAGGTTCGTTGTGTAATGTTTCGTCTGCTAGGTTTACCTCAGTTAATTGGCAATGTATTTTAATGAAGTTATGTTTTGTTTCCAAGAAAAAGGTTATTGATGCCTTTTTAATATCCATAGTCCATTCAGATGCATTTTCCCTTTGCTTTCCTGTTTGAAATCCATTATGGCCTTTGCAGACAACCACCCAGCGCACAGTTTGCTTGTAGAACCTAGAGTGGGCAGATCCTCTTGTCACATAGCTCAATCTTCTGGCTACGGTTCACAACCCACTACTTCTAATTCTGTCCAGCCCTCCATCTTCTCCTCTCATAGCTCTCAAGTTTTCTCTGGCCCCAGCCGGAAAAGGAGGGTGGAGGTGTAATGTTCGCATGTGCGTTAGCGCACACACATGCAAACAAAACACATGTACAAAAACACAAGGGGTCCCCTCCCCTCCCCTCTCCTCCTGATTGCAAAAAACCCCACAAACAAAATGCCCCCTTTCTCTCCCAGTTGCAAAAAACCCACAAACAATGTGCCCCTTCCCCTCCCCTTCCCTTTCGGGGCTCCCAATCACAAACAAACAAACAAACAAACAAACAAAACAAAGACAGGTTTTGGATTTGAAAATAATCACAGTATCCCCGCCCCTATCACCTATTGAGCATGCTCGATGCTTTGAGCATGCTCAATAGCTGCCCCCAACATGGTGGCGCTCATACAGCTACACCTAAAATGGCTTTATCATGTGGTCACAGTATCCCCGTCTATCACCTATTGAGTATGCTCTATGCTTCGAGCATGCTCAATAGCTTAACCAAAATGGCGGTGCCCATGCAGCAACCCCATGCCATGCAAGGCTTTTTTAAAATTATAAAATCTGGGAGATTTACAAGAAAATACTATTACAGAACAATGGCGGGTAAGATGCCTTAAAAACGTGATTTCCCAGATAATTTGGGAGGCTTGACAGGTATGGCTGCTCTTTAAACACATCAGAGATCTGGAGAGCTGAACCAAAACTATTCAGAAAATGTTTTCCGAGACAATGTCAGAGTTTCTTTTTTCTTCCTCTGACAGGATGCAAAAAAGGAAGATCATCTTGGAGGCAATCGTTATCCTTTGGTGGTCATTGCTTTAGCCCCTCAATATTCAAGAATGATACCAAGTCAAAGACAAAATGGAGGGTACAGTAAGGCACCTATGCTGTACACAGAGTTGCTGCCACTGCCACTTATACTAGGAAGGCATTAAAAAAACAGGAGCAGGGAAAGTTCTGTTATCGTTACTTCCCTGTTTCCCCCAAAATAAGACAGTGTCTTATATGTATGTAGATAGATAGATATATTTGCTCCCAAATATGTGCTAGGTCTTATTTTCAGGGTATGTCTTATTTTTCCATGACCATTTTAAGTGAACCCTTCCCCCCACCCCTGTGCCAGTGGACACCTTCACCAGACATCCCCCACCCCTTTATCATACATTTCCCCCCTACCTCAGTCACCCCTGTGTGTCCACACAATGTGCCCGACTCCTGCCCCGCACGATTCACTGTCTAATTGTGAGTCAACCAGACTCAGTCAGGGCAGAGCGAGCAACAGGGGGCAGCTTGTCCTGGGGGCAGTGCGGGCTCTCTGATTAAAAGAGACCTCACACTTCCTATCTGCTCCAGCTGCACTGTGGCCAACAGTGAGCTGTGTGGCGGTGCCCACTGCTACGGTCCAGAGTCCAGAGTTACGGTAGCTTCAGAGGGCCTTATTATCGGGGAGGCCTTATTTTCCGGGGAGGCCTTATTATCAGGGAGGTCTTATTTTTGGGGGATGCCTTATATTTCAGCAAGAGGCAAAACTGTAAGTAGGTCCCCACCAAAAGAAACTTCCTGTAAAATTTCTACTTCCCCTGGAGAAGTAGAATTCTCCAGCTCTCTGATCATAATTTCTAGAAGGCCATTCACTTGTCCAGTGCTAGGGAATCAGTGGACTTATAAGATCGGTGGGGGGGGGCTCAATCAGCTAGATCACTGAGCTTTCAAGTCCACTATCTGGTTTCCCCTAGTTCAGGGGTCTGCAACCTTTAAGACATAAAAAGCCACTTGGACCCGTTTCCAACGGAAAAAAAAACTGGGAGCCGCAAAACCATTGCGGCATTTAAAACAAATATATACCGCCGCCGCCGCCGTTCTCGCTGTTCCGCCTCAGCAACCGGGCGCTGGGCCAGTCGCTGTTCGAGGCTCCGTGAGGCGATGACCTGCGCTCCGGGCCTACCAGCGCCGCCGCCACCGCCGCCACGGTCCCGCAGCCGGAGGCGAGGGAGCGGCGCCCGCCTCAGCAGTTGAAAGGATGGGCCTGCGACCCCGCGGCTGGTCCCTTTTTTTGGAAGCGGGCGAGCGGCGACCTCTCCCCCTCCACACACACACACTTCTTGCAGCCGTGGTGTGTGTGCGTGTGTGGGCAAAGTTTGGCTTGTGAAGGAGACGGAGGGAAGGGGCGGGTGATGCGACACACACACACACACACACACACACACACACCCTTCTTGCAGCCATGGTGTGTGTGCGTGTGTGGGCAAAGTTTGGCTTGTGAAGGAGACGGAGGGAAGGGGCGGGTGATGCGACACACACACACACACACACACCCTTCTTGCAGCCGTGGTGTGCGTGCGTGTGTGGGCAAAGTTTGGCTTGTGAAGGAGACGGAGAAAAGGGGCGGGTGATGCGACACACACACACACACACACCCTTCTTGCAGCCGTGGTGTGTGTGCGTGTGTGGGCAAAGTTTGGCTTGTGAAGGAGATGGAGGGAAGGGGCGGCTGAGGCTGAAAGAAGCGGGAGGGCGAGTGGCGCGCTGAGCCACCGTGGATCTCCCTGGTCCGCTCCTCCATTCTGCTTTTAGGCCCCCTTTTTGTCCGTCCAGGCCGCCGCCGCCGCCGCCACCACCACCACGAACCGACCGGCTGCTTGGGCCTGGCCGCCGCCGCCTCCCCTCGCCCTTTTCCCGGCCGGGCGCGGCCATTGTGCCTGCTTCCCCCTCGCCGCCGCCGCCTCCGCCTCCTCCACTGCCGGCGGTGGCGGGAGGAGGGGGAGGAGGAGGAGGAGGAGGATTACCAACACGCGTGGCTTCCCGCTGCTGCTGCTGCTGAGCGGCCCCTGACCCCCGTGGCGGGAGGAGACCCCGGCGACCACCGATGCCACCCCCACCACCCCTCCAACGCCGCCGCCGCCGCCGCCATCCTGGCCCTGGCCGGCCCAGGAGCCTTCGCCACGGCCGAGGAGGCGGCAGTGCACCTGCGGCGGCAGCAGCAGCTGCAGCAGCACCAGGAGGAGGAGGAGGAGGAGGAGGAGGAGGAGGAGGAGGAGGAGGAGGAGGAAGACGAGGAGGACGGCGGCGGCGGCGAGCTGGAGTTTCCCCCGCGGTCCTAGTTTAAATGCCGCGGGATCCCTTCCACGAGGGGAACCTCCCGGAGCCGCGGCAAAGGTTCCAAAGAGCCGCATGTGGCTCCGGAGCCGCGGGTTGCAGACCCCGCCCTAGTTGCTCCTTTGTGAAGTTGGACTCAAAGATACTAGCTGAGCTGCTGGTATTCATAAGCTCTCTGTGGTAGAAGATTCCATGTACTTTCCATGATGCAATTTATTCTTCATTGAATATGCCTATCCTCTTTTAAAGCTATGATATTGGCTATATTACCATATCCTTTAACAGTAACTTCCACGTACATTATTTCTGTGTAGAAAGATGCACGTTCCATTGTTTGTTCTTAATCTTCTGCCTGACTGCTCCGCTGAATTATCCTTAACCTGACAGCTCCATTAGATTACCAATGGGTATTTGTTCCATTGTGGAAGACAAGGCTATAGGTGATACCATCGTGGGTAATACATCCATGTAATACTTCTACCTAATATTACATAAGGTCTCATTCTATGCCCATATTATCAGTTTTCTGAATTATCCTCTTGCCACCAAAAGCCTTTTTTTTGTAGAGAAAGTACTCTAGTAACTGGAAACTTTTGTTTGTCTTTCTGTATAATGTTTCCAGCTTTATAGTTTCTTTAGTAAAATGAGAGACTTCTGGATACCAAGTGAAGTCCAGTTTCTATAAGAATGTTATAATATTTGTTATTTTAATTCCCTACCATACAAATGGTCTATTTCCATTCCCTTGCTGGCCTTCAAGAAAATATTGAAGACTTGGTTATTTAAATTTGCTTTTCCCCAGTTGTTAACTGTCTCGTAGCTCTAATGTTTTTCTGATTTGTTTCATCTGCCCTTAGCCCATCTTATTCACCTTTGATTTTTATGAATGATATTAATTTAATTAAGTTTTCATTTGTATTATTTCTTGTTTTTTATCGTCATATTATTGTATGTTGTTACAGTCTGTTTTATGCTGTGAACTGCCCAGAGTGCCTTCCTCTCAGATGGGCAGTATATAAATTGAATAAATAAAATAAATTTCCTCACAGCGATCGAGTTGAGGTTGATACTGGACTGGCTAACTCTTAAAATCAGAAATTCTCTTCTAAAAGCATAGTCTAGAGGTGGATCTGTTTTTGTGAAGTCCAGATATGGGAGTAAGTGACTTCTAACTGGCTGGAGGAAGTGAATCCAGCAAGAAAAAACACTGACACACGAATGGGAAACGTGTGGCCATAACAGATCTTGTTCCTCTGCAGCATCCAAGATTGTTCATCACTTGCCCATGTTAGCTACTGTTGATGGATATGGCAGCCGAACAAGAATAATCATGTGGCATCAAGTGAATTCTAAATTTGAATTTGAAACTGTTTAGGATCCAGTACTACACCTCCATACCATATATTGATATATTATGTAATACGTGGTCAGCACCATCATTAAATGTTATATTAACACCTCTTTAAAAGACTGCTCAGAATCTCCATGGCAGTGCATATCAAGACAACAGACTCAGCTAAAGCTTTTGCAATTAGATGTTTGTTATTATCAGTAATTATTCATTACTGTTTGCATTTTCTTTAAATTAAGGGTTTCTATCATTTGTGTAAAACAATGTTCTAGCATAGAACCTTTTACCTTTAAGAGGGCTCTCTCTGGGGGGATATGTTCATATTTCATAGCTTTAGATTTTCCTGTTCAGTAAGTATCACTTCGCCAACAAAAGTCCGAATAGTCAAAGCTATGGTTTTTCCAGTAGTGATGTATGGAAGTGAGAGCTGCACTATAAAGAAGGTTGATCGCTGCAGAATTGATGCTTTTGAGCTGTGGTGCTGGAGGAGAGTCTTGAGAGTCCCCTGGACTGCAAGGAGATCCAACCCATCCATCCTGAAAGAAATCAACCCTGAATGTTCACTGGAAGGACAGATTTTGAAGCTGAGGCTCCAGTACTTTGGCCACCTCATGAGGAGAGAGGACTCCTTGGAAAAGTCCCTAATGTTGGGAAAGATTGAAGGCAAAAGGAAAAGAGGACGGCAGAGAATGAGATGGTTGGACGGTGTCATTGATGCAACCAATATGGATTTGACCAAACTCCAGAAGGCAGTGGAGGACAGGAAGGCCTGGCGAGCTCTCGTTCATGGGGTCACAAAGAGTCGGATATGACTGAACGACTGAACAACAACAATAAATATAGCTAATGAAAGAGAAACTGTCGATCCATAAAAGACCAGGCTGCAGGGATCCACATTCATCTCCAAATAGCTTACATGTTGTTATCTGTCCATCAGGTTCCTTGCCTTCCAAAGTATTTGCAGTAAAAGCCTTCCACTGGCCAATGACTTCCTGCCAGAGCCTAAGAACAAGGTTTCATTTCCTTTTGAACAGTTCCTCCTTCTGCTGTGTCAATGGCCCACATTTGTTATCATGAAAGAGAAAGTCTAGTTTAACTGGGTGTTATGGAGCTTCTGGAAAGGAACAAGGAAAGGAGAAAAGTCAAAGAAGGAAAAATTCAGCTCTCAAAATCCAACTATTTACATAGGCATTGATGGAATTATTTCCTTTGGTTGCAGTGGGACTTTCGTGAGAAACCAAAGTGTTTTCCAAATTAGCTCTGTGCATCTGAAATATTTTGTTTTAAATTCAGAATTCCCGGGTTGAAAAATTGGGTTCAAAATGCCCCAGAAAGATCCACAACTGATGGGGTCAAGTTAACTGAAACCATCCCATTCCACTTTAACACGTTTATTGAGTCTGGTGGGATAGATTGGGAGTAGGTATTCACTTTTTGTCTACATCCTAATGAATTGAGTCATGAATAAATTTGCAAAAAAAAAGGGGGGGGGAGGCACAAAGCTGCAAAGCTTATGTACTTGCCTAGAAAAAAATCAAATGGAACACAGAAAAGTACATTGGAGTAAGAATCCATATGAATTCATGCGTGACGAGGTATAATAAAGAGATTAGGGCTAGCATTCTCCTACCATTTGACCCTATTTGAATACAGGCATTTGTCACACAGATTGATATCATCTCATTCTGAGCCTTAGCAGAAGTGTTATTGTGTTTATACAAATGTTTGGAATTTCTGGACCAGTATTTACAAACCAAGCAAACAAATAAAATACCAAACCCATCAATATGGGAAGCAGTTGTAGTCATAGTAACAAAAAAAAGTTCAGCTGTTTCAAACAGCATTCTGTACTCACCCTAGGTAATTCTTATTCAGCTGATGAAAAATCACACACACCAATATTACACAAGTATGTGCACCAACCGCCAATGGAGAGGAAGAAAGCATAAAATCCTATTGTGAAGAAACTATAAAGCAGGTTAAAAAAAGAAACACCTAAATTTCACAATGAGAGGTTTTAGTACTAAGAGCGACAAAGAATCCTGTGGAGATTTTGTTGGAAAATGCAGGTGAAGAACATGGAATGAGCATGAAGAGTAAGTGCCAAAAGATTTATCAAGAATTTGGAGTCGCCAACATCACATACAAGTTACTAACAACAAGACCATGGGCATGGTTACCCTGCCAGCCTTCAAAAAGGCTTTAAAGACCATGCTTTTTCGGGAGGCGTTTGGTGACAGGTGTTTTTTTTTTGTCCCGCCATCTTGCCATTTTGCTATTGTCATTTTGTTACTGATTTTCTTATTGTTTATATTGTTTTGCCCACCCACACGGAATGACGAGACCAGGCAGTAAGATGGGGTAAAACTGGGCCACACTTTATTAGCACAACTTTAAACAACAACAGTAACAAGGAGGGGCCTGGCTTCAGCAATCTTGGTTGGAACCCCGGGGTCGTCCCTGACCCCTCCAACCGGGCAGCCTTGGGCGAGTTACGACCCCCGGGTGGCGCGGTCAGCCGACAACACCCCCCAGGCCGGTCCGATACTTACCCTCCCTGCATCTCCTTCTAATAAAGCTGGTTTATCCCCAGCGCAGGGAGGCGTCTCCTTGTACCCCAACCCCGGCACTGTGACCTCCCGATCGGCAGTGCTTGGGCTAAAGAGTACCTGGGGACGGATGTTTAAACGTCTCACCGCTGCCCTCCATCCGCTTTAGCCGCCAGTGTGACCAAAATTCTCTTGTGGCTTTACCTAATGCCCAGGTACCAGTGTGGGATAGGCAAAAAACCCCCGCTCTCCTCGGCCAATCTGGAGTGCGGGTCAAAAATTCCTATCCGGCCCCCGAAGGCGACCAGCAACGCTCACACTAGTCCTCAAAGGGTGGGCGGGCGGGGAACGCTTCTGAGAACTGCTGGTGGGAGGGGTCGGAGCCGCCGCTTTACAACGGGCGCTCCTCCCCCTCCCTCTGGACGCCTGCTGGCGTCCTGCCTGTCCCGCCCCCCGTGCAGGCGGGCAAACGCGCTCCCCGGGCGGAGGGCCCGCCCACGGAGCGTCCATTATTATGATGTACTTATTTGGTTATTGTCATGTTTTCCTTTGTTGTAAACCACCCGGAGTTCCTTTTGGAAGACGGGTGGTATATAAGCATTTAAATAAATAAATAAATAAATAAATAAATAAATAAATAAATAAATAAATAAATAAATAACAAGAAGTGATCAACTTTGGGTCACTTTTGAATTGTTTGCAAAGATAGGGCTTGATTAGATAGTTCCTTCTTCTGTTCATATAGAAATCGCTCCTGCAGTCCCTGTTGTAATCTGGTCAATCGTACGGTGGTGGTAGGTCACTCAGTTTTCGTCCATTTGGTATAATGTGCCCCTTCACGCCCTGCCTCCTGCCATCTCTTTTACAATTGCTGTTGGGAATTTCCAGTCGGGAAACATCCTGTTTCCATCTATCTTGGGTGTAATGGTGCCCAACATGGTTATGTAGTTTTAGTAACAACTACATAGTAATTTGCTTGTGGGTAATGGAAGATAAGGAATGCAGTGTTTCAGCACCATGTTTTTCCTTCTTCCTCCCACCCACCCCTGCTAATGTTTGGTAAGTGGCATAGTGTTGCATTGTTTCCTTCCTGAAGAACCCTAAGTGACCCTCTGGCTTTCTTCATTTCTAAAATTATTTCCATCTTTTAAAAAAAAATACTGCCTACTCTACTATTGTGCTATGTAATCTTCACTGACAGATGTTGATCAGCGTTATTTTAGCAAAACTGGCAGGCAATAAACATGTGTAACAGTTGAGCTGCAATGTCAGGATATCATCTTCAACCTTATAGTTTATAGTGCTTAAGTGATGCAGTGCAATAGTGGGAAAATGCTTTTAAAACAACAACTGGAAATTAAAATTAAAACAAAAATGTTCCTTTTTTGTTTTTTTCCAACATTAGAGTGAATATGCCATCTGCACCGAGTATGCCATCTGCAGTCACTGACAGACCACACCCACTTCTACACATCACCACTGACATGAAGAAAGAGCACACTCTAAATCCTTTACTAGATAGAGTGGTCTTAATGATTGCACAACAGGAAAAACATGTTTACTTGGACTGAGTAATTCCAACTCCGCAGTAGTCTCCAAACACTAGACCAATCTGGGATGGATTGGTCCCCATTTGATTGACATTTGTTAGAGCAATCCCATCCATTCCTGCAGGGGCTACAGAGTGGGATAAAATAACCAGCATGTAAAATTGTAAATCTGCACAAGACTGTACTAACAAAATAATGAGGGAAGCTAAAAAGAAGTACCCGAGTTAATCAGAGATCACGAAACAATTTTAGTTGATCAAAACTTAACCCTGTCACTTACTTTGAGTCAGAACATATACCCATCATTCCTTATTGTTCACTTCAATTTTTTTTAAAAGGCAAACAAATTAAAACCCACAAAAATAGAGAGGTGAAACAGCTAAGTGGTCCAACTGTAGATGCTGTTGTTAAGGAATTCTTCATGAATAAGACCACTTATAGCAGCTCTTTCGATACTCCTGTTTGTGGCATTGTTGAGAAAGGCCAAAATCCTTCTTTAGCCAAACTGTGCCCTAGTGGAGGTTTGGGGGTGGGGGGAGAGAGAGAAAAGTTTATTAAGATTCCAGGAACAAAGTACATTTTTGTTGATTACTTCAGTGATTTCTTTGTGAGCACTTTCATAGGTGTATTCAGTGGGTATTTGGGAGAGGGCCGCCTTTGTTACTGTTCCCAGACTTTGGAACTACTGGTGGGGAGGGGCAGGCTGGTCCCATTTTTGCTGTCCTTCTGCAAGCAGGCTGAATTACTTACTGATGTTAACTTTAAATACTGTGTTTCAGTGATGTGAACTGTCTTTGTTCCTTGGGAGAATTACACAGGAACATCCAAAAGAAAATTAGGAAAGCCAAAGAAAAATTGTGATGCAAATAATGCACAGAAATAAAAAACGTTGAGAAGAACCATGAATCTTTTAATGTGCATTAGAGATTCAAGAGAAAACAAGCATATTTTAAAAAGGCTCTGAAAACTGTTGGCTGCAAAGTCAGCAGCTTGGCAGTTCGAATCCCAGGTGCCACACAGCGGAGCGAGCTCCCGCTGATATCCCCGGCTCCTGCCAACCTAGCAGTTTGAAAGCATGTAAATGCAAGTAGATAAATAGGTTCCACCATAAAAAGTGGGTAGGTAAAACAGTGTTTCCTTGCAGCCATGCCAGCCACATGGCCATGGACTTGCACAACACTGGTTTTGGCTTGAATATGGAGATGAGCACTGCTCGTAGAGTCGGACACGACTAGCATGCATGTGTGTGGGGAAACTTTACCTTTAATGTCCACTACTGATGAATACTTAATATAAAGTTTAAATTTGTAAGGTGGAGCAATTATATTAATTATTTGTTTACATATACAATTTAAATCCAAAATGTTGTATGGTTAAGAAAAACAGCAACAGCAAAGCTCTTGAACTCAATGATGTTTTCACTACATGAGTAAAGCTAACAGAAAATTGTGTTGTGCATGTTTTAGTGAATATTTTCCATCTTATCTATAGAACAAGAAAGATATCAGAAATTTGGGTGATAGAAGCTTTATTAATTCCGTCTCTGGTGCTGGTGAAAAAAACTCAGAGGTGTGCAAATTGTAGCATCCAATTTTGGTTTGTGTTTATATCACTATTATTGACTTTTTAAAAAAAGTATTTGTGAAGTTTGCTGTTATCTATCTATCTATCTATCTATCTATCTATCTATCTATCTATCTATCTATCTATCTATCTATCTATCTATCATAAACCTACCTAACCTGCCTGCTTGCCTGCCTGTCTTCCTCCCTTCCTCCCTCTCTACGCACAGACCCATACAACCAGGGAGTGATACCTCGTGTTAGAATACGGACTATTAATATATATCTTCATTTCGTTTATGTCACTGTTGACTAAATGTTTGTTACAGGATAGTGTAGTGAAGCAGTGGTTAATTGCATTATGCAAGAATTCATCCTTCCACAAGCAAAGCAAACTGTGCCCAACAACCATATAGTATTTGAAGGATGTCCCCAGTTAGCTTTAGGAGACAACAACTAGGAGGAATAAACCTCTCCTTGCCATCTGTTACAGATCTTTTGTTTGGATTTACAAACCTTGTTATCTATTACATATTAAATGTTTCAAAACACTGACAAAAATAATGCTAATACTTTGGTAGCCTGCAATAGCCAGGTAAACAGGAAAAGAGACCTGGAGCTGACATTCCCAACCTGGCTGGAGTGTCTGAAAGGGTGAAAGGGATTTTTGGCAAATACTACATCCCTGTTTATTTCACTCCCACAAACACACTAAGGCAGAGACTCGTCCAGCCAATGGACCCAGCACCAAAACACAAATTGAGCAATATAGTATACTCTGTTCAATGCAGTAAGGAATGTGCAGACCTCTTCTTTGGAGAAACTAAACAGCCATTAAGCAGGAGGATGGCCCAGCATAGGAGGGGCAACAGCTCAGGACCAGAATCAGCAATACACCTCCACTTGAAGGACAAAGGGCACTCAAAAAAAGTCCAGTTGCCATGACTCAATTTCCAGATAAACTCACCTGGATGACTGAGAATCTTCACAGATATAATGGAGATAGTTTAATGGTGGCAATGGTAACCAAACTATACTGGCTTAGAATTAACTGTTAAATTAAAAACTGGTTTACAGTTCCCTTGGTTCCAAGGTTTTCTTCTCCAAATAAGAATGCTTATGCATTCTATCTATCTATCTATCTGCCTGCCTGCCTGCCTGCCTGCCTGCCTACTTGCCTACTTGCCTACTTGCCTGTCTAATAGAGGGAGTGTAACCCCAGCAAACACGTTGAAGCCCTATCCCCTAATCTGTTTTGAACTGATTAAGAGCACCTCTTGACTTGAAGAGAAAGCTTTGGTTTATTCACCTTTCTCCAGTTCATTAGTTTCACCAAACACTGATTTAGAACCAAAGCAGCTTCCTTGGAATTGGATGGAAGAGAGAGGTAAAGTTGGGAAAAATCCACATATTGATGATGCCAAACCCCAAAACTGAAGACAAGCCCTCCCAGCAGTATACTCTGTATGTTAAACTGCATAGAGGACAAAACAGTCCTGCAGGATGCCACAGGCAAATGGCCAGAAAGGCAAACAGGGCTTCCCCAGTGTCACTTTGTCCTCTCGAAGATTTGTGGTAGAACAATGACTTTAAGTCCCATCCCAGACAGATAGCCAGAATAATGCAATGGTTGATGTTACTGAAAGTGGCTCAAAGTTCCAGCAGAAGCAACAAGAATTATACTCGCCCTGTCTGGTTCCAGGCACAGGTCATCCACTAAGCTGTCCAAAGTAGTCTCTGTCCCATAACCAGGCCGGAAGCTAGATTGAACTGGATCTAGATTGTCTGACTCATCATGGAACAGACATCACATTCTCTAATGCAGGGGTCCTCAACCTAAGGCCCCAGGGCCAGATGCGGCCCCCCAAGGTCCTGAATCCGGCCCCTGGGACCAATTGCAACCCCCCACCTACCCCCTACTTTGCGAGCAAGCCAGCCTCCACAGCTGCTTCTATTGCTGAGGCAGTTCAAAGTAGTGGGCTATGTCACTTCTCCCACTCCCCCCAACTACCACCTAGATGATCAGCATGCTGGCTAGTGGGGCATTCAAAGTGGGAGGGCTACGGCAAGGTCCCCTGCTCCCCCCACCCACTGTGGCCCGGCCCCCAGTGGTGTCTGGGGCGTGGTGAACCTGCCCGGTGTTTGAAAACTTTGAGGACCCCTGCTCTAATGCCTTTCCCCAAAACTGAATTATCGGGGACTGCCTGGCAATTATCTAATACCATGAGATTCAAAGGGGGCTCTTTCAACAATGGTCCTACTACTGCCTTCTTTTAGCATGTTGGGTTCCTTCCTGCTACAAAGAGGCATTCATCTCTCTTCCCACACACTCAACCAGTCTCCTCCACCCACTTTTATAGTCAAGAAGGATAAGGGCCCAACATACATGTGGATACACACAACATCCAAGACAAAAACTACTTGGTCCATTTCTTCGACCATCCATATATTTTATGTGTTATAAATATAGTCAGCAATTATTATGTTTGCTACTTAACAGCTTAATGGTAATGGTCCCTCTGAAAATGGGCATGCTGTGTTGTAATAACAGTGCAGATTGCATATTATTATAAACATATAGTGCCTGGTAAACATATTAACTCAGCATCCAATGGCTGCTTGTGAAACCTTAACACTTTGCCCAGTTTAGAGCATCTCTTCTGATTATTTTGTATTACAAGATAATTGCACACATTATTAAAAAACATAGCTTCTTCGGGAAGTTTGGTGAGCATTTATAAAGGAGAAAGAATGGTCTAATAAGTCAAATATAACCCCTCTCCTCATTTTAACAAGAAATCTGCAAAACCATTCTGCCACCAAAGAGTAAATAAAACACAAAAAGCAGATCAACCCTTCTGAAGTTAACATAGATGCATATATACATGTGCCTTATATAATGATTACACAAGATATCCAGCTTGACTTAAACCATAATTCTTAAGAGAGATTACCTGGAAATCTGTAGGGTTTGTTTTAAAGTAAATGTGTTGTAGAAAGCTAGTTTCAAAATCCACCATTATGAAATCGTCCCCAATCAGATAATGAGCTGGTTCTTTTGGCTACAATCCTTCACTAAGGATTGGGCACAACATCAGGCTATGAAGCATGAGGTAGGCAAAATTCTAGTAAGTCTAATTATATATTCTTTCCTCCAGAAATTGGTTTTAGTAGCATTTATTTCAAGAAACCATTATTAGTATCAGCCCTGAGTTGCATAACCAACTGTTGTTGGATTAGGGCCAGTCAGCACCCATAGTCTCTAGGAGACAGACTAGATTTTTTTATTCTGTTTTGTTTTGTAATGTAAAAAATACAGGAAAGCTTTTGAGAGGGGTTTTGAAAAAGTAAACAAGAAAAAAATCTGCATATGTATTAGCTGTTCAGAATCTCCCTTGTTGCGCGGTTGTTTCAGGCTCCCTTGACCCATACTTTAGGGTCAGCCTGGGTACAGTCCCCAATGCGTTAGCTTTGCCCACACTTGATGAGCATTGATATAAAGTATGTGGTAGGAGCCAATTGGCTGTGCAATATGTGACTCAATTATCTGCTCCAGTTTGAATGTGACCTTTATAGTTTACAATTGCTCGTGGCAGTAGTAGCTGTGTTATGGAATATCAGTGATGTATCCACTTAAGCGGAGCAAGGCTAAGGCACTTTGGCTTCAGTTCCATCTCTATGGTTAAAGCCTGCACCAAGATCTCTGTGTTGCAGTCTTGAGTTCTGTGTATTGTGCATCAGTGCTGGGCAGGATCTTTTCAAGATGTGGAGGCTCCCTGCCAGACGAAGACCTCTGGCTTCCCATGGTTTTTAATTGTATGGAGAGCCTCCATGAGTACTTCCAGCTGCAAAAGGGAAAGCTGACATGAGCCAGGAGACAACGAGGAAAGCATGAGAGTTGTGGCTCCACAAATATTTTCTCCCTGTGGTGCCCCTTCTTTTCTGACATGGACAATTTGTGCTGGAAATGTGAAAAGAAAATTGTATGCGAAACCTTACAAATAGACACACACATTTTATGTTACCAATATGTTTTTCCCCTTTCCATCGTTGCTTAAGCAACAAACATGATTAACATATTGTCCACTAAACCCATCAAGCCATTACTGAAAGGACTGAATTGCATAAGCAAGGTGTAGACCTCTCTCAGGCACCTCATTTAATAACTCCTCTCAACTTGACAATGAGCCATTAGCAGTTGGAGAGGGAGAATAATTTGCAGTGTAATTTATTGGAGGACTTTTACCTTTTTGTTATTGCAAATTGTTTGTGAGAAAAACAAAAACTGCAATCCAGAATTCTGTATTGAAGAATCGCTTGGGCACCCATTTGTTTGCAAACAGTGATAAAATTCAGAATACAACATTTGAAAAACAATCCACAAAACAACATGAGATGTGGCCACTTTAATCACGTTGTGATTCCCCCTGCCTGCAGATTAACTACAGTATTAGGGAATTCTTGGGCACCGTTGAAAATGAAGTACTATACCCTGCTAAGTGTACCGTCGTGTATCTGGCCTGCTGTGATTAAGCTCCACTGAACTCAGTAGGGTTTACTTTCAAGTAATCATGTACCAGAGTTTTTAAGTTACTCTAAAAATAATGTATTATAGTTATAGTAGCAAAGCTTCTCAAGGTAATTCATTGCCAATATAGCTACACTTTTTGAAAATGCAACATTATCCTTTCCTATTTTTCAAAAGTTACAACAACATTTCATCATGTTATGCTGTACGTGTCTTTGGCCCACAGTACAAAACACACTTCTCCAGTCAACACCATCACTGCTTCATGAACTAGAACAGCAAGGAGAGCATCATGACACACACAAGACAACACCTGAACTGTATGCCATCATCTTCTCCATTATGCAGTGAAGCAATGCACTTTGAGCTAGAAAAGTTCCCAGGTAGTTACCGTTTCATCACAAATGAAGCAGTGTGTTTTCAGTTACAACATCAATCTAATTCAGTTATAACTTCAGTTAGTCATATTTTCATCACCAAAGAATGAAGTTACTTTCAAGCGCTGAGTAGTCTCCAAGTCCAAATTTATGTTACGGTTAATTTATTACATTCCTTCTTAGCTTCTGTCTATGGGATGGAGGGAATAATATTGATCTGCTTTAATGCTACATTGCAGGAGGAAAGCGAACTGCAGGAGTTCATTCTGTCAATATTGTTACCTTTTTCTGATATGACCACAACATGCATCGTCCACATGCAACTAGGACTGTGTGCTAACCTTGCTTCATGCCATCACTGCTCTCCTTACATGAAAGTGATGTGTCTGAACACAATGATCCTGTTTGGTCCATGGGGATTCTCCACGCTAGCTATAATGCTGTTTCCCCTCCCCCCCCACTCCCATGTTCTGGGTCATATTGAGCACTTGCAAGGATGGAGAAGGGCCCCCTCTTCTAGTTATGGCTCTGGTGAACATTATCTCCTTTGTTTATGTGTATTTCATTTCTATGCCACCTTGCTCCTGGTGAAGGCATCCAGGGCTTTGTTGATGATAGGAAGCAGGAGGCCGATAGTGAATGACTTGCCGAAGGGAAACTAATGAGGGAATGCCAGAGATAATATTCAGATTGGACAAATTACACTGGCATTAAAGTACATGGCCCTGGATACTTTCTAAGTTTGTGAGGTCTAAGAGGTCCTGCCCCATACCTTTGCTTTTGCTGCTGCTGTGATCATCATCAGCCTACTCCCCTAGTTTCTTGATGCTCTAAAAATTCATGTCAACAAATGTATTGATAGACATTGTAGGTGGAAAAAGGCCAGATGCCTATTGAACTCATAGAATCAAACCAAGTGAAAAATACACAAGGCTCAGCAAACCCTTTTAAATCATTTGCTAGGCATAACACTGTTTGCATTTTGCATTAGTTCCCTAAACCTCTATGAAAATGTCATGTAGAACCATACCAAATGCCTCCTAAATGTCAAGATGCAGTACATTAACATCACATGATTAATCCTACAGAAGTCAAGGGGGCCACTTAAATGAACTGTATATATACAGGTACTTGGCATCATAGGATGGCAATTCTGCTTCACTGAAATGTAGGATCTATTTTAATTAAGTTCAACAGATTCAGGCTTGCACCTATGTTCCTAAATTAGCTATCTGACCATTTAAGTTTTCCAAAACATTTGAACATTCACAACATTGTTTAATTTTTTAAATAAAATTATCAGCATCTTCTTGGCTTGTAAATTTTTATTACATTTATGCCCTGGCTTTCCACTAAAAGCTGGAGCTCAAGGAGACTAACAAATGTGTTAAAAGAATAAAACAGATAAAACCACATATAGCTACAATTTTAATAAGACCATGTAAAGCCATCCTACCATAAAACTATTAAAATCAAATGAAATGCATTGAAAATGTTTAAAAGTTTACAGATTAAAATAACACACCGGGGCAGCGGAGCATGATATGCCAGTGTAAAAAGATGTGCTTCATTCCCTTCTTAAAATCAGTCGGATTCAAAAGAGATCACAGCTTGGAAGGGATTTCACCCCATAGACCAGTGATAGCAAACCTTTTAGAGACTGAGTGCCCAAACTGCGATTCAAAGCCCACTATTTTTCCGCAAAGTGCCAATACACCCATTTAACCTGAATACAGGTGGCTGTGAAGGGGTGATGTCAGGTGCCCACAGAAAGGGCTCTGAGTGCCACCTTTGGCACCTGTGCCATAGGTTCACCAACACTGCCATAGACTGTGAGCCACACAGGAGAGGGCCCTTCTGTATGTGCTTCTTAGACAAGCTTCTGAAACTGTTGATATTCTTAAAGTGACCTTCCCTGAAGATATTAGTCTGAACCAGCTCATAACAAGCTAGGCAGTCCCTCAAATAGCCAGAGGGCAGCCCATTTTGGGATTTACATGTTAAAAAACACAACACATATTGAATTGAGCCCAGTGCAGGTCTTTTAGCATCGGGGTAGGGATGGGCACGAAATGGACAAAAAATAGTGTTTTGTTTCGTTTTGTCCCCCCTGCGTTTCATTTCATTTAGTTACAAAATAAATTTTAAAGTAGCTGTGCTATGAAACAAAATGAAATGAAAAGAAATGCTATGCTTTAGGACCCAGGGGAGCAAGCAATTTTAGGTTAGCCCCAGAAATTTAGAAAGGTTTGGGGATAAGGGGACTGAATAATTAAGGTATGATGGGAGTGCCCCCAAGAAAAATCCTTTCTAATTGGAATTGGAAGCTGATCAGGTGAGCGATAGCTTATGGTACAGAAATACCAGTAGAAATGGAGAGGGGGGGGGGCAAGGGTCAGGAATAGTCAAACCCAAACAGAGGTGCTACCAAGTGACACCATGCCGAAACTGCCAGGTAGTGAAGGTAGTAGGAAAGGTGCTAAATGACTCCTGGAAGGGAGGGAGGAGAAGGGTTATAACTCTAGAAGGGTTATATACAGTAATGGTCTCCTTTGAGGAGAAGGCAAAGAAGATGAAGGAGCAAGTGCAGCAGAGGAGGAGAGAGCCTGGGAAGATGCCCAGGAGGAGTTAAGAGAGGCATACAATGCAGAAGAGAGCAAGGAAGAAGACCCAGAACCAGAAGAGGAATGGGACTACATTATAAAGGAGGATCTATGAATGGGGGTTCTGGTACAGATGCATGTGACTAAAAGAGGGGGAGAAGCATGAGCATCTGTGGCCTCTTGGGGAGACAACAAAAATGCATACTGGGAAGAATGACAACAGAGACATGGCCAACAAATAACAGCTTGGATCAGGTCCAGGAGAGATGACCCCAATGCCATTGCAATGCTGGAGAATGAAGCATCAGAAGCAATGCAAGAGCCAATAACAGCTGACATCCATGCCCTGTCCATTACAGTGTCTAGCTATACTAAGGGAAATGTACTAGTTTTGCTTGAAAGTGTTGGATGGGGAACGAGGAAAGGGAGAGGGGCTCACCAAAGTATTTGTCCCATTATTGCAAGTGAGCCAAGGAAGTTAGCAAATTATTTATTGACTTGTGATGCAATCTCTAGAGCTGAAAATGAGAAACTGTATACCGTATGCTGTTGCTTAGCATACCAAGTCACAGCTATAGTAGTAGGTCCAGAATGGTGATATTTGTGAGTTAATGGGAATCTTCTACTTGCAGCTTACTATGCTAACCAACAGAAATCCACCCATTGTTTAGAAAGATAATAATTTCTTGCCTTTTTAAAATCTTCTTTGTAAAATAATAAATTAGGATATGAACTACCACAATTAAGCAGGTTTAAAATTCCTGTATAATTCAACAGAATAAAGCTGGCACCTCATGTTCTTGTTGAAATTTGAGAAAGTTAACTGGGTGGTTCCTATCACACCTAATCTCTTTTCACCCAACTCAGAACAGTTACCCTGTTGTAGAAACAAGAAATGATATTGATTTATGGATCATATGGGATGTGATATCAATCAAATTTATTACGTTCAGAGAAAATCTTGCATCTTCTACTGAATCAAATTAACAGAAGATCCAAAACAACATGGTCAAGTAGTGGAAGTGTTGGTATTCAAAGTATCATTATTGCCACCAGATTAACTTAAGATAGCTCACTAATATTTATTTATTTATTTATTTATTTATTTATTTATTTATTTATTTATTATTTGTTTTATTTTTATACTGCCCATCTTCCAATATGGAACTCTGGGCAGTTTACAGTTAAAATATTAATATTAATGTTTGAAGCATGTAAATGCAAGTAGCTAAATAGGTACTGCCATAAAAAGCGGGAAGGTAAACAATGTCCTGTGCACAGAAATGTGTTTGGCCATACTGGCCACACGGCCATGGAGTTGCACAACACTGGCTCTTTGGCTTAGAAATGGAGATGAGTCCTAGAGTCGGACACGACTAGCATGCATGTGTGTGAGGAACCTTTGCCTTTAATGCGTAATAGCAATATAGAGAAGAGAAGAGATGGAGGTAGCCTTGAAAGTTTCTGATTAATAGTTTTCAAATGCAATTGCTTTAGCATCAATTCATTTGTTGGAAGTAACGCTGATGAATGAATTTCAGTGAGCACTGCTAATGGGGAAATTCTTTTCTTGAAATGTTGAAATATAATTACTAGGCAACACAGGCATCATTTGTACCAAGGAGAGGTGTCATTTGACAAGTGTGTGCCCCCCCCGACCCCCAGGACAGGCCACTTCCATCGGTATCCTATCACCACCCGTCCTTATAAATACTAAATTTATGTAGAATTTTAACATACTGTACTTAGATGGAAACATTGTGGTGTACCTGGGCCAGATTGTGCTAATAAATCACTACATAAAACAGTGCTTGAGATTTTTAAGCAGGGATTTTCCAAGCCTGGAGATGCCAGGGATTTAATATAGTAAGTGAATCATTCATTCTATCATGAGGCTAGGCTTTTTCCTTCACCTCTGGTCTACATTAACCAAATGTCCCAACAGTGTATACTGTATCACACACTTATGTGCACACACATTTTATAACATTTCATGTTATGTCTTATATTCCATATATGTCATCAGTGACATCGATAAGGTGAGTGAGATATTTAAGGAGGGTTCTTAACCACTTCCGTCTCTCCTCTGACCCAGAAGTTTCAATGGCCAACCAGGGTTTTGAAGCCACGTCTTCAGAGTCCCAGTCTATCACTAAACCACATGAGTGTCCAGATTTTTTCTAACTGGAAAGATGGGTGGAAAGTTAGATAAGTATCCCATCCCCTCTTAGCCCCTGTCTCACATCCCTTTAAATGCAGATTAAATTTGTAGATAAACCATGTCAAAATATGCCATCCCCACAGCCACTGGGCTTTTTGAAAAATAAAGAAAACGAAAATGCAGTAACATTCCCTTAAGCGAGGTTTCCAAAACTTACCAGAGAGGTAGGGAATTTTCTGCCTTACTTAAAAAATCCACCTTTTAAGGAGGCAGACGTTGTGGAACCGCGTAGATGATCCAGTTTTCTTTCTTTCTTTTTCTCACAGCGCCAACCAGCTGTTCCTGAAGCTGATCGGGTGCTGTTTTTTCCCCCTCTTTTCACTTCCCCCCACCCTTAGTGCCAGTTAGCTGGTCCTCTGGCTGGGCTGGCACTTTTTAATATTTTTTTCAATTTCCCCCCACCCTCCTAGCGCCAGGCAGTTGGCAGATCTGGTGCTGTTTTTTTTTTTAACTTCCCCCACACCTAGTGCCAGTCAGGTGGTCCTTTTTATCCTAGTGCCACCTGTTGGCCATGGGGCTGAACTGTGCTTAAAAAACCCTTTGTACGTGGGAACTGCTATCCCACATCTTCAGTCAAGTGACGGGAGGAAGAGGAAAAGCCGGACCTTCTGAAGATCAGGATCTTCCCCAGGTGAGATAGCAGCCTTACTCTCAGAAGAATCCCATGAAGCACATTGGATAGACTAGCTATCCTGACCTACCTAGTGAGCTCCAAAGTGTACAAGGGATTTGAGCCTTTCTCTCACCATCAACATACGCGCAGCTTCTTCTGATGGGGTTTAAATGTGCTTTATTTGGGCTAGACTGTGCCCACTCCACCCTTTTCTGCAAACTATAGTTCACCCATTGTTAGTCCTTGCTCTCCATTTAACAATATAGTTAATACCATTGACTGAGGAACCCATGGATTATTTATTTATTTACTTACTTACTTTGCCTTTGCTCTTTAAATGAAGTTTATTTCTGATTATTTCCTCAATGGAAATCGTCTGTTTACTGAATATGGTAAATAGACTGCCTTATGGAGAATTTTCCCGCATATGCCTTGATTTCTGCATAATAAACGAGATGCATGCTTTCCACTGAAACTGCGTGCCACCCACTTGCTCTGTGCAGTGTTAATATTATTCATTAAAAATCTAATAGCTGATTTCTCAAAGCACGCTTTGTTTGGCACCTGGGTAGCTAAGCTAGCTGCTGCCGAAAGTTATTGGATTCAGGCATTGAAGAAAGGTTGGCTCCTTAGTGGCAGGTCTTCTTCTATAAATTTAGGCTTGTCACAAATTATTTGGCAATTGGCTTCACTGTGTTTACATGACAGCCCGCCTGTCACGTTAAGAGCTGTCCGGTTCTACCGTTCCACCGGGATTGTTCAGTGAAATGTTTGAAGCTGAATGCCACTCAGTGAATTTAAGCTTCCTCCTCCTGGCATCTCAGCTCATGTGGGGACCCTCTTCAGATGGTGTTCAAGAAAATGTGTCGCATAAGTCCCCAAATTAATAAAGTTGAAGGACTCCTAAGAGTAAACCTGCAAGGCTTTTGGCACACCAAGAGAGATGTGCATGAATTGCAGTGTGGTGGTTCCGCCCTCTCCCACCTCCTCTGAGAGCTCACCCATTCTTGGGGCAATGCACATTTCCCTCCCTGCCTCCCCAGCATGACATGCCCACCCATGTCTCTCTTCTCTGCCGCCTACCACCTTAGGAGGCAGAGGAAGGAAGCACACACTGTGACCTGTGAGTGGGTAGCCATGTTGGAGGAAAATGCATGTTGTCTGGGGGATGAACAAGCGAAATGGTGGGAGAGAGAAGTGCACAATGCCCATGTCACAACTTCGAGGCTACAACTATGAACTGGGCCAAACCACTGAACTGTGGTTTGGGCCCATCTTTGCATACCACTGATGAGCAATAACTTGAAAAACCAGGTGTCCTTTTCTGGCAGGTCTTACCTGGAGGAACAAGAGTAAGCCAAGTGAATGTACACAACTTCATTCAGCAACGCTGGGGTTGGGCACACCACAGCCCCAGGTAGTTGAAAATCCATGTACATATCTTATGCCCTCCCACCCTAATTGTGTAACTACAAAGCATAAACAGAGTTGCATGCACACCTCCCTCAACCATCATTTTTCCTTTTCAAGGTTAAAAGATATAACCTTTTTTAAAGGAGGTATTTATAAATGATAACACATCTTTCTGCATCCAAGCCATTCCCCTCCTTCCTTCTCTTTTTCTCTGGGTGTGTATGTATGAGTTAGACAGACAGACAGTAAAATCGACAGACGGGGAAGGAAGGTGAGAGAGAAAGAGAACAAAATTTTTCCATGTGCTATAAGAATTTTCAGTTAATTTCCTTTAAATGTTCACTTTATGGAATCTAGCATATACATCTTGTTGCATGGTTCATTTTAATGTTAGGATGATCAACTTTATTAGATCTTAACCAAGGGATATTTATGTAACATGGCTCTCCGCCAATAACATGCCTTTTCTTTAATAAAATAGCACCATGAATAGTTTTAACAGGCACCTGGACTGAATGGCAAGTTTTTTAAAAAAAAATCTCTGGCTGGCATTTTCTTCAGCCAATATGCTACCTGGATTGAAGTGAGAAATAACAAGCAATTATTTTTTTTTTGTGGGGAGGGGTCCTAAATGAAAATGAAATGAAAAGCTGAAGAGAACATTAATGGGGAAGCAGACTTGAAAGAGCGCACGTGTAGATCAATAACACCAAGAGAATACCACAAAGAACAATAGTCCCGCTGGTATTGGAAGGGTGATCAAGAACTATAGTTTATGATTAGATGTAGACTAGAGCATCTTTGGTTCTCCTTTTCATCAACAGAAGATGGTATTGTTCACCAGGGATGGGGATTCAAGTCGTGCAATTGACTGTTAGGACCAACTCAAGGAGAACTTGCATCTTGACTCGGACACAATTCATGTTTTTTTTCAATGACTTGGCCCAGGACTCAGAACCATTTTTCCAAGTTGCATTGTTGAGTCTCCCCACCACTGCACCCCTCTGCTGTGCACCCCTGCCCATTTCATCCACCACCACACCCCCAACTGCTTCGGCGCCTGCCACCTTCCAGGCCTGAGCTAATAAACGCTGATACTAGCTGAGCTATTGGGTTGAAATAATAAACCTTGACAACTGGCAGGGAAGGGAAGGAGACTGCTCCATGTGCAAAAATCAATCTTTCTCCTCCAGTGGCAAGCTAGGGCGTAACACCCACAATCTATAAAAAATGCACCTTGGTCACCATGTGCTACATCAGCATCTGCCAATTTTTACTGCATGCTGCTACAGTTGGGTGACCTGGTCTCTATAGGATCTGGATTGGCACCTGTTTTGCCTCACTGCCCAGCCGCCTTCCTTCGTCAGCAAGGGCAGCTCAGGTTTGCCTTCAGACCATCCCTGGCTTGTTCTGCAAAGAATGAAACATTCACTGTCAAGATGAATATTCAGCCCCTTTGCCCCCTAGGGTAAATCTATTACAGAAGGTTGCAATGGCAGCCAGATAGAGGAAAGCAGTTCCCACTCAGTCCCCTTGCGCATAGTGCTCATTACTAACAAGACTAGTAACACACACACACACACACACACACACACACAGAGACACACACACACACACACACAGAGAGAGAGAGAGAGAGAGAGAGAGAGAGAGAGAGAGAGAGAGAGAGAGAGAGAGAGAGAGAGAGAGAGATCTACTAGAATTCTAGATCTACTGGGCCTTGTTTCTGAGTCCGTAAACGTCCGTTAGTGCATGCTACATATTTGAACTCTTTTGAACAAACTGAAGGGATTTTTTTTTACTTCCAGTGGATCCAGGTTGCATCACTACAAATACATTAGAGCTGTTAAGTGAATAAACAGCCAAGACTGCTGCTCTTACAAAGCATATGTCATTTTTGTTACCCAGGAAATCTCAGCTCCTGCTGTCACTAAGTTTTTTAGGTTTCCACAGTTTTTTCCTTCTAAATAGTGTAAAGCCAAGAGTTTGTCTTTTATATTCTTCTAAAGTCTGTTGTTGTTGTTGTTGCTGCTGCTTCTGCTGCTGCCACTGCCACCACTACCACTACCGCTGCTGTTGTTATGTCACAGAACATGAGAAATACAGTATTAAACACACAATAGTTCAACAATAATGGGATCAATGCTACTGCTATCTGCATAATAATCTCCCTGAAGTCAGCAGGAAGCTCAAGATGAGATGCACCATTGCTCAGCTAGGGAGGCATATTTTTTTAACATTATGTTGGATAGAATTAGCAGCTGCAACATGTGGGTGCGCAAATGGCAATAAGAAGATAGAATCCTATTATGTCACTTATGTCACTTAAATGCATGCAACTTAGGAAATGTGATGATGGTTTTTGAAAATTAAAGGTAGGAAGAGGCTGATGCTCCATTTCTGCCAAGTTTTGTTGACATGAGCATGCCTTAGCATGGGAAAGACATTTGTCTGGTTTGCATTTCCTCATGTACAGTAGGACCCCAGTATCCACTGGAGATTGTTTCCAGGCCTTCCCGTGGATAATGAAAACCGTGGATAAGAGAGAGTGCCTGCTCACCCACCCCCAAAACTGCTGTTTACTGACAGTAGCTTGCTTTATGACTGCTGTTTTGAGACAGTAGCTTGCTTTATGGCTGCTGTTTGTGACAGTAGCTTGCTTTACAGCTGCTATTTGTGACAATAGTTTGCTTTACAGCTGCTGTTTGTGACAACAGCTTGCTTTACAACTTGCTTTGTGGCTGCTGAATTATTTAATTTTTTTCCTCTGCCAACCATGGATAACTGAATCAGTGGATAATGAATCAGTGGATACGTGGGTCGTACTGTATATATCCATTTCATAGCCCCAGAGACCAGCAACAGGACAAAGCACATCTTGCCTTAGAAATCCATACATTTCCAAGATTTATGATCAATTCTAATCAAGAATAATGCATAAAATGATGTATACTTTTGCAAAATGTTCTTGGCTAAATATGCATATATGTTTAAACTGTATTTAAAAAGTGCTTTAGTGAATGGAAAAATGCATTAAATGCACACATTGGGAAATATGATTTCAATAGGAATCCCATACCTTCTGGGAATTTATTCTAAACCTGTTTATAATGAAAACTGTGGATAATAATGAACACTATATATATTGCATACTGAAAGGAAAAAACCCAGATAAACTATTTTCACATACATCAACAGAAATGGCCATTAGGGGGCACCAGAACCTATGCTGTGTAATCAAACAAGTATTCTTAGCACGGTCTCTGGTTCCCTCTGGTAATGTATATGAAAACAGTTTTTCAGGATTTTTTTTAAAAAACTGTAATATTTTGAATATGTTCAGACTGTGAATATGGTCCTGTGGATAAGGAGGTCCTACTGTAACATAAATGCAAAAAATCCTATTATTGGGGAACCTCATCGAAGGCCTTACTGAAGTCCAGATAAGCAATATCTACAGCATTCCCCACATCCACCAGGCCTGTGATTCTATCAAAGAAAGAGATCAAATTAGTCTGGCATGACTTGATTTTAAGAAACCTGTATTGACTTATTGTAATGACAGCATTACCTGTAATTATTTAACAAGCAGTGTGACGTGGCGGCCAGGAAAGCCAATGCAATTCTTGGTTACATCAACAGAAGCATAGTGTCTAGATCAAGGGAAGTGATAGTACCACTCTATTCTGCTCTGATCAGACCCCACCTGGAGTACTGTGTCCAGTTCTATGCACCTCAATTTTAAAAGGATGTTGACAACCTTGAGCAGGTACAGAGGATGGTGACCAGGATGGTTGAAGGTCTGGAAGAAATGTCTTACGAGGAATGGCTTGGGGAGCTGGGGATGTTTAGCCTTTCAAAAAGAAGGCTGAGGAGGAACATGATAGCTATGTTTAAATATCTGAAAGGATGTCATATTGAAGAGGGAACAGGTATGTTTTCCATGGCTTCAGAGACTAGGACTTGGGACAATGATTTTAAAGTACAGGAAAAGAGATTCCATTTGAACATTGGGAAGAACTTCCTGATGGTTAGAGCTGTTTGGCAGTGGAATATGCTGCCACAGAGGGTGGTGGAGTCTCTTTCTTTGGAGGTTTGTAAGCAGAGTCTGGATGGCTGTTGGAAATACTGTGATGGGGGTTCCTGCATGGCAGGGGGTTGGACTAGATGGCCCTTGAGGTCTCTTCCAACTCTGTGATTCTATGATTCTATGAAAAAGCAAAAAGCAAAAGTGTTCTGCTTATATACCGCCCCATACCACTACACGTCGTCTCTGGGCGGTTTACAATTTTTTTTTAATTACAGTGTGCAGGCTACACATTGCCCCCCCAGCAAGCTGGGTACTCATTTTACCGACCTCGGAAGGATGGAAGGCTGAGTGAACCTTGAGCCTGCTACCTGGGATTGAACCCAGGTCGTGAGCACAGTTTTACCTGCAGTACAGGCATTTAACCACTGCGCCACGAGGCTCTTTTGAAATGCATGCTTTGTGGAAATAGATACAACATATGTCTAGATTTGTTGTGTTTACTCAATATGGAGCTGAGACAAGATCAGAAGGCTATTAAGATTTGGAGAAATGCAACAAAAATATATATCCTCATTATGATGGGAACATACAATACAAGATTATTAGCAGATGCCCTGAGCACATCCAATCTTGCCTGATTTCGGAAGCTAAGCAGGGTCGGGCCTGGCTAGTACTTGGATGGACAACCACCAGGGAACACCAGGTGCTGTAGGTACCTGGAGTAGGAACTGGCAAGTCACTCCAGTATTCCTGCCAAGAAAACTCCATAGACATGGTGTCACAAAGAGTCGGTCACTACTGTAATGACACAACACACACACACACACACACACACACACACACACACACACACACACACACACACACACACACACACACACACACAAAGGCCCATACAGGCTGGTGGTTCTTCTGGAATGCACAGTGGAGAATCAGACTCCCAACTTCTTTGTCTGTAGCCAGACTCTTAACTCGCTGATCATTCCAGCCACATTATGGAATGCTGTTTCTAATGGTTTGAGGCAGTATGTGCTTAAGTGTTTTTAATAGCAGTTTTCAACATCATCATTATTTAATGTATAGATAGATAGATAGATAGATAGATAGACACACACACACACACACACACACACACACACACACACACACACACACACACACACACACACACACACAAGCAATTTTTCCTTTATACAAATTTACCTTAAGAATGCATTGAAAACAGAGTAATCCCTAATCACAACCATTTTTATGTTGTACAGATTTCCCCCATAGGCGATTCTGTTAAGCAAATTTCCCCTATCCCCGGAGTTTTTTTATGTTGTACAGGTTTTATGAGGGCCCGCTGTGTATGTATGTATATATATATATATATATCACTTGTTATGTTTTTTAAATTACTGTGAACTATAGGCAGCATATTATATACATGCATACATACGTATGTACATACAACTTTATTTTTCTTATTTTTTTCTTATTTTTAGTTATTTATATCATTTATATGCTGCCTCCCCCCCCCCCCTTAGGGGACCTAAAGTGGCCCCCAACATTAAACTATGCAAGGATCACAATTTCTAAAAGCCACACAAAGTACACTAAAAAGGATTAATTTCGTATCAATAATGAAACCACAATTAAAAACACATAAAAACGTTTTTAAAATCTCTAAATAATCCAATGGCCTCTCCATGTTTGGTGGCTCTTGTTCTCTAATGCTCATCCCTGTATTCTTCCACTTTATCTTAACTCCACTACTTGCTTGATTGCCATAATAAACTGTTACCACCTATGGACTTCAGAGCAACAGAGTGCTCAGTCAAGCCATTACACACACAAACATAACTATGTGTTGTTTGTATGAGCCACAATAATGATACATAAGATTACAGTAGAGTAGACAGCATGTCTCCCATTTGCAACACACACACACACACACACACACACACACACACACACACACACACACACACACACACACACACACACACACACACACACACACACACACACACACACCTTTTGCAGCAGTGATATTTGATGGTGCACAGTGTCAAAATAAAAAGGTGGCATTTTTCATTTTATATGTGCAGCTATGTTGCCAAAATTAGGAACTTCGGGCAGTCACATTATATTAAAACAGAGGGCTGAAAGACTGCGCCTTATTTTAAAGTGAGAAGAGGTTTGATGCCATGACTGTGTATTTGGCTTTCAATAACAGAAAGGCAGGGTTGTATCCTAGAACAATTGGGGGCTAGTTCAGTTCCTCACCATGAGAGGGTTGCCCTACCCTGAGTTAGAAAGTGGAAAATCTCTTTTTCTTAAAAACCTGAGCCATATAGTTTCTTTGTGAACAAAACTTTCCTATCCCAGTTATAAAACACAGACAGCCCTTCATGCTCCGTGTGTAAAATGGGTGTGTGGGGGCTAGGGATGAGGTGGAGAGAGACCTTTAGAATAGAGACAATTGTGATATAACATTTCTAACCTGTTTTAATTGGTGGTTACTTATATTTAATATATATTTCATTTATTGTGGGAGAACAGGAGTTAATGGGTTAATGAAACTAGCTTGTACCAGCTATTATCAGTAAGGCTTGCCATGCCAAGGTGGCATGCCAAAGAAGCTTAGGTCATGATGTACTCTGCGCATGCTCTAGGAATACAAGTGCTATTGTCTTAGTTATCTCTGGCTTGGCCAATGGTATCAGCTAGATGTGGCTTCATGCATACGTATTGTGACCTAGTTTTGTTCCTAATAAAACAATTGCCGTGGGGGGCACACGACAGAGAAAGAACATTCTCCATCTTGCCCAGATATCAGTCTGCAGACTCCAGTTATTTCTAAACCGCACCACAGTTTAAGGGGGGCTGGCTTTCCCCCCACAAGTGGTGCCCCGTGTGAGGCCATCCATCCGTTCGTGAGGCTCTCAGTGTTTGTGAGGATCGGACGCGATCTCACTGCTGATATTTTCATCCACTCATCTCAACCTGTGAGGTCCAAGCGCGCTATCATCTTGTATCAGCTTATCATCAGCTTCAAGATCCCGGTGAGTTGGACTTTGTGAAGATTAAACACTTAGAAACATGGGCGGGAATGCTGTTTCCTCCCCGCAACAAAAGTTCTACCAGGAACTGCATTATCTGCTCACTAAGAATAGCTACGCAACTCCTCTAAAGGAGGTTGAAGATCTTGCCAAGAAAATTGCTGAAATATGTCCTTGGTTCCCACTAGATGGCAAGTTAGATCTTCAAAAATGGGACAAAATTGTCTACTGCCTTCGGGATCATCCCAAAGTTAATTTTAAGGTCCGGCACATGTGGTTTCACGTCCGTGCATGCCTTCGAGGACCCACTCCAGGCAATCTTTTATTGGCACAACGGTCTCTGCCACCATTGCCAATCATTTTGCCTCCCAAACCAGCCTCTTGGCTAATTCTGGCTCCCAAAAACCCAGCACCACCACCGGTAGGCACAGCTCTGCTTGCACTCCTGTCAGCTCCACTTCCAGTGTACCCAGCCCTTGAACTCCCCAACCAGCCGCCGGAACCACTGTCTGACCCCTCTCCAGCCTTATCCACTGTACATGATGGGAAATTAAACAGAGCTGGCTTTGTTGACGCCGTTCCAGCAGCAGCCTTGGACATGGAGCCTGCACATCCTGCTTCTCCAGTCCTGCGGGCTACCGCCCCATTCAGGCTGAAAAATATGCCCCAGTTCCCTCTGAAGCACTGAAAGTGTTACGTCGTAGCATTCGCGACAATGGGCTGCAAGCTCCCTACACCCATAGTCTGCTGGAAGGTCTCGCTCTTCAAAAGCTGCTTCCCACAGATTGGCAGACGATTATCAGGGACTGCATGACCCACTGCCTGACCTCCACCGAGGCCATGCTTTGCCTTCAAGAGTGGCGGGAATTGGCAACAGCAAAGGTTGCTGAAAATCAGGCTCATCGACCTCCCGTTGCCTTTACTCTGCCAATGTTAATGGGTGAGGATACTTATGCACCGGACGCTGCACTCTCAAGTGTGGCTGAAATTGTTCTTAAGGCATGGCGCCGTATACCTGACAAATCTGACTCTAATGTTGCTGGGCTTGCTGCCATTTGCCAGGGTGCTACGGAGGCATTTGCTGAATTTGTGAATCGCTTGATTGTGGCAGTTGAAGAGCAGGTGAAAAATAAAGTTGCTCAAAATGTATGTATTTCATTGGAAGTTGATGACTTGAAAAAAATCACCAATATTTATACTCTGCCATTTTTTAGAATTAGCTCAATAGGTTTGATCTCAATTAATATGCAGCACCCATTCTTACACTTTAACAAGGAGCTAGACATTTCTTCATCCACATCTCCTCCCATGCCTCATTTAGTAGTATGATCGTGATGTGAAAATACAGTGTTTTCACATGCCAGCCTTATCAGAGTTTGTATAAATGAGAGAAAGCATCACTCAGTCTACTGCTGTCTCTTTTGGGTCTGTCTCTGCACTGACAACTGAGGAAGAGGGCCAGAAAGGAAATCAATAAATGATGGGTTGCATCATGTTGACTCAAGAATTGCTTAACACTATCAGGAAAGAGAAAGATATATTCAGATTTAAATTCAGTATATTTGTAGAGCATATGTTGGCTCATTTCTTCTTGAAAAATACTTCCTTCAATTTTAAAATGTTCCTACCTGATGAGATGTTTGTTTAGAATATGTGGTGCCATCGAGGTGTGCTCAACTAAATCAACATGGCAACGAAGCATACAGTAATAGGATGTACATAGGATATACAGTATATCACAGAAGTGAGCACACCCCCTCACATTTCATAAATATTTTAATATATCTTTTAGAGATGGGCACGAAATGATTTTTTTTGTTTAGTTATTCGTTATTCAGTTCATTATGTAATGAAACGAATAACAAACCTAGGGGCTAATCTAACATGAACCAAACTGAACCGAGAAAAATTGGTTCAGTTCAGTTCGTTTTGTTAATGGGGGCGGAGCTGGAGATATCTCCTACCTGGTGCTGGTCCGGAGGTCCTTTCGCGCTGAGCTGCACGGAGGGAGCATGCACCTCGTTGGTGCCATTGAGGGGTGCGGTGGGCTCTAGCCTCCGTCCAGCCCCGGGAGGAGAGGTAAGAAGCAGGCCACATTTAGGCCATGTTGCAGGGCCGATCAGGAGGGGAGATAAGGAGGCTGTACTTTAGTGACCAGAGCAGCACGGCTTCAAAGCCGCCGCCCCTTGTGCCTCCCTCCTGCGGCCCGTTATCGTGGGGCCGATCGGGAGGGGAGATAAGGAGGCCATGCAGTGGGTGCTGGGAAAAAAGTGGGTAAAAATGAATAACAAATTAATGAAACAACAAAATGAAATTTTCCACAAAAAATTGCAAAAAATGAAATGAAACAAACCAAACTCCTTAACGAAATGAAATGAAACACCATTTTTCGATTCATGCCATTCGTAATATCTTTTCATGTGACAACACTGAAGAAATTACACTTGGCTACAATGTAAAGCAGTGAGTATACAGCTTGTACAACAGTGTAAATGTTCTGTCCCCTCAAAATAATGCAATACACAGACATTAATGTCTAAACCACTGGCAACAAAAGTGAATACACCTGTAAGTGTCAATGTCCAAATTAGGCACAGAGTATCAATATTTTGTGCGGCCACCATTATCTTCCAGCATTGCTTTAACCCTCTTGGGCATAGAGATCACCTGAGCTTCATAGGTTGCCACTGGAGTCCTTTCCCACTCCTCCATAACTGCATGACAGAGCTGGTGGATGTTAGAGACCTTGCATACCCCCCCCCACCTTCCATTTCAGGATGCCCCACATATGCTCAATAGGATTTAGGTCTGGAAACATGCTTGGCCAGGCCATCATCTTTACCATCAGCTTCTTTAGCAAGGCAGTTGTCGTTTTGGAGGTGTGTTTTGGGTCATTATCTTGTTGGAATACTGCCCTCTGGCCCAGTCTCTGAAGGGAGGGATTAGGGATGGGCTGTTCAGGAACTGTGCAGGGAAATGCATCATCCCACCTCCCTGTCTGATTGGCCAGCACCAGGGAGAAGGACAGATGACATCAGGATACTTCTTCCTTGTTGGAGTTTAGCCCGATACGACCCTGCAGGAAGGTAAGTGATTGGCTGCTTGCGTGTTGGAGCCTTCCAAACAGCACCTGGGCTCACGTGGGTCATTTTGAAACACGCTGCTTCTGAAACAAACAGCCCATCCCTAGAGGGGATCATGCTCTGCTTCAGTATGTCACAGTACATGTTGGCATTCATGGTTCCCTCAATGAACCAGCCTCCCCAGTGCTGGCAGCACTCATGCAGACCCAGACCATGATAGTCCCAACACCATGCTTGACTGTAGGTGCACACACTTGTCTTTGTACTCCTCACCTGGTTGCCACCACACATGCTTGACACCATCGGACCACAGGATATGGTTCCAGAAATCCATGTCCTTTGTCTGCTTGTCTGCAGTAAAACATATGTGGGCTTTCTTATGCATCTTCTTTAGAAGAGGCTTCTTTCTGGGACAACAGCCCTGTAGACCAATTTGATACAGTGTGTGGCATGTGGTCTGAGCACTGATAGACTGACCCCCCCCCCACTCCTTTAACCTCTGCAGCAATGCTGGCAGTTCTCCTATGTCTATTTCCCAAAGCCAACAGTGTAGATTACCTTGAAAAAGCAGTGATGCTTTATTAACATATGTTTATTATTGAGACATAGTAGTGATGCTGAATGGAAATTATTGGCTATTCCAACCTCATGCAAAAGTAACAGTAGCTGTCCAGATGTTGCTCTCTTTGTCGTTAAAAATGTGTTTAGAAGATCTTAATTTTATGCATTTCAAACCAATAATGTTCTATGTATGTTGCACGGGGAGCTCAAGGAAGCAGAACAAATACTGTATCGCAGGCTTTGTGCTCACAAGAGGTTGCTTAATTCAAAACAATAAGATGTAAGTCATAGCTATTTTAGATTTCAATGCCATCTATATTTAATTGTAATAATCTTGCTGTAGATTATGTGTGATGCAAATTTCTCGGAAATAAGTTCTAACAGTTTGTAACTGGAATGTGATTTAAAATATGCCCCTCCCATGTTTTCTGTTAGCTCCAGTTTAACATATAACATTTCAAATAACCTGATTCTTTTCATTGTTTGCTAAGTTTCCACTCCTTTTCGATTCAGCAGAACAGCTCATACATAAACATATTCATATCCTAGATTGGTAGTGACAGTTTATTTCTCCTATCCTGATGGATTGCTCAGGATAGCTACGGCTTTCTTCACTAACTAGACAACCAAGCGTGGACTGCAAAATTAATCTTGAAATAGCAAGACGCCCCAGTAGGCAGAATCACTTCCACGCACGTTCTCTCACTTCAGCGAGAGAGTTATACTTCATGGATTCTTCTGTTTTTAAAAGAACAGACTAAATATGGTAAACCTCACTTTTGTATTTGTCAGGCATTTGCACAGGCGTGATCTGCAGATCTCATCTGGAGACGAAGGTTTATAAGGTAAAAAGTTGGCATAAAAACTCAGCTCTCAAATTCGATCATGCAACATCAGGAGGGTGATGATTTTGACAGTCAGTCTGGTGGTAAGCACTGGAACAGCCTGGACCTGCCTAGAGATTTTTGTTTGCTGTTGAACCTGGGGGGGGGGGGCAGAGAGGCTTCTAGTGCTTCATTATTTATATTCCAGACTCCCAAACTGTTGAAGCAGACTCACTATGAGAGTGAGAGAGAAAGAGAGGGCATTACCCCCTTAACATTTCCTGTTTAGATTTTAGACTGAGTATGATTGCTTCTTCCTGTTTGGCTTGTCATTACTGTCTTACGCCTGGATTTATGAGGGTGGGGAGGTTATTATTTGTTCCGTGAACTCTGAGGAATGGGTTTTGGGGGCATTGCCCTGAGTGGCCCCATTGCTATCTATAGAGTGTGCTCCTCATCCCCCCGGCATTTATGCTAAAGGCATGGGGCTCTATTTTGTTCTCAGCACTCTGTAACATTTCTGTGAATTCATTGCAAGTAGTCATTCAAGTGATCCTGAGCAAGATATAAAAAGTACACATATGATACTGTGCTAGTAAGGTCAAGCTTAAGATTTCACTTAAGCTTTTGCTATTAACATAGACATATATACAAAATGTGTAAATAAGTAAGTGCAATATGACTAGTTTTATTTAAAAGATTTAAGCTAAACACAAAAAAATCTGAAATAAATGGTATTCAAGTTTGAATCAAACTACACCTTATAGGCAATCCCCTTAGGAGTTTGCACACCCATGTTGTATTAGTTTGACTAGTTTTGTTGTTACTGCTTCGTTTCGTTTCTTCCATTTCACAGGTCCCAGGGTAGCTTACAAAATATGTGTGTGCTGTGTCCAACATTATGGCAGAGCAAACTCTCCTGCTTATACAGTGGTACCTTGTATAAAGGAATTAATTTGTTCCAAATGAAATTCTGTTAAGCAATTTTTCCTTTATACAAATTTCCTATAGGAATGCATTGAAAACAGAGTAATCCCTAATCGCAACCATTTTTATGTTGTATGGATTCGCCCCATAGGCAATTCTGTTAAGCAAATTTCCCCTATCTCCAGATTTTTTTATGTTGTACAGATTTTATGTTATACAAACTGTTTGTTGTATGAGGGTCCACTTTATTTTATATTTTTCTATGTATAAGACTATATTTTTGTCTAAAATTGTTAGACTAAAAACTGAGGGCATCTTTTACATAAAAGTAAGCTGAGGAGAGAACCGTGTGGTTGTGAAGCTGTAATTTTAGGTTGGAATAGTGGGGGTCATCTTATACATGGGTTGTCTTATAGATGGAAAAATACAGTAGTTCTTTTAAGTGCTTAAAGCACTATAGGAACATAGTGGACAACACATTGTTCATATTTTTGAACATTGTACCATCCACTAATGGCTTGCATGTATAAATGAGCTATCACATATATAACAGGTTACAAATTTGATCACAAATAATGTTTTTCAAAAAGTTGATATCCTGAGCTCCCAAGTAGGTCCCCCCAGATAATTTTAAAAGTGCTTTTCTTTTTTAAAAAGAGGTTTCAGTCGGGAAGCCACCAATAGCCCCCTGTGGGTGAGCATTAGCAGCTTCCCAATTCAATTAGAAATAATTTTCTCCTAGAGGGACCCCCTTTGGTGTTAATAAATCAGCCCCCTGAACTCCAAACCTCTCCAAATTTCAGGGGCTTACAGGGAAGAATCCAAAGAAGCTACTCTCTGATTTCCATACTGATACATGCCTGTGATTTTGAGTACATATTTATTTATTTATTTATTTATTTATTTATTTATTTATTTATTTATTTATTTATTTTAAACTTTATATACCGCACCGATTTTCCTAAAGGAATTCTGGGCCGTTTAGAAACAGGACAACACAACCATTAAAACCATCAATTCAACTCAAATAATATACAACAAAGAGAGGGGAGAAAAAAATAAAAGAGTCCGGCAAGAGGCATAACAAATAGTAACAAAGGCCGCTATCTCACCTGAGGGAAGATCTGGATATTGTGAAAATCTGGCTTTTCTTCTTTCTTGGTCACATGACTGAAGATGTGGGATCTCAGTTCCCATGTACAAGGATTTTCTAAAGCGCTGACCAGCCCTAGGGCCAGCAGGTGGCGCTAGAAAAATAAAATAAAAAAACCAGTGTGGATAGCCCAAACGCCAGCTGATCAGCGCTGGGGGGGGGAATTAAAAAAAAATAAAAAGTGCTGACAAGCCCCAGGACAAGCTGGTTGGCACTAGAAAAAATAAAAATAAAATTAAAAAACAGTGCTGACAGCCCAAAAGCCAGCTGATCAATGCTGGGGGGAGGGGAAATTTAATTTTTTAAAGCACCCACGAGCCCCAGGACAAGCTGGTCGGGGCTGGGGGGGAGCAGAAAAATGGATCATATTTGAGCTCCCATGGACTTCTGGCTCACATTTTTTACCGGAGCAAAAAATCACCAACTTCTCCAGTAGGTCTTGGAAAACTTGCTAAAGGGGGCATAATTTTTTTTTTAAAAAGCCCGGTGGCTGTGTGGACAAGATTTTTGGAAACACTTTATCTTGAAATTTAATCAGCATTTTAAAGGAAGTGTGACAGAGCCCCAAAACAGCAAGTCACAAAAGGGCATTGTAGGGAGCCCACATAGAGGTTCTGAACCCCAGTAGGCCCTGGCAAAGCACTGAAGCAAGCCATTAGCCCCAGGGGCTGAGGATCATCAGTCACCTACAAAAGGGCATGGCCAGGTATGGAAAGACCAGGCCAGAGTAAGCTCTGGATAAACCCTGAGCTGGGCAGAGGTCAGCCTCCAACAGGCATGACTCAGGGGGAAAACAGAGGGCTACCCAGGTATCAGGATGATCAGGTGACATCTGGTCTGTCCAATCTATGATTCCCCACTGGCAAGGATTTCCTCCTAGATAAGGATTGTGTAAGTGAGGACTCTCGTCCCCCCTATTGTGATGTATGTGTTATGCTGTTTACTGTAACCAGTAAAAAGCCTTGGGTCCTAGGCGAGACTCTCACAGACACACTCACACACAGACATACAGACTTACGCACAGAGAGATGCATGCATGGGACCAAGAGATGATTGTACCCCAGTCCTCTGTCATGTGTAGTTCATAATGCTACAGGGCACAAACCAAATGTTAGTGATTACCATAAGCTTCCTGGAACAGCAATGTTTTGAGTGATTTCTTGAAGGCTGGGAAGGATGGAGCCAGGCACATCTCGCAGGGAAGTTTGTTCCATATGGATGGGCCTACCACTGAGAAGGCCCAATTATGGGTCATAACCTTTATCATAAACTGTGTAGTCAAAAGTAGTGATCCCATGCACCTAGCTCCTTGGAAATGGCAGGGAAGCTTCACCAAGCTCTATCCTATAAGCCCCTAAAAGTTTGAGAAATTTTGGGTTCAGGGGGCTGAGTTATTCAACTTCAAAGAGGATCCCCCTAGTTAACTGCAAGGGTATGTATGCACCAGCAATATAGGGGTTAATTTTTACACACAAACATATATACAGTATGTATGTCTTGAGACGATATACATTATGTTATACATACATCCCATCATACACATGTTCCTGTGCATGTGTGTTTGTGTGTGTGTATGCACACACATATGCACAGACCACATGCCATTTTGGTTACAAGTATCCACAGCTAATTAAATAACCTAGCTGATGATTAAATACTCTTCTGCCAGGAGTATAACTGCACTGAGCGTTATGGTTTTGTATTAGCAGAAAACTACCACATGACAGTTCTGCCAGAGAAGAATGAATGTTGAAGGTTGCCTGCAGGAAAGGCAGCTTCATGTCAGCTGTTCTCTGAATCAGAATAAAAAGTTCTCAGATGATTTCATTCCATCTGACTTTTCCATTCTCCTTCAGTAACGGACACTTCATTGACAGCAAGTCCAGTACCGTTTAGCACAAGTGGATGTCAAACTAGGTGTCAAAAGATATACGGTAGGATAACTGGTTACGACTTCTAAAGCCCCAGACAGCCCAAGCACAGCATATCTGAGGACACATGATTGCCTCTCCCTGTATGAACCCTCTCGCCCCCTTTGGATCTCATGGGGAAGACTTGTTCCAAATTAGCCATCCAACAGTACGTTTGGCTGAGGCCCAAAGCAACGGCTTGATGTCTCCACTGTTATAGGCAGTCTGTGAAGACTGACCTTAGACCTTTGCCGCCAGCTTTCTGTAAAAGATGTGACACATTTCTTCTGACAGAAGCCCTTTAATTATTTAATTCGAATCTATTTTGAGTCCGAGTTTGGCACTGTATTTTAAAATTTAGAAGTTTAAAATCACACAACTTTAGAATTATATGAAATGATTCTTGTTTCAATAGACCCAGAGCCAAATCCCTAGGAAATCAGAGGGGCTTCCATAAGTGTTCAGTTATTAAATTTCCACTGATTTAGTGAATCCTCTACAGCTAACAACTTTATTTAGGCCTTGGTATCTTTTTCACTGAGAAGAAGCACTATAGCAGTGTAGTGGATAGATTGCATCTGGGACCAAGACTCAGATGGCTTAAGTCCACATCTGCACTTGGCCCTCGAAACTCACCCAACTCTGTCTATGTGTCAGTGGTTAAACCATTCCTTTGAACAATCACATACCTTGAACACACCATTTGTATCTCCAGAAGTCAGAAATCAATGCAGATAGTTACTGTTTTTTATGATCATGAATGTATGTCATCCATTTTATATATAAAAGTCTAATTCAAGTTTCTTTCTTTCTTTCTTTCTTTCTTTCTTTCTTTCTTTCTTTCTTTCTTTCTTTCTTTCTTTCTTTCTTTCTTTCTTTGATATTTCAAAGATTATTCCCCAAGGTTTTCACTTATTATTGTTTTTATACAATTGTCATTCAGTATGGCATCTGTGTACTGCTTCTGTCTCCTGTAACATGTGGCTGTGGTCTCCATGTAGTTCTGAACCTAGTAATACAGGTATATAAGTGCTGGCCTGGAATTTTACCATGATCCAAGATCAGTTCAAATGTCTGTAGCACCAAATCACACATATTTTCTTATGAGTCATGAACAGTTGCTACTTCATAATGGATGGTCCTATGTCTTCTGTGGAATCCAGAGTCCCTAGTCACTTTTTCCTTCAGCTACAGTTGCTACAGATTTCTTACCTATTAAGCAAGAACAGCGAATGTACGTCCTTTCAGTCAGCAGACTCTAAATCTTATTAGGCCAAACCAGCATCTCCAGTAGTTAAGGATGTTGAAAGTTCCAATCTAACATTTTAAAACATCACAGATTTCCCACCTGCTGTAATGAAATGAAAGCTGCTTCCCTTCTCATCTTGATCTTATTTCTTTGTGGACATGGAAGCTAGAGAACCCATCTGATGACAATTTGGACATTTGTGTTCTGAAATGTACGTCAGTGTTTGTTTGTTTTTAAATTGCAGTTAGATCTTTATGTTCAATGGAAATCAATCAATCAACCTTTATTGGCATTAAAATAAAATAAAACAACACAACAAGAGAAAATGAGGTACAGCAAGGAGGGTAATCAAACATGGAACTGGTGATTCTAATATATGCATTAGCTACTTAAGCCAATGAGATGGGGAATAGGGAAGCCCAGATCCTCGTGCTGCTATAATTTCAGAGGCAAAGGAGGCCACCTCATCCAGATAAGAGGTGACTTGCGTAGAGAGAAGGAACCTAAGCTTAACCAAGCCTTCCCACCCTTGCATTCTATCGAGGATCGAGGATAGATATTTCTTACGAAGTGCATTGTGAGTTGGGCAATGAAAGAAGATGTGTTCAAGCGTTTCAACGGCATTAGTTTGACATGGACAGATCCTCTGGGAGTAAGGGGTTCCATTGAACCTGCCTGACAAAAGTGCCGAGGGGAAGGAATTGCATCTGGCAAGTGAATAGGCTCTGCGTGCTTCGGGACATGTTAGGTAAATCAGAAAAAAAAGCAGGCTTCCCAGGTAGGACTGGGATGTTAAATTGAAGTGGGGAGCTGGTGGTATTGGCTTCGCTGCACAGTTCCTGCCATTCGATGTTCAATACCCTGTCTTTAATAGTCCTATATGCTTCAGATTGACTTAACATGCCAAGCTGCTCAATGTCCAATCCCGCTACTTTAAGAGTGGTAAGAACATCGGAGATCTCGACTGGGAGGTCAGGATCTATCAAAAGTTGATATAATAAACGGGTATGAACTGGGTTGTAAAGGATTCCAAGCCAGAATTTAATAGCTCTTAATCTGGCCAAGGTCTTCAGCCTTATCATGCCAGTTTCTAAGCAAAGAACAGCGTATGGGACACATTTAGGGAGGCCTAGGATTCTTCTCAAAAAAGAGGCTTGAATACTCTCCACTGTGCGATCTATAGCTTTATACCAAATTGGTGATGCATATAAGATTTGAGATAAGGTTTTGGCCTTAAATATTGTCAGGGAAGCTGGTACGTATCAATTGCTATAGCTAAAAAAGAATCGTGAGATTGCGCTAGCAGAGATCTTGCTTGCATTTAGGACATACTTGCGATGGGAGAACCAGGTGTGTCTATAGTTGTAGTGAACACCCAGGTACTTAAATGACTTTACCTGCTCTATAACATTACCCTTACAAAGCCATTTGTGGGCAGTCCATTTTCTCTCAAAGACCATTATTTTAGATTTGGAATAATTGACCTCCAATTTATTGGCTAAGAAATAGTCCGTGGCACCATTAAGTAAGCGTTTAAGACCTATCCTAGTGCGAGAGAGAAGTATTGCGTCGTCGGCGTACAAAAGCAATGGAACTTGTGTCTGACCCAGTTTTGGGCAGTGGCTATTCACATTCCGCAGATTAGGAGCTAAGTCATTTAGGAAGAGGTTGAAAAGTGTTGGAGCCAGAATGCAGCCCTGCTTCACTCCTTTATTTGTTTTGAAGGGTTGAGTTAGTTTGCCATTCTGGGAGCATCTAACCATACATAAAGTATCGGCATGCAAGGCTCTAATTAGGAGAAGTAGCCTTTGATCAATATTCCATCTGGATAATTTATCCCAAAGTAGCTCTCTATCTACAGAATCAAAAGCACCCTTCAGGTCAAGGAAAGCCACATAGAGTCTAGCCTTAGATATCTTGACCTGTTTATAGACCAAGTGTGAAAGGATAGCACAGTTATCTAACGTGGATTTGCCCTGACAGAATCCTGATTGCTCAGGGCCTAAGATGTTCTCGGCGTCTATCCAGGAGGAAAGTTTATTGCTTAGATATTTGGCATAAACTTTGCCAATTACCGATAATAGACTGATAGGTCTGTAATTCTCTGGGGAATTAGGATCCCCCTTTTTGTAGATGGGAACAATTGTGGCAGTTGTCCAATCTTTGGGTATAAAGCCGGTTTTATTGATTGTTGTGAAAAATGGGGCTAGTAGTAAAGACCACCAAGCTGGATCACATTTTAGGAGGTCAGGGGGTATACCGTCAGGGCCTGCGGCTTTACCTGACCGTAGACCTACAATAATTTTATAGATATCCTCAGGGCATACTGGAGGCCACTCGGGCAGGTTGGGGGAGGAAAAATCAGGACAGTTGGCTGTGGGCTTATTCCTATCAAAGAAAACATCAGAAAAATGTTGAACCCACCTGGATGGTGGAACTGCATCTGAATCCTCCACCTCTGATCTTGAGAAGCCCGTAACAATAGACCAGAATTGTCTAGTGTTATTATGAGCGACAGCTTGAAATAGCTTATTCCACTGGTTATGGAAAAAAATTTGCTTTTTCTTAAGGAGTAGGGCCTTTAATTGTTGATGATACTGAAAGTATTTTACTAAGTCACCTTGGGCATTGGTCTGCCTGAAAACCATGAAAGAGGCGCGCAATAGAACCTTGAGCTCTCTGCATTCCTTGTCAAACCAATTAAGGTTATTATGGGGTCCCCCATAGTGGCACAGTGTGGGCTTATGACTCAAGGAATGAAAAATTAGGTTTATAAAGGATTCAAAGAATTTAATTGTACGTCAGTGTTTGTTTGTTTTTAAATTGCAGTTAGATCTTTATGTTCAATGGAAATTTTCCAAGCAACAGAAGATATTCAAATAATAAGGAAGGAGCCACATGAGCTTTGGTTTCAGTTTTTGTGTGTAACAGGGCACCTCGGCATTCGGCAAGTAACATCAAGAGAGTTTTGATCTGAAAGACAGGAGAACAGCTGTTATACATTCCCTATAACTCACATATAATCAATAAGAAGATAATTGAATTTAATATATCACTAGCACAGTAGCAATTGTCATAGTGATCATACAGATGAACAACAGGCTTGGGGACACATGTGCTTAGAGAACTGAAAAGTATCAATATAGCTTATAAAATCTATGTTCAGAGTTAGAAGATTCATGTGGTGTGTCATTCACTGATTTGTATAGCAGTACAAAATATGGTAGCTGAATACTTAATTGATGCAAAATGACTCTTCCATATTTTATCTACTCAGTGTGCTCTCAAATATAAATCTGTGCAGTTACCATACTGGTGATGACAATAAAGTGAAAAATAATCTATTTGTTACAGAACAAACTGACCAAGCCTCTTCTGAGACACTAGCATAGCAAGATGAGATTTCAAGATGGTGGATGTTGAGAAGGGGTGTTGGAGTTTATTTTGCAACCTCACATTCTATCTGTAGTTGTTTGACTAGAAGGGAGTTTTCTGGACTGAGATAATTGTCTATTTATCCAGTACTAACCAATTGTCCCTCCGGCCTTTGGATTCAAAGAGAGCCACAACCGCTCAGTACTGTATTCTTTTTCTTTTCTTTCTGTGTTTGATGCAAGTTGATTGTTTGCTATTGATCTGTTCATTTGTTTGCTAAGTATATGTGCAGTAAGGAAAGCAGAATGCATGTCTATAATTTCAAGCAACTGTAAGTTATATTTATTTATTTATTTATTTATTTGATTTGATTTGATTTGATTTCTATAACGCACCATCTAGCACAAGTGCCACTCTGGGCAGTTTACAAAATTTTAAGATAAACACAACAAACATAATATTAAACATACAATCAAACACATTACAAGCATAATAGTCCATAGCTAAAATCAAAATCAAAATTATAGATAACAATAGAATCCAAGATGCCCTAAAGGAGAGAACAAAGGTGAATAAAGTTTGTAGAAAACAAATCAGCAGCAATGGTGGTCAATAGCCAGGGAAAGCCAGTCTAAAAAGACAGGTTTTTTTTAAAGATATGCAGTGTGGGAGCTAGGCAGATATCTGGAAGATGTTGATTCCAGAGATGGTGTGCCACCACCAAGAAAGCCCAGCTTCTGGTTGTTGTTTGATGGGCTTCCTTCAGCGTTGGCACCCTCAGATGACCCACCTGGGAGGAACAACTACACCCTTTAGGGCTCTGTATATCAACATCAAAACCTAATTATGCATTCAGTGATGATAAATTGTAATTTTATATAGGCGCGGGGTAAGAGACTTTTTTGAAAAGTATCATGAAGTTTGGAACTGGATGATTAACAAAACGTTAATTGCCCAATGTGCTATGTAATTGAAAATGTGATAACTGCTTTTTAATTCCAGACATTAATGCATTTTGTGTCATGTCCTGCTTATGAAAAAGGAGTGCATCTAGACTTGTTTGGCAGAACACATAGTACCATTCCACTCTCCCCAGAGTAGTTGTATCTCCCCCATCACTTTAGCCTCCATCCATTTGAAATAATATATTTTTTTTCATTATTCATCAATCTCACAGCACTGCAGCTCAGACGTCTACTTAAAGGCAAGCCAATTGTGGCAATTCCCATGAAAGACAATGCCAAGGAGCACAGGGGCTATAGGATCATTGCTTTCATTTCCCATGCAAGCAAAGGGTTTGCTCAAGGTGGCACTTACCTTATATTGAATAAGAAATGCTTGATGTCCATGCTGGATTTTGAAAAGGAAGAGGCAGTTGAAATCAAACTTTGAGCTGGAGCTTTGTCTGTTTCTCATGGCTGATTCTCAGGGCTGCTTGTGTTTTTAAAACCTAGAATTGGCTCCTGTTGCTTTAAAATTTAAATATCTCTTACAGGGAGCAAAGAGGAGCATGGAGGAGGGGTTTTCCCCCCCAGAAGTCCTTTGGAAATTTACTGGGAGCGTGTGAGCAGTAAATAGAGGATAGGATGAAAATCCAAAAGGACCTTGACAGATTAGAGTGCTGGGCCAAAGCTCATGGAATGGCTTTCAACAGAGGGAAATGTAGGGTGCTGCATCTAGGTAAAAAGAATGAATTGCACAGATATAGGATGGGAGATACCTGGCAGAAAAATACTACCTGTGAAAGGGATCTGGGCATCTGAGTGGACCACAAATTGAATATGAGCCTGCCATGTGATGCGGCGGCCAGGAAAGCCAACACGATTCTTGGTTGCATCAACAGAACCAGATAAAAGGAAGTGATAGTACCACTCTATTCTGCTCTGGTCAGACCCCACCTGGAGTACTGTGTCTAGTTCTTTGTGCCTCAATTTAAAAAGGATGTTGACAATCTCGAGCGGGTACAGAGGAGGGTGACCAGGATGGTTGAAGGTCTGGAAGAAATGTTTTATGTGGAACGGCTTAGGGAACTGGGAATGTTTAGCATTACAAAAAGAAGACTGAGAGGGGATATGGTAGCTATGTTTGTTTAAATACTTGAAAGGATGTCACATTGAAGAAGGGACTGGTTTAGTTTCCATGGCTTCAGAGACTAGGATGCGGGGCAACTTCAGGAAAACAGATTCAATTTAAACATTAGGAATAATTTCATGACAGAGCTGTTCGGCAATGGAATATGCTGACACAAAGGAGGGTGGTGGAGTCTCCTTCTTTGGAGGTTTTTAAGCAGAGGCTGGATGGCCATCTGTTGGGAGTCCTGTGATGTTGGTTCCTGCATGGCAGGGGGTTGGACTGGGTGGCCCTTGAGGTCTCTTCCAACTCTGTGATTCTATATCTGCTGGGTAATGGAGAGCATCAGGTTCCCAGTGTGGGCTAGTGGACAGAATAATGAACTAGGCCTCTAGAAAACACAATTCAAATCTCCACTCAGCCATGGAAACTGACTGGGGGAGTGAAATCGGTAAAACCACTCCTTAAATATCTATTTTACCAACTTGATGCCACATAACAACATAGAAAAGTAGTCTATGCTTTATAGACTACAGCAATGGTTCCCAGCCTTGAGTCCCCAGATGTTTTTAGACTAAAATGCCCAGAGGTCGTCACCACTATCTGTGCTGGTCAGGAAGGCTGAGACTCAGGAGGGGAGCAGTGAAGGAATTCGATAATATCTTTGAGATTAAGGACGTTTCACTAGAGACCAAAAGCAAACTGCTCTGCTCATATACTGCCCCATACCACTTCAAGTAGTCTCTGTGCAGTTTACAGTTTTAATTACAGTGTGCAGGCTACACATTGCCCCCCCCTCGCAAGCTGGGTCCTCATTTTACTGACCTCGGAAGGATGGAAGGCTGAGTGAACCTTGAGCCAGCTACCTGGGATTGAACCCCAGGTCGTGAGCGCAGTTTTACCTGCAGTACAGGCATTTAACCACTGTGCCACAGGGCTCCAAGACTAAGAATCCACACTATTGTGCTTCTGATCACCAAGTACGGGTGTGAAAGCTGGACAGCAGACAAAGCTGACTTGTGTGTGTGTGGGGGGGATAATTGATTTGTAATGTGGTGCTGGAGGAGAGCTTTGCAGATACCTTGGACTTCCAGAAAGATGAACAAGTGGGTCCTGGAACAAATCAAACCTGAACGATCTCTGGAGGCAAAACATGCTGTAACCGAAGCTGTCCTACTTTGGGTACATCATGAAAAGGCAAGACAGTCTGCAAAAAGACAATAATGCTGCAAAAGATTGAAGGCAGCAGGAAAAGCAGAAGACCAAATACAAGTTGGATTCATTCCCCAAAAGATCCAATTTTACAAATGGGAAAATGGGACTGAGAGAAGTGTCCTGCAGTACACAAGGTACGATGGCAGCAGAACATCACTTGGCCCATGCCTTACCTAGCATGGACCTTTCCTGTTTGGAATTATTCTGTGAACTCTGACAATGAATGTTGAGCCCAGATTTTTTATTTGTTTGTCCCACAACAGCCCCTCTTTGCTGTATGTCAACAAACAAAATGATAGATAGATAGATAGATAGATAGATAGATAGATAGATAGATAGATAGATAGATAGATATAGTGTGCTATTGGAGGATGTTTACACCGAATAGTACAGAATCCCTACATGTGCACCTGTGTGAAAGAGAAATATACAGAGAACCAGAAAAAATGGAGAGAGTGGTGATCAAATAGCTCTATGCATATGCACACACAAACATGTACCATATTCATTCACAGACCATAGGCCAGCTTTACAAATGGTGCTGTGAAGGGTCACCTCAAAGGATGCATCAGTGATTTAGCATCAGGCACCAGCTGATCTGGATCCTTTCTTTTCCAGTGGCTCATAATAACCCCAAGAAGTTATGCTTATTATGAAGTAGTTTCAGTCTCACATTTTACCTGCACAGCAATAATAGCTAGATCTGAATCTGAAATAGTTGTAAAGTGCAGGCAAAAATAATTAAGCAAGCTATTGCTATGAAGCAAATTCATTTAGTACTCAACAAGTGGCGCATGTTGACACGTAACGTGTTCCATTTTTGCCACTGCTTATATAGAACACCTTTAAGAGTAAAGGGTGCACCTTTAAGTCTTTGAAGATTTTCTTTGAATGTTCAACCTTTTAACATTAGAGCTTGGCTGTCTATTTTGCTATATTTCTTATGCTGATAAAAGTTGTCACATATTTTTCTTCTTTATAGGCTATGTTTAACAGCTACAAGGCAGGCCCAGACAACTTGATCCTCTCTCTACTGGGAATATCTTTGTGTATTGAATTTGGCTAGTGTAGTTGGCCTAGAATTTTGCTCACTCAGTTTAGATAGTTTCTTCATAATTCTTGATATTTCTTCATAAATTGGAAAGTGAGATTTTTTTTAAAAAAATCAAATGTGGAAGAAATGAAAATTGAGATTCATCTATTCCTTATGCTGCAAGATCATCTTTTTTTTTTAAAAAAAAAGCAGATGTGTCTGTATCATGTGGACTTCATGTACTAAGACCATTTAGATCTTTCTAAGATGTATTCATATGCAAAGCCATAATAGGCATGTTTTTGGTGGATAATATATAAAGTCATTGGAGTCACAAATCAAGAAGCTTACTTTTGGCATCTAGGGACCTCACCTGCTGTGCCATTATAGCTACTTGCCAGTTGGGGAAGATGGTGTCCCATCCTCTCCTGAACCATAAGACCATCATAGATGGACAGGCAGAGAGTGGTTTGACTTATTCCAACTCAGCAAATATCCGATAATGCAGATAAATGAGTGGTATGATACAGTGGTACAGTTTAATGGTTAGAGTGCTAGACTGGGACCCGGGTGACTGGACTTCAAGTCCTTCTTTGGCTAGGAAGCTTAGTGGAACATCTTGGACAAGTCATCTTCTCTCAGTTTTACTTCAGTTGGTGTGAGGATAAAGGAACAAGGAGAGACATAACCTGTAGCTTGAGATCATTGCAGGACAGGGCCAGTTAGGATGGGTGGGATTTAAATAAGTAACTTGTGTCAAGTCCAAGGATTTTACAGAGATCTTTAGGGCATTTAGAGATGAAGTAAGCATTCCTTGGCTATTTTAGTGTGTGTTTGATTGTTGAGTTTAAGATGTTTTGTGTGGAAGTGGTCAGCCCAAAAATCGGGTGATATGAGGTGTTTTACCATGTGTCCTCTCTGGCTGAATATTAAAAATAACCCATTGCCGCTGCTTCAAGCTTCAGCTTGTTACCTCTTAGCACAAAAATAGCATTCCCTTTGTAATTTGGGGAACACTGCAGGGTTCGACAACCCCCATGGACCTGGGGATCACACGGGGTCCACAAATCCCTACTACTGAACTACCCAAAATTATATTTGTAGTGCCAAAAAATCATGTGAAGGGAACTCTTGCACTTTAAGATATACAGTGCACAAACCATATTCTGCAACCGATTAGCATGTACCAGATAAAGCTTCGGAACACGGTATATGCACATGGTGAACAGTAAATGAAGCAGGGGGAGAGATCTGGCTAGCCTCTGGATCAATTTAATTTAAAACTATTGTACCTCATTTTCTTCTAAATATTTAGCATTATTGTCCCCCTGTTTCATGACACAACTGCCAGTGATAGAAGTGCTGCATCTTTCCCATTCAAGGTACCCGCCCACATCTGGACACAACCCACTTTCTGACTGTGGTCACTCAGTACCTTCAAGTATAGCCTTTTGTGTTTTCTGGTCCATTTTGGGGTGGGGGGTGGGGTGAGAAGACTAAGATAAATAAGACAAGATTTTAATTATTTTATCAATGGAAGTCTCCATTTCCCCCCATCCCTTATTTACACATATATTTGCCCAAATCCCATTGCTTGGAGTAGTAAATCATACTGAAGTTAAGCTGAGAAAAGTTGACTTGTCCAAGATGTTCCGCTGAGCTTCCTAGCCAAATATGGACTTGGAGTAGGCCCACTGAGTTAATAAAGATTTGGCAAGTCAACAACATAAGTTCCATAGATTCAAATGAGGATATTCTAAATCTGATTTACCTGAGCATAGTCAGTTGAAGTTACAGTAGGTCCATTGAATCAATTAATTGACTCACTAACCACCACCACCCCTTGAGTCAATGGGGCTTATTCTAGAGGTATTTACTACACAAGCAACAGGGTTTGGGTTATTATATGAACCTTAAATTCACTGTAAAATCAAACTTTATGTTAGGTTACATGCCCAGCATCCCTAGTACTTCTGGAAGTTACATTTATATGGCCATGTCAGAACAAAGGGCAATGCACAGTTTGCTCTTGTTACTAGTTGTGCTTGAATTCACAGGAACTATGGGAATCCTAAAACTACAGGGGAGATATAGATGGTTTTTAAAATGGAAACAAACTGAAACCAATGTCTTTTTATGCTCCTGTGCAATTTGAAAGTCGAAGCATGAAGAGATTAACAGTAATGAAGCGAGAAACAACCTCTATATGTGGCAGTGGAAATGAATAGTATATGGATAAGGGGGGATCCCTCTGCCAAGAAATTTAAGGCCAAAAATGAAATAAAATAAAAATCAATCTGCTTGTTCACAAGGCTTGGAAGTTTCATCAAGAACAAACTGACTTTTCACACAATCAATAAACAACAAAGATCTCTTTTACTGCAAAGCAGATAGCTCTTAGGATGTAATAAGTGTCTCTAATATAAGGCTTTTCAGCTGCATATCTCAAGGGAGTGTGTCATCGCCCCCATATACAACTGGTGGAACTGAGATACACAGATAAAGCTTCTTATCTTACTCTAGTTTGCAGAATTTGACAATAATGGCACTGTGGCTGTATATCATGGTTCTTAATCTTTTTTTTTTCAATCTAAACCCTTTTAAAAACCTACTTTAAAATAAACCCTTTAAAAGGGGCTTTCATGTTGTACTCCATAACTAGAAGAATGCAGTTGCAACTACAGTATACACTTAACTTGCTTGAATACAAGTGGAGAACATGTGAAGATGCAATGACTACCTGGTGACTGTGAAGTCAGCCCTGTTTTCTTCATTTTACATGGAATGTACATATTTGTATAAAAGGGCATTGAAAGTAATGGAGACCATCGGCATAAGAACCTTGTGTCTACATATAAAAAATGGGATCAGTTAGGACCAGGGGAGAAAGGACCAACAGTGTACTGAGCAATTCAATCTATTTATTTATTTATTATTTATTTATTTATTTATTGAATTTATACCCCACCCATCTTCCCATGGGAACTCTGGGCGGCTTACAAAAGCAGAACAACTCAGCAAACAAAACAAAGGTACAGACAAACATCAATATAAAAACTATGATAAAACAGCTTTAGCACCCTTGGCTTAAACTACATGAGGGTCCATAAAAGACCTAGACGAGCGAACAGATGGTGGGCAAAGGAAGGGGGGGATTAAACTGAATCGCCAAAGGCCTCGCCAAAAACCAGAGTTTTTAACGCACGGCAAAAGGCCATCAGGGACTCTGCAGAGCGCACTTCGCTTGGGAGATTGTTCCAGAGAGAAGAGCCAACCACCGAGAAGGCCCGGTTACGGGTAGAAGTTTTCCAGGCCTCTCTCGGGGTGGCGACCCGAAGCATATGCGCCCGCGACTGCCGAACTGGACAGGCCGAGGTTGATCGCTGGACGATCCGTCCTTTTGGTCTATACAACACCACATTGAAGGGGCATGGTAAGCTATCCACATAATTTTGAACTGGCTTTCTCAGCCCGGAAATGTGGCATGCCCGAGATGATAGTGCCTCTTAGTATCTCTTGAAAGAAGTGCAGCTTCTGCTTATGGCAGGCAATTTCAGAATGCCTGATGGGCTCACGTGACTGCCACAGTAAGACAATAAACGCCATATTAGATCTGGTGGTTAAGGTCTCCAGTCAACTCCAATGCACAGCAGGATTGTTAATACATAAAGAATAGAGAGGAGCACGAACTGCTGGTTTGGTGGTTCAGCAGTTTGTTTCCTGGTTGAACAGCTAATCCATGGTTCAGCACCCTGCTTACTCCACTGGGTGACAGCACCCGGAGAAAGTAGAATGGCAGAAAAACCATGTTTTGCTTCTATATACCATAGACTTTTTAAAAAAGATAGACTTGCTCTAAATGGCTTCATTTGATGTTCACTATCCTTTTTTCTCCACCTTCCTGGAAATTGTGGACAAATCTGTGGAACTCCCTGCCACAGGATGTGGTGATGGCTTCTGGCCTGGATGCCTTCAAAAGGGGGATTGGACAGATTCCTGGAGTAAAAGTCCATCACAGGTTAAAAGCCATGATGGGGGATATGTAATGTCCAGGCTTAAAAACAGGGCACTTCAAGGGCCAGACGCAGGGGAGTAGTATCAGGAGACAGATACTGTATCTAGTCTCATGCACCCCCAGAGGCATTTGGTGGGGCCACTGTGAAACACAGGAAGCTGGACTAGATGGGCCTTTGGCCTGATCCAGCATGGCTCTTCTTATGTTCTTAAATCTAATAACGCCTGTGCTTATGCAAACCACCTTTAAATCAATACTCGGTATGTTTCTGCAGACACAGATTAAAAAGAATATGGATTTTGAAGTCAAGAAATGGCTCAAGAACTCTTTCTCTCAATTGGGTCTTTATGAATAACAATGACAAAATCATGTGTGACAGGTTTAGCCTCTTCCTATACCAGTGATGGCAAACCTTTTAGAGAATGAGTGCCCAAATTGCGATTTGTAAACCACTAATTATTTGCAAAATGCCAATATAGCAATTTAACCTGAATACAGGTGGCTGTGAAGGGACGATGTCGGGTGCCCACAGAAAGGGCCCCTAGTGCCACCTTTGGCACCTGTGTCATAGGTTTGCCAACACTGTCCTATACACTTGCATGCTAGGAAGATCATAGATCTTGTCGGCTCCTTGGACTCTCCCTTGTGGGGTGCCCCAGGGGTCGGCAATCTCACCCATGCTGTTCACTGTTTACATGAGGCCGCTGGGGGAGGTCATCAGGAGATTTGGAGTTCGCTGTCATCAGTACGCTGATGACACGCAGCTCTATCTCTCCTTTTCGTCGTCTGCAGTGGAGGCAGTTCGCTCCCTTGATCTGTGTCTGGAGGCCGTTCTGGAATGGACCAGAGATAACCGTCTCAAGCTGAATCCGGAGAAGACGGAGGTTCTGTTCTTTGGGGCGCTCTCGTCTGGGTACAATGGCCCCCTCCCTATGCTGGGGGGTGTCTCCCTCCAGCCTACAGACAGGGCCAGGAATCTGGGCGTGGTCCTGGATTCAGCCCTCTCCCTGGAAGCCCAGGTGATGGCTGTCTCCAGGGCCGCTTTTTTCCATCTCCGCAGGATTGCCCAGATCCGCCAGTATCTTGATGAGTCCTCCCTGAGGACAGTCGTGCAGGCCTTGGTGATCTCGAGGATCGACTATTGCAATGCCCTCTACGTGGGGTTGCCCTTGACCCTCCTCCGGAGGCTCCAGCGGGTGCAGAATGCGGCGGCCAGGCTGGTGGTGGGTGCTCGTAGATTCGAGCACATCACCCCAGTTCTGGGTCGCCTGCATTGGCTCCCCGTTGTCCTCCGGATCAGGTTCAAGGTCCTGGTTTTGATTTTCAAAGGCCTCCACGGCCTGGGACCAGAGTACCTGGCGGAGCGTATCTCCCAAAGGACAACTGGGTCCAGACCCATGAGACTGGCGCAGGCGCGCTCACTGAGGGTGGCCACACCCAGAGAGGCACGGAAATCGCGCACGCGAGACCGCGCCTTCTCCGTGGTGGGCCCCTCGCTCTGGAATCATCTTCCCAGTGAGCTGCGCCTGTTGGAGTCCCTGCCCGCCTTTAAGAAGACCTTGAAGACCCACCTCTTTAGAGAGGCCTTTGGCAACCTTTTCAGTTAGTCTGTTTTTTTTTTTTTTAACGCCCGGGCCCTGCCTCCATCTTCCCTCATTTTTGTTCTGTGCCTTATTACTTGTTTTTATTGTTGTAAGCCGCCCAGAGTTCCCTTTGGGAAGATGGGCAGGATACAAGTCTAATAAATAAATAAATAAATAAATAAATAAATAATAATAAATAGATCATAGATCATAGATCATAGAATAGATCATAGAATCATAGAGTTGAAAGAGACCTCAGGTCCATCTAGTCCATACAGGCGCCCCCTGAACTTCCTACTGATGACCAGCCTCTGCTTAAAAACCTCCAAAGAGGGAGACTGCACCACCCTCTGTGGCAGCATATTCCACTGCTGAACAGCTCCAACCATCAGGAAGTTCTTCCCAATGTTCAAATGGATTCTTTTTTCCAGTAGTTTGAAACCATTGCTCCAAGTCCTAGTCTCTGAAGCCATGGAAAACAAACCTGTCCCCTCTTCAATATGACATCCTTTCAAATATTTAACCAAGAATCACATTGGCTTTCTTGTCTGCTGCATCACACCGCTGACTCATGTTCAATTTGTGGTCCACCAAGACTCCCAGATCTCTTTCACAGGTACTATTTTCCAGCAAGGTGTCTCCCATCCTATATCTGTGCAATTCATTTTTTCTGCCTAGATGCAGGACTGTACATTTCTCGCTATTGAAACTCTTTCATTTAGCTTTGGCCCAGCCCTCTAATCTGTCAATGTCACTTTGCATTTTTATCCTATCCTCTAGGGAATTAGCAACCCCTCTCAATTTGGTATCATCTGCAAATTTTATCACACTACTCTCTATTCCTTCATCCAAGTCATTTATAAATATATTGAACAGCACCGGACCCATAACAGAACCCTGGGGCACTCCACTGGTCATATATCTCCATGCTGAAGAGAAGCCATTTATGATCACGCTTTGGGTACAATCAATCAACCAATTACAGATCCACTTAACAGTAGCATTATCTGTGCCACATTCTACTAATTTCTTTGCAAGCATATCTTGGGGAACTTTATCAAAGGCCTTACTGAAATGAAGATAAGCAACATCCACAGCATTCCCCTCATCCAGTAGGACTGTAATTCTATCAAAAGAATGAGATCAAATTAGTTTGGCATTATTTTTTTTTAAGAAACATGTGTTGACTTCTAGTAATTGACAGCATTGCTTGTTAAATAATTACAGGCTGTCTGCTCTAGAATCTTTCCAGGAACTGTTGTCAAGCTGACTGGGTGGTAATTATTTGGATCGTTTCCCCCACCCTTTTTTGAAGATGGGGACAATATTTGCCATCCTCCAATCTATGGGGACTTCCCCTCTTCTCCAAGAATTCTCAAAGATTATTGAAATGCTTCTGAAATTACTTTTGCCAGTTCTTTTAATATCCTTGAGTGCAATTCATCTGACCCATGAGACTTAAATTCATTTAGGGTTTCCATGTATTCTTGTACTACCTCCCTACTTATTCTATGTTGCAATTCCTGCCCTACCTTCTGTCCCCTTCATCCAAAATAGAGAAAACTGAGAAAAATACAGTGTTAGGTAATTCTGCCTTTTCTCTGTCTCCTGTTAGTAACTGGCTATCATCGCCACACAGAGACCATATCATTTCCTTATTTTTCCTTTTGCTGTGTACATAACTTAAAAACCCTTTTTTATGATCTTTAATCTATCTGGCAAGCATAAATTCATTCTGCTCTTTAGCTTTTTTAACCACCACCACCCATATACTGCTATTTGCTTATATTCCTCTTTGGTGCATTCCCTATTTTTCCATTTCCTATACTTGCTTTTTTTATACTTAGATGAGTTGAAAGTTCTTTAGTCAACCATTGAGGTTTAGGCATCTCCCATTTTTTTCTTCTTGTTGGAACAGTTTTAGATTGTGCCTTTAAAATCTTGCTTTTTAAGGAATTCCCATCCATCTTGGACTCCCTTCTCTTTGAGTGTCTTGGTCCATGGAGTCACACTCAATAATTCCCCAAGTTTACAAAAAATGGCTTTCTTAAAGTCCAGGATGCTTGTCTGGTTGTACTTAGCTTACCCTTCCCGTTCCCACTGTATCACAAATTCTAAAAGAGCATGGTTATTTCTACCTAAAGATCCCACCACTTCAATCCCATTTACAAGGTCCTCCCTATTGGTTAAGATCAGATCTAAAATAGCTGTTCCTTTTGTTGCCTCCTCCAACTTCTCGACCATGAACTTTTCTGCAAGGTCAGTAAGGAATTTATTGGGCCTTGTGTTCTTAGCTGAGTTGGACTTCCAATATATTGAGATAGTTAATATCTTCCATTAGTACTACCTCTCTCCCTTTTGACTGTAAGGCCACCTGCTCATGGAAGGCATCATTCAACCCCTCAGGTTGGCTTGGGGGTTTATAACATACCCCCACAATGATATCCCTCACATTATTTTTCCCCTTAATTCTCACCCAAATACTCTCAACCTGACTTCCCAGGTGTATATCCTGGATTACTTCAACAGTATAAACATCCTTAACATATAAAGCTACTTCTTTTTTACTAGGTATGTTCCTCTGATACAGGTTATACCCACCAATATACTACATTCCTATCTCATCCTCAATAGATACTACATCTCATCCTCAATAGGTCTGAGGGCGTTTATACACGACCCCTAAACTCCGGGGCAAATGGCTCCCAGCTCCGGAGCTTAAAAATGTTTCCCCACCAGCTCCGGAGTTTACAGGAAATTAAGTGCGGCCACGCCCACTTTAGCGTGTCCCAGCACACCTTTCAAGTACCTGCTGTTCCGCGGTGAAAATTGCTTGATGCGGTGTAAGGATAGTGAATGCGGGGCTCTCCTCACTTCTGTTTGTTGTTGTTTTGGCTCCCGCCCCTTTAAGAGCTACTTTACAGTAGCTCTTACAGAGACAGGAATGTTGCCGGCAAGAACGGAGGCAGAACGGAGGTGAGCCACGATCTTTTCTTCCTTTTTTTTCTCCCTCCCCTGACGCAGCCAGCAGCCAGGGTGGGGACACAGGAAGAGCGACAAGCCCCTAAGATCTCTGGTCCAAATTTAAGTGGCCAGCGGATCTTAGGGGTCGTGTAAAAAGGCCCTGAGTTATGCCGATTATATCATATTTATTTCGCTGTATCAGGAGTTCCAGCTCCTCCTGTTTGTTTCCCATGCTCTTTGCACTGGTGTAGAGACATTTAAGGCTTTGTGTCCTTCTTACAAGCCCTTTGATAAACCTATATTTCTTTGCACTGTTGGGCTGTAATACTCCTCCTCCTCCTCCTCCTGCAACATTCCCCACAACCCCTTCTGGATTCCTACTATTAAGATTGTTTCCCTCCCCCTGAGAACTCAGTATAAAGCTCTCCTTATCAAATTTGCAAGATTCCTACCTCTACTGGTGAGGTGCACACACACCCATAGCCCATCTAAATGAAATTGCAAACCATGGTCCAAGAGTCCAAATTGTTCCTGCCCGCACCATCTGCAGAGCCAGATGTTCTCTCTGCTATTATTCCTTTCCTTTGTGGGCCACTTCCTTTAACAGGGAGGAGAGATGAAATTGCCACCTGCTCCCCCCAGGTCCTTCAGTTTTCTACCCATCTCTTCATAAGCCCTTGTGATGTCGTGAAAGTTGTGCTTTGCAGTATCATTAGTTCCTACATGGACCAGTAGAAAAGGGTAAGGATCATTGGGCTTGTTGAGTCTTGTCAGTTTCTCTGTTATATCATGAATTTTGGCTCCAGGGAGACAGCAAAGGATCCTCTGTTATGATGCATTTTCTGTAGTTTTCATCTTTCTGCTACTGCTAGGATAGTCAGTTTGGGGGGTTCACTCCAGTTCATGACGGTGAAGTGCTTCACTAGTTCTGGTTACAGGCTGTTTCTGCCTTCCATGAATGCCAGAATTACTCTATGATATCCAGATACTTGACCCACCACTTTGTATTCACCTGAGTACCAAACTGAAAATTTGCCTTCTGTTTGTCTTAGAATTTAGATCTAAGAAATAAATTGAGATTGCCTTCTTAAAACCTAGATTTCACTTTGCCCTCCCATGCCTGAAACAAAGGAGTGATGCAGGCCCATGGAAATATGCATTCTCTCTACAAAAACCTTGATCAACTTGCTAAGTGCTGAAGTCTTTGACCTACTTAAATATCACTAAGATTGTGATGCTGAAACTGTTTCATAATGCAGGTGACAGTTCATGGGCTGAAATACATTCACTTCCACCCTGCCATCCATCTGTCCGTCCATCCGTCCATCCGTCCGTCCGTCCGCCCATCCATCCATCCATCCATCCATCCAACAGAACAAAAATTTAGTGTGTCACAAGTGACAAAATTAGGCTAGACCTTTTATCATTGTATCTCATTTGGAAAGTGCAGAACACTCTTGTGGAAGTAAAGAACATTTAACTCTGGCTGACTTTCTACAGAGTGAGAAGGTACTATACAGTGGCTGAAATCCTGGTGCAGTTATGCAAATAGCCTAATTCATTGTAGCAAAGTGTCCCAAGTTAAGAAACCTCTGCAGATGTCATCGGCTTCATATAGATTTCCACAGAGATTTCTTTATTTAGAGACATTTCACCTCTAACAGTTACAGCATTTGCAGAACCGCACAACAGGATTTCACAGATTAACTATCTCTGTGAGGAATAGTAAAGGCCAGGAGAACCAAGAAATTGAGCAGCAACACATAAATGAAGAACATTAGGACAAATTAGGAGCTGAAGAGAAAAGAGAGCAGGAGCGACATTACTTTTCCTATGCAATATAATATTTTGTGCATTTGACTTGGTGCAATCAATTGATATGAAGCTTTGGTTTCATATGTTTGTTCACCATATGCAGGGCCGGCGTGTCCATTAAGGCGAACTAGGCAGTTGCCTAGGGTGCCAAAATGGACAGGGGGTGCTGCCCCCTTGTCGCCCCCCCCACTGCCGGCCACCGCCGCCCCCCCCTGCCCGTCGCCCCTCCACCGCCTGACCCCCGCCCCTGCCGCCCGACCCCCACCACCACTGCCCGACCCCCACTGCCGCCCCCACTGCTACCGCCCCTGCCGCCGCTGCCCAAGCCCCCACCACTGCCGCCCAACCCCCCACGTAGGGCGTGAAAAACCCTAGCGCCGGCCCTGGCCACATGACATTTACCCACAACAAAAAAGTGATGCCAACTGAAACAGCTATCAAGCTCCATTTCCCACTGTGGTATTTTTAAGCATATGGTGAGGTAGGCTGCATTGTGGAGGAAATGCTTATGATTGGGAATCAGCTTGCAATACAATGCAATTATACGTCTCCTCTTATAGAGATAAAAAAAAAATTCACCCACAATGTGTTGCTATATTGGGCGTGGGTGGTGGGTGGGAGTCCTCTGTCTTCTCTGATCATCTCTATACGTCTGTTAAGAAGCCGGATATATATGGCATCTCAATCATATGCTTACCTCTTCTGTGGGATTTATAATGCATGTACAGTAGCTTTGGCTGCATCACACCCCTGTCATTGTTGCATGCTCCAAATATTGAAATAATCCAATATTCCTCATGATGAAACAATTTCTCTTCTGTCCTCCAGACCTCTCAGAGTCAAGAAGCTGAGGGAACATTTGGAAAACATCTTTTTCCCCCAACATGGAGGTAAAGTAATTTGCCAGAGGGTGCCTGGGCCTCGTCTTTGCCACCCTTCAGCTATGGGTTCGGCTGATCTAAAATATATACACGCTGCTGCAATCTTTCCATTTCTAAAAGCCGTACTCAGTTAATGATCTGTTACCAGATTGTTCCCCTGGTCCAACATCGTAGTTACAAATCAAATGACAGCATGGAAAATGAGGGAAGGGTGGGGAAAAGCCAGTCTAGAGCAGCCCATGAATGCTTGTAATGTAAACGTACTCACGTTGGAACACTGGCTATTTATATGAGGATGAGAAGGATGTCTCAACAGGAACTGCTGGTCATCTTTGCACAGTTGCCATGCTCTGGCCGTTGCCCCTTCTGTAAAAAGGTCTTCCAAACCCTTTTGCTCTTGTTGGCATGACAGCCCACAGAGTTTCTACGAGGGATGGGGTATTGGATTCATGGTTATGGATCTCTTCCAAGTACACAACTCTTTAGTACAGAAGATATTTCTCTTTCCCCTATCCCCTAACCCAAATATTTCCACCAGTTTCTGTGTCCTTCATGGTTGCAGCTCTTGCATACAGGAATCTTGTACAGAGAAAGATACGCTTCCAGTTTTTTCCTGAAAGGAGATCAGGACAGAGGTGCACTAGCAACAGTCTTGGAATGCCAGTTAGGTGCAGCTATCCAGTAACAACTCACTGTAGGTCAGTAAGCTACTTCTGCTGAAATCTCCTCTTCTTTCGTCGTATTTCATGTGTCCACCCTCCCACTTTGAAAGAGAAGTGCATATGTGTGTATGTGTGCGTTCATGCCCAGGGCCCACACTTTTGCATTCAAGTCTCTCACTCTCTCTTCTAGAATCTACTGTACAAGGTTCTCAGTTTGATTATGTCCATTTTTTGATTAGACCTGTCACAAGATGCTTCACCCTATGTCTATTAGTGCTGGGAAATGTTGCCTTTTTGGACTACCACTCCCAGCATCCTCTGACCAGCATGATCGTAGGCCATGCTAGTTAAGGATTCTTGGAATTCATATAAAAATATTAAAGAAGCAACATTTCTAGACTCTGATCTCTGCCTTCCAGCCTGCCTTATCCACACCGGGGCTCAGTTTTTCTCTTCAAACTGAGACCCTGCATCCCGTGGATAACAGAAAAGCCAATTTGCCTGCCTTTTGACACCCCTTTTTACAAAACTTGGATCTTCCCCCTCACACATGTTTTCTTTCATTTCTTGGTGGTTCTGTTTGGCTCCAGTCCACTTGGCACTCCTCACCCGGATTTACCATTAGAAAAATGTAGTTAAAGGAATAGAAAGCCTTAATGGAAATTCAGAACAAATAGGGGAAACGGGGAGACAGGTGCTCATGCCTAGTCAAATTATATACAAAAGCAAGGCTCAGGTGTGTGCATATCAACAAGCTGGAGTCCACACAGTGAAAGTCCTCTACAAACAATGAGGTGCTTGAGATAAACAATGGGAATCCTAGCAAATCCATTCTTTGACTTGAGGGGCTCCTAAACCAAAGACTGTAGCAGCCATGGTTGTTCACAAATAATAAGCTTGGAACTCCAAGGTCTGATCCAATTTTTGATATAGTGCAGTAGCTGAAAATTCAACTGTGATTAACAGGCTTTTCAAGTACTTCTGTTCTTTAATAGCTGTTGAAATCTGGTAATAAGTCCTATAGCAACACGTTCCAATGTATTACTTCAAGTAATGGTATATCATTTCAAGATGTACTGGAAAGGCAGTATATTCATCCTGAAGCAAGGCATAATTAATAATAATTTAAGAGGGAAAGAAAACTCTTTCTGAAGCATAAAATGCAGTTAGATATACTGCAAGCGTTTTCTCTAGGGCAACACAATCCAGACCAATAGCAACACTTCTGTTGCCCTCCACTTTGTCGAAGTGCTACGATCATCATTTCTTTCCCTCGCTCAGGATACGCAATTCAAAACTCATGGAAATAAACAGCAGTCTACCCAATTACTTGGAACACTTAACACCAGGCTTTTTGTACTTTTACATACTCAGAATCTCTCCAGCTGATTGCTCATCATTCTTATTTCTATCTCACAGTAAAAGGCAAAAAAATAAAAATAAAAAATCTTAACAGTCAGGACAAGTGCCTTACTGAACTGTGCACAAAATCTATTAAATCTGAACAGATTGGCGGGGGGGGGGCAGCATTTTCCAAAAATAGGCTCTTGACGGGTGCTGTACCACTCGTGTCGTACCAAGTCCAACACAGCCCGCCTGCCTGGTGGCCTGTGAGAAACCTTTTTTGCAATTCCCAGCAAGTAGCAAAATAAACCAGGAGGACTGTCAAATTCTACTAGGTCACACTTTGTCTTGGCAGCCAGCTGCAAAGCTGAAGCAAGCCTGATAGAGAATAATGGCAAACGTAGATGTTTGCATAGGAGGAAAGATATGCCTTCTTCACATTGAGAAAAGATGTATTGGACGTACAGAAGTATTGCATCGGAAAGACAATTGTAAATTTGCCTCTCCCATTACAGTGTCCTCCTGAACACAGCTGATTTTAGTAGTTAATAGAGATGGACACAAATCAGAAAACTGGTGGTTCATGGCTTCTCATGAACTGTGAAAAATCATGAACCTTCCCCATTTCCAATAAACTACTTCATGGTTTGTTTTATGCATTGTACTGGGCAGGGGGAGCATGGATGACCCTGGTGCCTGTGTGCATGCGTCCACTTGACAGCTGAGCAGTGAGTGCATGCACACATGCCGCAAGCTTGGCTTCAGTGCAAGGAGCCAGGCTTGCCACCTCTCAGGATGGCAGTGGCAGTGGCAGCTTCCAGACAAAGTAGGGAGGCAATGGGGAGCAGAAGGGTAGCCATCACAAAATGAAGTGCTGAGCGGAAAAAAAGTTTGGCACTTCGTTGGCTTTTGCAAAACAGATTACATGAGCTGAACCACGACGTGAACCAGTTTGTGGTGGTGTTCTGGTGTGTAGTTTGGTTTGTGCCCATCTCTATTAGCGAAACAGGGTCTGTCCTTGTTATATTTGGATGGGATTTCTTGGAATAACTGGGAAATATTTGGATGGGATTTCCTGGAAGAACTGGGAAACACCTCTTTTGCAAGACAACCTGCTAAAATTGACAACACTAGGCTAAACCAACCAACCATCTGGCTGTGTATAAGGCAGCTTCCTGTGGATTCCACTCCACCCCCTTCCTTCTTTCTTTCTTAATAGAATTCAGGAGACCTAGATTCATATCTTCACTTGGCCACTGGAACTTATGGGGTGTGTGAGAGACAGGCAAAACCACTCTTTAAATGTCTCACCCTGGACATCCTATGAGAGTTATTGGACATCAGATGCAGCATGACAATGTGCAACTGCATCAGGGCTATGCCAGCCATTTCCAAAGTCCTGATTTGACTATTTAGGTGCTTTTAAAAATGGCTGATGAGAAAGGGAGCATTCAGCCATGTCAGTCTTATAGCTAGATTGGTATTCATTTTGATTCCGTGATCTATTGTTCTTTCAATTAGATCTTTGTTCTTCTTGTGCTGGCATTTTAATTTCTGGAATGACTACTGTTCTTTTACTCGATTCTCATGTGTGTCACTTTGAAAACACGCTTAAAAGTAGGATATAAATAACTAGAAATAAATGGTATTCTTAGTGGGAGATCTGAGAGTGGTATGAAACCTATACTTTTTCCTTGAGGGGCTAAGAGGTTCTTCTCTATCATAATGGGTAAAATTCTGTGGAAGTACCAGGATCATGTTTCGCCTTGGGAGACATTTAAAAGGCCAATTTCCTATATTTATATATTGATTATCCAAAAGATGTTGGAAAAGAGCATACCAAATCTGCAGCACAGCAGCTGCAATGCTTTCAATAAACCTGATTTCTGCTAACTCAGAGAAGAGAGGATGCGACTGAAAATTGTGGTTAGGTTTGAAATGGATGTGTTAATGATGTATTATACTTTGGTAACTCAAGCACCTTCAAATAAAGTTGTTTAAAAATCATGCCTCAGCTATCAAGGCACCAGGTGGCCTTTAAGGAACTTTACTTCTATCAGCAATTTTAGTAGCCATGTAAAAAGAGTATTTTAAAAACCCCAAATATATACATTACTTAGGAAATCAATAAATGGATTTTTTCTGACATTTCTCCCTTTTAAAAATAGTTGTGGGGAAAAGTAGAAAAAACAGAGGAAGTAGTTAAAAGGTGGAATAAAACAATTCATGGAGAATAAGTGCATCATTTTTTTATTAAACTTTCCGAATTCATGGGCATGATGCCTGTTGGAGTTTTGTTTGCAACCTCAAATGTCGTCTCTAGTTTTTATGACTGAATGAGACTTTTCTGGGCTGGAGTCTTTCTATCTCTCCAGCACTAACAAAGGCCCCGGTCCCACGTCCCTTAAAAAACAGTTTAAATTTCCAGATAAACTGTTTCTAAAAATGCCGTCCCCACAGCCACCGGGCTTGTTGAAAAGAAAAAGAAAACCCGGTAATGCTCCCTTAAGCGAGGTTTCTATGACTTACCCAGGGGGTAGGGAATTTTTTGCCTCGCTTTGAAAATCCAGCTTTTAAGGAGTCATATACCGTGGGACTACGCAGATGATCCGGGTTTCTTTTTCTTTCTTTTTTCATAGCACTGACCAGCTGTTCCTGGAGCCGATCGGCACTGTTTTTTTAAATTTCCCTGCACATCGGAGTAACAAGAAGTTCAATCAGGTCCTCTAAGCATTAATTTCCCCCAGCCAAGTGGTCCATTTTTTTCAAATGTTAGCGCCACCTGCTGGCCAAGGGGACTGAACTGCACTTTAAAATTTAAAAAAAAACAGCTTTGGACATGGGAACTCCTGTCCCACATATTAAATCACATGATGGGACGAAGAGGAAAAGCCGGACCTTCAGAAGATCAGGATCGAAACCCAGGTGTGACCACGGCTAAATTGTTTTTTTTATCCTTTGAATTCTTTCTACTGAGCTCCCATTCCCTTTCTTTCCTGAGTTGGTAGCAGTTTGTTTGCAGTTAATCCATTCAGTTGGTAGCTAAGTATGCAGTACAGAAAGCATCATGCCTATGTCTGCAGTTTCAATTGACTGTAAGTAAAGGGAAAACATTTTTATTCTTTTCTCTACAAATGTCTCATAAGAAACATAAGAACATGCTGGATTAGGCCAAGGGCCTATCTATACAGCTTCATGTATCTCACAGTGGCCCCACCAAATGCCTCTGGGAGCACACGAGACTAGATATCTGTCTCCTGATACCACTCCCCTGCATCTGGTCCTTGAAGTACCCTAGTTTTAAGCCTGGAGAGTACACATCTCCATCATGGTTTGTGATGGACTTTTCCTCCAGGAATCTGTCCAATCCCCTTTGGAAGGCATCCAGGCCAGATGCCATCACCACCTCCTGTGACAGGGAGTTCCACAGACTAATAACACGCTGGGTAAAAAAAAAATATTTTATTTTGTCTGTTCTTACTCTCCCAACCCTCAATTTGAGTGGACATCCCCTAGTTCTGGTATTCACTTTACTCATGCCCTGCATTATTTTGTACGTCTCAATCAGAGTGTGTTATTAAGACTCTAAGTTCCAGTAAATGAGAAAAGGGTGGCCTCTGGGGAACTAGTACCTATTCTTCTGGGTGGATTCATGTTCATCTATTGTGTAGCATTTTTTAAAACCAGAAATTCAACTGCCTGCAACAATGCCATCTCCTGAGTGCAGACAGGCCTGAGGAAAAGGTGGAGAGTGAACATATGGCGATTTTCAACCTGTGGAGTTCCATACTGTGAAAACAACTGCCTCAAATGCAACTTACTAGACTATTTTCTTTTGGGGTGGGGAGTCTTCAAAGAACAGGAAAAAGAGAAAGCCATTGTATTCATGTCACACTTGTATTGACTTCTCTGGAGCCTCAGCTGAGCCAAAAGAAATAGAGTTGTAATAGGAAGTGGTTTTTGGATACTGTCATATTGATTCTACCTGATCATTCTGGTTATAGCACACCTCTTCCTGTGTTAAACTTCATTTTTTGATAGAGCTAAAATGGTTTTAGGAATCTGGGGATACATATCCCCATCGCACTCAGAAGTCAGTAAGACCACTGAGTGTTTCACATGACGGTCTTCATAGAAACAATATAGGCACATTCAGCTGTACATATTTAGGTGATCCTCCATAGAATGTTTCATTAAATGCTTTAAAGTCTTGGAGACTTCTCAATCAAATGGGGAGGTGGGTTTTCGTGTATGTTCATACCCCTATCCGCCTCCTAGCTGTACCCAGCTCCAGGTGTAACAACTTGAATAGGACATTTCCTTGAAATAGTGTACAAATCAGGGAGGCATCCAAAGGAATCAGCAATCAGTTTTAATAATGAATGATTTTAAGTGCTCTGACATTGACTAGCTAAATACATCTTGTGGTCATAATGATAAAAGTGGTTTCCGCATATCCTACATTACTATTCTCCTGAACCGCCGGTAATGGAACTGATCCAAAGGGAGTAGACAATGGATATACAGTAGGACCCCCGTATTCACTGATTCAGTTATCCATGGTTGGCAGAGAAAAAAATTAAATAATTCAGCAGCCTCAAAGCAAGTTACTGTCACAAACAGCAGCTGTAAAGCAAGCTACTGTTGTAAAACAGCAGCTGTAAAGCAAGCTACTGTCACAAAACAGGGTTTTTGGGGATTTTTTTTGCATTCTCTCTTATCCACAGTTTTCACTATCCACAGGAAGGCCTGGAACCAATCCCCAGCGGATACCGTGGTCCTACTGTAATTTGAGGGAGCGCTGCTTGGACTTGAGTGTTAAATGTGAATGTGGCTGAACTGCTTGGGCACATCACACTCTCAAATGAATGCCATGTTGTTGAATATGGCTCATATTTGTACGGTAAGTGGAGAAGGCCCAGCCACAGACCTGGATAATCTTCAGGCAGCACGATTAAGTTGTGGTTACACTATGGAAACAATTTGGATTTTTTAAAAAAGAAAACTAAATAAATAAATTGGGAGCTGGATCAGGAGCAATTAAGTCATTCAAACTCACATGGAAGTCATATCATTTTAGGATTGGTGTCTGTATCCAGCAGATATCTTGGACAGTGAAAGTCACTAATGTGTCTGTATTATAGAACATGAATAAAAAGCTAGAAATCCTCAATACCATAAAGAGAAGAAAATTGCAGTATTTTGGACACATAATGTGCAATAGGAAATACCATCTGCTGCAGGTTATCCTTCAAGGAAAAATAGATGGGAAGCGTGGCCCAGGACGTAGAAGAACATTCTGGTTTAAGAACTTAAGCCAATGGTCAGCAGTGAACACAGCTGCTCTATTTAGAATAGCTTTAGATAGAAACCAGTTCATGCTGCTGATCTCCAGTGTTCTGCGATGACATGGCACTTGAAGAAGAAGATGTGTGTATCCTCTTGTGAGAAACTTTTAATCCATTCATAAGCGGTCTTGTACATCAGTTGAAGGAGCTAATGGGCTTTTAGAACCATTGCTTTCCAAGTGAATTGCACTGTGGAGCTTTCTTGCGTTTCACCCTGCCCAGGCTTTGTGTTCCCCGAGTGAAATGTCTGCTGCCGAGCCATTGGGAAATGCTCTAGTTGTTGGCACATTGTCCTGAAACTACTTTTAAGTTTTCTATCCTGCCCTTGCACTGTTTGACTCCCACGGCCACTTGCTGCTCTCACTGGAAACTCACTGCCTGCACTGAGGTGATGTGGGCAGCAGGAACAAGAGCCATGTACTTCTGCTGTGGTGTTATAACATATGTTATATTGCTTTTTTTTAATTCTTTCAAAGGAAGCTAGGCTGGCCCCACCTCTGCTGTAATTCCACATGCAGGCAAAGACTTTTCTCTTCAGGCAGATTTTTCCTTAATGACTGGTGGTTAGAGAAGGGTTTTAGATGGATCATTGTGCTCTATTTTAAGTTAGTATTAATACTGATCTTAGTACTATTTTACTATAATACCTGGTTAGTTCTTTTTAAAATAGTTGCATAGCTCTTGTTTTTAGCCTTTAAATACTGTTTTATTATGTGAGACACCTTGGGTTCTTTTGAGGAGAAGAGCTGGCCGGGCTGCTGGGGACATACCTCTCTTGCAGGGGAAGGACCCTGGCATTGCACAGAACCTGGTGAGTGGTCTGGGCAGATGGGGGGCGGGGGGCGGGAGGGTGATTGGCCACAGCTGGCCATTTCTACTCACGTCCCATCTTCTCTTCCCACTGCTGCCCAGCCAGCTGCTGACATCCCATCATGCCCTGGTGACAAAAGGGATCTGGCGATTGATTCTAGTAAACTAGTTCGTCAACTGGCATTACTGTGCTTCTATCAGGTTGATCAGTATGAGAGAAATCCCCCCCCAATATGGTAAAGTGGAAGAAACAACATGAAGCATTTGGCAGTCAGTATTCTCTCCCCTCCCAGAGCACATCAAAACTAGGGCTGTGTCCTTTGCCAGCAATGGAAGGCCCACCTTTTCAGGCAGGCCTTTGACAATCACGATTAAGTCCCTGAATGGCATTAGAAAGTTAAGGCTTTTAATTCTTCAAGTGTATTTTAATTAGTGCATAGTATTCTTAATGTTTACATTATTATGTTTTTAATTTTATTCTTGTTATATTTTGAGCTGCTTCGGGTCCCCTTATTGGGAGAAAGGTGGTCTATAAATAAAATAAAATAAAATAAAAAGTGGACAAAAGTTAGAGAGTGGCAAAAGGCAAGGACATGACTACCAGTCATGGACATATCTAGACACATTTTCTCTTCAACCCATATTTGCTTCAACCCAATTTTCTCTTCAACCCATGAAGAGAAAATTGTGTCTAGATATGTCCATAAATACAGTATATAGCCCCCACCCAGAGTAACTCATTAGCACAATTTCTGATTATACTTATCCATGATCTGTCTCCTTTTGCTGTGACACAGTTGCCCAAGCGTTGCTTGAGCTTTGAACTTCAGGAATGCCTTTAAGAAGAAGAAGAGAAAGAGGAGTGCTTTCAAAGAGCGAGCAAATTAAGAAGACATTCTCTTGGATGGCCCTTGTTTTGTTATTTCTAAGGCCCCTATTGAGGCAGAGAGGAAGAGCAGTCAGAACCTCTCACAATGGCAAGGTGGGATCATGTTACTGTTTCCACAGCTGCAAGGTATTAAATGCCGGCTGCACCCAGTTCTGTGATCACTGCCCTGTGTCTAACCACACACCCAGTCAAGTGTTAGATCTGTTGCTGGGACAGTTCCTTGCCACTTCCGTGGGCTGTTGGTTGGGCTCCAATAAGCAAATGTCTCCCCCACCTCCACCACTCACAATTATCTGTCAATCATCAACAATGAGGACTTCTTGACCATCACTAACCTTCATTTTTCCTTTCCTTCCTTTACTCCATCTCTCTCTCTCTCTCTCTCTCTCTCTCTCTCTCTCTCTCTCTCTCTCTCTCTCTCTCTCTCTCTGGTCTTCCTCCCATAGATACAGAAGTGTCACTCTTCCACCCCCCTGCCCCAAGTTGCAGGTTTTTAACACCAATGTTATTTGCATCAGTAGCGTGAGGGAAATGTTCTGTCATCTTCAGGGCACACGTGGAGCTTAAAATAAGCCTTCCCCAGTTCAAGAGGCAGGAGGAGAGGAGGTAATGGTCTGGCAGGTATACGCCTGTCATAAGCTCAGAGCCTACTTAGAAAAGATGGTGCTCCTGAATTTTTTTTTTTACTTTGCTTTATTTGAACTCCCCAGAGGGTCTGAAAGCCTTCTTGTTAATTAAAGAAAAAGAGTGGCCCATTAATTTGATTCTCAATTAATTTGTCATTCAGCAAAGCCTATTTATTTCATGGTGAAATGCTGACAAAGGAACGGTAGACAGTCCGCTTGCAACCAACTTCCCATCTAGCTCTTCTCAAGCTGTGTGCAGTGACTAATAGCCGCACTAGAAATCGCAGACATTCTCTATTGATCATATAGAAATGTAAGTGTGACCCAGCCTATACGCAAGACAGCTGACAGGTATTCCGGGAATTTCAAGGGCTGCAGGTTTCCTAGCCATTAACATTATGGAAATTGTTGGGTAGATTCAGAAACTCATTTACCAAATGCCAGTATAATGTGGTTGCAAGCAACTACATGGGCGCTCTCTTGTTTGGCACTGCAATGCTACTCCTATGGCCCTAGAATCAAGGCAATACGTTGCATACATATAGGATTGAAGCATCTAAAACAGTGATGGCGAACCTTTTAGAGACCGAGTGCCCAAACCCACTATTATTTCGCAAACCGCCAGTATACCAATTTAACCTGAATACAGGTGGCTGTGAAGGGGCGATGTCGGGTGCCCACAGAAAGGGCTCCGAGTGCCACCTTTGGCATCCGTGCCATAGGTTCGCCAACACTGATCTAAAGGTAGCAGAAGACATGCAGGCCAAAGAGGTGGCTTACACTAGTTAAAAGAAACAATATCAAAAGATTAAAAATGATATTTAAAAAAAGGATTGAACAGATATCAAAATTTAAAAGTAGTGAATAAAAAAAGTTAAAAGCAGTTCTAAAAACACAAACTTAAAAAAAACCCATAGCAGGCCTATTTTTAAGAGGCCCTTTTCAGGTGGCAAGTGAATCAGAAAGAAAGCCTTCCTAAAGGGAAAGGGAGATGCGTTCTTTCACACTTTGATTTCTCTAGTTGATTTCAGGCACACTCATAGCTAAGAATGGCTATGGCAGAAAACGAGAGAACATGAACTACATGAACTGGCAGTAATAACTTAAACTTCCATTCTCAATACATGTTATTACATTAATTATTAAATACATTAAATACAAGCACTCTGACGATATACTACTATGGGTGGTCAGAGAAAAAAGTATGTGTTTAAAGCACATGCTCTGTAACTCAGTATACCAGGTACCTACACAAGAACAAGGTCCTTTGTTGCAAGGTCCCAACCGGGTGACTATTTACTGTGTACAGTACAAGAAGAACTGACTTCTTTCAGCCTGGACATGGTAAAAGAAAATCAAGAAAATAATGGATACAGACAGATAAACGTGCTACTCTTTGTGCTGTCCCACTGTTATTTTATATTTGGAATGTGGTGTATCTGTGTTGAACAAATCCACACACTCTTCACATTTAGGGAAATATTAATTGAACCCGGATTCTGATTTATGTTCAGAAACGGAACAAATAAACGAGTTAGCATGACATATTCTTTTAAAAGTTAAATCTACCCTTTGCTTAGTAGGATCACCTTTTAATTTTGATGTAGGGATTTCTTCTGGAAGACAAGAATGAACACAATATCTTTTGTGTAAAAGAGGGGAAAGCATGTAAGTGGGAGAAAGAAACAGATGGAGCTTTGCAGCCGGTATTTTCGATAGATTATATGGAGGTGATGTGTTGCAAGATAAAATGCCAAAGATGTAGGCTGGGTTAGAGTTACAAACTGGCCTTATAAGGCAAAACCAGGATACAGAGAAAGTTAACCAACTCTCCTGGTTGCTGGAGAAAAGAATGGCCATATTATGAGTAAGAACATGTGTGCTTTTATTCTTAACCTTGGGCTCTCTTTTATATTTAAGTAGAGTCCCTCATTATGTTGGTCCTATGACCACACCCCAAATACAGACACTTTTGTCAACCCATGCCTGCAGACCATATCTGGACATTTTCTGTCTCTACTGGAGCAGAGCTTTTGCAAAACTAATAGATCTCAATTGCCCATTCGAAAGAAAGCTGCGTTAGTATGCTTTGCATAATAACAGGAACACCGTTTTGTCCACAAAACCTTGCTTCACTGTCTCAGGGTCTTCCTAATAAGCTGCGATGGAGAATCTTTGCTCCTTCTTTTTGTTTCTTTTCCTCCCTTCCCACCATGCTTCTTAAATCTATATTAAATGGAGAATTTCAAGATCACTCACTCCACTCTCGAATTGAAATAGGGCTCTCTTCTCTCATAGACTGACCATGATTGCTCCAGTTCAGCTGAAGCTTGTGCACACTATATCTATCTATCTAGGGTTCTGCAGATCAGCCTTGTTTAGGAGAGGAGAGGCAAACTCCAATGGGGTTGAGAAAACAGCATTTATTGTTTCGTAGGTCTGCTTTTAAATCTTTGCAGGATATGATCACTAAAACAATGAGAGAGAGTCTGAAAATCCAGGTTGATGAACTGACCATTCCTGGCTCCAAAGGCTTCTCTGCTATGTTTTGTTATTATAAGTATGCACACAGCATAGAATTTTTTTTGTCACAATGACATTGAATATACATCAAATTAGTACCTTAGTGTTTGTTGCTACGGTGGAGAATTATTATTGATTTTTTTTTTGCTTTTGTTCTATAATGTACAATCTCAGTGGATTTAATTTTTATTGAATGAATCCCCAGTTGTACATTTCTTTCCCTTCTCTTTTATTGTCCTTGTATCTACAGCTGCTTTAGTGTAACTGTAAGTATGAGTCTGATTGTCACTACAGACTAAATCTGCTAACTCATTATTCTCCTGAGCTGAGTCACATATGACTTGTAGTGGAGGGGGGTTGAACCAGGTCATCAATAATACTATTTTTGCTGCTTCTATATTTACTGCAGGCCACACCCCAGTACATCCAATGTAATAATGAAAAAGTCAAGGTGTGTATTTGCATCTCGCTGGACAAGTTCATGAGGCTGATTCCGGTCTAAGAAAGCATTCCTCACAAGGGAAAATAACACATTGGGGAGAGGTCTAGGTGAGTACAGTATTCTCTGTGCAGTTATGCAGATCTTGTAGGGTTGCAACCCAGACATAGGAGATTTATATAGCTGCATAACTGGGATCAAAGACAGCAGTTCCTACAGAGAGTAGTATAATGGTCTGACTCACACAAAATGGATAAACACCAGTTTGATATCTAAAGTCATAGTTCAACTATCTGAAACGATGCTAGAAATGATTGTTCACTTGGTATTTATTATTATTGTTTGATAAATATTATCAGGCCATTGTCAATGTTACCAAAATGTTAATGGTTTTCAGGTCTTAATAGGTAGGTAGGCACGAACTAATTTGAACTTTCTTTGGGTGAGCAAGGCTGTTTTTGTCTAAACACTATAGATTTTATAATTTGATACAAAAAAGAACCACTGGATATAATTAAAAAGAAGTGGTGAGAATGTCCAAACAATTAGATGCTTCCTAACTCAGTAATTCTGTAAACAATATGGATGCTATCTATGTGCCTGGTTTTGGAGAAGTTTGTTGTCAGTCTAAGATCTAGAGTTCGGAGCTAGGGGAACTCTGAAGTAACTACAGCCTCTCTCCTGGGCTGGCAGTTCTCAGCAGGTACCTTCAGAACTAGAGATGGGCACGGACCGAAAAAATGGCAATTCATTTTGGTTCGGTTCGTTTTAGGGTTTGGTTTGGTTCAGTTCATTTTTTAAATGAATTTTTTTCCAAATATTCATTTCATTGGTCTGTTTTGTTTATTATTCTTTTTTCCCGCTTTGCGCGATTTAATCCATTTGACAGCGTGGGGAAAAAACATTTTAAAAAACCACAGACATTGACAACAACTGCACAAACTGGACTGGCAGCATCCTCATTCTCATCATCCACATCATCCTCATCATCTTCATTCATCAACACATCATCTTTATCAGGTGGTGGTGGCAGCAGCGGTGGCAGGACGATCCTGGCCCCTGTGGAAGAGGTTTTTTGAGGCACTGGCTGGGGGCCAGTGCCTCTCCCCCCCCCCAAATGTCATGCCCATCTCTATTCATAACCTTTCTCCTGCTTGTGAATTGGCTCACATAAAATATAGCTTTGCGTGGCTAACTGGACACTTAGTGGCAGCAGATTTTAATCTCTTGCCTGCTTCCCTTGGTGCAATGAAGGTATCACATTTGGAGCTGCCTGGGAGTCCGGCAACTTGTGTGCAAATCTCTGGGCCCACAGGGACATTGCTGGCAGTCCTGAGAATGTTCTTCTCTTCTTAATAAGAGACAGGCAAGGACTAACCATGATAGACATCAACCTGATTCCCAGGAGTAACTGCACTTCAGATCATCGAGAGCTAGTCCACTTTTCACTGCCTCAAGTAAAGTCATGGTACTTTCCTCAGAACTGTATGAGTGCCAGATGTTCACCTGTAGCCTACTGGTCATATGCATCAATGACTATTAGAATGCCCTTCATTATAATTCGTCTCTGTGGCAACATGGTCCGCACACACTGTTCTGTTCCTCCCCTGTTTTGTGATTCTCCTGTCCTTCCTCCAGCAGTTGGCCAATCAGACAAGGCAGGTCAGGGATTCCTGCAGTGCTGTATTTGGGCGCTTTTACACGACCCCTAAAATCCGAGGCAAAGGGCTCCCAGATGCCGAGCTTAAAATTGTTTTCCCACCAGCTCCGGACTGTAAAAAAAATTAAGTATGACCACGCACACCTAAGTGCGTCCCAGCGCATTTTCCAAGTACCTGGTCTCCGAAGGTGAAAAATTTCTGATGCGGATTGCAAGGCAGTGAGTGCAGGGCTCTCCTGCCTTCTGTTTGGGTCCCCCCTTGCCTTTAAGAGACCGGGGCAGCTCCCGAAGGCAGAGCGGAGGTGAGCCTGCATTCTTTTCTCCCTTTTTTTCTTCCTCCCCTCATGCAGACAGGAGCAAGGGAGTGCGGAGGGGTGGGAACACAGGAAGAGGCGCAAACGCCCAAGATCTCTGGTCTGAATTTAAGTTGCCAGCGGATCTTAGGGGTCATGTAAAAGCGCCCTTTGAGTGGCCAACTAATGGAGTAGTCAGAAAAGGAACATCTCTACACAGAATCCATGGTTTTGAATGGTAATATAAAGGCTTGCTGAAATCCAATAGGGTTTGTGAGCAGAGTAGGTCCATTGAATCAATGGAACTTATGGTGTAGTTGATTCATTATTCTGCATTATCATTGTGGCCTAGCATCATTTTGATTTCACTGGGAATTACCACATATTTGTGTATGTTTTCTGACAGCTGTTGCATGTCGTGCCTTCTGCACACTAATGGATTCATACAAGTAGCTAGCTGCAAGACGGCCACCACCATATATGCACAGTGTCCCAGTCCTTTTCCCACTGATCTTGAGATCAATGCAGTCACATGGAAAAGTTGAGATATTGGTTGGGGATTCTGGGAAGCACAATCCAAAAGAGCATTCCCCCCCCCACCCACCAGCTGATGCAAAACTGGATAAACATATGCCTTTTTGTTAAGTAAAGATTGTTAATGACATTTCTGCAGCAGACCTACTTAGTCTGTTGTTTTTCTAGTTAAACCCAAAACATAATCCATTAATATCTGTAAATTGGAACAGTCACGACATTATTTCCATGTAAAATTTTTGCTTAATATGCTTTTTAGTCACATAACCATTACTGCAGATTAGGCATTATCCCATGCCCTCTGCAAGAGAAACATTTGCATACCATATTGCTCATAATCATAACTCTATTACAAAATCAGTTCCAAGTTCCTGTATATGAAGATTAGCCTAGTTTGCTGCTGCTGCTGTTGTTGTTGTTATAAAAAGAAGGAACGATGGAATCTGTTTTGGGATTTCTCAAATTAGAGTTCTTTGATAACTTTTTTGCTTCAAACATTTATCTGCAGCAAGGGAGAGACAGAGAGAAAAAAATGAGCCTGGTTTTTGCCATGCTTGTGAAGTCATTATTATCCTGTTAAAAATGACATATGGAGCCAAAACCGACAGAAGCAAACTTCTGGCTTCGCTCACAGTCTCTTACAATGAATGCTGGCTGGAGGTGGACTTTGAACATTACACCCATTGTTTATTTATTTGAACTACAACCTCCTGCAATTATTTTTATTTTTCACAAAAGGAAGTGTCGTGTTCCGCCGGTCCCAGAGGGGTAGTTCTCCTGTTATGGTTTCCATATACACTTGCTTGAATTACACCAATATTTTAAAGTGGGAAGAAATGTATTGTCATACATATTAAAACCTTTTCCCCATTATGCCCCCACAGATCTGTCACTCAGACATGAGGAACTGTAAACGTGGAGATGTGTGGGTGAGGGAGGGAAGACATTCTTCTCTTTTATTTCTCTCCTCGCCTTCCAGTATGGTTGGATGTCAGGTGCTTCAGGTTCAGACCTGGAGGCTAGGGTACCACCCAGTGCTTCTCAAAATCTTCTTAAATCATAAGAGGGGATAGCAAGACATCTGGTGAAGCAAATTGCTGTCTACAGAAGCTTATTAATCTCTGTTTAATAATAAAAGCATGTTGTCAAGCTAATTCCTAGGTATGGTGTCCCTTTCAAATGTTTTTGTTTTGTTTTTAGGTGGAGACAGAAGGGATTTACCATTCTCTTCTTCTGCAAGCACTTCTGGGACTGCAAAATTTGCCTACAACTACACAGGCTTGCACAGTGGGAAATCGAACTTCTGACCAGATACCTGAACCATTGAGTTATCCAGTCAGGTGCCACCAAGTTGTGCTTTTTGCCATTGTGGTTTATTTATTTTATTATTTTATTTTATTTTATTTTATTTTATTTTATTTTATTTATTTATTCAGTATTTTTACCCCACCTTTCTCCATGGAAAAGGACCCAAGGCAGCTTACAGTAATTTTATTTATTTATTATTTTAGATTATTTTTACTCCACCTTTCCCCTTGGAAAAAGACCCAAGGTGGCTTACAGTAATGAGAGATGATATACAGTCCAGTACAATTAAGACATGATAATTTATTTATTTATTTATTTATTTATTTATTTATTTAGTTATTTAGTTATTTATATAGCTTGTATGCCGCCCACTAGCCAAAGGTCTCTGGGCGGCTCACAATCCGAATGAACAATTAAAACATCAAAATACAATACAATTAAGGCATGTTTAAGTATTGAGAACAAGGAACTGAGGGACATCTTACAGCATTAATAGACAACATTACATTAAAGCTACAAGGTTATAAGAAGTTATAAGCACAAATTCTATGTGAACCTATAGATTCATATAAAAGACACATAATGGTAGACTATCATTCAGGAAAGCTTGCCTGAAGAGAAAGGTCTTTGCCTGTTTCCGGAAGGACAACAGAAATGAGGCAGTCCTGGCCTCTACTGTACAGTCCAGTACAATTAAGGAAATTGAGAGGCATCTTACGGCATTAAACATTAAGGCTAAAAGAGAATGCAAGCAGTTAAAGAAAAGAGTAGAATTCTACTACGAGGGACGGGGCAAACATTGAAAACATAGGTGTATTTTTGTGCGGTAGACCATCTCTAGATGTTATGAGGGATGGAAACTAACATTGAAAACATAATGTCAATGCAGTCACACAAGTAATACTAGCACGGATACCACCCTTAGACGTTTCTGAGAGTGACTAAGGCTGGTTCAGACTTTGAAAATAATGAGTAACTAATTACTTTTAATTAATTCCATGTTGCAATGTAATTGAGGCTAAGGCTAAACAGTGAATGTTATCCATCCCCAGGGAAACTGGGGGCTTTCTCCCCTGTTCCATGCTGGTGAATGTCTCAGGATCCAGCAGAAAGACATGCTTGGATCCTGATTTAAAGCTTACACATGCTCCTGTTTTAGTAGCTAATAAGAAACAAAGAAGGCATTGTGCGTTCTCCATTTTCTTCTTGCTAGGTGGTTTTAGGTACAGGTATATAGAGAGGGTTAAAACACTCTCTTTGCTCCTTCTTCCACGGCAACAGATTCTAGAGGCATATTTCTTAGTCACACTGCAATTGCCTTATTTATTAACCAATTTGTTGAAAACATATTCAAATAGAATACAATGCCGATCGTAATTGAGATATATGCAAGATTTTTAGGGAGCTATTTTGTTCTCTTTTTAAAACTGCATCATGGATCAAAAAGAATTCCCAATGGGTTGCCTTGAATTAAGAAGCATATCTGCAGTTTTATTGATTGCACCTCCAGCGGGGCTGCAAATTTTTATTTGCCTTCCTGGCACATAGATATAATCGGCAGGCATATACATAAACACCACTTTGCTGTCAAGTTGCTTAACCTGGGATGCAAAAACCTGTCACTTCAGTTCATTAAGTTCACATCTATCTGGCAGAGTGGAGATTGGAATTTGCAAGCAGTGAATGATAGGATAGGAATACAACATTAAGAACAAGGTATGTCAAGACATACCTGCCTCTATTTTCTCCTTGTTTTTATGTCAGCTGGCTACATTTAGTAAAAATTATGCTCTGCCTGGGTTTTCTGAATTTTTTAGGCACCTGTGGCCTCCGTGCTTCAGGATTTATATTCAATCTACCTCTTTAGGTCAAAACCAAGGTCACTAACTCATAGATAACTGATTTTAATAGCAATTACACACAAATAAGGCCTAGTTGTCTAAACTTCAGCCTTAATGTGATAGGACTACAGTGATGCACCTGCTACTGAGAATTATACTGATTAATTTCAAAGAATGTGCTTCCAATTATTGGGCACTCTCTACCCAAATACTGTTATCCAATTTGTACTTTGATTGGATTGCTTTGTATACTGATGCATCTACATGGTCAAGCTCCTGCGCAAAACCAGAAGTTAAATAAAAGAGAAGCTACCTAGATGCCCTAAGCACATCCAATCTCGACTGATTTTGGAAGCTAAGCAAATCGGCCCTGGTTAGTACTAGGATGGGAGACCACCAGGGAATACCAGGTGCTGTAGGCGCCTGGAGTAGGAACTGGCAAGCCACTCCAGTATTTCTGCCAAGAAAACCCCATGGACCTGGAGTCACAAAGGGTTGGTCATGACTGTAATGACACAACCCCCCCCCCACCCCACACACACACACGGAAAGAGAGGATGGGGCCCGATTCCTCTATTGTTATTTTTCTTGCAGAAGAACCAAGCAAATGCAACTTTAAAAAATTCTCTGCAGAACTGCCTGTTAGATTTTGTAAAATGCAATCCAAAAACCGTGAAACTGAGGTCCAGATAACCTTCTGTTTTGTAGTGAAGAGGTCAGAAGGAGGCTGCTAGACAACCCTTCAAAACTGAAACTTTAAATAGGGTAATCATAATCGTCCCTCTTCCTCATTAACACCAATGACACGACAATGTGCAGACTGTATCATTTACCTGAAAGGAGGTCAAACTAAGCTCAGTGGGGCTTTCTTCTGAAGAAACATAAGGTTGCTCTGGTGGAAAATGTTCTGCCTTGTGGTCTCTCAAGACATGCCATGGGACTTCCAGACCTCTAGATTCCTTTTTGCTGAAATTCTTCTTTACTGTTAAAACTGAAACTCATGTGAATGGAAGGAAAGTGGCACAGCACAAGTGCATAGAGGCCTCCTGCTATCCATTCCAGAGTCCACACAAATACTCCATGGGAAAAATACTACTAGATCCACTGTGATTTGCATCTGCCTGTATTGTTTGAATATTGGAAACTACCCAGAGAAGCCATGTTGTCTGATGCATGTTACATAATTTAAATAAATAAATAAATAAATAAATAAATAAATAAACAAATACATACATACATACATACATACATACATACATACATACATACATACATACATACATACATACACTCTGGGTAGTTTACAATATTCAAACATGACAGGCACATTATATATCACTTACATAGCACATAAGGCGGATGACATAACAAGGCACTGACTTTAATCCTTAATTTAAAGTTTCCTATTTCCCCTACAGGGGCATGGTGGTTCAGTGGACTAAGGCTTCTGAAAATTGTCAGCTGCAAAGTCAGCAGCTTGACAGATCGAATCCCAGGTGCCACGCAGCGGAGCGAGCTCCCGCTGATAACCCCAGCTCCTGCCAACCTAGCAGTTTGAAAGCATGCCAATGCAAGTAGATAAATAGATAACCGCCATAAAATGTGGGAGGGTAAAACAGTGTTTCCTTGCAGCCATGCCGGCCACGTGGCCATGGACTTGCACAAAACTGGCTCTTCGGCTTGAAAACGGAAATGAGCACCACCCCTAGAGTCAGACTCGACTAGCATGCATGTGTGTGTGGAAACCTTTACCTGTTTTCCCTACAGCGGCTTGGATGGCTCCATGGTTTAGGTATCTGGCTGCAGAGCCAGAGTTTGGGAGTTCAATTCCCGATGATGTCTTCTGTGAGTACAGCCGACCTGTGTCGTATAGGGCAAACTGCACAGCCGTAACAACAAACGCACCAAAACAAAGGAATGGAAAACCGTGAAAATGGCCACCCAAAGTAAGAATTGGCTTAACCACACATTATTATCTTCCCCTTTTATTCCAAATCTCTCTAGGAATTGCTTTCAACCTGGAGAAACATTTGGGAAAGTAGAGGAGCCTTTAATGCTTAACAAAAAAATTGCCACTACCTGTCCCACTGCCAGGCCCGGGACCAGCAGCAATAATTTTTCAGCATTAAAGGCCCTTCCACATGCCAAAGGCCACAAAGGTTTCTCCAGGATGAAGGAGATCCATGGGGAGCCTTGGAACCTGGGAGGATGGGGCAGAAAACATTTAAATAAAGATTAAAGACTGTGTCTCTGTGAACAGGATTCTGGCTGATATATCTAAAGGAAATTTGTTCATGCCACTTGGATTAGGATCAAGACAACTGGCTGATATTCCTCCATGACTGTCAGATTGGGAATAAATAAATTTGTGGATAAATAGTACAATTTATTATGCACATGGAGTGGCAGTGCAGATCTCAAGTGGAGCTCAAAAATAAATTGGAAATATATTTCTGGCCTAACAACACCCTTGCTATTCTGTTATCAAGTCTCGTGCTTTTCACTGTTACATTTCTCTTGTTCCCTCATTTAAGGGCCTTATTTACAAGGAAATATGTTTAGGACTGTACTGTGGAATTAAAAGCCCTCTCCAGACAATTCCTCTCTGCTCTGTTCTACACAAGCCATGGCAAATGGTTGGCATTAATTTTGTGCTAAATTACAAGAACACTAGTACAATTGTTGGCGAATTGATGTATGTCTCTGTACTGTGAGTGCAATACTTCCTAGGGTTTTTTTTTAAAAGGACTTCTCAAGAACATCATGGTATAAAGGAACTGGTTCTCTCTCTCTCTCTCTCTCTCTCTCTCTCTCTCTCTCTCTCTCTCTCTCTCTCTCTCTCTCTCTCTCTCTCTCTCTCTCTCTGTGTGTGTGTGTGTGTGTGTGTGTGTGTCTGTGTGTGTGTGCATTTGTGTGTCTGTGTGATACAGTTCAGTATCTGTGTGTGATACTGAACAAGTGAACAGTATCAATAGAATAAGCGTGGAAATGAATGGGAGCATCCGAAATGTCTGCTAAGTACCGTAAGGAAAAAGAGAATAATTAGATCCATTTCACCCCTATGATGATATGATCCTTCTTATGAGGAAGACACCGAGCTAAAAAGGAGAGACTGGTTTGTACGTCAGAGCAAATTAAATGTTGCAGCCGTTCGGCATTTGTAAAGGATATTCTTTGGACTGAGTTAAAAATGTTACTGGGTAAATTCTTTTTCATTTTGTCGGAAACAAAGGGATTATAAAGGCTTTGGGCCGATCCCTCAAAAAGACAACAGATCCACAATGCTTTCATCTTCTTTGCCATAAATCCTCTGTTTGGGAAGGACTGAGACTCTTCCTCGTTATTAAAGATAATCTGGTGCCTTAGCTTGTCAGCTGTACCATGAAAAGGTGAAAGTCATTGGTCATTTGATTCCAGCACTGCAATATGATGGGCAACCTTATCTAAATTGATCACAGCAGCTCACAATTTATGGCTCTAATCACCAGCCTTTGCCCCGTAAATGAACAAAGAAATGAAAATAGAAATAGTCATTTGCCATTATTCCATTGCTTCCTTTCACCCTACTGTTTGGTTGTGTATGTTTTCAAATTATGAAAAGCCCTTGACTGAGCATTTTCTGGAAACTCCAAAAATGCAGCTCCTGTTTTTTGTTGAACAAGCAACACATTGAAATATTAAGAGTATGTGACGCTGATTGTAAGGTTGTTACAAGAAACAGTCCTTTAGGCCTACTCTTTTCTATCTAGAACAGCATCACACTGTGTGGTCTTAACATGTCATATATGTGCCTCAATCTGCTTGGCAGTCCTGACACCAGCACCACAGCTAGCGTCATCAGGTAATTTAGCTAAATTGCATGTTAATACATCCCCGTGGACCTGCCTGTCATTTCTCAGCCACTGCCTCCCTGAGCTGTGTGACTGCTCTGCAGAAAAGTTCAGCTGATTATTTCCACATAAGCTGAGGCAGTGGTGCCCAAAATCAAAGTGCTAGATATTCTTGTATTCCAACTCCCAGCAGCCCTTGTTAGTGCAGCCAGTGATGAAGGATGCTGAAAGCTAGAGTCCAAGACCATCCAGAGCCCTAATTTTGAGAACAATATAGATGCCTATAAAAGTAGAAACAGAATCATGAGGGCCCACAGAAGTGGGATTGCTCACCCTTTTTCCAATGATGAACACTCCTCTATGGGGAAAAAGTTCATGAAGCCCATGGATGGCTCCTGGATTTAATTCTTTTAAAACTTCCAGTTCTTTCCATTCAAATTCATGAAGAAATTTGCACCTTCTGGGAAAGTCTTATAAAAAATGAGTGAAAAAAAATTCTTGCGCATCTCTAACCTTAGGTACCATGCTAAAACCCACTACAGTAGGACCCCAATATCTGCTGGGGATTGGTTCCAAGCCTTCCCATGGATAATGAAAACTGGATAAGAGAGAACACCAAAATGTTTCCCAAAACTGCTGCTTTGTGATAGTAACTTGCTTTACAGCTGCTGTTTTGCAACAGTAGCTTGCTTTACAGCTGCTGTGTGTGACGGTAGCTTGCTTTATGGCTGCTGTTTTATGACAGTAGCTTGCTTTACAGCTGCTCTTTGTGACAGTAGCTTGCTTTGCTGCTGCTGAATGATTTATTTATTTTTCCTCTGCCAACTGTGGATAACTGAATCAGTAGATAATGAATCAGTGGATACGGTGGTCCTACTGTATATCCACTTGCTCTAAACACATTCATTGTGTGCATGCATTTGGTATGAACCATGCACAATACCAATGAATAAACCACCTCCATTATCTCATGTTAGGACCAGAGATCTGGTTTGGTAGTCCAGTAGGATCCCAGTATCTGCTAGGGATTGGTTCCAGGCCTTCCCATGGATAATGAATTAATTCTGGATTAATTCCTGTTATTATGCATTGTTCAGATTTTTCTGAATAAGAGAGAAGACCAACACCACCCCCAAACTGCTATTTTGTAACATTAGTTTGCTTTATGGCTGCTGTTTGTGACAGTAGCTTGCTTTACGGCTGCTGAATTCTTTATTTTTTTCCCTCCGCCAACCATGAATAACTGAATCAGTGGTTAATCAATTAATCAGTGGATATGGGGGTCCTACTATATTGTCATGCTAGTGTTCAGAGACCTGCTCTCCCTCTGTTACTAACTAGTACACATGCCTTTGAAGTACATTTCTGCTAGGAAGACATCCATGATCCTTTGAAAATCCTTCAGGGGGTTTGTGTCATTTTTGACATTGCTGAGGTGTAGCAAAATAGATCAACAATCAGATATTTTCATTACCCAAAGACCTCGGAATCTTAATATTTTCACGTGGCTGTCCCTCCTATTCCTGATTCTGGTGGTTTGAAGGAGATTAGAGTATATAGTGTAGATTTAATGTCACCCTGGCAGGAGGTGGCACGTGAGGAACCCTGTCAGGCCTTGATTTACTGCTTAACAGTAGGGGGAAGCTTTAGAACAACCCCCCTCAGGATGGTCATAAGCACTCCTTTATTGTCAGCCTGTCAGAGCGCCACACAGGGTAGCCCCTAAGCTTAAAAGAGATTTATGAAAAAAGACCACCTGGAGACTTTCTTATTTTTATCATTTTAAAAGGACATGAAAAGATCATTTTCTGTAGTATCCCTTTCCTGGTCAGTGCACAAATCCACAAAAAGGGCAATTCACAGAGGAAAACAAACTCTGGCAATTCGATAGAGATGTGCTTTCCTTTTTTTACATCCTTGACCAGTTTGGTCCTATTACCTGAATTGCTTTGTGGTGTATTAAGCCTGCTTTGTTCAGATGTTTAAGAAAAATTTCCATATGTATCAAGCTGGATAGTCCCCAAACAGCAGCAGTGCTCAAATTGTGCTAAATATTCTTAAGTTGAAAGAGGGACATGAAAGGGAGACTGTTTTTAGAACCTTTATTGTTTGCTTTTACTTTTTCTATCAACGCTTGCAGTGTCAAAAAGTGCTCATTGAGGGAAGTTGAAAAATCTGAACAATGCATAATAACAGGAATTAATCCAGTATGGTAGAGAGGCATGTCAACGTTTGTCAGGAACAAAAAGTACCATATGAAAAAAAAGGAGAAAAAGAAAAAGAAAAAGAAAAGAAGGTAGGATAATTAAAGGAAACCCTTACATCTCCAGCAACCAATTATTTCAGTACAGCAGTGACATACAAAACAAACAAAGCAACAAACCCTCTGTGTGTAAGAACACAGAGGGGAATTAGGAACACGGCATTGGGTACGACTTTTTGAGAATCTTTGCAAGCTAGTTCCAGATCTGCTTTCTGAGAGAGAGAGAAAATTGGGGACACCCCCTGCCAAGATTGTGTATTGAAGGAAATGATGCCATCTTTGGCTTCTGGCAGTGGAGTTTACATTAGTAATTTCTAAAATGAAATGTGCAGCATACCAAGCTGTAATCCAAAACTGTTGATCCCAAACTGGAAATGTATTCAGGACATGTTGACAGGCATTCTTTTCTTCATCCTTGCCTGGCAAGGCTCAAGGTTGTCTCTTCGCATTCAAAACAGATTTATCCGCTATTTTGTATCCCTCTGTTCCCAGGAGATAGACCAAACTCAAGCACAACAATCCAGGTCTAATAAGGCATGGAATGAGCAATGTGTCTGTAGGTTTCAGCACAGCTTTAGCAGAAGTCACCTTCATTTCCTAAGCCACGATTCCTTGTTGTAACATCCTACCTAGAAAGCTGAAGTTTAAGCTTCACGTGCCAGAATAAGATAAATTAAAATATCGAAGAAGCTTGTACTGATTTCTAGTTATTTCTTTTTCCCCATTGGAGGTCCAGGAAATTAAGCCCAGAAAGAAGGTTAGCTATAGAAAAAATGCACTGTCTTCAGAGGAATGTGCAAAAAAGAACGGAATCAGAAATACTTGTGCAGTTCCAGAGAAGTGTAACAAGGAGCTGCTTTTTAGTTCATAGTCAGCAATTTGAACCAAGGCAAGGGGGTAATCCAAAGAAATAGATTAATGTGCTGGTGCCAGTGGAGAAGGTAAGTGGCAGCAGAACCACCATTATAAGACCCAATAATAACCTTGGACACTTTTGCCACTGAGGCAGTAGGGAGGGCTAGTGAAGTCCGCAGTTGGGTATCTGTCACTCTGAAGTTGTTCTACTAGCTTTTTAACAGAGCTTTAAGAAGAGAGAGAGAGAAGTATGCTGCTATTCTGATAGCCTTTTTGCATTCTAAAACACCCCCACCCACCCACCCCCAGGTCATAACTTTTTTGCATTTTCCTCAGGGGTGTCTTATTTTTGAAACAGGCTGTCTAGAAATGCATAGATGGAAAGCAAAAAAAAGCAAAGTGTTCTGCTTATATACTGCCCCATACCACTACAAGTACATAAGAACATAAGAACATAAGAAGAGCCATGCTGGATCAGGCCAAAGGCCCATCTAGTCCAGCTTCCTGTATCTCACAGCGGCCCCACCAGATGCGTTTGGGAGCGCATGAGACTAGATATCTGTCTCCTGATACCACTCCCCTACATCTGGCCCTTGAAGTACCCTGGTTTTAAGCCTGGAGATTACACATCTCCATCATGGTTTGTAACCTGTGATGCACTTTTCCTCCAGGAATCTGTCCAATCCCCTTTTGAAGGCATCCAGGCCAGATGCCATCACCACATCCTGTGGCAGGGAGTTCCATAGACTAACAACGCGCTGGGTGAAAAAATATTTTCTTTTGTCTGTTCTTACTCTCCCAGCCCTCAATTTGAGTGTATGTCCCCTAGTTCTGGTATTTTGTGAGAGGGAGAAGAGTTTCCCTCTATCCACTTTACTCATGCCCTGCATTATTTTGTACATCTCAATCATATTCCCCCTCAGGCGCCTTTTTTCCAGATTAAAGAGCCCCAAATGTTTTAGCCTTTCCTCATAAGGGAGGTGCCCCAGCCCAGTAATCATTTTAGTCGCTCTCTTCTGCACCTTTTCCAGTTCCACTATGTCTTTCTTGAGATGTGGTGACCAGAATTGTACACAGTACTCCAGGTGCGGCCTTACTATTGTTTTGTATAATGGCATTATAATGTTGGCTGTTTTATTTTCATTCCCCTTTTTGATAATCCCTAGCATGGAATTGGCCTTCTTCACCGCTGCCACACATTGGGGAGACACCTTCATGGAGCTGTCCACCAACACACCAAGATCTCTTTCCTGATCTGTCACGGATAACTCAGAGTCCATGAGTTGATAGATAAAGTAATCTCTGGGTGGTTTACAATTTTAATTACAGTGTGCAGGCTACACATTGCTCCCCCACCCCGAGCAAGCTGGGTACTCATTTTACCGACCTCGGAAGGATGGGAGGCTGAGTGAACCTTGAGCCTGCTACCTGGGATTGAACCCAGGTCGTGAGCACAGTTTTACCTGCAGTACAGGCATTTAACCACTGCGCCACGAGGCTCCTGGAAGGGGTCAGAATGTCTGTTAAAAAGTGCAGGAGGAATTGAGTTTGATCTGCATGATGTTTATGCAGGTCCAGAGCAGGCTGGAAAAATCCTGCTCACCCTCATTAGCATAAATTGGTGGGGATCAGTTTCATGTGTACTTTTTGCATTTCCTGAACTTATTGAGAAGTGCTCTCCCTACCCACCCCTGAATGGATCCAGAGTAAGTCATCATGGTTCACCGAAATGTCCATACACTCAGCTGATGATGATGATGATGATGATGATGATGATGATGATGATGATGATGATGATGATGATGATGATGATGATGATGATATAAGGACCTGTGTGGGGTGGGGCTTCTTTGTCATTCCATCGAAAGAGGCATGAAAATTTTCGCACCAGGATCGGGCCATTAATGCATGGGAGGGCAGTCTAATTAAGGGACACCCTCCCAAGGTTCTTTCTCTTTTGCTCATGGCTTTTCCCTGGGGCAGCAACAGCACCTGGAACAGCATCACATGGTCACTGGCGATCTGGTCGCAGCAAGCAGCGTGAGATTCACCAAACTCCTAAAACCTAAGGCTTTTTGTTTACATTTAATAGCATTCTTAATTAATTTATTTGTGTTTAGGAAGCTTATAGGAGGGAGAGGGGAGGGTGTAGGGTGATCAGGGTTCTGGCGAGGCCCGTGGGGGTGGGGTGGGGTGGGGTGTGGAGCAGGTTTAAAGTTTACCTTTTTATTGTAGGGCTGTGATTCATTACGCAAGGGTATTCCTTAGGTTGATTTGAACAGTGTGCTTATAGAAGCGAGTGGGTGTTTTTTGGGTTCTGGGAGGCCAGTGTGGGGTTGGTTAAGAGAAGTGAATTCGGGATTTTGAAAAAAGTCTGCAGTTAATCAGCTGATTATAATTACATTATCACACAGCCACAATTCATTATTATTGGTATTTGATTATTTCATGTCTGGGTTCTGAGGAAGGGATTAGATTTTACGAGGTAATTACTGACAGTATACAGATAATAAATACCTAGCCATATACCAAGCCCAGAGATTTTTTTAAAAAAAACCTTTTCCCCCCATCCCCAAGCAGCTTGCAGACAGACAAAATAGTTTGTTTCAACAACAACAAAAATCATTTTGTAACAAAATACTGCTTCCTCGTGTTGTTTCATTTAGTTTCATTTTGTTACGTAATGACATGACGAAACAGCATTTCGTATTTTGGTTTTGGCCATTCTTAAACATTTGGGGCTCTTTAGTCTGGAAAAAAGGCGCCTGAGGGGAGATATGATTGAGACGTACAAAATAATGCAGGGCGTGAGTAAAGTGGATAGAGGGAAGCTCTTCTTCCTCTCACAAAATACCAGAACTAGGGGACATACACTCAAATTGAGGGCTGGGAGAGTAAAAACAGACAAAAACTTTTTTTTTCACCCAGCGTGTTGTTAGTCTGTGGAACTCCCTGTCACAGGATATGGTGATGGCATCTGGCCTGGATGCCTTCAAAAGGGGATTGGACAGATTCCTGGAGGAAAAGTCCATCACAGGTTACAAACCATGATGGAGATGTGTAATCCCCAGGCTTAAAACTGGGGTACTTCAAGGGCCAGATGTAGGGGAGTGGTATCAGGAGACTGATATCTAGTCTCGTGCGCTCCCAGACGCATCTGGTGGGGCCACTGTGAGATACAGGAAGCTGGACTAGATGGGCCTTTGGCTTGATCCAGCATTTATTTATTTATTTATTTATTTATTTTTGAATTTGTACCCCGCCCATCTTCCCACGGGAACTCTGGGCGGCTTACAGAGCTGAAACAGGTCAGCAAATACACAACTATCAAAATATAAGACAGACATGGCTCTTCTTATGTTTTTATGATTAGTGTGGTCCGTGTTTGTTCCACATCTTGTGTGGAGATCAGCCCATGACCTGCGGCAAGTGGACAAGGCACACAAAGGGGTAAATAGAGTGGTGGCCAGGGCATTTAGGAATGGTTTAGGTTCAGTTATCAAGCACCCAGAAATATGGTTTAGCTGCCCCGAACTTTATAAGGCAGGATGGGGTCCACCTGTTGGATTTAAGTTTAGAAATTTTCTTGAAGGATCTCCAAGGGGTCTTGAGGTCAAGCTGCTCAGTTGTGTGGTGGGAAAGGAACATACAGAGTAACTCCTTTCTGATGGCGAGTAGTGCAAGTGACATTAAAATTAATCATGCACCATAGGAATTTGCCCTTAAAGTGATGAGTAGCCCTCTGGTAAATTAAAACAGAATTAGGGGGTGGAAGACTAGAAATAATATATGTACTGATACAACACTTAAAATGATGGAAAGGAGGGCTACTGGAGAGCTATTGTGGAATTAAGCTCGGTAGGGTGCTAATCTGGGAACAGCACCTTAACGAAGTAGGGAATTTAATCATTTAACTGATGGGGGGGGTGAGACGTTGGGATTACAGCTGGTAACCCACTTGCAGTACAGGCTGGCCCCCTTGGTTTGAGGAAGGGCTTAAAAAGATCATCAGGATTTATGTTGAATAAAATTGTGGCCCAATTTAAAACCCATTAATTTTGTCTTGACTCGTTAATTCGATCTGGGGTGACAATGGTGTTCCATGTTTTTTGTCATCTGTGGTGTAGTTTGCAACCCATCCACCGTGAATGCAAGGATCCCAGTTTACTCAGAACTGGTGTTGCCTTCCTCTGTGGGGCACCTTGGAACTGTGCAGCTTGCCAAGGGCCACACAGGAGGCACACTGGGGAACCAAACTCCCAACCTCTGGAAACTGCAGCTGGATACTAAACCACTGAGCTGTTCAACCAACAGGATAGTGGTTTTTCGTCCTGGGAAGGATGAAAACAAGGCTGACAAAGAAGAGGGAGCCAATGAGTTCTCGTTCGGGAAGTAGGAGCGGTATATAAATGTGAAAATAAATAAATAAATAACATGAAGCACATGTATTTTAGTTGCCTTTCTTTCCATTTAGATAGAAATATGTTTATATTTGATCTATATGGCATGCAGGTTAGTTTTATGGCATCTGAATCCAGTGCTTTGAGTGGCCATTTCTTGTATAGAAATACACTAGTGCCTTTTATTAGTGGGATTAGCCATGTACTTCTTCATTCTAAAAAGGGCCTGGAAGAAAAAGCTCCTATGATCACTAGAAGAAACTCTTGTTGTTTACTTGATACACAAAGGCTTTTGATGGACCCTGTGGGTGGCTTCATGGTACTAAGTACCTCAGAAATCCAAAAGCAGACATATGCTTAATCGCCTATGTGATTTAGGTGTGGGCTGACAGGAATTTGATATTTGTCATCTATCTGTTGTTAAAAGCTGGAGTTTGAAGAACGACTTAATTTGTCTCTGATTGCTAATGATTTCTCAAGCTACTTGCTATGCTTTATTTGTGTGTGTGGCCCTTTCCTGTCAGACCTCTGTTGATTTGGATAATTCCTCCTTTCTGTCAGTGCTTTTGTAACTGCAGTCATTTGATGGAACGGGAGCTGTGAGAGCAAGGGATGACTCACCTGACAAATATATTTTGCTAAGCTTCTGAGCTCAGGGACTACTTATTTGGACTGAATGTCACATGAAACAGAGACAGAAGAAAGAGATTAAGTACCAAAATAAATAACAACAATGAAAAAGAAAGAAAAACAACCTCAAATCCAACAACCACATATTCCCTGTTTGAAAGCTAGTTTACAGCTAATGAATTGGGATGGGAAATCTGTAACAAGAGGCAAGAAATATATCAACTCCTCTTCTAATTTGTTTCCTGGGCTCCCCAAGGTCATTTTAAAGTACTTATTTTGTGTCACAATTAATAAAGCAAATATATCCCTGAAACCTTCCCAACTGCTATGGTGAAAAGAGAATTCACTGCCCTACTTTGCCAGCAAGGGGGAAAAATGAAACATATATATCTGCTTATGGTTCACAGTGTCAAGAGGAAAGGACATTGTATATCTTGCCCGTTAAACTTTTCCTGAGCTCCGAAAGTTATTTTTTTTACTATAGCTCTGTGATTCTCCAGCCATAATGGCCAATCTGAAAGATCCCAAGATTTATACCTGGGGGGTAGGGGATGGCCACAAAACATTTCCAAACATCCCATAACATTTCTCTAAAGGAATGAACCACACAGAGAAAAGAATGGTTTGTTTTCCCCTCTTGACTTCCTGTAGTGATCCTTGTGTGGGTCTTGCCCATGGTGGTGATGGTGGCTGCAGGTCTCTCCATAATAACTCCATGGGTTCCAGATTGTAGGGATAATCACAGAAACAATCTTTATTTCTATGGTTGTTGTTGTTGCTGCTGCTGTTGTTGTTCAGTCGTTCAGTCGTGTCCGACTCTTTGTGACCCCATGGACCAGAGTTCGCCAGGCCTTCCTATCTTCCACTGCCTCCCGGAGTTTGGTCAAATCCATATTGGTTGCATCGATGACACCGTCCAACTATCTCATTCTCTGCCGTCCTCTTTTCCTTTTGCCTTCAATCTTTCCCAACAACAGGGACTTTTCCAAGGAGTCCTCTCTCCTCGTGAGGTGGCCAAAGTACTGGAGCCTCAGCTTCAAAATCTGTGGATAGGCAGATGGCAAACACCACAGGAGACCCCAAAAGTCCTGGCCTTCCACAGGAGGGAAGAATGAGTCCCATTGCTGGTTGAAGTCCTTTCAGTTATGGCTGGCAGATCTCTTGGAGTGTCTTGTCTTTTGTGCTGGTGTTTTCATTGCCAATGCCACAGCTGAATCATAATGGGTGCCACTGCTCCTGTTAGACAACAAAGGGATTAGAGATGGTGATCCTGGTGCTCAGGGCTCTGTTAGTTTTGGCCCAGGGACCCTTCATCTGCAGCCCCTTCATCTACTTAATGGGCAGGGTTTGGAGTCTCCTGCTTGGGATCACTCCTTCACTAACTTTCTATCTCCCCTGAGTCACAAAACTGAGAAAGAAAAAGGCACCTGGGGGGGGGGCATGATTGAGATGTGCACTATTATGCAGGGGACGGATAAAGTAGATAGAGAGAAGCTCTTTTCCCTCTCATGCAACACCAGAACCAGGGGTCATCCACTCAAACCGAGGATTGGGAGAGTGAGAACAGACAAAAAGAAAACATTTCTTTATCCAGCATGTTGAAATCCTTCCTGCAGGATGTGGTGGCGGCATCTAATCCAGATGCCTTTAAAAGGAGATTGGACTGATTTCTGTGGGAAAAGTTCATCACAGGTTACATGATGGGGATACGTGTTATTCCCAAGATTAAAGGGAGGGAATCCCAAAGTTCCAGATGCAGGAGAGTGGTATCAGGAGGCAGGTATCTACTTATCCTGTGTGCTCCCAGAGGCATCTAGTGGGGCCACTGTGAGATACAGCAAGCTGGGCTAGATAGGCCCTTGGCCTGATCCAGAAGAGCTCTTACGTACCTCTGAAATACAAAGCCAAGCATCTCTCTTCATCTTCCTTGAAGAAGCCCCAAAGTCCCCCTGCTCCTCCTCCTTTTTTCCAGTCCCTATCTCCTCCTCCTCTGTTGGGTGCTCCTTGTCTGTCAGTTGCTTCACAGGTGGCTGCTGTCCTTCTTCCTTGCTTGCCAGGTGCCTGGGAGTCAAGGTCCATCCCAGGGCAGGGAGAACAGATGGCTCACCTGAGCACCAGCAATTACTCCTCCCCTCATACCAATCAAGAGCAATGAAGCTGTGAAACTCACATCCCTACTGCAAGCTCGTCACTATGCAGACTTATTATTGGCAATGCCCCCATGACTTTTCTTTCTTTTGAGTTGTGCTTATTATCGTGCATTTGCATACCCTTATAGTATATTACAAAGTTTTCTATTATTTTGTGGTCATAGATAGTGGCCTTGGGTCCCAGTGGTGACAGGACAGGAGGCTAAAACTCCCTGAATGAAAAAAAAATGAAGGAAGAGAGAATGGAGTAAGATACTCAACTATAGTTATGGCCTAAGTGGCAAACCGCCATTTTGATGAAATCAACAGTATCTCCAACAATTTAGAGCAATTGGCTTGGATAACAAATGGCTCTTGAATTCCTGGGGTGAAAGATGAAGGCAAATTCCCATACATTTTGGCCAGGATAGTAGTTATCAGCAATGAGAAGGCATCTTCCACCATAGCTGAGGACAGCAATGTAGCTTAGTGGGCTCAGCACAGGTTGTATACCATTTATTTCATGACTATCCCTTCCAACATCTTCCCCACCATCTGCCAGCTGGTTATGTTCCTCACTTTGCCTAATGGCTGGGCCAGTCATACACTGACACTGTGCTCTCAGACAGTGGCAACCTTCTTTTTGGGGCATAGATGGTAGAACTAAGGCCTATTACACTTATCCTTTTTCTAAGAGGTGATAAAAGTTGTGCAGATAACACCAATTTATATTGGCCAAAGAAGTCATTTCATTTTTCAGTGAAAATAAAGACTCTTGAGGTAGGCATTATTTCACAAAAGATTCAGTGATTTCCAAGCCATAGCTGAAATCTTGTTGCTTAGTGTAAATCCTCTTCTTAGATGAACAACCTAATCTGGTGAAAGAGTCTGAGTGTGTCAGAGAAGCTGAGAGCAGTGCTGGCAAGGCCATATTATGAGCGTGGAGTCCTAGCAGGGAAACCAACACAGAATGTTCACAGGTGAGGTACCAGAATTTGGTGGGTCCATCCTGTTTCTAAGGAAGAGCCACATCAGCAGAAGAGAAGGGATAGCTCCAATGTTGATGGAATGGAGAATTGTCTTGAAGGTAACTACTGGGCAGCAGCTGTAGCTCAAGGTGACATGGGCAGAGGATCTTTCAAATGCAATGAGAGCAAAACTCATACTAACTTATAACATTTTGCAACATTTTCTGGTAGTTTGTTATCATTGGTAGAGGCCACAGGTCTCAATGATGACAGGATAGGAGTCTGAACATGTCTGAATGAATGCAAAATGAAGGAAGAAAGACTGGAGGAAGATATTTGGCTGTAATTGGCAGGAGATCTTTTGCAGACAATCATATGTTGTGGTATTGCTCATGAATGTTTCATACACGCTAGAGTAATGCTGAAGAACACTCAAAGAATCCCAGTGACAAAACATAATTCAAACCTTTCTAATGCCCTAAACACATCCAATCTCACCTGATTTCGGAAGCTAAGCAGGGTCGGCCCTGGTTAGTACTTGGATGGGCAACCACCAGGGAATAGCAGGTGCTATAGGCACCTGGAGTAGGAACTGTCAAACCACTCCAGTATTCCTGCCAAGAAAACATGAAGTGTCGGTCACGACTGTAATGATGCAACACACAAACACAATGAACAGAGAGTCCACATAAAGAACAATTTTGCTTTACTAAACTCAACTGATGGTGAACCAGAACTGTGGATTGAAACTGAAGATATCGTTGAGGAAGAAGGTCAAAAGATAGTACCTATAGGGAAAAATAAAGAAAGGAGAAACCAAGATGGAGGACGGAAGAAACACTTAAAATTGTAAGAAGCAAAGTAAAAGGTAAAAGAAGTAGGGTCAGGATGTTGAATTAAGCTTTTCAGCAACTGTTACATAGGACAGAATGCTTTTAGAATGGCTAGTGCAGAGAAATAAAAAAGATCAGCAAAAATGAAAAAGAAAAACAAGAAGCCTAGATCAGGAATGCTGAAAGACCAACAGGGAAGCATGCCTTCATAAGGAGAAGATGAAAAGAAGGTGGAAGTAGTGTACTGAAGAGATAAAAGAAAGGGATAGATGAAAAAGACAGATGACAGATTCCTTTGAAGATTAATCCTATGATGAAGAATCTGCATTTCTAGAAAGTGAAGTGAACTCTGCTCTGAAAACACTAAGAACATAAGAAGAGCCATGCCGGATCAGGCCAAAGGCCCATCTAGTCCAGCTTCCTGTATCTCACAGCAGCCCCACCAGATGCGTTTGGGAGCGCATGAGACTAGATATCTGTCTCCTGATACCACTCCCCTGCATCTGGCCCTTGAACTACCCTGGTTTAAAGCCTAGAGATTACATATCTCCATCATGGTTTGTAACCCGTGATGGACTTTTCCTCTAGGAATCTGTCCAATCCCCTTTTGAAGGCATCCAGGCCAGATGCCATCACCACATCCTGTGGCAGGGAGTCCCATAGACTTACAAGACTAGAAAGAAAGAAATCATAAAGGGTGGACAAAAAACCGATAGAACTATTTCAAGTCACAGAGACTGTCAAAATCCTAACAAGAATATGCTAACAAATATGGAAAACAAAACAATGGTCCATAGGCTGCAAGTGTTCAATATATATTCCAATCGTTAAGAAATGCATTAACTGTAGGGTCATTGCTTTAATTTCCCATGCAAGTAAAGTGTTGCTCAAAGTGTTGCAACAAATGCTTTTACCACATAGGAAGCAAGAAATGACTGAAAATCAAGCTAAATTTCAAAAAGGAAGAGGAATTTGAGATCGTCATAATCATGACTACAGAAGAACTTTAATGAACATTAACCAACTTTAATGTTGACAATGAAGAACCTGAAATAGTTAAGAGATTTTGTGTATTTTGGTTCAGTTATCAATCCAAGTGGAGGATGCAGCCAAGAAATCAGAAGAAGATTCAGATCTGGAAGGGGAGCAATGAAAGAATTAGAAAACATAGTCAAGTATGAAGATGCATCACTGGAAACCAAGGCCAAGATCATCCATACTATTGTATTCCTGATTACTGTGTATGGATGTAAAAGCTGGGCTGTGAAGGAAGTGAACTGGAAGAAAAGTGATTCATTTGAAATGTGGTGCTGGAAGAGTGCTTTATAGATACCTTGGACTGTCAGAAAGATGATCAAATGGGTCCTAGATCAAATCAAGCCTGCACTTTCTTCTGAGGCAAAAAAGATGAAACTGAGGTTGTCATATATAAGGGGAAGAATCACAGGGGAAAAAAACCCTAGCAGTGCTAGGAATAATAATTGAAGGTAGCAGGAAAAGAGGAAGACCAAATATGAGATGGATTAATTCCTTAAAGGAAGCCATAGGCTTGAGTTTGCAAGAGCTGAATAGGGCTCTTGTGGACAATACATTTTGGAGACAACTCGTTCATAGGGTCACCATAAGTCAGCGGTGTCGACAATAAACAGTAACTGAAATCTTGTTGCCTGGTGTAGTAAATCACACTACAGAGGGCTAATTCAGTCAATGAGGAATGGGTGAGTCAACTCCTAAGAACATAAGAACATAAGAAGAGCCATGCTGGATCAGGCCAAAGGCCCATCTAGTCCAGCTTCCTGTATCTCACAGCGGCCCCACCAGATGCGTTTGGGAGCGCATGAAACTAGATATCTGTCTCCTGATACCACTCCCCTGCATCTGGCCCTTGAAGTACCCTGGTTTCCCCATCATGGTTTGTAACCTGTGATGGACTTTTCCTCCAGGAATCTGTCCAATCCCCTTTTGAAGGCATCCAGGCCAGATGCCATCACCACATCCTGTGGCAGGGAGTTCCATAGACTTACAACGTGCTGGGTGAAAAAATATTTTCTTTTGTCAGTTCTTACTCTCCCAACCTTCAATTTGAGTGTATGTCCCCTAGTTCTGGTATTTTGGGAGAGAGAGAAGAGCTTCCCTCTATCCACTTTACTCATACCCTGCATTATTTTGTATGTCTCAATCATATCCCCCCTCAAGTGCCTTTTTTCCAGACTAAAGAGGCCCAAATGTTTTAGCCTTTCTTCATAAGGGAGGTGCCCCAGCCCAGTAATCATTTTAGTCGCTCTCTTCTGCACCTTTTCCAGTTCCACTATGTCTTTCTTGAGATGCGGTGACCAGAATTGTACACTCTTCCATATGTTCAGCTGATTCAAGTGGACCTAATGCAATTACAACTTATTTTCAGGCAGGTTTTTATATACCACTCTAGTATCAGCTACCAGTGTGGTCATGTTGGTGTGCAGCAAGGTAGCAAATTTGTATGATGGACTAGTATGATGGACGAGTAGTTCAGATTTGAATCCCCTTTGCCCCTTTGAGTCTCCTTTAATCCATAATTAAGATGGGTGCAAGACTTAGAGAAGGCAGCAAGTCTACTTCTAAAAGAAGCCTGTTACTTTATAGGCTTAAGGTGTTCTTCATTTTAACCTGTTCCAGGATGTAGAGAACAATTGTCACAAATACATGATATACACTGTTCGGGCTTTAGGCAGCATGTGGAAGCCCTTAGGGCATGCTTATCTGTATGCTTGTCATACTGAGAACATCTTGCAAGCCACATTAGCAGTGTGAAATAATAGGCTGAAACAACTAGCGACCACCAGCAGGAGTTGGCTAAATCGGTTTCAAGTAGTGTTGTTTTCTCTCCCCCTTCCTGATCAGTGAGGTTAAACCCAGGGATCTGGTTGTCCTCTTTACATTCCGTAAACACCTGCAGCTGGCAAATAAAGTGCTATGTGCAAGGTAGCAAAGTGGTATCCTTCCTGTTGTCTTGGATTTCCTTTTCTTTGGAAGTTCTGCCGGAGGGCATGTTATGGATCTTCGGCAAATCTTCCATTTCAGAAGTGCACGCTGGACCTAACTTTAAAAGTAAGTCTCTTTAAACACACGACGTATTGCTGTCTGAAAATGAATCTTGTTAACTTATAGGGCCTGTTTTCCAAGGCTAGCCACCCAAGAGAGTCTCAGTAGGCAAATGTGAAACTGAAAACAAAAGCAAGATCTATTTTAAAGCTAACCCACACAGGGCGGCCACCCTCTGTCCTCAAATCACTCCTTTTTCAGAAGGGCTGTCAATGGTGGTAGGTAGAGATGGGCACGAAATGAACATTTTTTTCATTTCCATTATTCGTATTCGTTTCATTACGTAACGAAACGACAAACAAAAATTGTGATGAAAATGGAACGAAACGAACAGAACCATGAAAATTGTGTTCTTTACGTTTTGTTTTCGTTAATGGCGACACGCAATGAAATGGGCTGTTTTAAATGTTAAAAAACGCCCTGGACATCCATAAAAATGCAGCAATAATTATATACTGTCTGATAATACCTACCAGAGAGGGTGGGGGTCCTTAAAACGTGCATTTATGTCTTTTCTCAGATCGCTGTATTTTTTTCCTTTAAGGGGAGTTAGGGGACATCGACCCAAAATGGCTCCCAGATGACTAATATTGATTTCTTGGGTATTAAAACACCCTGGACATCCATAAAAATGCAGTGATAATGCAATAATTATTTGAAATTATTACCTTGCAGGGGGTTGAGATCCTTAAAATGTTTGTTTTCGTCTTCTCCCATTGCAATGTATTTTTCTTTTCACTTTAAGGATGACAAAATGGATGTCGGTACTCCAACCACAACATGGAGGCAAGCCATGTGATGGGATCATGTTAATTCTTGGACAACTTCAACCAATAGCATGCCCAGGTTGCAGACTGGGCAGGTCTGGCAGCCACAGAGGGCATAAAAACTCTGGCAGCCCCCATCCTCCTTGCAGTCCCCGGTGGGAGTTAGGGTGGGATTGCTGTCGCTGCAACTCTAGCTTCAGTCCTGCAGCCTCCCTGTGTGCGTGTGTGCGTACCTCTCGGTGAGTACCCTCCCCTGTCCTGCAGTGCAGTCACTCTGCGGCTGCCTTGCACCCTGGGCAACGCCCGCTGCTGCCTTTGCAGCCTCCCTGCGTACCTAGTCTATACTGTGTCTCTGCCAGCATCCATTTTTTTAGGTTTTCCCTCTGGTCTGGGGTGTTGGGGGACACCCCTGCACAGAAATGCTTTAAAAATCGCACAAAAAGCAAGTAGAAACAAAAAACGAAAAAATGAAAAACGAAAATGAAAATTTTCCAAAAATTCACGAAAAACGGAAATGAAATGAAACAGACCTCTGAACGACAAACGAAAAACCGAAACAGCATTTTTTTTATTCGTGCCCATCTCTAGTGGTAAGTATTGTCATTCCTTAACTGAAACTGGGGGGGGGGGGAAATGTTCAAAGTTGATGGTCTTCATTGTTTTAGGGGATGTGAGTTAAGCTATATTGGCTGAAAATAATACACAGCTTTACACATTTATAATTGTGTTGGTCCTGAAAACACATACTGTATGAAGTTGCTGAGCAGGTCTAGTTCATCTAGCTCCATATTTACTGGCGACATCTGATTTGGAAATGCTAGAGATCAAAATTAGATCTTCCGCCCAGAAAGTATGTGTTCTACCATTGAGATGTGGTCTTCCATTTGGGGCTTCTTTTTAAAGAACATTTGGAACAAAAGCTTGGAAAGTTATTCAAATTCCTACCTATTGTGTATGTTGCTACACTGATTTGTTTGTGTGTGTGTGTATGTGTGTGTGTGTGTTTATATAGTTTATGGCTGAATGTCACATTCTGTGATAGATAAGTCGGAATGAAAGAAAGCCATAAGACTGGGCATGGGACAGAATTAACAGAGCAATGTGCTGATTTGAAGCTTCAAACATGGTGAATTTCATGGAATTACTAGAGGAATTGCTTTTTTAAAAAAGCTTGGGAGGGTTATATTTCATACATTGCAGAATAGGGTTATGTAGGGGAGGGTTAAATAGAGATTAGGTATTTTTTTAGCACACTGTGGATGAAATCCAGAAACACAAATACCATATACAGTAGGTCTGATTATAGCATCAGCCCTAAATTCATGTCAGCCTTTCATAACCTCCTTTCAAAGGAGATCCTTGCTTAGGATCTTTTTCGCCCTGGGGAAGCCTTTGGGGACAGTGGGAAAGGAACATGAAGTCCACCACTGTATATAGCTGACCTCATGTTTTTGACAAAACCCTGACAATGTACTTCTTCTCAATAACTCAAGTTCTAAAATTTAAGCCTGGAGAATTCATGTAATTTACAACTTCTTATTGATAAAACTGATAGGATGCAAATTTATCAACATCTTGAACGCTCATCATCTATTTTATTTATAATGCCATTGTTTATTTGTAACTTCATTAATCATACTTGCTAGTTTGTGTTCTTCCATGCTAGCTTTTGTGAATAACAGCTATGTGCTGTCAAATCACACTGGCTTTTGGTGATCCCCCCCTTTTTTTGGGGGGGGGGTCGAGTTGTCATGGTTGTAGTTGTGGTCATGGTTGTCATGGTCGTTGTGGTTGAGATTATTTGTTTGTATACTACCCATCTGGCTACAGGATCATTATGAATGGTTTATAGTAGTAACAACAAACAAAACATACTAATTAAATACTGAATTAAATAAATTTTAATACTGAAAATACATACTGAATTAATTAAAATTTAATACAGACAGCAGATGAACAATAAGAACATAAGAACATAAGAAGAGCCATGCTGGATCAGACCAAAGGCCCATCTAGTTCAGCTTCCTGTATCTCACAGTGGCCCCACCAGATGCGTCTGGGAGTGTATGAGACTAGATATGTGTCTCTTGTAACCACTCCCCTGCATCTGGCTCTTGAAGTACCCTGGTTTTAAGCCTGGAGATTACACATCTCCATCATGGTTTGTAACCTGTGATGGACGTCTCGTCCAGGAATCTGTCCAATCCCCTTTTGAAGGCATCCAGGCCAGATGCCAACACCACATCCTGTGGCAGGGAGTTCCCCAGACTAACAACGCGTTGGGTGAAAAAATATTTTCTTTTGTCTGTTCTTACTCTCCCAACCCACAGCTTGAGTGTATTTCCCCTAGTTTTGGTATTTTGTGAGAGGGAGAAGAGCGTCCCTCTATCCACTTGACTCATGCCCTGCATTATTTTGTACGTCTCAATCATATTCCCCCTCAGGCGCCTTTTTTTCCAGACTGAAGAGCCCCAAATGTTTTAGCCTTTCCTCATAAGGAAGGTCCCCCAGCCCAGTAATCATTTTAGTCGCTCTCTTCTGCACCTTTTCCAGTTCTACTATGTCTTTTTTGAGATGCAGTGACCAGAATTGTACACAATACTCTGGGTGTGGCCTTACTATCGTTATGTACAATGGCATTATAATGTTGGCTGTTTTATTTTCAATCCTGTTTTTAATAATCCCTAGCATGGAATTGGCCTTCTTCACCGCTGCCACACATTGGGTAGACACCTTCATGGAGCTGTCCACCAACACACCAAGATCTCTTTCCTGATCCATCACGGATAGCTCAGAGCCCATGAGTTGATAGATAAAGTTTGGATTTTTCCCCCCAATATGCATTACTTTACATTTTGCTACATTGAAACACATTTGCCATTTCACAGCCCATTCCCCCAGTTTGGAGCCCATTCCCCCAGTTTGGATACCATCCCCCAGTTTAGTGAGTAACTTAATTACTCACTAAATATAAAAGAAGAATCAGAGGTGGAACTCAAGGTATTGAGTTCTCAGAAGCAGACCATAACTCAAGCACAACCCTCCATGGATTTCACCGTCAGCCACCCCATAGCTGTTGAAAGCACTGAGTGATGGCATGCTACGTATGGATAGACCTGTGAGTTAATCTCTTTGCGTCCATGCTCCTTAAGGCTACATGTATTTAAGCAGCAAACATACGGAGTCAGTCACAGAGGCAAGATCCTAAATGACCGTCCTTTGGCAAGTGCCTACATCCTGCTGTAGCACGAGCCCATTATTATGTGTCTTTCCCTCTGGGAATATGGGTAACAGATCTGGCCTCTCCTCTGTATGACAACGTTTCAAATACAGTGGTACCTCTATTTACAAGTTTAATCAATTCCGAATGCATGTTCATAAGTCGAACAACTCGTAAGTAGAGCGGCTGTATCTAAAAAATAATAAATAAATAAAAAATTGAAAAAAATAAAAAAAATGTAATTAGAGCAGACCACATCTAAAATTTGTAAGGCAGCAGTTAAAGTGCCAACGGTTTTCTGCTCTTAAGTAGAATTGCTCACAAGTAGAGCCGCTCATAAGTAGATGTACCATTGTACTTGAAAAGTACTATCCTATTTCCCCTCAGTCTTGTGAATCTTCAGATGGATAGTATGTGGTCCTTCAGATATTATTGGACTGCTTCACTCACCATCCCTTGCAAGCAGAGCCAATGGTGAAGGATACTAGGAACAGTAACACTTCAATGACTGCTGGTGCAAAGATGCCACGTGGAGAGTAGGATACCTGCAGCATCCAGCCACACCTGGATGTCAGTCTTGTGAGAATCACTTTCTTCTAGTTTGCTTGCTTTGGCCGAAGGCATGGCAAGGGAACTGTACTGTATATCATGTGCATGTGCAATGACATATTTTTTTGTTACATGCCTCAAGTTGCTTCTGCCCCTTTGAATCACCAACTTCCAAAAGGTACTAACATTAACAGCCCTGCTGAAGGCTTTCGTGCCTTTACTAAGTTAACCGATCTCATGTTAGGTCTTTCTCTACTGCCTTCACCTTCACTCAACGGTTTTTATTTTCCCACTGAGTCTTGTCTTCTCATGGCATGTCTAAAGTATGACCGCCTCCGTTTAGTCGGTTGTATAATAACTGGGTCACAAAATCTTAGAACGCTAGTGCTTTGGGTTATAATAAATGTTTCATGCCCATTAACTTATTAATTCTTTAAAAGGTAAAAAAGTAAAAGTTCCCCACACACATGCATGCTAGTCATGTCCGACTCTAGGGGCAGTGCTCATCTCCGTATTCAAGCCAAAGAGCCAGTGTTATGCAGTCCGTGGTCATATGGCTTGCATGGCTGCAAGGAAACACTGTTTTAACTTCCCGCTTTTTACAGTGATGCCTATCTATCTACTTGCATTTACATGCTTTCAAACTGCTAGGTTTGCAGGAGCTGGGGTTATCAGCGGGAGCTCACTCTTCTGCGTGGCACCTGGGATTCGAACCACCAAGCTGCCGACTTTGCAGCCAACAGTTTTCAGTACTCTAGCCCATTGAGCCACCACGCCTCTTATTAACTCTTGCAAGTGCCTTATATAAATATCATTATCTGGGCATTATAGACTGGCTTCTTTGTTGCATTGAGTCTTGAACATTGGGCCATTTCCTGTATTTTGGGCCAAAGTGCAGATTGAATTGGGCCCTTCTGTGAATTTGAATGACAATCAACATACAAGTCCAAAACCAAATTCAGATTTCAAGAACAGCAGAGTGAGAAAATGCAAGTTTCCAAACATTAAACAGAATTTTGACAAGACTGAATAGAAGACTTTTCAATAAAACAGAGCCTAAAAATAAAATATGAACAGAAAACGGTGAAAACCACCAAATAAATAGAATTTTAACGCAAGATGTTGGATATATCGGTTCCCTTCTCAGGGGCAACCCCCCTACCTACTAATGGAACATGAAATGCAAAGCATTTGCATCTAAAAGGCTTTTGAAAAATAAAATAAAAATCACTCAACCACACCTTTAGATTTTTAAAGAATGGTTTCAGATCCACCTGGAGCTAGCACCCAAGATTGAACTATGCAATCCTACATTTCATCGTTCTCTTCTTCTTCCTCTTCCTCCTCCTCCTCCTCCTCCTCCTCCTCCTCCTCTTTTTGTAATGCTCACAGGCACAGCTGTTTCTGAATTCATTCAGATTACCACTGATTTATACGCTCTCCTACTTTGTAAATGGTCTACTGACAATGAGTAACTAACTCATCACAAAAGGGTAGGCTTGATGTTTCCAAATGAGACTGTATTTCCTGCTGAGCCATTAGAACAAGAGACAAATACTTTAAAAACCAGGTGGATAACACAGAAAGTTTTGCAAGTTGCAGTGGAAGTCTTCTGGGAGTTAGAAATGAGAACTCAGAAGGCATAGCTGGAGGGAATGTTCAGTGACTGGGTGAAACAAGGAGGTTGTCATAAAGGAATCCCGGGGAACCGTGAAGGGAGGATTTACACCTACGTAATGTAATGTATAATACCTTTTGATAACAGTGAGATTACTCTGAATGAAGCTATGCAATTAACAAAATCTGATTGATGTATTATTTAAAGGAGGCATCTTTATTTTATCTCCATAAAACGAGAACATAATAAAGTCTTTAATTTGATGGAGGTGCTATGTTAATTATCCCGGTGTGATGGATGAATGTGTGGGATAATAGGTGCTTTCGTTTAAAGAAAGTACGACATGCTTCTTTGGGATCCAAACATATACTGGTTTTAGTAATGAAACTGTGAGTGAAAATTGAGATGATTTTAGGGAGAATGGCAGTATTTCTTCTGTTGGTTTGATCCATTACGCTCCTTTATAGAGTCCTTACAAGAATCCAAGGTGGCTGAACTTGTACAACTGTCCACCTGCTATGCATTTTCTCCCCCACTTAAAAAATCCCAAACAGGTAACATATTGAATTTTCCTAACTCGTCAGGCGAACCAGTACTGGAGAGTTAGTAGTATCCCAAAATTTGCAATTGCACGAAAGATTGCTCATTCGTAGGGTCACCATATGTTGGAAGCAACTTGCCAGCACCTAACAACAACACATCAAATTTCCCATCTATAAGATGCCCCCCTGCATAAGACAGTCTCACTTTCCCAGCACCAAATTACAGTTTCACAACCAAATGATTCTCTCCTTGGCTTAATTCCGTGTATAAGATGAACCTCAATTTTTAGTTTAACAATTTTAGACAAAAATATAGTCTTATACATGGAAAAGTACTGTACTTGCACCTGTTTTTATAATGTGTATATTTTGAGTTTTTTTTAATTTTGAAACATGCCCATGGTTTTGACATTGTTCTTTTTTTCTCTGCTTTAGTGATACGGCAAACCTTGCATGTGTACAGACTATGAGGAATGATACATTATTATTCCACCGTCATCCTTGAGCAATATAACATGGGTATGTCCATTCATTCAGAACTGCAAATCAAATATGTTTCTTCTTGATGCCTATTGCCTACTGTTAGTAATCCAGTGACGATAAGAAAGGTGTGTCATCCGACTCCTATTGCATATTGTGTTCATCTCTTCCCAGATCAGGAAGAGTTATAGGCACAGCACTTTTCCTTCTAGACCGAGTTTAGAAGGGGGGGAAAGAAAACTGTTTCTACTGGTGAATATTGTCTCCTTCCTCCTTTGGGATCATGACAGAGACATTTAAGTTCAGAAGTTAAAAGTTGCTTTAAAAAAACAGGACAGTTTCCTCTAAAGATGCTAAATATTACATACCAATTACAACCTGTTTAAACTCAAGAGATTGGAATCTTCTCATTCACACTTCATGGGTGGCTGTCCTCCTCTGGTCTTCTCTACTGGGCCACTGATGACCACTCATTTTATCCACTACTCTATGTGGAAGCATTCAGTTGGCTTGATGATTATGCAAGCATTTAAACATTGCTTTTTGCTGATTATGGCTGGATACTCTCTCTCATAGAATCCTAGAATCCTAGAATCCTAGAGTTGGAAGAGACCTCAAGGGCCATCTAGTCCAACCCCCTGCCATGCAGGAACCCCATCACAATATTTCCGACAGATGTCGTATTATCAGCGACACTATACTTTACATGAAACTCACAATTCCATTAGGATGATCTTGTGCCTGACCTTAGGAATAGGGATATAGACAAAATCCAGTACATTCTTCATTCTTGACTCAATGAGATACCTCACTGAAGAGTTTCCAAACCCCACAAACTCAAGGCATTCTCCGTTCCTTGTCTCATCCTTGTACAAGATGAGAAGGCACTACAAAATTATTATGCTTGTCCCACAAGATGGCGAGATGTTTTATATTCAAAGGAGCAAATAATGACAGATTTTGTACAAATCAAGAAACACACCTACCTACACATGCTAAGTGTGAAAAATGACAATGGTGGCTACTTTGTTGCATGGATTGTTAAGAATTGAAGGCATCTGTGGGGTTATTTGTGCCTTTTAAAAATAGCCAGTAGTTTGCTTTGTTATTAGAGATGGGCACGAAATGATTTTTTTGTTCCGTTATTCATTTCATTTTGTTACAAAACGAATAACGAACCTGGTAATGAAATTGGAATGAACCGAACAGAACCATGAAAATTAGGTTTGTTACGTTTTGTTTTTGTTAATGGCGACACGCGATGAAATGAGCTGTTTTTAAATGTTAAAAAATGTCTTGAATATCCATAAAAACCCAGAGATAATTATTTATTCTGCCTGATAATACCTACCAGGGGGGTCTGGGGGTCCTTAAAACATTTGTTTTTGTCTTTCTCCCATCGCAATGTATTTTTCTTTTCCCTTTAAGGAAGACACAAAATAGATGCCAGCCACATAGTTAATATTTAAAATGTGCAAGGGGGTGAGAGGGGTGCTGAAAATGTGCATTTATGTCTCTTCTCAGATCGCTTTTATTTTATTTTATTTTTTGGTATTTTTTGAGTGGATTCATAGCTTCCTTGAATTTAATTTTTTTTTAAAATATTTATCCTTATTTTATATATCTGCATTGATCACAGTCACATGGGCAAGCCATGTGATGGGATCATGTTAATTCTTGGACAACTTCAACCAATAGCATGCCCAGGTTGCAGACTGGGCAGGTCTGGCAGCCACAGAGGGCATAAAAAGCTCTGGCAGCCCCTGTCCTCCTTGCAGTCTGCGGTGGAGTTAGGTTGGGGTGGGATTGCTGTCTCTGTGACTTGTTACTTTCACTTTAGGCCAGCCAGGCAGGCATGTGTCTCTGTGTTCCTGCTGGCTGCAGCCTTGCTTTTACGGGAGAGAAAGAAGAGATTTCTCTCTAGCTTCAGTCTTGCAGCCTCCCTGCGTGCGTACCTCTTGGTGAGGACCCTCCCCTGCCCCACAGTCACTCTGTGGTTGCCTTGCGCCCTGGGCAATGCCCACGGCTGCCTTGCACCTTCCCTGCATACCTAGTCTATACTGTGTCTCTGCCAGCATCATTTTTTGTGTGTGTTTTCCGTCTGGTCTGGGGCATTGGGGGACGCCCGCACATGCAAATGCTTTAAATCGCACAAAGCGGGTAAAAACGAATAACGAATTAACAAACCAACAACATGAATTTTTTGTCAAAATTCACGAAAAACGAAACAAAACAAACTGAACCCGTCAATGAAATGAAACGAAATGAAATGAAACATTTTTTCAATTCATGTCCATCTCTATTTGTTATAGTTCTGTATACTGTATGTGGTTTTTTTTTAAACAGAAAGGACAATAGATGGGACCCTTTCTCATCAAATGTATGATTGCTAGGATAAGGAAGTATCCAGATCCTCCTTGTCAAATCTGTTATTTCATAAGGTGATCTCCTCTTAAAGAAATGGAAGAACTGGGCAAGTAGGAGACCCCGAAGTAAAGCTTTAAGCTTTAAGAGATCAGCCAACAGTAGTCCAGCCATACATTTTGTTCAGAGCTAGTCTGCATATATCAATAGCTCAGGTCTCTTGCTGAGGAGCCAGTAATTGACAGTTCAGTTCTCTACTGTGCCTCCTTGAGAGATCTACAAGGTCCCTTCCAGCAAAGTCATTCAAAGGTGCCCCCATTATTATTATTATTATTATTATTATTATTATTATTATTATTATTATTATTATTATTATTATTATTATTATTATTTAAAATGGTACCTCTACTTATGAGTTTAATCCTTTCTGAATGCATGTTCATAAGTCGAACAACTCGTAAGTAGAGCAGCTGTAGGTAATAAATAAATAAATAAATAAGTAAATAGAAAAAAATTAAAAAATTGTCAGTAGAGCAGACTGCATCTAAAATTTGTAAGGCAGCAGTTAAAATGCCAGCAGGTTTCCACTCTTAAGTTGAATTGGTTGTAAGTAGAGCTGCTCGTAAGTAGAGGTACCACTTAATAATAATAATAATAATAATAATAATAATAATAATAATAATAATAATAATAATAATAATAATAATAATAATAATAATAATAATACAGTAACCCCTGTCATTTTGCGGTTCAGATACTCTGGTCCCACTATATTGCGGGATTGCAGTACCTGCCCGCACTGCAGCTGATTAGCGCTGGTGTGGGGGAGAAAAACCTTTATTTCCCTGCCCCAGTGCCAATGAGCTGGAGCCTGGGATGTGGGGAAGGGGGGGAAGGTTTAAAAGCCCAGGCTTTTTAAACATTTTCCTCCCTTCCCCAAATCCCGGGCTCCAGCTCGGTGGTGGATCAGATACCCCAATGCCGCCGGTCCGTGCTGCTGCAAGAAGCCTCGGGGCAGTGCAGGCAGGCGGGCGGCAGCAGATCGATCCCCCAACGCTGCTGGCCCGCTCTGCTGCAAGGAGTCTCAGGGCAGTGAGGGCGAGCGCCGTGGGGGATCTGATCGCCCCCAGGCCCCACCCATCCTGCATCCGCATATCATGGATTTTCAGTCATTGCGGGTCAGGTGGGTCCCTAACAACCACAATAGGCGGGGGGTTACTGTAATAATAATAATAATTTTGGAGGCCTTGTCATGAATAAATAATGTCATCTCCAGAAATTTCCTTAGATTTCTCTTAGCTTAGAGCAGGGAGTGCAACAGAAATTTATCTTCTGGTTGAGGATGTTTGTAAAAGGTAAGAAATCTTACGAAGGAGGCAGTGTGCTTACCGATTTGCAACCGGTTTTTTTCAAGTCCCCCCACCCACCACCCGTCATTCTATGTTTCTATGAAAGGTAGAATGTCTTCATTTCTAGCTTTCCAGAACAGACAAAGAGTCAAGGAAGGAAGCTGATAGGACTGATCAGCAGGTTGGCCAGCATTCCTGGGCCTGATAAGAAATGAATAAACAGATTGTCTCGCCCCATACACATTTTCCTGACAGTAAGTGAATTGAATTTACTCAACTGCAAAGCGGCATCTAGTCTGTGCTTTTATATCATAGCAGAAAATGGATAACCACACTTAGTACAGTCTATTTATATCGGCATCGCTGTCCTCAAGTGGACACTCCCACAGTAGTAAGAGTCCTAACTCTGACATCAATATGCATACGCTTGTATTCCTGACATCGATATGCATACGCTTGTATTTTAACATATTTTGCTCTCTCTCCCTCCCTCCCTCTCTGTAGTGTGTCTTGCTAGAAATGTTCTTCTGAGTAACATGGTTACATTTTTGTTTCTGTTAATTTGATTCCTAGAGATTCAGCAAATGTAACAACAAAAGGTTACTACATTGCCAAGGGCTGTGATCATGTCAAACTCCATAAGCAAAGCAATGTTGGCCCTGTTCAGAGTTTAGCTGGAAGAACTTCAAGGAGAAAATGAATCCGCGGAGTATATTAATATTTGTACACAGAACAGCCAATACTATTTCATCTTCTCTGGCTCAGTTTTTTTAAAACACTGATTTCTATGTTTTTTTTTAAATTAAGGAAAAATAAGAATAAATATGAAAGAATACAGTCAGGTTGTCATTTTATTCATTACAGTTTGGGAGGGTGGGGAACAAAGCATGTGACATGTATGATAGAATGTTCATGAGGACATATGCACTTAAAATTCTTTATCCTGTGTGCAACTTCCTGATAACTAAGGAACAACCTTATATGAGTAGGGTTGTTCTTAAACAAAAGGCAGAAATTCGTCTTTGTAAAATACAGACAAGATAGTACATTGGGAAGTGAGTGCACAAAAATGATCAGTTTGGAAAAATACTGTAAACGTCTATGTTTGGGGGGGCACAAACAGAAGGGTTCATTCAGCAGCAACAGCAAACCTAAAATGTATAACTCTGTTATGGTGCCAAGGAGTATTCTGACCATTGCGATGATTCTACTTTTTCCCACACTTCAGTTTGCCATAGAATCCTATTCGACCACCTCTTTACTGTATAGCAGGGGTCCTCAAACTAAGGCCCAGGGGCCAGATGCAGCCCCCAGGGTCCTGAATCTGGCCCCTGGGACCAATTGCAGACCCCCCCCACCTACCCCTTGCTTCGCAAGCAAACCAGCCTCTGCAGCTGCTTCTATTGCTGAGGCAGTTCAAAGCGGTGGGCTATGTCGCTTCCCCCACTCCACCCACCCACCACCCAGATGATTGGCATGCTGGCTAGTGGGGCAGTTCAAAGTGGGAGGGCCACGGCAAAATCCCCCACTCCCCCCACACCCTACCCAGATGGTTGGGGCACCGGCTGCAGCCAAGCGGGGCAATTTACTTATTTACTTATTATTTATTATTTGTTTGTTTGTTTGTTTTATTTCTATACCACCCATCTTCCAGCAGGAACTCTGGGCGGTTTACAGCACAGTTAAAAACAGTGGTACAAAACAGGAAAAGAGGGAAAAACCCTCAGCAAGAGGCGTCACGGGAGCGGGAATTAAAGGTTGCCAAATGCCTCCCTAAAAAGCATAGTTTTCAAAGCCTTTTTGAAGGCAGGCAGGGACAGTGCCAGGCGCAACTCACTCAGAAGATGATTCCACAACGAAGGGCCCACCACAGAGAAGGCGCGGTTGCGCGTAACCGACTTCCGCGCCTCCCTGGGTGTGGCCACCCTGAGTGAGCGCGCCTGTGACATTCTAGTGGGCCATTTAAAATGGGAGGGCTGTGGCAAGGTCTCCCACTCCCTCCATGGCCTCGAGGCCCCGCCCCTGCTCCTCCTCCACCCCACCCACCTGCCTTCCTTGTGTGGCCGCCACCTGTATTATTGTGGTTGTGAGGAAGTGCCAGCCAGCTTTCTGAGCCACAGCAGCCACGGCAGTGGACCTACAGAGGGATGGACAGCGGATTACCAAGGGGAAAACAGAGCTACTTCCCACTTACCCAGTCCTTTCTGAAGGAAGGAGGGAAGGAGGGAGCTCAGCCATGGTTGGAGGCTGAGGTTGCCACCACCACCACCACTGGGTTAGAGACCAGTGAGGAGGAGGTAGCGGAGAAAGAAGAGAAGGGAAGGGAAAGCCAACGGTGGCCTGGGCCTGGTTCCTGGGAGGCTGGTGGGGCTGCATTTGTCCCCAGTTGGTGATGGGTGGGCTGGCAAACCAACAGAGCACCGCAGCCTGGCTGGGCTCAGCCAGTGAGCAGGCTGCAGGTGGCTTTGGGCAGGCCTGCCTCCCTCCCCTCCCTCCTTCCCAGCCCTTGCTCCCTCCTTCCCTCCCTGCCTTGCAGTGCGCCAAGTCGGAACGGGCCAGGGCACATGGCTGGATCCATGCACAATGGTGCCAGCCTTGCCACCCTTGCAGCGGTTGTTGCTTCTCATCTTGAGTGGCCACCTAGAAGCTGATGAGGTGCCTGAGCTTGCCTGGGCTGCCGCCTCCTTCCCAAAGCAAGGAAGGAAGGAGAGCTGCTCCAGCCGCTGCCACTGTAGGAGGAGGAGGAGGAGGAAGAAGGGCAGCAGAGGGATCCCAGTGGTGACACCTCAGGGCGGCAATCAGGAGCAGGAGGCATTGCTGGGACCCTGGAGAGGCACTAATCATGGGCTGATCGAGGGGGGCTCCACCCACTTACCCCTCCCCCCTTTTCCTTGTTGGCCTTTTTTTTGGGGGGGGGACTGTGGTCCAGTCCCCAGTGGTGTCTGGGTAATGGTGGACCAGCCTGTTGTTTGAAAACTTTGAGGAGCCCTGTTCTACAGTCTTGGGTATACCTATAGGCAAAACATTATTTTCTTTACTGTCATTCTAGCGTCCACAAAATGCCATGAAAGGAAAATCACTGGCCTCTACTTCTCAGGTACAGCAGCCTGTCAGTGCTAGCAGGGGACAGATATGCTGATTGCTCTGTTAGCTGAAAGTTTATGTAATGAATACTTTGTTCATGTTATAATAATGCTATTGCCATTTTGAAAGCTTATACCAGCTCCAGTAATGTGCTTTTCACTGTCTGCTTCATATTATACCTGATCCCAACCCTCATCACCATATACCTGTGGCCTAAATGTTATGGCCTATGTGTCTGAGGAAGTAGACTTTAATCCACAAAAACTCACACATAAATCTTTTCATCTTTAAGGCACCATAATGCTTCTGCTTTTGTTTTGACTTTCACTCCTAGGTTTACCTAGGAATCATAAGATTGTATATTTCCTGTAATGATGAAGACTTACTTCACATTGTATGGAAGTACGGATTTAGGCTCTGATGTCATTGCACAGAGGACCACAATGATGTTGCTTGCCACATGTACATCACACATCTGGGCTGTAGGGAGCTGCAGTTGTTCTTAGATATTTGTTCCGAGGAGGGGCAGGAGAGAAGAAAATCAACATTTACAAATTGTGGAAAATAACATTAATTCCCCACGATGGTCAGAATGCTTTGGGGTGGGTGCAGCAGAAACTATAGCACCAGTGGTATGTGCAGTCACCTTAGGTGTTCAGACATAAACAGATCATGCACTCACTTATGCACTTGATTGCTCATGTGGGACGCTATAGAACTAAGACAACAAGTAAACCTTACTTAGATAATTTATTTTACAGACATGGTATTTCACAACAGGATTTTGGCTGATATGAAAATGTGTGCCCCTGACTATGTGTAATGTTTGTTTACTGTAGCATGGCATTTATTTATGATATCCATTTATATGCTGTCTGTTATGCTAAGGCACTCGAGGCTCCGGACTTAAACTAAGCAATCAGAAACAACACAAGACAAAATAACAAAAGAGCCATGCTCCCTCACACTGCTGGTGGTCTCTTCAGAAGCTGATGGCCAGGCCTCCATGCCCTGCATATTTCCTTGTCTGCCTTTCCCTCATGGCTTGCAAGCCTTCAAGAACTCTCCAAGATTGTAATTCATTAGCATCCTCTTTAATTAAATCAGAAGGCCTTCACAATAAATAACATGGTGTTACCCTTGTAACACTGCCAGGGAATGCAAAAAGTGCACTTTTGCAACCACCAGACAGACGCCTTAATGAGCCACTGCTGTTATGACTTTCGATGGAATGGTGTGCTTATGCTTCCAGCTAATGGAAAAGCATAGAAGAACATTCTTCCTTGACTGGCTGATGACAGACCAAGACTAGTATTCTCTAATCTAAATGTGGGGTGGGAGGGAAATTGCTTAAGGGTCACCTCCTCACCTGTCAAATTAGATAGATAGATAGATAGATAGATAGATAGATAGATAGATAGATAGATAGATAGATGGGCACGAACCACCTCAGTGGTTCCTTTGGAGGAACAGACATCTGGTGTTCTCCAGCCCCAGCTCCTCCAGCAGGCACCCACTTAGAGGCAGCACCCAGAGGAGGTATGGCAGAGAAGCCAGGGTCATCTATCATTGTGAGATGTCTTAAAGCAACTGATCACTACAAGGGAGACGGGAAGACCTGTGGGTGGAATTAAATGCTTCTAGAATTATTTGATCATACAAAATGCTAGCTCAAGTGCAAAACTGTGGAGGGTGTCAAGAACATAAGAACCATGGTGGATCAGCCAAGGACCCATCTAATCTAGGTTTTTCTATCTCACAATGGCCCCACCAAATGCCTCTGGGAGCTCATGATACTAGATATCTGTCTCCTGATATCACTCCCCTGCATCTGGCCTATCCACCGGTTCAACCAAATCCACATGCCTGCTGACCTTTTCAAAGAATTCTAAAAGGGTTGTGAGGCAAGACTACCCTTACAGAAGCCATGCTGATATTCCCTCTGGAAGTCTTGTTCTTCTATGTAAAGCTAACTAGCCTGTATTTTCCCTGGTCCCACTTCCTTCCTTTTCTAAAAAATTGTCTGACATCTGCTCTCCTCCAGTCCTCTGGCACTGTGGTTGTTTTAAGAGACAAGTTACATATTGCCATTAAGATATCTGCAATTTAATTTCTTAGTTCCTTAACAACCCTTGGGTGGATGCTATCTGGGCCCGGTGACTTGGTCTTCAATTTATCACTTAAACCTAAATATCCTATTTTTTCAACTGTATTTGGTTTAATACTTTAGTCAAGAGGGGCCGTTCAGGCAGCGGAATTTGCTCAAGGTCTTCTGTCATGAAGGCAGATACAAATAAGTAATTTAACTTGTCTGCAATTTCCAAGTCCCCTTTACCTCCCCTTTACCTCCCTCACCATCCAGGGGGCCAACCGGTTCTGTGGTAGGTTTTCTACTTCTAACATATTTAAAGACACTTTTATTATTTCCTTTTATATTGCTAGCTATACATTCCTCAATGTCTTTCTTTGCCTCTTTTATCACCTTTTTACATTTCTTTTGCCAGAGTTTGTGTTCCTTTTTATTTTCCTCATTTCAGAAGGATTTCCGTTTACGGAAAGACCTCTCCTTGCCCTTTCGAGCCTCTCTAACTCCGCTCGTTAACCATGCTGGTGCCCCCTTAGACAAAGGCAGTTTCTTCACGTACCTCTTGCCGCAGTTCATGGCTCCGCTGCGGACGCGGTTGGCCAAACGGAGCTTCACGTCCCTCTGGGGTCGCTGCGTGGTCGATCCGACCATGCCCCCCGAAGTGCACTCCAAGTGGGGTGGCTGATTCCCTCCAAGGACCTCGGGAATCAGCTCTACCTGCTTCTCGATTCGAATCGATGGAACGTGTGGTTCCACTGGATTCGAATTGTAACCACATTTTCATTGATTATATGCTTGTATCTTTGGTTTTTCGGTTACAGGAAACCGAAATATCGATGTGTCGATATTTCACCGTTCCTGCATGTTCTTCTGTGCGTCTTTGCCCTGTGTTTTCCGTTCTATCCGCAATGACGGCAACAACCGCGATTCTCCCTTGTTGCTTTCCAGCAGATGGCACTGTACTGGGCCGTTTAAATACCCCCAAGAGATGTTCTCGTTTCAGACAACCATGCGGTGGCGATGTGGTGCATCTTCTGGTGTTGGGTCAACATGAGTTTATGGTTCCAACCCACCATGATGAAGGATCCTGTTCTTCCCCTTCCTCTCACTGCAGCACTCCACTCCAGGTTTTCATTTTGCCACTCTGCGCAGATAATGTCCTATGCTGTGGCCCGAACCTATTACCTCCATTGTAATGCATGGGGTATATGTGGCTTGCAATTTCCAATTTGGAACTGGATAAACCCACCACTTATAGTATTGTGAGGTAGCCGTACAATGTGTGATAAATGAGTTTTGCAGTCATTTTGAGGTTTGAAAACCAAAGTGCCCTTTTTTCATAACTTATCAATCACCTTGTAATGTTCGTGTGCTGATAGCGAGTTTCACTGCATGCAAGGCATCCCAGAGCTATTGAGTTACCGCTGCATAATTATCGAATGTATGTTTTTTTCTCGCCCATGTTTGAATACCTAGCCACACACACACACCATGGAAACGTTTCGTGCGGGGGGTGTAATAAAAACACTTCCTTGAAGACAGTAATCGTTTGTGCTCCTAACTGAAATTCCTCTGAGCATGTACAGAGTGCAGAAACTGTAATCATACAGGTACCTGTGAATTTTCAACTCCGGCTTCTGTGCCACTGCTCATTGTTTACGTTATGGCTTGTTCACAAACTACAATAGTACTGAGGTGGTGTATTTTATAGAAGGCAACCCATACTGCTGCTGAATAATTAACGTTCCTAATGATAACAGAGGAATGCTTTGGAACTGCCGCTTTTAAAAATCATTTCTTAACAGGCGGAAATTCTTTCCCCGTCATGCCTATGAAAACAACCTTTTTCTTCTATGTTATGTATTGAACGCCCAGTCTGACCTTGCACATGTAAAAATTTGTAGGATCTGCTTTTTGGAAGCCTGTTCCCACTCTCCCACTTCAGGTACAACCACAGTACTTGGAGTGAAATTTGAGAGTGAAATAGCAGTTTCCCCCCGCACCCCCCTTTCCTTCGAGGGAAAAGCCGACTCTAAGCCCGTAAACACAGAAGCGGGCGGCAGGGCATTTTGAACTGTGCACGTGCGAGGCTGCTGACAGTCGAAAGCTGATTTTTTTATTTGCGTTCCCTGGTTAACATAGCAGTTCCACAGCCTACGTTGATGCATGCATTAAAAAGATAAATTAATAAGTGCAACATTGCAATGAACGGGTGTTTGCATCATCTGTTTTCGTTAGGCATACTGAAAAACCTCTGGGTATTCTCCTCTCTCTCCTGTAGAACACAGTACTAATGTCCCTCTGTTTTGCAAATGAACTTATGACCTCTGCTACCAGCAGATAAGAAAAACAGCCTCCATTCAGATTTTATCTGACCCTCCCTTCCTTCCAGGGAGGCTGAGGGAGAAGCAATTCACACCTTTCTGTGAAGATCTTTTTCCCTGAGTTCAGTTCTTCTTGGCTGTTGAATCATAATAACAGAAAAACTCAGGTTCCATTTTGCTGCACAGGGGGACAGTTCATGCTTGTTTTCAAGACCTGTTATCTTCCAGATATAACTACGTGCCTCCCTACACCTAGATGCAGAATGGTTCGTTGTTTAACTGAAGACCTTCACATTCATGGAAATCTACTGAATCATAACATTAAAATACAGTTCTTGAAACTTTCTGCAGGACTCTGCACTCCCAAAGACAACATAGTCAACTTGTCTCCACACCTGCTACCTCACTAATTGCCTGTGCTCTGTGATTGGACAGCCAGTTGACCTTTTTTCCTGGGGATCTGCTCAGGAAAATTTTTTCACTCTGGGCTGAAGGGCCACAGGAGTACAGCCTGGTTTTTCTGTCCTTAAAAAAAAGAACAATCAGACTAATTAAAAACAATGGCGCAGCGCCTGGGTCATTTTTGGTTGGCGCATGAGATTAGGTCTTTCTTGGAGTCACTTATTCAAAACCATTTCGGACCAGTCTTGTTTGTGGCCGGTGCCCGTCAAAACGAGCATGCATTTGTGCGTGCATCAGAAGACCTGCACCTCTTGGGGTATCAAAGATCGAGCCGGCAATGTCGCTCAAAATTCAAAATATTGAGGCAGCAGTTTAATTTGGCAATTTTAAATTTCGGAGAAGATCCACCGCTGGAGCACCAATCGTCTTATTGGCGCGAAATGAGGCAATTGTGGCATCAGGCTGCTCAGCCTAATCCAGTGAATGCGTTTCCGCCAGGTACCACCTTATTTACCCACTACATCAATGTTTGCGTTGTTGTCATAGTAACTGTTAAGAATAGTTTTCCCGCTCCTAAAGTGATGCTTTGAATAGATTATCTTGGCAAGTTCCAAAAACCTAACTCTGTTAGCCCTTTAAAGTGGTTTTTCGTTAAATTCTAAATTACAGATGTTAAAGTTCTTTGCATGCAGTCTCAATCTCTAGTTCCATAACTGCTCCTCCACTGCTCAGTACATTTATCTATCGAAAATCTTTGGATTACAGCATGAGGAGCAATGGACACACCAGTATAAGGTTTAAAAGAAGTTAACTCCCAAAGTTAATTGTGGATATTGTTATTATTCCAGTCTAGCAGACAACTGAAACAATATTAAAAGTACAGTATGCTGCTGTGCAACAATAAACCTATTAATGAATAACTTCTGTACAGTTGTGCTCTAATACATGAACCGTTCTGCTGGTGAAATAACTGAAAAAAAATTCTGTTTATCTGGAAACATAGCATTTTTTGTGTGAACATGGCTACTCCTATATGAGCCCCCCCGTCTCATGTGGGCTATTTGTACCCCTTAAAGGGTTGGGGAAATTCTACAGTACTGAGGAAAAAACAGGATTTAAAATTGGCCCTTCTGAAAACCACCCCTTAAATGATTAATGTTTAGGTGCTCTGTTGTGGTGCTCACTTTATGGGCTGCTCATGCAGCATACTGAATCCCACTATACAACTGAGTTTACCAGTTAATTCACTTTCATATTATTAGGTCATGTAATTTTACTAAAAAAAACAAAAAAAAAACAAACCTCTTTTTTGATTTGTTTAAAAGAGGATTTTCCAGTCAATGAATTTCCTGTACTCCCCTTAAAGGGTCTTGGAAATTCTACATCGCTAACAAATAAAGAGGATTGAACAGTGGCCCTCCTAAAAGCCTCCCCTTAACTGATTAATCTTCAGGAGCTGTGTGGTGGTGCTCACTTAATGGGTTAGTCATGCAGCATTCTGATTCACAATATAAACCTGGGTTTACCTGTTGTTTTTATTTCATATTTTTGGTTCTGGGAGCTTTCTTTAAAAAAGCCTCTTTTTTAAATTGTTTATCAGTGGAATATCTAGTCAATGAATAACCTGTACTTCTTACATAGGTGCAGGCCCCACCCAGGATATCGGCTTGAGGCATTTGGCCGCTGTGCAAATTGTGCCGGGTGCCCATGCAAACCTTCTTGTTCGCGACCAGCAGCAGGAGGGAGAAGAAGGAGAAGGAGAGCTGGAAGAGGAGGGGGAACAGCCTGGTAAGAAGGGCTCCATTTACAGCTGAGGTCCCCTAGCAAATTAACAAGCAAATCAGACAAGCACTGATTGAAATGGATCAATGTACGCCTGCCTCTTGTGATAACAGAGGGTACAGCGATCCCAATCCTACTGGCTACAGTCCCTTCCTAGAAATTGTGGGACTGCTCTTTCTGTGTTTGGTTCGAAAGCCATTGAGGAAACCGAAGGAGGTAATTATGTCATTAACTCATGGGATAACACTCATTTTTTTACTGTTTCAGCTATTGTACCAGGAATGGATGCCATGATGCTGGCCGTCCGTAGGCATGAACTCCAAGCAGTTATTGCTTTGGTTCAGGAGCTTGCACAGAGAGGTAGGCAATACCACTCGTAGCCCATGTGTTATCGTTTTGTAACCTCTTTACCTGCATAACTTGCTTGAGCATCCTACCAAGCAGTTAAAACAGGAAAAATTAGTTGTACTCAGCTGCACTCAGTTGTTTTGGACATTGCAGTGTGAATACATTACATTAGAGAACCATCACCACCTTGAGTTTTTGAAAACCAACATTCTTATATCACATTAACAAATCCCCTTGTCTTTTAATTGCAGTTGCTGCTATTGAGGAGCATCTGGACGTTATCGTCCAGCAAATTGACAGGCCACACTGTCGGAGATGATGAACAAACCCCAACTGTTCTGTGCTCTCCCTGTGATGGTCCATATATTTTTAAATGTTAAATGTTTATTTGTTGAAGTTGTCGGCCTTGGTGTTTCTGCTGTGTAGGAACAAGGACCAACCAGTGTTATATTTATAATGATTATTTGCCTTCTTATTTTCTATTTCCGCAATGCCTGATGTAAAGCCTAATGCAATGCTATTATTTACAAGGAACACAGTTTTATTTGAAAGAGAACTTTGGAAATAAAAATTATTTTCCTATACACTTGTTTGTCTATTATTTAGGAGTGGACAACAGTAAAATAGTACAACTGTTAATGCATAGTAATTTTCATATGGTGAACAGTATTAAAGTAGTTCAATTTTAAGGAGTATATGTCTGCCTCTTCTTCCTCAAGCGCTTAACAGGAGTCCTTACCAATCCCCTAGATGCGCCCTCTTCCTTGGACTTAACAATTAGATACGGAGAAGGTGCAGCATTCCCAGTGCAGCTCAGATTGGACCTGGCTGGTATTGAGGGGAACTCTTTGTTTCCATTTATGCAATCAGGGGTAATTTTTTTCTTGGGGACCTCGGCAGTAGGTGTGCTGTGAGTAACCCCAGAATCCCCTCCCCCTGAGCACAGCATTGAGTCCGTTTCAAGGAGGGACTGAGAGCAGTTCACCTCTAGATCACTGTCTGTGTCATTGTTGGACTCCTGGTTACGGACAGAATCTGAATTGGAGTCACTGATCATGGCACCGCATATAGCTTTGTTGGCCTCACTGCCAGAGGGGAGGCATGATGGGGGTTTTAATGCCTTTGCTACCCCTTTCCCTTATACTCCCTCAGAGTTACATTTCTTGGAGCACCTTTCAGAGCAGTCACAAGAACTAGAAGTTATGTAATCTGTTAGTTTCGCCAGTGCCCTAGATGCAACCCTTAGGTTTGAAATAACCTTATTTTGGAACAATTTCTCCGCCTCATCTCATGCATTCCTTCTTATGTTGTTAGTTTCAGTGTTCCTCTCCACCCAATTAACAAATCCGGATAGTGTGCTATCAAGGTGAGCTGCAGCAGTAGCTCTCTGTTTCCGCTTACGCAGCATTGCGATTCTTCTTGCAGGATCTAAGGTTGCCTCATAGTTAGTGGTTTCGGATGGATCTGTTAGGAAAATCGAAGCAGAAAATTACTAGGTAGACTGGATAGAATAGGTTAATAGGGGTAAAGGGAACAGTATAATAAGATAGGTTGTAGAAATCATGCCGATCAGCTACTCCCTATAAAGAGGTGAGGTCTACCGTTACATGGAAAAAAACCTGTTATTAGTAACTATGTTGGCCCTAATATAATGATAGGAAATAGAATGATTACAGTACAAGTAATTACTTCTCTAGGGTGGTTGTATTTACAGCAGCACTAAACAGCAATGTGGGATTCTTATTACAAGACACACTCATATTATGTTTCACAAAAACATCACTGACTCTTCCTTAAGTTGACTGCTGCCTGCATCTGAGCACTGCCGGAGAATCACTCTTTGCTGTTATCTCATATGCCTGATCATGGCTTTGCAAACAAGGGCTTTTGTATGACCGAAGCTCTGTGTGGTGTTGCATGGAGACATGCAAGTTGTTTTACCTAACAATTTACCCTTCCTCCTGGAGGTCTCTGTGTTGGAAGCCACAGTACTTAAAGAAGTTGAACACCCAGAGGTTGATGGCTCACAAACATTGGTGGACTGTGTATCTAGGAAGGAACCATGTTAACCAAGTAATCTTTCCATCAGTAGTACTTCCGTTCCAAAAGAGTAATATATATATTTTTGCAGCACACTCATCGACCAGGAGGAATATCAACTGTGCTGATAACCAAGTGTGTTACAGCTGCAACTGGGTCAAAAGACCCTAAGACATACTTCATTTCCCTCCCCCGCCTACCGTATGTCTGTCATTAACTGAGTGCTGGATTTAAAAAATCAGTGATCCACTCCTAATACATCCCATGGGCAACAAAATAGAAAAAGGGAATCCGAAAACACGGCAGAACTGCATACCTGTACCTGAGACATCTGACGCCCCCCCCCAAGAATAGGACATCATTTGATTCGAAGAGGTCGAGTGTTACAAGCGCATTTCCTGCCCCTTCCATTGTCTCCGTTCCTGTGGATGGAAATGCAAACAGTAATAAATACATATAGAGGGTTTACTTTTGAATCCCAAATGAGGGCACAATCTAGTTGTGCATCCACAGTAAGGCTGCACGCATTAAATTTATCGTTCCGCCCTCCTCCATCCTATAATAACACTTCCGGTTGCTCTTTGGGTTCCTGGTTGGTAGGGTTGAACGGAGGATGGAGCGTTGCAAAGCATTGTGGGAAGTATCCCTTATTTTCAAAGTGGTAAAATACCTTGGACTTTTAAAATAAAGGAATACAGGAATATCGCCAAAGCGGTTTTTCGATATTCCTAAGAAATTTCCCGCACAATGGAGATGGTCCTGAAATACACTCCGTAAAGAGCTGTTGCATAGGGAATGAGATCTGGTTGGAGGACAGCTCGGGAAGCGTGTTATCCTAACACAGTAAAACTGTAGTACATGCTTGTAAAGCCTTTTTGATTAAATGTCCACCGCGGGATTGCAATAAATTAGATAAGCAGTCGATCAAAACCTAATTATGTAACTTTTATAATAGGTGTCTAACAGATGAGGAAGTACATATGAAAAATTAAGTACTGTTATATCAAGTAATTCAGTGTCCCCGATTTTTACATAATACCAGAAAGCAGAATTTCCGAATCGTGAGACTGGAGAGGTGTTGGAATTCGGTGGGGAGAGGTAGCAAGCAGGGGAAAAGAGAGGAGTACGTAGCAGGAATTCCACCACGCAGTGGCACCAGAAATAATTGGAAAATGGAAGTCACCAAAATAAAAGTGGGGAAATAGATATTTCTTTTTGGGTGTTTACTTACCTGTGTCTCCGGCGGACTCGCTTTCAGTTGTTCTTAGAGGATGGATAGAGGTGTCCGTCCTGAATAGCTGGGCCATCTCATCGAACCAAATGAATTTTGAATGACCAGACCCAGTTGTGTTGTTCTGTAGTACAGCCTGCTTATAAAGTTTCCTTAACAACTTCGTCTTGGTCTGACATTCCTCAGCGCTTCTGTTGAACCCAATCTTATTAAGCTCAGTGGAAATCATTTCAAATATCTCGTAGTTACGTTTAAGAGATGATAGTGCATACTTTATTTCAGCCTCACCCCATATTTTCAGCGTTTCCCCATATTATTCCCCTCTTTCCTTTTACGGTTCTTGTACTGCCCTGGCTTTTGTCTAGGCTGTCATCATTGTCCATCCCAATAACCTTTGTAGAAGAAATGATTTGTGCCTTTCAGCAGCAGCCAATTTCAGTGGGGTAGGTTGCTACCGACAGTTTCGGGGGGTAGAAGAGAAATGGCTTACTTCCTGTCCTTCCAAACTTGCCAGGGGTGAATTAGCATTTCTAAAGGCAAGGTAGATGTACCAAGAGGCAGAGCCATTGGTCCTGGGGAAAACCTGTTTTCAAAAAAAGGGGCTGGTAAACAGCTTTACAACTGCAAGTGCCCTAAAATGGTAATGATGGCTCACCAAATGAGTCAAGGTTTGGGGGGGACCAAATGGTGCCACGGAGGTAGGTTTGTCAAACAGTAGTCATGCGCAATGGACTTTATTTTAAAAGTTCAATGTGCTATGCTGCCTAATTTGACCATATTATTTTACTGATATGTGCCTAACCCCCATTAGATCAATTACACCTGTATTGGAGTGATTGATTCACAAATTTATTATCTCTATTGATAATGCACACAAAGCCAATTAAATAAAAGGCGGATGCTGACGAAGTTTGTACAGTGAAGTGGAGTTTTACACAGCATAGACGCAGAAGTTTATTAACACAGCCTGGGAAAATATGCCACTGGGAACCAGATGAGTGGCTGCTTGTGATAGTTCATTTTACATGTGTAAACAGGTAATCAGCAATAGTGGTTCTAATTGCTTCAGCCTCTGTTCTTTCCCTAGTCCCCCTTGTGGGCTCCAGGTTAGGCACATCTATTCCTGCCGTGGTGGGCGTGTTTTGCAACTCTGTATCCTCATCTGGTATAAAGTGTTTCTTTTTCTCACAAATGTTATGGAGAATAACTGCAGAGGCTATTATAGAGTTCACATTTTTAATATGAGCCTCCATGCGCACAGACAGTCTGCGGAATCTGGCCTTGAGTCAGCCGAACATGTGTTCCACAATGTTCCTGGTACGGTTGAATACCTTGTTGTAGTGCCTCTCCATCTCATTCCTAGGGACAGCATAGGGTTTCATAAGCCAATTACACAGAGGATATGCACCGTCCCCCAAAATCAGTGGTGGTATGGAACCCCCCCATATTGGAACATGGGATTCCCTGGAATTAGTGTTCCTTCCTCCATTTTTCTGAACAACAATGAGGAGTGGAACACATGTGCATCATGGTTTACACTAGAATGACCAGCAAGCATGGAGAAGAAGATTCCGTCGCCGTCGCATGCAGCCTGGAGTAGGATTGAGTGAAATGATTTCCTATTAAAATAAGCCTGACCCTCTGTTTTCGGCATGGTAATTGGGATATGTGATCCATCCACAGATCCAATACAATGTAAAACAGTAGAGAAATTTTTGGGTAGGGGAATGACAAGATACTTACCATGGCTTTCGGGTCAAAATTGGTCTACAGAATAGAGATAAGGAACCTTATTGAAGTCAACCACTCCAACCTCCTCCTTCAGAAGCATATGTTCGATGGCCAGACACACTTCAACAACGACACTTGCGATTGTAGAGGTACCCTTTTGGAAAACATGTGCAATGGTGCGATAACAGGAACGACTTGCAAGGAAGTAAACTCCGATGGCCACTCGTTCTTCAACTGGAATTGCCGAGCGCATGACCGTGTCCCTCCGCATTAGATAAGGTCGAAGTACATCAGCGATTTCAAACAGCATCTGCCGGGTCATTCTAAAGCTCTCAATCCACTGTCTATCGTCCCAGTACAGCATTACAGCATCGTGAAACCATGGCGAATGCCTGGGGTAGCACCAGCATAATTTTTGTCTAGGTGATGTGACCCTCCACTCAGCAACAGCCCAAAACACAGTTTGGACAAGTGTGTTTGTAGAGTCAAGGAACTCACTGCTCCCGTCATCCGTATCTTCCCCCCCCATGCAGCGCCGCAGAACAGAAATGCAGTTAAGAATGATGTTAACATTCTCAAAAACAGCATCCAAAAGGGACTACCTGTGTTGCAACGATTTCCTATGGCATCGGTCCTGCGATGGAGGCATGGCGGACACAACAGTAGGCAGTGCCGGAAATGATTCTCACCCTGGGGCACAATCCCAAAAATACTTTCTGATTACTTTGGAGGACCAACTCGGTGGACGTCGATCGATGCCACCAGAAGCCACCTAGTGCCTGGATTAGGAAGTGGCATTAGAGAGAGCAGCGTCTATGGAGTTTGTCATGGAATGCTTGGCCGAAGAACGATACACATAAAAAATTAATGCAGAAGGGGAAAATGATGGGAGACCATCGATTAATTGAAAGACTGAAAAACGACAGACAGATGCCGCTTACTGACCCAGCGGAAAGCAAAGGAAACTTGAATTTGGAAGCGCATCAAAGACGTGAGGTTGAAATGCCTTCGGCGTCACCCAGTATGCACATGAGTACACAAGAAAGAGGGGCGGCCCCGGTTTCAGATCATGTGACTGAATCCGAATTCAGATCGGAGCCAACCTCACCACAGCATGAGGAGGTACGTGAAGTAACTGCCTTAGAGGAGGTTGATGAGACTGGGCTGATCTCTCCATTTTGGTGTGTGTGTGTTTTCCTCTCTCTTCCTTATGCTCTGATAACTAAAAGGAATAACCGAATTCTTAGCTCCACTTTTTTTTTTTACCAAATTTCCCCAATATGTTGTGGGTGCATCTTGAATACCTTGCCTCAGAAAGGTAGCTAACCAGAATTTTTCAGGCTTTATTGTTTTCTAAGTATTGTGGTTTTCTCCTCTCCCATCACCCAACCAAATCACATACTAGCAGAAGAGAGAGTTCATTTAAAAAAAAACTTTTTCTGAGATCAGCAAACAACTCACTCAGAAATATAAGGAGAGTGTTCCGAATAGAGTTTATTTCCTGGAAACTCCCAAGGCTTATTTCTGCTATTTTCCCCTCAAGACTAGGCTGCAGATTAATTTACGGACCCTGAAAGTCTATGTCTATATTGAAAATGATGGACTAGGAGAAACAGAAACAGAAGCAAGAGCTAGGATAACCTGGAGAGAGAAAAATATCCCACAGCAAAGGCAATGATCTGTGAAATCTAACCATTTTAACATTGTCATTATCAGATCTGCTCACACCTTGCAGACTAACCACTGTGGCTTCCTTTACTGAGTAAATATATCTGATGTTAGGACTTTCTCTCTTCCTACTGTATTTCCAATATTTTCCCCAGACATGTAGTGTTCTCTCTCTCTCTCTCTCTCTCTCTCCCTCCCTCCCTCCCTCCCTCCCCCCTGCCCCCCCCCCCCAGGGCTGGAGAAAGTTTTAGAAAACATGCAGGCAACATGTTTATAGAACAGTGTGGCCCTTGGTTGTGTTCGGTAGGGAAAAATAGCAAAAGAATGTAATTGATTTCATGTCCTGTTTGTGAACTTCCTGTTGGTGTTTGGTAGGTCCTTTTGGATGTGTCTTTGGTCTACTAGGCTTCCTGTAAATCTTATTAATTACAGATTATAGGAAGACTTTGAACCCCACTTCACTATTTGATCCAATGCAATATCTTATCTTCTGCCTTTGCAGCCCACATTGTGTATCTAAGAGGAAAATACTTTTCAGATCTTGCTCATTTCTTTGTGTTTTCTGTCGTTCTGCCTACATGCATACACACCTCAGAAAGGATATTTGGAAACAGAATCAGCAAACAATGTGTGATTCCTTCTGCTCTCGCAATCCAATAGCCAATTAAACTCTAGTCCCTCTGACTAAACCAGGAGAAGTCCACAATTGGTTTGACAACAGGCCTCCTTAGGTTACACACATCTTCTGTCAGCTTGTTGAGCCAGGCACAAGGCTAACTGGAAAGGATTTGTGAAACGAAACCCACTTAGCTGTAGAATTTTTCCTCCCTGCTTGTCACAAACTGCCAATTTAATTGAGAAAGGAGGTCCTGCTCTTTAGCACCTCAACCTGCAATAAAAATCTTTGTCTCAACTTTCACAGTTTCTGATACAGATCTCAGCCTGAATATCAAAAGGCCACCACTAGCTTGCAGGATGACCTCTGTGCACCTGGGCAGGAGAAGATAATACAGCAGGTAGCAGGGTTGACTTGACTGTGAAACACAAAGCACAATTCATCTTTGGCACAATTCAGCAATGCATAAACAGGATCCACCTGGAGGAATGTGAAATACTAATCTTCAGATTTGTTTGGACTGCAAAAAACCCTGCAATCCATGACAATGTATTTTAAATAGTAGAGTATATGATCAGTGTTGGATTCTGGCACAAACTAAGTAAACTGCAATTCAGGGCTGTTCAATATGAGGGATCTTACAAATAAAAAATAAAGCAAAACCAGTAGAATGATATACATCACATTACTATGGAGCCTCTTAAATTTGACATATGTAACATCTCTGCATGCTTCAGTCAGGAGCTGAATAGTAACAGCTTTTTAAAAAATCAGCATGAGCCCCGTGGAAAGAAAGCTGAGTGGATGTGATTGATTCAATTTCACCCAGTGAATTTTATGCCAATTGGGAATTTAATAATTCCAGGTATGTACTAGTGAATTTTATGAATACTGCTTTCCCTACTCATCTGAATGGAGTAACCAGATTTTCTGTGGGCATCTCCTTGCGTCTCTAGAATTATAGCTACATAAATGTAAATGGATATGCTGAAAATGAAGTAAACGCCAGTTCATGACTCAGAACAGAATATCATCAAAATTTCTTTAGTTGAGATGCCAGTACAGTGTGGCAATGTCTTGGCATCATGGGAATACATACAATCATACCAAGAGCATTAATAAAATAATAAAAAGCTGTGAGCTTTTTGGCATCAGTAGGGACACAAATGATGCTTTGGTCCACATGTGCAAAATAAGAAACTGAGAAACATTTTCTCTTCACTATTCAATCTCAAGGGATCTTTTGAGGTGGCGTGGTGTGGTTTAAATGGAGATACACTGCTGCTTCTAGTCCTGAGCTGTTGTCCCTCCTATGTTGGGCCATCCTCTTGTTTAATGGTTGTTTAGTTTCTCCAATGCAGAAATCTGCATTGTCCACTTGAAGGACAAAGGACACTGATTCAAAGATGAGGATGCAGAGAAGATAGGTGGTTTGAGAGAGAGGTCAAGGAAGCCATTCATGTGAGTCTAGAAAATCCCTCTCTCAACAGAGGTGAGGGCCTCTGGCACAGTCTGCTACATATCAGGCAGCGATTTCAACAATCCCCAGACAAACCAAAAATACTTCATACCTCCACCAGCAAAGCCATAGCTAACAACTAGACATGGGCACGACACGGTGAAATTTTTGTTTCCGTTTCCGTTTTTCGTTTCCGTTACGTAACGGAAACGGTAACGATAATTAAGCCGTCAGAACTCGAACTCGAACCGAAAAAAGAAAAATTTGGTCAGGTTTTTCGTTTTCGTTTGTGGCATCGCGGCAATCACGCAGGATGCGGCAACCTCCCTTGACGCTTATTGTTGCCTAATAAAAAAACAAACCACCACCTTTCTATCGTGTCCTCTGAAAATCCTACTAAAGAGCCTCGATTGTTTTTGCTTTCCCCCCATTAGTGAAGGTGCTTCTTCTGTCCTCTCCCCCTTCCCCAAAAGCCTTAATGGCAAAGCGGACGAGCAGCTCCGGCCTCCCTTTTCTCACCAAAGCCTCCCCCCTGCAAATGCTGGCGGCGGGACAGGAAGGGCGCAATGCCAAGCGCCGGCGGAGGATTAAGCGAGGAAGGCGGGTTGCTCGGAGGGAGATCTTTGATCGCCGCTCTCTCTCTCTCTCTCTGCCCCCCGCTGCCTGCAAGGTGGGAGGGCGGCGCACCTTCCTCCTCCTCCTCCCAACATGGTGGAGGTGTGTGTGCATGCCGGAGCCCGGGCGCGCATGTGTGCGTGTGCATGTGTGTTCGCTCCAGCCGGGGCTGCTGCACTGTGGCTCCTTTGTGTCTCCCTGCTTTCCAAGGGCGGGCGTGTCCAGCCTCTGCGACGACGAGGAACTCGCGGCGGCGGCGGCGGCAACGGGAGGAGGGATGAGCAATCCCAGTCTCACCCCTTGCTGATGCGCGTGTTCGCACGTGGCTCATCAATGGGACTCTGGGCTCTGCCCGCCTGCAACCGCCCTCCCTGGGTTGCAGCTCATTCATCCCAACCAACCCTCTTGCACCGCCGCCCTCGCCGGGGCAATTACCTGTCTGCCTGCTCCGCCTCCCTCGCTGATTGACGGCCTGGATCACGTGAGAGTGAGGGGGGGAGAGGCGGAGGAGGAGGAGGAGGAAGAGGCGAGGACGGTGGGGCGGGCGCTCGCACCTGGAGCTGGAGGAAAAAGGAACACCTGACGGGGATGCGCTCGGCTCGGGTCGCTGAGTACCTGCGGTGAGCTCTCCGGGTAACCCCTCCCGCCGCTTCCATCTCTCCCCCTTTCAATGCTAACAATGGGCTCGGCTCAGGCGGACCAAAAGACAAACGACAAATGAAATGACAAATTTTTGAAAAATTTCACGGAAACGACCCGAAATGGACCCGTTCCGACAAAGAAAAACTCGAAACGTCATTTTTTCTGGTCGTGCCCATCTCTACTAACGACTCATTCTTTATGGGTGTTGGGAAAGTTATAAAGATGGAACTTTCATGCACCTTAGGCCATTATCCTCCTAATGAGCCTATTGAGACTTGTACACCCAATGAGCCTATTCAAGCCATTGTCCATTTTATGAGCTTATTTCAGACCAGGGTGACATGAAGTCAAAGTGAACTACAAAATGGAGGACTTGCAACTAGCTTTCCTCAGAGTGACGTAGCTGTTTGGATGAGCAGTGAAATGTTTCAAGCTCTCAAGAAAAGAAGTCCACTTGCCATGACTCAGCTTCCAGACTTTTCTATTCTTGCTTAAAATCATCCAGTGAAGGAAAATTCTCTTCCAGTGCAATATATTCTACTCACAAACACTTCTCAATGTCAAGTTTTCTCTAGAAATTGTTCATCTCCGTTCTTGTCATTTGAATCTATTTTTTCAGGTTCTATCCGTAGAGCATAATACTTAATAAATAAGAACAAAAGAACAGCCTTGCTGGAACAGGCCACTGCCCTTCCAGTCCAGCATTCTGTCTCACACAATGGCTCACCATTTGCTTCAGGGTATTCCCAAGCCGATGTCTTCACCTGCTTACGATTCCCTGCAAATGGCATTGAGAGATATCTTACCTATCTCTCCAACCCAGAGGTTGTCCTTAGGCATCCATAATGATAGCCATTGATACCCTTGTTCTCCATGAACTTGTCCAATCCTTTCTTAAAGCTGTCAAGGCTGACAGCTGTCACCACTTCTTCTGGCAGGGAGTTCCAGAGACCAGCGATCCTCTGGGTCAAAAAGTACTTTCTCTTATTTGTTTGAGATCTAGCACCCAAAAGTTTCATGGAGTGCCCCCTAGTTCTAGTGTTGCGTGATAGGGAAAACAGCTTTCCCTTATCTACTTTGTCCACACCGTATATGATTTTATAAACTTCAATCAGGTCACCCCTTAGGTGCCATCTTTCAAGAGTGAAGAGGCCCAGACGCTGCAGCCTCAGATGATAAGGAAGGTGTTCCAATCCTCGGAATCATTCTGGTTGCCCTCCTCTGCACTTTTTTCCATTTCCATCATATTCTTCTGGAGGTATGGTGACCAGAACTGTACACAATACTCCAGATGAGGCCTCACCATAGATTTATAAAGAGGTAAAATGACACTTGCTGACTTATTTTCTACGTCCTTCCTAATGATCCCTAGCATTGAGTTTGCTTTTTTCACTGCTGGGGTGCACTGGGTTGGCACCTCCATTGAGCTGTCCACCAGGGCACCAAGGTCCTGCTCTTGGTTTGTTGCAGGGAGTTTAGACCCCATCAGTTTATAAATGTATTTTTTTTGCCTCAACGTGCATAACTCTGCACTTACTAATGTTGAAGCTCATTTCCCACTGGTTTGCCCACTCCTCCAGTTTCAAGAGATCCCTCTGGAGCCCCTTACAATCTCTCAGTTTTTACTACCCTGTATAATTTAGCATCATCAGCAAATTTGGCTACCTTGCTATTTACTCCTACTTCTAGATCATTTATGCAGAGGATGAAAAGAAGAGGTCCCAGTACTGAATCTTGGGGGATTCCACTCTTTACCTCCCTCCACTTGGAAAAGTGTCTGTGTATAGTGTTACCCTCTGTTTCCTGTCCCTTGGCCAGTTGCTGATCCAGGGAAAGACCTGTCCCTTGATTCCATGACTGGCAAGTTTGTTCAAGAGCCTTTGGTGCGGGAACTTGTCAAAAGCCTTCTAAAAGTCCAGATAAACAATGTCAACTGAATTTTCCTCATCCTCATGCTTGTTGACACTCTCAAAATATTCCAACAGATTAGTGAGGCATGATTTGCCCTTGCAAAAGCCATGTTGGTTCTCCTTCAGCAGCACCTTCTTTTCTATGTGCCTATTAATTTTACCTTTTAGGATGGTTTCCATCACTTTACTTGGGACACATGTGAAACTGACCAGTCAGTAATTTCCTGGATCACCTCTGGATCATTTTTTGAAGATTGGTGTTACATTCACCACCTTCCAGTCATCAGGCACAATGCCTGATTTGAGGGAAATATTATATAGAGTGACCCCGCTGTCAGATGGGTGGTATAACAAGTCAAATAAATAAATAAATAAATAAATAAATAAATAAATAAATAAATAAATAAATAAATAAATAAATTTTGGCTAGAACACCAGCAATTTCATCGTCAAGTTCCTTGAGAGCTCGTGGATGGATGCCATCTGGTCCTGTTGATTTGTTAGCATTTAGTTTAACAAGACATGCAAGGACCTCCTCCCTGATTATTTCTATCTGGCTTAATTCTTCGTTTCCCTCCCTACGAAGATAGGCTCTGTTTTGGGCATGTGGTCTCTGTCTTCTTCAGTAAATACTGAAGCAAAGAATTCATCGAGTCTCTCTACAATCTCTGGTTCCTCTTTAATAATTCCTTGCCTTCCATTGTCATCTAATGGTCCAATGGCCTTTTTAGTTGGATTCTTACTTCTAATGTACTTAAAGAAGTCCTTGCTATTTCTTTGAGTGTTTTTAGGTATATGCTCGTCAAAGTCTGTCTTTGCTTTCCTGATTTTTTGCCTTGTATTTGTTCTGCCAGAATTTATTTTTCTGCCTGTTGACCTCGTTTGGACAAGCCTCCCATCTTCTAAATGAGCTTTTCTTGCTTTTGATCACTTCCCAAACAGCTACTGTAAGCCACATCAGAGTCCTCTTGGACCTGGCAGTGCTGGTTTTCCTTTTGGGTATACATTTCAATTCGGCTTCTGTTATGGTTTTGCTTCTTAGAGTGTTTGGATTCTCTCAATTTTCCCTTTCAGCTTTCTTGTTACTAGTTTCCTCATCTTTGGGAATTATCTTTTTGAAAATTTAAGGTCTCTGTGTTATATTTCATCAGTGAATTGTAGCGTATGATTCAGTTAAAAGTAATTGTGTTGTGGTCACTGTTCCCTATTGGATCAGTCATATAACTGACAATTTGCACCAGTTCCTGTATATTACTCAGGATCAAGTCAAGGATTCTTGTACCTCTAGTTGGTTCTTCAACCATCTCTTCCAGGGAACAGTCATTTAGTATATCTAGGAACTTTATCTCTTTATCATGTGCTAAACAACAGTTCACCCAGTCAATGTGAGGGCTTCCCTTCTTGGAGGCCTCCTTTACAACATTCTCCAACTGCCAGTCTCCCTCAGGGACATGGTCAGAGGCTGATAGCATATGCCTACTGTTAGACCATACTTGTGGCCTGATACTCTTACCCACAAAGTTTCTAATGGTGATTCCAAATCACCTGGATATTCCAATTTGAATGATTTTATCACTTATTTGACATACAAGGCTATACCACCTCCCATTTGCCTCTTCCTGTCCTTCCTGTATAGTTTGTAGCCTGGGATAATTGTATCCCATTGGTTATCACTCATCCACCAGGTTTCAGTGATGCCAATAATATAAATATTTTTATCTATGCTAAGTATTTCAGCTCCCCTATTTTTTTCCAGAGGCTTCTGGCATTTGCATACAAGCATTTATAGATGCTTTTCTGATGCAGTCTTTTGATTCCAGTTGCAACATTAAACTACCTCTTGCATCCTTCTGCTGGAGTGCTAGTGACTGGCCCCTCACTCTGCTCAGTAATTTTTGCATCATCCTCACTACTCAAGGATTCACCTTTCTGAACTGATGCTGCCCAGCTCCTGTTGGCTTTCCTTCCCTCCCTTTTGGACCTTCCCTTTCCTTCAGGGAACTCAAGGTGGTATATATGGGGCTCTTCTCCACCCCATTTTATTGTAACAACCACCCTGTGAGTAGGAATTTAAAATGAAGTGTTTAGCTTAGCATCTCCCACTGAAATCAAGGTGAATTATAAAATGGAGGACTTGCCCCTAACTTTCCTCAGACTGACAATGCTACTTGGATGAGTAGAGAAATGTTTTGATCTTTCAAGAAAAGAAGTCCAGTTGCCATGACTCAGCTTCCAGACACCCAATGAATTGTTTGGCCAACTGGGAATTCTATATATTATGTCATACTGGGTAACAAAATTGTGGATATCATGCCACCTGTTGACCATATCTTGCCTAAGCTAAACATATTCAGGTAACTCAACTATTCCTCATAAGGCTTGCTTCCAGAATCCTCACTGTTTTCTTCCTTCCCCCCTTCTCCTGCATACTTTTCTTCCAGGAGGGCGACCAGCTTGCATTTGCTGTAGGAAGACCTTTCCACATCCTGAGACACGCAAACAAGCACAATGCAAATACTGCAGGCCGCTGCTGCAGTTGCATCACTGTCCTTATCTGTTGGTGTAATGTAGGTGATGACTCAGCAATCCTGGCATCTTCCTCAGAATTCCTCTCTAAATGCTTACAAAAAAGGCCCCATTGATTCCTGTTAGTGAAGGAGTTCAGTTAGGCGGTTACTTCACATCTGTTTTGTCTCTGTATGTGTTGTACTTTGGACCGGTACAAAAAAATCTTACTTCACGTCCGTCGCGCAACAGCTGAAATTTGCCTCAACCACACCTATGGAGCGGGATCAGAGTGTGACAATACTGTACTTGCCCCTGGGCTGGGGTATTCTCTTGCCATGATTTGTTCCCAGTTCCTGTTCCAGGACAAGGTACTGTGTGGTAACAACTGTCATGCAACAACCAGTGTCCACCTAGCATTGACATGTAAATTCCAGAAGACCAGTAAATCGAAATATTAAAAAAGTTTTATTTACGATATTTTTAAAGGGTTAAAAAACCAAGACAAGCTCGGAATTTGTCACGTAACAAGACAGTGAAGTAACAGTTGTCACGAGACAAGTTATCATGACTATGAGAAAATGGAAACAGGGACTAAAGAGGAGCCTCGTGGCGCAGTGGTTAAATGCCTGTACTGCAAAACCATGTGATCACGACCAATGCTGTCACGGTACAAAACTAGTCACAGAACAAGGAAGGATGTGAAGTAACCACTTTACTCTCTGTTCACAAGCTTGCTGGGACTGTGTGGAAAGCTCTAGAGTTGAATAGGTGTGAGCTTCACATCCAAACAAGTCAGTCACCAAGTTCCTTAGCTAGCAGAACATCCTTCCTGGAAATGAGGTGTCTGAAACCACAACACATGGATACTATCAAAATAACAGCCCCAAACCCACAAGCAACCACCCTAAAAGGTCCAAAACAATCCAATCTGCTTCAGCTGAATAGGCACTCTCTCACCTTGATTTTATCTCTTCCTTCAGTCCTATACACAATAGGATACCACCAGCCAAAATCCTGTTACTGTAGTTACCCTGTGGAACCTGGATCTGGATGCCAGGAATAATTTATTAAAATTAATTGAATACTTCCTATCCCTCCCCTTCAGGTTCTGATGTGTTCTAATGCTCCTTTTTGCCCTGAGCAAGCCTTTGGAGTCTCGGGGAGGGAAATAACCTATAACAGTCAAAATGTCTTTCTGGATGGTCACCGGTAGTCCTGATCTTGCCACTAGTGATCTGGTAGTGATTTTTTAAACGATTACATTTAGTCCCCAGTAAGTTCTGTTGCTACCAAAGATGATATGTGGTCTGCTTCAAAAGGCCAACAGATGCCATTAAGGGCAATGGACTGCTTATTACATTTTCATTTCAAAACCTACACTAATATAGAAAATCATTTGAATATTTGTGTCGGACTCACCGAGACCAGGTTGGTGTCAGTCTAATTTCAATACACATTACAGTTGGATTTACCTAGCTACACGACACCTGATTTGGCAGTACAAGTGCAGAGTTAAGGACATTTGTTTTAAAAGAAAAATACGGTTCCTATATGGAACAGCCTCATTATCAGATTCCTGAATTGTGAAACTCCACTATCCGAACCTGGAATTATTTCTCCAAGTTAAATATATTAAAATGCTTTTATTATTTAAATGTACTTCAAGATATTTGATACCCTCTTCCTTAGAAAATGACACAATGAAGATCATTTGAGAGGGTATGAGTATTATGTAAAATACAATGTAATGTCTATGTAGGTAAAATGCCGGGAAATGGCTTAGCATGTGTCAGTCTGTATGTTTTTACAGTCTACCTATGAATAACAAGCTATTAGTTCTGCTGTTCGGGTTCAGGTATGCTTGCATGATCAAAGATCAAGTCCAAGTGTCAAGCGATAATAGGAAGGATAGTAATAGCACTGCATATAGTCATGTCAATTTCAATGATCAAGGAATCCTTAGAAAAACACAGTGAGCAGAAGCGAGAACAGTTTTTTTCTCTCAGCTCTGCAGAAATTCTTCCTTCCTCGAGCTCACCATGGAATCTCAGATGGCATTGGTGGTCTGTTCTGCACATTTCCAACTGTGAGGGATTGCACCCCGCTAACAGGTACAAGCAGGTATCATCATATTGTTCCTGTCCTGGCCACATTGCACTGGCTTCTGATACATTTCTGCATCGACTTCAAAGGTATTAATGATAACATACAAAGCTCTAAATGGTTTAAGTAAAGGTAAAGGTCCCCCCCCCGCACAAGCGTGCTAGTCATGTCCGACTCTAGGGGCAGTGCTCATCTCCGTATTCAAGCCGAAGAGCCAGTGTTGTGCAAGTCCATGGCCACGTGGCCGGCGTGGCTGCAAGGAAACACTGTTTTACTTTCCCGCTTTTTACGGCGGTACCTATTTATCTACTTGCATTGACATGCTTTCAAATTGCTAGGTTGGCAGGAGCTGGGGTTATCAGCGGGAGCTTGCTCCGCTGTGTGCCACCCGAGATTCGAACCGGCGAGCTGCCGACTTTGCAGCCGAAAGTTTTCGGAAGCCTGTCGGAATAGCTCCTCCCAAACAGTAATGCCCAGCTCACTCATTCATTCCAGTCAGGTTGCTTGAGGGTGCTGGTCAAAAGGTGATGATGAGGAATTGGGCCTTCTCAGTAGTCACCCCTCAAATATGGAACCAACTTCCTTTGGAAATCTGTCTGGCCTCCTTGCTGCAAATATTAAAAAGCCAATTAAATACCTGGCTATAGATTGGCTTTCCCTGACCATCTAGACAGGGGGTGTCCAAACTTTTTGCAAGGAGGGCCAGATTTGTTGAGGTGAAAATGTGTGGGGGTCGACCATTCAGCCGCATTTGGCTCCCGGGATAGACTTTGGACAAGTCTCCATAACATGCAAGGAGGCAAGGAGGATGCTGCAGCAACTGACCCAGGGGCGGGTACTTTTGGCAGGTGGCTGGTAGGGTGGACAGAGGCACGGAGGGCAGGCAAACCGTAAAACTGCAAGCTGACGCCTCCATCCGGTTCGGGGACAGGCCAGATGGCAGGGATGTGTGACAGGCTGAGCCGACGGGGAAAAGAGGCCATGGGCCACTTGAAATTTGAAAATGGGCCGCATTTGGCCCCCGGGCCTGACTTTGGACATGCCTGATCTAGACAATTAAAATGCATGACAATGTTTTAACCAACTCTGTCTCTGGTTCTGTTCTTCTTCCTACTGTTTTTATTATTTACTTGGGTTTATTATGTAAGTTGATGATTATTTATGTGGATGATTATGTTTTCAGTCCTGTTTTTGTTATTTACTTGTGTTATTATGATCACTGTTATTCTTGTTTTATAATTTGCATTTGTTGTTGTTCACTTCCTATAGTGGCCCTTCGGCTAGATTGGTAGTATATAAACTGAATAAATAAGTAAATAAGTAAATAAGTAAATAAGTAAATAAGTACATACATACATACATACATACATACATACATACATACATACATACATACATACATACATACATAGAAGAGTGGGAGATGCCTGAGGAGGAGGAGGAGGAGGAGGAGGAGGAGGAGCTTAGATGGATGCTCCCACAATTTGTTGGAGAGTTTTGCTAGTTGGAACCCTCTCATGAGGCAAAAATTTTCAATCCCTGAACTAACTGAATGGTTCTGTGTTTAGGAATTGCCAATCAAAATGGACCAACATCCAAATGATACTCCAGGGCAGTAGAGAATTATCTGAATTAACTGCCAATGGTCAGTCAATACTTACGTAAATTCCACTGATACAATTAATCTATTTTATGGGGGCTTATCAACTGAATTCAGGCCTTTGTATCATTCTATCTAAAATATGCATATCCCTCTTTCAGGTTATCTTTTCTATAAATTGTGACATTAGACATGGAACTATGATACATAAGTAAGCTAAGTTTATTAATAAAATTAGCAGAAGTGATAGAATGCTGCATTTATATCATTTATAAAGCCAGTTTTTTACATATTTTATTTTATTTTTATTTTGGCTTTCCTTTCTCTTTCTCGGGTCAGACAGAATATTTTAAACATAACAGCAAACATCCTAATGAACATACATGAATTCAACGTGGAGACATGCAAAACACATGCCATTTTATAAGACCACATACAATTAATTCATCTATCCCCTTCCTAATTCTACTATAAGTTTTCCTTTGTTCTTTTGTGGGGGCCGTAATTGCAGCTACATGATGCAGTACATGATTTATTTATAGGCTGCTAATGAAGACATAGCTAATCATCATAATTAATTGGCATTTGTGAGCTGCAGGGTATAATAGCAGAGATTTTTACATGTTGGCTTCAATTCAGTCTAGCTGTGGGGCACAAATTATGCAGAGGAACTTTATGTGTCTCCCTCCAAGCTCACTCTTCTGCCGAACTGAACCCACTGAATGCTTATGGCAGCTTAACCCACAAATCACCAGGCAAACCGGGAGTGCCTGGTTTCAATCGGGTGAGCCCAGTCAGGAAGTGAAAGGATCTGTGAGTTATTAGTGGCTTTGAGTGTGAAAAATAAGATAACCCTGGGATGGCATGAAAGACAAGGAGGGTATAACAAGCACACTACCTCATGAGACTTTTATCAAGGAGCAGGGAGGAGTAAGAAGGGAAGAATGAATCACAAGAAGAAAAACTGAAGGAATGTTTTAACAAGCATGCCTATTTTGTCACCCATTATATTATCTCATTTTTTTCAGGGTTTTTCTCCTCCTTGTCTTTGCACCTGTCTGATATTTATTGCTACACCTGTAAAGCAGAGCAATGCACTGTGGTATGGCACTGTCACGAGGCTGGTTTCAATGCATATTACTAGAAGGTTGTTGAACTGTGGGATTTATTAGGGCAGCCAGGACATTTAAGATTCCATCGCTGATAGCTACAACTATACAAAATGTCTACAGTTTGCTGAATTCAGGGTGGCCTCCTTCTAAGTAGTAGACATGGCAAAGAATTTTTGGTTCTTTGACGTCAACTCATTTGTCCCAATCTCTTTCTTTCTGTGCTAATTTGTTTTCAAAGCTCAACAAATCCTCCCCCCTCCCATGAGCGTATTAGAAATGCCCTGAAAGAGTGCAGAAGAGGAAAAAAGTTGAGGCAGGGAAGGTTGTATGGTACTTCCCAAAATCTTGTGGCAGTGACCATGCTGCTTGATGTATTCTGGGAACTATAATTAAAAACAAACAAACAAACAAACAAACAAACAAACAAACAAACAAACAACCCTTCTCCCATTACTATTCCCATGAGCCATGTTTTTTTTCTCACATGAGGGCCATGAACATGGAAACCAGCAGTGGAAAACTTGGAACCTTTGAGAAGTAAGAAGGATGGGGTGGACGTGTGGATTGTACCATTAAAATGCTGTTATTTCCGCCAAGAGCCTTCAGAAACCGGACAATTTAAACATACGAACAGTCAAAGGGTAGCTTTTTCAGCATATGAGAAACAGTCTAGCTAAAGTGAAACAATTCTAAGTCTATTTGCTTAAAATGGATGAGAAATGGAAACCTGATTAAATCCTACACTGAGCTCAATGGAACATATAAATATTTAACATCAGCTCATGCACTTTCTTAGAAACAGGTGGAATTATTTTTGCACTTTTTGTCTGATATAATCCTAAATTTAATATCACCTGATACTATATGCCTACATATAATTCAAATATTCTCTTAGTGATATATATATATATGTCAACTTTCTGAACCACTGCCTAGTATTTTGTCCTGTTCCATGTTGGGCAAAGTAATAGTGGATCCTAGCCAGAGGAGCCCTAAACTGAGGAAACCAGAAACCTCCACAGATCTCATGAAGGTCCAGACTGCAACACTGGTGGGCACTTCTTCTGCTCTTCTGTGTCTGTTGGATTCTGAATATCTCTCTCCCCCCCCCCTCTCTGTGTAAGACAATGGGGTTTGGGTGAGCAATGGATTCACCTTTGGAGTTTCTGAAATTACGTAATGGCATACATGAGGTTAGCTGTGTGTGAGGGTGTTCTGTGCTGTCTAGCTGAATGGACTTATAGTGGACCTAAAAGGGCTTTGAAGATAAGACATTTAAGGAGTGCTTTTGCCACTTCCACTTCCCCAGAGAGTTTCAAAGGCTAAGTGGGGATTTGAATCCTGTTCTTCAGAGTTCTAGTCCGTCACTGTCAAACCCACCATTTGTAGCCAAAGTTTTCAAGGAAACGTGTATCTGAATGTTGTAGCAAAACTTAAAACCATCTGGGGCTTCTTAAAGACTGAATCTAATAATAACTGGAAGCCTTTAAGGTGTCTCAAAACTTTGTAATTTCTAATTGAATACTATTATTAAGTATATTCTATACAAAGGGAAGTTTTCTCATTATAGAAGCATTTTTATGTGCCCAACCCAAGATGCACGAGCATGCTACTTGTTTCGGTTTGAGAGGAAGCTATTATGCCAGTCGCTTTATTGATACTAATGAACTTTTGGAAAATTTCAGATGCCCAAGAGTTATACTGAATATGTGGGAAAGCAGAATAAACTAGAATAAGCAACCAAAGTTTGAATTCTGGCATTGACTGGTCATATTGCTAATACAATGGTGATTGATGTTTGCTTTGACTCAGGTTCCAAAACGTGCATATAATTTCTATGCTGTGTTTCATGGTATGAATTTGTGAAAGCTTGGATTATCTCAGGGCAGCAAATGGTATTTTCTCAAGGATTTGTGACTGGAATGAATTGTCTCACAGCAGACACTTAGAAACAATCTCTTTTGTTGTCCTTTTACAAACTCATGAATACTTTAAGACACATTTGAGGTTATGTCAGGAATCTAGCTCTTCTGCTTGCTGTATCAGAAAGTCCCTTGGAGCCAGAAGCAGTGACTTCATCAATTGAAAGAAAGTAGAAACGCCATTAGTTGCAGTAGCGAGGCATATAAATTATTTCTGAGTCTCCAGTTGAAGGACAAACTGTAAAATACCTTTTAAAAAAGTGCTTGACTCCCCATGAGCAAATACAAATACTCCAGTGCAAGGTCTACATAGAAGTCACAACACAACACTTCAGCAGCTGTGTATTCAGTTGCAGCCTGCTCTTTAAGGGTGGGAAGGACTGATGCCAGTGAACTAAAAGAGGGTAACAGCTTGATTTAGAACTGGTAGCACTGTGGCTTGAATGAGACATTTTCACTTACAAAAGGAGCTACTTGGGAAAAGGAGAAACAAGACAGTTGTACACATACCACTGTACTACTGAAGGAAGCTTTTATATAGCATTCTTCTTTGAGAAAAGCAGCCAGTAGCATACTTCTTTGAGAAAAAGACTCCCAAGGACGAGGACCCCAAGTGGGAAATGAAAGGTTTTTTTTTTAAGCATTTACAAACAGAGTAAGAATGCACGGAATAAAGACTAAATGGGGACTATGCTTGAAAATAATAACATCCATGCAACCACTTTTCAGATGCTAGATTGCTGGCATTAGTGCCACCTTCTGTGACTAGAGTTCAGTCTGTTGATGCAGGTGTCAGCTTGGTTTCATAGTGAGCTGTCAAGTGTTTTAAAGGAAAAATAATGCATCGATGCAAATGAAGTGCATTCTAAATGAATAATATAATCTCATGCATGCATAGTTCTATTTGTTCTAACTTCACAGCTGTTCTAGTCAACTGCCAATTACAATGATCAATGATTGATTACAGGCTGCTCTTCTGTGCCTTTAAGAACAACCTGACACTCCGAAGTGTAGCAGGTGGAGCTTGGAACATCACTTATCCCAAATACTAGAGACTTCCAGGCCTAATTGCTCCTGCCAAAAGAACCCAAGTTATACCAGTTTGTTTTTCAAAGCATCTCATAAATTTGTGAGCACATGGCTGAGACTGACTCCATTTCCCAGCCAGAGGTTTATTTCTGGTTTATTTCTCCCCCTCGCCGAAAAGGTGGTTATAAACTGTACCAATGTTGCATTGATGCATTCCCTGCCAGTACACCATGTGTGCACATTCCTATGGGTCTTTCTGCATGGGGGAGCCCACTTGGAGCAGGAGGCACCTTTGCCCTCAAGAGCAGTGGGCATGGAGCCTTGGAGTGCCCGTTTACAACAGCCCACTCTCCCACTCTCTCTTTTCAGACCCTGCCCACACTACGTGCTTCTTCTCCTTCTTGGAAGAGATAAGCCGGAAGCCTAACTGACTTGGCACAGTGAATCCTGCCTGCCTGCCTGCCTCCTCACAATGGCAACAGCAACTCACAACACCCTTTGCCCGTGTAAAGTCCACTCAATGTCTCATCCTCATGGAAATGGGTGGAAATCCAGTCAGGGAGTGTTTGGCACAATGTGTGTGTGTGGGGGGGGGGGGAGAGAATGTGGGAGGCCATATTGGCCGCCCCCTTCCCCGGGGACATTTATTTATTTATTTATTTATTTATTTATTTATTTATTTGACTTTTATACCGCCCATCTAGACCAAAGGATAGGTGTACCACCCATCTAGACCAAAGGATATGTGTAACTGGCAATGCTGTTCTAAATGGGAAAAATGAACCAGTATCAAGGGGAATGTTCCACGTGACCTCGAAAATAAATGTAGCGATACAACAGGGGTATGGAAAGATTCAATACAATTACAGTTCTTTTGGCAGGTGTGGTTAGGCCCTGAATATTTTCATACTGATGTGTCGTTAAGCCTGCAAGATCAGGCCTGTGCACCTAACTGGCCACACTTTCTGTTGGGAGTTTTTTCAATCGTCCATGCTGCCTGGAAAAGGTATGGTTGGAAGGACCTTTCTGGGCTGGAGTGGCTGTCAAATTCAATCTGTCCAGCACTAATAGACAATTTCCTCCTGCCTCTCAGTTCAAAGAGTGCTTCTGTGTTCAGTGTCTTTCCCCCTCTCTAGAGCCTTTTGAAGTTTGTTGCTGAAAGCAGTCAGGTTTGCAGATTGATCTGTTCAATTGTAAGTAATCACACACAACTGTCTCAAAGTGAGTTATTGAGACTGTACGTGCCAGTTAATGAGAAAAGGGGATGACTACTTTGGGAAACTCAAAAGTATTCTGTTCCATGGAACCCTGCACTTTTTTTGCAGAAGAAATTTAACCAAAAATGCAAAACTCTGAAACACCTCCTATTTTTTCCACAATATCATATTCATAAATATTGTTTTCCCTCCTCTTTCTCTTTCCTCCTCTGCTTTTCTTCTTCATCAAAAGTTTGGTGTAAACTTGGGCTATGTGCACTAGGTAAAATGAGGGGAGAAAGGCAATGTTGCTCAAATGTCAAGGACTAGGTGGTGGGGAGAAAGTTACAGCCAATAGTAGCAAAAGCAACAATGCTTTTCTTGGTGGGCACCAGCTGGTGGCTGTCCGTTCCACTTCACACATCATAAGAATGCCCCCAACTGTATCGAGGTATTATTTCTATGGATAAACTCACCATACTTATAGGGCAGTGTCTAGCTCTTCTCCTTCCTCTTTGTCATTACTGTCTCTAGATGTAGTGCCTAAATATTTTGAAAGTTCCATGTGATAATTCCCAGGGTATTCCAGGAGTAGGAGGATGACAAATGAACTTTGTGTTCAGCTGCTACATTTCTACTGTTGACTTTTGGAAAAAAATCTCATTTTTATTTTTATTTAATCTTTTTAAGACAGCATGGTGTGTGTGTGACTGACCACAATTAAAAAAAAAAACCTGATGCTCCAAAACCACATATTTCTTTCCGCTCATTTAAGTCACTCCCCATTCCAATGTTGGAGACCTGGAATTTCCAGTTCACTGCAACCATTCTTTAAGTTCAGTGCTAGTTTGCATAAACGTTGGAATTAAAATATCAGTTTCAGTGGGTCTTTGTCATATCTTCAAATGTGGATCGGCATGGTTTGATTGAGATATTGTTACTTTCCTCATTTTGAATACCACTTTATTTGCAGGAATAAAAAATCCATAGATCGCAATTGTCTCTGGTTCTGTTGTATTTACTATATAATTTATGATCGTGGTGATGCAGACTTCATGTAGTGAGTTTCCCAAGTTGTTCATCTAGCAAATAGTCTGAAAATACTTCAGCAGTTTAAATGCTATTAAAATAATGGACAAGGGTACTGACACATAACTCAATAAACAGCAACAGACAAAAGCCAATGAGGGCGAATTATTGGAATAATTATCTCAGTACGCTTAATTTTTAAAAAAGTTCATTCTGTGTTTGAAATTAAATGAAACAATGCCAAAATTAAATTAATTAGAAGAAAAAATGTTTCTATTTCTGCTTCCTTAATGTTGTTTGGGGAAATCTTTAACTGGCAGTGATATGAAAGTATCATGTTCTAAAGAAGAAAGCCAGGTAACCCTTGACTCTGAATCACAAGCAACGTGAGAGGAAAATACTGGAGAAGTTTGAGGCACTATTGATTTTTGGATGGGATTTCGTGGAATAAACAGTATTTGAAGGGCACCCTAACAATTAATTCCTGGGGTGGGGAAGTAAACCCAGAAGATTGGGGGAGGGGAATAAAAGCCCCATGATGCAGTGGTTAACTGAGTACTGCAGTTAAGTCTGTTCATGAGTCACATCTAGAGATGGGCACAAAAACCAAAGATGAACAAGGAAATTCAGAGAAAATCCCCAGTTTGTTGCTTTGGATCAGTTTGGGTTTGTCCAAACCAGAGAATCCAAACTTTCCTGAAGCAAAGAATTTTGGCGTGATGCAATGAACTCCCTGGTTTATTGCCCCCCCCCCACTCAGGGCCGGTGCTTCCATTAAGGTGAACTAGGCAGTTGCCTATGGCACCAAAATGGAGAGAGGGCACTGGACAGCTTGCCGCCCCCCACCCCCCTCCGCTGGCCACCGCCGTCTGTCCCCCCACCGCCCTCCAGCTGCCTGTCGCTGCCTGCTGCCGCCCGCCTGCCGCCCAGCTGCCGCCACCTGCGCCCATTGCCACCCACCCCCACGTCTGTTGCCGTCCCCTGCCATCCGCCCCCCCGCCGCCCCACTGCCCCGCCACCTGCCTGCCACCAACCTGCCCTGCCCCCTGCCCTTGCATGATGACATTTTAAACCATCCAGAGTACTCTAGCACTATGGGGTAGTATATGAGTTGAATCATCATCATCATCATCATCACCACCACCGCCACCACCACCACCACCACCATCATAATCAAGGATGACAACAACAACAACAAAAACAAAAACATATTCTGAATGGCCCATGTCACATGTGGATAATGCACTGCTTTATATCTAAAACCAATTTTGAGAGCACCTGTAGTGTAAGAATGGAAGTGCACAGTTCATGGGTAAAAAGATCCATATGCAGACATCCTACCTGATTTTGGGGCTCCCAACTTTGTTGCCCCCCTTGCTATCATGCATTGAATCTTGATGTGCAGTAGTTGCCAAAATGTCTTCCAAGATACATTTTTCTGAAGATAGTTAACAAGTTTCATGCTTTGTTTTGGAGGCCAATAACATTTCTGGAACTCTTTCAGTGGGGCTGGGCGAGTGTTTCGGCAGCATTGTGATTTCTGGAAGTTGCCTACTTCTCTTCTAATGAGGGGGAAATAGCCACATGGCTACAACAAAGATAGTGTCCGGTGCCACCTAGGCTTCTTGTATTTTTTATTTATTTATTTATTTATTTATTTATTCATTCATTCATTTATTCATTCAATTTCTATACCACAAAACCATCTGGCCCAAGGACCACTCTGGGTGGTGTACGGCATCATTAAAATACAATAACATAAAATACAATATTAAAAATACAATAATGTAGAAAGAAAAAAAGACAAAAAATCAGATCAAAAATAAACATTGACATATGTATTAAAATGTAGACAAACATGATCATTAATAATCATAATAATAGATAATAAAGGGGAAGAGAGAGAGAGAAAAAAACCAACAAAGACATGGAAATTAGAAAAGTATAGGCAGCGGACCAATAGTATACGTGTGTCATTTATGAATAAAATCCAGATAAGCCATCCTGAACAGCCAGGTTTTTAATTGGTGTTTAAATGTCAGGACTGAGGACACCTGATGGATCTCAGCAGGAAGGGTGTTCCACAGCTCAGGGGCAACCACCAAGAAGGTCTGGCTCCTCATTGATACTTTCCGGGCCTCTCTCAGGATCAGAAACCTCAGCTGTCCTGCCAGGCATGCATGGGTGATTTGGGTAGTTCTATGGGTGACTTGGGGGCTCTATGAGAGATACTGTGGTCCCAAACCATTTAGGGCTCTGTATGTTAACATTACAACCTTGAAGTCAACGCAGTAGTGAATTGGAAGCCAGTGCAGTGCAGGGCGGCCAAGACGGGTGTGATACGTTGATGTCTTCTGGTACCTGTCAACAGCCTGGCCACCATATTCTGTACTAACAGGAGTCTCTGCATTAACCCCATAGGCAGCCCCATGGTGACAGTACTGCAGTAGTCTAATCTTGAGATTACAAGTGCATGGACCAGCGTGTGAGGGCCCCAGTGTCAAGGAAGGCCCACAGATTGGACAACGAACGGCACCTGAGATACTATGGAATGCACCGGGTCCAATAGGACACCTAAGCTATGGACCTCATCCGTAAAAGAGAGAATCACTCCCCCAAAAGAGAGAGAGAGCTTCTCAATCCGCAGATGCTGGGAGCACCCACCCAAAGGACATCAGTCTTGTCCAGGTTCAGCCTCAGTCTATTGGCTCTCATCCAATCCAGAACAGCAGCCAGGCAGCGCTCTAAGGACATGACGGCATCCACTGCAGATGAAGGAAAGGAGATATAGCCCCTTATGCCAAACTCAGAGACCCTCCCCAGGAGGATACCATGGTTGACAGTATCAAAGGCACTTCATTTCAAATAATTATTTTCATTAATTATTCCCTGTCCCCTTTTGACCGTGTGAACTCATTGGTGTGCATGCAAAGGTGAACATCTCATAATGTATATCTACAAAACCCTATTAGGATCACTATAATTCAGAAACAATGGGACAACATGTAACAAAATAGCTATTCTCTCTCTCTCTCTCTCTCTCTCTCTCTCTCCATCTCTCTCTCTCTCTCTCTCTGCCAGTTACTTCACATCCACTCTCGTCCCGGGAGGAAATTCTTTGCGTGTTGATGTCGGTTGCAGTCACGTGGTCTTCTTGCAGTTCTGTCCCTGTTCCCTTGTACGCATGGGAGTGATTGATGATACTGGCATGACTGTTTCTGCACGTCCTCATTCCGTGATGAGATGTGAAATTCCATGCCTTTTTTCCCCGACCTGACCTTCTGTTTTTCGATGTTTCGATTCTGCGAAGCCTTGCCTTTAATGCGTTACGGAGCTAAGTTTTAGGCATTTGTCTTTTAATCTCTCTGCACTGCGTTGCTGACTCCATAGGGAATGTACTGGCGAACGGCATTTCACACTCCTGCCACTAGATGGAGAATGGCACATTGCGGGAGGAGACTGACCTCACGGGCTCTCATATTGGAACGAGAAGCGAGATGAGGAGATTCCTGAGGCCAGGCAGAGGAATCTCTCATCCTGCTTAGATCGCAGTTCAGGGGGCATGGTCAGGATGAACTCCCTTCATTCCGCAATGGACGTGTGGTTAGATTTCTTCATACAGGTCCCCAGCGGGACTGCGAACAGCGATGAGATGGACGTGAAGTATCAGCCTCTCTCTCTCTCTCTCTCTCTCTCTCTCTCTCTCTCTCTCTCTCTCTCTGGATTTGACTAGATGGTTATTTAGCATCTACAGCACAATCAGTTCACTCTATTTGCTGATGATAAGATGATGTACATGAGAAAGCAAACGAGCCTAATCCTGCTACATGCTCAGTCAGGACATTTTTTTTCCAGTGGCAGGGCTAGCAGTTGGATTTTTTGTTGTTGTTTGTTTTAGAGAGTGGGTTGAAACAACTGGGACCAGATCACATTTGGAAAGAAGAATCATTTTAGTCGATTACACTCACTAAAGACCCTCTTCCCAGCATGACCCAACACAATGTTTATATCAATCTATAATCATACCCTATGTATCTATCTGAGAAAAGTCAAGGGTTCACAATGGAGGGTATTGCAGATATGATGAATATCTAAAGACCCAAGATATTTTTAAAAGTCAATTAGAAACAGGCAAGTGGTGCACTAGATAACACATTTTTCTAGAACCTTTATAGCTTCCCTGCTAGATTTATTTATTTATTTATTTACATACAAGATTATGAGGCAAGAATTTCAAATAGTCTCCGACAAACCAATTCTCCAGCATTGTTATGACAACAGATCCTGTGCTCTGTGGAATGGGAGAGATGAATATCAACTCCTTACTATTGCTTGTGACAGGCTATTTTTTAAAAAAAAAAGAATCAGAAGTTGCTGGAGACCGGTCACTCTCAATGTGGATGAGAATGTTTGTTGAATTACCTTAACTATGCGAGATCTGATTTCTCGAAGTGTCAGTTAAAAAAAGGCTTAACTGGATATATCTGTGTGCCACCTACTTTGAAAAAAATATGGAATAGTTTTTTACACATCACCACAAAGGAGGATGTGCATATTACCAAAATGGCAGATGAAAGATGGCACCAATTTGCCTAAAACTGCATATGTTAATTTATATGGAAAGATGACAAATTATCAGTCACGTAATTGACAGAGAATTACAGTGCAGCTCACTTAGGCAGGGAAAGCAATACCTGGATAAGTTGAATTCTTGGTGGGATTTGTTCCTGCTCACTGTGGATGAGTAACTTCAGGGTTCCTGACCTGGACCTCTTTGTATTCTTCATTTTTAACAAGATGTGGCCTGAACAACTCTTCAAATGGGGAGTGCATTCTAGAGGAGTGTTGCTTTTGTCAGCCTTTCAAATGGAGGACTATTCTCAGTTATCTCAAAGTTCGCACTACAATAACATGCCCCCCTTTTTAGATGTTAAGGGGACCAGATAGTAATGCAGCTGAATAAGATCGTAGCGTCTATATAATTGTTTTGTTGTTTTATTTCTGGCACAAGCAACAAAACTGAAAAGGGAGATTTTTCTGCTGCCTATACAAGCCAAAATCCTGGAGAACCACCTTTTTAGAACAACATTTTAAAACAAAAGTTTAAAAAGTGTGAGAACCCTTGAAGACCCTCCATGCAGACCCTCCAGATGTTCCTCTGCTTCAGACTCCTTATCCTTTCAGGGGAGCAAAGCAAACCTGAAGACAGTGGAGCTAGCATACTCCTTCCCCCACATGCTCAATTAATTGTTTTACAGAATGGATGTTGAGGGGTCCTGTGGCTGTAATTCCCAATCTCTAAGGCTTGGGAGACCAATCTAGATGATTATGGGAGCATGTGGGGAGACACATATGGAGGCAAGTATTCCGAGATGCTGCAGATTGAAGTATGTAGCTGTCAGATGAAGCCTGGATGTGTTGATTAAGTAGATCAGATTTTGTTTTTGCTGCCACGTTGGAACCGTTGCATGAATACAATATTACAGTAAATGTCAAGTCATATAGATTATATTAAAAATTGTGCTTTCTTCCCTTTCCCTCAGCCTATCCCATCCAATCCTACCCTGAAAAGAACCACAACTTTCCCCTACCTTCCAAGCTCTGTACTCTACTTCTACTCATGTCCTTTAGGTGAAAATTTGGCATTATTTTGGTTCTTGAGACGCAGACAGAAGTACATCAGATGTCTGCACACTAGTTTGCAGAGTAACACCAATGTATGGACCTGACATATGACTGTTTGCTCTGCAGTTGAAAAATCAGACCAGAGATTTCTAGGTTAAGCTGTAGCATACAGCAGCTAGCTCAAATCCCTCCTTTCCTTTTTCAACGGCCAGTGAATTATTGTGAAAAAATGACTTCAATATGTTTTGATCTTTTTAAACACAATGCTTGCAAGTAGGGGGAACAGGAATACCTATTCTGAAGAAAATGGAGACCTAGGTGAAGCATTACATTGCAAGTAGCTGCACAGTCATCCAGTTTATGGATGATTGCAGTTCTTTAACAGAACAGGATGCTGTTCACTATCTACTCAATTGTCAGCTCTACCAAAACCCTAGGGAAAAATTCCTGGGAAACATCTTGGCTCCCCCACAGGTGGAGAGCCTTCAGGCAAAGGTGCATAGGATACTGTTGGACTGTAACCCACACATTACCTATAAAACTGTGCTGTTTGCTAAAGCTGCAAGAAACATCCACGCTAATTTCCCGAGAGCCATTGTGGTCAACTGTGCAGGGGACTCCCTAATATCAAGGGGTACCTGTGCGTATTTTTCCCCTTTTCTCCCCTTCTTTCTCTGGCAAAGGTGGCCATATTGGATCTCCACTTGAATAGGACCCTTATTTTATGATTGTGATTTTATTTGATCACATTTGTAATTTTATTGTTTGTGATGGCTTTTAGCCAATACCGCAAACTGACTTGACGTGACTTGAGTTTATGGATGATTGCAATGGCAGCTAACAACAACAACAATAAGGAATCACAAGAAGCAAAGTCCATAGAAATGACACCACTACTTCAGAAAAAGTCTTACTTAAGTAGAGGAAAGCTATTCTAGTCATTGTATCAAATGAATCAGTGTATACAGTTTCATGCAGATAATATCGGTTGCTCACTGTATGGCTCTTTATATTAGAAGTCCAAGTCTTAGACACCATAAGTATAATGAAATCGTTTCTGATGCAAAGCATAGAAAGCAAGCAGGACAAACCTGTGTGTAAGGTTTTATTTTTTAAAAGAGGTTTTTCCATATTTAGTTTCATTGCATTGATAATGTTGATGAGGTTATCATACCAGGGGCTGATTCATCCTTTTTCTCTCTCTCCTAGCAATTCAATTCCTGCATGAACCCATCATCTGGGGGAAATGACTCATGCCTTTGCACTTCATCTTTTACCTTTTCCATACAATGTGTGAAATTAGGTACATTTGCAGTGAAAAGTGATTTGACTTAGTCACCAACACTGTCTGCATATGGAATTTCCCATCCAATGAAAGATCCGCTGCAGAAGCTTCTGCAAAATGCACCCATCTAAGTAGGAACATTCTTTCATTTTTTTCCATGGCAAAAACACTGAAATATAGAATTTAGGGAAGCCTTTCATGCTGATCTGGGTTGATAATTTTGTTCATCTCCAGCCCTGGTGCTTTGTAAATTGTTTTGTGCCACAGGGTTCTTCGTAATGTGAGTGTTTTCAATTGTTTCTTTAGTTTTCTGTTGTTGGGTTTTACTCTGTTGATAAACCACCCAGAATAATGCTCTTGCACTAAAGGGACAGTATGATAGATAGATAGATAGATAGATAGATAGATAGATAGATAGATAGATAGATAGATAGATAGATAGATAGATAGATAGATAGATAGATATGGCTCTGTTTTTCTTGTTAAATACCTTGAATTTCAGTTTTTGTACTGTCCATAAGAACTGGATCGTGATTTACAATCCAGACATGTAAAGCTAGCTGTCTTTTCTGGAAAGCCCCCAATGCAGGCATGCAAGCAAGTGCCCTTCTTGTTTGTTTCCAACATACCGCCTCTGAAAGTAGAAGGCCCATTATCTCCCTGTCATGGTTAATAGCTCTAGACATATCGCCAATGAATTTGCTATGGGATTTTAAAAAGCCATTTAAGCCAGTGACTATCATCACATCTTGTGTTAATGAATTCCGTAAATTATATCTTGAGTGGAAAAGTAGTGATGGAAACAACTTCTAAAAACAAAACAAAAATCCACAACCCACCAAAAGTGTAAATTGAAAAATAGGTGGATTGCAACTGTGGGGCTGTTTTCCCTCATAGCTTTCCCTGGAATGGTTCTGTCAATGCTATCAGTGGAATTCCACCCACCCCCCATGTCCTTATTATCTAACAAGAATTGGGGAAAGGATACAGAACATCCTTGACCAGGATGCTACACATATATTCCCCATGAAATATTATTAAATGATACCACATTCAATCCCACCTCCCCAAAATTGGGACAGTAATTTCCTGAGGCTTGAAACAACCTTTCAAATTCAGTTCCCACTCTGGAAAGCAAGGTTCAAATCCCCCCCCCACCTTTGGCCATGGAAACTCCCTGAGGGAGTGAAACTGGTAAGCCCACTCCTTAAATATCTCATTTACCTCAGAAGCCCTATTATCGTCATGATATATTAAGCACAGAACAACCGCACCGAGTCTTAAAAAGAGAGAGAGAGAAAGGGAAACCCAAGCTTGTTTTTCACCAGACTGTTCACTCAGTTTATAAAGGCACCAATCCAGCAGTGACCCTTGCTCCCCAGGGTTCTTTCATAGGACCCCAGAAAAACACCATTTTACAAAGATCTCAAAATGGCTCGTGTTCGGGCAGCAAATATTACAGATATCAATGGATTAGGGGAAAAACCCATGAACAAACGCCATGAATAAAATCAACCCCCCAATTTGGAGCCTTAACAAAAAGGGGAGGAAATAAGAATAACTCATGCACCACAGCGGCAATCAAACAAGCAACTTGGTACAGAAAGCATAATTAAGCATGGAGACTAAATTCAGCTCCCTAAATAGCTCTCCATAATGATGTACAATTGGCATGTCATTATTCCCTATTACAAACAGAATGAACAGAATGGGAACAGAAAGCAATATTAGTCTTTATGTTGCTGGATTCCTAATTAGGACCTCTTCTAAAATAGCTAAATGTCCCACTTCTTCTTCTTCCCTCGTTTCTAAAACTCAACAACATTTTGACAGCCTCATATTCAAGCTGACACATTTTTTTGCCACCTCCGTAGGATCTGAATGGAAATGGCAAAGAATGGAAGCAGCTACCGCCCAATTTCAGAAAATCGCTTCTATAGTTTCGGGCAACGTCAGACAAAATAATGCACCTTTCTGTCCTACAACTACTTATTACTTTTTTGTCATTGAGGAATGGCTGGTCCCTCTATGTGAGGTGACCTGAAAGAGATCGCCAGAAACTGACAGCATAAGCATTTTGCTACCAAATGCATTCCTGGTGGGCTTAACTGTAAAAGAAATGAAGAATATTTGCCTCGCCTGTTAAAGAAAACATCAAATAGATCTTGAAATCACAGAAGAACAAAAATCTAGCAGGTGCCCCCCCCCACACCCTTTATTATATTTTCTCACACTGGAGACATATCTTCAGACCCCACTAGTGTTGTTCAAAAGACTAGAGACCTATTTTCTATCCCACAGAGAGATGCACGATAGTGTATGAGTGGCTTCCCACCTATGCCTGCTTGTAACAGCTTCCAGGGCTTAAGGAAGTCCTGTGCTGGACCATCACAAGTCCTTATTATCTCCCTCCTCCAAGCATTCATCAGTTAGATAAAAATCTGGTATAGGAGGGACTATGGGGGACGCAGCTGTGCCCATTCTGTACCCCACTTGAAGACTCAGTTAATGGCTGAGCTTTTCTCAGAAAAAAAACTACGGTTTCTTCAATTTATATTTGCTAAATATAAAACGGAGATTTTTCCAGCGTAGCTTTCCTGGTTCATTCTAGCTGTGTTTGTAGTATCACAAATTGTGATCTTAGCTTAAGCACTGAATGGTTGGTGAAAGCAAGTGGCCATGAAAACTTGTCTATAAATGCCTACTTTTGAAACACTTGTAAATGTTCCTCTCTTATGCCATTTGTTTGTATCACAAAAAAAAGCGGCCTTGCCTGTGTTTCATATCATCCTATAGACATGCATATTTCTTTTCCTGACATTGGCATACAGCAGGCAAAATCAGAAATGTATTTATTTTCGTATTTCCTCAAGGCCAGAGATATGATGATGCATCACTTTAGAGCTGCATCTGTCACGTCCGTGCTGCATAAAATGACAAGATGCAGTGTGGCATCTTGATGAGGGATGTGACATAGGACTGATTTCAATATAGTCCATGGGAATGAAAAATATAGCTGGGAAATCCTAGATAAGAAAGAAGCAAAGGTAACATCGAAGCAATATAAGTGAATTTCGTCTTAAAAAATGTGTCCTCCAGAAGAAAAGAACACTTTAAGTAGATTGGAGGGAACATTTGTAGCAGCGGCATGCAGAGATAGGAGCACCCCCTGCTTGAAGAGATCATGGAAGGCATGATACTATTGATACCAGTGTCCTCTTCCAAGGGAGAAGGGGAACATGCCAGAGGCAAGTGGAAGGCAGTAACTATAGGCAACGGGGGTATCTGGGGGGGGGGCTCTACTGAGGAATGGAAGTTGAATCCGGGCTGTATTTCCTGGCTGGAAAAGAATCTGCATACTCTTTTCCTCTTTATCAGGGCTGAGCTGGCAGTATGATCAGAATGTGCTCCCTAGCCACTGAGAGATGCAGCGAAGATTAGTGAAATGAGAGCAGCAGGGAAATTACAACAAAGCAAGGGGGGGACTATCTTAAGAGTTGGTAGTCACTTTTTTCATTTTGTAGAGCGGAGTGGAGTCAATTGGCAAGAATAATCAGCAGCTCAAATATCACGGTAGGCCTAAACAGACAGAAATGCCACAGCCTTTTGACTGCTCTGTTTAGCTGCTCAGATTGTTGGCGCAGAAAGCCAAGGAGGGCCAAGGAAACCCTAGAGCTGCAATTATTTGGAGCCCCATTGGGAAATGCAGGGTCGGATTAGTCAGCAGCAGAGGTAGCTAGAGCCACTCCCTCCATCTTCACATGGTGTACCCGTCTGAAAAGGAGACTGCTCATGGGTATTCTTCACCCTACGAAGCCAGGTTTTGCATCAACATGGAGAGGCTGTGCATCAAGTGAACACACTCTTTGAAGACCAGCATCTTCTAAACGAAGACAGCATGAATGGAAGGAGCATAAATAGATGGAACAATGTTTTATAGCCTGCTTCCTCTGCTTGATGTCCCTGAACTGTCTTTATAGCATCTGTGAAATGATAAGACTGGAATTTGTCAAAAATCCCTGGGTTGATCAGAACTTGGAAAAGTTTTTTTTTGGTTGGTTTTTGTGTGTGTGTGTTTTTGGGGGATGACACACAGAATGCCAGTTAGCATAGCAAAAGCCAAGCTGCCTGGGAGAATTTAGAAGGGTAGTCCAAAAAAAGTCACTTTTCTAAGCTTAACTTAAACCCCACCATCCTTGCCAGCATGCCATGTGTCTTCAAATGGCATCCTCTTGGTGTGAACAAGCTGAAATGTTTCACAGCCCTTTGACAGAAGAACATATTTGTTTTGAATATGAGGAAGAGCAGTACATATCCAATGACTTCAAGCTTAAGAACTATTTACCATAACCCTCCAAACAGCAAACTGCAACCTTTAAAAGAAGCACTGTAACCCCACAAAACAACCATGAGGAAATGTCCTCTAGTTGCTATTAGACATGGGCACGACCAGAAAAAATGATGTTTTGAGTTTTTGTTTGTCGGAACGGGTCCGTTTCGGGTTGTTTCCGTTTGTCGCAAATTTTTTCAAAAATTTGTCATTTCGTTTGTCGTTTGTCATTTCCACCGTGATTTAGCACGATTTGACTTCCCAGAGCATAGGGGTGTACTGCAATCAGGGCTGGCGCTAGGTGTTTTTGCGCCCAAGCGGCGGCCAGGGCAGGTGGGGCGGGTGGCGGGGGGAGGTGCGGGCGGGCGGCGGTGGCGGGGGGACATGGGCGGCGTGGGCGGACGGGCGAGCGGGCAGTTAGGATATCACTTAGGATAGAGTTCTGTTCTTGGCTTGCACCCCAAATGTGTGTGTGTGCAAGCAAATTGAAGTTGGGAAAATAGAAAGTAAATGGTAGTATATAATAGATTTTTAAAATAAATCCACACCTCCCACTCCCAGTCGAACCTCCCCCTTTATCCAATATCAGAAAAAAAATCCTCACAAACTGCCAGAGAAGAAATAAAGAATAAAAAGCTATTCCCTTCAGCAGACAAAACTGCATGGAATCAAAGAAATTATTTTCTAAATTCAATTCCCTCCCTCCCTGCCTAACTTAAATCCTAAAGCCTCCAGCCTCCCTCCTCAATCTCGATCGGATCACACCAGCACCAGCAGTCAGCCCTCCTCCCTCAACCACATCCTTACACCCGACCCGACTGCGATTTCTGGAAGGTGCCTCGGCTTTTTATGCCCTCCGAGACATCCAGAAGTGTCAGTCAAAAACCTGGCGATGCCATTGGTGGAATGGTTTAAAAAAATGCATGGTCCCATCCCATGCCCAGCCCAAATAGGCAGGTCTAAAAAAATAAAAAATAAAATAAAATAAAATCAATACGATGTTTTATTGCTATAAAAAAACCCACTGCTGCTACTATTAAAATTCAGGCATTTAAAATAAATAAATTTCACATGTTTCTGTGGTGATTTGGTGTGTTTTTTGACCACGACTTCAAAAGAAAAATTGTGGTCGCCATTTTGGATCCCCCTCCACCGTATGGCATGGAGAGACGACGAGGATGACCCCCCCTAGCCTGATGCAAGCAGCCCAGGACAGGAGAAGAGGTGGGGGAAAGGTCAGGAACCCCTCAGAAACCACCCCTCTGGTAGGTGGCAAAGCCTCAGGCAGGCATATTTTCACCTGCTTTTTTGGCTGAGAGTCGGGTTTTTTTTTAAAAAAAAACTTTTAAAAACTTTTTCTGTGCTTCACATTGCGTGGTCGCAGCAATGCCACAAATGGAAACGAAAAACCCGACCAAATTTTTCTTTTCTCGGTTCGAGTTCGAGTTCTGACGGCTTAATTATCGTTACCGTTTCTGTTACATAACGGAAAGGATAACCGAAAACAGAAACAACAATTTTGCCGAGTCGTGCCCATGTCTAGTTGCTATTATATATAGCCTATGTGGCCCAGGCATGTCCTGAGTCCTGACCTCTAAGTCAGGATCTTAGGTCTCAGATACTCCCAACTGCTTTTTGTGCCTGTGTGAGAGCACACCCTTCTATACCTCCCACCAGGTCATGTGGGCTTGCCTCTTAAAGAGGCAGCACGCAACAATGTGTTCCTTCGGGAGTATGATATTTACAGCTTGCTTGTGGGTTTATGGAGGGCTGTACTTTACGTGCTTTGGGGGGGGGGAGCTTTCTTTTCTCAAGGTGCTCTCTATCATACAGAGCAATGCATAGGCGAAAGACAAAGCCATAGCTATTTTTAGAAGCACACCTCTGCATAATATGCCTGGTGGCCACTTTTTGCAGGCAAGTCACACGGAAGCTCATGCTGTGTAGCCGCCTATGGGCTTCTGCCCTGCCCTGTAATTTAGTTATTTGAGACATTCAGTTAAGATGCAGAGGAGTGTTTCAATAGCTTAGTTAAAGGTTTAAAAGTATCCCACCCTTTATCCCCATACCTTATCTCAAAAAATGTGCTGGGTGTGTTGTACATTTTTTTTGTAAAACCCAGATATTTGGGATATTGACATTTAAGAAACAACAGTGTGTGGGAGGAGTTAGAATGAAAAATAATGCGAACAAGTCACAGCTAGGTAGCACCAGTGAAAAATGAAATTTCCACATTGCTGTCAATCTCCCAACTGAGTCAAAGAGCTGGAGTGAGGTGGGCCCTCTCCTGCGGTGTGATTAGCCTGCCAGCATGGATTTGTGCTGTCATGCTGAGGCCCTTCTCTGATAGTTCAGAGGCAGCAGGTGTCTGCTGACTTTGAGGTGTTTGCATTCATTTCATTATGTGTTGCTCTGTTTGACTGTGACAGATTCAAGCACAATTACATTTAATCACGAGCCGCTGCTATGCATATGTAGGCATGGGTCATATGATTCAATCCAGCAATCTTGGATTTGTGAATTCATTCACTATTTTAGCTTTATTGCCATTTTCTACAGAAATTGTGTTGAAAGTGATCCTTAAAACAACAGTGCTCTACCTGTAAAATTCTACAGAACTTACAGAAATTTGCATCTTATTAGATGCAAACAAACAATCCATTGTTTAAACATGCTCCTGATCAGGGCAGGAGACATCAAGAGCAAAAAACCCCACCCCCTATATTTGAAAGCACTTGTCTTTTCTGGTTTCTCCTTGGACTACTTAACCTAGATGCCCCCACCCCCTGCTGAAATTTTCAAGGTCACTCTCCATATGAAAGGGTTGGTGAAAAGCTTCCATACTGGCTTCCTGGCCCAACTCTGTCATGGAAGTTCTGAGGAACAGCTGGATGGCTTCTGAGGTGCTGATGTGGTTTTACATTGGCTAATGTGGCCTAATTGGTAATAACGTTTGAAAGTCTTATATTTTGTTCATTTTGAATCTTAAGAGGGTCTTCATACTATTAAATTTTGGCATTGAGAGTGAAAAAGGAAAAGAAACTAGAGAAGGGCACAAAATGAATTTTTAGTTCGTTTTGTTATTTGTTATGGCACGTATGTATGTATTATATGTATGTTGTATGTAGAACTGGCATGCAAATTCACCTACATACAACAGCCAATGAATATTTGGTATGAAACATATATCCCATTACAGTTTATATTGCACACCTCATATGTCTGAAGAAGTGGATGTGTCCACAAAATGTTACATTAAAATATGAAAGTTATTTTTAAGGTGCCACATGTTTTTGTTTCTTTGATTTTTGCCTGTCATTCAAATTCTGATTTCACAAGAGTTAGAAATTCTGTCTTTTTACATATCTTTTGCCATCTGCTTTCTGTAAAACCAGAAGACACACAGTCTGGAATACCTTAAGGACAGGTGGAGTGTTTATCCAAACCTGATTCCATGTTGAATGTTTTGTAGCTAGTTGGCATCAAGTGGGAAACTCCTCCAGCCATTTCATGATGTAAACCAAGCATAAGATTTTTTTCAAAGCAAGTAATTAGAGACAAAAAACACATGCACCCATATGCCTGCACATATTTTTGAATAAGCATTCTATCAAGCCACAAATATGTGTGCATAGATCTACTCAATGTATTCTCTAGTGTATTGCCAGAGAGATTTCAACTAGAGATGGGCATGAATAGAAAAAATGGAGTTTTGTTTGTCGTTTGTCGTTTGGAGGGTCTGTTTCGGTTCGTTTCCATTTTTCGTGAATTTTTTTGCAAAAAAATCATTTTCATTTTTGTTCGTTTCGTTACCGTTTTGTTACCATTTATTTCATTTTTTTAAATTTTTCTTAGCATTTAAAGCAGTTCACTGTATTGCAGTAACGGAAACGAAACGGACGACAAAATTTCTGGTGTTTCTGTTCATTTCGTTTCATTTTGGAGACAAAATTCGTTTGTCGTTTCGTTATGTAACGAAACGAAAAAATGAAAACGAAAACGAAAAATTGTTCATTTCGTGCCCATCTCTAATCTCAACTCTTCTGTCACTATTTAAAGGGAAAGAAGCTCTTTTCAGCAACAGTTTTAGAGGAAGTGAAGTTTGGGAGAAATTCTCAAGAGTAAGGTTAAGGATTCTTGTGCTTCCTTTAGTTATTGGATGGCCCTAGGTTTCCATGCTTCGAATGAGCTCAAGGGGAAATTTCTTATGTTCTTCCACAGGGATTTTTCAGATCAGGTGGCATGGCTACCAATGGAAGTTGTTACTACAAAGAGATGTGTACCACAAAGGAAAAACAAAAGTACTCTTGGCAACCTTGCAATATTGTGGTAAGCTTTAACAAACAAACGAAAGAAAGAAAGAAAGAAAGAAAGAAAGAAAGAAAGAAAGAAAGAAAGAAAGAAAGAGAAAGAGAAAGAGAAATGTTAAACGGCCATGACAATGGGGCATGAAAATGGAAACTTTCCTGCAATGGGACAACAAGCTTTTGTGAAGCAGGATGAAAAGTTACGCCACAGCATAAACCTCAGCTACTCCCAGGAACTGTCCACTTTCATGACTACTACAGGGCTTACAAGAAGTTGTGGCATTAGAAGGACAAAATATATTTATAACGATTTCTCCAAATGTAGAATTTGGAAGATCTGAGGAAGGCTCCAAATCATGGGTCCTCAAACTTTTTAAACAGGGGGCTGGTTCACTGTCCCTCAGACATTGTTGGGGTCCGGACCATTCCAAAAACCCCAGCAGGCACCTGCTGCTGCTTTTTGAACCCCCCCACACAAGTTGCCTGGACCCCCCCACCCACCTCACATTTCTTTTTACCTGCGCCAGGTCGGGTTGGGTGGTCACTGCCCATGAAGGGTGCACCTAATTGCCACAGGTGCAGCACTCTGTTGCCCGCCCATGGGAAGGTTCCCCCCAAAACACTTGGGCCTAGCCAGAGGCCCAGCCTGGACCGCACCACTCACCTGGCAGCCCGTGCCCATCCCACGGCTTCCCTTTGTCTGGTCCTGCCTGCCTGTTGGGGGAAAGGGAGGGCATACTGGATACCCTCCACAACACGCCTAGTGCAGCCTGCCCATCCCAATGGGCCCATGTGGCAGCTCTGATGGCCAGCACCCTGTAGCTCCCAGCTGTGGCTCTGTGGGGGGGGGGAGGGAAGGCCCAACCTGCTTCGCCCTCCCAGCCCAACACTGCTCTCTTTGTCTGCAGGCCTGCTCGGCAATCCCACTTCTCCCACAGCTCCAAGAGGACTCACCCCCCTGCTCACCCCCCAAGGCACTACTGGCAACGGCAGGCTTTGTCTCCACCAAAAAGAGCCATTGAAATGGGGAAATGCGTGCGCGCGTGCACACGCACACGCACACGCGCGCGCACACACACACACACACACACACACACACACACACACACACACACACACACACACACACACACACACACACACACACTTTACTTCCCCCAGCAACTGGTGACCAAGGAGCCCCATCAGCTCCCATACCCCACTAGGCACTTGCCACTGCCTCTCCTTCTCACTGGCTGCCCCCACCACTGGGAGCCGCACTCTGATTACCAAGCCCTAATCTGACGACTCACTATTGGCAGCCATTACACAAGCTCAGCAATTGAAGGCAGGGTTGGGTAACTGTGCCAGAAGGATACGAGCTGTGCATGAGGAGGGTGGAAGGACGGAGGCCCAGGGAAGTTGAGGGGTATTACTGTGGTAGCATAGGTCAAGATGCTTTAAAATGGTAGTTCCCTTCCTCCCACACGCCATGAAAGCTGTGTTGGCGGCAGAGGCAGTGGCAGCAGCTGCTACTGTGTGGCAAGTTTTCGGCTCAAGGGACCCAAGTGTGTGTAGGGGTTCTGCAATGGCTGGTGGGCTGGATTCAGGACCCTGGTGGGCCTGATCCTGCCCCTGGGCCATAGTTTCAGGACCTCTGCTCCAAATGCTAGTGTAGACTAACAAAGACTTAATCCAGAATTTATCAGAAGACTTTTTTTTATCTGATAAATGTTATGAGACATTTTTTAAGACAAGAAAAACAAATAAATCATGTTTGACTTATGGTGATCCTCAAATGGTTTTCCAGACACCTGACTCCTTGACTCCCCAGGGGCCCGGTTTGTCATACACTAGCATGATATATGGCAACAAGCTGCCTGCCATCTTCTCCTTGGTTTCAAAGGGCTCCCAGCAGCCTTTGTGGCTATAGTTGGGTAGACATTCTGGCTAACCAAACAGGGCTACTGCCCATGGAGCAACTCTGAGTCAGCAGTAGTTCAGAAACATCACAGAAGGCAGTGGTGTGTCTGTATTAGTGATAGGTAATTGCATAATTTACATAATGCCATCCAAGCACACTGTGGATGTGTGTGGAAGTCATGGGACAGTGCCTTTTCCTATGTTCTGCTCAGTACCCCTGTGTTTGCTAGTCCCTCAGTTCATTTTTACACACGTCATGAGGAGGCAGGAATGCCATCCGTTACACTCCTTATATAGTAGGCACATGGACCAGATTGAAGCCTGTGCTCCACTGATCTGCTATGCTGTCTTTCCCTTCTAGATGCTTCTGATTGGCCAGGCAGAAGGCATCCAGCCAATTATTTTGAAAGGCTCCTTGGCTGAATGACTTGTGGTTGCAGAGCCTTGAATTAATGAACTGCAACATGGAGTCCTCCAGACAGAGCTGCTGCTTCCGGGCCATGCAGATTACTAACTGCTGGCTGCAGACTAGGCCTGTGCTAAATCCGATGTAGACCAACAGCATGCGTTATGTATGGAAGGTTATGTATTAAATGTGGAATTTGGGAAGTCACTTTTAAAAAGTAATTAATTGTGAAAGCAATTCTGCAACTCATTAGAAAACCTCCAAAGGTTTTTTGTAATATGTTGTAATTTAATATTTGTAAATGACAAATAATCTCTCCATGGTTGCATATTACCACTGCATTTTTTTTTTTTTGCTTAAAGTAAAACAATTGGTCTTGGCGCAGTGGTTAAATGCCTGTACTGCAGGTAAAACTGTGCTCACGACCTGGAGTTCAATCCCAGGTAGCAGGCTCATGGTTGACCCAGCCTTCCATCCTTCCAAGGTCGGTAAAATGAGTACCCAGCTTGCTGGGGGGGGGGGGGGCAATGTGTAGCCTGCATACTGTAATTCAAAACTGTAAAATGCCCAGAGACTACTTGAAGTGGTATGGGGCAGTATATAAGCAGAACACTTTTAACAAGTGAATGGCATTAACACTTGAAAAATGCAGTTCACAATACTTCTAAAAATGTTGCTTAAATGAAATACAACAATACTTCTTAGCACACACCTCCAAACCCATTGATCCCCAGAGTATCATCACTTATTATTTTCTTTTTGAATTGTAAGGTTTTTTTTTAAACATCCTGATTGCTATAAAAGTGTAACTAATTACAGGCAACTCCATTACCTGTAGCTTCCAAGCTCTGCAAAAACATATCTGTTTCAGAAAACAGCATGCCAAATAGCGTGATATACCTTTCAAAATATGTCATTAGGGAACATTTCATGCAAAATGCACATACATTTTCATGCAGGGTAAAGAAATGCAGACTGATACTCAAAAATGTGAACTTCGGAGAAAATGATACTGGCAAATGCATCTCTTCCAACCTGCCCTTTCTGCCAATTTTGTCACCCAGTTGTCCTTAGATTTCTTCATGTGATTCCCCCCCCCCCACTATTCCTCATTCTTCTGGGCCACTCCTATCCTGAGCAGAATGGCTAAACAGAGTTCTAGTATCAATTAATTATCAGAATAGTAAAGGGCACAAAACATTGCCTGGAACTGCAGCATAAATTACTTGTAAATTTAAGTACTAAGAAAAGACCTCCATAACAAACTCTTTCTCTTTTACTTTGTAACAATCTTAATTACCGTATATACTCGAGTATAAGTTGACCCGAGTTTAAGTCAAGGCTCCTAATTTAACCCCCTCCAAAACTGGGGAAACGTATTGACTCAAGTATAAGTCTAGGGTGGGAAATGCAGCAGGGCCTGGCAGTTCCTCCTTTGTGAGCTGGTGTGCAAGCGCTTGCCTCGGTAGCTAAGAGTCATTTTAAATATAGCCTGCTGCTCCCCCAAAATGCAGGTTGGGGGGTGTCAGAAGAAGCGGCGCACAATGTTTACAATGACTTTTAGCCACCGACCCAAACACTTGCCTCAGTGGCTAAAAGTATTGACCTGAATATAAGTCGAGGGCCCCTTTTTTCAGCCCAAAATTAGGGCTGAAAAACTAGACTTATATTTGAGTATATACAGTGTTTCTTCTCTTTGCACCAGAGGAAAATGGCATATCCTAGTTCCGTTCACACATGTAATATGCCACGCCTTGAGGAATAGTACAAAATCCAGGTTGTGGGCCCAACATAAGACTGAAAGGCTATGTTACTGGTCCTAATCCTAAACTAGTGAGGCAGAATTGCAGTCATGTGTCTCATGGCATGTACTGTCTTGACTACTCCAACTTTTTGCTGCAGGCTCCTCCAGGGCTCTAGCGCTGTGAAAAACGAACACAGCTGTGCTGGTGTCCATTTCCCCCCAAACTATAGTACGATTCTCATCCTAATTGTTGGACTTTCTCTTGAACCATCTCTTGCTTGCATACTTCTCAAAGTAGTTAGCGTTTGTGAGGGTTAAAGAGACAGGAGAAGAGAAAGTATTCATGATCTTTAATCAACCTAGAGTGCTTCTTTAAAATATATATTTTGGGATGCAAAGAGAGAATTGGGTGGGAAAATATTCTGCGGTTAAATCAACCATTGAGTGTCTCATTATGAACCTGTCTGGATGAAAAGATCTTAAGTAGATACCTTCATAGAAGAACCAACAATTGCAAATGCCAGTCTAATGAGGCTTTCTCCTGTTTGGCTCACAGGATAGAGCATTCTCTTCAGAACTGTGAGTCTTTCCCGCTCACCATTGCCATTTACCAGGGTGAAAAATACATACTAGCATATGGTGTTTGATCTGCTCTGATATAGTTGTTTTCAACTGCATACTTAATAAATTTTAATTTTTATGTCAGTTTGGATTTACTTTGTTTTGACTGATCTTCTGTTTGAATTAGGACTAGGTAAAAAGCCAAACAGAATGAGATGGGGACTTCTTAATAGAAAAATGATGCTATAAACAGTAGAATGTACAGGACAAACATCCAAACAATATTTTATATCTTAAACCCAATTAATATTACACTTTCATTAACTCTGGATTACTCCAAACTGGTTGTCCTTCTGGGCCTTTGTGTTCCATTCTGGCAGGGGTCAGGGTAATAAAGGGTCACTTAAAGAGTAATATACATTGGGTTTGAGGTCTAAACTATTGTTAGTATGTTTCTCCGGCACATTCCACTGTTTTTGGCATCAGTTTTTATTAAGAGGTCCCAATTCCCTTCTGTTTTTTTTTCCTGATTTTTACCTAGTCCGGATTGAATTTTATTTTACTTGCTTTTGTTGTTTTATGAAAAGAAGGGAGCCGACTTATGAGGCATGAAAGTTGTTGCCAGAGTGGAGACAAGAACAAAGGATAATGGCGACCGCTTTGTGGGTGCTAAGGAAGTCCGGGGATCTGGCATAGGAATTGGGGGGAAAGCGTTGATGACCAGGACATGAAAAGAAGTCTGGGTAGGGGCGGCCCCTTGGAACCATGACATTACCAAGGGGCTGTCCTCGAGGATTTAAAAAAGGGGAGCAGAAAAACAGCCTCCCTTTTCCTTCCCTCCTGGACGCCTAGCAAATTAATTTGAAAGGACGATTGAAGGGGGAATGGAGTTGTCGCTTTCTAATGTTTGTTTGTAGCAACTTTGTAATCAGGAACATGTGCCGCACTAATATAACATTTTTAATATTGCTAGGTAGCAGGAGAATTTTCAGTGAATGCACTGAATTGTGCACCTTAAAGACAAAGAATTAGTGATGGGGATGAATTAAAAAATGAATCAGCAATATCAACAAATATCACAGATTTGTAGGATATTCACCCCCTTCATATTCATCATTTCCAGAGACTCAGGTGAATATGAATGGATGCATGTTTCCCTATTTAATTCTTCCCTTTGTTGGGCTTCCCTCTCTACCTATTCACTCATGGATCAGCTGTTTAGTCAGTGCTTTTGCACAGTGAGCCAGCTACTGCTCTTGGGGCGGGGGGGAGGAACATGGGCTGTCTTAAAATAAATTCAAAAACCTTACAAACCAATACGCTGATTTGTCAGTTCATGGGTTCAGGGTGGTGGTGGTTGTGCTTCATCAACCTTGATTAATCACAAATCAAAATCAGCCACCATTTTGCCAGTTTGCTCTCATTTCACCAGCCATCAAGCCTCTCTTTAATGATCTACCGGGCTCCACTTCTTGTCTCCTGACTCCCCTGGTCTTCCTATTATATTCCTTAGATTCCACTAGTCACACCCCTTCTCTCTGATATCAATGCCACAGATCTTTTTGTTTTGTTTCTTAACTATTTAGGTAACTATCTCGTTAAATAACCATAGGAATAAATCTGTTTTCTTTAATCATCTTCACTAGAGATGAACAGTTCGTCTTGGTTTGTGATTCAACAAGGCCACAAATCATCACAAATTTCCACCTGGTTAACTGATGAACCACAAATCAGTTCATCGGTTTTTTTCATTTGTCATGCTTTTATTTCCAGACAGGCATTGGCTGTCTAAAAATAGAAGCTGTCACCCACAACCAACACCTTCCCCCACCCCCTTCCCCCACTGTCCTCCAAGCTGCTGCACCTGCCACCATAGGCACATAGTCAGAGCCCAATCTGTAGTTTCCATACCATCAGCCTAGTTTTTCCTCTCTGACTATGCCACCACTGATCAGCCATTCCTGATAAGAGGGCATAAGCAAAGAGGGGAAGGCTGCCCTGCTGGGAGGGAAGTTTTCCCTTTCTAGCAGCCTAGTTGTCCTTTTCTGCCTATGCCCCCTGTGACGTCACCCCTTTCAGAGACTGAGTTTTCAGAGGCACAACTGGGTTTATTTCGACATCCCACTGCTGTGCCACTAAATTGTGACGACACCTTCCTTTTACACGTGTAATTGTGATGGAGATGGTACTGCTGCCACCTTTTATTCACTTGGTAATGCTGCCACTTTTTAAAAACGTCGCCTCATGAATTGGGACAGACTCAGATGTATAATATAAAAATAATGACAAAGTTTATTGAGAAAATAATAAATATAACAATATCTGAGGATGGTATGCATTGCCTTTAACGTATAATAGATTTCATCAACTCTTCCAGCCCCCCTGTCTTTAATAACTAGTAAACAGTATAGCCCTCACTGCCTGACAGAACGCTCACAGAGCAGTGCTCTCTCCCAGTGCTCACTCTCAAAACCTTCAACTTAACTGAACTGCCCAACTGACTAGGCTCCACCCTTTTTATATCATACAATTCCCTGCCCTCCTGCTGGGATTGGCTGATGATTTGTATATTCATTACTCCTGTTTCCAGGGTTTTGTCACACCCCCTTATCAGAAACAGGTGATTGGCAGTGGCATAGTCAGAGAGGGAAGCCACTGTTCCTAAGCAACAAATGGATGAATGAAAACAGGTAAATATCCATCACTTCATCGGCGTCTCTGGAATTAATTGGTATGATCTGATGGATATGCAACAAATCAGTGATTTCCCACAAAAATCACCATTAGTTTTTATTTATTTATTTATTTATTTATTTGTTTGTTTGTTTATTCAGCACTTATATACCACCCGTCTTCCAGAGGAACTCCGGGCGGTTTACAACAGAAAAGAAACAGCAATAATAATAATAATAATAAACTAAATAAAACATAATAATAAAACTACTAAAAACTACTAAAAAGAATCATTGGCGTGATGGTGGAGCAAATGAAAAAAAATTTTTGACCCTATGTCTAATGTTCACTTATGTCTTTCTTCCGCTTTTGCTGTTACCAAACTTTAACGGCTACTGTATGTGTGTATTTGCTGTTTCTCTCAGGGTCTTTTAACATCCCCACATAGCTAGTCCCCAGATATGGAACTCCCATAATTATTTATTATTAGAGATGGGCACGACCAGGAAAAATTACGTTTCGAGTTGTCGTGTGTCGGAGCCGGCCCGTTTCGGCTCATTTCCATTTTTCGCGAAAGTTTCCACAAATTTGTTGTTTCGTTTGTCGGTTTTTCGTCTGTTGTTGGTACTGGTTTCGGGGGGGCTCCTGGAGGCACCTCTCTGGGGTGGGTGCCTCCTCTGGCCCGCCATGCAGGGAAAGTGGGCTCGTGGAGGCACCTCTCTGGGGTGAGTGCCTCCTCTGGCCCACTACAAAATGGCATGCATAGCCAATTGGATATGCATACCATTAAGTTGCAGTTGCAGCAGGCAGAGTCACCTCTCTTTCGGGTGCCTCTGTGACTCACTGCCTGAGGTGCACTTGGGCTGGGGAACGAAGTGAGAGAGGACACCTACAGGCGCCGGCTGTGACTCACTAAGAAGGGAAGTGTACTTGCTGTAGTGCAATGCGAGTACACAGATCTGGCTTGGGGTTAGGGGTTAGCGCAAGGGCTAGGCTTAGGGTTACTGGTAAGGTTAGGGTGAGTTACTGGGGTGCACCTCTGGGTGCCTCTCTGACCCACTAAGAAGGACAGTGTACTGGCGTATGGGTTAGGGTTAGGGTTAGGGTTAGGGTTCGGGCTAGGGTTAGTGGCTTTTTATGCCCGACTGGCACATCCCAGAAGTCTCGGTCAAAACCTGGCCAAGTGGCCATGCAATTGGTGGAATGGCTCCAAAAATTTGCATGGTCCACTCCCATGGCCAGCCCATCATTGCGCAGGTGTAAAAAAATAAAAATAAAAATAAAAATAAATAAAATCAATTGGAGACGTTTGGTTGCAAGAAAAACCCACTGCTGCTACTGTAAAAATTCAGGCAGTTTTAAAATAGCTATTTTCGCATGTTTCTGCGGTGCTTTGTTGTGTTTTAGGACCACACGATTTCAAAATAAATATTGCGGTCGCCCCATTTTGGATCCCCCGCCTGCACCGCATGGCATGGCGAGTTGGCGAGACGACGAGGATGCGCAGCCCAGGAGAGGAGAGGGGGGAGGCCGGGGACCCCCCCTCTCCCAGAAACCACCCTTCTGGTAGGTGCCCTCACTCAGGCAGGCATATTTTTGCCTGCTTTTTTGGCCGGGAATCGGGTTTTTTTTAAAACTTTTTTTCTCTGCCGCGCCGCTTGGCGAGTTGGCGACTCGACGAGGATGCACACTTTGCACAGCCCAGGAGAGGAGGGGGGAGGCCAGGGACCCCCCAGAAACCACCCCTCTGGTAGGTGCCCTCAGGCAGGCATATTTTCGCCTGCTTTTTTGGCCGGGGATCAGATTTTTTTATTTTTAAAACTTTTTTTCTCTGCCGCGCCGCTTAGCGAGTTGGCGACTCAACGAGGATGCGCACTTTGCGCAGCCCAGGAGAGGAGGGGGGAGGCCAGGGACCCCCCCAGAAACCACCCCTCTGGTAGGTGCCCTCAGGCAGGCATATTTTCGCCTGCTTTTTTGGCCGGGAATCGGGTTTTTTTTATTTTTAAAACTTTTTTCCTGTGCCGCTTGGCATCGCGCGATCGCTGCGATGCCAGGAACGACAACGACAAATCAGACCCAATTTTTCTTTAGTCGGTTCGAGTTCGAGTTCTGGCAGAGTAATTGTCATTCTTCGTTCCGTTACGTAACGGAAACGAGAAACGGAAACGAGAATTTTGCCAAGTCATGCCCATGTCTGTTTATTATCATTTTTTAGTGTCTCTCTCAGCCAATCTGGACCATTCTTACTAACATTCCATGCTCATCATTCAACCCTTTCCGTCACACACTTACTTAAATAATGCATTTTGACAATATATGTGCCAGCACAGTACATTTAAATATAACCCCCTTTTTTCTGACCTATGAGGCTAAAAAGCAAAGAGGGCAGATTTTTAAAACAACCTGCTATTCAAGAATCTGGATTTTCGCATTTCATAATCAAATACTGACTCTTGTTTATACCACTGTTGTCCATGACTCTTATCAACAGTAATGCACATTAGGATATTCATATTTTTCATTTCAAAGTTCACTCCACCACACTCACAATCCTTCGCATGAGTTTCTTTAAATAATGGTAGTGCTCAAAATCCTCTATTGTATAATTTCTGTGTTGGTTTCCTTCTTAAATCTATATACACAACTGCAAAAAATACTGTGGACATAGAATTTCACTTTATATTGCTTAGGCATTCAGGCTATAAATCACCACATTTCTCAAAAAAAAAAAAAACAGTGCTTTACACAATGCAACTATGTTTGTGGTTTCACAGAGTAAAGCATAAGGCAGCAAACAGTGAAACGTGCATCGTTCCTGTAAAGGAACATTGAAAAATGGAGGAGAGAACAAAAATGAGTGTTAGCTGGTTTGTTCATTATTTTTATTAATGCAGCATTATGGTTTGTCACTGCTTTGCGTATCTTTTTCACATAAATTAAATTTGCATGTTTTAATCATAACTAACTAATTAAAGTTTCTAAAGGAAGATGCATCTTTGGTATGAACATGTTGCAGAGCTGTATGATAAATTTGGAATAATCAGTGTGGTGCAGTACGGTGTAGGGGATACAGCAATAGACTCGGACTCAGGAGATGTGGTTTGAATCCCTGCTAAGCCCTGGAAGCTCAATGGAGGTGCAGAACTGCTAAAACAATACCTCACCTTGAAAGCCCTGTCATGGTCAGTATAAGTCACTACAGTCACCCCCCCCCAGCATTTCGCGGTTCAGGTACTGCGGTCCCACTATATTGCAGGATCGCAGTACCTGCGGGGGGCGGCGGGGGCAATCAAATCGCTCCCCGCTGCCCTCCCATCCCCTCTGGGAGGCCTCGGAGCCACACGAGGGGTGGGGTGGGTGGGGAGTGATCACATCGCTCCCTGCCGCCCCCAACCCCTCTGATCGCCACCCGCCCCACCCGCCCCACTTCCATATATCGCGGATTTTCATGTATCGTGGGTCAGGTGGGTCCCTAATCCCTGCGATAGGTGGGGGGTTACTGTACTGACATGACACCATGTAAGCAGAACAACAGCAAGCCCATCAAGATTTGCTTATCCATCTATGTGGGATAAAAAACCTGAGTATAGAACAGGGTTGCCAGGTCTTAGGACACCTCAGAGAATTACAATGCTTGGGTCCTCATGGGATAGACAAATCTCATGGCAAGCAATGTTGGAGGAAAGCTTGATTTATTATGTCTGATTATCTCCTCCCATTCTCAAATGGCTTCAGGACTGAGCAAGAGGAGAGGTGCATATGTGCTCCACACATGATATTTGCTTGAGAAGTGGTGCATCATATCGAAAATACAGGCCATCCGTACTGGTCTGGACGCCGGTTCCACTAGCCAGCACTGCGTCCCCTCGGTCCCCTTGATTTGTTGAGTATGGGCCTGTGACATCTGCTGAGGCCTCCAGGCTGTGGTCATGGAATGGACCAGGACTAACAGGATCAGACTCAATCTGGAAAAGACTAGGATGTGTTCAGTGGCTCCCTTCCAAGTCTGGGTCGGACTGTCCTCCAGCTGGTAGAGAGAGTGAAGAACCTGAGTGTTGTCCTTGATCCGTCTTGCCCCTGGAATCCCAGGTGGCAGCTGTTTCTAGGACAGCCTTCTACCAACTTAGGCTCATTACCCAGATTTGCCTGTACTTTCATGGTGACTCTCTGAGGACAGTTGTGCAAACGCTGGTTATCTCAATGATAGACTATTGCAACACTCTTTACATGCAGCTTCCCTTGACACTTGTTTGGCGACTGCAGTGGGTGCAGAATATGGCAGCCAGATTGGTGGTTGGTGCAATCACATCATTCCGATTCTGGCTCACCTGCATTGGCTACCCGTTGCCTGCCAAATAAGGTTCAAAGTATTATTTTTGATTTATAAAACACTCCATGACTTGGAACCAGAGTACAGTGGTACCTTGTATAAAGGAATTAATTCGTTCCAAATGAAATTATGTTAAGCAAATTTTCCTTTATACAAATTCCCATAGGAATGCATTGAAAGTGGAGTAATCCCATTTTTATGTTGTAGGGATTTTCCCCATAGGCGATTATGTTAAGCAAATTTCCCCTATCTCCAGAATTTTTTATGTTGTACAAATTTTATGTGATACAAACTGTTTGTTGTATGAGGGTCCACTGTATCTGGTGAAGCGTATCTCCCAAAGATCAGCTTCAGCCTGGCCCACCAGAGCATTGGATGGCCTCTTGCTACAGGTAGCCACCCTGAGGGAGGCCCGAAAATCCTCTACTCAAAGCTGGGCCTTCTCGGTAGATGGTCCGACCCTTTGGAATCTAGCAATATAAGGTTTGTGGAGTCCTTTCCAGCATTTAAAAAACACCTTAAAACTTGGTTGTTTAAAGCTACTTTTGGCAACTGATGAGCCTGTTGTTTTGTCTGATTGTCTACCATCACCACCTTGTTTTTGCCGGTTCTAAACTTTTTATGTAATTGTTATTTTTGTTACTTTTGTTGTACCATTGTTTCTGGTTGTTCAACAGCCAGAATTCCTTTGGGAATGTTAGGCAATATAGAAATGGAAATAAATAAATAAATAAATAAATAATCTCTCTCTCCTTCCCTCTCTCTCACACACACAATTTCGCAACTCCACCCTCCTGTGACACCACAAGGCACCATTTCTGGTTTTGAACATTGCATCTGAGGGACTGAGAAGCTGTTGATTAGAGAAACTAAATATTGTGGACCAGGTAGAAGAGATGGGAACCACCTGTATGACCATAGCTGCTCCAGGATTAACCTTATGACTATAGAAGCAGTTGCTGAATTGTCTGTGACAATTCAATGTACATTGGTGTAAGGAGAAACTATTGCAAACCTGTCCCTAATTGGAAGAACATATTCGTTCGTTAAACTTGATAAGTCTTAAATTCAATGGTGATATATAGGACCTAATTCAGACCACATTTTCTTCAGGAATTGTTCATTGCACTTCCAGATTTCTCCCAAAATTCCAAACCGATAAAGGAATAGACACAGGTTTACATACTGTTTGCAGTCACTACCTCCGTCTGTGCCACTTCATGACCTTCCTAGTTAGTCCTGAATACTTCCTACTTAGTCACGTTTAGTTGTATTATGTAGGCATGTACACTATCATTGGTCAAATGGGAAAAACTGGACCAGATCAGTGGCATTGGTACAATTCTGGGTTGACTATGAGGTGACATCCCAGAGATAAAAGATCACTACAACAGATCTTTTCTCTCCCATTTGCTGCCCATGCTACAAAGTGGTCCATAAAAAATAAATTAACCCAATCAAAATGTAATTGTGACACAGTGGTTAAATGCCTGTACTGCAGCTAAAACTGAGCTCACGACCTGGGGTTCATTCCCAGGTAGCAGGTTCATGGTTGATTCAGCCTTCTATCCTTCTGAGGTCAGTAAAATGAGTACCCAGCTTCCTGGGGGAGGGAATGTAGCCTGCATCCTGTAATTAAACTGTAAACCACCCAGAGACTACTTGAAGTGGTATGGGGCGGTATAAAAGCAGACCACTTTGCTTTGCTTTGCTTTGTGGGGTGCTTCTAAGCTTCCCCTTGTTCAGCAGTACATGTCTGTGTCTTTACATTCGGTAAAGAAAACTACTTGTCCATCAGCCACAAATAATTAAAAAAACAACTTGCATCAGGACTACCATGTTCAAAACAGTTCAATGCACTGTAGAAAAGCCAGAATTGTGACTCATACTATGTATCCAAAGCTCTGTTTCTTTTATAAGACTGCCTAATGGTCCATTATTGTTTCACATGCCACCTTACTAAGCCCTTTGCGCAAATTTGTTGTCATATTACCTTTTAGTCTTCGTATATTGCATTTATATTGACCCCAGGCTCTTTAGGAATGGTATATTTGAGGAATGCTGAAGTATTACACAGAGATACACACACACACAAATATTTTCAAATCCATTTTGGCTGTTTCCTGTAAGTGTGCAATTAGATTGTTGTCCATTAGAGGGATTCATACAAATAATGTTTCAAATGCATGTCGTGCTTTGTTAAATCTTTTCTCAAGAGTTATTTATTTTAAAGATACTTGTGATGTGTCTAAAGTCTGTGCACATGAATTTCTGCCCACCTCCATCCCCCAACCTAGTGAACCTCATTCCCCAACAAACCATTCACATGAAATAGTTGGCAACGAGGATCCTATTTTTTGAAGTTCCCAAAACATCTTTACCATCTCCCCCACACCACAACCTATGGTCTGTGTCAGTGGTTCCCAGCCTTGAGTACCCGGGTGGTGTTGGACTGCATTTCCCAGAAGTCTTCAGCACCAGCTATGATGGCCAGGGTTTCTGGGAGTTCCAGTCCAAGAACACCTGGATCACCCACAGTTAAGACCCACTGGTCACATGACAGGAAACAACATATAAAGAGCTTGGCATGACATGTGGGTGCCTTGAAAAAGAATTGGGAACATCCGTCCATCAGTAAGTCTGTATTTAGTTCTCAAATGTGACATAACCTCTTCTTCAGTTTAATAAACATCTCTTCTTATTTAACCATAATAGACCAAGATGGAACATTTTAGTATCTCTTATATTTTGTAGGAAAATCCCCCCAGAATTAAACCAACAAGGTCAGCATTCTTTGGCTTTTGTATCTGAAGAATTGCAAACATCACCCCCCCCCAATGTTTCAGGCACCTGCTATGTATATTTTTTTTAAAAAAACCAAAAACTCCTGGGTAAAAATTGAGCAACTCAATTTAGGGAGATATTTAACTTATGACAATTTGTATTGAAAAGTGATACAGTTCATGCAACTGCAGGCAGGACTTCATCCACTATGTGAATGTTTTTCTTATCCTGCTGCTTGAAGCTTAATGAGAGAGGAGCTTTAATGTTACTTTTAATGTTGTAAGATGCCTCTTCTAATTCCCCATTCTTAACTTGAATATGTTTTGAATGTTCTGGGTTGTATTGTCATTATTGTAATCCACCTTGGGTCTCCTTCCAAGGAGAAAGGTGGGGGTAAAAACATTCTAAACAAACAAACAAACAAACAAACAATAAATAAATAAATAAATAAATAAATAAATAAATAAATAAATAAATAAAAATGCTTGTATTATTGATACATGGAAATCAATTCAGTGTGGGATTCCACTCCACCCACCACCAGCTCAAAAGCTTCATTTGTTCAAGTAATGATATTTGATAGAATGAAGACCAAAATGTTGCAGTGGCATTTTATTGCAACTTTAGGAAAAATCTGCTTAAAGCTGAGCAGGGATGTTCCCAGATATTCTTATGTCTTAGAATGGTCTTGTGCCAAGATAGTGTCAGATGGCACCCCTGGACATTTAAGGAAGTGCTGCAGAGAGGATAGGAAGCATACGAGAATAACAACACAGCCCTGAGTACCCATGGGCCATGTGAAAAAATATGGATGCATAGGGGGAGAAAAATCCGTTGTCACTTGTCAGTCATCTTGTACAATTTAGGACAATCCTGTATTGCTTCCAACGACATGTCTATGAAGCTCTGTGCCCCCCTGGATGCCTAGCCTTTCACAGGCCTCTTCATCTCACAAATGCCTCCTCAAACTTGCTGTCAAAAGTAAGTAAAATCTTGAATCTTGATAATCCTTTACTCTCTCTCTTTAGTGGCTGTGATACTTATCCTCCTTACATGCCTTTAAAGAAAGAACCTTCTTCAGAACTCTATTATAAGTAGTATATATAGTGCTGAGAGCCAATACCATCCTGGGCCCAGGAGCTATGGATAAAATCCCTTCTCGGCCATGGAAATTCATTGGGGAACAAGAGGCAATAATCAACTACTCCTTGGACATTTCCCATATGCTGAACATTCAAAGTAGTCAGACGTGATTTGATGCCATATGACAAATGCATGCTAAGTCCGATATAGTTTAAAGGCTCTTGTCTAGTCTTGTAATGCTTCACATTTGGTCCTGTTCCAACACCTTCTAGACAAGAACATACTACACATGGAAGAGACTTCAGAGGGAAAATAGTTCTAAATTGATGTTTTCACGCATTTTAAATAATCTGTGAGCAACTGTTGGATAGCTTGCCTCTCCCAACTCAGGTTGGGAATTCAATTCCCTGCTGTACCTCCTGGAGAGGGGTTGGACTAACTGGGTACTTTCCTGCTCTGTAATTCAAAGATTGATGATGATGATGATGATGATGATGATGATGATGATGATGATGATGATGATGATGATGATGATGAAAAATACCAAAACCCCATGCAGTATGTATGCAGTTCCTAATACTGCCATTCTGTAGCTCTGACAGTGTTATTTCTGAAAATTGCAACTGTTTGTTGTTGTTGTTGTTGTTGTTGTTACAGTCATGATCAGCTCTTTGTGACCCCATGTCCATGGAGTTTTTCTTGGCAGGAATACTGGAGAGGTTTGCTAGTTCCTACTCCAGGTGCCTACAGAACCTGGTATTCCCTGGTGGTCGCCCATCCAAGTACTAGCCAGGCCTGACCCTGCATAGCTTCTGAAATCAGGTGAGATCAAATGTGCTTAGGGAGGTCTTTGTCTACTTCCAAAAAGACAGCAGAGACGGGGTAGTCCTGGCCTTCACTGGGAGGGAGTTCCAAAGTCTGGGAGTAGCAACAGAGAAGGCCCTTTCGTGTGTTCTTCTGATACGCTCCTGTGAAGGTGGTGGGATGGAGAGAAATGCCTCTCCTGATGACCTTAGCACCCGAGCTGATTCATACTGTGAGATTCGATCTTTAAGGTATCTAGAACTCAGGCCATTTTGTGCTTTGTAGGTTCAGGTCAGCACCTTGAATTGTGCCTGACAGCTGACTGGCAGCCAGTGAGCTGCTTTAGTATGGGTGTAATGTGATATCTGTAACCCACCCTAGTCAGCAATCTGGCTGCTGTGTTCTGGACCTATTGAAGTTTCTGAGACTTTCCATCAGTAGCCCCACATAGAGTACATTAGAGTAGTCTAACCGGGAGGTCACTAGAGCATGTGTCATTAGAGTAGTCTAACCGGGAGGTCACTAGAGCATGTGTCACTGTGGCCAGAGCAGGTTTCCCAAGAAATGGGCATAACTGGCGTACTAGTTTTAATTTTGCAAATGCATTCCTGGCCACAGCTGCGACCTGAGCATTTAGGCTCAAGGATGAGTCCAGGAGCACTCCCAAGCTGTGCATCTTTTTTTTCAATTGGGGGGTTATCCCATCCAGTACAGGTCGTATCCCTATCCTTTGATCTCCTTTTTGACTGACCAGAAGCACCTCTGTCTTGTCTGGGCTTAGTTTCAGTTTGTTCTTCCTCGTCCACATAAAATACATTTCACGTAAAATACATATGTTGTATTGTGCTGTATGGTATTTATTAAGCTTCTTGCCACCTTTCTGCCAAAAAAGCACTCAAGGAAGCTAACAATACTAAAACACAGAATTTGAAACAAAATCTTATTCATACATAATTCAACAGCCAATTAATTAAAAACATAATTGAAATGCAACAATAAAAACTAATCTTTGATCCAAGTAGTTAAGCCCCTCTGAGAACAGACTGGCTTCCATGCTAATGGTCTGCCTGAATAAAATGCCCTTGCCGGCCATTGTTAGGACAATATAAGAGGGTAGGAGCCTAACTTCCCTTAACCAAATCATCCATAGCCTTATATTGTCTGCCAAGAAGTTGTAAATGTACATATATATTATAGATATATATTGGCTGAACAACTGGGCCCATGCCCAATTGGAGGCACCCAGGTTAGTGTACACCCCACCATTGGGGAGACAAAGGCTTGTAGACAGTGGCAGCTTGCAAAACTAGGTCACCTGTCCTATTCTGCCTCCGTGGCACAGTGGTTAAATGCCTGTACTGCAGGTAAACCTGTGCTCAGGACCTGGGGTTCAATCCCCGGTAGCAGGCTCATGGTTGACTCAGCCTTCCATCCTTCCGAGGTTGGTAAAATGAGTACCCAGCTTCCTGGGGGCGGGGTGCAATGTGTAGCCTGCATACTGTAATTAAAAAACTGTAAACCGCCCAGAGACTACTTGAAGTGGTATGGGGCAGTATATAAGCAGAACACTTTTTTGCTTTTTTTAAAAATAGCTGTAAAGAAAAAACCCATGTTTGACTTCTTAAGGCAGCAGCAATGAAGGGAATGAGGGAGGGAATCTGGGAGAGTTTCCTTCTTAAATGGGAAATAATTCCTTCTTAAATGGGAAATACCAGGCCTGCACTTCTCTACAATTTCCACCATTTCTTTCTCTCCCTTGGCCCTTCCTTCTTGCTAGATCTGGAATTAGTAATACAGTAACCACAGCATGGGCTTAGGCCATTTGATCAGTTACACTGCAGTAGGAAAGGCAAGGAAGTCTCATTTCTAAGGTAGAGAGCATGCAGTCTCTGTCTTTCTTAGCTTTCCTTTCTCTTTCCATCTTAATAAGCATGACACATCAAAGTATGTGGGACCCATGGAAGGTGCTCCATACTGTTAATGCTTCTTGGGTTGTTACTGAAACCTTTGGCTGCCCTTGGTTCATATTTCTCATTCATATTTCTCATATTTCTCATAGAAAGGTGCAGACAGTGTACCTTTCTAACATATATTAATTACACAGATCATACAGACACTGCACAAAGGTGTGTGAGTATCCAACAGTGCATACAATCAATATCAATATGGCCATTGACTGCATTTTTAAAATCCAAAACCTAGCAGATATTTTGCACTACAGAGTGGCCCCACGTTATTTCTTTTCGCAAAATAAAAACCATGAGGGCCAAATGAAGTTGACAACGAACAGGCCTGAAAGTAGCTTGTCATGCAGCGTACATGTGCTGACGTTCACAAGAATCATAAAGGCAGAGGATCTGTAGGGAATGGACAAGTAGCAATGCTTTTCTTTAGATGGTGGGTCAGAACCCTTTTGAGATTGATACAAAATCTTGAAAGCTACATATAAGAATCATGAGGAATCAGAATAACCTGTATGAATGCAAAGTGAGGTGTGATTTTTTTTAATCTTAGATGTTTTACATATTGAGCTTCATTTTTCCCAAAAGCCAGAGCTGGCCATCCCACTAGAGCCTCTATGATGGCTTTCTCACTCCATGTGGTCACCCCCAGGGAGGCCCATAAAGCTGTAATATGCAATCAGGTTTTCTCAGTGGCCCGCCGGGCGGCATGGAATAAATTGCCAAGTTAGATTAGCCAGGTCCCATCCTTGGCATTCTTTTAAAAAGCCTTAAAAACCTGGCTATTTAGGGATGCCTTTGACAATTGCTAGATGTTTTGTTCTCCCTGTGTTTGTTATTTGTTTGTTATGAGTTGTTTTGCCTCTTGCCGGGTATTTGTTGTTTTCTCGCCATTATTGTCTTTTTATAATGGGTTTTTTCCCTTTTTTGCTTTGTTTTTCTTCTTCTTCTTCTTCTTCTTCTTCTTCTTCTTCTTCTTCTTCTTCTTCTTCTTGTTGTTGTTGTTGTTGTTGTTGTTGTTGTTGTTGTTGTTGTTGTTGTAGGTGCTGTTTTATAAGTTGTTGCTGTAAACCACCCAGAGTTCTTGTTTGAGGAAAATCGGTTTGTGGTATATAAATATAAAAATAAATAAATAAAATATTTGTTTCATGTAAAATCCTGATTACCTCAGCCTTCTTACTCAAAATATTTTCTGCGTTATTTCATTGCTCTCTTACATGTTTTTTTTCTTCATAAATGGACTGCTTAATGTGTTATATGCTTGTCTTTCCTACGGTTACTTGATTCTTGGTTCCAGTGACTGGACAGTTAGAGATTTCTCTGAATCTTTATATAGGTAATGTGCCAACAACTCCATTAAAAATGCCGATAAGTTTAGCAATTTGCTTCTCGGTTGAGAAACTGTTAGTAGTTTTCAAGTGTGCAGCTATTAAGTGGGTGATCCTTGAACCTTGACATCATTCCATTGTTATCCACAGCCCAGTGGCTGGCTGCTCATCATCCTGTGGGAACTACACTCTTAAGAAGATTACACTAGCTCCAAAACAATCAAGTTAGACAGAGGGCAAAGCAGGAGAGTCTTTTAAACCGCTCACATCATTACTAGCCTCATTGTTTTGCAGATCAGAAACAGAGTAGAACCTGAGCATAAGGCTTCTGACTGACTCTCTGGATGCCAAGTGCTTTCAGCCCTGTTGATTACTGGTAAATGGACAACCTGAAGGCTAATCCATTCTTTGGCCCAGAGGCCTGGGCTGCTTTAAATCACAGGATCAAGATTATTTTGCAGTCAAGGCAAAATCCTCTTTTTGTTATGCCTTGGAATGTTTCATTTCACCAATCCCTATGTGTCTGTCATCTCTCGCCCTAAATAGATAAAAATTGGTATTATGGAGAGAATTGATGTTTCTTAATAGGCTTTCCATTGATGAAAGGGCATTTTGTGTGAGGGGCAGCAAAGGACTCCAGTGCACAAGAGCAGCCCTGTTGGATCTGACCGAGGGTCATCCTGCCAAGCATTCTTACTCCCCCAAAAGGGACCTCTCAAATACACCCAGATAGATAGTTTTTGTTTTACTTCAGAATCTGTTTAAACCCAGAATATGTTGACTCGACACAAAGAGTTTCAGCCTAGCCATCATGTCTTAATGGACACTGATCAACATACAAACTCAGAAGTGCTACCGAGGCACAATTTGGGGGCAGGCTTTCAGGTCCCAAGTTGTTAAGCTCACATAAGACTGGCTTACTCATTGGCATCCTTCAGTCTCGAAAGACTATGGTATCATGCCTGGAGTAGAGATCCTAAAAACAGCACCTAGTGTGACTAAATAGACCAATTCAGGAATGGCAGTCTCTACCGCACTGGGGGCAGATGTATTCTGTTTCCTGCCTGGTCCTTGAGTTTTGTTCTTTCCGTGCCTGCCTCTTTTCCTCTGCCTGTTGGACAAATGCCTCTTCAAATTTATGTAGACCATGCTGTATCTCTTGCCTCCAGACAGTGCGATCGGAGGTCAGGGTTTCCCAGCTGTTGAGGTCCATTCCCAAGGCCTTCAGGTCCCTCTTACAGATATCCTTATACCGCAGCTGTGGTCTCCCTCTGGGGCGCTTTCCCTTCATTAGTTCTCCATACAGAAGATCTTTTGGACTGGCTTACTCAGTGAAGTAATATTCTGTTTAATTGTACCCAGAAAGAATGTATACCATGAGCTTCTAGCGTTTATGCACTCCTCATATCATATATTTTTATTAAGGTGATCACTAAATTCAGAGTCTAAAGTTATGTAACTGCATTGGTATATAAAGCTGTATTGTTTCAGGCTAGTTCTTTGAACCTAGCAATATATTTAATTACAAAAAGCCAAAACTCTTGAGTACTGTTTACTTCAACTACCAATGGCTTTCCAAGAGTCTGGGCAGAGGGATCTTCTACCACAGTTATCTCTGGTATACAAAGCATGCATTCTATCATGGAGATACAGCTTTTTCAACCCAAAAAGTGCCAGTGACCCTATCCCCTGCCTCTGCCTAGTTGACCATAGGTAAATCTATTGTCTATCTATTTATTTACTTATTACATAGCTATCTTAAGTTACTAGGTTCTGTAAAAGTGGGAAAATCAGAGTACAGGGTATGATGGCTAGTCTCTTGTTATCGAACCATGGAGTAGAGGGGAGATCATGTAACCTCCCTTTTGACCCACTCTAGGAGGTTTCTGATCACCCACATGACTGGGAATATGACAGAACAGAGATGATGTTTAAGCAACTCCCCTTCCGCTCTGCTTTTAGGTGAGAGGATGCCAAACTATAGCACAAGCAGAATGATGGCCTCAGTTGTATAAAAAGTTGAAATCTTGGAGGTTCTTTCTAGACTCTCCTATTATAAAGGTAAGACGTAGTGTGTAGGAAGGGGGTGTTTGCTGTGTGATACATTTGCTATGTGGTGCAGGGCTTGCAAACATAACACAGATATTTTATTTTTAAGAAAGGAAGTGGGTGAATCAAAGTGATCTCAAGCAGCATCTGGCGTAACAGGAGTTAAGAGCAAGGTGACCTGGGATCAAGGATGACCCTACTCCATTACATTACATTTACAGTGGACCCTCCTATAACAAATGGTTTGTATAACATAAAATCTGTACAACATAAAAAATTCTGGAGATAGGGGAAATTTGCTTAACAGAATCGTCTATGGGGCGAATATGTACAACATAAAAATGGTCACGATTTGGGAGTACTCCGTTTTCAATGCATTTCTATGGGAAATTTGTATAAAGGAAAATTTGCTTAACATGATTTCATTTGGAACGAATTAATTCCTTTATACAAGGTACCACTGTATATGTGATCATAAGCAATGCTGCTTTTGTGACCAACCTTTGCCGCATTAACAGGTTATATATAACAATGCCGGTCTCTGATACCATTATCCCTGTTAGTCTATCACAGTGTAAGTACTTTTAAGGCAGCCCTGCCAGTTTTCAATTATTTGCAAAAAACAAATAATCTGAAATTTCAGCCAGGAACGTATCTTGCATACCTTCTTCAATGGCTATTATTCATTTTCTCTAGTATGTTAACAAGGCTGATCGTATTTCTTCCATGCGTGTTTAATATCCATTTTCTTGTAGTGATTTTTCAGTAATATTTCTCTCAAATGTCACCCAATGCTGACCTGTTTATCTGATGTGAGTTATGGCTGTAATAATGAGGGTCTTATTATAGCTTCCATACAAGCGTGGCATGCAGGTTTTCCAGGCAGCCTATCTTTTCACACACACACACACACACACACACACACACACACACACACACACACACACACACAAAATAGGATAGATGCTGCCAAGACCCCTTCTCTCTCTCCCTCCCTCCCTCTCCCTCTCCCTCTCCCTCCCTCCCTCCCTCTCTTATTATGAGGCACAATAGAGTAAGTGGAAATGAGAAAAGTAGGCATAGTGGTAATTCCTAAAGCCATCAAAACAGTGCAAAAAATATTTGATCAGAGATTCCTCTTGTGTTAGAAGCACCAGAAGAATAAATACACCAGATAATATTTACTCGATAAGGGGTAACGTTAAGAGTGGACACCAAGTTTTTCCCAGTGGCTGTTGAAGGGCATAGAGTATACCACATAGATATGAGGTTGCCTAGCCTTCTTCTTTGCACTCTTCACACTCATAAATGCCTTTGCCCACCCCGCCTGTAATAACAAGGTGAGACACCAGAGGTGGGTTATAACACCGGCCATACTTCATTACACCGATTAACACAATTGTAATGCATCAAAGGGCCCCACAAGTAGGATGGAAGCATGGTCTGTGCCTGCAGCTGGCCTTGCTCCAGGCCCAGACTTTCCATGTGACTTCGCATAATACTTGGGTACTCCCAGAACAGCAACAACCTGGGGCTCCTGGCTCTAGTATTACCACCGTCCCAAGAGACCCTTGCCTTCTGCTCCCTCCCAGCAATGAGTCCTCCCAGCCATCAACACTAGGGGGTGATTTGTTCTGCTTTGTGAATTACTGCTGTCATCTTTGCCGATTACTCTTATTACTTTTATTTTTATTTTTACTTTTATTTTTATAACATTATTATTCTGATCTTTTTTATTGTTCCTGTGTTTGATTGGTGTAAACCAACCAGAGTTACATTGGAGGACGGGCGGTATAAAATATAAAAATAACTAAATAAATATAAGGTGGGCCAGCTGACATCCTATTGTGTGCTGCTTGTAGTCACCTGCCAGCTAATGCTTTCTGCCATTACCCACCAGTGTGACCAAAACTTTAACGGAACCAGTCCTACCTTCAACTATACACATTTAAGAATAGGAGGGGCAAAACCACACCTGCTTCCATTCCCACCAATTTTGGGCTCAGGTCAAAAATTCTCATCTGGCCCCAAAGTGAACAACAACAAAAATCTCATTCTTAAAACAAGGGTGAGTGCATGGCACATTCTGCCCATCCATCAGTGAAGTGAGCCACACTACTGGTGCTGAGTTGTTCAGCATTGTGTGCACAGAAATGCACTAGCAAGAGGTATCACAAAATTCATGATGAATGTGAGTTGCTTTCACCTGGTACAGAGCATGAGCTTGTGCACGTTGCATCTAACTGGAAAAATTGGTTTGTCGGCATTTGTGAGTACAGATGAAATATTTGGTAGATTGTGCCTTTTGCCTAACTGCTATAAGGCCAATTTGTATCAGCTCTAATAAAAAAAGGGATCAATTCAGGTAAGAGGTATCTAAACCAATTACAACAGAATGTCTGGTACTGTTAGATCCATCAAGCTGTTTTCCCATTATCTTAAGCCCAATTCACGAGACCAAAATTAACAACAAAGTCATAACATTATGATGATACAGTTTCTGTTGTTCCTTATGAAATTGATTGGACTTTATAAACACAACACAATTATTTTATGAGCTTGGGCAAACAACAATGATGCTTTATTGATATCAACATCACACTTATCATTTTTATATTGTACAAGAAGTATGGATCTTATAAACCAATAATCTGCATGCATCAGAATTGATACAACTAAACATTGGTTTGTTATAAGCAAATAATTTTCAAGAGAGAGAGAGAGAGAGAGAGAGAGAGAGAGAGAGAGAGAGAGAGAGAGAGAGAGAGAGTGAGAGAGAGAGAGAGAGAGAGAGAGAGAGAGAGAGAGAGAGAGAGAGAGAGAGAGAGAGAGAGAGAGAGAGAGACAGAGACAGAGACAGAGACAGAGACAGAGACAGAGACAAAGAGACAGAGACAGACACCTGGGTCTTTGGGGTATGGAACTTGGCCATCTAAAAGCTGGAATCAATAGTTAAAGGGGAACCACCCACCTTTCACTGAACATACTCAATTTGGCCTGATTTTGGAAGTGAGCATGCCACCTCATTATGGAGCCCAAGGTTGGATGTTTGATTCCTCACTATGCCTTCTGTGAAAAAAACCCACTACCTTGTGAAGCCTTGGACAAGCTTCATAGGCCTAGGGCAGTGGTGGCAAACCTTCGGAACTCCAGATGTCTTAGACCACAACTCCCAACAGTCCTTTGTCATTGGCTATGCAGGCTTGGAATTCTGAGCGTTGTGGTCCAAAACATCTGGAGTAGAGATGGGCACAAAACAGAAAAATGGCATTTCGGTTTTTTGTTTGTCGTTGAGAGGTCTGTTTCGGTTCGTTTCCGTTTGTCATGAAATTTTTGAAAAATTTCGTTACCGTTTTTCATTTTTTTGTTTGTCGTTTCTACTTGCTTTTTGCGCAATTTTTAAAGCATTTCCGTGCGCAGGCATCCCCCAACGCCCCAGACCAGAGAGAAAACACTAAAAAAAAAAAGGATGCTGGCAGAGACACAGTATAGACTAGGTATGCAGGGAGGCTGCAAAGGCAGCGGCGGGCGTTGCCCAGGGTGCAAGGCAGCCACAGAGTGACTGCACTGCGGGGCAAGGGAGTGTACTCACCGAGAGGTACGCAGCACGCACGTACACAGGGAGGCTGCAGGACTGAAGCTAGAGGCGCAGCAGAGACAGCAATCCCACCCTAACTCCCACCAGAGACGGCAAGGAGGACAGGGGCTGCCAGAGCTTTTTATGGCCTCTGTGGCTGCCAGACCTGCCCGCCCAGTCTGCAACCTGGGCATGCTATTGATTGAACATGATCCCATCACATGGCTTGCCTCCATTTTGTGGCTGGTGACATCCATTTTAAAGGGAAAAGAATAATACATCACGATGGGAGAAGACAAAAACAAACGTTTTAAGGACCCCACCCCCCGGTAGGTATTATCAGACAATATAAATAATTATCGCTGTGTTTTTATGGATGTCCAGGACATTTTTTAACATTTAAAACAGCTCATTTCATTGTGTGTCGCCATTAACGGAAACAAAACGTAACGACCACAATTTTTGTGGTTCTGTTCATTTCGTTGCATTTTCATCACAATTTTCATTTGTCGTTTCGTTGCATAACGGAAACGACAAATGGTAACAGAAACAAAAAAAATGTTCGTTCCGTGCCCATCTCTAATCTGGAGTGCTGAAGGTTTGCACCACTGGCCTAGTGTGTCCTGAGAAGGGAATAGTAAACTATTTCTGATTACTCTCTACTTAGAAAACCCTGAAATAGTTTGTCAAAAATTAAACAGGAAGCTATTATTATTATTATTATTATTATTATTATTATTATTATTATTATTATTATTATTAGTAGTAGTAGTAGTAGTAGTAGTAGTAGTAGTAGTAGTAGTAGTAGTAGCAGCAGCAGCAGCAGCAGCAGTAGTAGTAGTAAAAATATAAGACAGTTTTTGACTGGTATTTTAAATCAGGTACAAATTTTAATCAAACACTTGTTTTTAATACAAGTTAAATACTGGTGTAATATCAGTTGTTCTTGCTGCTGTTGCTATTTAATAATTGTTATTATTTCTATTTCTATGTTATCATGTTTTTACGGTGTGTATGCATATGAAGCAATATATTAACACTAGGGATGGGCACTTCATTTCGGAAGGGGACTGGTTCCAAAACGAAACATGCCAGCACAGCTGGTGCTTGGAACCCAATCCCACCCTCCAGAACAAAATCAACCACTGTCCTACCTTGCTATAGCTCAAGCTGGGAAAAAATCCAACCAGGAAGCAGCCTCTGATGTGTCATCTTTCCACCTCCCTGGTGCTGGCCAATCTGAAAGGGAGGCAGGATGATGCCTCTCCTTGCACAGTTCCTGTATTGACAAAGTACTTAGATGTTCACATGTCTTTGTGCCAATGTGGTCTCTGACACAGATGTGGCACAGGAGCACCTGCAATATGTGAGGTGAACTCTCCTTCCTTCTTTAGTCATCACTTAGTTGTGTCTGTTTGGTCACCACTGAGGAATGTAATAATTTGCTTTGGTCCCAACTGGACACTTTAAATTTCTAGATCTCTTAGGACACTGTTGGTCTTTAAAATTAAAAACAAAACAAAACAAAAACAGGATGAACATTTGATTTGGTTCTTTCATTATTTGTTTCTCATGAACTTGCCAGAATTAAACTTCTTGGGAAATGAGACGTTAAGATTTAAGCATTTTATTTTCATGTCTTAAATAAAAACTAAAGGATCCATCTATCAAGACATAGGCTTTTGAATTTTAAGTTCTTAAATGTCTGGGTTTTCTTCCTTGTACATTCAGCCATATTCTTGGTGCTGAACTAGGATTGTTAGTACCTCTCTTTTTTCCTGTCTGCCAGCTTCTAAAAAACTTTGTGGCAGAAAGATACAGCATGGTGCTCTTTGTCCTGAGAATAGCTGTAGATATTGAGCTCGGTGAACATGCACGAATACCATTTGGTTCATACAGGAACTTAACCACAAGTTGTGTATTTCTTTATAACTCGGGGGGGGGGTGTCTCAAGCTTTCAAAGTAATCCAGTGTGGTGAAAACAAAACTGCCGATCTGTAGCAAAAATCAATCCAAAAATATATTCCAGGATTTCTTGCTCATTTGATGCAATTTCTGAAAATGAAATAATGGTTGGGAGCATGAAAAGGTCCATATTCTTCATATTGCTGAAACCTGCTCTTTGGCATCTCCAGATCTTAATCAAAATGGTAAAAAGGATCTGAGCTGAAGCCAAAAAACCTCTCGTTGCTCTTCGGGTTTATGTATCTGAACGTGGAGCCAGAGGTCGGGAGTTTGATTCCCACTGTGCCTATCCGACAGATACTGGACCGTGAGTATGGACTCGATGTTCCATAGGGTCCCTTCCAGGTCTGACATTGTAAGATGATGATGATGATGAGGAGGAGGAGGAGGAGGAGGAGGAGGAGGAGGAGGAGGAGGAGGAGGAGGAGTCACCCTCAGCTAGCACTATAGAATCATTCACACCATTTCTCACATTAATAAACCTTTTGTCCTTTTGAGAGATCCTGTTCTTATTCCAGGTGACAACTGGATTTCACTCCTGCAGCATGTGCTTCATCTTCCCATGTCTCTGATGCCCCTGGATTATCTTTCTGGCATCAACCACATCCTTGCTATCTGTAGTTGAAGTCTGGAAAGCAGGCTGTGAGTAAACTGAGAGAGTTGCCTCCTTGTACTATCAAAGACACCAGATCGCCTGCTTCTCTTCCAGGTGCTCATTTCCTTGCCATGATCCCATTCCTGGAAAGGACCACTGCTCAGATTCCAAGTGCATCGGCACTCTAGCCAAAAATAGCGGACGATCAGGTTGCTGCATTCTCTCATGCACAGTCTTTTAGAGCAAGGAAACAGTCCAAATACATAAACAATTGTTAGACAGCTGATATTGCATTTGCAACAGATACCAAGCTAATAAAAACTTAATAAATGTCATTATAATTATCACAACATGATGGTAAAGTCATTGTCAAGAACTGTGACTGGATATACAAGATGTGGCTGATAATCATAATCTAAAGGACAGAAGGGATTTTCTCCCATCTCAGGTTTCCAAGTGTCTGGGGAGCTTCTTAGTTGAGTGGTCTTTCTCTGTTTCATGTTACTTGTCTTGGATGAACATTATTTCTTCTTTGGAGGCAACTACTCTCTGCTTGTGAGGCAGTGAAGTTTGGATGGTTTGGATGATGCAACTGTCACAACACATTTGCAGAAGTGAACTGATCATGAAGATAAGGAAACCTGTAGATCTTTCTTCTGTTGTTGGCTGGTATCCTGTTGGACAGGGACCACAGGAGCAAAAGAAGCAACATCACCGAGAGTGGCAGGTTGCCACTCACTGAAGGCAACAAGAGGCTGCAACTGCAAGAAAAGGGCAAAGGGCCTTTGAAAAGACTGCATTAGCAGGAATACATTAGCCAGATCAAAGGAAAGACCAGTCTCCCTCTATTCAGCACTGGTTAGGATTCATTTTGGCTACTGTGTCCAGTACAGGAGAGCAGTAAGGATGGTCAGGGGGAGATGGAAAAATGAAGGCCTATGAGAAAAGACAAAAAGAGGTGGGCATGTATAGTCCTGGGGCGGGAGTCTGAGGGGAGATGTGATAGTACTTTTCAAATATTTGAAGGGTAATCATAAAGAGGAAGAACTCTTCTCAGTCATCTCAGAGTGCAGGGCACATAATAATGGGCTCAAATTACAGGAAGACAGGCTTTGGTTGATTATCAGGAGAAAAAAACCTGTGTAGCTGTTAGATAAGTACAACAATTGAGCCAGTTACCTCAGGAGATGCTAAGTGCTCCAATGCTGGGGGCACTCAAGAGAAAGTTAGACAATCATCTGTCAGATATACAGCGGACCCTTGTAAAACAAACAGTTTGCATAACATAAAATTTGTACAACATAAAAATTTCCCGATAGGACAAACTTGCTTAACAGAATCGTCTATGGAGCGAATCTGTACAACATAAAAATGGTTGCAATTAGGTATTACTCTGTTTTCAATGCATTCCTATGGGAAATTTGTATAAAGGAAAATTTGCTTAACAGAAATTCATTTGGAATGAATTAATTCCTTTATACAAGGTACCAGTGTACCTTGATTTGAATTCCTATACTGAGCAGGAGGGTTGGACTTGATATCCTTGCAGTCTCTTTCTAGCTCAGTTACTCTATGTTTCCATGATTGTAGGAGTTATTGTGCCAACTCCAAAACTGTAAAGGATGCCTCTCATCATTGACCATCTACCACTGCTGATAGTGTCATCCTGGTTGCTCAGGTGGAGCTGTGCCACAGGATATCAGCCACTGACATATAAGTGAGCTACTTGGAGATGCGATTCCAGATATCACCTGGCTTATTATATCCTGTAAGCAGACTGGCTGCCAAGAATTAAACTAGACAAGATGCTCAGCTCATGTTTAGGAGGCTCCTTAAGGGGGAAAAGACATCTGTTTATCCTAAAACTGCATTTTCTTTCCTTCTCAAGCTATTGCAAATCAGTTTGCCTTGCTGTATAAATGGGCATCAGCAAGTGAACAACAGCTTCATTTACAAGGCTAATTGCATAGGCTGTGGCTCTGAAGAAGTCCCATCACTGGAGAGAAAATGTTATTCAGTTTTAACCATGAGCTGAGCATCTTTTAGCTTTGCCCAAAGACAAAATACATGAGCTAGTTCCAGAATCCAAATCAAACTGGCCTGATCTGGGTCAATTTGCATAAGACCTGTATTGAAACAGAATACAGTAGACATCTTTGGTTCTTGGGCAAAGCAAAGGATTCAGTGATTCAATCTTTGGACTGATTCAGGGACTTATGATTCAGTATGGGGAGGTGGGCAAGGTGTAGGGACAGATTTTTTGATTGAGAGACTAAAAGGGAAGGAGGGAAGCTGGGCTTTTCTCAGTGCTAGCTGCAAGACCAGAATGTCAGTTCAATCCCAATGTACACAGGGGAACCCACCTGAAATTTTGAATATCTATCTAGTATTCTTGTTAAGTGACGTTGTGCTTGTAAGTTTCATGAGTATCTGTGCAAAACTAAAAAAAAAAAAAAGCTAATGGCTAGAGATGATACTGAATTAAAAAAAAACACAAATCATGGTATTCAACAAATATTGCCAATTTGTTAAATATTCATCCCTTGATGAATATTGGGTCAAGATTCTGACAAATATGAAGGGATGAATATTTTCTTGTTTTATTTGTCCCTTCATCTCTCTTTCTTTCTTAAGACAGACCAAAGCCAACTAAACACACAAACACACAACCCCCACCTCCGCCTCATTCCTACCTTGTCTGCCACCACGACTCCATCCTCACCATTTCCCTCCCTTTGCTGGCCTGGAGACATCAAGAGGCATCTTAACAGCCACACACTTCTTGAGTTATCAATAAAAGTATTACCAATAGACCTGTTGCGTCACCTTTAAGACACAAGTGAGATTTTATGGATTGCAAACCAATTCTTGGGACACACGAAGCACACAATATCTGGACCACAAGTTTATATCTACTGTACATGATTGTCGGGGTGGCAGTGAGACCTAGAGCATGATGGAAGGTGGGCGGTGGGTGGGAGCAAGGGGGGCTGCAACTACTAACCCCTGATGATAAGGTGATAATGGCTTTGTTAGTATATAAACTTGCAATCTCTACTATTTTTTCTATGACCATATGACCTAATAGTTGAGAATTTCTCCCTCAAACCCACACATCCTACTCTTCCTGAAAACCTCCCAACCTCAAACAAATACTAATGCACACAAGATTTGGAAACAGCAACATGGACAATGGAACTAAACCTTGCCACAAACCCCAATGCCAATCTGCCCACACATCTACTCTGGCAACACAATCACAGGACCCAACAGTATCAAGGGCAACTTCACCTGCTCCTCAACTAATGTGACCTATTCCATCTTTTGCCAGCAATGCCCATCTGCACTCTGTATTGGACAAACAAGACAATCTATAAGAAAATGCACCAGTGGACACAAGTTTGATGTAAGAAACCATGATACACAGAAACCTGTCTCAAATCACTTCAGTTTACCTGGAAACTCCTTGGTCACCGTTTTGGAACATAATCATTACAGATCAGGAATACAAAGGAAACAGGTGAAATAAGATTTATATCCATGATGGACATACACAAGAAGGGATTAAACATGTCGGGGGTTCTTGAGTCATTATCAAATGTAATATTGCCACTTTTTCATGGATTCTAAGGTAAAAACTCTACATTGCCAATTTTTCATGGACTGTAAGTTAAAAACCACCACCCCGCCCCACCCTGTCTCTTCCACTACCTCTCTTATCTGATCTGATCTGATCTGATCTGGTTTCTGTCACTTGAGGTATTTACTTTCCATCCTTGAACATAAACAGAGGCTGGCGTGAGCCATAAAACTATACAGCTCTAGCCCATACTTCTCACCATTTAATCTTCTCACAATTTCTACTAATTAACTCTCCCTCCTCTTCTTCCCCCTCCTCCTCCTCCCTCCCCTATTCCCCCCCCCCCCCACAACTCTATATACTACAGCCAATGAATATCTGGTATGAAATGTATATCCCATCTCATATTATATTTCACACCTCATTCTGCTGCTATATGTCTGAAGAAGTGCACATGTGCACAAAAAGTTACATTAAAATATGAAAGTTAGTATTTAAGATGCCACATGTTTGTGTCTTTTGTTTTGTTTTGTTTTACTTTGATTTTTGCCTGAAATTCCTGAAAACTCAAGTTCTGTACCTCAACTTTGAGAATTCGCTTCATTTGTATATTCCTGCAGCTAGGACTGCCAAGACATTAATATAATCTACACCTCACACGTTCACTACCTATATCAGTAATGCCATTGTTACCTTGAAAGGTCATTACCAGGTACTGCAATTGATATTCCATTTAGTCCCATGTCGACACACAGCCCTAGTCACATCCCCATAAACCCGGACAATGAGTTGGTAGGAATCCATGGAATCCCGTACTGAAAATAAATGTGTTTGTTTTAAAAGTGCCACAGGACTTTTCTGTCTTTTTTTTTTCTTGCATTGCTGAACCATACTATCATGACTACCTCTCTGAAAAACCATGGCGTCCGTTCCAGCAAAAGATAATGCTATTACAAATTCAGCAAATGCTGATCCAGACCTGCTTCTGCCCAGTGGATGAGGGACAGAGAGAAAGACCAAGAAGTAAAGGATGCTGAGGATGGGAATGATGCTGATAGTCTCTCCTTTTTTCATTTGCTTTTCTTTGTCTGCATCATACACATACAAATTTCACATACAAAAGCCATCCATTTTCTTTTAATGTTCTTGTCCTCATTTTGGTGATAAGAAGTTAATTCCAAAGTTTCATTTGTGGCTGAGACTGGATACCTCAAATGATGTATTTATGTAGTTTTTAATGTGTTTTTAATACTGCTTTTATATAGTATTATAATTCTTTATACATATTGTAATACTAATTTGATCTATTAGCTTTGAATATTGTTTCTTTCAATATTGCAAGTTGCCTTGGATCCTTTTTTAGGAGAAAGACAGCATATAACTATTTTAAACAAGCAAACACAGTGAAATGGCTTTCTAAGGATTCCCAAGTGAGTATTTTGTGAGAATTCTTTCCTGCAGCACGAGAATGAGACACTAAGCACTGCTTTGTGCATTTTGCAGAAAGCATCTCTAGCATCTTTTCCAATTTTGTAGTTAAGTGAAAAGTCATCATGAACACATACAATTTGTGCATCTTTTCTAATGCACAAATTATAATCTAATATTTATTGCATCATATACAGTACATTGTTTCCAATCTATGCACTTGCTATGTTTTTCTTCTAATATATTCATGGCTGTATGCTAAATCTATAAAATTTATTAAACCCCCCCTATTTTGCATGCATAAGGAGAAATGGATGCAAAAAACCCAGTGCACATTGGGGAGAGTTAAGGGAAAAGGCATGATTGTAGAGTTATTGATAAAACAAAACTGCACCACAAAGCTTTGAGAAGAGCTGAAATGGAAATGTAATGGTGTTTGGTTTTGCGAGTTTGGGAGTGGAAATGAGGTTGAGCAGCACTGAATTGTGAGCTAGATCATATTCTCCCAACCTGTACCTCACAGCAAACACCATTTCCCTATTCTGTTTCTTATGCAATCACACCATTTTATGCTTATGTGTTTTAGAGCAATCTGAACACACCATTCTTTCCCCAGGTATCTCAGCATCCTCAGCTAACAACAGGCCCTTTGTTCCTTCTGGAGAATTCATAGCTAAAGAGGAAACAAAACCAATACAAATCTACAGGGCAGATAGGAGTTTATGAGTGATTGTTCATAGGGATTTTCTAAAAGTACCAATGGCAGCGTCTCCTCATTTCATTAGCCTGAAATCCCTGCCAACTTCTGTGTTGTGAAGAAAAGGAGTCTTCCCCATGGGGAAGACTGCTTGGCTGAAATACTTAAGACTGTGGATGAAAGCTCTCTTAACTTTTCAGTTAAGAGCACAAACCAATGGACAATAAGCAAAATATATTTCCATTCAGATGAGTGTGAACTGCTGGCACAATGGGTTGTGCCAAGTGCATGGTGCTTCCCAGACCCACCTCTTCGGGCAGATGGCCACTCAGAGGAAGTGCCCGGAGGAGGCATGGCACAGAGGCTGGTGACCTGCCTCTTAGTATTTGTGAGATGAGGTGGGGCTCAAAATACCTGTTCAGTTGAAAAATGAATTGGCACCAATCACTGAACCAGCAGTTTGTGTCCATCTATATTTTGAACCTACAGTAATACCGTGTTTCCCCCAAAATAAGACAGTGTCTTATATTAATTTTTGCTCCCAAAGATGCACAAGGTCTTATTTTCAGGGGATGTCTTATTTTTCCATGAAGAAAAATACAGTACACATTTATTGTTATCTTATTATGGGGAGGCCTTATTTTGGGGGATGCCTTATATTTCAGTGTGGGGCTAAACTGTAAGTAGGTCTTATTTTCAGGGCATGTCTTATTTTTGCAGAAACAGAGTACCTTGGTTTCTGAGGATAACCTGATCTGGAAACATGCTTGCAAACCAAAGCACTTGTATATCAAAACAAATTTCCCCATACAAAAAAATGGAAACTCAGATGATTGGTTCTGGGGCCTTCTGTCAAGCCCCGCACACAGAGCACACACACAAACAGGGTTCAGTTCTTTGCCAAGATCTTTAGTGGAAAGCCAGGCAAGTTCAAGTCCTTTGCCAACAATCAAGTGCAAGATAAATAACAGAATCCAACTCCCCGCAATTAACAGTCCAAGTCACAACCAGAATATCTCAAGGAAACCAGATGCCAAACCCAAGGGAACAGATTAAGCCGTTGTCCAGGAAGCCAGTCCGAAATCAGGAAACAGAGCCAAGGTCACAGACAGGAACGTGGTTGCAAGTTCAAATGACGCATTGCTCCCACAGAAAGCTCAAAGTGAGCTTACCAGCTTTATCTCAAAACAGGGAACACGCCCTTACTTCTGGAAAGGCTCCTGGTAGTACTCAGGGCTTCCCGACCTGATTCCCCGTCTAGCATCAAAGACCCTTTCCCTAGCTCTCCTGGTAGCACGTCTTTGCAGAATCTTGCTCATAGCCCTTCTAGGGGGAGAAGATATGTTTTCAGCTGAGTCATCAGACCCAGCTGCCTGCTGACTTGAGCTGCAAGGCTCCTCCAGCAGCTCTTCACCATTTAACCCCTCAGAGTCAGGTTCTGTGACAGGCAGGGTCCTGACACCTTCTAAGACTACATGCTGTACAGACAAAATGCCCAAACTCACAAAAGGAGTTGGCTGGAAGTTCCACGTCCACACCACGGTTTAGGTACCTGCCTGTGCAATCTGCTCTACTTGGGACTAACAACTGAATTTTACTCTGTGTTTTTAATGTGACAATAATAAAATGCAATTTGTAGCCATGTACACTCTTGACTAGATGCCCCATGACTAGAAATGTTTTAAAAATAAGAAAAGATGGTGAAAACAAATTGAATAAATATATAAATATATAGAAAAATAAGACCCTAACCTGCACTTTCCTTTGAAAACCTTCGTGGCTGGTGCAAAGGAGACCTCCAGTCCTCTCTCTTCCCTCTGCTTTGTAGACTTTCCTGAGAGGGAATGTTATAGGCAACCACCCACAATCCAGCAAAAAAAGAGAGAGAGAGAGAGAGAGAGAGAGAGAGAGAGAGAGAGAGAGAGAGAGAGAGACTTGCCTCACTTGTGATCATGTGACCTGCTCCAGTGCTTGTATTGCAAGCCACTGCTTGTTGATCAAGATAAAACTGATCAGAAATGTTTCCTCTTCTTGCAAAACACTCTTAAACCAAGGTATTACTGTACTTGAAATGACATACTCTGTCTTTTTTTCTGGTCTCAAGCTGGATGCTATGCTTCTGTTCTTCTGTGTCTTGCAAAGTTCATTAGATAAAATCAGAAACGTGTGCATTTTGTGCTTCTTTTCATTTGGGACCAACAAGCTTCTGAAAATCATAACAAGCGCTGTCTTACAAGATACTTACATGGCTCAGTTAGGTAGCTCAGTGGCATCAAGTTTTAGCTTCTGGATTTAAAATTACAGCCTGGACAAATTAAACTGCTTGCATATCCTGACCTTTAGACAGTGTGCTGGAGTAATATGTGACAAAGGACCTTGCTGGTTTAATTTAAATGAAATTGCTAGGTACAGCATGGGCTGTAAAACCATGTGGCTTTAATGTTCCGACAGCATCCACGTTTTATACACCTGCTTGTTCATGAGGGCATCCCACAAATGTCACTTTGCTGGAGCAATAATTTTAATTAAAGCAGCAGACTATGAGGATATAAAATAGATTAGAATAACTCTTCCTTTTGAAAGATCCAATGAATAACTGATGGAAGGAATAAATGAATCAACAAATGATACATACATACATACATACATACATACATACATACATACATACATACATACATACATACATACCAGAATGATTCTTTAGAGAGACGGGTTGTCTACATGGTCAAAGGCAAAAAAAATTAGAACGGTATTGAGATGTTAGGAGCGTTTGTGTGCAGTAACTAGGGATGAGTGCAAATTTCAATCTTTGCATCTTCTGGACAAATGAGGGGATAGAGAGATCTTATTATTCATCAATCTTTATCTTTACCAAATTTTCTCTGTTTTTAAATGTCAGCATAAAAAATCCAAAATTCATTAAAATAGATAATTAAATGTGAATTTTCATGCAGAATGTGTTTCCTTAAAAAAACATTGGAGGTAAAGGTTGAAAGGAGTTTAAGGGTGTATAGACACAAAACGTGGACAGTAAAGCCCTGAAGTTTTTTTGTGTGACTTGTTTTTTCTATCTCTATTTCTGTGCTACACCAGTTTCGTGTGATTTTTTTAAATGGGAAAAAGCTGTATATATTTGCACATGTATGTCTCAAATGGTTGCAGTGTGCCCCCTCCCATTTATGTATGTTTTATGTATGTTTCTGTAATTGAATGCATCACAAGTTTGAGGACATATGGATTTCAGACTGCAAATCATGTCCAGTTCCATGTTCGGCATGGGAAAAGCAGAACTGGGCAGACATGCTAAAAACTCTACATGGACCAAAAAGCAAAGTGTTCTGCTTATATACTGAGCCATACCACTTCAAGTAATGTCTGGGTAGTTTACAGTTTAATTTCACTATGCAGGCTACACATTGCCCCCCCCCCCCCAGCAAGCTGGGTACTGATTTTACCGACCTTGGAAGGATGGAAGGCTGAGTCAACCATGAACCAGCTACCTGGGATTGAACCCCAGGTCGTGAGCACTGTTTTAGCTGTGGTACAGGCTTTTACCACTGCGCCACAAGGCTCCAAGTCTGTTACACATGGATACATAAAAGCAGAAAGACATAGGCTCATTAAGCCATTATTGATCGTCAATCAGAAGGCATCTGATTCTAGCTGGATGCTGAATCAGATAAAAAGCAATCAAATCCCCAAAGTACCCAAAATTTTGTTTATAAATCAAACAGAAAAGGCATTGCCCACCCACACGGAATGACGAGACCAGGCAGTAAGATGGGGTAAAACTGGGCCACACTTTATTCACACAACTTTAATCAACAACAACATTAACAAGGAGGGGCCTGGCTTCGGCGATCGTGGTTGGACCCCCGGGGTCATACCTGACCCCTCCAACCGGGCAGCATTGGGCGAGTTTGACCCCCGAGTGGCGCGGTCAGCCGACGACACCACCCGGGCCGGTCCGCTACTTACCATCCCTGCATCTCCTTATAATAAAGCTGGGTTATCCCCAGCGCAGGGAGGCGTCTCCTTGTACCCCAACCCAGGCCCTGTGACCTCCCGATCGGCAGTGCCTGGGCTAAAGAGTACCTGGGGACAGATGTTTAAACGTCTCACCGCTGCCCTCCATCCGCTTTAGCCGCCAGTGTGACCAAAATTCCGCTGTGGCTTTACCTAATGCCCAGGTACCAGTGTGGGATAGGCGAAAAATCCCCGCTCTCTTCGGCCAATCTAGAGTGCGGGTCAAAAATTCCTATCCGGCCCCCGAAGGCGACCAGCAACGCTCACACTGGTCCTTCAAGGGTGGGCGGGTGGGGAACGCTCCGAAAGACTGCTGACGGGAGGGGTTGGAGCAGCCCCTTTTAAAGGGCGCTCCTCCCCCCTCCCCTCGGGATGCCTATTGGCGTCCTGCCTGTCCCGCCCCCCGTGCGGGCGGGCAAACATGCCCCGCGGGCGGAGGGTCCACCCGCGGAGCTACCAGAATGGCGTATTTTGTGTTCAGGCTTGAAACACACCAGGAAGTTTAATTTTGGAAATATTGTACAGTGTTGGCTGCTGAGTGGAACTCCCTCCTTTCTTGTGGGCATAATGTACCTCCCTTTGGCTGCTCTGGGGGACATGTGCCCCAAACAATCAATAGGCAGATTTTCATGCAGGCTTGACTGGTCTCCAATCACCTATGAGTGGGCGATCAGCAGCTGACAAAGCCTGGAAGGAATAAGAGCCAAACCAGGAATAAGATGCACTGAATTACTCTTCCCATCTTGTAAAACAGTCACAGGGCCAGCACCATCTTCAACAGAGAGAAAAGGAAGGATGAGAATACTGCAGGTGAGATCTCATTTTCTTCGAGGCTTCACCATTGGGTTTACGGAAAGTAAAAAGTCATTTTCTCCATGTGGATCCAGAGAAATTGGCACAGGGATAGGGGGCATTTTGTTGAAAGGACCATTCCTTTTCTTTGTTATTTGGTAATGCAAAGTATTCTTGAACTTGATTCAACTAACCGAAAAATATGAGAGCCCTCCAGTGGCCAAAATAATTTTTCCATATTTCCACTGGCATAAAGGCACTTGTGTGAATCTTGCTTGTTTGTGGAATGCTATGGACAAATCAAGCTCCACAGCATTTCTCTTCTCTTCTTTTCTTTTTTAGGTGAAAAGACTTTAATCAATTATTTTTTATCATTAACTGCATAATTTAAAGAATTTCAATTAAGTACAAGGAAATATTTTTACCCATTTATTAACTCATTCCTCCTGTGCTTCTGGACTAGTCCTAGAACATGTAATTGCAAAAGTAAATGCAAGATCTAATTGAACTGAATCAAATAAAATCATTTTAGAACTGCAGAATTGGAAAGGACCCTTGTCAAAGAGGCTCAGTAGGGAATCAAGCCCCTCACTCCCTGGCTATGCAACCAGATATCTAAACCACTGAGTAAAATGAAATTCTTCCTCTTGTTATTTTATCTGTTGATCATTAATACAGAATAACTGGCTGTTTGCATGCATACCTTTGGAACCTATAGAGATGGTTTAGGGTGCCATTAGTAACCAGTAACCACTCTCGTAATTTCTCCCCTGGTCATTTCTACCTTTCTCATTCAATTTCGCAGAATTGGTTGTTCATGTGCTCTTGGAAAATAATTTTAAAAGCAATGAAATTTTGGGTCCCCAATGGATGAAGCTCGGGATAGAGTAATTTTGTTGAGCTTAGTGGTTGCAAAGTAGGCGCACGCACCTTGTCTTCCATTGTAGAATCGTCTCCGCAGCAGGTGGCAGAAATATAAGACCATTTGACAGAACCATTTGTCAAATTTCTCCACCATTTTGTGGGGGTGGGTGGGAGAGACATCCTTCCTTTCCATCATCACAACAGTGGCCTAAAATGACATTAGGTGAATTGTATTATAGGGCAAGTGAAATACAGGTGCTGTTGTTGTTGCATGCCATGGCAAGGCAACATCAACCACAACTGTTGGGTGTGTGTGGGTGTGGGTGTATGGGGGGGGGGAAGCAAAGGTGAATTGTGAGTCCAGTCACTGAGAAACTTCTTTCTCTAGAGAAATTCAGTATAGTGGTCTCTCCTGTCTCACCACCCATAAACAGAGGGACAATTTTTCTGCATTTGTGCACAGCTATGTTAGTAACAGCTGGCAAGATAGCTCAGCTGAGTTGGCACCTGGATAAGGAGCCAGAGAGAGCCTGTGTATCCTGGGGCAAGCTACATGGTCTGAGAGCAATCCTTAAAGGAGACAAATGATAAACCACTTTTAAGTACTGCATTCCTAGAAAATCCTGGTAAGAGTCATCATATGTCAAAATCAACTAGATGGCACACAATTATTATATTAATAACTTACCTACTTCGGATCCATCCATGCCAATTTACATTCATATCAATATACATCTTACACTGCTGATATTTATAATGTGCCCTCATACAGTCCTAACTAATGGCACCCCTTCTCAGGGTTTTCTAGGTAGAAAGTACTTAGACGTGGTTTACCCTTCTCTTCCTCTGGGGGGTTGCCCTGGGTCTCTGCAGCTTGTCAAAGGCTACACAGGCTGGCTCTTTTCCTGCAAATCACAGTGGGGAATCAAATACCCAACCTCTGGCACTATCGTCAGACCCATAACTCACAGAGCTCTCCAGCGAGCGATATCTTATATTGCTCAGTGTTATTCTTGTGCCTTTTCTTTTCCTAGGTTCTGCACTCTTTCTTAGCGTGCCACAGCCATGCTATTTGAAGCAACAACAAAAGGACAGAAAAACAAGAAAGCTACCCTCCCTTTTTTCCTGGCACCCTCCCATACTCATCAGGGAACTGGCACTTGGAAACAGAACACACAGTTTGAGACTTCTAATGTAATACAATAGGAAGGCCCCTGGGGGTGGGGAGGAAAAAATGTCAGGGTCTTGCCTCTACTTCAGCTACCATGGCTTCTTTGTGTCAGGATTTCCCCGTTTTTCTTTTCAGTCATCTACATTGCACATAGGGAGAAAAGAGGTAGGCGAATGTGTTATCTTTCCCTGCTGGGGCCAGTTTTGCAACGTTGCTTTGTGTGGGAAAGTCCAGAAGTGCTATTGTTGTGAATCCTGATTTCTGACCTACATCAGAATGTCATTATCCTTGGCATGTATAAATTAAGAGATGTAGTTTCCAAGGTTAAAAACAACAACAAGCAAATGCATCTTCTAGTATAAACTCTGGGGGGGGGGGAATAGATATAGAAAGACATACCATGAGAAAACATAGATGCATAAACCTATAGTCTAATGTGGAATCAGGATGGAATGAAATTATAAACAAAGAAATGGGGAAGTGGCATCAGCTGAAAACAAACTGGTCCACCAGTCCCTAACTTTATGCACATTTTAATGTGTGGCATGAAATATATTACAGTATCAGTGTATCCTTAACAAGGTGAAAGGGATGGCTTGTGGGAATAGGGCCTTTTCAGCAGCTGCCCCCAGGCTATGGAACACCCTCTTGTCTGAGATCCGCCTGGCGCCAACACTGATGATGTTTCAGCACCAGGTAAACACCTTTCTGTTTCAGAAGTTTTTTAACTGACATAACATAGATTGTGGGTCCTGGTGGCAATTTTAGTGTTTTGTATTTAAATGTTTTTATTGTTTTTATTGGCATTTTAAGGCTTTGTTGTTCATTTCTATTGTAAGCCGCCCAGAGACCTTTGGGTAGTGGGTGGCACATAAAATGTATGTATGTATGTATGTATGTATAAATAAATAAATAAATAAATAAATAAATAAATAAATATTTTATAGCATCCCAGGGGCACACCAGAGAGGTCCACTGGAAAGCTATTATATCAGCATAGGTTCTCTTTTGCTGCTCCTAAACTTTGGAATCCCATCCCACGGGAGGCCAGGCTGGCCCCATCTAAGCTGTCCTACCACAAGGAGGTAAAGACCTTACATCCCTGAGTGAATGGCTGCCTCTGTGGGAACATTGGGTTGTTGAATCATATTGCTTTGAATGTGTTTTGATGTTGCTTATGTATTTTTGTGTAATATTTATTTGATCCTTTTTAGTATACTCACAGTTGTTTATATTTTAATGATGTAAAGTACCTCAGGTCCTTTTAAGGAGAGTGTCAGGGTAAAAATATTACAATTATGTTGCTCTCGTGTTTAGAGACTTGACATACATTTATATTCATGTTCTCTACTTTGACGTGTCAATCAGTTCTTGGTATTGGAGGCCAAACCATGCAAATGACAGCATCTATGTTGTCTTTCACGCAGAAATGCCCAGTAAGGGTCTAGAATGGGTCCACACATCTTCTCAAGATCTTGAAGAAAACTCTTTTGAGCCACCTCTTCCAGAATCCCTCCAGGCACCATGGCCAATGACCACGTTGGCTGAGGGATTCTGGCAAAAGTAACATTTCCAAGCTCTGGGATTGTTACAATTAGTTTTAGAGAACTGAATGATTTTCTTCAGAACTAGCCATCAGAACCTTTGGATCCTGGTCTCTGCTCCACCAATGATAACAAAATGAAGGACAGCTCCGGTCCAGCTCTCTCTTCAAGTTGACTCTGTGTGAAATGGTGATTCATTCTTTGTGGGTGATGGGCACAGTAGAATCTAAATGCCCAGGGGAGGGTGAAATCTGCAGAGTGTTGAGACAACCCTTCTCAGACAGTGGGAACAATTGTAGGTTGCCAGAGAAGGCAAAAGGATTAGAAGGCTGTCTCCTTTTTCTTTCTTTTAACAAGGATAACGTTCGCTAACAAAACGTGCTGATAAGTACACCCAGTTTCCAAGGATATTTCTTTGAACCTTTTAGCATCTAAGATATTCATATGCAGCCAACAGAAATGCTATACAGTCAAAGCCCACTGCAGGCCTATTATGTTCAGTACAATTATCACACACACAGGTGGGTTCAGCCAAAGAACAGGAAGAGGGAGAAGGGGGTGGGGAAAGCTAATCTCATTGTTACTCTTTGGAAATATAGATCTCACGCTTTGTCTCTCTGGTCGTTGAGACGGGTGAATATTGCAGAGGTCCCCCCCACACACACCTCCTGTTTCATTTCTGATCCAAAAATGGCTCTTGTCTCTTGGATTGCCTGTCTCCTCTGTCTACTAAGCCACTTCTGTCTGAGTATGTAGGTCAAACAATTGAAAAACAAGCTACCTTCCCTTTTTAAGTAATCTGATTTATGATTATTTGGTTTAACTGTTTTTGTTTTGTTTTGTTTTACAACTGGATGACTCTAGCATGCCATTGTCATGAGATGGGAGGGAGGAGGGAACCTTCTTGGTAAAACTGCTGGTAAGAGTTATAGACTACATTGTGTGAACGCTAGTCTAAGGCATCTGTTGTTTGTGTCAGGCGTTCATTCTAGGCACTGCTGAGCCTCTTCATATCCCCCACTAAGCTATGTATGAGCATTCAGCTGGGTCATTCATTGCCACAGTCTGCCTTCCAACAACAAGAACCAAAAAAAAAAAAGGAAAAGGAAAAGAGGCCAACAGTATCTGTTTACTGCATGAAATGACAAGGCAAAAAAGGAGAAGAAGCAGACAGCTTTGGTGGTGTCTGAAAAAGCCCTTGTGGGGAGGCAGAGGTATATCTAGTCCAGGATTTCCCCTCACCCAGTAGCTGGACAAATACTTAGGGAAAGACACCAAACAAAACAGGGCTGCAACAGAACCACTCTCTTCTGCTCTGGTCAGACCCCATCATAGAGTTGGAAGAGACCTCAATTTAAAAAAGAATGTTGACACTCTTGAGTGGGTGATTGAGAGTCTGGAAGAAATGTCTTAGGAGGAGTGGCTTAGGGAGCTGGGAATGTTTAGCCTTACAAAAAGAAGGCTGAGAGGGGATATTATTGTTGTTGTTCAGTCGTTCAGTCATGCCCGACTCTTCGTGACCCCATGGACCAGAGCTCGCCAGGCCTTCCTATCCTCCACTGCCTCCCGGAGTTTTGTCAAATTCGTTTTAGTTGCATCGATGACACCGTCCAACCATCTCATTCTCTATCGTCCTCTTTTCCTTTTGTCTTCGATTTTTCCCAGCATCAGGGACTTTTCCAAGGAGTCCTCTCTTCTCATGAGGTGACCGAAGTACTGGAGCCTCAGCTTCAAAATCTGTCCTTCCAGTGAACATTTGGGGTTGATTTCTTTCAGAATGGATAGGTTTGATCTCTTTGCAGTCCAGGGGACTCTCAAGACTCTCCTCCAGCACCACAGCTCAAAAGCATCAATTCTGCGGCGATCAGCCTTCTTTATAGTCCAGCTCTCACTTCCATACATATAGCCATGTTTAAATATCTGAAAAGGGATATTATAGCCATGTTTAAATATCTGAAAAGATGTCCTGTTAAAGAGGGGGCTGGCTTGTGTTCCATGGTTTCAGAGACTAGGACTTGGGACAATGGTTTCAAACTACAGGAAAAGAGATTCCATTTAAACATTAGGAAGAATTTCATGATGGTTAGAGCTGTTCGGCAGTGGAATATGCTGCCATGGAGGGTGGTGGAGTCTCCTTCGTTGGAGGTTGGATGGCCATCTGTCGGGAGCACTGTGATGGGGGTTCCCTGCATGACAGGAGGTTGGACTAGATGGCCCTTGAGATCTCTTCCAACTCTATGATTCTCTAATTCTCTAATTCTAACCCTTCACACACACCAGCAGTTGATATATGAAAACCCACTACCTCTGATACTGAAGGGAATGCATTCCCATCAAAATCAGAAGTGACTGATATCTGTAAATGTGGCCTTTTTGAGTCAAAGTTGTGACGAAGAGTTCCATAGTCTTGTGATAAAGAGTTCTGTTGCCAATCTACCTGCTGTATGAAGACCAGCTTCCCTTTTCACCTTTCCAGAAAGCCCTACCAACAATCTTTTATGGATAACTTGAGGTTCTGCTATTAGTTCACAGAGGGAACCTACTACTTTCCCCATGTGTTTTCAGATGATAATCTCTACTTCTGTTTCAAAACACAGAAAGCCAGCCCTCTCGTGTTAGGTAAGCTGTTGGGTTGTTCTTCTAAGTGAGTCTCTCCACTTCAGCCCATGAAGTTCTTCCAACTCAATATTATACCACTATTGTACCCCCAGGGATTAGCCAAATATACAGTGCAGCTCCACACTGCTGTTCATAAAACTTCATCACTGGAACGATGATTGCCTTCTGACAAAACCAATCTGACAGACAACAGATACCACATATTATCCCCGCTACAATGATGCGCTTCCCTGCTACCATGATTGCTATACTGAAATGCACACCCTTGGAAAATGTAACTCAGAAACTCCATTTGTGCTGAAACACCTGCTCATTTTTGTTCTGGCAGGCCACCGGCAACCTCTATGAACTCCTAGTCTTCCACTACCTCTGATTAGCAAAGGATGCTAGCCTTTGCATGATGTGAGAGTGAAAGAGGTCTGCTGCTATCCTGCCCCGGTGTGACCAAGCTAAAAGTAATCACCCTGCTTTTTCACACAAGCACATTTCATGGCACAGAGTCCATCCCACCCCCCACCCCCCCTTATGCGTGAACTGCAAACCACAGGCTGCAAAAACACTGCTATTTCAAAAATCATATAGAAATAAATATGGTCTGCTATTAACACGAGACATCGATTATTGGAAGATGTGGTCTGATCCTTTTTCTCCTGGAATCTTCAGATGAACCTGCCTTTTTTTTGTCTAGTTCTAGTCGCCCGTATGGCAAATTTATATTTATTATGTAAAATAATTTCCGGAACTATTAAAATATAAACAGATCTGAAACACGAGATGACATTGACTGAATATGGCTGTTTCTGTGATGTAGAATCTAACTGGATTGTCTCGCATTCAAAGCAGAAAGATTTTGTGTTACTCACCATATACACTCTCAGTTCTCTAAAATGCCCCCCTAGCTACAGTTTTACCTCCAGCTATGTCAAGGAAAGAAGAGGTGAACAAATGATGTGTTCTTCCACCTCTTTAGTGAAAAGTGAAAAAGTAATCACTAGAATCCTACTGGTGCATACATATAACTAATTTAATTAATTTATTTAAAATATTTCTATCCCACCTTTCTCCCCAAAGGGACCCAAGGTGGCTTGGTCTGCATAAACTGCCACAGTTATGTGGCAAGTTTCCAATGAAAACTTGGGAAAAAATAAAAACAAATAAACACCAGGTTTTTCCCTACCCCAGTTGTTCTATGTCCCCCCTCCCATAGTTTCAAAATGCCCAGAAATGTTATATCCCTACTAGATGTGCACAATGAACTGGCAGTAGATTTTTTATTTATTTAACATAGTTGCAAACTTCATCCTTCATCTTCTTCTTGGAATGGTAGAGAATAAAAGACAATTCCATATCTGACATTATAAACCAATAAAATTAGCATAAATTAAATCTGGAGCTTAGAGTAAAATCAAAATTAGAGAGCAAGAGGAAACATCAATTAGCCTTAAAAACCCAATGTAGAGATGGGCACAACTCAATTTGGTTCAGTTCATAGAAATGTATCCACCTGGAACCACAGCTGTCACATATTCCCTCTTTCCAGATGAGGAAGGGAAGCTCAAGATCCTTTCTGGACTGGAGCACTGTCAGAGAAGGAGGACGCAGATGATGTGTGCCAGATTGTGAATGCGGCAGCCAGCCAGGTGTGTGTGTATGGGGGGGGGGAGAGAACAGCTCTGGAACAGGCTACAGCTCATCTACTCCAGCATTTTGTCTCACACAGTGGCTCACCATTTGCTTCAGGGTCTTCCCAAGCAGATGTCTTCACCTGCCTACCATTCCCTGAAAAAGGCATTGATGGAGATCCTGCCTATCTTTCCTACCCGGAGGTTGTATTTAGGCATAATGATAGCCATTGATACCCTTGTTCTCCATGAACTTGTCCAATCCTTTCTTAAAGCTGTCAAGGCTGACAGCTGTCACCACTTCTTCTGGCAGGGAGTTCCAAAGACCAGTGATCCTATGGGTGAAAAAGTATTTTCTCTTATTTGTTTGAGATCTAGCACCCAAAAGTTTCATGGAGTGCCCCCTAGTTCTAGTGTTGTGGTGCCATGATGATGAATTTCTATGAACTGGGCCAAATCAGGTTGTGCCCATCTCTAGCCAAGTGCAATAAAACTATTCATTGTCAATGTCACCTTCCTTGGGAATGAAGTCTACACCAGAGGTCCTGCTATCAAACAGGTCTGACCCCATGTATTCACCACTCTACCCCCTCTACATGGTAGTCTATACTGACCTGTGAATATGGTTGTAATTTACACAGCTCTTATAAGGTACTGACTTGAATTTATGCTGACAGGAAAGGACATAACCAGAGATTATAGTATCTTGGGAGTAGACCCATCTCCCTCAACTGATCTAGTTGGTGGTTGAGCTCCATTCACTCTGCTCTGTTTCCTGGAGTTTGACTATGTTTATGCAACTGCACAGTGAGAAACCTTTCTGATTCCCTTTCAACACAGAGAGGATGGAAAGTAGCTGTTGGGTACATTAGTGAGGAGTGGGCTGGCCCATATAGACCCACAATTCTCTAGGTATACTTTTATTAGAACAGAGCCATCTGAGCTATATTTGTGGTCTACTTCTGCATTATCATTTTTTACCATAGAGTTTATTGGGTGGACATTGTTATTATACTCTTAATTTCTTTGTTGCAAACTATTTCAGATACAGTAGCATCTCCATATCCACTGGGATCAGTTCCAAGCTCCCCTGGAAAACATAGAATGTTATTTTAAACAGCAAACAAAAATAGCATGTTCTCTGGTTCCATATAGTGTCCAGTTCTGGTAACTTCATTGTAAAATATATATTTATGGATTTTTCTTTTATCATTTTTAATATTTTCAAAAATAGGTTACAGGTGATATTTTCAGAATATGGATAAATAAATCAATGGATACTGATAAAGGGGCCCCTACTGTACATTTATAATGGAAAGCAGTATGCAAAATAAAGCATTACTAGCTCATAAGGACAATCATGCCTGAAATCTGGGGTGCGGGAGAAAGATTTGGGTTTTTAGCCTCCACCTGTCATAGTGTCCATTTACCACATTATGCACATTCACTCTAACAAAGTTGTTTCAACGTATTAGAGGGGCAATTTGCAACCACCATGACTACCAAATAGGCAAATACGGTACGTTTCTTGAATGTTCAAAGTGCTTCATATATATTACTTTTAAAAACATATAATCCTTACAAGTAGCTGAAGGAACCCGGAGTTCCTCCTGCTGCTGCTTCTTTCCAGGGCTAAAGGAAAGAGAGAGTTATCAACGCCTTGTGGACATCTGGTGAGCTGGACTCACAACTCATAATCTCTTAGCCATGCTCAACACTGCTTCTATCTAGTTGCCTGTTCCTAAGATCACTTAAAGGTCTTTACTCATAACTGTGTTGAATCTCATCCCAACCCCGCCCCGAAATAGCAGTCTACTCTTCATCGTTGTTGGACATGCCCTTATAAATCCTCTTGTAATCCTCTCCAATGTGCTTGGATTTCTGACCCTTCCATCTGGTCTCTCGAAGGGCTGCTATGTTGAAACATCAGCTTTTCAGGACTTTCACCAATTCATGGCTACCTGTGGTCAATGTTGAGTGTAGTGATTTGCAGTGGCTTTGGTCTCCTTTGAGCTAGCTTTTGTAACCTGCTCTGTTGCTGAACTGGTAGTCCTTGTCCTCTTCTCATGTCAGTTGGATGGAGCCAGCATGCTGTGTCTATGAGGAATATTCTAGTAGTCAAGTGCCTCGTGGCACAGTGGTTAAATGCCTGTACTGCAGGTAAAACTGTGCTCACGACCTGGGGTTCAATCCCAGGTAGCAGGCTCATGGTTGACTCAGCCTTCCATCTTTCTGAGGTTGGTAAAATGAGTACGCTGGGGGGGGGCAATGTGTAGCCTGTGTACTGTAATTAAAAACTGTAAACCGCCCAGAGACTACTTGAAGTGGTATGGGGCGGTATATAAGCAGACCATTTTGCTTTGCTCTGGTAGTCATCGTTGTCTGATTACTATGACAAAAATACCAACTGGCTTTTTGCCTCAGCCTGATGTTGGGATCCATGTCTAGCTCAGCAACAGCTTAGGTTGGGGGCCTGTTTTCAGTGGCGCCACATGGCATTTACCCCTTGAATAACTCATGAGAAGTGTCAGTATTGATTGGTTGGTTGTTGACGAATGGGAGAGTCTGGGGGAGTAGCCTGAGGGGATTTGATGCTCAGCCCAGCACTGAATTAGTCAGATAGGGACTGACACTGTCTGATAGGGTGCAGTCACACTGGATTTCCAAATGCTTTTGAGTTTTCAATCGATTTCCAATCCCCTCCAATCACGTGGAGCCTGAATCAATTTACCCTCCGCACTTGGCGGTTTTCTGTAATTGAATTCGTCATCTGCACTGTGATCAAACTGCTTTTTGCAACCTTCTTCAATCTTATGAAATACCCTACCGTATCTGTAGGTTTTAAGGTGTTTTCAAAAGCGTTTGGACACCCAAGTGCGACCGTGCCCTAAGTGTAGGTCCGTATCTGACCTTCTATTTTACTGAGAAAAGAGAGTTAGGGTCTGACTGAAAGACAGTTAAAGACTAGAGAGAGAAGAGATAGGATTTAAACCTTCTGTGAGGAAAACTAAGTGTTGAGTGTCTGTAAACTTAAGAACAGGGTGTGCATGTGAACAACTTTGTCAGTAACCAAACTTTAATGTGTTTGAGCTATATTCTTCCTTTTGTTTATACCTAAACACATTACCTTAATTCTACACAGCAATAATAAATTTCTTTTATCTCTATTCAAAACCAGTCTGAAAGCATTAATTTACTGGAGAAACTAGTTGGTGGCAGCAAAAGAGAAAACTTAAAAACTGTGCTTGTCAATAGCCTGTGAAAGGGCCAGGGGTAAAGCACAGAAATGATACAGGGATCACACCACCAGCGTATAAATCTAAACAAATAAATAAAACCAATAATACCCCAATTAAGAAGGCATCTGCCCCCCCCCCATGGGATCTATAAAGGAGACAAATACAGAGACCCTTGCGAATCCATTACAAATTATACAAAGATGTCCACCTGTTTTCTGCCTGACAGCATTTTTGGAAAGCAAAGGGGTGAATCAGGAGGGGGAGGGGAGTCGCTTTTGCTTTCTGGCTGTGCCCATGGTTTGTGGTGGTTGCTGTGCCCTCCCCCCTCTTCTTTGGCCAGAGACTTTTAGTTCAAGACTGATTTTGGGGAGAGGTCCAAAAATTATCTTCATGGTGCTTAGAAAATGATTTGCACCTAAATATCAGCAAAACTAAGGAGGTTGGACTTCCGGAGGAAAAGAGAGGAACTTGCTCCACTGTACATCATGGGAGGCCGGGTGGAGAGAGTCTCCTCCTTCAAATTCCTGGGAGTTCATTTCAGTGAAGATCTTACCTGGAAAATTAATACAACTGAGGTGGCCAGGAAGGCTCAACAGAGAGTCCATTTCCTCAGGATCTTGCAGAAGAACAATGTGAAACAACAATTGATGACCTCCTTCTACCGGTCTACAATAGAAAGTGTCCTTACATACTGCATTACAGTCTGGTATGCTGGTTTGACAGCCGTGGACAGAAAGACTTTACAGAGGGTAGTGAACACAGCACAAAACATCATGGGCTCTCCCCTGAGTCCACTGGATGACATCGCCAGGGACCGCTGTCTTAGGAGAGCAAGGAAAATAATCAGGGATGACTCACACCCTGGTCAGCACTTCTTTACTCTCCTACCCTCGGGTAGGAGATACAGAAGTATAACAAGCCATACCAACAGGCTAAAAAACAGTTTTTATCCGTGGGCTGTTCAACTATTAAACGAGACGTGATAACTCGTGATAGACTTGTAGGGCTGGCGAGTTGTGCAGCAAGCACATAGTGTTGAATGGCTTTTTAGTGGGATGGTGTTGGGGGGGGGAGGGAGGGAGGCTCAGCCAATTTCACTGTACACTGGTTGTACAATGACAATAAAGGTTATTATTATTATTATTCTGCACACACAAATTTGGGCTAGATGAGGGCAGTTTCCAGCAGCATCATATGGAAAAATGGGCCTCCACATGGACCTCCAAATGTCTACTGATCAAACATAAATCAGTAGTAATAGAATTCAGGCACTGGATGCAGCAAAAAGGGAATGGACAGACCCATATTTTGGCTTTCAGAACTAAAAGGAAGAGTAAAATTATGAGTTCTCTATAACAGATGGAAAAAGAGAAAGAACAAGGATTTCTTAACCATTACTCCAGACATCTCCCTTTTCCATGTCACCATATTGTGAAGCATAAGCCAAGTCATGTATCAATGACATCCCCTATATACCATGCCAATGTCTCAGAAATCACTGTTGTTACATTTTACTGCCATTTTGGTTCTTTTATTTGCAGTCTGTGCTGTCTGTCTTCCTGCCTGCCTGCCTGCCTTCCATCTTCTACTCACCTTTAGTCAGCCTGTCAATATACTGTATACTATAATAAACAAAGGCAGAATAATTTTAAAAAGATGTGTTGTGCAGCACACATTGTGTCGCTAAAAGACACCTTTATGGGGTCTCAGTATTTCTGCGCATTAACTTAAAGTGCAGATGCTTATCTGAATGACCCTTTATTTGATTTATCTTAACTTTCCAAATGTACTTTTCTAAAACCTTTGAAATGATATTAAAGGATGATTTTGCAATTTCATTTGTTTCTTTCCATGACAGCTAATTCAGCATAACCTCTTCTCCAACTGGAGACTTTACCCGTGCCATTAATCTTCTCCAGGACCCCTCTAAATCCCTTACCAACAGCCATAAATGTCCAAGTTATGTTCCTTTATGCCATTTATTGCACTTTCCATTTATGTGCTGATTTATTTTCAACATGGGCCAGACAGATTTTGCCATGACAGCATCAGGTAACACCTTGCAGCACCTAAAGTGTGGCAATTCCTGAGGATAGATTTTGTTTTATTGGAACCATTTTCATGAGTACATTTGTATCTGTGACCAAAGAACGTGCAAGTGCCATATTGGGGTAGACACACATTGTCTAAATGTAGCACACTATTATTATTATTTTGTGTGAATTTAAAAAAAGCTTTTATTTGTAAAGTGCACAAAACTCATGTGTCTTATTTTCAGTTATTTAAAATAACCCCCAATGATTAGTTGATGAAATGAAACCAGGTATTTCTTTAAAATAAACAAAAGTCATTTGTAAATTTTAACCGCATTCAAAAAAAATGGAGGGCTTTTTTCCCTTAAAATAACAGAACAAATCCAAAGGATTATTTCAGAACTTTGGGGGAAGACATTATTTATGTATACATAAATAAATATATAATATATATTCATAGTCACATAATTCATATTCACATATACATAAAAATATTTATTTATTTATCTCACCTTTCTCCTTAAAAGGGCCCAGAAGAACAGATATTTCAATGGAGATTCAAGTAAAAGTATAGACAATTTCAAAGGGAGTGTCTTTTGACATGCGTAAATGCAAAACATCTCTGTAGCTGAAGATCATTGCAAGGAATCAGAAATAAAGAGACACTTGTAGAAGAATTAGATGTGATTCGAAACTGGGCTTATCATCCATAGCCTAAGTCCGATCAAACAAGGCAGTGACTCTCATCCCATATTTAAGAGCAAGTTTGATAGCTCAGTGATTTTGGTATCTGGTTGCTGACCCAGTGGTTGGTAGTTTGATTCCCCACTGTGCTTCCTGAGTGGAGCCAGCCCTGATAGTTTTAGTCAAGCTGTATGTACAGTCCTGGGGCAATTTCAGAAGAAGGGAATGGTAATCCACGTCTGAGCACTCCACATCTAGGCAACCCTGAAAAACAGGTTACCATAAGTAGGACTCAGCAACATGCAATTAGGATTAGTCTCTGAATGAACAAAGGGCTTTTACAACCTACGCATGATGCCTTTGATAGTTTTGGGCTGGGAGGGACTTTTCTGAACTGGAGTGAATGTCACTCAGCTCAGTAAAAAACAATAGTTCCCTCTCTACCTCAGATTCTTTTTCCTAACTTTTTTTCCAGCCAGGGTTCTGTCAGTTATGGAATGTTAGTTATGGAGTCTGATAGAAATGGACAATTCAAGTAAAGTGTTCTGTCAGCTATGTCAGTTTTCTAGTAAGGAAGCTAGTTAAATAATTAAGCTCAGTGATATAGCAAGTTAACATTTTCACACAATAAGATGCTTTGTTTTTAATCTATGAAGAGCTGTGAGTAAATTGGAAAAATATTCTTTCTAATTACCAGAGTCTCTGAGTGAATGATTGAGACAATAAGTGCCAGTTGTGGTAAATTAACAAATACGGGTTTACCAACTGAGGGAAACCTGTAGGCCAGTCTGCTTTATAGGTTCCTGATTGAACCATTTTAGCCACTGCATGATTAGGAGGAAGTTTGTTTTTATTAAAGTCACACACAATTTCCTCATATACAGAGCCCCAAGGGAAATAGGATGTGGGAGTGATTGTAGCTAGCAATGTTATGCCTGGCATTCATCCTCAAACATGGAGGATTTCAAATGCCCCAATAAGATTTCCATTAAAGGTTGTTCTCTTGATCACCTTTCAAAGACCATGTATTGGAGTAATGATTGATCAGAAGTATTCAATCAACTACATTTTACTTGAGCTACATTTTGTGTTCTCAGACCTGCATGGAATTAGGAGGAAAGGGCAAATGCATGCAATTCTTTCTAATTACTCAGAGACTCTGGTAATTAGAAAGACTATTTTCCCATTTACTCACAGCTCTTCATAGATTAAAAATGAAACATCTTATTGTGTGAAAATGTATGCACATTTGGACTGATGTTAGCAGCACTGGTATACCAGTACTGCAAAAACTCCTACCTGAGGAGCTGTGTCTGTCCCATATTACTATTCAAAGGAAAAGCCAGCCACCTGCAATCCTTCTGCCTTAGTGCAATATTAATCCACAGGCCAGTGGAGGCTACTGCAATACATGAGGCAACAAGAGAGTACAAAAAGAGAGAGAGCAAACAGTAGCAAAAAAGTAGAGACCAGTAATTAGAGATGGGCACAAAACGCTAAAATGGCATTTCATTTCATTTTTCATTTCATTTCTTTTCTTTTTTGGTTTCATTTGAATTTTTTTTAAAAAAAAATCATTTTGTTTTTGTTTTGTTTCAATTTTTGTTTTGTGCTTTTTATGTTTTTATGTGTTTTTATATGTTTTTCGGATGCATTGGGGGAAAGCGTAGGGTTTTAAAAAAATTTTTAGTCTCCGAAGCAAGTGCCGATGGCCGCAGCTATTGCTTGCTTCAGGGACTCAAATACAGTTTTAAAACCCTGCACTTCCCCCTGAATTGGGCACATTGGGAGGGAAAGTGCAGGGTTTTAAAACTTTATTTTAGCCCCCGAAGCAAGCCACCTCCGTGGCCATCAGCATTTGCTTTGGTGGCTAATTTTTTTAAGTGCCATTCCCCCCAATGTGACTGATTGTGGGGGAAAGGGCAGGGATTTTAAAATGTCTTGAAGTCACTGAGGCAGGCTCAGTGGCTCCAAGACATTTTAAACGACCCATGCCTTCTCCCCCGAACATGCCCAATTGGGGGGAGGTGTCAGTTGTTTAAAGCAGTTTCCTATAGGAATGCTTTTGCTTAATGCATTCCTGTGGGAAACCTAACAAAAAAGGAAACTGAAGGAACAGAAAATTTCTAGTTCGTTTCATTTCGTTTTGCTTTAAAAGTTATTTCATTTTTCATTTCATTCTGAAACGAAATGAAAAACAAAAAATGAAACAAAAATCATTTTGTATCCATCTCTATCAGTAATATATTTGGGCTCTTGTCTGAACTGCACTATAAGAAAAACTGAGAAATCTGATTGTAGATGGGTCAGAATGATATGGGACAGTTCTGGTCATAGAGGGAAAAGTAGCCAGGATAAACGTCTTTGGACTTATAGAGTTCCCTGTTTGGTCACTCAACCAGAAGGCAACTGGGATGTCAGTAGACTATTCCAAAATATATCACTGTGCAAGAAACTGTCCATAAGGTGCTTTAGCACAATGAGGAAGTCAATAAGTCAAAGCAATAATAATTATCCTTTTCCCTGGTCCACCTATGAATGACTGGGTATGTGACCTGCCCCTTTTCAATAAATCTATGACCGAGATCCAGATGAATTGAAGCATCATTCTAAAAATGAAGTGCTGTTCCTTTGAGGAATCAACCAGTATCATAAGTAGATTCTTGTGTATGTTTTAATAAATTCATGTGAATGGAAGCTGCTGGGCAAAGTGGCAAAGTGGCCGAACAAGTTCAGAAATGGTGGGCTTTCTCCAGAGATGCTCCTGCAAATCCGTTAGGATTCCATTTGGAGTGTTTCAGACCCAGGATCTAGCACTGATGACTTGGCACAGTGAAAGCCCTGAAATTCCCATTAAGTGACAAGGCCGTGTTAAATGAAACATATACATTTAGACAAGTGTTTGTGAGGTACTGGAAATTTAGGGCTGGCTACAGTTTGCGGTCCGATTTAACTGGCTCTGATTTTCTGTTTTTGTACTCAGCAAGCAGCTTGATGCAATTTCTAAAATGCGATACCCGAAAGCACATCTCTATGAAACACCTGGGAACACTATCAGTAGTAAAACTAATTCTTTAAGGACATGTATTTTACCACCTGTTACTGATGTGGGCTTATTTTATTGGCAGTCCTTCCCCTCCTATACGATAGAGAAAACCAGGTGTTAGACTCGCGCCTCACTATCCACTAACTTAATAATTTTTTTAATTTACTATGCATATTATTGATGGTAAGATTTGTTTGTAGGTAGATAGTCATTCAGTTTGGAAATGTGTGTGAATGTGTGTGCATTGAAGGTAAAATAATAAAAATAAGATGTAGCTATTATAGCCTGTAGGAAATGAAACCTTTAACTCTCTGATAACAATGAGTGACATTTATAATACAGCTTCCAAGGGACCTAATGACCATAAAGTCCAGCTATATCTACTATGGATATGTTTTATAGTGTAGAATAAGTATTATGGTTCATATCCATAGTGTAAATGGTCCATAATTCATACAGGCCATGATCCCAGCTGAGTTATTTAAAACAGTCCCCATGAGTTAGTTGAAAATATCACTCTCTCTTTCAAACAGCTTAAACCTTTTCCTCCGAAAGTGATACCATCTGACCATGAGGTAAAAGCATTCTGGATAGCATGAGGGAAAAGGTAAGCAGTTTTCCTATTATTCAGTGAGTGTTGCAAGTAGAACTTCATAGACAGGAGCAGCAGGCGGTCCACAAGTCAGTAGTACACATAGTCATCTCAAGTGCACTCTGGTCAAAGAAGCACATATTACCATTAGAGGTAATATTGATCACTTGCTGGTGGTAACAGCAAGGTACAGAACTAAATCTCTGCCTGTCTCATCCTCAGATGAAGAACTATACAGAAATTAGCGGCATCTTTCAGAGACACAAATTTTGAACAAAATTGCACAAATCTTGTGGAGCTCCCAAAGATTGATGATAGCTGTTGTGTTGAAGAATTTAGCAGACTAGATGGCCTGTAGACATCTCAGTTAATGAGCACTAGTTCTTCCATGCTCATTGTATGTAAGCATTCTCTGCTTCTCAAAGGAGGAGGACACTCTGGATGCCTCCTGAAAATTACAGATACTGTACCTTAAAGTGGTGAGTGGGCATTTTGTCTTGCTCTTGGCTGAAGGTATGAAATTCGTATGGCTTTAAGATTTCTTATCAAGGTATTTCATAGCATTGAGAAGGCCTGAATTGACAAGAGCAAGGAATTTAGTGCATGTTGCATCCTCTCTTTCTGTAGAAAGCTGCTTTCTACAGAGTAAACCATTGGTCCAGTTAGTGCACTAAAGCTGACCTCTTCTCCACTACAGTTTCTTTAATTTCTGCAACATTGCACAGAGAAGTCAGCATTGTAATTTTTGGCAATTTGCACAATTTACAAGTTGCACCATTTTGCACAAAACCAGACAATTGTTAACCAAAATTTATTTATTTATTTATTTATTTATTTATTTATTTATTTATTTATTTATTTATTTATTTACTACAGAGCATTGTTATAATCAATGAATATTCTGAACAGAATTATGTTTTAAATTGAGGAAATTATTTGGTTTCCTCATTGGCAAAGAAAAGAATCTTGCTTTTCTCATCATTTCCACAAGGCCAAACCACGTCAGGATTTACATCCATTTATTTTCCCTCCTCAGTATAAAGGGGAAATGGAAGAACTTGTTGCTGCAGTGGTAGCAAATTTGGTAACACAATGCTGGCAGTATAGAGTGTAACTTCCAATGGTTTGGGGTCCCAGTCCCTGAAGATTGATGGGAATTTGCCTGTATCCATCATACACAGGCAGAGCTTTCACAACTAAATAAAGCTTCCCTTGCAGATTTATGAAATAATAAGTATATATATTAGTGGGGTATTGTTTATCATTCAGTATGTTGTTGATTTTGAATTAATGAAAGCAACTAGCTAGGTCACGGTCTTCTGTTACTTGGGAAGCTCTCTCTGTTTTTGAATGCCACATGATTCGTCCAAAAAGGCAGGCAGGAGACACCCTTCCTCTCTGGGTGAAAAGAACTAGCAGAGGTGAGTGAAAAATAGAAAGAGACACACAGAGAAAGATGGAGGGACATCATCTTTGGAAAGACAGGAAAAGGGAAAGGAGGGAAAGGGGTAACAGAAGATTACAGTACTTATAACCAGGACTTAGCAGGAATTACGAATGCAGGCTTGGTGGAGAGCCAAGTTTCTGTCTCAGGAGTGTTTTCACATGTAGGAGTGGCTGTTTGCTTGCACTTGTAGATAAACAGGGGCACTAAAGATGGGATAAATCTCCAGTGTCCTTTTATCCAAAGGCAATGAATCCCTGAGGTGGTGGCTCTAGCATACAGCAGTGTTTTTCAACCTTTTTTGGGCAAAGGCACACGTTTCATGAAAAAAATCACGAGGCACACCACCATTAGAAAATGTTAAAAAAATTAACTCTGTGCCTATATTGACTATATATAAAGTAATTCTCTTGAATAGGAATCAAATAAACACAAAGAAAGTATTTTATAATTACTTTATTATGAAATAGTAAGTAAACAGAAATATGAAAAATTATAAAATACCATAATGCACACTGCACATTTCTCCTGCAGCCCGCAAGTAGTTACATTCAGAAAACATTTTCAGCCTTTAAAATAAACCAAAACAGGTACAAAGGAGAGCACAGGGTATTAAAGCAACCCACAGAATGATAACAGGGCAGGCAAAAATCCACTTATTCCTAGTTTGCAATCACCTACTAATTCCATTCGGTAACCCACTAACACTGAGACCGGGCTATCAGCAAAAGCAACCTGGAACTCCCTGTTTTGGGCTTTCTTCCCCATTCCTCCCATTGCAATTCCCTTTTCTCGTTCCCCGTTTGTGAGCCGAGGCCTGCCTGGAGGGACACGGAGGCTTCCGAGGGAGTGCTGGGATGTGTTGCATCGCCCCCATTTGCTCACAGGCACTACAAGGAGCGAACGGTGCCGCATCCGGGGGTTCAGCAAAAGGGCGAGAACGATCTTAGCCCCGCGCTCGGACTTCTATTGGAAAAGCAGGCAAAAAAGAAGCAGCCCCTGATTTCTGGGAATTACAAGGGCATGAAGGACAACTGCGGGGAGACAAGCGGGGGGAGTAGATCGAGCCGTGGCTCGAGACCACCCCCACCCCCTGCACCTGGGGATGATGGGCTGCAAGGTTGCAGGACGCGCCGGGTGGGCGGGCAACTTTGGGGTCCCGCGGTGGGGGGGGGCGCTGGCCACCCACGGCACCAGGAAGCCCAACACACCCACACACCCACTGAGCCCCTTTTCGGGAGGAGCCCGGGGTCTTACAGGAGCCAATCCCCCCTTTGACCCGCGAGCGTGGCAGATGCCCGGCAAGGGCGCGCGGCGGGGAAGGAGGAGGAGGAGGAGAAGAAGAGGGGCGAGTGAGTGAGCGACGGCTTTGATAGCCAGCCAGCCCACCCACCCAGCCCCCCAGCCCCGGCTCCTCTGGAGGGGCCTTCGAACTGACCCCCGCCGCCCGAGGCAAGCTCACCGAGGAGGGGAGGGAAAAGGACTGGAGCCACGACACCACCGGCTGTGCCCCTGAGACCGGCTAATGGTCACCGCCAGCAGCAGCAGCAGCAGCAGGAGCAACAAGAGCAGGAGGAGGAGGAGGAGGAACGAGACTGTGCATGCCCGCCCCCATGCTCTCTCTCTCTCTCTCTCTCTCTCTCTCTCCTCCCACCCTCGCACTCCTTCCCAGCAATCGCCACTTCCTGCACGCCCAGGGCGCATGCGCCGACAGGAGGCTCTGGTCCTCCTCCTCCTCCTCCTCCTCCTCCTCCTCCTCCTCCTCCTCCTCCTCCTCTAGACTTCCCTTTTTTCCCGGCCTGAGTGAAGGGGCTTTCCCTGGGCCCAGAGGAAGGAGTCACGAGGGGAGGCCTCATCATGGCCTGGTGTTCCTCTTTGGCACAATTTTTAGTACTAGGCAGGCAGGCGCTCCGGCTGCTCCTTCACGGCACACCAGGCAACATCTCGTGGCACACAAGTGTGCCGCGGAACAGTGGTTGAAAAACACTGGCATACGGGACGTTTAGCAAAGTGGGGAATGCATGACTAGATCATAAATATGAAAGGGCTGGTATGAAATACATAAAAGATGGAAACTAAGGATAGAAATCAGAGGTAAAAGTGATTTTTTTTTTTGCTTAAATGAAAGTACTAAAAATGCACAGCTTTCCTGGGAGCTGTTTCATTCGACCTGAAGGAGATGTTGGAGAATACTGACACTAGATATTAAAACAGTAATTTTTTCTAGTTAGTTTATGCACATTCTCTGATGGTATGATTCGGGAGAAAGAATGCGTGCACTGCAGAATTGTGACTTTTTAGAAAGTACATCTAATGCAGATGTAACCACTTTCGGGTGCATATAAAATATTTCGAAGCATACACTTTCTATATTTGTGTGAGCAAACTTAGGGCATTTTTAAAAAAAATATCTAAGACACTTGTACAGAATGTGGAGGAATGCACTGCTGTGTGACTGGTGTGTGTGTGTGTGTGTGTGTGTGTGTGTGTGTGTGTGTGTGTGTGTGTGTGTGTGTGTGACACGTGTAAAAACAGAAGCAGAATGCAGAAACATGTATGCACTGTTTGCAAAGAACTGTCTTAAATATTCTGGGTTGTATATTGTCCCTCGTTATTGTAAGCCACCTTGGGTCCTTTTCCAAGGAGAAAGGTGGGGTAAAAATGTTCAAAATAAAATAAATATATAAATGAAGCTCAATGGGTTAAGGGAGCTGGCTGTGGAGACAGGGCCAAGGACTGGACACCCCATTTTCCCGCTATGCCTCCTTGGAGAAAAGCCAGACTGTGTCCCAGGGTTAGGGTTAGAATAGAACAGGGCTCTACCACTTATGCAGCTTTGTTTATTTGTCTTTTCATATTGTCTATTATGCCATTTTATACTACGTTATCTGTGAAGATTCTCAGTAATCCAAGTGAAGATATCTGACAAAGCTACTTGGATGAGTAGTGAAACATTTCAATCTCACAAGAAAAAAAGTCCAGTTGCCATGACTCAACTTCCAGTTTAAACTATGTCTTTTTTTAATTATTACTTTTGTTCTATCTTTATTGTTTGTAAACTGTCAAGAGTAGCCTTGTTTCTAGATAGGTGGTACAGAAATAACTAAATAAATAAACAGATCAAGCTGCATGGTCCTAAAGCACCACAAGAAGGAGGAAGTAGCAAACCACTTCAAACAACTTTATACTTGGAAACCCCCTGTCATCATAAGCAAAACCAACCTGAAGAAATGTAATTGTCAGTGGGTGTCAACCCATAGAAAATTAGCATATTAAAAGAAACTTGGGAAGAAGTTTGTCTGTAGAGTTATTTTCAGTAATATATTTCAGTATACTATTGATTGCAACAAATGGCAGGCACAATGACAAACAATTTGTGGGTAGACCAAGAAGGGATGGATGGATATGAATGAAGGAACATATACTAGCTTCATCCAGAAATGTCTCTCAGTTGGAGCAGGAGTGAGATTTGGAGTGACATCTGTAGTCCACCCCAAATATTATGGGCTTTCAGTGATAACTGGGAAGCTTAGAGACAAACTAATTGAAAGCATGGATGTCTTTTTGTAAAGCAGTTGGTTTAGCATGCTGTTTTGATGTAAACAAATTGAGTAGCTGTGCTTGTTTGCTTTCTAAATTCATATATGAGTTCCAACATGATGTTATCAGTATTGAGCCTCATGTCCGGAGCAGATGATATATGAAGATTTTTTTTTTGTTGGTACTGGTGCTGGTGCTGGTGACTGGAATTCTCCATATACCAAGAATGCAATATATTGGTAATTCCTAGTTTGCTGTGAGAATGATTTTCAGCGAATGGGTTTTGGTTCTTATTATCACTTTTCAGTCTCATTAAAAGCAATATAAAAGTGACAACTGAAACAAATGAGAACAGATAGCTCAAGAAGGCTGGTAATGAAACTTATTGCTATATATTCTCTCTAGACTGAGGAAATGAATATAGTGGTATTTTAAATAAGACCGCTGAGGATTTGATATCATGAGATCTGCAGTCCCCCTTTGCTTTGCTTCCAAAATTATGTAGAGTAAGCAATCCAGCTTCTAATTCACATTGTTTTTACTTTTAATTCAATCCTTTCAGGTTAATCTGTTGGGGTATTGTAGAATCATAACAAGGTGGCCTGGGGAAGAAGTATCACTTTGCTTGTTGTTGCCTCCACTGAGACACGCCTGGAACCCTGGGTGTAGGTTTCCACCTCAGCGATAGACAGACTGAAGTAAAGAAGGACATAATCTTAGAATGATGGAGCTGGAAGGGGCATCCAAGACCATTGAGTCCTATTCCCATTGTCCAACTAATAAGCCGTCCAGAGAACAAGCCACGGGGCTAATTTTAACCCCTCCCCATGGGAAAACTTATTGACTCAAGTATAAGCCAAGGGCATTTTTTAAATTATACTCGAGTAACTCCACTGACATGGGGTCATGAAGAGTCGGTCATGACTGTAACGACACAACACAACACATATGTGGTATACCAGCTGAGCTCTAAAGGGGCTGGGGGTAGTAACTGGCAATGTGTGCTGGGAGTGAGGAGGCAATAAGGGAGTTAATACCATAGAATAAACTTCCTGATTTACTCCCCAGTCCCTGCACAGTTGCCAATACTACCCTCAGCCCCTTTAGAGCTTCATAACTAAGTCCCCTTACCCCCAAATGTTTCCAAATTTCAGGGGGTTCCCTAAAATTGCTTTCTGAAGTTACCCCTGCTACTTTGGAATCCCAAGGTAAGTAAATTTTGATTGCATATTTTAAAAATAATTTTTGAGTGCATATTTTTTTTAAAAAACAGGTGCTTAAAAATTACTTACATCGGGGACACCAAAGTAGCAGAGGTACCTTCAGAAAGTGATTTTAGGGAATTTCCTGAAAATTGGAAACATTTCGGGGTAAGGGGGCTGGGTTATAAAGTTCCAAAGAGGGTGCCCCTAAACCTTCTCATTGGAATCATATGGAAAGCGAAGGCACCACTATAGCTCGCCTGATCAGGACTTGCCCTTTGTTGCCCTCCCCAGGCCGTCTGAGCACCTAATTTTACCCCCCCCCCCAAAGTAGGAAAACTTATTGACTCGAGTATAAGCCGAGGGCATTTTTTTCAGCCAAAAATAAAGGCGGAAAAACTAGACTTATACTTACACATCACTTCCTGAGGATATGGGTTCCAGTGTCCTGTTGCCCTAACAATTAGGAAAATTTCCATGATAATTCAGCTGAAATCTGGCTTCCTGAAACATGAGCCCATGCTTATGTTTCATGCGCGAGAGTTGAGAACAGATTGTGCCCCGCCTCTGTATGACAATCTTTCTAGTGTTTGAAAAGTTCTATCATTGAGTGTCTCAGTTTTCTTTTCTCAAGGCCAACCATGCCCTATGCTTTCTGTCTTTCATCGTAGGGCTTGATTCCAGTCTTCTGATCATTTTTGTTGCCCTCCTCTGAACTTGTTCCAGTGTGTTGGCATTCTTCTTATAGTGTAGTATCTAGAATTGGACACAAGATGAGGCCTACCTAGTTCTGAAAAGAGGGCAACTAGTTTCTCATGGGATTTGGAGACTATACTTCTGCTAATGCAGTCCAAAATTGCATAGGCCATGCTTAAAGCCACATTGTACTTTTGACTCATCTCCAGTTTGATTCAAATAATTCCAAGATCCTCCTTGCTTGTAGGCAAGTATCCAGATTTTGGTTTGGTCATGTCTCTTCCCCAGCTCAGCCCCAACAGCCCTAGATGCAGAACCTCACACTTATCCCTGCTAAATGCCATTCTGTTGTTTTTGACCCAGTGCTCAAACCTATCAACAACTTTTAGGATTTTGTCGTTGTCTTCCAGAGTGTTAGCAATTCCATTCAATTTTCTGTCATTTGCAAATTCCCTGCACCTGCTCATCCAAGTCATTAATAAAAATGTTGAAGAGCACTGGGCTTTAACCTTATTGTAACCCACTCATGTCCTCCCCCCAGACTGAGAAGGAGTCATTGATAAGTCCTCTATGATTCTGTAACCAACCATGTAGCTGCAGCCACCTGCGTTATATGTACCTTTTATCTTCTGTTATAGCCGTAAGCATGGCCATTCACTGCTCCAGTTGTCTCATTTTCTTTTCCAGCAGTGCCACCAGTTTGCACTTGAAGCATGCGTACATCATGTTGTTCTGAGGCATGAAGAAAAACATTGCAAACACTTTTCAGGTGACTACCAAACAAAAGGAAAGGACCCGACCTACCAGATTCGGAGATTGTTTCTGGGCTGGTGCCTGCAAAACAGTGGCACCTAAGGGGGGAAGCCAGAAGAAGTCAGAAGTCCATCTGGGGGGGGGATTGGACCTGGAAACAGATGCTGGGTGGGGCCATCCCCTTGGAGAGTGTGACACGCTTATAAGGGGCCGGGCATGCAAACCTCAGCTCAGCTCAGCACTCAGAATGGAAAGAAATGCAAACAGAAACAAGCCAGCACAGTCCTCTGCAAAACCCAGCTCATCTCAGCACTCTGTTGCAAAATGGAAAGGAATGGAAGCAGACAGGAAAAAGCAAGGCGACCTCAGCTTCCTACCTTTCAAAGTTCAAAATATCCAAATCCCTCCTGAAAACATGTCCCAAAATGACTCCTAAACACCATGAAAAAAATGCTCTGACTCCTCCCAGTCCTCCACAAACTATGGGGACTGCAATGCATCCTGGGTATACTTTTCTTAAAGGCATGATAAAACATTCATTATCCGAGGCAGCCCATAGGGAACATTCATTATCCGAGGCAGCCCTATACCGGGAGATTTCCATTCGTTTTCTGAAAAATTCGTTATCAGAGGCATTCAGTATCCAAGGTATTACTGTTTTTATGCTTAGGGCCTGTGTATGTATGTATGTGCGTGCCAGAATAACATGCAATTTTTAGAGTCACAAGAAATGTATATGCCTTGCTTACAATAGAACAGGGCTCGGGCTATATAATACCATTCCTGCATGTACAAGGGGAGTCTGGTGTCTATATAAAAGGTTACGGGTCCTTTGTTTATAAGCTTCCATGACTTTTGGCACACACCATACTGATATCTGTAGGGCCTACATGTCTGTTTATATTATTAAGCAGTGTCACTTGGTCCCAGCTGTGCTCTTGTGCTTCCTTGGTATTTGCTGGGTAAAGAACAAAATACACAGCACTGACCAACTGTGCGGAGAAGACCCCTCTGTACATTAAGCCACAGGGCAGGAGAACAAAGAAACAGTGTTATCCAACCCTCTGCTTCCACTGGAAGACTTCATGGGGAGGCTGGGAAGGTCATAAATTGTAGATGGAGTAGTGACTCAAAAACTTTACTTTGCAAGGTGTGTTATTCTGGCTTGTTCTTAAAACAATGCTCCAACATCCACATCCATATGTTGCTCTAAAGTATGACGAGGCAAGAGATCTCAGAATTTGTTTCCAATACCAGGTACTGCTGGGTTTCACATTCCTTCCTTTAATAACGGCTTGCTTATTGTCTCACTATGGGTGCAATTTACTGGTGTGAAGCAAATTTGGACCTCATACGTGAGCTCAGCATATCATCAAACTAGACCTATTTTGCCAGTTAGTATCTCTATGTTCTTGCTTTTAAATCAAGTATAATCTTTCTTTTGGAGTCCTGATCTCCTGACCAGTTCTTGGCAAAAAAAAAAACAAAAAACAACAACAACAAAAAAACACCACCCTCCATTTTTAGCCCATACAAATTTCACTTAGCCCGTTTCTCAATTGATTTGGGATTTTTTTTAAAAAAAAAGCATGTGTATGCATATTATTTTAAACATATTTTCACTAACTTGTATTGTTCTGTATACTTCTGTCTGAAATCTCAATTTTAGATGCCCCCAGCTCAAAAACCACATCCTCTATACACTATAAAATAAACATTTTTGGCATATTTTAATATATTTTCTTTTCCCTGCTAACTCCATTATATAATTCAGGCAACATGTATAGTCTGAAGAAGCAATTTATAATATACTACAGGAAATATGAATTAAATTGATTTTCTTAAAAGTAGGTACATAGAGATGTTCACAAAATGACTTGTTTTCAAGGAGATATCACCATAAAATTGCTGTCGCCTTTATGGCTTTTTTCCATGAATCTGAGAACAAGATAAGAGGCTTCTACAGCCAGTAAAGTGTTTATAAGTCCACAGAAATGACGTTTTTGTAAACCTACTGTCCCTGTTTTGTATGCCCAGGTACAAGTGCACAGGAAGCATGTAAAGAGTAGCTGATTGATCAAGCCTTGTACCTACCCATTCTCTCCTGCAGACCCACAACTAGGGTCCATAGCACCAAAAATGGATTCAGTACCCCCCTCTGGTAGAGGGGGGTTGCACAGAATAATAATCCCCACTTCTTGCACCACAACAACATGTTTGATCCATCCTGCAAAAAAGTCTCCTGAGAAGTATAGTGTGGTTGACTTACATGGGTGATGGGACTAGCTATCTTCAAAGTTTAGGCTGAATTATTGCTTTGACTAAAACCCTGCCTGCCTGACCTAAGGTTGGGATTTTTCATACAATTAACAGTAGGATGGAGACACTAAATAAATAGGATTGCTGATAGGGGAAACTTGAGCATTCCCCTTCCTCAACAATGCCACAGTTTTCCCTCCTCTCCCATCTCTGCTAAACTGGCTAACTAGAATGAGAGAAAGTCAAAGCCTCCCCACCCCAATAATTGAGAGCACCAATATTGCTGGGATGAAGATGAGGTGAAAGGCTCTCCTCCCAGCTCCAGTGAAATCATGTGTGTACTTCTACACATAAGAACATAAGAACATAAGAAGAGCCATGCTGGATCAGGCCAAAGGCCCATCTAGTCCAGCTTCCTGTATCTCACAGCGGCCCCACCAGATGTGTTTGGGAGCGCATGAGACTAGATATCTGTCTCCTGATACCACTCCCCTGCATCTGGCCCTTGAAGTACCCTGGTTTCTCCATCATGGTTTGTAACCTGTGATGAACTTTTCCTCCAGGAATCTGTCCAATCCCCCTTTGAAGGCATCCAGGCCAGATGCCATCACCACATCCTGTGGCAGGGAGTTCCATAGACTTACAACGCGCTGGGTGAAAAAATATTTTCTTTTGTCAGTTCTTACTCTCCCAGCCCTCAATTTGAGTGTATGTCCCCTAGTTCTGGTATTTTGGGAGAGAGAGAAGAGCTTCCCTCTATCCACTTTACTCATACCCTGCATTATTTTGTATGTCTCAATCATATCCCCCCTCAAGCGCCTTTTTTCCAGACTAAAGAGGCCCAAATGTTTTAGCCTTTCTTCATAAGGGAGGTGCCCAGCCCAGTAATCATTTTAGTCGCTCTCTTCTGCACCTTTTCCAGTTCTACTATGTCTTTCTTGAGATGTGGTGACCAGAATTGTACACAATATTCCAGGTGGGGCCTTACTATTGTTTTGTATAATGGCATTATAATTTTGGCTGTTTTATTTTCAATTCCCTTTTTGATAATCCCTAGCATAGAATTGGCCTTCTTCACCGCTGCTGCACATTGGGGAGACACCTTCATGGAGCTGTCCACCAACACACCAAGATCTCTTTCCTGATCCATCACGGATAACTCAGAGCCCATGAGTTGATAGATGAAGTTTGGATTTTTTGCCCCAATATGCATTACTTTACATTTGGTTACATTAAAACGCATTTGCCATTTCTCGGCCCATTCCCCCAGTCTGGAGAGATCCTTCTGGAGCTCTTCACAATCTTCTCTGGTTTTCACCACACGGAAAAGTTTTGTGTCATCTGCAAACCTGGCCACCTCACTGTTTATCCCTGTCTCCAGGTCATTTATGAACAGATTGAAAAGCACCGGTCCCAGGACAGAGCCCTGGGGCACACCGCTTTTCACTTCTCTCCATTGTGAAAATTTCCCATTGACACCTACTCTTTGTTTCCGGGATCTCAAGCAGTTCTCAATCCATAAGAGGACCTGTCCTCTTATCCCCTGACTGTGCAATTTTCTCAGCAGCCTTTGGTGAGGAACTGTGTCAAAAGCCTTTTGAAAATCCAGATAGACTATATCCACCGGTTCACTCAAATGCACGTGCCTGTTGACCTTTTCAAAAAATTCTAAAAGGTTTGACAGACAAGATTTACCCTTACAGAAGCCATGCTGATTTTCTCTCAGCAAGGTTTGTTCTTTTATGTGTTTTAAGATTTTCTCTTGGATGAGGCTTTCCACCATCTTCCCTGGGACAGATGTAAGGCTAACTGGCCTGTAGTTTCCTGGGTCCCCCCTCCTTCCTTTTTTAAAAATTGGTGTGACATCTGCCATCCTCCAGTCCTCCGGCACTGTGGCCGTTTTAAAAGACAAGTTCCATATAACCATTAAGAGATCTGCAATTTCATTTCTCAGTTCCCTAATAACACATGTAGTTGTCGGTCCCTTCAGATGCTAACCCATTGAAAAGGCTGGTCACCCTTGTTTTAAGGCATTCATTATTCCACTATCTGTTCGTTGGTTCATAGCTAGCATCAAGCATGAATGTGAAGCAAATGTTTCTGAATGGATGTTTGATGCATTGTGAAAGATTCATATAAATGGTCCACAGTACAAAAAACCCCCCAATTTTGAATGACAAATCTGATTGTCTTTATTAATTGGTTTGGTAGACACACTAATTGTTTACAGCTGGCTTAGAAATCAAGAGAAGGCACTAGAGATGTTCATCTGTTTTTTTTGGAATTAGATTTTAGGCTGTGTGTATGTATCTGTGCCATAACAAGGCCAGAGGGTAAAGTGCGGGGTGGTAGTGGTGGTGGAGGCAATAGACCTTTTATAGGGGGTATAAAACACCCTTCTTGTGTATCAATACTATTTATTTGGACATGGCAATTAGCATTTGAAAAATTGATTACAATAATGCAAGACTGAAACAGAACCCACTTCTCAGCCTGAATCGGCTCTGTGGCTCTCCTTTGAACATGGACCTCCCCACAGATCTGTACAGCACCATGTGCAAAGCTGCAGATGCTTCATTTTAACTTCCATGCTATCCCATGCTGTGATGTTTTCCTTGTTTCTTGTGTGCAGGTCATTCTGCATATTTCCCACAGAATTCCCGCAGAGGACCTTTGACATGTTCATGAAGTTACAAAAACATTTGGATGAGCCAGCTTTTATGGGGGGATGGGGATGGGTAAACATTTTTTAAAAAGGAAAGCCTAACTGGGTAAGATAATATGAAAAGGAACACATACAAACACATGCGTGCACACACATACACATAAAGAATGTGTCTCTTCTATTTTCCTATCATAAGCCATTTTCTTGCAGTGCCCTGATGCGAACAAGTGACAACTTTGAATGGCATTTTCAAAAGCAAGTGTTGTGCTAGTGCGATACCCATGAGGTCCAAAGATAATATACAGGGGCACCACCACATGTTTTTTCAATCTGATCTGGTGGCCTAGTAACAGTACAAGGGGAGGCCTGACTTCAGCAGTTTGGCTGCATTCCCTGCATGACAAGGGACAGTAAGGGTGGAATCGGGGAACATGTTTGAACTCAGAGGGAGACACAAGAAAAGTTGGTCTCCAAGATATGAGATGGTATCTTAATTGGCTTGTTGAATAGAATTGTCATCCATATTTTTAATTGCAAATGTCAGATTTACACTGAATAAATACATACTAATAAAGGCCCTTGTTATTTAAATGTGCATAACTAGGTAATGGAAGGAGAAATGGATGGTGGAATATATGCATAAATACAGACATACAAATATCAGTATCTATCTATCTATCTATCTATCTATCTATCTATCTATCTATCTATCTATCTATCTATCTATCTATCTATCTATCTATCTATGTTTCAATGAATCTCTATAGTAGCTGATGTCCTATTGAAAATTATACTGTATATGTACATCAACAGTAAAGCCCTATGTAAATTAAAGGTATGTTTGGTGCATCATGGATATGGATTTATTATAAACCTGATTAAAGGCGACAGCCAATTTTGGAAAGAATTGTCTTCTTTAGTTCCATTACACTGCTACTCACCTAAGTTGTACCTGTTGCTTCCGTGAAATGAAATGTCCGAATTTCAATGTTTTTGTTCAAGGAAATGTGTATACCAACCTGAAGGACATTCAGGACCTGAACAGAATGTTAGCCTTCTTTATGGTAGATCCATTGGAATGAATGTACTGCTCACATTTAAATCCCATTGATTTCAATGGACCTTCCCCAGGTAGAGCTAAAAGAGGATTTCCTCATATCCAAGATAGAAACAGTTAAGTATTTGGACTAAAACCTCCAGAATCCTGTAGCCTGGAGGACCCCAATGGCAGGGTTGGCTGGGTTTGAGCTGTGATCTAAGAAAAATAATGACTCCTCCCTCATGTCTGGCCTATTTTGTGCTCAAATTCACCCCTACCTTTTGAGTACAAGTTGGGATATGAGACAGATCTGTTAGCTTGTGCAGAATGCAGGTGTTGTTGGCCACATTTTTCAAAATCCCCATGTTGTGGTCTTTCATGAAGTGTGACCAGATATTTTTTTCTTTTAGGCCCCTATCCCACAGCCGGAAGAAATGGCTTAAAACAGAAAGTGGTTACACTGCAGCAATGGTCATGTGGTAATTAAGGTGATTTCTATGTCCTCAGAAACACTGGTTTTTTAACTAACTTTGATGTGTCCCCAGGACTAGAAGATGCATCAAAGCAGCTGGGAAGTGGGCGTGGGAAGAGGGGAGAGGGGAGAGAGAGAAAAGAACCAGGGTGGGTATCAGAGGAAATCTCCCTCTCTCTTTCTCAGGTTTTGTTTGCCTATGCAGGTTATATTGAACAATGAGCTAATACTGATGGTAGCTGGCAGGGTGTCAAGCTCTCCCCTCGTGCCCCCTTCTCTCTCTCTCTCTCTCTCTCTCTCCTCCCTCTTCTGTGGCTCTTCTCTTTCTCTCTCTGTGTGCCCATGGGCGTGCATACACACACACACACACACACACACACACACACACACACACACACACACACACACACACACACACACACACACACACACACACAGAGCCCCCTTGTCCCTTTGCTCCTGCTCCTGCTGCAGAGCCAGACTACTGGACTTTAGAGTCCCCACTGACCTTTTCCTCGGCTAAAAAGCCGCATCTGAACTGAGGCAAATTATTCCCACCTCTGGGGCTGGTACTCAGAAAGCTTGTTGAAGGGGGCATGGTCACTTTTTAAAAAACAAATATTCATTTATTTTTATATTTGTATACCATAACTGGTTTTCCCAGTGGGAACTCTGGGTGGTTAAAAAAAGCATTTTAAAGCCAGCTGTTCATGGGGGCGTGATTTTTGCAGGCAATTTATCTTGAAGTAAGAAGCGGATTTTAGCGGTCGTCGGTTAGAGGCCTTAGTTGTTCTTTTGGTTATTCTCTTTACTATGCTTTACTTTATTATATGTGGATTAACAGAAGGCAAATCTACTGTCTTTTTTCTTATCAGGATTGCACAACTGGACAGACAAATCTATCAATTTCTTTCCAAATAATTTCCTATTTGATCAAATCTTATAGCTGCTTCACCCTATTTCTCCTTTAGCTGGTGCATGCTTCTGAAGACTGCACATCCCTCTTGATCTCTTTATGTTATTGTATGCATTTTAAATCCATTGACTTCTCTTTCCTCTACATTGTTTTCACTGAAATTTACAGTTTGGTATCCACTGGCAAAAATGTAGTGTCATTTATGTTAGTGCTTGGCAAATGGTGTCACTTGCAGCAGGTTCTCACTGGCAATGGACAAATCCACACTTGTTTTCTTTAGGTGGTTGGTGGTCTGCTCCACACAGTACCATCTGCAGTGGATTGCCCGACTTTGTGCCTTCCTTGACATCGGGGCCCTCACCACGTTGGTCCATTCACTTGTAATCTCAATATTAGACTACTGTAGTGCTATCTACGTGGGGCTGCCTACGAGGATAATGCAGAAACTCAGTAGCCAGACTACTAACAGGTACAAATAGGTATCATCATATTGCTCCTATTCTGGCTGCACTGCACTGGCTCCCAATATGAATCTGCATGGAGGTTTTAAGAACTACATAGAAAGCCCTAAATGGTTTAGGACGTTGTTATCTGTTGGAACGGCTCCTCCCAAAAAAGTAATGCCCAGTTCACTTGTTCATCTCAGGAAGGCTACCTTCAGGTGCCAACGCCAGGAGAGGCCTAGAAGGCAGTGTCAAGGAGTTGGGTCTTCTCTGCAATTGCCTCCAGTTATGCAAGTGGTTCTCAGCCTTCCTAATGTTGTGACCCTTTAATACAGTTCCTCATGTTGTGGTGACTCCTTGCCCCTACTTTGAAGAGGCCACAAGCCCCCTTTGGCTGACCACTGCCACAGCTTCCATAGAGAACTTCCCTCCACAGGAACCCTCAGTCAATCACAGCCTCCGGTGTCACTGATTGACATCCCTTCCAACCTATTAAGCTGTAACTCACTCCCCCCCCCTCCAGACCCAAGAAGTTTGTGCCTTTTTCTTCACTGGCTCATGGAGACCTCTGTGAAATGGTCGTTCAGCCCCCAAAGGGGTCCCGACTCCCAGGTTGGGAACCACTGAGTTATGGAATAAGCTGCCTGATGAAATCTGGTTTTCTCCCTGGCTGCAGATATTTTAAAGACTGGCCTTCCCTGACCAGGTGAACAACGGCTGATGCTATTAACATCTTGCTTAATTCTGCCTCTGGCTTTGTTTTGTTAATCTGTTTCTTTTGATGTGTGTTTACCTTTTATTTTGTTTTTATTTTAGTTTATTAATATCTTATTTATTTTAGTTAATGACTATATTGTTTGAGATTTTTGCATTATGCTTATGTTTATCACTCCGTTGTCCACTGCACAGAGTAGACCGTGGCTAGATGGGTGGGATATAAATCAAATAAATTTTGTGTGTGCATATGTGTGTGTGTGGGGGGGAGGGTGTTATTCACATGCTCTCTGGCTTTGCACCCATCAGAAAATCCATGTTATGACTTCTAAACTGTCAGGAGGTCCCTCTGCAAGTTGTTACATTTGCCTACCATAGCAGTAATTACACAATAGAAATGTTACCATTTACATTTTTGAAGAAGTGCAAACATCTCTGTGTAATTTAAGTTTTGTTTTGGGTTGGCTTGGGAAGCAGGTATTTAGGGAAGCTACGTTCTCTCCGTTTTTTACTTCGGCTATGTCAGAATAATCCACAGTGTTTCTAGGCATGCAGGAGCAACATTTGCAATGGAATTGCGAACCTAAGATTTGCAGGACAAAATGAGCTGCTCAGTACATTATCAGACTTTCCCGAAACATCCACCATTCTTATCCCAACTCTGACCTATTTAATAAAGGACATTATTAAGGAGGGTTTTTTTAATATAAAAAATTAAAAATGGTGATTCCCAGTTGGTTTAAACCAATATGAATAGCTGCAGTGACATTGATTAGATAATAAAGCTACACTGCCCCAAGCATTTATGCTGAGAGGACCTCTGTTGACTTCAGCGAGTTCCCTGCTGGAATAAATGGTATCAGGATCAAGCTTCACAAAGGACTTTCTCAAAGGTCAAAGCAGATGGCTGGAGGCTCTGGTTGGAATATTATTGTTAATACCACCCGAGATTCAGAAAAATAAATAAAAAATATTTCAAATTTCTGCTTTAATGAGTTGGAAGCCTAAGAGCAGGCTTGAGTTACACGTTCATTTCCTGCATTCAGCTGATGTAAAAGATGTAGCCAAATGGGGAAAACATTATCATATTCTTCAGGATGCTGCTCTTAGTTAATTTTTTAACCTCTTTCTTCAACCCTTTCCCCTGCCATTGCTCTCTGTCTTTTAAGGCAATCCTCCCCAACTGGGTGCCTTCTAGATGAGCTGGACTACAGCAGCTATCGTCCTAGTTATGGCCATTCCATCCGGAATGATGGAGTGAGGGATACAGTCCAGTCGATCTGGAGAGCACTCCGTTGGAGAAGGCTGCATCAAGGCCTTTTTCATGTGCTGAAAGGCCACAGGGACCTTGTGCGGTGTCCATGTCACTTTGATGAATTTATTTGGAGCTCATAAATGTGTCACATTGTCAAGTGAGAACGGAGAAACCATTCCGGCACCTCCAGATAGAGCTTAACCCTAAGGGCATGATTTCAGATTGTGTTGGCATCTCAGTGATAGGTATGAATACCTAGCCATACCGCTTATTTTAAGATTGAGTAAAAAGGGGCTTGGGGATTTGAGAATATGCCTCCAGGAGTACTGCAGAGAACTGCCTATGGTCCAGGCATGCCTAAAGCAAATAAACATGATAAAACGATAGCTCGATCCACGATGAAATAATTCAAGGGGGGGAGGAGAGGGGGGTTCTGGTTGGGACAAGGCACTTTAAACAAATACACTGATTAAAAGTTTGTACTCACTTGAAGCTGCAGTTTAATTAAAACACTGCCACCACCAAAGCAAATCTCAACAAGCATTTGCTTTTAAATAAAAGGCATTTAAATAAATAACACACAGTGGGGACCAAAGGAATAGGATGGATTTGACGGCTGAAAAAACAGAGCTAGTTGGAGTATTGTCTTGCTCCTCTGCATTCCTGGCTCAGCCTCGAAACCTCCCTGTTGGTTCAAACCAAACAGCCATCTAGGCCATTCTGCTGCTCATCAGCATGGGCCAGTCAGATACTTTCAGGTACATTCCCCAACAGGGCACACCTTGGATGCCTTCTTACCCTGTTGCCATGTAGGTGCTGGTATTCACTCCATGGCATGCTGAATCATTCTGCAGATTCCACACAGCTCTCGGGCCTGTTATCATGTGGGCCCACGTTACCATGGCCAGAGCAGGTTTCTCCATGAATGTGCGTAACTGGTGTGCTAGCTTTAATTGTGCAAATGCAGTCCTGGCCACAGAGTTATAGTTGGGTGTCATCGGCATAATGATGACACTTAACCCCAAAACTCCTGATAATTCCCCACCCCTGAGGTTTCATATAGATGTTAAATAACATAAGAGACAGAACAGAACCCTGGGGGACTCCACAGGTCAGTGGCTATGTTGTCGAACATGAATCACCTAACACTACATTCTGAGTTTTTTCCTGCAGGAAGGACTGGAGCCACTTTAATGCAGTGCCCTCAATTCCCATTTCAGAGAGACTGGTCAGGAGGGTGCCATGGTATATAGTGTCAAAGGCAGCTGAGAGGTCTAGGAAAATCAAAAGGGACAGAGATCCCCTATCCATTTCCCTGCATCGGTCATCTACCAGTGCAACCAATGCTGTCTCCGTTCCATAGCCAGGCCTGAAGCCAGATTGAAATGGATCCAGGTAGTTTATCTTATCCAGAAACCTCTGGAGCTGCGAGGTCACAACCCGCTCTAGTACTTTCTCCAAGAATGGAATATTTGATACTGGTTAGTAGTTGTTCAGTATTGTTGGATCTAAGGAGGGCTTTTTTAACAGTGGTTTTACTATTGCCTCCTTTAAGCATGCCGAAATCCTGCCCTGTTGTAAGGAGGAATTCACTACTCTTCCTAATCAGTCTGCCATACCTTTTCTGGCAGCTTTATGATCCATGAGGGGCAAGGATCCAGCAGACATGTGGTGGCCCTCATCTCCCCAAGGGTCCTGACCAGATCATCCGGCTGTAGGAGATGAAAGTTGTCCATTAAAAGAGGACACTTGGGGGAGGTCATTGATTTACAGGCTCTGGATCAATAGGAGCATCCAAGGTAGCTGGGATTTGTTCAATTTTGCCTGAAAACTGCTGTGCAAATTCGTTGCAGTGAGTTACAGAGTGGTCTGTGCCATCTACCTGCAGGTCTGCATGTAGCAGACTTTTGACTATTTAGAACAACTCCACTGGGCGATTTTGTGCTGAAGCAATGGTGGTAGAGGAAAAACTGATTTCTTTGTTGCCTCCACTGTCTTGGAATAAGCCTTCCAAAGGCCCTTTACTGTTTCATTGTCTGTTTCAATCTGGGTTTTCTGTCAACACCTTTCACCTCTATGGGCCACCTATTTCAATTTTGCCAGCTCCTGAGTGAACCAAGCAGCCAATTTGGGTCTATTTTGAGGAAGAAGACATTTAGGAACAATCTAGTCAATGGCTCTGCTCATTTCCCCATTCCAGAGATCAACCAAGGATTCAACAGAATCACCCGTCAGAGAGGTAGGAAACTCCCCAAGGGCGGTTACAAAGCCACCTGGATTCATCAATGTTCTGTTGGCATTCCTTACCTATGTTTTTGGGCTATTTGGCAAATGGTTGCCTTCTTGGTGATTATGTGGATATACAAGTGTGCATAAGGAAAATGCTGTGAAATGATGCAGGAGGAGTCACATTTCTTTCTAAAAGTCTGTCCCTAATGTTGCAGTACTCAGAGTTTTCTGGAAGTCCTCTTGGAGGACTCACTTCATTCTGCCCAGGGACTTGGGTGAAGTTTCTGGAGCCACAGAAATCTCCAAGGCCCTCTCGTATGCATCATCTGTTACAGGCTAGATGTACTACATCAAGAATGGTACTGCTGATATTGGAGCAAAAGCATGGGGGTGGGTGGATTTTAGAGAAGTCTTAAGTAATATAGAAGCATGAAAATGGAACACATTAAATGCCAAGATACAGCAAAGTCACCCACCAGTTTATCTTTGAAAAGACATCTTTGAAAAAAGGGGCTGCCATCATGTGAGCTTATAAAATCCCAATCCTGTGGAAGCTTTTGGTGAAAACGAAACTCAAACACAGTGTGCATACGTAGAAAAAATGCACACCATGCCCACAAGCTCCTTTTTCTTTTTCTTATATTCCAGCTGATCGTTCTGAACCTGTGCTATCTAGTTTGATTTTGGAACCTAAGCAGGCCCAGGACAGGTGAGCCATTAGATGGGAGACTTCCCTAAGAAAACCAAGATTTTCCTGGTGAGGCTAGGGAGGGATCCTGTGTGGAACCCTGGAGAACTGCTGGTTGGATCCAGGATAAGGCAGTGGCCTGGATCTCTCTATTTTCATCTGATACAAACCATTTGCATTCATTCACTGGTAAACTTGAAATTTTTAGGATGCCATGTTCTTATCATTGCAATGTACAAGGAACTGAGAGGAAATCTCAATAAAATGTGCCAGTGCTGATGCATGAGAATGATCTATGGCCATTCTGGGGATGTAATGAGCCATATGCTGGGTCTCTTCTCTCCCACTCAGGTGAGGAGATTGCACGTAGTTATCTGCCTTAACGTTTCTTCTACTGCAAAAGCAATAAGATTGAAACTGTCTTGATTTATTCATGTCACTTCTGGTTCCCTTTCACTTATATAAGCATTTACCTTTCCACAAAAGTATTATCCCCTTTAATTTTCCTTATTTGAGACAACAGTGAAGGGCCACAATGGGGCTCGAGTAAACATGCAAATACTGTATAAACAGACAGCAATTTAAACCAAATGCAAAGAGCAACATTAGAATAAATTGACAAGAATTTTACGCTTGCGCCATCTTAAAAACCTTTGCTGGTAAACTGAAACAAAAAATGTTTTTGTTCAGTTTTTAAAAATGTCAGGCAATTTGTGTGTTTACAGTAGAGGGGGTTAAATTTTACCACTCAGGGTGCCCAGAAATTCTTGTTCCCTCATATATTCTCTAAATTACTTGATACTTGATAGATGCTAAAAATTTAAAGACCCTTTTTCAATTGTTTAAAGGTTCTCTGTGTGACACATAATATCCTGGCTGCTATTACCATAATTCAGTGGGTATCATTTTAAGAAGACACAGTTCTCTCCAACAGTAATGAGCTGGCATAGGTTTCAGAAGCAACCATAGGCACAGAAGAAAGAGTTTAGGCTGGTGTGGGTTCTAAGGTATTATCATGGTTCTATATGTGTGTGTTTGTGTTAAACAACAACCAAGGCTCCCATACCTTTAATAGATGTAGGGAAGAGGGAATTTTAGCTGCTGTAGTTTTGTTACACAACTTGTGTTTATTTATTCATTTATTATTTATTTTAGAGTATTTTTACCCCACCTTTCTCCTTGGAAAAGGACCCAAGGCAGCTCAAAGTAATGAGGGGCAATATACAGTCCAGTGCATTTAAGATATAGTCAGGTATTGAGAATAAGGAATTGAGGGACATCTGCATTAAAAAAAAACATTAGATAAAGCTACAAGAGAATGCGAGCAGTTAAAGAGAGAGTAAAAATTCCATTCAAAAGTTTTGAGTGATGTAAACTAACACTGAAAACATAGTGCCAATTCAATCACACAAAGTTATAAGTGGTTATAAACACAAAGTCTATGTGATCATGTATGGTAGATTCATATAAAAGATACATAATAGGTAGTCCACCATTTGGGGAAAGCTTGCCTGAAAAGAAAGGTCTTTGCCTGTTTCCGGAGAAACATCAGAGATGGGGCAGTCCTCGCCTCTGGTGGGAGGGGGTTCCAGACTCTGGGTGCAGCAGTCGAGAAGGCCCCTTCATGAGTTCTCATGAGACACACCTGTGAGGCATGCAGGATGGAAAGAAAGGCCTCTCTTGATGACCTTAACACCCGAGTCAGTTCATATTGTGAGATTCGATCTTTGAGGTAGCTAGGACCCAGGTCATACAGTGCTTTGTAGGTTAAGGTCAGCACCTTGAATTGTGCCCAATAGCTGATTGGCAGCCAGTGGAGCTGCTTTAATAGGGGTGTAATGTGATCTCTGTACCCTGCCACAGTCAGCAGTCTGGCTGCTGCATTTTGGACCCATTGAAGTTTCCTGAGACTTTTCATTGGTAGCTCCACATGGAGCACATTATAGTAGTCTAGCCGGGATGCCACTATGGTATGTGCCACCATGGCCAGAACTGGTTTCTCAAGAAATAGGCATAACTTGTGTACTAGTCTTAATTGTGCAAATGCATTTCTGGCCACAGCTGTGACCTGGGTATCCAGGCTGAAGGATAAGTCCAGGAGCACCCCCAAGCTGTGCATGTCTGTTTTCAATTGGAGAGTGACCCCATCTAGTACAGGTTGCATCCCTATCCCTTGTTCTTCCTTTTGACCAACCAGAAGCACCTCTGTCTTGTCCTGTCCTGTAGTGCACAGTGGTCCCTTCAACCTGTTCCTTCCCCAAACGAGGATGCACAGATGGGTGCCTGACCAACCATTTCTCCGAAACTTCCATCCAATTTTTGCATTCATGTTCAGCACGTCTAGGTTCTGTGGTACAAAAACCCATGGATGGGAAACACCAATGGCCATGATTAAGGAACTGTGATAATGAATAGCCATCAGAATAATTTATGGGGAAATTATTTGCCTGGTTTTTTAACCTATCCATTCAAACTCTACACAAGAATGCAGGCATGCTGTGTTTTTGGGAACATACAGTGGTACCTCTACTTACAAATTGAATACAATCCGAGTGCATGCTCTTAAGTAGAAAATTCTTAAGTTGAGCAGCATTTTCCCATAGGAAGGCATTGAAAATCAATTAATCTATTCTAGAGGGAACAGATCTCAATGCATTCCTATGGAAAGGCTGAGCCTCCCCTGTACCCACTCAAGCTGTGCCAGGTGCTTGATGGCATGACTTGAGCGGGTGAAAGTAATAAGATTGAGTTTTTGCTGATTTAAGGATACATTGATCATTGAGGTTTTACATGAATAGGGACGTTGGCTTTGCACATATAACGCCTGCATTCGTTTTTGAGAACATATTGTGTATTAGCAACACGTGAGGTTTCCTGTTGTTGAAGTACAGAATATTGGTTGAGAAACATCTGTAGGGTTCCAAACCACAAAGGAGAGGAAACGATGGGTAACTAAAAGAGGAAGAAGCACTGGTCAGCAGCAAACTGGTTTTGACTGGTAATAGCTAAAGGAGGAACTTAGACAGAATTCTGTGGAAGCTGAGTGCAGCATTCCAAGGGGTATTTAAAGGAGCACTATGGGTAATTCAGTTGTCCCTTTCATGAGTTCCCATGAGAAATACCTGTGATAGATGCCATGACCCCTGGTGGTGCGTTGATTGTTGTCCCTAGATGAAAGGTACCTTCATCTAGTCTTTATGTGTTTGTGTTCTTTTATGTTGTTTTCTGTTATGTGTTCTTTAATAAAACTTGCTGTTAGCCATTAAACTGAGTCATGGCAGTGCAATTTTTACACCAACATTTCCATTTATCACAAGGGAGGTGTGTGCATGCTTGGGCAGATCACCTCTTTCAAGGGGTGATCCACGCTAGCTTGCACACGCCTCCCTTGCACTCGCTCGAGCTGCGGCAGCAACCACCTGGCTTGGCTTGAGCAGGTGCAAGGGAGGCATGTGCATGCTCACGTGGATCACCCCTTTCAGGGGGTGATCTGCGTGATGGCCACTCCCTCCTCCTTCTTGGTTGCTTTGATCTGAGATCAAAAGAACCAAGAAGGAGGGGGAGGTGGCAATACAGATGGCTTTGGCAGACTGGACCTTGTCAAAGTCAGCTGTCATTTGTAGGTAGAGGAAACCCTAGCTAAATAAGTTTAAAAAGCCAATGGTTTGCCACTCATAAGTCGAATAGCTCCTAAGTAGAGGTACCATTGTATTACTTTTTTGCAGTAATGAGGAACAAAATGGTTATTTTTGCATCTGTAATAACCATGGCTGTAATTCACTACTTTTTCAGGGCAATGGTAATCTCTCTCTCCTCACTTCTTTACTTGTCACATGACTGGTTCATCTGGTACATCCCTCTGCTTCTCTTTGTGGAGGTGGTGCCAGTGGCACTGTAAAGTGAGCAAGACGGAAGAAGGTAGCAGAAATAATAGAGAGGCCAACCTCAAAGGAAGAAAAGGAGGACAAGAATGAACTGAAGAGACTTGGGTTAGTTGAATGGCTTGTAGCCCTTTTTTAAGAGCGGCTGATCTGATTCGGAAAATAGGAAATGGGAAGGAAGGGCTCGGCAGAACACCAGAGAGTCTGCTAATGACTGCTGTATTAGAAATGCAGAATGTTTTAGATTTGGGGAAATAGAAATGAGTGAAATGAAAACTGTAGCAAAGGAAGAAAATGCTAAGGAATAGACATGGGCATGACTCGGCGAAATTTTCATTTTCATTTCCGTTTTTCGTTTCCGTTACGTAACGGAAATGGTAACGATAATTAAGCCGTCAGAACTCGAACTCGAACCGAAAAAAGAAAAATTTAGTCGGGTTTTTCGTTTTCATTTGTGGCGTCGCGGCAATTGCGCAGGAGGCGGCAACCTCCCTTGACGCTTATTGTTGCCTAACAAAAAAACAAACCGCCACCTTTCTATCGTGTCCTCTGGAAATCCTACTAAAGAGTCTCAATTGTTTTCGCTTTCCCCCCATTAGTGAAGGTGCTTCTTCTGTCCTCCCCCCCTTTCCCAAAAGCCTTAATGGCAAAGCGGATGAGCAGCTCCGGCCTCCCTTTTCTCACCAAAGCCTCCCCCCTGCAAATGCCGGCGGCGGGACAGGAAGGGCGCAACGCCAAGCGCCAGCGGAGGATTAAGCAAGGAAGGCGGGTTGCTCAGAGGGAGATCTTTGATCACCACGCTCTCTCTCTCTCTGCCCCCCCGCAGCCCGCAAGGTGGGAGGGCGGCGCGCCTTCCTCCTCCTCCTCCCAACGTGGTGGAGGTGTGTGTGCATGCCGGAGCCCGGGCGTGCATGTGTGCACGTGCATGTGTGTTCGCTCCAGCCGGGGCTGCTGCGCTGCGGCTCCTTTGCGTCTCCCTGCCTTCCAAGGTTGGGCACGTCCAGCCTCTGCGATGACAAGGAACCCGCGGCGGCGGCAGCAGCAGCAATAATGGGAGGAGGGATGAGCAATCCCAGTCTCCCCCCTCGCTGATGTGCGTGTTCGCACGCAGCTCATCAATGGGACTCCGGGCTCGGCCTGCCTGCGGGTTGGTTTATACTGCAAGGTGCGGGAGTGCGCGCAACCGCCCTCCCTGGGTTGCAGCTCATTCATCCCAACCAACCCTCTTGCACCGCCGCCCTCGCCGGGGCAATTACCTGTCTGCCTGCTCCACCTCCCTTGCTGATTGACGGCCTGGATCACGTGAGAGGGGGGGAGAGGCTGCGGTGGCGGCGGAGGAAGAGGCGAGGATGGCGGGGCGGGCACTCGCACCTGGAGCTGGAGGAAAAAGGAACACCCGACGGGGATGCGTTGAGCTCTCCGGGTAACCCCTCCCGCCACTTCCATCTCTCCCCCTTTCAATGCTAACAATGGGCTCGGCCCTCCACTTCCATCTCTCCCCCTTTCAGTGCTAACAATGGGCTCAGCTCAGGCGGTGGAAACGACAAATGACAAACAACAAACGAAACGACAAATTTTTGAAAAATTTCGCGACAAACGGAAACGACCCAAAACGGACCCGTTCTGACAAACAAAAACTCGGCCCTGGGAACACACTACTTTTGCAAATGGAATAACAGTAACTAATTATAACAACCTCTTACTGGCCCAAAGCAGTAAGACCATGAGGGTTCCCCACACCCACCACTGAGCTCTATACAGGAATTCATCTATTCTCAACACAAGCAGTGATTTTTTTTAAAAGATGATCATTGAAGAGCTTAGGTAGTATGCCATGCAGATTGGCAGTACTCAGTTCACACTGCAGAATTTTAAAAAGTGGGATCTGGAGAGCAACTGCTAAAGCCTGTTGACTTCATTCCTCAGAACTTCAAAAGAGTCCCTTTAACCCCATGAGTGCTGTGTTCAACATGGGGGATTTGTGGGGGATGCCACTCTATCTTCTAAGCATCCCATAGCCCTGATTTTGTTAACCTTTTCAGTACTTGACTGATTGTAGACCTCCTTGCAAGAGATAGCTGCTGAAATGATCTCTCACTCACAATTATAAATGCATAGAAGCTCTCCCCTCTTTTTCACCCAATCAACCTATTTTCAAGCTCCATTTTTCTGTTGGACAGCTGTTTGGTGTGTAAGCCACTCCAGGATACTCAGTGTGTTGTGGTGGGCAGAGTAATGAACAATTACCCAGGAGGCCTGTATTGGTCATGGAAACTCATGGGGAATTAATGTTGAACTATTAAAGGCACTCCTCAAATATTTCACTCGCTTTGACAGTCTGATTAGGGTCACTGTAAGTTGGTTCTGACTTGACAGTGCGTAACAAAAACAAGGCACTCTAGCAGGGCTGTTTCCTATGCATGCCAAGATAAAAGGAATCATATCTGGATGACTCCCAAGAAGCCTGTAATAGAGCTCCCAGGAAACTACTACAGTGCTAGAAACTTCTTTGTGAAGGTTAATAGCCTAAAAAGGAAAAGAGCAATAGTGCATCAAATGAAATAATACCTGGATAAGGCTATCAAAGGAAGAAGTCTATCATGTGTCTTTTACATGTTCCCAAAGCTAAGGTTAACACAATAGGAGTCCCTTATGCATGGGTTCCTCTGTCGCCCCCTCGTGGATACTGAAATCCACAGATAATAGCAAATGCTAAATATATTGTACAGTAAAGGGGAAAAATCACAGAAAAACATTTTAACATGTATTACCAGAAGTAGCTGCTAGATATCATGCTATGTATAATATTTTCAGACCACGAATAAGTGAATCAGCAAGTACGTATGGGGGGGGGGTCCTACTGCATTAAGGAAATCAGAAGACATATGATTCCCTTATTACGAAATATCTTGCAGTCTGACTACTGTTTCATCATGTAGGTATATATAATCTTTATTTATTATTCATTATTTATTTATTTTATTTTATTTTCAGTTGTGGATTTGGTAGATTATTCATTAGAGTCATGTTATGTTTATGGCTTCTTCATATATTTTCTTGACTCTTCCTCATTTTTTGAAATCTTTGCCTAGACAAAAGCCCAAACCTACAAGGATGGACATTTTCCTCCCAGTAACCATTTCCCAGTGCATGGGATTTTTTCGTGTTCCAAAGACTCTAATGGACACCTTCCCTAAGTTAAGATCCCTGGGCAAAATAAAAATCAAGTTCCTATCTGATTTGATTTTTCCCCCTTCATTAGGAGTGCACACTCATAGGAAGTCTTGCTACAAACCCATAGCTGTTTGAAAGGAGACTCTCTGCTCTGTCACTGTACACATCTAATGCTCTTCTCACTAGACACCCAGTGCCAGCTTATATGATTCTGTACTTTTAAGCACTCTACTAATTAACTATATGAGCTAAATTTCTGTCTATTTGTCTTAAGCAAACTTATCCTTCCTTATACCGCAGTATTTCTGTATTTTTGTTGAGTGGGAGGGTTAGATAGTACATTCCAGAGGGCAGTGCATATATTTCTGAAGCATCAGGAATAAAAGGTTGAGTGTGGGTTTGCGGCTTCTTTTCAGACTCCAGATGCTTAAGAACATTTTCATCCACCTACAAAGGGATTTCTGAGAGAGGCATAAGACCCCAAAAGTCACTGAAAAATTCTTTCCTCATAAAGCTGAAGAATTTAACCTTCCTAATGTTGTCACTTATGAAAGAGAATACTCATGAACACTATAGCAAGGAGTTGATCACATGATGGTAGTTATTGAAGAAGAAGAAAAACAAGGTCTTGTGCCATTTCCAGTAACATGGAAAATTAATAGTAACTGTCATCTAATTAGCTAGATTCTTCCTGGAATCTCATTATGCATTTGTAACAATGCCATTTCCCCATGATCTATGGACATCCCTTTGCTCACCTCCACTGGCAGGATGAGGGTCAGAAAATCCCATGCTTTTAATGCATCTGTGAGCAATTCAACTGGTGCTGCTTTCACACCATCTCAATACCAAGTGAAAACCTGATGTGTTGAAATGTTGTCTGTCACACATTTCTGAAGGATACATTCAACACTGTCAGTGCTTCAAATAGTTCATGGAATAGTTATCTTCATGTCCCTTTTCTTCTGCAAATGTTCACAACTCTTTAATTAAGCCATGGTACCAACTTGATTGACCCATTTCCTACAACTTGGGGAGCCAGCTTTCTTTGGCGTTTCAATTGACGAGCAATTTCCACCAGACAAATACTGAAGTGGTCATAATCAGGCTGCTCCATTTCTCTAGGCACCTCCAGAAAGTTCTGCTCAGGCAAGGCTACAGAGCAAAAGGACCATATCTAAAAACACTTCCAAACATGCACACTGAAAACTAGTTTCAGGTGTGACTCTTTAGCTACCTTCTGCTCACAAAGTGGTGTGACTTAAATTCCAGGTGTAAGTTTTTATTCATTTCCAGACATTTGACAAAGCCAGACTGACCTTCTCAGGTCAAGATAGACATTTTAAGCACTGATGACAAGGACGTCCCCTTCACACAGCTAATAATCATGCTGGGCACAAAGACTGCTGCTTTACCAGAATGTACTGTTAAGCACTGGGACACTATAGTTTAGCAGCTCTCATAGTCTTGGTTTTCATAACAGGCATATCCATTTTCCTTTGTGTGAATCAATTAAATGACCGACGGGGGGGGGGACCCTTTAGTGTTCTCTATTATCTGGTGCACAGGGACAGATTTCAGTCAACTTTCTTCACTGGGTACCCACCTGTTCTCAGGATCCTAGGCTTTGTGAAAAAGTAGCTTTCAAATATCTCATCGTTCTTTAATGGAAACAGATGCATTGCCCCTGAACTTGTCATAACCCCCCCCCCAAGTAATTACGTGTCAAACAATGTGGACAAAGTCAAACACAATGTGATTTATATTTACTCCAAGTCCTGAAGGCATACAACCCAAAACACAGAGAATACTAAGTAAGGTTAGAGGGTTTATTTCATATCTCCCTGATATGTTATTGAAGGAAGAGATGGCTGAAAATATTCAGCTCATCACAGCAGAGTGAAAGTGTTTATAAGAGAAGATCATTCTCATGGCAAGAATTTCATTAATTTCATTATTTGTATATATTCTTCTCTCACGCATTCAGGGCACTTTTCTAACTCAAAATAAATAGCTTGTGGTTTACCAGTCATGGTAAAAAAGAGGGGGCATTTAGAAGGGGGAAATAAGCAACGCTTGAAACCTTGTCACAGTAGCATCTTCTTCGGTTTCCCATTCCTGGCATGAACAAGTTTGCTTCAATTCTATACAGGCAATTCTTTAGTTCACATTAAAAACAATCAGTGTGTTTCTGGTTGATGAAGCCGAGTGTCTGGTCCACATAGAATCTCTCCATGTAAAAATGCAGTCTTGGGGTCTTGACGCTTGACCTGTATCATTTTGAAGTCTGTTACACTCAGGAAGATTTGTATGGGTTAGGGTTAATTTTTTTTATTGTTTATTTACTTTTAATTGTTTTAATTGCTTATTTTAATTGTTAACTGTCCAGGAACCTTTGTGTAGTGGGCGACATATAAGCTGTAAAAATAAATAAAAGAATGAATAAAATATGGTTCTGTGCTTGACCAGGGGAACATAGGCTTATTGAAGTAGTCTTCCTATTTCTCTAGGAATCCTTTTGCAACTAGTCTTGGCTTGTAATGTTCCAACGTCCCTGCTTCCACCTTGTTTCAGCTTTTGCCCTCCCACTCAGAATGACGAGACAAGTCAGGAAGTTGGGTAACTGGGCCACACTTTATTAAATCACACCACCACCACCACCAACAACAACAAGGAGGGGCCGGGCATCAGCACACATGGTTGGGTCCCTGGGGTCACCCGAGACCCCTCCAACCGGGCATCTTAGGGCAAGACAACCCCCAGGTGGTGCAGTAACTTTACAGCACCTCCCGGGCCAGTCGCTGTCATTACCCCTCCCTGCATACGATGGCCAATTCTGGGTAACTCCCAGTGCAGGGAGGCGCCCCCTTGTAACCGCCCCAGCACCGAGACCTCCTGATCCGCAGTGCCGTGGTTATGGTTACTCGGGGAGAGATGTTGTTAGATACTCACCACTGCCCTCCATCTGCTTCTGCCGCCAGTGTGACCAATCAACAAGGGACATCCCTAACCCCCAGGCACCAGTGTGGGATAGGCGAAAAATCCCCGCTCTCCCAGGCCAATTTGGAAAGCGGGTCAAAAATTCCTATCCGGCTCCAATAATAGGCGACCAGTAACACTCACACTAGTCGTTACGCGGTGGGCAGGTGGGGAACGCCAGGTAGGAACAGCCTGGTGGTGGGGGTCGGAGCCGCCCTCTTATAGGGCGCTCCTCCCCCCACCCCTTTGGACGCCCCACGTGTGTCCCTTCCTCCTCTCGCTCTCCCTCGCGAGAGGGCAAGGCTGCTCCGGCTGGGCGGAGGGACCGCCCACGGAGCAAGAATAATAGCCACTTGCACCTAGTGGGTTTCTTGCCTGGTGGTCAGTGTCCCTGTCTCATTCCTGCGGTCCCTGTCTCATTCTTGCGGAGCATCTCTATCTCTTCAGCTGCAACTTTTGCCGAACTAGTAGCTTCAGCTTGCAGGCACATGCTCAAACAACTTCCACATTACTGCCTTGTTTATCTGTGGTAACCTTGTGAAGTAGGACAGGCATGGAGCTGGTACATCTATGTTGGGTTGCAATGAGTGTCTGATGCGTCGTTCTGGAGCATCTTGTGGCATAGATGCCTCTTCCAGTTCCACAGCCTTGGTATCTTCATTTGTGTCCACTTCTCTTGATATACTGCTTTCAGTTTATGAATCACCCACCTTCCTGATTCATATCTGGTCCAGCTTCATCTACAAGAGTTCCAAATACTGGCCTTCTGTTCTTCTTGTCTCAGTTTTCTTTAGTTCATCAAAGTGAACCACATGTCTTCTTATAACTTCACCTGTTTTTTAAGGTCATCACTTTATATTCATTGCTGCCAGAAGCATAGCCAAACAAACTAGTCTGTTCAGTTCTAAAGTTTTCGATTTTGGTATATAAGCTAAAATCTGACATCTTCTATGCTTGGTACTCTGTCATGCCATCGCTCAAATGATGTTGTCATGATTCCATTAGTTTATAGTCTGTTCTGGAACACACTGCTGTCATTACTGTGCCCCCCTAAACTTTGTTTGGCATCTGTAAGCAAGCATCTTGCCATCTTCAAAGGAGATTTCAGCTTTCTTTCCTCCATCCTGCTCAGGACTGTGTTAAATTGTTCTCCTTTGCAAAATGCCTTGTTCCTCTAGGAAAACCCATGTGTGGCCTGAAAGATTATCATCCTGAATCCCTTTGGATTTTTTTTTCAACATATCACCTGTTTGTTGAACCTCTTTCAGGTTGGATTTAATTGCAGAAATGTTCTTAAAGGTTGCATTTCTATTTGAAAGAAGGCTTGAAGGTGAGAAGGTCCTATTTAGACCTGGGAAGTTTGGATAATAATAAAATGCATTTTGTAGCCCTATACACACTTGACTAGCTGCCCCATGACTAGAAATTGTTTGAAAAATAAAGATATTTACAACAAATTAAAGGAAGAATATAAAGAAAAATAAAGAAAGCCCCTAACCTGTGCTCACCTTTGAAAACATTCCTGGCTGGTGCAAGGGGGAATCTTCTTTCCTCTCTCTTTCTCTGCTTTTGAGGCTTGCCTGAGATGGAACATTCCAGACAATCACCCACAATCGAGCCAGGAGACAGAGAAAGAGTCACAATTGGCTGACATGTGACCATGTAACCGGTTCCAGTGCTTGTATTGCAAGACATTGCTGGTTGGTCGAGGCAAAATTTAGAAGAAATGTTTGCCTGTCTTGCAAAACACTCTTAAACCAAGGTACTCTAAACCAAGGTATTACTGTTTTTCTCTGCTCCCGCCCCCAAAGCCATCAAGAGAAAGCCCCAGCATCCACAGGAAAAGGAATGAGCAGAGAACAAGGACAGCAATGAGCCTGATCCTCTTTGATTCCCTTTAAATATGACAATGCAGAGATAGCGCTCTTTCTTCAGATCACCTGAAGTTTCACCTCATCCCATCCCCTTTCACTGCCCCCTGTTCTCCTATCCATCAAGCCAGCAAGTAGACTTTTTTTCAAGGCGAGATTCAGGATCTTCCTTAATTTTTTCCCCTTTGCAGTTCAACCATGTATTTTGAATTTTACGTTAACTTTATAACCACACAAATGCCATATTTCACATGAGGCCTCTGTGAGGAATGCCATTGCAGCCTTTGAATGACTCTTGGCTCTTGGACCACTCTGGTCACATGAAAATATGGTATCCCAAATTTTAAACATTTACCCAATGATTGTGCACATTCCTACCTGAAGATGGATAGAAAGGGCATTGCTAGTTGACTAGGGGACTCTTGCCATCCTAGATGTGTCTACTTAGAAGAAAGAGTCCATGTCTTCAAGTGGCCTTAACCTTGTGTAAAACTATACCAGATTGCAATGTAATAACAGTTATGGCCATTCTATCAAAATGATTGATTACAATGTATTTATTTTTCTATATCCTCATACTTACTAAACACATATGCGTAAGCATCTTCCATTCTGATAAATTGATTTCTTTGGAAATGTATAATTGCAAAATGCATTTTAACCACTGGTGGATATTGAAATACCTATTCACCTACACACCAGCTTTTAAAGACAGAGAAGAAAACTTTAATTTTTTTCAGCAAGTTAATTCCGGCCACAGAAAGCACCTGCCAATTTGTAGGTACCTTAGCAAAATCCGAGGCCAGTGATCTCATAAAAAGCTTATATCTCAGTGTATGTTCTGCACATATTGCAGAGTGATTCAGCTTGTAGAAGACAGAGAGAGAAGCCAAAGAAGTAATATAATTTTACAATGTTTAGTTTTCTGTATGGGTCACGTAACAAGTAACAGATGGTGGAAGAAAAACCTAACATTTGTTTTTCTAATTTCGAGTTTAAAGGATGTCATGCATGAGTAAAGCATAAAATCTAATGGGTTGAAATATTTTCAGGACAGGTCTAGAGAAAGCTCAGCTCTTAAGTTGCTTTCCAAGATGACATCAAAGTGTGTTATTTTAACATTGCATTTCTAACTGAATTAAAAATCCTACTCTTGATGAAAAAGATGATTAACTTCATAAAGAGCAATGGGATCAAATCTGGATTTTGTGCTTACAGTGAAGAAACATTTTTTCAACCCCCCCCCCCCCCGGTTAATAAATACTACCAGTAGAGCTTTCTAGTCTAAAGGGAGCACAAATGTAGTTTGACAAGACTACTACTATTTTATTGTGCCTTCTGAACTACCGTAATACATGAATTAGAATTTTGTAGTCTAGCAGCTTTATGCTTTCCAAATGTGCCAGTATGTTTTTTGGCTCAAAAATGTTTCAAAATATGCCAAAGCGTACATATAAAGAGAAAATGCCTGGATATATTAAAAATGGCAATACAAAAATCCACAGTGCACAGAAGAGAAGATCAAGAATGAAATTTTAGCCATCCTCAAATATTGGAAGACCTGTGATGCATGGAAGGTGGAGTAAGTTTATTTCCTGTTTGTCCAAAGGGTAGGGCCTGAACCAAAGGATTAAAACTGAAAGAAAGGTGGAAGAAGCTCTTGAATGTAGGAACTGTTCGGTGATGGAATGGATACCTGGGACTTTGCTAGATTATATTTCCTTCCAGGCTTTTAAACAGAGGCTAGGTGGCCATCTGGCTGAGATGCTAGCTGTAGATTTCCTGCATTGGCATGTGGCTAGATTAATTGCAGTCACTGTCTTCAATCTTATGGTTCTATCTGATTTTGTGTGTGTGCATTTATCAGAAGATTGCAGAAATAAGGACAGGCCAAAATAGAGTTGGTAGATGAACATAAGCAAAACAGATGCAGACCAGAAATACACAGATATTGGTTCCTGCACATGGAACTGAACTGATGCAGGCTTTATTCAAGCACTTCTCTCAGACAAAGCACAAGGATTGTCCAGTGCTCATGTCTTAATGTTTTCATCACCACCCTGGCACATATTGAAATCTGAGAATGAACCTCAAGCAGTATTTAATTTAGGGAAGTATCCCCTGCCCCATCTTCTGGTAGTAAACTCTGCTCCTGGGTCACACGATCGATCTATAGCAGGTACAGTATAGAAACACAGGACTGTGAATACAGCATCGTCACATCAGGAGATTCAAAGTCCTCTACTGCATGCTGGAAGAAGCTCATTATTCTTTTAGACCAGGAAACAGGAACAAACATAGACTATGTCTGCAATGTAGGGTACATCCATAAATTAGTTCATAAGATTCATCAAATTCCATCTTCATGGAGAAGAATTTCCCGTCTCCATGTAAAGTCTCTCCCTTTCCTAGACCATATGCAGTATTACAGGTCTGTCTACTGTAATCTGTCTACGTATCTGCCTATTGATTGACTGTCTGTTGACCAACCAACCAAACTACCTATCTACCTACCTACCTCTTTACTGGATTTATAAACAAATATGGAACTCAATTTGTCTGGAGGTAAGGTGCAATAACATGACCGTGTAACCTTATCACAGATCAACCACATCTGCTTATCTTGCATGGCTGTTAATGGAGTTAGTTTCATTCAGGCTGAGGGTTGTAAGAAGGAGGGAAAGAAGCATAATGCACGATGCTTAAAAGTAGCCATCACTCAGGATACACATTACGAGCCATGATCGTACTTGTCTGCATCCACAGTGACATGCCTTCATCTCACACATTCTCCAGTAACATTTTAAAGACCTGACAACACATGGAGAGACTCAACTGCTCAGGGCTTTATAAGGCAATTGTCACCCAAGCTGACTGTGACAGTTTACATTGTTTCTTAAGAGAATTAAATGCCACACCACATTAATCATGTTTACATATACATTTGCAGTGGATCTGGTCCCCGTCTTAAAGAGCAACTCAAATAACATAGAACCAGCACCCAGCATTTAACATGAGTGTCCTGGAGAGGAATGAACCAGAGCCAGCAGACTTCCATTTCTTCTCAATTTAAATGTACATTTACATGTATTTAAATGTAGAAATAAAAATGTAAAAAATAAAAAGATTTTATTTCTTTTAGTAGAAATAAAGAGATTTGTCAATTTTTATTTCCTCCACCTCATTTTTCCAATCTTAGATTCATTCCCTGCATCAGTTTGTCAGGGTTTTTAAAATGTCTGCATGAAAATACTGTATGTAGGCTTTCTTCCTGCCCAAATGTTTTTATCAGTGATACTGTACAATCCAAAGAAGTACGGATAACTGAGCTTTCTTTCACACTCTACATAGGAAACTGTGAGAAAGGCACACCAACCATATGGACAATGAATGAATTATCAAGGAAGCAGAAAATAGCCAGCTTAAATTCAATTGTTAGCTCCAGGTAGACCCACTGGATCAATAATTCAGGGGTGAGTTAACACCTGTATACATCTCAGTGAGTCTGCAAATCACACCTAGGTAGGACTACCAAGCAAATTCAGGCTTGGCACACCTCCCCCAAAATAGCAGTAATCCCAGTATATCACATGGGCAGACAACTTTGGTTTGACAGCTCCTATGCTGCCTGCAGGTGAAAAACAACGTGGGGTGAGATGCTTGATGTTTCCTTGATGACATGGAAGAAGCTCATTTTCTTCACCAAACTGGCTAATTGACTTGTCAATTATGCAACCTGCCAAGGGATTGGGTACATTTGGAAACCATGGGAAATGCTCTTGCACACTCTTCCACAGTGGACATGCACAGAACAGTGCAATAACCACCGTGGGATGCATATAATATATGCAGTCTCCTCAACAGAAACTCCCATGTTCCTGCTATGGGTGTGAGCATGGGTGGTAGATATTTGTTTAGCAGCATAGTATGAATGTCTTGGCATTTATAACACATCCCGGGAATCCTCACTCGTGCGTGATGTCAAATCTTTTGAGCAGGAGCGACCTGTGGCTGCATAGATGAAATTTTTCTTTTCCCCCTCCCTTCCCGGCTTTGTGTGTTCCAATCCTGACAACAGTCCAGAAGAATAACATTGGGATGAACCAAGTAAAATATGGGAAGGGCAGTGGTTCCATTAAACATAGACACGCACGCACGCATGCACGTGCGTGCGCGCGCGTGTGTGCGCGCGCGCACACACACACACACACACACACACACACACACACACTTACAAGTACAATGGTACCTTGTATAAAGGAATTAATCCTTTCCAAATGAAATTATGTTAAGCAAATTTTCCTTTATACAAATTCCCATAGGAATGCATTGAAAACGGAGTAATCCCATTTTATGTTGTACAAATTCTCCCCATAGGCGATTATGTTAAGCAAATTTCCCCTATCTCCAGAATTTTTATGTTGTACAGATTTTATGTTATACAAGCTGTTTGTTATACAAGGGTCCACTGTATAGCATTGAAGAAGAGGAATTGGTGTCTCGTTTGAAAAATTACAATTGGAACACTTGAGCAAAAATGAACTGGCCAAGGTCACTCTGGAGGTCAGTAAGTAATGAGAAAGTAATTATGAGAAAGAGACTCTGTTTCATTTCTGGGAGTTCTCTGGCTCCGATAGTCTTTCTAAAAGACTAAAATGCTTTAGATTTTTCTTATATCTTCCATGTAATGTTCAGTCTGTTGTTTTCAAAGCTTAAAGTGAATTTCCATGCCTTCCCATCCTCCATCTGACCCCGATATAGCTTTTAAGGCATCTCTGCTATTGCCCATTTGCTTTCTGGTGCGCTGAATACAAAAGGTCCAGTCAGATGCTGAGTAGCAGGTATACTGTTGCACAGGTAGTTAATGAAAGAGCTATTTGATTACAAAGGGATAAGTAACCTCTTTGTAGCCTACAATTAACATTTAACTTGATATGGCCAATAAACCCACTGAAAAGAGCGTCAACTGTATAAAAAGGGCTTTTTCTCTCATCATTATGAGACTCATCGCACACAGACACTAGCGGACATTATTCTATTGTGCCTGGTGATTTGGTTTGCACATTGCAACAAAGCTCAGCTTTTGCCATAATAAGCCTGACATCAATTGAACCATTCTTCGGCCATTACCAGAAACAATGTTTTTAAAATTGCTCAGGTTTCTAAAGTCATGGCAATATTATGTAGTCTTAGGCAACCATCTTTATCCAGTAATTTGGTTGGTTTGAAAGTGTTCAGACATTTATTTATTTATTTAGCGTATTTTTAGAGTATTTTAACCCTGTCTGTCTCCTTGGAAAAGGACCCAAGGCAGTTTACAGTAATGAGGGATTATATGCAGTCCAGTGCAATTAAGAGATGTTCAAGTACTGAGAACAGGGAATTGAGGGACATCTTACTGCATTAAGAGACATTACATTAAAGCTATAAGAGAATGCGAGCAGTTAAAAGGAGAGTAAAGTTCCATGTAAAGTTATGAGTGACGGAAACTAACATTGAAAACATACTGCCAATGCAATCACACCAGGTTATAAGTGGTTATAAACATAAAGTATATGTGATCATATAGATTCATATAAAAGACACATAATAGGAACTTCTTTCCTTACAGTGGCTGTCCCATTCATTTCAATATAGAAAAGTATTCTCTAGGTACAACCTTCTTTATGTGTTCATCAGAACTGAGACTGCCACTGAATTAAATGGGTGAGTTCTGATGTGCAGGAGATGCCCACGTGCCTTTTGACATTTGTATTCTGCTTGGGATTGAAAAACAAGGCAGCCACAACTTGTATCTTTGCTGTTAATTTGTTCCTATTCAGTGTTTTCATATGTGGGGTGCATTATTTATTATATGATTTCATTATTCCCTTACCTACCCTGTGGTTTAGAACAGTGGCTGTGTGCCTTCTTGGAATTAGATGTGGGGGAAAGTGCATCAGGCTCCCCACAAAAAGTAAAACAAAAGGCAGCAATCAATGTAACATGTCCATAGAGATAAACGTAGGGCTTCTCATGTAGCAAAGTAGCCAGGGACTCCCCACATCAATATAAGGATCTGGAAGTTTCAACCTGATTGAATTATGGCACAGAAACCAAGAAACCATCAGAATATATACAAAAGCAGGGAGAAAATCTAGAACTCTAAAAGAAAGGCTAGACCTTCAAGGAGAGGCTGTGGGTTAAATATACACATTTTGAGCACCAGTCCAAGTGTGTTCCACCAGAAGAAAGTGATTGTTGTCGATTCACTGTATACGTCCATTCAAAACACAAAAGTCTCACAATAGTTTAAACTAATACATAGGGACTCAGATGACTTCTATAGTGGAGGTAGCTTCCTTTTTTTATTTACTCAGGTTTCAGATGCACATGGACTGACATTATTCCTAGCAGGTGCCGCATTTCTTTTTCACCTTTGTGAAGCAGATTCTTTAAAAAAGCAGTGTCACAGTTTAATACTGCCTTGCCTTCTGATTAAAGGGCAAACGAAGATGAGAATTTGGTTCGTGCCTTACTTTAGCTGTCAGGGAAGGAGAGCAACTCTTTAAGCCTTCATGCAGTTTTATTGCCCATGGTGTTTCCACAAGATGAAGCACTGAACATTTAGTTCATTCCATATGGAGGCAGAATTCTCATAAGCAGAAGCATAGCATAGTAATAGTAGTGGGGTTTAGATGCTCACCTCTTTTGCTTTCAAGAACCACACGATTTTGGGTTTTGGAATGGGTAAGTTATCTAGCAATGTGAATATTGGTATCCTTGTCCTCTGAGGTGAGGATGAGAAATTCAGAGAATTTTCTTCTCACCCTACACAGAGTGTAGTTTTTAGAGTTTTTAGAGTTTTTCAAGTGTGTTGGAGTGGGTTAAATGTATGTATGTGCAGTGGGCGGATAGATATTTATGTATGATTGTACTGTTAGGTCCTGTAAAAGCTAATGTAGGTTCTTTCAATCTCGTTCTGCATAGGACAATGATGATAAAGATTTATCTATCTACAAGGTTGAGACATTGCATAATCTGCACATAATCATTATCACAAAATACAGTCACTGATGTATTTTTTTCGTTGGTTGCCTTTAAGAATCACATGTATTGAATGGGTTGGTTGTGTCTTTTCAAACAATCAGCGAGTCCTTGTGTGCTCACTATGAATATGGAAATATGTATGTTTCTAATTGCAAAGAATACCATACAGTCTTCCCCCGATATATTGCGGTTCATATACTGCAGTAGACATGGGCACGACTTGGCGAAATTCTCGTTTCCGTTTCCGTTACTCGTTTCCGTTATGCAACGGAAACGGTAACGACAATTACTCCCCCAGAACTCGAACTCGAACCAACAAAAGAAAAATTGGGTCTGATTTGTCGTTGTCGTTCCTGGCATCGCAGCGATCGCGCGATGCCAAGTGGCACAGAAAAAAGTTTTAGAAATTAAAAAAAAAACCCGATTCCCGGCCAAAAAAGCAGGCGAAAATATACCTGCCTGAGGGCACCTACCAGAGGGGTGGTTTCTGGGGGGGGGGCCCACTCCAGCCTTCCCCTCCTCCTGTCCTGGGCTGCTGGTACTGGGCTGGGAGGGGGCATCCGCGGTGTCTCCATTTGCCATGCGGTGCGGGGGGATCCAAAATGGTGACCGCGATTTTTTTTTGAAATCGTGGTCCAAAAACCCACCAAAGCAGCACAGAAACATGCGAAAATTAGCTATTTTAAATGCTTGAATTTTTACAGTAGCAGCAGTGGGGTTTTTTTTGCAACAAAACGTCTCCATTGATCTTATTTTATTTTATTTTATTTTTATTTTTTTACACCTGTGCACGCGCAATGATGGGCTGGCCCTGGGATGGGACCATGCAAATTTTTGGAGCCATTCCACCAATCGCATGGTCAGGTTTTGCTGAGACTTGCTGGTACCAGGCTGGGAGGGGGCATCCTCGGCGTCTCCATTTGCCATGCGGTGCGCGGGGGGGATCCAAAATGGCGACAGCAATATTTTTTTTGAAATCGTGGTCCAAAAACCCACCAAAGCACCACAGAAACATGTGAAAATTAGCTATTTTAAATGCTTGAATTTTTACAGTAGCAGCAGTGGGTTTTTTCTTGCAACAAAACGTCTACATTGATTTTATTTCATTTTGTTTTATTTTTATTTTTTTACACCTGTGCACGCGCAATGATGGGCTGGCCATGGGATGGGACCATGCAAATTTTTGGAGCCATTCCACCAATCGCATGGCCAGGTTTTGCTGAGACTTCTGGATGTGCCAGAGAGGGCATAAAAAGCCCACCAACCCTAATCCTAATCCTAACCCTAACCCTAACCCATACGCCAGTACACTGTGTTCTTAGTGGGCCAGAGGCACCCAGAGGTACAGCCCACTAACCCACCATAACCTTAACCGTTACCCTAAGCCTAGCCCTTACCCCCTAACCCCATGCTCTGGGAAGTCAAGTTGTGCTAAATTGCGGCAGTAACGACAAACAACAAACGACACGACGAAACGACAAATTTTTGAAAAATTTCATGAAAAACTGAAACGACCCGAAACAGACCTGTCCCGAAAAACGACAACTCGAAAAAAAATTTTTCTGGCCATGCCCATCTCTATACTGCAGTCTTGGTATATCATGGGACTGCAGTATATGAAGGCAAGGGCTCATGGGACAAGCTGTGTGTGCCTGTTTGGGGCCTCCTGCACTTACCCCAGGCCTAGCACTGCCCCAAGTGAGCATCCGCTGGGGTTCCCGGGTCTGTCGTAGGCCAGGGAATCCCAGCAGAGGCCCATTCAGGGCAGCACCAGGCCTAGGGTAAGTGCAGGAGGCCCCAAACAGCTCCCCCCAAGTCCCAATCCGACCCAGCATCCATATAGCATGCATTTCCCTTTATTGAGGGTGGGTCGGGTCCCTAACTCCCATGATAAATAGGGGATTACTTTATAGCAATTGAAAGGTTTTGATGAAAAGTTTTCATTGTTTTACCATTGCTCTGGAGTTAAGGATTCTTGCAGGACCAAGAAATTTCTCACTGAAGTTTCAATGCACTGAATTTAGCAGCATACTCAGTGCCATATTTGAACACCAGAAATCACATGAACACTTGTTACCTGTTGTTGTTACTTACAGAATTCGTGAGACTGCAGCTTTCCCCTAGTCCTGGTGTTTTTGCTTTATTTTAACCTGGCATGACTTGAGTGAAATGACATTCTAGAATAAAAATCCACTGTCCATGGAGGCTCTCCCTGCAGTCTAGAATCCTGAAATACTAGAAAATGGAAACAAGGGAAGCCCAAATAAATAGGCACCATATTCAATTTCATTGAATTGTACTAGTTAAATTCATATCCTGCCTTTGGTTGAGGGTCTGGAGGAAATGTCTTATGAGGAATGGCTTAGGGAACTGGGAATGTTTAGCCTTTCAAAAAGAAGACTGAGAGGGGATATCATAGCTATGTTTAAATATTTGAAAGGATGTCATATTGAAGAGGGAACGGGTTTGTTTTCCATTGCTTCAGAGACTAGGACTCGGGGCAATGGTTTCAAACTACAGGAAAAGAGATTCCATTTGAACATTAGGAAGAACTTCATGACAGAGCTATTCGGCAGTGGAATATGCTGCCGTGGAGGGTGGTTGAGTCTCCTTCTTTGGAGGTTTTTAAGCAGAGGCTGGATGGCCATATGTCGGAAATATTGTGATGGGGGTTCCTGCATGGCAGGGGGTTGGACTAGATGGCCCTTGAGGTCTCTTCCAACTCTATGATTCTACAATTCCTCCAGTAGAGTCTAAGTAGCTCTCCTCCCCACTTGATCACCTTCTGTGGCAGAGATGGGCTAGTGAAAGTCACTTGTTGATTTTAAAGGCTCACATAGATTTCCTATCTGCCAGTATGACTCAGTTACCATTACACCACATACGGGGAGATGTCATTCTTAACAACAACATACTCTTTATGTATTACAGTCATACCTCTTAAATGAATTTAATTCATTCTATGAGTCATTTCGTTTTACAAAAAAAATTCATCTTACAAAATGTAGTTTCCCATAGGATTTTTTATTTTTTAAAATTTTGTAACGGTTTTTCATCTTGCGAGGTATCCCATAGATAATTTTTGTTATTCGAAGCAACCCTATTCCCGAAAATGTTTTCCATCTTACAAATTTTTCGTCTAATGGGGCATTTGTCTTAAGAGGTATTACTGTATTTCTATCTTCTTATTCTGACTCAAGTAGCACAATACTATCCATATGTTTGCTATATTCAGTGCCACATACCAGGCACATGAGTATAAGATTGTTTCCTGAATGCAGAATGTTTTAAGACTAACCACATCAGGCTATTAAACTCATGTAAAACAAAGATTAAGGGTGCAATCCTATATAAATACTTCTCTAGGAGTAGGTGTCATTTGAAGAAAACAGTCTTGAATTGCACAGTAAGATATAATGAATTCTCTATCTTTTTCTTATCAGTTAATGGTAGTAGTTGAAAAGATTTCTGTATTAGGATTAGTACTTGGCTGCAAATATATCTTCTAATAAAAATATTTTGGTTGTTTTTTTTAAAAAAAAGAAGACTATTACAAAAAGAAGAAAAATAAAAAGTGACGGAGACCAGGCAATTATGTGCCATGTTTTGTTGCGTTGAGGTATCTTTGGAAAAAACTGAAAACCTCCTGTGTATTCAGAACAAAAGCATATATGAGTGTTAATGAGTCATATTCATTATGTGGATTCTAGAATCTCTCTTCCATCACTGTGAATTTTATCACTGCAGGTTTGTCACAGCTTGGTTAAATTCCTGGTTCCCAAAATTGGGTTGGAGGTAGACATGGGCACGACTTGGCGAAATTCTCGTTTCCTTTTCCGTTACTCGTTTCCGTTACGCAACGGAAATGGTAACGACAATTACTCCCCCAGAACTCGAACTCGAACCGACAAAAGAAAAATTGGGTCTGATTTGTCGTTGTCGTTCCTGGCATTGCAGCGATCACGCAATGCCAAGTGGCACAGAAAAAAAGTTTTAGAAATACCCCCCCCCCCGATTCCCGGCCAAAAAAGCAGGCGAAAATATGCCTGCCTGAGGGCACCTACCAGAGGGGTGGTTTCTGGGGGGGGGGTCCCCACTCCAGCCTTCCCCCCTCCTGTCCTGGGCTGCTGGTACCGGGCTGGGAGGGGGCATCCACGGCGTCTCCATTTGCCATGCGGTGCGGGGGGATCCAAAATGGCGACCGCAATATTTTGTTTGAAATCGTGGTCCAAAAACCCACCAAAGCACCACAGAAACATGTGAAAATTAGCTATTTTAAATGCTTGAATTTTTACAGTAGCAGCAGTGGATTTTTCTTGCAACAAAACATCTCCATTGATTTTATTTTATTTTATTTTATTTTATTTTTTTACATCTGTGCACGTGCAATGATGGGCTGGCCATGGGATGGGACCATGCAAATTTTTGGAGCCATTCCACCAATCGCATGGCCAGGTTTTGCTGAGACTTGCTGGTACCAGGCTGGGAGGGGGCATCCTCGGCGTCTCCATTTGCCATGTGGTGCGGGGGGGGATCCAAAATGGCGACTGCAATATTTTGTTTGAAATTGTGGTCCAAAAACCCACCAAAGCACCACAGAAACATGCGAAAATTAGCTATTTTAAATGCTTGAATTTTTACAGTAGCAGCAGTGGGTTTTTCTTGCAACAAAACGTCTCCATTGATTTTATTTTATTTTGTTTTATTTTTATTTTTTTACACCTGCGCACGCGCAATGATGGGCTGGCCATGGGATGGGACCATGCAAATTTTTGGAGCCATTCCACCAATCGCATGGGCAGGTTTTGCTGAGACTTGCTGGTACCAGGCTGGGAGGGGGCATCCTCGGCGTCTCCATTTGCCATGCGGTGCGGGGGGGGATCCAAAATGGCGACCACAATATTTTTTTTGAAATCGTGGTCCAAAAACCCACCAAAGCACCACAGAAACATGCGAAAATTAGCTACTTTAAATGCTTGAATTTTTACAGTAGCAGCAGTGGGTTTTTCTTGCAACAAAACGTCTCCATTGATTTTATTTTATTTTATTTTATTTTATTTTATTTTTATTTTTTTACACCTGCGCACGCGCAATGATGGGCTGGCCATGGGATGGGACCATGCAAATTTTTGGAGCCATTCCACCAATCGCATGGCCAGGTTTTGTTGAGACTTCTGGATGTGCCAGAGAGGGCATAAAAAGTCCACCAACCCTAACCCTAATCCTAACCCTAACCCTAACCCATACGCCAGTACACTGTGTTCTTAGTGGGCCAGAGGCACCCAGAGGTATAGCCCACTAACCCACCCTAACCTTAACCATTACCCTAAGCCTAGCCCTTACCCCCTAACCCCATGCTCTGGGAAGTCAAGTCATGCTAAATTGCAGCGGTAACGGCAAATGACAAATGACACGACGAAATGACAAATTTTGTATAAAATTTCGCGAAAAACGGAAATGACCCAAAACGCACCTGTCCCGAAAAACGACAACTCAAAAAAAAAATTCTGGTCGTGCCCATCTCTAGTTGGAGGTAATGCCTCATTTTCAGCTGTGTGCCTTTCTGTCTTAAACAGTCTTTTTATGCTCCAATATACTGTACAAACCAAATACTACAACTGAACTTAATGTTCTATAGTGAATTATGTTTAAATGGGGGGAAATGTTCCTGAAAGCATACCCACCCCAGCATTGGACACACTGGCATCATGACTCACAGCCAAAGGACATTATGCGGCACATTCTACTGCAGGGTTCTGTGAACTGCTGCCCACATACAGAACCCCTCATCATAAAGTACCAACGCATGACCAGGAAAATTTGTGTATGCCCAATAAATTAAATCTAGACATGGAAAGGGGGTAGGTATTCTTAAAAACAGGTTGTGCATGCACAATCATCCCCACTAGAGATGGGCACGAAACGAGCAATTTTTCATTTTCGTTTTCATTTTTTCATTTTGTTACGTAACAAAATGAAAAACAAATTTTGTCTCCAAAATGAAACAAAACAAACCAAAACAACAGAAATTTTGTTGTGTGTTTTGTTTTCGTTGCGGCAAATACATTGAACTGTAATGAATGCTAATGAAGCAGCAATTTTTTTTGTTTTCGTTTTTTCGTTTTGTTACGTAACAAAACAAAAACAATTTTTTTGCAAAAAAATCACGAAAAATGAAAACGAACCGAAACGGACCCCCTAAACGACAAACGACAAACGAAACACCATTTTTTGAGTTGTGCCCATGTCTAATCCCCACATAAATTATAAAACCAGGAAGCCAGTCTGCCCCCCCCCCCCCGATTTGACCATGTGCATGGTCACATCATCCACTGGCATCAGTGTCTGCACCTATCCTACTACTGTCATAAGGACCTGCATATCTGAAGTACTCACCACCATCACTAATCCACTTGCATGCTTATTCTCCAAAACAGCAATTTGGGACAATATAATGTTAGCAAGCTGCCTCAGCCCTGCCATTTTATGGGCCTTAGACTGCTGTCTGGACTGCTGTCCAAGCCAGAGCACTATCTCCTCTCTATAGCCCACTCAACTTACATAGTGCTGTACAATCCACAGTTAAGGAGGAACTTTTTTTGATTCTCACAGCTGGGCCTTGGCCAGGGTCATGTCAGGCCAAAGTTGTCCCCAATAATATCTCACCAAAGCACTACAGCACCTCCAGCCCTTCCTCAATGTTTATATATATTGCCTGAGTGCCATCAAACGCACCCCCAAACAGCCTCCAGGTCAGATTCATGCAACAATGAATTTCAGCCCCACAAAATTCAGTCTGAAAATTCTTATCTGAGAACCTTTAGCTCAGCACTATTAAGTGAGTTCTGAGACTTCATGTAAGCATACAGCTCATTGAGATGAAAAAAGTTCAGGAATATTTCTCTTTCATTGTGTGTTATTTGCAATCATGTCATTCCTAACTTATTGTGCCCTTGGTATGGATTCTGAGTTACAAGTGGAGTTCAAGAACATGGTTTGCTAGTGTCACCCTCTCAGGGAGTTTCCATAGATCAGGCCTGCCCAACAGGTAGACCGGGGGCTACCAGTAGCCCGTGAAGGGTTCAAAAGTAGCTCACCAGCCATCAATTAAAAAAAAATGTGAGGGGATGTGAGTTCTCCGCCTCTACCTCCCCTAACCACTGCACCAGCAAAGCTCTGGGTCTGCCAGCCCACTGTCTCAGCTGAGTGGGGCAGTTCAAGGCCCATGGCACAGTCACCTGCTCTCCCTACCAGCCAGATGATTGGCACGCCACTGTCTTGCATGACCAATTGAGTTGCAGGTGCAAAGCAGATGAAGGGGAGTGGAGGGGACACTGACGGGCGGGGTCATGGGCATGCCCACCTCCTTTGCATGATGATGTCCCCCTCTTTCCCCCCCCCAGAAAATTCCTTCCTCCCACCCTTCCATCCTCCTCCTCCTCCTCTTCCTCCTCCTCCTCCCACCCCGACAGCTGCCTCACAGAGACTGTGACCTGCCACTCCTCCTGTTCCCCTTCTGAGCCATTCCCTCCTTCTTGAGCTGCACAGTGAACATGGCAGAGGTGAGAGCGAGCTATGGGCGGCAGCAGCAGTGGCAGCGAGGGGGCTGGAAGGGGGGGAAACAGGAGGAGAAGTAGAGTCAAGTCAGGCCCTGGGCGGGTTGGGCAGGAAAGTGCACGTTTTTTAAAAAAGTATTCCAGCAGCGGAAGGGGCGATCTGCACAAGCATGCATGTGCCTCCCTTGCACCCGTCCACACCAGCTTGAGCGGGTGTAAGGGAAGCATGTGCATGGTCAGCCTTACCATAGGAATGCATTGAAATATGTTCCCTCCAGAAAGGATTATTTGATTTTCAATGTTTTCCTATGGGAAACCACTGCTTTACTTACAATCTTTTTAACTTATGAGCATATGCTTGAAACAGATAAAATTAATAAGTAGAAGTTTTAGTGTAGTAGCCCTCAGGCACTTTCGTCCGGAAAAAATAGACCTCGGCCTGTTCAAAGTTGGACAGCCCTGCCATAGGTGAACAGTTTTTTGAGCCCATATCTTCTGAATCCTATTATGGCACTTTTCCAACTGCACTAGGGTCTCTCTCTCTCTCTCTCTCCCTCTCCCTCTCCCTCCCTCTCCTCTCTCTCTCTCTCTCTCTCTCTCTCTCTCTCTCTCTCTTGAGCAAGCAAAGGAAGTGTGATTCATAAAGCGAAACAATCCAAAGTGCCTATGTTTCTTGAGACTTTGAATGGGTGATATTGCCTTTCTCAGCTCTGTGGAACTGAAAGACAGAAATAACTGCAGAGAGCACCGGTCTGTTGCAGTTGACCTAGGGAATGTCATGGCCAGTCTAGCACCCCTAATGACTTGGGGACGCTATAAGCTCGAACAAATTACTCACCACGAAATGATGGCTTTATTGATGCAAAGGTTTAGTAACACAGTCCCTTCACATCCTCTTAATCTCATTTATTTTTTAGCAGCTGTGTCAACTCCTTCCCAGACTTTCTGTAGGTGCTGGCACAGTTTTTGGAGTCTGGCAATGACTCCCCAGGCTTCCAGTTCATTGTGGCAGAAGGGCTTGTCAATTGATGGCTGATTTTCAAACATGGAAGGAGATGCTGGCAAGCAGAACCACTTGTGCGAACTCCAGCACTCTTCTTCATCACTTGTAAACCATGCCAATGTCATGACGTGGCAGAGTTGCCAGATCACATTTTTTCCAAAAGAGGGGACACTGCCAAGCTCTGATGTTTGCTCTACTGAGTTTTGAGCTATATATAGCCTCCTGAAATGAGAGACATCCATCATACTGTACTGAGCTATGGTGTTCTGGAGTAGGAGACAATGCCCATTAAAATGAGAGATGTCCCTAAGACTAAGGGACATCTGGCAACTCTTATGATATGCAACAACACAGCTGGGGGAATGAATAAAAGTCACTTATCTGGACAGGAGTAACAAAGATTGCTCCGAGTATCATGTCCTTTGGGTCTGTATTTGAAATCATAATGAAATAATCTCTATATACCAACAGTTCTGGATCTCATTCCCCCAGTAAGATTACTTTGACTGTGTGGTGTTTATCTAAAACTTTAATAACATTTCATATTGCAGAGTTCATACTATAAGGCTGGATAGCTTGCATCAGCATCCAAGAAGCAGACAGAAATCAAGCAACAAACAAACAAACAAGCAAACAAGATATTCTTCCCTTCCCAAGATTTCAATGCAGTCAGTATAATCTAGAATATCACTGGCCTCCAGGAAATCTTGGCCAGCATTTCTGAAGTTGCTGTGTAATGGAAAATGCCTAACTTGTTGATGAACTAGCTCTCCCTATACAGAAATCTCCATATCCTATGCAGGATCTGGTCATTGCTGGAGAGGATTTGAACTATGGAGCACAAAAGAAAGGGGGGAAATGAAGGATCCCTTGACAAGGCCAACTAGGAAAAATTACTGAGAATAAGACATGTAATATTTTGTCGCAATCTTAGTTTTTGTTGGCATACAGTGTTGCACTTGTCAACATGTATTAATAAAAAAATAATCTAGTGTGAGATTTTTTTTTTCATGGCAGAAGTCTAAAGCCAATTTAAAAGTAAAACTAGTTCATCCACACTGGAGAAGGAAGCATGGATGCTTCAATTTGGGGCACTTAGTCCGCAGTCTCCCTAAAGATTTCTGCGCATCTTAATTTGATGTGTAGTTTTTTTTTCAGGCAGTCACGTGGTATTTGATGTGCAGTTAGTGTCCTGTCAACAGGGTAGTATTTTACTGCTGTGTGCCCGTCTCTACCTGGTTACTGCGCGTCTTTCCCCTTTTTTCTGGGTCAATTTTCTAAGTCTCCGTTGCAGCAAGTGGCAGGAAAAGGGGTGTGAAGCTAATTACTGCGTATTTTCTGGGGTCACACCTCGCTAGAGTAGCAAAGAACTGTGCATCTTTAGGGGGAGTGTTTTAAATAAACCAACTCCTAGCGGTGGTTTAAAAAACGTCGGTGAAAGTGCGCTTCTGGTGGTGTGGTCAGTCGGGGCACCAAATTACTTCCCTTCGCGGTTAGGACACAATCTTTTACTGCGCAGTTCGCCGCAGCAAACATGAGCAGAAAGGTGATCCCACTCTTGCTTAGGCCTCTGCTGAAGGTGTGGCAACCCACCCACCTACCCGCCCATCCTCAGGGTGCAGTAAGAGAGTTAGCTGGTCATTTCAGGGCCAAATAGGAATTGTGGACCCATGTCACCTGATTGGTGTATTGAACCAAAGGTGTGTGAGCAATTTTCACCTATCCAGTACTGAGGGCCCAATGGGACAAGGATGAGCTGATCAGGGGTGGTATGGTAGTTAAATAGGTCACATTGACGGGTAGTGCAGATGGTGAAGGGAACAGCGGTGGGTTCCAAGGGTTACATCTGCTGTGTATTGCAACCAGCGTCTTGGCATTGAAGCTCCCAAGATTCTGTTGTTGGGATGGGATGGTGCATGGGTGGCCAGCTACGAATGCTGGGGGCCTAAAGTTGTGAGACTTGAGTGGCTGCTGGTAGTGAGTATCATCCAAGCATTGGCTGTCCAGGAACTGGCTGTCGACATGACAGCATGAACTGGGGCATGGAACTCACCTTTCAGAGGGAGGCAAGTTCATGCTGAGCTAAACTGATGCCTTTTATTTCCTCAGGGAGTTCTGCTTCTAATGGTGTGCTCACTGGATCATCTGGTCTGGGAAATATGAGGTCCCTGTTGTTACATTTGCCCTCCCCCAAGTGCTTTTGATATTACCCATCACTGTGTGAAAACTGTCAGATATATTTATTAATTGTCCTGTGCTGCTTCTAATGTGAAAAAAGAAAGGAAGGAAGGAAGGAAGTAGCACCCACTTTTCTGTTCTTCCAACTACAATAGTAAGCTAGGTCACATACCATCAAGTTGGACCTGCATTACAGTAATCCTAATAAGGCTTTTGGGATAAGAGGGATATTTAAGGTGTAGTTTTACCAGTTCCACTTTCCCAATTAGTTTCCATGGCTCAGCAGGAATTTGAGTCTGTCTCTCCTGAGTCCTAGTCTAACACCATCCACTAAGCCACACTGGGTACCTATTCCAACTACAGTATATTGATAAAACGATTCCCTTCTCCATTTAGAACATATGCATGTCTAAAGTACTTTTAATTAGTTCTATTGCTGCATTCGGCTGTTATGCTGAGATATTTATTGCCTCCTCTTTCTTCCATTTTCTTTCATTAGATTCCTATTGACTTTCTGATAAGTTATATAGAACAGAATTAGTCACTTAGACAAATAGCTGCGCAAAAAGGTAAATTGTGAAATTTCTGTTACTGTAAGCATGCTTGGAAGAATGAGAGGACATGACACCCACTATCAGTAAATCAAACAAAGCCACCAAGACTCTCTCTCTCTCTCTCTCTCTCTCTCTCTCCCTCTCTCTCCCTCTCTCTCCCTCTCTCTCTCTCTCTCTCTCTCACACACACACACACACACACACACACACACACATGTGCATATGAAGTCTCACACAATGACACACTCAATGATTTCCTACCAAGGATGTTCTATTATGGTCACATATTATTTATTAATCAGGTGTTTGGTTTGTTAACCTATATAGATAAAAACAGTCATGTATGTGCATCATTCTGGTGGAGCAATATGCAATATTTATGTCACCTCTCTATCAAATGCATAATTGCAGCAAAAGGCTAGGAAAGATGGGGGGGCATCACCTTGGGGAACATGCTTTGCATCAAGAACAGGAGGGTGCATGAGGGGACACCAAGGATGATTTGGAGGATGCACTGAGTTCCAAGGAGCTCTGAGGAGCCAAGCAGAACGGGGATTGCATCTATCAAGAGGACCATTGGATGGGGCTCCTCAAGCATCTCCAAGTGCCTCAGTGGAAAGGCTGCCTGCCAATAGAGACCATCATGGCTCTCTGCTTCCCACCATGCTGCATGACAGCTGTTGACATGTGGGCTGGCCTATGGGGGGGCTTTCCTACTCAAAGACAATGGTGGAGGTGGAAAGGGTAGAAAGAGTGGCAGTAGTACCTTCACTAGATCAGCAGCCTCCACAGCAGCCAGCTCTGTTGAGGCTTGAGGCTTGTCTGAATTGTGGGGATAGAAATCATCCCTCCTCCACCACCCTATCTTTGGTCTCCTGTGCAGAACTCCTTTGAAAGAGACTAGAGACTCAGGGCCCCCAATGGAGGTACCTCAAGGCCTGGACTAGACTATGACTCCGCTGAGGCAAATGCTGTTAACTCTGCCTCTGTGGAAATCTGTAGGAGTGAAACAAACTCCTTGTTTCCCATTCCTCTCTTCCAATATACACTGCTGGTACTGAGAATGGACCATGTGCAGTCAATGGACATGGGAATGGAAGAGGGTATGCCTGCCAACCCAGCACTGGACAGCATATTTAATATTTATATAGTCCCTCAAAGCACTACTCCAGTTACTTATTGTGATAATGTCTATTGTACTGGAGTACTGTACTAATTATGAACAGTAATGCACTGGTATGGCACAGATATTTGCCTCTGCGGTGCCATGACATCCCTTCCTGATGATTGGTAGGCATTCAAGTGCGACATAGGTTCCATCCGAAGCACAAAGTAGCTCTGGAAGTTTGGACTTTATTTGAGAACAGGAGTAAAGTTGATTCTACTAAAAGAGCCAAATCAAAATATCCATGGTGAATAGCCAATATGTAGAGCATGCAATATAACAGCTGCAGGATAAACAAATTAAGTCTCCTCGGTGAAAACCTGCATTTTATTTTCAATTCAATTCATCTTCTTCCACATGGTAGAGCAGTGTCAGATGTCTTTTGTTATTTCTTCTACCACTTCTTCTACCACGTACCATTTTAACAACCTAGAAAAACCACACCAAACCTTCATCTGTTTGGTCAAAAGGACTACAGTAATACCTTGGTTTCCTAGCATAATTTATTCCAGAAAGATGCTTGTAAAACATAACACTCTTATATCAAAGCAGATTTCCCCACAAGAAATAATGGAAACTCAGATGATTTGTTCTAGTGCCCACAGAGCACATATTAGACATGGGCACGACTTGGCAAAATTGTCATTTCCGTTTTCGGTTATCGTTTCTGTTACGTAATGGAAACGGTAACAATAATTAAGCTGTCAGAACTCGAACTCGAACCGAAAAAAGAAAAATTTGGTCGGGTTTTTCGTTTCCGTTTGTGGCATTGCGGCGATCGCGCGATGCGAAGCACAGAAAAAGTTTTAAAAGTTTTTTTAAAAAAACCCCGACTCTCGGCCAAAAAAGCAGGAGAAAATATGCCTGCCTGAGGCTTTGCCACCTACCAGAGGGGTGGTTTCTTGGGGGTCCCCGGCCTTTCCCCCCTCTTCTCCTGTCCTGGTCTGCTTGCACCAGGCTGGGGCGGTCATCCTCGTCGTCTGTCTCACTGCATGCCATGCGGTGGAGGGGGATCCAAAGTGGCGACTGCAATTTTTCTTTTGAAATTGTGGTAAAAAAAACACACCAAATCATCACAGAAACATGTGAAATTTATTTATTTTAAATGCCTGAATTTTTATAGTAGCAGCAGTGGGTTTTTTATAGCAATAAAACATCGTATTGATTTTATTTTGTTTTGTTTTATTTTTATTTTTTTAGATCTGCCGATTTGGGCTGGGCATGGGATGGGACCATGCAATTTTTGAACCATTCCACCAATGGCATCACCAGGTTTTTGACTGACACTTCTGGATGCCGGCACCTTCCAGAAATCGCAGTTGGGTGTATGGAAGTGGTTGAGGGAGGAGGGCAGGCTGCTGGTGCTGGTGTGATCCGATCGAGATTGAGGTGGGAGGCTGGAGGCTTTAGGATTTAAGTTAGGCAGGCAGGGAGGGAAATGAATTTAGAAAATAATTTCTTTGATTCCCTGCAGCTTTGTCTGCTGAAGGGAATAGCAGTTTATTCTTTATTTCTTCTCTGGCAGTTTGTAAGGATTTTTTTCTGATATTGGATAAAGGGGGAGGTTTGACGGAGTGGGAGGTGTGGATTTATTTTAAAAATATATTATATACTACCATTTATTTTCCATTTTCCCAACTTCAATTTGCTTGCACACACACACACATTTGGGGTGCAAGCCAAGAACAGAACCTCTATCCTTCCTAAGTGATATCCTAACTGCCCACTCGCCCGTCTGCTGCCCGCGACACCACCCGCCTGCAGCCCGTGCTGCCACCCGCCCACTTGCCCGCCCGCGGCCACCGCCCACCCATGGTCCCCCGCCACCGCCACCCGCCCGCACCTCCCCCCGCCCACCGCCCCGCCCACCACCTAGGGCGCAAAAACACCTAGCGCCGGCCCTGATTGCGGGACGCCCTTATGCTCTGGGAAGTCCAATCGCGCTAAATCGCGGTGGAAACGACAAACGACAAACGGAAACGACAAATTTTTGAAAAATTTCGCAACAAACGGAAACTCGTTCCGACAAATGAAAACTCGAAACGTCATTTTTTCTGGTCGTGCCCATGTCTAGCACATATTGTACATACAAAATCTCAAAATGCACAAAAGAAGGTGCCTAGAAATCCATGTCCACACTATGGTTTACGTACCTGTTTGAAGAATTCCCTCTGCTTGGGACTAAAAGCTAGATTTTACTCTGTGTTTTTAATGTGACAATAATAAAATTGAATTTGTAGCCACATGCACACTTGACTAGCTGCCCCATGACTAGAAATGGTTTGAAAAACAAGAAAGTACAGTAGGACCCAAGTATCCGCTGGGGATTGGTTCCAGACCTTCCCGTGGATAATGAAAACCGTGGATAAGAGAGAACATCCGAAATCCCCCAAACTGCTATTTTGTGACAGTAGCTTGCTTTACGGCTGCTGTTTTATGACAGTAGCTTGCTTTTCAGTTGCTGTTTGTGACAGTAGCTTGCTTTGTGGCTGCTGAATTATTTATTTGATTTTTTCCCCCGCTGCCATCCATGGATAACAGAATCAGTGGATATGGAGGTCCTACTATATGCTGAAAACAAATTAAATAAAAATAAAAATATAAAGAAAAATGAAACCCTAACTTACACTCCTTTTTGAAAACGATCCTGGCTGGTGCAAGGGAGATCTCCATTCCTCTCTCATCCGTCTTCTTTGGAGGGTACCTGAGATGGAACATTCCAGACAATTACCCAAAATCCAGCAGGGGGAGGGAAAGAGAACAACCATTGGCTGACATGTGATCATGTGACCTGCTCCAGTGCTTGTGTTGCAAGGCATTGCTTGTTGATCAAGGCAAAATTTAGAAGAAATGCTTGCTTGTCTTGCAAAACACTCTTAAAGCAAGGTACTCTTAAACCATCCTGAAAATCTGTGGGAACCCGTGTCCAGAACTGGATGTATTTTACTCATTTCCCACTGCTCCAACCATTCTTATATGGCTTGTTCCAAATAAGCAAATAAAACTTAACATTTTCACATGTAAAATGAGACGTACGCTTTGGGACAATTCTTAGCATCCTCATCTACTTTTAATATCCAGTCCCAAAAAAATTGGCCCTTTGAGTTGTAATTGTACAGGCTAAGTAAATAAGGCCCAAATCAAAAGAAGACCAGATAACGTTTGATGAATTAACTTTAAGAGGCATGAAAGGACTTAACGTTTGATATTATTTAATATTTCTGCTCTTCAATGCAGAGCTATTTCCTCCACAGGAAATATGAATAAGGAGACCAGTGATAAGAACCAGTCCTGTACAGGAGAAACCTTTCAGTGCAGTTTATAAATCATATTGCAGTGTTTAGGGAGCCCCTAAGTGTGCTGCACTGAAAGCTTATAATGCATTAGGAGTCTTTTGCTTTTATTCATTTAATGGCCCTACTGAACATGTTGTACTCGGGGGGGGGGTAGAGGGGAGGAAGAGAAGGGACAAACTTTCCCCTGCTCTGCAGCTTGCCTTTGGGAGCGGTTTCTGTGGGATTTTACTGAGCTGCGTGGGCCTAGAGAATATCCAACTCATTTCACACAGTTCAATTTAAAAAAAGAAAACCATATCTAAGGAGCAAATATTCTAACAGATGTACAGTATGCTTCGTATTCAAATGATGTCACCCTCTTTTCTTCACACTTTAAAAAACAAAAACAAATCAGCGCTAGAGAGAATACAGAAATAAATAGCCTAAGATAAAAGTGGTACACGGTCACTCTCTCTCTCTCTCTCTCTCTCTCTCTCTCTCTCTCTCTCTCTCTCTCTCACACACACACACACACACACACACACACACACACACACACACACACACACACACACACAGAGTGCACCACACTATTTGACTTCATGCTCTGCTCCCTACTATCTTAGGGCCTTTTTTCCACCCCTACCCACCCTCCTCCTCTGACAAGCTATACTATATTGGCCTCTTCAAAGGAATGAAATACTTTATCTTTCTGACAGAACTAATTGACTGGAAAATTACATAAACCCCTCAGCAGATGTTCTTTCCCACATTGTTTGGGAATTTATCCCCCTTGTAGAGTGCTTCTAAGCCCCCAAATCAAGGTGAAGTGGGAATATCAGAACACATGACGGTGTATATACATATTCTGGCATGCATGAGGGAGCAATAATTCTCGTATCACATTGCCCAGACCTGCCTTCCAGTTCACACAGCCACACTATCTCCTGTTGCAAGGATTTAAAATCCTGGTCCCAAAGACCCATGTGGTAAGCTTTCCGCTGATCTTAATGGCACTAAGATTTCATCTCTGATTCCCTCATTCCTGTTAAAACTGTTTCAGGCAGAGTTATCAGTATATCTGAAATTAATTGTATGGAAATCTTTGGTATCTTTTTTTTAACTGGAAAAAAAAAGTAGTGCCACAGCCAAGACCTCTATAAACTCACTCTGTCATAATGAATGGGTCTCAGCTTTAAAGCTGTCAGGGAACAAACAAGAGGAAAACTAAACCAATTCTAGTTTCCTATTCCCTGCACTGTATTTCTAGCCACACAGCGTACTAATCTGTGCAAATCAGCTGGCATCTTCAAAATTATAATGCACATCAGTGAGTTAAGCATCTGTACAACAATAAGATTTGTCATCCATCATTCAGAGAATGGCATAAGACAGCTTACTGTCACTTAGTGCCAACTGATATCTATCCAGATTGTCTGCATGTCCGTTTGACGGTAGAAGCTTGTTGTAATCTCTGATCCTTTTTAAAAACAAATCCCCCAATCTGCCAATACATGCACTTTGTTTTCTAAAGTTTAAACAAAGATTTCACGAATGTTTATAGATGAAAATAAAGCTACGTAATCCAGACCTCACACAATGAAGAACTATTGGCTAGAATGTAATTATGCCTAAATGTAATTAGGCCATTAGGCCATGAGTGTTAATAATTCTTAATATACATGAGTTACTAATAAATCTTAAGAATTCATTTAATGTAAAAAAGAAAGAGCTATGTTTTCATCCATTGTGCAAAGGTTTCAAGAATAATAAAAGGAGTACAGTACTTCTTGTCATTGCATGACAGAGAGGGGGGGGGGAGAAGGATAATTTGTAAAGCCACATTGGCAGACAATAATAATTAGGAGTCAAACCAGGAATTAAGGAAAATGTGTATTCCCTGCAATAAGCAAATTATTCCTTTGTAGTGCAATTTAATCAAAGTCAGAACTCAAAAGTATGGCCATATATAATTGTCTGTGGGTCCATGGGGGCTCAGTGGACTAGGGCTCCGAAAACTGTTGGCTGCAAAGTCGGCAGCTTAGCGGTTCGAATCCTGGGTGCCACGCAGGGAGTGAGCTCCTGCTGTTAACCCCAGCTCCTGCAAACCGAACAGTTCAAAAGCATGTAAATGCAAGTATATAAATAGGTACCACCATAAAAAGTGGGAAGTGTTTCCTTGCAGCCATGCCAGCCATGTGGCCACAGACTTGCAGAACACTGGCTCTTCAGCTTGAATACAGAGATGAGCACTGTGTCTAGAGTTGGACACGACTCGCACGCATGTGTGTGGGGAACCTTTACCTTTACCTTTTATAACTGTCTGTGACTAATCCTCAAACATGGCATAATGCAAGATATGGAAGTGAAGAAAATCCCATAACCCACCAAAGAGATGAATTTTGTTACCCGAAGGAGCACTAGGTAATGCACGCTAAACGCAATAGCTGGCATAATGCCAGTATACTAAGATTTTGATGCAAGTCTATCCCATTTTTTGTTCCTATTGGGAAATTAAAATTTACATTTATGTGTTTTCCCCTCATCCCACTGCTAATGATAGCTGCCTGAGGTGACTGTGTTACGTTATCGATGGAATGCATTATATCAATGAAAACTACTAGGGCCTGTATAGTTGCTCGTCTTAGATCCTCTTTGGTAAGAGAAAAGAAGAAAAAGCTTTGGGCATGCTTTGGAGTGTGGCTTGTTACTTCCATATGTGTTTACAGAAAGTGACCAGAAACACTAACTTGTTCATTTTAATTGTTGTACTGTACATAGAACACAATGGCCCAAAACAATGGTGAAAACTCTTCTCAGTAACAGCAGGGGAAAAGTGGCACGTGGAAATTAGAAGATTAGAAAGTCTCCAGTTTCAAAGGGCAGAACTGTACACCATGTGTAGGTTTTAGAAGAGGTAGACATGTCCCTCCATGGTAGCATGCCTAGCAAAAACAAAACAAATACAAAAACAAACAAACATTGTGGCACCTTAAAAATTAACTGCTATATTTTAATCTCAGCTTCTGTTGGCCACTTCTTCCAAAACTGTGGGGGTGGTTTTTGTCACTGTTTTGCAAAATTAAGTATAGTATGGGATAAGGCAAACATTGCCATGGCAATCTTGAGCTAAATCTATAGATCACAAGATTTTGTATTATTTCTCCATTTTCACAAGCCTTTTTATATTTTAATAATGATGCAAACAAATGCTGTAAGGCCGATAGGTAACTGAAGTTCTCAAATTTAATTTTTTAAGCTTTTATTTGTTTTTTTTAATTAACTGAGCAATATTCACTCAATCATTGCAAGTAAATATGGGCCATTCGTATTCATATCCTTAGGCTATGAAGACGAATACTGGCACCACAACTGCTGATGCTGTCCAGTACCCTCTCCACCCCACCCCACTGCCAAACCCAACTGGCCACTTACTGATTACCATTGTCATCCTTGCTGCACCATTCATGGCAGCAGTCCAGACAACCCTTCCCCACCTCCCTACCCACCTGACCACTTTGCTGTGGCCACAGGATGGAGAATCTCCCCGCCCTGCTGACAAGCGGCTGATTGCAATGGAAGCTGGGGGAAGAGACGGCTATGCTGCTGCCGTGGTTGGCCCTGCGTGGCCACTCTGGTTCGGAGTAGGGGGAATAATGGGCTACAACAACATCTGTTGGTGCCGATATTCATATCCATATCCTAAGGATACCAATCTGAGTGGCCCACCTTTAGTAGCGAGTTATGGACTGTGACTGGCTTAAGGTGGTCAAGGAATAAACTCCAGGAGCTTTGGTGGTTTCTACTTAGAACATTCTGAAAAGGGTCAACGTAAGTCAGAATGGACTTGGCTGTGCATCGTCATCATGACTGCACTATTAAAAGTCAGTGGGGCCCATTCGGAGTGGTGGTGCAGATAATTTCTTGCCAGCATATTAGCTATGTTGAACATAGCCAGCCTATTAGCAGCGTGCAAGCATTAATATTTTCTTCATTCCTCCCAGGAATACTCCTGTTTGCAGGTTTAGTTTGGTCTGACCGTAGGTTTCAGCACAATCCACTGCAGTGGGATCCTATGGGACGCCTGGTATAACAGCAACCTTTTTGTTATCAAGCTGAGAATGAAATCCACCACTGACTCACTGGTACACCCATTGCAACCGTGATGTTTTATTCATGGACCTGCACATGCATGCGTGCACACACAAATACAGATACAACAAGGGTGGATTACAACCTGAGACAGCCCTCGTTCCAAAAATAGCTTAGCCCAAAGGGGGGAAAGTATGATTTGCCCATATAAAGCTCCAATAACATTTTAAAAAAAACTGGGATGAAAAATATATTGCCCTCCAGATAATGCTGCACTATGGATTCTACTAACCCTCATCATTTGAAATGTCAGCTGGGGCTGATAAGGTTCAGGGCTGACTACATTCACAGTTCTGTTAGTATAGTTGATCTATTCCTACACTGTGTTCAATATTGGCTACTCTGCGATGTTTGCAGATATGTGAATGCAAGTCTTAGTTAAGGGATGGGTAAATGTGATCATCCAGATTTTTTTTTTGGGGGGGGGGCTGCAATTCCTATGATTTCTTGCTATCAGCTACTCTGGCTAGGACAGCTGGGGGGTGCAGAAAAAGGACATCTAGAAGGCGACAGCTGATCTACCCTGCTTTAGGTCACTGGAGCAAACATATATTTTTAATTTAAGAAAAGAAAAGAACCAGAACCAAGCAATGAAAAATGCTGTTATTTCTTTAATCATTTGTTCTGGAACGTTTCCTTGAAAAATGGTGCTACTGTGGAAGATTAATTTATCTAAATTAACCCATATACTGCAGCATTGATGAAAGTTTATTCTAGACGGAAGCAGATTTTTTCTTTCTTGTTTGGTACAAGTTCAGCTTCATGTAAAGTTGTTCCAGTTCAGCATGATTTCAACAACCCTTTGGAACCACCTTAATCTTGTTCATGTGACTAAAATAATAGAATAGAATAGAATAGAATAGAATAGAATAGAATAGAATAGGCATGTGCTTTGGATACAGACTTTATTTGAAAACAATAAAAAGCAGGGGCATTTCTTCATTTCTGAAAGGCATCCAAAGTGAGGATGCTCAAATTGAGTTGGGGCTCCCTGAAATGCTGAAATTTCCCTTGATGCTTCAGCGTTCACTTCAGAGGATCTAATGCAGTGCTATCCCAACCTTGGGTCTCCAAGTGTTCTTGGACTACAACTCCCAGAAATCCTAGCAGAGCTAGTGGTGAATTCTTCTGGGAGTTTTACTCCAAGAACATCTGGGAACACAAAGTTGGCAATGATGGATCTAGGTCCTAAGGCAAATACTTTGAAACATTCAGCTACAAATAGAGTTAGAAAGGCTACAAACCAGGTTGAAGTGAAGTAGTTGTGATTTTTAAGACAAATAATTCACATCCAATTGAAGCAGATGGCATTTGTACCACCCTTAGAATGAAACAAGTGTGCATGAGTGGAGGCTTTAGACCCATACATTGGATGTTCTTGGATATCATGGCAAGCTGGAATTCTACTGCATTCCCACTTATCGAAGGATGCGGGATTGCTTCTGTTTGCACAGGAATGGCTTAACCAACTACCCATGGATCTTTTGGTCCACAGTTTCACATTACAGTAAATCGGGATATATATATTTGCACATTTCACATTTACATTTGAGAACAAAATATTTCTAACACTTTCTCTCCCTTGGCCTCGATTGCGAAAGTTTTACTTTTTCTTTCTTTCTTTCTTTCTTTCTTTCTTTCTTTCTTTCTTTCTTTCTTTCTTTCTTTCTTTCTTTCTTTCTTTTGCATTTCAGCATTAGTTTTCTTCAATTTTGAAAAATTCACACAGTGTTTTTTATGTGCATCCAAAATACCCTTTAAAAAACTTTTTTGCACAAAAACATAGGGGGAATTGTGATCGTTTCTCTGTTATACAAGAGGAAAACTTATTACAAAAGTTGCCTTATATCCCATCATATTGTCCCACTACACATAAACTACAGTACCACATGAATATGAAAGTTTACATAGCTCCTTCGGTTTCCCACATTTGATAAATTTAATCCCCTAGCTTTGCTTTGCTTCCCAATCTTTTTATTTGCTTATGAAGTGCTTTGTCCATGTCATATGCTTCATCTGCCATCTCTTTTGCAGTTGTGTTGTCAACCATTCCTTTAATTGGTTATCTATTGGTTTTAATGATTCTCTCCTCCTATCCATTAGTTTCTGCTTCAAATGTCTTTTTAACTGCAGTAATTGGGTTTCTATATCTTGTAAAATCCTAACAATCTCATGGCCATTTCTTTCTCTGTGAGTTTGGTGGCCTTATTATCAGCTCTGTTTGTTCTCAGCTCCATTATATCTTTGTTTTTGAAGAAGGCATAATTTGTTCAATTTTTTAAAAGTCTATGAGTTATTTCGCTTCTTTGGCAGTTAATTCTTCCACTGCCTCATGCGTTTAGGTTTGCCTTTTAAAAGTTATTCAGGTGTTGAGGTGTGGATTCTCTGGAAAAGACAATAATGCTGGAAAAGGTGGAAGGCAGAAAAGAGGAAGACCAAATGTGAGATGCACTTACTTCCTAAAGGAAGCCTTCTAAAGGAAGTTTAGAAGAGCTAAGCCAGGACAGCTGAGAACATGACAATCTGGAGACTGCTCATTTATAGAACAAAGAAGAAGAAGAAGAAGAAGAAGAAGAAGAAGAAGAAGAAGAAGAAGAAGAAGAAGAAGAAGAAGAAGAAGAAGAAGAAGAAGACTGTTTTCAACTGTTTTGAACTGTCTTTATTATCTGCCTATTTGTTGTATTTAGTTGTTTGCTATTTTGTTTGATGTGAACTGCCCAGAGTTCTTTCAGGAAGATGGCACGGTATACAAGCTTCAAAATAAATAAATAAACAAATAAATAAATAAAGAAGAAGAAGAAGAAGAAGAAGAAGAAGAAGAAGAAGAAGAAGAAGAAGAAGAAGAAGAAGAAAAAGGTGGTATGGGTCCCTCATATTAGACATCCACCATTATCTGGCTTAGTTCTACCCATCCACCCCAAATATACTCACATTTAATTGGAACAGACACAAGTCAGTCAAATGGACTAATAATTATATGGGAAGATGACACTGAGATAAAAATGGAACAAAACATAGGAAACAAACCGGATGATTTAAGGAAGGAAAATCATACCAAATTCCCTAGAGAAAACTCCTTAAAACTCCTACATGGATGGTATAAAAACACTGTATGCCTTGCAAGGAAGATACAAACAGTACAAAACGTTGGAAAGATTTTGTACATAGGTATATACATTGATATGTGGTGGTAGTCATAGAAACACAGAGTCATAGAATCATGAACTTGGAAGAGGCAACAAGGTCACTGAGTCCAACCCCATGATCAAAGCAGCAATACACAGCATAAGATATCGTGCCATGCAGTGTAGCAGTTTAGGGAAAACATTTATAGAAATGGCAAATATTACAAGCTAAACCATTCATGCTACACCAGCATTGGCTTTGTTAGGAATTTGGGGGAGAACAACATGAAAAAGTATCACCAAAGAGATTAATATTATTCACATGAATGGCACCCCATGGGATAATAGCAAAATCTTGGAAGACCACAGAACTGTTAATATTAAAACGCTCATATTCAGAACTGTGACTCATTGCCATGGCAAGAAAACCTGACATATTAACTTAAAGTAGTTAAAGGTGAAGCCATACTATCAGAATTCTATGAAACGTGATATAATTTCATTTTATATACAATCAAAAAGCTACACAGAATGTATCTGAGCCTTTCTCAGATTATGGAAAAAAGAATTAAGTAGAGACTGTAATATAAAATAATGGTAAAGAAAATCTCTGAGCCATTAATGAATTCTTATGTTTATAACCACAAGATAAACAGGAAAATATGTTTAATATCGAACCCTTTGTCTATAATTAGATTGCAATTGTATGTATTTGTTTGTGTTGCTAATTTATGTTTGTCTTTTTAAAAGAGATTCCTCTGTTATTTTTGTTTGTTTGGGCTACTGTTTTGTGTCTGAAAAAAAAACATAATAAAATGAAGAGGGGGAAGCTGGACCTTTTTCAATTGGGTGTCTATTGGGATGAGATCTGTGATTCATCAAATCTTTGCATGGTTTATCTGGTAGGAAGGAGACATTGATTTGACTTTCCCGCAACAGATAAATAAGCCAAGGAAGAAAAACTACCAGAACACCGCCAAACAGCCCGAAAAACTCACAACTATCAAGCCATGGTTTGTTTTAAGGTCATTTATTAGGCTTGTTAGGAGACAGATAAGGATGAAAGCTGTTTTCCTCAAAATAAGTTTGTTTGTTTAGCTGCTTCTGTTGTGTGAGAGAGTGATCATCCAGCTTGTACTATCATAAAGTAGGCCAGGGTTCTTGCAGAATGTATGTATCACACAAAATGCCAAAACTCTCAAAGTTGCTAGAAGTCCATGTCTACACTATGATTTAGGTACCTGCCCGCAGAATCTGTTCTGCTTGGGACTTACGAGCAACTGGAGTTTACTCTGTGTTTTTAATGTGACAATAATAAAGTGCAATTTGTAGCCATATACGTACTTGACTAGCTGTCCCATGACTAGAAATTGTTTGAAAAATAATAAAGAATATTGAAAACAAATTAAATATGAATAAAAAATGAAAAAAAAAACCTTATCCTGCACTCTCCTTTGAAAACCTTTGTGGCTCTCTCCTCCCTTTGCTTTGGAGGGTTACCTGAGATGGAATGTTCCAGACAATAACCCACAATCAGGGGTGGGGGGTGGGAGGTTGAGAGAGTGCCACCATTGGCTCACTTGTGATCATGTGACCTGCTACAGTGCTCCTATGTTGATCAAGGTGAAATTGATCAGAAATGGTTGCTTGTCTTGCAAAAAAATTTGTAAACCAAGATATTACTTTATTATTACTAAGATCATTATTATCATTTGTTTGTACTGTGCAAGTTGGAAACCATCTGCTGGAAGCCACCCCACTGACACATCAGACACCAAGCATCTGAATGTGTTTGTACACTAAACCCAATTGGGGCCATTTTTAATATGACAGTATAAACTCCGATGTACTCGACAGCTGCATCTAAAAGCTTACCTGGATGACAAATAACATTTGTTTCAAGAATCCAAACTCATTTTCAAACTCGGCACATTTGCTCAGATTGTCGTAAAGTACACACTGTTCCTAGAAAAGATCCGCTCTCTGTAGGTAATGTAACCTATCAATTACTTGGCCACATTTGGCTAGATGTGTGTTCTGAGTATTACGTATGAAAAATATCTGAGGAGGTGAGCTCGGTATGTAATTATCTATTGCTGCTCCTGTATACTCTGTCAGACACCTAGTGGTTAGGCAAATACCCATGGGTAGGTGGGCACCCCATGTTGCTCCAAGTAACAGAAGGCAACTTGAAATATTTCCAGCTGTTTTCACTTTTCTCTCTCCATAAGCCTCGTTCTCGTTCTCTCTTATCTCTTTGCTGCAACCTATAAAAGGTTTCTGAAAAGAAAGGGAGGAAAAATTTGAGCACCCTGAGGTGTATGAAAAGATTTATTCCTCAGGTTCAAAATATATATATTTGGGGGTAATTCATACGTATTTCAGTCTGAATATATTTTAATGAGTCAAAATTAGGCCCCTGGATGAATGGCTGAGAAAGGCAGGGAAAACATAGTTTTGGTAAGTGGGACCCTGTTTGCATTGTCTGACAAGGAATGAAGAATTGCCTTTTGGATTAGACTGCTGCCCCTGCCAAGGCTTGATATTCTGAATGCAAAGAGTGAAAAAATAATCAAGGGAGGGCTAGAGTTTACGAAGAAGAGATCCTGAAAAGATGTATTGTGTTTTAAAAATGAGGTTTGCATACAAGTTTACTGAAATTCACTATGAAACAGGAAGCTCTCCAACCAAGTATAAAAGAAAGGTCGATGTCAAATAACATTGCCTTAAAAAGAATCTCTTACATACCTGTTGAATGTGTAAGCAAATGATAATGGACTACAAAACAATGTTAATGTAAACTGCTTAGAGACAAGAAACACATATATGTGACAAGATGGGGACAAATCGAAAAACGAATCACATTTTCTGATGAATTTGGCCGATTCATCACAATTCATTAATTTGTATTCTTTATAAATGAAGTTCCCCAACAAATACGAGTTGATGAATTTTTAGCAATTTTGATTTGTCATTTCATCAGGCTTTATATGGTAATAGTCCCCAAGGCACCTAAAGACACCAAATATGGAGGGATGCTTCCTCTGATTCTTCTCTACAATCCTTCCAAGTTTGATGACGATTGTGTCTCCCCAATCTAGTTGCTATAGGTCATTTTCCTAGATGCCAGTACTTTGTGGGTATATAACTCAGGTGTATGAAACACCATTTTCACCAAACCTTGAGGAACTGTAGAGGAGAGTTGGTAGAAGCTTCTCTGCACATTTGGTGACTCTAGGTTCCTGAGGGAACTTTTTTTTGGGGGGGGACCTTGGCAGGGTGCATCACTCACCAAACTTCCAGGGCTTGTAGAAGAGAGTCAGGGGACACTTTCTTCCAAATTTGGTGCCTCTAGGTGCCTTGAGGGCTACTTTATAGCACTGTAAAGTAGAGATGAATCAATTCATCTATTTGTCAATTCATCCCTGGAAATTTGTGAATTCATCGATTTGTCAATTTGAATCACAAATCATGACAAATCACCATTTTTTAATTTGGTCCGTCTCCTTTATATGACAAAACATGCCAACCACAATGAGTACCAACAACACAAATACTTGGCACTGGACATTAAAGAACAGCAACACATAATAGCAGTAGCAGCAGCACTACCACCACCACAGAGGCACAGTACAGAAAGAAAATGGATTATTGCCATAGATGCACACTGGCACATGGCTGGTTTGGCTGGGTGAGAATATTGTTGATAATTTGTGGGTGACACTATGATACATTTAAAGTCTAAGAAATGTTTTATTTTATATATTCTTGCTAGATATGGGCATTAATTAAAAAAACCAAATAGCAAATTTTATTCAAAAATTGCTAATTTGTCAATGCATATTTGTATGAATTGATATTCCCAACAAATATGAATTGATAGATTTTTAATAAATTTCATTCATATCAAGGGCTATGAAATGGCCCTCAGGGCATCTAAGGACATCAAATTTGCAGGAAAGCTTCCTATGACTATTCTGTACAACCCCTCCAGGTTTGGCAAATATTGGTTTTATGCTTTCCAGGTTATATGCCCCCAAAGATCCCCTCAGGGGAGACTCCTTAACCATACACCAGAATTAACAATACTGTGTCAGAACATTGTGGTTTCCATTTGACTTGTGAGAAGGTTTGTAGTGACGCTTAATTATTGGAAGCTGGGGTCTGATGTCTGACATGTCCACAAGTGAGGTCTTACTGCTTTTTCTGGTTTCAGACATTTGTTTATTTGTTGGATGAACTCTTGAAGAAGTTACTTATCACAAAATGAGCTAGGTGGTTGTTTAAATGTTTGCTCAAGTCCCAGTGAGGCATCATACTAAATGGGGAATCTTCATTTTGTCAAGAATTAAGCAAGGTTATCACAGACAATTTACAACCCAATGATTTTCACATTAGTTTTTTTTTTTTTTGAAGTTCATCTGGACCAATTATCATCAACAGCATATGTTGTACAAGTACTGTAGATATTTACATTTTGATTTTTTCTTTGTTTGTGAGTTATAACATGTATTTAGTACCTTTAAAGGTTGTTTATAATTTGTTGTATGCTAGTTTTCAGAGTGTATGATTGATTGATTGATTGATTGATTGATTGATTGATTGATGTATACCACTTATAGTCTGCCCACTACCCAAAGGTCTCTGGGCGGCTTACAATTCAACAATTAAAATAAACAGTTAAATGCAATTAAAATATTAAAATACAATACACTAAAATTGCCATCAGGACCCACAATCTATATTATATCAGTTTAAAAACTTCTGGAATTGGAAGGTTTTTACCTGGTGCCGAAATGTCATCAACATCCGTGCCAGGCATATCTCACTCAGGCAGGCATTCCATACCCCGAGGGCAGCTGCCAAATAGGCCCTATATCTAAAACTCATCCTTCTAACCTCCTTGAGGGATGGCTCTTTCAAAAGGGCTCCCTAGCTAGATCTTAACTGCAAGGTAGGTTCATCTGGAAAGAGGTGGTCCTTCAAGTGTCCAGGGCCTAAACTGTTTAGAGCTTTATATATCAAAACAAGCATTTTGAATTGGGCTTGGGCAGCAACTGGTAACCAATATAGCTTGTATAGAATTGGTGTGGTATGATTCCTGATGGCCCTGCCACTCACCAGGTGTGCCGCACAATTCTGGAGCAGTTGAAATAGTAGTCAGCATATTTATTTATTTATTTATTTTTATTTATTTTTATATTTATATACTGCCAGATTTTCCCAAAGGAAAACTCAAGGCAGTTAACAAATGTAAAATATCACAATATGAGATACAAAAAGGAAAAATAATAATAACAAAAATTATAATTGGTTCCAGAGAATATACGTAAAAAGACAACAGCCAAACAGTGGAACCCAAAATTAAAAGAAAAAAACTAGCAAAAGAGTCAAAAATAATGATCCTAACACTAAAGCAGAATACTAAAGCAAGATGGTGAGAAGAAAAATGGGCAAAAATAAAACTCATGGTCTCTAGTCAAATGGTAAATCAAATAGAAATCACTGTGTGTGTGTGTTGTGTCGTTATAGTCGTGACTGACCCTTCGTGATCCCATTTCCATGGAATTTTCTTGGCAGGAATACTGGAGTGGTTTGCCAGTTCCTACTCCAGGTGCCTACAGCACCTGGTATTCCCTGGTGGTCTCCCATCCAAGTACTAACCAGGGCCAACCCTGCTTAGCTTCCAAAATCAGGCAATATCGGATGTGCTTGATGACCTCTCCCAGTGGTTCCATGTAGATGTTAAATAGTATGGAGGCAGTATTGCACCCTGAGGAAAAAGGAGCTTATTTCAGTTTTGTGTTCTTGGGCAGTTATTTCAAGATTGATTTTGTGTAACCTAAATATGCACTAATTTCTCAAAACTACACATTTTCAGTATTTTAGAATTCATAACGGAACATATGGAACATAAAACAATATAGATGAATAAGAAGAATTAGATAATTTAGGGTGGCCACACCGGAGAGGTGCGGAAATCGCGTACGCGTGACCGTGCCTTCTCTGTGGTGGGGCCTGTGCTCTGGAACCATCTTCCCTGTGAGCTGCGCCTGATTGAGTCCCTGCCCGCCTTTTAAAAAGCCCTGAAGACTCACCTCTTCAGGGAGGCGTTTGGCGACCTTTCTAGTTAGGTTTTTTTTTAATGGCCCGCCATCTTGCTCCTTTCCCTTGTGTTTTGTTTTGCTTGTTACCTGTTTTTTTATTATCATTTTATTGTAAGCCGCCCAGAGTTCCCATTGGGAAGATGGGTGGGGTATAAGACTAACAAATAAATAAATAAGCCAATGATCTCTGGAATCATGCCATCAATGGAGAACTTGTTTTTTAACTTGATACACAGATGGTCTTTGATATTATTGGAAATGATTATTTGGTTTCATTCTGGAATTTTAACCTAAATGGCATAAATGCCAGCTATGATGATCACAGGCTTCTGAGTTTTTCTTTCTTAGATGTCTATAAAGGTCTATGAAGCTCTTGGGAAGTTATTAAGGCATCAGAATTGACTATGTGATTGGTATTTTGATCAATACAACGATTAGTCATTGTATGAATGACTAATGGAGGAGAACATGAATTGAGGAGAAAGTACAACCAATATTTAAAGAATTACACAGGAGAAAAGAATGAAATTTGGCCAGGCCTCCCCATAAAGAGTGCTCCTGCTCAAATCTCCAGTCATCCTCAAAGTCAGCCTTTCTGCTGTTTAGGATTGGGGTTGGGTTGAGAGAGAGTGTTATTCCATGTCAGCCTCCCAGACTCATCACCATCTTTGTACTGCAGACCTGGATCTTATGAATCATCAAATCTTCCCCTTGTCACAGGGGAATCTGCCCCCTTGTTACAGCGGGGAATCAAACTCCCAACATCAGGCTCTATAGCCAGATATACCACTAAGCTTCCCAGCACTCCTTCCATCTTAAATTCTGTCATAGACATTTCTGTCACTGAAATGTTCAGGGGAACACAGCTTCCTCAATTGTTCCGGATTTTCTTTCACCCATAAGCTGTACTTATTTTTGCGTATGCATCACTGCTTTGTCTGAATTGTATCCAAGAGGCCTCAGCATTACCTGAGATCTCTATTTCTTCAGAGGCCACCAGAGATTCCATCTCTGCAGCTCCCTCTGTTCTTCACAGCAGTCTGTCTTTGAAGCAGACTTTTCATTGGCTTTCCCACTCCTGGTACCATGTTATGTTCTGCTTCACTTAAAGGGATTAAAGTTTAACTTAACTGGTTTCATTATAACAAATAAATCACAGTGTCTGATTACTGTCCCCTGGCCGGAACTCATTAAGTTGGTAATAAAAATTCAACTTCAAAATATCCCCCATTTTCCCATCAGATACCAGCATTGATGATGGCAAACCAAGGCATTGCTGTTTGTGGCTCTTTATTCATTCATTCATTCATTCATTCATTTTTGTACTGCCCGTCTTCCCGAAGGAAATCCGGGTGGTGAACAAAGAGGGAGAGACAGACCCAAAGAATACATTGACTGAAAAACAAAAAAAAAACAAAAAACAAAAGGAGGAATAAAATATGGTAAAAATAAAACAACTCAACAAAGGAGTTGATAAATCAATGGCAAGACGGTGCAGGAAAAGAAAAGAAAAAGCTAAACCAGGTCGCCAAATGCCTCCCTAAAAAGCAAGGTTTTTAGCGCTTTTTTGAAGGCGGGCAGGGACTGTGCAAGGCGCAACTCACTCGGAAGATGGTTCCAAAGCGAGGGGACCATTCAAGTGTTTCCTTCTTGGTTCAAGCAGATGCTTTGCCTTATTCACGTAGAACTTGGAGCCATGAGTGGAAATGCTCCAGTGCCCTTAAATGTTGGGGTCAGAGGAGGGACACATGCCATTAAAAGATACCACCTGTTTCACTATAGTGGCAGAGCATTACTTGGTGCTTATGAGGACTACTTTTCTGAAGCCTAAGGAGGACAACAAATGAGGTTCCCAGAGGAGTGGAAGGCTTGAGTGTAGAAGCAGAAGACACAATAGTTCCACCAGTTTGTTAGCATTGAAATCCAGCACATTGAGTGGGGAGAAGTGGGAAGTCTCCAGCCTGTAGCAACCAAAGAAGGTCACTTGTTTCTAGACTTCATTTGCCCAGTATTGGAGTGGGGGTGGAGAAGAAGTTTCTTGGTGATGTCCCAGAAGAGGGTCCCTGGGATGTTACTGAGAAGAGAATGGCAAGGATGGAGAGGCAAATATGCAATCACCTATGGTATTAGCTGAGAGGCTACTTCCACGTCCAATTGGACAGCAGTGGACATCCAAGCTTTAAAGCCTCTTTACAAACAAAATCTCCCTGAGATTTCAGCAAGCACTCTGGGATCTGACAATCCTGCAAAGAACTGCAGTGGATACAGACCAATCACTCCTACTGTGCTCAGCAGACCAGGGAGGTCAGTGAATCCAGGTCCTGGTTGCACCTCTGCCTCTAAGTGTAAGATTAGCCCATAGAGGTAACACTGTTTTTTTCTGTCTAAAAGAAAAGGGCAGAAGCACAGTTAAGAAGCAGAGCTGTGGACCTAGCAGGACTTGCCTTCTGGACTCAGACAGGGCAGTGCGGGGGGGAGAGGGGGACCACATTGGTGATTTGAAGGGAAGAGAATTAAAATGCTACAGGATGGGTTCAGACAAATACTGTCACTGGACTCCTCATCTGTTTGTTGTGTTGCTGCAACATTTTGGTTTAATTTTCTTTTTCCTTGACTCAAATCACGTTATGGGGTATGCCCATTTCCTACTATGATTATGTAAAATTTCCAGCATAAAAGCCAATTAACGTTCAACCACAGAGTAGTCTGACTTGAAATGAAGGCCATGTTCCAAAGACCAATCAGAAAACAAAAACAAGCTAACTTGTAACAAGTGGGATGAGGCAGGCTTGTGCTGAAGCAATATATATTTCCACCTCTGCATCTCATGATCGGCTTTCTGTATAATCTAGTACAATCTTTAGTTTTCTTCTGCTGTCAATAGTGACAAATATTTTCTAGCTCTTTTCAGTAGCAAGCTAGTAGGCCTGGAGATTTGTTTGGCCACAAGTATGGCTGTATGGTGGTGCATTCTGCATTTTACTGCCAGTGAGTCCTTAGCTTCTACTTATTAGGGCAACAGCTGCACCCGCATGGATAGAAATGAGTGAACTTGAGTGAGTCTTATGATACCCAACCTCTATAGTAGTGGATATTATATAGACTAACAATGCTGAGAAGGACAGAGGATCCTCACCCTGCAGTTGTACACACCACCATCCAATATGGCTGTTGTATGTAGGTCAGGCATGTCCAAACTTTGGCCCTCCTGATTTTTTGGACCACAACTCCCAGAATTCCAAGCCTGTATTTCCAATGGCAAAGGACTGTGGGAGTTGTGTTCCAAAATATCTGGAGGGCCGAAGTTTGGACATGCCTGGTGTAGGTGGTTTAGATTGCTCTGGCTCCCCATTCATCTGCCCAGGTTTTGCAGAGACCAATTTGCTCCATCAATCATTTTCACACAACATTACTCTTCTGAAGGGTGGCTCACAACATGTTGCTGCCTGAAGCAAAGGGAGACAATGCCTTTCCCACTCACATTCCATATACACAAGCAGACTTGACCGGCAGGTGAATCTTCCTTTAATTCTGGCAATGGAAAATTGTCTATCACTGCTTCAAAGGGCAACAAGCTAGTTTAGCATACATAGCTTCCTCTTGAAGAGGGAAATGGCCAGATTAAATTTGAGGAGTGGGTGAGAATTGGCACAAGTTGCTTCTAGGATCTGCTAACTGAAGTAGTTCATTTACTCCTGCCCTTATTGTTTTCCATGTCTGGTGACTAAATAAGCTGTAAGTTCCATTGAATTTAGTGTTATAATTTTGCATATCTGTAGAAAGAAATGCTTCTTTGGGGAGCAGAGATAGTCCTTGATATAATAGCTAACTCGTTTGTTTTATCAGGCAAAGAAAGAAAGAAAGAAAGAAAGAAAGAAAGAAAGAAAGAAAGAAAGAAAGAAAGAAAGAAAGAAAGAAAGAAAGAAAGAAAATAAAAAGGCAAAAATGTTGTGGTCTCTTGAAGATTCAGTGTTATATTTTAATGTGAGCATCCGTGGACTAGTCCACTTCAACCAACATAAAACTGAGACTACATGGCAAATATTCATACATTTATAGAGGCCCCACAAGAACACAAGTTGTTGACCTGCCAACAACCTTTAAAACCTTTGTTGATACTCAGTTCCCCTCCCAGGAGGCATTGTTCTGTAAACAAGGAAATGATTGGTAGCTAAATTAATCCCAGGCTGTACAAGCAGGATTAATTAATCCCAGGCTATACAAGCAGGAAGGGGCGTGGTGGCTCAGTGGACTAAGGCTCCGAACACTGTTGACTTCAAAGTCAGCAGCTCGGCGGTTCGAATCCCAGGTGCCACGCAGTGGAGCGAGCTCCCGCTGTTCACCCCAGCTCCTGCTGACCTAGCAGTTTGAAAGCATGTAAAATGCAAGTAGATAAATAGGTACCGCCATAAAAAGACACGACTAGCACACATGTGCGGGGGAAAACCTTTACCTTTTTATACAAGCAGGAACAATATGTTAATGACCATCTCTAATCACCACTGGGGGCTTGTGGAGTGACACTGGTGGTAGTAAGGAAAGAGCTTATGAATAGAGATGGGCATGACTCAAAAAATAATTTTTCATTTTTCGTTTTTCGTTTAGGGTTCCGTTTTGGTTCGTTTTCGTTTTTCAGGGGCTTTCCGCACAGTTTTTGTTTTTGTTTTCGTTACAAAACAAAATGAAAAAAACAAAAACGAAAACGAAAAATTTTCATTTCGTTAGCATTCTTTTCAATGCAATGTGTCTGCCGTAATGAAAACAAAAAACATGGCAAAATTTTTTGTTTCGTTTCCGTTGTCGTTTTGCTTCTAAAATTTTTTTGTTTTCATTTTCATTGCGAAACGAAATGAAAAAACGAAAATGAAAACGAAAATTTCGCTGAGTCGTGCCCATCTCTACTTATGAACAGTTGGATAGCTTGGTGATATATGTTGGATAGCTGAAAATTTCAGCAGATACAACACAATACTTGGCCTAAGAAATATTGGTCATCATTTGTTTTAGGGGGAATTAATTATAAACATTATGGACAGGAGGTTACACAGCAGGAAAAACATAGTTTGGAATATAATGAAAACCCATTGAGGCTTAGCCATTTGTTTTTAGCTACCATTATTTGAGACGCAACATATAACCAGAAGTTTCATGAGCAAAAGAGAATTAAGCATATTAATCTGGTCTCTATTTCTGTCATTAATACACTATAGATTCTATCTTTACTTTCAAATTCATTATTTCTTTAATGAAAAAAGAAAGATATTTTAATGGTAAAAATATCAAAATGATTAATGGGATGTCTGCTAATGACATTTTAAAAGTATTTTGGGCTGGAAATGTGACACTATAATCATTAAATATCAGATTCAATTTCCAAAGGTACTAATCTTAAAACTTTATACCGCTAGCAGAAACATTAAAAATTATATCCAGCGAGTTCAAGGGCTTCTAATTGGATGAAAAGTGTGGGAGTGAAGGATTCAGGACCTTTGCCGTGAAACTGATGTTCTTTCAGAAATGTTGGAGGATCTTGTCACTGCAAGATCCAAGCTGAGAATATTTGCCCATCCATCCTGGAGTAATCAGGCAAGACACAAAGTTTGGATGGGAAAATGGGCCACACTTTATTAATACAGCAAACAACAACATTCAAGAGGGGGCAAAATATGACAGAGGGCTGATCTGTCTGAGGCTGGCCCCACCCAAACAGACCCAGTAGGCAATGGGATTAATTGAGAGATACCCTGCAGGCCCCAACCATCAGAGGCTCCCAGCTCTGGGTGATTGCTAGCTGTGGGACCCTGCCTCATCACACACACACACCCAGCGCCAAGTCCTCAGGGCCTTCAATGCTGCGAGCTGGACCATCTTACACCATCTTCAGGTGTCCACTAATTTCCAACCTTACCTGCCTTCTGCCACTACCCGCCACGGCACAGGGTCTACATTGTATGCCCAGAGCCCGCCACCTTGGCTGACAACACGGACTGGAGGCTCCCCACAAGAACAGCTCTAGGCTCAATTGCAATAAATACACTCAATCATCACAATATAGTTGCACTCTGCAACCCAACCCAACCCCCAACTACACAAATCCCAACTAACCGGGGGAGGAGGGCAACCACCCCAAGGAACGCCCACTACAGCAAGGCCCCTAGCCTCCCCTTACAAACCTGTGGAAACCTGAAAATGGGTTGGGACTAGGGGCTGATATGTGGCAAAACAGCCCCAGGACAAAAAAGGTGGGGGAAGAACATGCCAGAAGAGGGAGGGGCAGAAGAGGATGGTAGAGGAGCCACACACCACTTGCACTGAAATGAAGGCAAGGGAGGATGGAAGAGGATGGTGGAGGGGGCGCACGCAACATGCGCTGAAATGAAGGTAAGAGGCAGGAGCCAGCTTCAAAGCTAGCCCTGTCTTCAAGGACCCCCCCCCAAGAGCCCGCAATCCATGCCCAATACCCCCCCACAGCCCCCACATGCCCTCAAAAACTCCCCTCTAATACTCCCATCACCTCCCAGGGCAAGCCCTGTTTTTAAAAACTCAACAATGCTCTCTCCACCCTGCACCCTCTAACAACCTCCCCCCGGCCCCATAGGCTAATCAGACTTTGGGGGTAAGGCTAGTTACACCCCCACTGCTCTTCCTCGCCACCGTCTTTCCCTGCTTCTTTGCTCGAACGAGCCACACGGTGACTGCAAAAGCAAAACCGCCGGTGTCTTCACTGTGAGCTCCCTGCCTGGATGACACTCTGAAGATGAAGAGCCAAGCTGATTGTTGGGAGCCCCCTTTTGAAGGTAAGGCCCCATTTGGTCTGAAAGGGCTGCCGTCCTGCCCCATTCGTCCATTGCCTTCCCGTGTGGGTGGGCAAAATGGCTCCTGCTCTGTATATGCGGCACTGGTAGAGCAATGTAGACAATATGCATACTATACATTCAGTACACAGCACACTGACAAACCCTTGAGATATTTTCCCTCTTCTGTGGCACATGAGTTGATCCAAGAGGCACATAATGGCTCTAAATGGAGGAAGGGAAGGGAGGGAAAGATCCAGCAGTAAAAGCCCCTTCTCATGCATAATGCATGCACTCTCTCTATTGGAGCTTACATCACAATCTGGTCTTTAATTATCCCTGCCTTATACCACAAAGCAGTGTGAATTGAATGAATATGTTCCTTGCAATCACTTTGTGCACCTATTTTCTTTCTTAATTAGGAAAAAAATCATGACAAAATTATTTTTGTTTAAGAAAAGGAAAGCTGATGGCCACTTTTCTGAATTTTTGTGTGTGTGTGAGTAGAGTCTATCCTCCAAGCATTAGGTGAAATATAATTTAATTTTTTAAAATATATGTTTTTATTGATTTCAATCACCATTCACAAAAATGAAAATGAAACAAACAAACACACAAAAACACCAAAGCCATTCACAAAACACAGGACAATAAAAAACAAATGATGTAATCTTCCCATAAAATCTATACACAGCAGGAAAATGCAGCAAAAAAATTAGACCCATATGACCAAGCTAAAAGCAGCAGTGGGCATTTACATAGATCTTATGAGACAAACACAAAACAAAAGCTGAAAACATAATGGCAAATTAAAGATACACTGCTACATCTTAATGTGAGCTTTCACGGACAGGTCCACTTCTTCAAACATGAGAGTGGGAGGCCATGGCAAACATCTCCCACTCTCATGTCTGAAGAACTGGACTTGTCCATGAAAGCTCACATTAAGATATATCAGGGAGTTTTTAAATTGCAACAACATTTTGTTTTTTTATTTTCTTTTGTTTTTGCCTGACATGCTGGCACAGCCTAGCAGGGCTATCTCTTCTAAAACTACATAGATTTCAACACTGCAGAGATCTCAGCAAGTCTATACAGTATTGGAAGATCTGGAAGTTGAGTCATGGCAACTGGACTTCTTTTCTTGAGAGATCGAAATGTTTTGCTACTCATCCGAGCTTCGACTGACAAAGCTTTGACTGACAAAGCTACTTGGATAAGTCAGTTGCCTTGACTCATTATAGTCAGTTGCCATGACTTCCAGATGACCTCACCTGGATGAATGAGAATCTTCACAGACAGTTCTGGAAGATATTACAATATTGCAGTTGTCATATGCCATCACGTTGTTTCTGACTAATAATGACACTGTCGTGATCTCAAGGCATATGGCACACTCAACGTGGCTTACCATGACCACCCTGCACTAAGTTTCCATAACTAAGCAAGGATTGGGTGTTCTTGGTCCTCACTCAGCACTTTCCCCACCCCATTAAATATTAAAGCCTGGGATAAGAACTTTGCCTGGGAAGAAAAAGATTAAAGCAATGGTGCAGGGTGAGGTTGTTTGGGAAGAGCATCCCATAATTGAGGTACCACATAGGAGAAGACAAAGTGCCATATTTCATTGACAGAGGCACCTGCGGACGGTTTCCCCCAAGAAGACTTGCAGATCCAGATGGGCCTCTATGCTAGGAGGAATCCTTTTAATAACCTGGTCGAAAACCATATAAATTTTTAAAGCTTCAGATGGCTAGCCTGGAAGCCTGTATAAAATGGGTTTTTAAAAATTGTGATAATATTATCAGAGTCGCTAGCAACCTTATTGCCCTATTTTGGACGAACTGAAGTTTGCAAGCCATTTTCAAAGTCAGACCTGCATGCAATATATTAGGATAATGAACCAGCCTGGAGCTTACCAGAGCATGGATAACAGTCACTTTCCAGATAAAATCACAGCTGGTATATCAGCCTAAGCTGATGAAAAGTGATTTTATTCACAAAGGCCACATGTGCCTCCACAAGTGACAATGCTAGATTCAGCAGGCCCAGGATTCAAACCTGTTACTTTAAGGAGAGTGCACTAAGAACATACTGAGGATAGTGTGGCTGGGCAGACATGCCACCTGCTCACAAATATCTCCATTGATCTCATCTGCTTCTCAGTTTATTAGCCCCAATCCAGGCCATCAAGTCCTGTGTCCTATTCCAATTTAGAGCAGGGTCACTCAGAATGCTAAAGCCATTGCTGAGATCCCCAAGGCAGCCACCCCACCATCCACAGATGCCAGGCTGAATTGATCAGGCCAATGCAACAAGAGGCTGTGTTTCAGGTTACCGTTCTGGTTGTTCTGCTTGAAAACTGTCATCTACAAAGTCAGTAGCTCAGCAATTAAAACCCTGGGTGCCACGCAGCGGAAAGAGCTCCCGCTATTAACCCCAGCAATTCGAAAGCATGTAAATGCAAGTAGATAAATAGAATCATAGAATCATAGAATAATAGAGTTGGAAGAGGACCTCAAGGGCCATCCAGTCCAACCCCCTGCCATGCAAGAACCCCATCACAATATTTCCGACAGATGGCCATCCAGCCTCTGCTTAAAAACCTCCAAAGAAGGAGACTCCACCACCCTTTGTGGCAGCATATTCCACTGCTGAGCAGTTATAACTATCATGAAGTTCTTCCTAATAGATACCACCATAAAAAGTGGGAAGGCAAAAGAGTGTTTTCTTGTAGCCATGCCGCCCACATGGTCACGGACTTGCACAACACTGGCTCTTTGGCTTGAATACGGAGATGAGCACTGTCCCTAGAGTCGGACATGACTAGCACGCATGTGCAGGGTGGAACCTTTACCTTTACCTTGAACATGGGAAATGAAGTTGTGTGAATCCATCATAATTCACCACCCATATGCAATTGCATTCCATGACTCATAGTATCATTTTTATTGTGGTGCAGCCTTCTACTTTTTGTTATTGCCCAGGACTGGAAGTCAGCATGTTCCCTCTTCCGAAGCCAGTGATGGCAAACCTTTTAGAGACCAAGTGCCCAAACTGTGATTCAAAACCCACGAATTTTTCTGCAAAGTGCCAATACAGCAATTTAACCTGGATACAGGTGGCTGTGAAGGGGCGATATTGGGTGCACACAGAAAGGGCTCCAAGTGCCAATTTTGGCACACATGCCATAGGTTCGCCAACACTGTCCTAAGCCATCATTTGCTGGTGCAGCCAGATTACGAATGTCCCTTTCCACTGCCAGCTTTTGTTGTAGGGCCTGATTTCCCCTGTTGCCTTCTCATCAGCCAAGACGAGATGGACTGAAATGCTCCAAAACTTTATAGATCCCGTGGGAAAAAATGCACCGAGTGCAAACGGTTCACCAGTTTACTTGCCACATACCAAACCTGTAAAAGTTTGTCTCGTATTTCTTAACACTTGAAAAGAAGACAAAAAGTCAAAGGAGTGTGTTGGGTTAAATGGAGCAAGAGCTGATCAGTATTCAGCTCCACTGCCATGGCATGAAGGAGAGAAAAAAATAACAGGGAAACATGAGAAGAAGAGTAGATAAAAGGAAGGCACAGAGATGGGAAAACATGCCTCTTAATTGAGCTGGAGAGAAAGAAGGGTAAGACATGGCTTGCAGCTCTCTCTTGATGAGAAACCTTCCTGTGCACCCAAGTAGGTTAAAAATGCAGTGCTGGCCCTTCAGTCCTACAAAATGAGTACAGTGAAATCAGGGGTGGAACGTGGCGTAATGGAGGAGAAAGGATGAGAGAGAGAGAGAGCAAAAGCATGAATGTGTCTTCTAGTACTGTACACCAATGGAAATAAGAACACATGGGGGCACTTTGTAACACACGTCTCCCAGCACTGAAAGGCATTTTCAGAACAGAGCCAGCGTTCAGGCAATGTTGGGGAAGTGGCAGTGCTATCGCCTCAAACGGTACCGTAACTAGACATGGGCACGGAGAGGCGAAATTGTCATTTCCGTTTTCGGTTATCGTTTCCGTTACGTAACGGAAACGGTAATGATAATTACGCCGCTCCACCTCGAACCCGACCCGAAAAAAGAAAAATTGGGTTGGGTTTTTCATTGTCGTTAATGGCATCGTGCCGATTGTGGCGATCGTGCAATGTCAAGCACCACAGAAAAAAAGTTTTAAAAAGTAAAAAAAAAAACCCCAACTCCCAGCCAAAAAAGCAGGTGAAAATATGGCTGCCTGAGGACACCTACCAGAGGGGTGGTTTCTGGGGGGGGGTCCCCCGGCCTTCCCCCCCTCTCCTGTCCTGGGCTGCTTGCACCAGGCTGGGGGGGTCATCCTCATTGACTCTCGCATGCCATGCGGTGGGGGGATCCAAAATGGCGACCACAATTTTTCTTTAGAAATCGTGGTCAAAACACACACCAAATCACCACAGAAACATGTGAAATTTATTTATTTTAAATGCCTGATTTTTAATAGTAGCAGCAGTGGGTTTTTTTATAGCAATAAAACGTCACATTTATTTTATTTTATTTTATTTTATTTTTTATTTTTTTAGACCTGCCCATTTGGGCTGGGCATGGGATGGGACCATGCAATTTTTTTGAACCATTCCACCAATGGCATGGCCAGGTTTTGACTGACACTTCTGGATGTGCCAGAGGGCATAAAAAGCCGAGGCACCTTCCAGAAGTCGCAGTCGGGTCTTGGATGTGGAGGGTGGAGGGCTGTGTGGCTGGCTGCTGCTGGCTGATTGGAGGGAGGCTGGAGGCTTTAGATTTAACTTAGGCAGGCAGGGAGGGAATTGAATTTAGAAAATAATTTCTTTGATTCTCTGCAGCTTTGGGCCTTTTTACACGACCCCTAAGATCCGCTGGCCACTTAAATTCGGACCAGAGATCTTAGGGGTTCGTCACTCTTTCTCTGTCTTCCTCTGTCCCCACCCCCCTCGGCACTTCCTGGTTGCTGGCTGCCTGAGGGAGGGAGAAAAAAGAAAGAAAAGAATGCCGTTTACCTCCGTTTTGTTCCCGGCAGCATTCAGATCTCTTAAAGGGGCGGGGCGCAAAAAAAAGAACAAACAGAAGCCAGGAGAGCCCCACACTCACTATCCTTACACTGGATCAAATATTTGTCACCATCAAAGACCAGGTACAAGAAAACTGCTGTTTGGTCGCACTTAGGTGGGCGGGGTCGCACTTAATTGTCTGCAAGGTCTGGAGCTGGTGGGTAAACATTTTTAAGGTCCGGACCTTGCAGCCATTTGCGGCGGAGCTTAGGGGTCGTGTATAAACGCCCTTTGTCTGCTGAAGGGAATAGCAGTTTATTCTTTTTTTCCTCTGGCAGTTTGTGAGGATTTTTTTTCTGATATTGGGTAAAGTGGGAGGTTCAACTGGGAGGAGGTGTGCGCTGGAATGCCCCCATGCTCTGGGAAGTCAAATCGTGCTAAATCGTGGTAGAAACGAGAAATGACAAATGGAACGACAAATTTTTGAAAAATTTCACGGAAAAACGGAAATGACCCAAAATGGACCCGTTCCGACAAACGAAAACTCAAAACATCATTTTTTCTGGTCGTGCCCATGTTTAACCGTAACTTTTCAAGACTCCCTTCCTGAGCTTGCCTTTTCTTCTGTGCAGTAAAGGCATAAATCCTAAGTCTCAATTTGGCAATGGGCACCTCAGGGACTACTGTTCATCTGTGCTATAGACTATGCAAACTAATCTCATTTTAAGACCATTTAGGACCAAAGGAAATGTTGCATTTGCCATGGGAAATGCTGAAAAAAATAAGCAAGAATAAAATCACTCCTGTTTACTCTAAGGAAGGATAAGATGAATTACACCTAGGTAAGGGTGAATTATACCTAAGTAAAAATCCTGTTGCAGGAATTATACATAAGTATATGTGAGTAGAGATAGGCACGAATTGAAAAAATGATGTTTCATTTTTTCATTTTTTGTTGCAGGTCCTGTTTTGGTTCATTTTTGGTTTTTGTGAATTTTTTGAAAAAATTTCATTTCATTTTTTCATTTTTCATTTTTACCCGCTTTTTGTGTGATTTAAAGCATTTCCGCGCGCGGGCGTCCCCCAACGCCCAGACCAGAGAGAAAACACTTTTTATGCCCTCTGTGGCTGCCACACCTACCCAGTTCTGCAACTTGGGCATGCTATTGGTTGAAATTGTCCAATAATTTACATGATCCCATCACATGGCTTACATCAGTTTTGTGGCTGGAATTCATTTTGTGTCATAATAATAATAATACCTTTATTGTCAATGTACAACATGTGCACAATGAAATTAGCTGAGTCTCCCATGCCCACCCCCACCACCATCCCACCACTATCTCACTGGCAATCACTCAGTTCTTAAAGGGAAAAGAAAAAATACACCACGATGGGAGAAAGACAAAAACAAACGTTTTAAGGACCCCAACCCCCTGGTAGGTAATAATTACAAATAATTATTGCTGCATTTTTACGGATGTCCAGGGCATTTTAATACCCAAGAAATCAATATTAGGCATCTGGGAGCCATTTTGGGTCAATGTCCCCTAACTCCCCTTAAAGGAAAAATATACAGCGATCTGAGAAAAGACATAAATGCAAGTTTTAAGGACCCCAACCCCCCTGGTAGGTATTATCAGGCAGAATAAATAATTACTACTGGGTTTTTACGGATATTCAGGACATTTTTTAACATTTAAAAACAGCTCATTTCATTGTGTGTCGCCATTAACGAAAACCAAATGTAATGAACCTAATTTTCGTGGTTCTATTCGGTTCGTTCCAATTTCATCACAATTTTTGTTATTCATTTCATTATGTAATGAAACGAATAATGAATAACGGAATGAATTTTTTTTTCATTTCGTGCCCATCTCTATATGTGAGGACACATTTGCCATGGGAAGACAAGAAGTAATTAATTGCTTCTATTTCAGGGCATGCTTGGCTCACCTGCAAGACCCAAGTGTCATGGTAGGTAAGTCAGGCAAACCCCAGCAGGAATTCATTAACTAGCAGCAGCCTTCCTACATACTACCAGTGGCAAGCTGATGTCAATTAACAAACTCCTGCTTTGATCCTGGTGGTTGCCTGACTCATTGATCACAGGAATAGATGTCGTTCACATTTTGATATGGGTTGGTTCACCCTGTTTTCTGTCAACAGCTTGTGCTTTGAGAAAGGGTTACCCCTCTTGCCCCTTTTGTAAGCTCTTCCACTCATACAGTATCTGGCACAGCACTAGGGCTGCAGCTTAATTCGTGCAATTGGGAGTGCTCCTGATTATCCCATTTTGCAGCCTGTCGGGTTGCTTAATTCACTCTCTCAAATTGAACTCTGGGCAGCATTCTTTTGGGTGACAACCCTGTCACATATGTAGAGGGTTGTGCCAGTAGAAAGGACAGCTAAGAAACCCTCTCCTCTTTTTTCCTTTTCTCACAGTTTTAAAATGTTTTCTTAAAAGACACAACTCTGTTTCAGATATAGGGCAATATCTATGCTAGGTTGATGTATTGCTGTTGCGTTGTGCCTCTTAGTCAATTAGGGAAGTTTCCATGGCCCTCAGAATTATAGGAGGTGGGAAAAGGGTAAAGAAAGGGAGCATCAAAAAGGGGATACTTCTCATGGGAGAAGAAACATTAGGGAGCACTCAAGCACAAGATATAATATATCACTCTGAGCATAAGAGCCTTGAAACGCAACCTGGATTGCTCCAAATTCCCGTCTAGTTGAGACCTGAGTTGGGCAAACCACAACATCAAAAGAGAGATCTTGGAGTTACGGGCAATCTCCCCCTGCCAGTGATACAGGACTTTGCCCAGTGCTTCTAGAACCTGAAAAAATTACTCCAGCATTCTCCTAGTTCAGTGATGGCGAACCTATGGCACAGGTGCCAAAGGTGGCACTCGGAGCCCTTTCTGTGGGCACCTGGCATCGCCCCTTCATAGCCACCTGTATACAGGTTAAATTACTGTATTGGCACTTTGCAAAAAAATTAGTGTGCTTTGAATTGCAGTTTGGGCACTCAGTCTCTAAAAGTTTCGCCATCACTACCCTAGTTCATATGAATTTTTTATTTCAAATGGAACTTTTCCAAACTCCGAGAACGGTCAAACCTTGCAATAATAAATGCTGGAAAATATTTGAGGATCACAAACAACAGCTAGGCCTATGGCAAGGATGACCTTGCCCTTTAATTGTATACAAACACCCCCCTCCAAATGCCCTCCTCCAAACCCAACACAATTTCGGAGAACTATCATTCATAGAGTCACCAAGATTTAGAGGTGATTGGATGACATTTAGCAACAAACACTTACACTGGACTACCAGGTTGCCATGCTCCAGAATATGTTAACTGGTTTCAAAGACAACTGCCTCACCCTCCTTGCAACTCCATCCGTTTAAACACGTTAGAAACTGTGCCCAGTCTTAATCATATGACAGCAGTCTTTTTCTTCTGGCATTTGCTTCCAAGCCTTCTGTAAATGGAAAGGAAAAGCCATATGGAGTCTCCTGCAGGTGGTTCAACAATGACAAATGTACAGCTGTGTGTGAATAGCATACAGGTGTTTCTGTCTCAATCTGATCTGTAAGCAGGCAGCTTGCTCCCCCCCTTCTTTAAAAAGCTGACTACACAGCAAAGAAAGGAAAATGTTAGAATTAGTAGCAACAATTATGAATCCATGTGAAATGCAGCTCACAAACCCATGGGTTGGATTTTTATATGCATGTGTATATCTCCAGATCCTTGTGCACTTAATATAGGAAAACATGCATTAGAAATGAGAATTTCGTTGTGTGTGTTTTAAAATTTCATAATGCATGGCAAATGGTCAAAAATGCTGATGAGTAGAGATGGGTATGATTTAATTTGCCCCTCTTTGTATAAATTGGAACCATAGCACCACAGCTGCCATTCTCCAACCCCCAGCTGGTGGCTCACTCACATGTCATTGTGTGCTGCTGGTGTCCTCCTTCTCTCACATCATACCATTTTGGCCAGGAGCTCGGACTGCCCTTCTCCGCCTCCTCCAGCAGCCAACCACTCTGATTAGGAGGCAAGACAGGGATTCTCCCTGTGCGGGCTGCTGGAGAAGGCAGGGAAGGACAGTCCAAGCTCCTGGTCAAACTATCCCAATGTCAGAGAAGGAGCACCTGGCAGCATGCAACAACATGTGAGTGAATCAGCTGGCTGGAGATTGGGAGAGGTAAGAGGAGAAGATTTTACTGGTGGTTTCTTAATTGCTCTGCTCAATTAAGGAGAGCTGCGAAAGTGTTTTCCTATGAAGGGTTGTTGATGGGTAGGGATAGACATGGCCAGATGTGAATCAGGCCAGAGCTGGGTGGAGTTATCAATGTTGTAGTGTTGTAGACTGTCTTCTCTGGTCTCTCTTTCTGGGACGCATGAAGGGAATTTTAGAGCTCAACTCCTCTTGAGCAAACGAGGAATTAAATCTGCACTTCTACAGGGAAGGGAGTACAAATACTGTAATTCTCTGCTCTGGGATTTCTCCCTCTCTTCTCCCTTATAAAACACACCTTGGTGTGAGGAAGGCCTAAATGAGAGGACTTTGAGGCTTAGATAAGCCAAGCTCTGCCCAAGGTTCCCTCTCAGGAAGAAAGCTCCCAGGAAGGGATGGCAACCAAAAAGCTTTGGCAGAACAAAACCTAGTCCAACCTCAAAGCCTTCTTGAGTTAGGCTTTTCTCCCAGGCACACCACACTAAGGTGTTTTTAAGATGCCTGCAAGGGAGGGTATTTCTACTTATGAAATGCAAAAAATAAATAAATCCATCCTTATCTTTGGTATGCTGTTCAGTGGGATTTACTTATTCCCAATCAAATGTGCAGATGGAATATGCAAAATAAAGTTTTGTCCTAGATAAAGAAACCTAGTAAAGAATCGTTGTGGGCCAATGCAATATTAGCAATATCAATAAAAGAAATTAGATACCACATTTTGTAACACTTAATCCAAAATGTTATTTCTCAGACAATATAAACTGCATCTGGGGCCATCTATGTTGGTGGCCTTTTGATGGTGTTCTATGTGATAGAAATGTATTTGTTTCTTTAAAATATTTATATTTAAATTTTAATGGGGGTTGTGTTTGGGCAAGTTGTTGCTGCAATCTGTTGTACACTGCCCAGAGTTCCGGAGGGAAAATCGTGCGGTTAAAAAGCATAAAAATAAATAAATAAACACTGCTTTTTTTCCTAAAGGATCCAAAACACCTTGCAGTATCAAATTAAACAAAGTTAAAAGCTAAATAATAAATTAATGCAATGTTTAAAAAACATTAAAGAGATAGTGTATACTAAAACCCATAAATAAAGGCAATATTAAAATCTCAGGAAAACAACAGAATAAATCAATCTCTTTTAAAAATTTATTTAGCCAACTAGTCACTTAAAGGAAAGCCTGCCTGAAGAGAAAGGACTTTGTCTGCAAAGATAGAGCCAGTCTGGTCTCCTGTGGGAGGGAGTTCCATAGTCTCATACATAATTATAACTGTCCTGATATCTGACCGGGCAAAATCAAAAACCCACCAGCTGCTTTCCTTCACTTAGAGAGTTTTGGAGAAGGTAGCCATGTTAGTCTGTGCAAGAATTCCAGGCAAAAACCAAAACAAAAGAAAAGACAAAAAAACATGTGGCACCTTAAAGTCTAACTTTCATATTTAAATGTAACATTTCATGGACATGTCCACTTCTTCAGACATATAGCAAACATATATGCATGCAAATAGACCTACATACAACAGCCAATGAATATTTGGTATGAAACATATATTCCATTACATATTATAGTGTGCACCTCATTCTGCTGCTATATGTCTGAAGAAGTGAACGTGTACCCGAAACGTTACATTAAAATATGAAAGTTAGTATTTAAGGTGTCACATGCTTTGTGTCTTTTGTTTTGTTTTTCTTTGATTTTTGCCTGGAATTCCACTTAGAATGAGAGAGAGAGAGAGAGAAAAAAAACAGTGACAACATCATTTCCTCTGCAAACAACAAAGCAGATGTGTGCAAAGGCATATACCTAGAAAGCAAAATGTCATGGAAGGGAGGGGTTAAGTATCTGCCCTATGTATATTGGGCATAAGTCATTCAAGCCCTTATCACAACTTCAACATCACTGACTTTGGCTAGGAGAGGTGCAGAATGAAACAGGGTCTCTTTGCAAGCACAGGTAGTTCATATGTTTTTTTCCCCCTTAAAGGTGTTTCTGACCTATACTGAGTAACCCTTCCCCATAGGGTTGCTTTATGAATTGCTGGAGTAGCATGTATCACAAAAAGACATACTTTGGATTTGCAGCATCTGCAGATTTAATTTTTTGCAAGAGTAGTAGCTTGGGGGGGTGTACTACCTTGCATACTCCACTCAGGAAATTGTCTTCAGCGCCAGAAACCCCTGGCTTTCTCTGAAACACCCTTTATATCAACCACCAAAGAGAATGTGAGCTTTTCTTCATTTTTTGCTATTGTTTGGGGGAGAAAGGAACCCCTGAAGTAAATCAAGCTGATTTACTGCAAATCACCAAAAGATCAACCAGTAGTTCTGGATTTCAGTTCTGCCTGCCCTATTTACGGGAAACATTTTTTGACCATTAAAAGCATATATGCATAATTCAAGAACAACAATTCTAATGAATGTTTAATACTGGCTCAGGGCGAATATATTCCATGGTTGTAAAACTGTGTTTACTGAAGAGCATATTCACAGAGAAAATATTTCCCAGGATAGCTTCTGTTATTAAAAGCTATCTACATAGATGTTATTAATTTTACTCTAGTAATCATTGGGTTCATTAATCTTTTCTTCCCAGACTCTACTTCCTTGGTAGAAGTTACTAAACATATTACTCAACAAAATATAAATGAAAACTCTTTTAGTACTTGAGGTTTAGTAGGGAAATGTGTTAAGATCTCTTTTTCTATATCCAAGCTAGGCTATTTGCGTTGCACTGAAATTAGAATCTCAGGCATTTAAGAAATGAATAAATTCAGTTATGTGGGCCTATGTTTCTATTAAATGAATAAAAGATCAAGGATCAGGTCCCTACCTTTGCACCACTTGAGAAATGCACCAAAACAGTTTTACATTTTCCATAAATTGCTGCAAAAATTTAAAAAAAATGGCACCAAAACAAGTTGTGTTAGGTGTAAGACATTTACAGAACACCTCAATGTTGATGATGATCTGCCTAAATGGGATCTGCTCACATGGACCCACATTTACATTTCATGGACCCCCCAAAAATATTTTTTTCTCACTGTCATAGACCCCCTGCAAGTCGAAATAGACCCCTGAGGTGCAGATGAACTCTGAACCCTTCCCCAAAGGTGTAGCTGAACTCTGTGTGGCATCTCTTGCATCATGAGATGGAATGTGGAGATGAGCAGGAGACTGACCTTCTTGAGAAAAAGGAGGAGTCCACCTATGGGGCTTCTCCAACGAGTAAGCTTGACCTCTTCTACCGGCAGCAAGCTTGCTACAGGTTCTTGAGCTTCCAAGCTCCTTGGCATTTTACCTTGTCATGACAGAACTGGGCAAGTTCCTTGGAAGGCATAAGCATCTTGACCTAGCAGCCTCTCGAGATTACATTTGCAGACCATCTGCTGCCCAGCCTTCACCTTCTCTGGCAGCGGCCGCACCTCCTGGTCCTTACATGCTTCCCAACTTATGGTGTCCACCCAACAGTCCTTCTCTCCTACCTCTCCCTTCTCCTTCAGTCCTGTTCCTACCATGGCCACACCTGCAACCTTGAGGGCATCTTCTGTCTCTCCCTCACCAATGCCCTAGTCCAGAGGTGAGCTGCAGGTAGAGATCCCAGCCATCATTCTCTGAGAGAAAGAGAACCCACTCTTGTGGCTGGGTGGGTGGGTGGGTGGAGGAATCCTTGTTTGCTGGTCTCATGTCACAACCAGTTTCCAATTTTTTTAAAAAAATAAAAATAAAAATAAATCCACAACAAGAGTGTGTGCTGGTTTTTGAGAATGGCACCACTGGAGCAAATATTGGGGCATTAAAGAATCCTTAGTCCCCTTGAGTTGGCCAGGGTGCAATTAAAATTCACTGAAGTGTGTGCCTTTTCTGCTTTGGAAGTTAAACCTGCTGAAATATAAAGAGAAATGCTTGATACTAGTAGTTGGGCACAAATGAGGAGAAGCCATTGAAGCAGGTAACTGGCAGCTGAGCCCACTCTGAAAGACAAGCCATCTCCTGGAAGTACTCTGTTTGCTGCCGGGGAGGACAACAGCAATGTGTAGCCTGCATAATTAAATTGTAACCTGCCTAGAGAGTGCTTTAAGCAAGGTCTGCTGCTGTCATGATTGGGCCCAATCTGGCCCCGAGGCCGTTGCTGGCCCTCCTGATGGCCGCTGGCCTGACTTCCCTCTGTCCTCCGCTCCTATTTGTGTTTCACATCAACCACCCGTGTACCATCTACTACTGGCCACCGATCGCCTTAGTGAAACATCCTTGCGTCCCCTCCTCTGTTTCCCCCCCAGCCCTGGCGTTGAGCCCATTAGTACGCTGTGTCTTTTGTAATTTGTACTTGCTCTTTCATTATATTGCTGTGTCTTTTTTATAGTTGTATTTTAGTGTTTTTTTATAGTTGTATTTTAGTGTTGTTGTGTAGATTTTTTCCCCCTGCCACCTGTCACCATGCAGGCAGGGACCGCCATATCTGTCATGTCGGACCGTGGTCGGTACACTCGGGGCTGGGGGGTTAGTCGGTTAAGAAGAACTCGGGCCAGGCATCTCGCACCTGTCCCCCGTTCTGACCCCTCAGCTCACTGTCATGTGTCTCAGAGCCACTCCGCCAGCACCTCCGACCTTTCTTGCCTCCTGATGAATGCCAGGTCAGTCCATAATAAGATCCCCATCATTTATGACACCATCGCTGATGGGAGGACCGACCTGGCATGCATTACCGAGACCTGGGTGGGTGCAGAGGGGGGGCTTCCTCTCCCAGCTGTGCCCTCCTGGGTTTCTGGTACAGGGGGCGGGAAGATCGGAGGGTCGTAAGGGGGGTGGGGTGGCCATTGTGTACAGGGACACTATTCAGATCAGCAGGGCCTCAACGTTGGTGATTCCAGGGTTGGAATGTGTCCATCTGTTGGTTGGGCAGCGGGACAGATTTGGCATTGTGCTCAGTTACCGTGCTCCCCGCAACCCAGCACAATCCCTACCAAAGCTCACCGAGTTCATCGCCGCAGCGCTCTTGAGAACCCCCCGCCTTTTGGTGGTGGGGGATCTCAACGTGCATGCTGGCGATGGCCTGTCTGGTGCTGCTCTGGAATTCATGCAGTCCATGACCTCCATGAATCTGTCCCAGCACGTTTTATGCCCTACCCACAGATCTGGACACACCCTGGATCTGGTATTTTCCTCCGCGTCTGAGGATTCGTGTCTGAGGGTGCGGGACATTGTTCCCACCCCTGTGTCATGGTCAGACCACCACCTGCTGTCTTTCTCTGTCTCAGTTGCTGCCCCACCCCACAGGGACCTTCGACCGTTAGTATGGGCCCGCCCCCGAAGACTCCTTGACCCTGTTCGGTTTCGGGAAGTCCTTGGGGAGCCTCCTGGAAGACTGGCTGACGATCTGGTTGACACCATGGTGGACCAATGGTTTGATGAAACATCCCGGGCTGTCGACCAGATCGCCCCTAGGTGCCTCATCCGTTGCAGAGCTCATTCCTCACTGTGGTTTATGGCAGAGTTACGAGCGATGAAGCAAGAACGGAAGAGGCTGGAGCGCAGCTGGAGGAAGAACCGGTCGGCGACTAAGAAGGCTGCAGTCATCGCACAGTCCAGGCACTATGTGCATGCGATCAGGGTGGCTAGAAGATCTTATCACACCCTGAGAATTAGTGAGGCCTCGAACCGCCAAGCAGAATTGTTCCTTGTGGTTCGCGACCTCACTAATCCTGGGCTGTCTAGGCCTCCTCCTACTGATTTCAGTAGTGAGAATTTTGCAGCCTTTTTTCGATCAAAAATAGAGGCCATCCGTACCGGTTTTGACTCCTGTTGCAATAGCCCACCCTCGGCATCCCCTGTTGCTGCACCCCCTCGGTCTTCCCGCATGGTTGGGTTTGGGCCTGCCACCTCACTTGAGGCCTCCAGGGCTATTGCCCACTGCCAGCCCGCGTCCACCGCCTTCGACCCTTGCCCATCATGGCTTATGAAAGCAGTCGGTGGGAACATGTCTGAATGGGCGTCTATCATCGCCACGACCTCCTTCAGGGAAGGGATTTTTCCCTTTCGCCTGAAGGAGACCGTGGTAAAGCCCATTCTGAAGAAACCTAGTTTAGCATCGGGCGACCTAAACAACTATCGCCCGATTGCTAATGTTCCCTTTATGGGCAAGGTGATCGAGAGGGTGGCCGCGATCCGGCTTCAATCATATCTGGAGGGTGAACATGTCCTGGATCCAGTCCAGTCTGGGTTCAGGCTGGGTCGGGGGACCGAGACAGTCTTGGTCGCTCTGCAAGATGACCTCCTCCGGGGGGCCGACAGGGGGTGCTCCTCTCTGTTTTTCCTCCTGGATCTGTCAGCGGCCTTTGATACCATCGACCATGGTATCCTGCTGGATCGGCTCTCTGAGGTTGGGATCGGGGGCACTGTCCACAGTTGGTTCCGGTCCTTCCTCGGAGGCCGTCCCCAGCAGGTTCAGCATGGGGGTGAGTTGTCGGCCCCTTGGATACTCCCTTGCGGGGTTCCACAGGGGTCGTCTCTCTCTCCCATGCTGTTCAACATCTATATTAGGCCGCTGGCTGAGGTCATTAGGAGACATGGAGTTTGCTGTCACCAGTACGCTGATGACACGCAGCTCTATGTCTCCTTTTCCACTGCTGCAGATGAGGCTGTCCGGACCCTCGATCAGTGCCTGGGCACGGTCATGGAATGGACCAGGGCCAACAGGCTCAAACTCAACCCCGATAAGACCGAGGTTATGTTCTTTGGGGCTTCCCCTTCCAGCTATGGTGGCCCGATTCCCATCTTAGAGGGCGTTTCCCTCAGGCCATCGGACTCCGTCCGGAATCTGGGCGTAGTCCTGGACCCGGCGCTCACCATGGAGGCCCAGGTGTCCGCCGTGTCCAGGGCTGCCTTTTTCCACCTTCGCCGAATCACCCAGATTCGTCCGTACCTGGATGGGGATTCCCTCAGAACTGTGGTGCAAGCACTTGTGATCTCGAGACTGGACTATTGTAACACGCTCTACATGGGGTTGCCCTTGACTCTCATTCGGTGACTGCAGCGGGTCCAAAACGCAGCGGCCAGACTGGTGGCGGGTGTGCGTCGATTCGAGCACATCCCCCCAGTTCTGGCTCGCTTGCATTGGCTGCCCGTTGCAGCCCGAATCAGATTCAAGGTCCTGGTTTTGATCTACAAAACCCTCCATGGCCTAGGACCTGACTACCTGGCAGAGCGGATCGACCAGCGGTCAAATTCGGCCCGTCCGACTAGGTTGTCGTGGGCGCACATGCTGCGTGTGGCCACGCCCAGGGAGGCTCGGAGAACTTCCACCCATACCCGAGCCTTCTCTGTGGCTGGCCCGACCCTGTGGAATCATCTCCCAGCAGAAGTGCGCCTAGCAGAGTCCCTGCCTGCCTTCCGGAAGGCACTGAAAACTCTCCTCTTCCGGGAGGCATTTGGGTGACTGTAATAAAGTCCCCCCCCCCGCCATCTGCATCCTTGGTCCTTTTGTTCTGTTTTGTTTTGTTTCGTGTTGTTTTATTATTAAACTAGTTAATTAATTCGCTATTATTTTTAATCTGTCGTTTTGCTGCCCCCTTGTTGTAAACCACCCGGAGTTCCTCCCAGGAAGACGGGCGGTATATAAGCCTAATAATAAATAAATAAATAAATAAATTTGGGGTGGTAAGTAGCATACTTTGCTTTGCTTTTTGCTTTGTATGAATGTGGACTGGACAAGTCACTCTTTTGTTGGGGCTTGTGCTCACAGGTCATCGCAATATTATGGCCTATCTCTCCTGTCCCTGATGCTGTGCCTTACTTTTTATTTTTCAGTGCTTGCTGATGGCTTTTATTTGAAGAACCCATTTTATTTTCTTGCTGTGGTGATCTCTGGGTGCCCAGATCAGATGGATGCCAAACATACAGCACTCTGATTTGGGATAGGCAGCGTGTGATCATTGTAGGCAAGCCACATTACCTGGGGCCACTAAGGGATAATTCCCCAGTCCCAACACATTATCTCCCTTTCTTCTCATTGTTTATACTGCCTTGTGTGCTGCAAGTGTGTCATCAGGAAAGAACATCTTCCCAAACTCACCTGCCTTGGAAGGATGAACAGTTGAATCAATCTTGAGCTTGCTACCTGATCCCAGGTCATGAGCAGAGACTTGGCTGTAGTGCTGCAGTTTAACCCCTTGCCTGTGGGACTCCCTGGGGTGGGGGAAGATGAATAGAAGGATGCCACCTGATAGGAGGCACACCTTCTAACTTGAATATTGAGCATCTTCCAAAAGCCATATCCCTTAATTTGCTGCATTTTCAAGGCTTTTAAAAATCTGATCCTGACCCAGTGACATTCATATACTGTACATAAACATATCAGAAGAAACCAAAGAACACTTGAGGTGGGGCAGTCTGGATTCAAATGACAAATATCTGAATAAAGATCTGATGGGACAACATGTGCACAGCCCTGGTTTCCCTTCTTTCTGTTTTGTACTTCTGGAGATCTGGCTCACAAATGTGTGGTCAACAGTGTGTGGATCTATGCAGAAAGAAGAGACTGCAAAGTGATGCCCTGACACTTGAGCCTGTTTCCATTCTCAATCAAGTATGTGGACTTTGGAAGCACTGGGAGCAGCATGGGAGCCTCACCTCCTCTTCTGTTGCTTTCACAGCATGACAGTGCCAGTCTGAAAATGGGGAATATGAGAAAGCAAGCCAGATTTCTGGCTCAGTTGGAGAGGCCACCTGGAGAGAGAGCAGCTGCTCCCTCTTCATCCTGGGGTGGGGGGAGATGCTGGGGGTGGGGAGGAGTTAGAAGAAACCCCTCTGTGCATGTGGGCACCTGATGCTTAGATAGCATCTGAGTAGGGATTTTGTCTGGTGTTGAATCTGCAAATTCCATCTTGCCTTACGAGCAGTTTGCATTTCAGGAACAATGAGCATGACACCTGGCCCTGTGTTTTCGATTATTATACCATCCTTGCCTGATGAAAAATATTGAAGAGCTAAATAGCGAGATTGAATAGATTGTTGAGATTAGATAGGCTATATGCTTTGTATTAAAATAGATGTAAGTAAGGTTAGATAGAATAGGGATGATATAGTAAAGAAACTAAGTATGAAAGTATGTTCATTTAAGCTGGGAAATGAGATCTAAATTATACTGGGCACAAATGTTGGGAAAAACTGTGACTGAATCGGTAAAATGACAGGAGACAAGCAATATATGTGTTCTATATGTGTTTCTATTTAGTGTAGTAGAAAATAAATACTATATATATATTTAAAAAGAGAGAAATAAAAATACTGGATAATGCATAAATTAGCCTGGCTTGCAACCGTTTAGTGATCCAATAATGGAAACCATGCTTTTTTGTGTGCAGCTGGATCGTACGGATCCTTTTTTCCTACAGTGTGATAAGTTAAGAGGTATGTTCTTCTTGCTTATTTTGTTGCTGCTGGTGGTTTTGTTGTTGTTGCTGCTGCTGCCGCCACCACCAGAGTATTTTAACTACAGTAGCAAATGTGGTGGCAACAAGAACAACAGCAGCAATAAAAGCAAATATAGTATACCCATATCACTACTCTGCCTAAACATATCAACCAGATTGACATGTTTTAGCTTTCGGGAGTCATTTCTGCCCAGGGGAAATGTAAGAACAAAGGCACATAAAGAGCCAATTTTCTTTTTTACTATAAATAGTAACACTTAGTTGCTGGCAAAGCCTCCCCAGGTGACTCCACTACCCTCTCTTAGTTTAACAACATTGGCTGCAATGAAATCTATAGACAACTGTACCCTATCTTCATCCACTTGGCCATCTGAAGTATTGTTCAGATGTATTATCAAATGTGCCTTTCCACGCAAAATACTGCAGTTGTATTTTGGAATGTCATGAACACAACAGTCATATCCTTTGAAAGTACAACAGGACATACATGAAAGGCTCTGTACAAATGAAAACATTACCCATGAAGCTCCATTTTTGTATGTTTCCGGTAGTCCTGATGGAACTTTAGATTTTGACAGACCTACCTCTAATCCTGGAACAGCCATCATTTGGCCTTCTGAAGGGTTTGATCTAGAGATGGCCATGAACTGGAGAACCAGTGGTTCATGTTAGTTCATGATGTGTGGCTACCCGCAAATCACAGATGAGAGGAAAAGAAACACACACACGAAAAACAAACTGGTTCACAGTTTGTTTTCATATTTGTGCTTGGGGGGTCATCTGAGAACCTAAGGCAGAGAATTGCAAATATAGAGCAAAATGTGTAATTATCCCAGACACTGACTTGAAAGCCTTGTTTATGTCGCCTGTGGGAGAAAAGTAGGATATGAATATTAATAATGATATGCCATCATTGTGATCAGGCACAATGATCAATGGATGTGTGAGAAGCTGGTTTTGTTTGCCATGCTCATTTGCTTAGAGTGCTAAATTTCCTGGCAACGGGCACAGCGGTGGGTTTGATCACACCCATCTAGAAAGCTGTGTGGCCATCTGCCTTGTGGATCCCTCCTGAAAATTCCCCGGGGCACACATGGAAGCCTCAAACTTTGATTTGCCTGGTGGCAGCGGAATTCCCACATGTCAGCTCTTTCAAGCGTGACAATCATCATCATCATCATCAAAAGAAGAAGAAGAAGAAGAAGAAGAAGAAGAAGAAGAAGAAGAAGAAGAAGAAGAAGAAAGAAGATTTCCAGTGTTGTCTATACTCTTTTCCCCTAAGATGCTCAAGTGTCTAGAACTTCCGACAGGCTCTGGTTTACAGACTGCATATGAGAGGTCCAAGAACACTTGGATCTTTTCTCATTTATCACCTCATACCCTAACCTTCAGATTTGTTTCTTAATTGAAAACAGTTTGACAAAGCAATAGAAACAGGTTTTTATAGATATGGCAGCTTTGGAAGTAGTGTGTTAGACAAAATAGTAATGCCTGCAATACCGAAAGGTTTGGGTTGTTGTTGCTAAACACGACTGTTGTCAGAGTGTTTGGGATGATACTGGGCTACTTTTTTTGTTGAAGTTACATTTTCACGAGATTAATTGTTCTTTGATTTTTTCATATTGGAGTGTTGCACAGTTGAAAATTACAGACACGTATGAAATATAGATAACGTTCAAACAAATTTAAAATGTTAAAATGATTAGACTATTTTTGACCAGAAGTGGACTACTTCAATAGCATTATCTTGGCAATTTACTGGATCTTTTTGAATACATGAGAAGGGGCATTAATTGCACATGCATAAATTAATTGGTAATGCATTGTTAATGTGCTGCTTTTTAAACAGCTAGTGACATTAATGTGTTAATATGGGGAAATGTAAGACACTTTTAAAAGAGGCATTCTACAAAGACCATCCCAGGCTCTGAGTGAAATACTGATGTGAAATCAACTTTGTCCCATTCTCTTTGCAGCACACACTCTATAATTGCTACTTACTTGAACGATCATGCTGCTGCTGGGAGTATATACTCCTCTTAATTTTCTTTTGAGACAAATGTCAGTGCAGTTCTCCTGGCCCAAGAAGTGTGGCTGGATCTGTTTTATAACTCCACACAGCACAAATAGAAGAAAATTTGGAACCGGTATATCTCTCCTTGAATATTGATTATACAATATCTGCTTCTACCCTTTTGGGAATTTCCTGGTGCTTCATTGCCCATTAGCAAACAGTTTACCAGAGCTGCAGATAATGCTTCAGATGTTGTAAGGACTGCAGTGCAGCAAACAGTTTTAAATCAGCCCCATCCCAATGGGAAAAAAAAGCCTTCTCCATTGTGAGTCTATTTAAACTTTTCCAAGAGTAAGCAAGCATGAAGGACATATTTTTTCCTCTCACCTTCAGCTGTCAAAGGATGCTTTCACATTCCCTGTCATCAGACATGGGGAGATTTTCATATCTACACAACAAAAATCCCTGTAGGAATTAGCCTGATTATTCTCCCTTCTTGTTTGCAGAGCCCTTCTTGTATTTGCATGACGGTCTGTTGGGCTTACCCACGTTATCTTTCCAAAACTAAATAAACTCCCCCTCGCCAAGAAATCAGTTAATAGTCTATCCAAATAGCAGGTGTCCAGAAGGTACGTGGTGGATTCCTTGAAATAATTTCCCAGGCTTTCAAGTAATACTGATCTGAACCTAAAGTGTAACTGATCATTAGAGAAGTCACCCAAGTGCTGGTTCCAAATGCTTCCTATGGGTAGCCAGCCATCTGCTGTGCTCTCAGGATGTCCACATTAACAGATCATGGCACAAATGACAGCTGCTCATTTTGTATCATCCAGGAAGAGGTGCAGGTGGTGTTGCAGTCCAAGCTTGCAGCCAATTGGTAACCTTTAGCCCTAGAGTTCCACGTGTACCTTGGCATTATCATAGACAATGCTCAATCAGTCCATACCTCATGCAAGTGACCGGTCCCTTTCCTAACATTTTGGTAAATTGGGGAGGTGGTGGGGAAAGTGGCTTCTAAGGAGTACATTTGAAGAGCTGTTCTCTTTGGTGATTCTGTCCTCCTTTTTTCTTAATGTGTAAATAGCCACCCTACCCTCCAATGAGTTTCCATGGCCCAGCAGTGAAAAATAGAATCCTTGATTAGCAAATGTATCTAATCTGTCTCAGACAGCATATACTGATATAATAATGGATACATCCATGGGCATGGCACGTCAGTTCGATATGAACGTCAGATGTGAGGTCAGTCCCCAGGAGTGGACATTCTGGAGACACTGTTCTGATACTTATTCTGAAACAAATCATTCTTGCACAGCTGTATATTTCAACAAAACTACACTGGCCACTGTTTATTTTCTTTCCATATATATATATTCATTTTCAGCAAGCTGTAGAAAAGACAAGGCACAGGTCATTTCAGAGAGTTATTAAATGCCATGTCTTATTTTTTATTTGATTTATACCTTATCTTTCTCACAGTGCTGTATTCCAAGGTGGTTACCTAGTTACAGTCTTGTCCGAAAGAGTGAACCATAATCTATTTCCACTTGAATTAATGTCTCATTGTGATGCTATTTGCATATACAGTATTAGTTTAAATTAGCATATACACATTTAATGCTTTCTTTTTTGTGAAGACTGGCCTCCTTTCTCGTGCTGCAGATCCTTTATTTGGATGATGTATGTTCTTTTTGGGAATTGGGGCAGTGCCCCCCCTTGGTTATAGGCAGATAGATCATTACATTGATTGAAAGGTGGCAGCTGTTGTCAAGCAGGAATGTAGGATTTACTGTACAACTAAAACATGGGTATGTCACCCATTATGACTCAGAGAAGGAGAACCTTAAGAAACATCTGCCTCAGCTTAACTTATTATTTTCTTCCTTGAGAGGGCGCAAAACACACCTAGATAAAGCTGCTACCTGGGTGTTCAGGAATAGTGCTTACTGCATTTCAGAACCCCCCAAAATGGCAAGCTTTATCTATCAGGAATAGTGCAACTAGAAACAGATATGGCAGTGGGAGTTCTGTATTTACTGAAACGTGAACACCTCACTATAGCTGACTCGATGGGAATTTTTCATTGACTGAACATATTTTCTAAAGTTCACCTAAAGCACAGCTCGTTGGACTCCAAATCTCCAGCGTTGATTATGTTGGTTTGCTTAATGTCTGAAAACATGCTTCTTCTGGTGAACATTTTCAGAAATCTACAGGGAATAAGTGGAATTGCCAGCAAAAACAAAATACTGAAAAGGTCAGACACTTTGAAATATTTTCTCCTTTGTAGCACAAATTACTTTAACCTCATTGTTGACATGTCACATCTTAGATAAAAATCATTGGCCTGATGATCACCTCATTTGCAATGATACCCATCACGAATTATTCAACTAGCCTAATATAGTCTTCAGAAACATTTTTGGTAACATTGTAGGAGAAAAATTAAATATCCACATCCACCAAGGTATTGTCTTTATTAGAGATGGGCACGACCAGGAAAAATTACGTTTCAAGTTGTCGTGTGTCAGAGCCGGCCCGTTTCGGCTCGTTTCCGTTTTTCGGAATTTTCCAAAAATTTGTCGTTTCATTTGTCGGTTTTTCGTCTGTTGTTAGTACTGGTTTTGGGGGGGGCTCCTGGAGGTACCTCTCTGGGGTGGGTGCCTCCTCTGGCCCGCCATGAAGGGAAAGCGGGCTCCTGGAGGCACCTCTCTGGGGTGGGTGCCTCCTCTGGCCCGCTACAAAATGGCATGCATAGCCAATTGGATATGCATACCATTAAGTTGCAGTTGCAGCAGGCAGAGGCACCTCTCTTTCGGGTGCCTCTGTGACTCACTGCCTGCAGTGCACTTGGGCTGGGGAACGAAGTGACAGAGGACCCCTACGGGCACCCGCTGTGACTCACTAAGAAGGGAAGTGTACTTGCTGTAGTGCAATGCGAGTACACAGATATGGCTTGGGGTTAGGGGTTAGCGCAAGGGCTAGGCTTAGGGTTACTGGTAAGGCTAGGGTGAGTTACTGGGGTGCACCTCTGGGTGCCTCTCTGACCCACTAAGAAGGACAGTGTACTGGCGTATGGGTTAGGGTTAGGGTTCGGGTTCGGGTTCGGGCTACGGTTAGTGGCTTTTTATGCCTGACTGGCACATCCCAGAAGTCTCGGTCAAAACCTGGCCAAGTGGCCATGCAATTGGTGGAATGGCTCCAAAAATTTGCATGGTCCACTCCCATGGACAGCCCATCATTGCGCAGGTGTAAAAAAATAAAAATAAAAATAAAAATAAAATAAAATAAATGGAGACGTTTTGTTGCAAGAAAAACCCACTGCTGCTACTGAAAAAATTCAGGCAGTTTTAAAATAGCTATTTTCGCATGTTTCTGTGGTGCTTTGGTGTGTTTTTGGACCACGCGATTTCAAAATAAATACTGCAGTCACCCCATTTTGGATCCCCCGCCTGCACCGCATGGCATGGCGAGTTGGCGAGACGACGAGGATGCACAGCCCAGGAGAGGAGACGGGGGGAGGCCGGGGACACCCCCCCCCCCGAGAAACCACCCTTCTGGTAGGTGCCCTCACTGAGGCAGGCATATTTTCGCCTGCTTTTTTGGCCGGGAATCGGGTTTTTTTAAAAAACCTTTTTTCTCTGCCGCGCTGCTTGGCGAGTTGGCGACTCGACGAGGATGCGCACTTTGCGCAGCCCAGGAGAGGAGGGGGGAGGCCGGGGACCCCCCTCCCAGAAACCACCCCTCTGGTAGGTGCCCTCACTGAGGCAGGCATATTTTCGCCTGCTTTTTTGGCCGGGAATCGGTTTTTTTTTATTATTTTAAAAACTTTTTTTCTCTGCCGCGCCGCTTGGCGAGTTGGCGACTCGACGAGGATGCGCACTTTGTGCAGCCCAGGAGAGGAGGGGGGAGGCTGGGGACCCCCCCCCCAGAAACCACCCCTCTGGTAGGTGCCCTCACTGTGGCAGGCATATTTTCGCCTGCTGTTTTGGCCAGGAATCGGTTTTTTTTAATTTTTAAAACTTTTTTTCTGTGCCGCGCCGCTTGGCGAGTTGGCGTGGGTGAGTGCAACTCGCTGAGGATGTGCACTTTGCGCAGCCCAGTAGAGGGGGGGGAGGCCGGGGACCCCCCCCAGAAACCACCCCTCTGGTAGGTGCCCTCAGGCAGGCATATTTTCGTCTCCTTTTTTGGCAGGGAATCGGGTTTTTTATTTTTAAAACTTTTTTCCTGTGCCGCTTGGCATCGCGCGATCGCTGCGAGGCCAGGAACGACAACGACAAATCAGACCCAATTTTTCTTTAGTCGGTTCGAGTTTGAGTTCTGGCAGAGTAATTGTCGTTACCGTTTCCATTACGTAACAGAAACGAGAAACAGAAACGGAAACGAGAATTTCGCCAAGTCGTGCCCATGTCTAGTCTTTATAGTGTAGTTTTGAGCCATGTGTTCCTTTATTATTGCATACTAACACTCCCTCCATTTTTGAAAAGGGATCTATTCAGCACAGGCATCTACTGAGCATGACAGAGAGTGCATTAATAATTTTTTTTGTTTTATATGTTACTGAATGGAAACAATCTTAGGTTTCTCAAATGTAAGGTGTGGTGATGGCATCTAGCCTGGATGCCTTCAAAAGGGGGATTGGACAGATTCCCGGAGGAAAAGTCCATCACAGGTTACAAAACATGATGGAGATGTGTAATCTCCAGGCTTAAAACTGGGATACTTCAAGGACCAGATGCAGGGGAGTGGTATGAAGAGACAGATATCTAGTTTCAGGCGCTCCCAGACACATTTAGTGGTGCTACTGTGAGATACAGGAAGCTGGACTAGATGGGCCTATGGCCTGATCCAGCATGGCTCTTCTTATGTTCTTATGTTATGCTCTTATGGGAAGCCCAAGCTTGTTGTGAAAATATATCCTGTACTCTTCTAGGTTCATTTTTATTCAATTTGCTGAGAAATTACTCTTTTGAAAATTCGATGGCAATTACCAATTGAGTGGCATTGAGATAGTCTGAGGCACCTGAAGGTATGTGAAGAAATATCCTAATTTCTAATATTATAGTTGAGACTCTACTCCTTCCAGACATACTGGCTTGAGTGTGAGACCAAAATGCCTTTGGGGCGGTGTTATAGTTTTCACACCAGGTTACCTTCAAGCATTTTTAAAAAGGATCTTCTTACAAATATCTGCAGGATAGAAAGGAAAAACATTGAAATTTATTTCAAAGTAGACAACAGTAGTAGAAAATATGAGTTGGATAATATGATTGAAGACCAAAGTTTCTTATGAAAGCATCAAAGAGGCCTTCATGATTCCTCTTAGTTCCCCCAAAAATGTGGTATGGGGAAACTTACATTGTCCCACAGAGAATATATTGTTTGATATGTTCCATGCACAAGGTACAGGAAAGAAGCACAATGAAGGCTTGTATTGTGAAGAGGGACAAAAAGTGGTACCTGATATGAATACATGGATTGATGTGAAGAACAAAAGTATATGCTGCAAACCCTCCAGAGACGTAGAAAAACATCTTCACAATGTGTTGTGGTTGTTAAGAACCAGACTTTCAAAAGGCCCGGAGTCTGGGCAATTTCCAAGGACACTCTGCACAGGTAAGATTTAGAGTGCCCTCAAGGCCTTACGAGGAAATTTTTGGGGGCTTTATGCTGAAACCCTGTTGTGGGCATTGCGGTGGGGGGGATCTCTATGAAATTCTTCCCAGATGTTGGAATTCAGAACTACCTCATCTTGTTTATAGACTGGCAGTGATATATTAGAGAGCTGTCATTTCAGTCTCCAGGCTTTGTTCAGACCAGCAGGCATATTGAATGTTCTGCACTGTACAGAGTTTAACTCTACTATTATTAACCGTTCCACTTCAGAACCATTTCCATTTCCTCTGCTTTAGAAGTAAATGCCTGCAATTTTTGAGACTGAACTATTTTTGGGGAAGAAAATCATCCTGCATGGTGTTTCTGCCACAGGATTTCCCAACCTGGTGCTCTTCTGATGTCTAGGACTCTAATTCATTTTGTTCCTAGCCAAAAAAAAGCCATTGCATTTGTCCCTGTCCACTTCTGTACAAATTGCACCTGGAGATCACTGAGGTGGGGAGGTAGTTTTAAGTCCATAACTGCAGAAGTTCTTGTAGTTATTTGTCTTCAGGCTGGGATCAATTTATAGCAACCCTCATGGGGACTTTATTGTAAGCAAGATATTTAAGGAGTGGTTTTACCAGTCTGCACCCCAGTGAGTTTCTCCCACTGGCTGAGTGGAGAATTGATTCCAAACTGCCTGGGTCCTAGTCTGTTACTCCATCTATTATACTGTACTGGGTGCCCTTGTAGGAGCTCGTATCTACCTTTTATTATCATAGTGAGGGTTTTTTTTTATTTCCTATGCCTTTTGGACATGAGAGGGAAATACAAACTTAAAAGGATGAGACAGATGCAAACCAAACCGAGAAATCTCACCTTAAAAATAAAACTGAACTACATCTTCCAAAATCTTCCAGCCAGTTTTTTTTCCCTTGGGGGAGGGATGCCCTTTGTAAAACTTAATGGACAATGAGACGATGACTCTCAACATCCTCCACATTGGTCACTGTTGGTTGGTCATGTGATTGTGGGGGGGTCACTATATTCAGGCAACATGTACTGTATAGTATGAGACAAATAATCTGGATCTGGGAGCCATTTGCCACGGATTTTAGGGGTCATGTGAAAAGGCCCATAAACTTACTCTGAAATGGGTGTATATAGGATTGCAACCTTAGCATTCTGGCTTTGAAGCCATTCTTAGTCTAGCATCCCAGTCACAATGGCCTGTCTTTATACTTATAATCTAACAATCATACAAACTAGATGCTCACAAAAACTGGCATTGCCTATTGAAAAATTGAGACATTAATTACAGAAATATGCTTAGCTAAAGTGAGTGGTAGGTGACGAAGACAGTGTGGCTATGGCCAAGAATTGGGAAAAAATACTTAGCAGGATATGGCCACCTGTCCTTCATCTTTTAAAAAAATCAAACATGTGACCAGTGCCCATGAATGAAATGGAATATATTTTCATAAAATTGAGATTTTATTTTTCATCTGAACTGATGCCAGGTACAAAAATATACAGAAGGTATATTTTTTCATAAGTCAGATACTTTTCTGGTCACAAAGCAGACTTTTGAATTTACTTCATTAGAGCTAAGCATAAAATGACTGGAACAGAATGAAACAATAACTATACTCTCAGATAGATAGGCTAGGATGGCATGTAAATTGATTTAGGGGTGTGAAGAAGTTTTGCTAAATGATTCATTCTTGATGAGACTAGTTGTGTTGACAAGGCAAGCAGACCTACAAAGAGTATTTTTAACCCTGTGAGATTTCTTGCCATCAACATGGGTGTAAGACAAAGACTGCCCTCTCTCCATCAGGTTTTCTACAATCTGTACCCAGTGTTTCTATGCAAAATATCTAGGGTTCTTTTTCTTAGCAACAAGTAGAATAAGTGGTTGACTGGCCAACACGTTTGTGTATGTACTTCCCAAAAAAATGGTGTGGTGTCAGACTCAGCTCAACTTCTCACACACCCAATTTCCTGAGAAGAAAAAGAGTTTCAAATGGAATATCACATTCTTATCCTAAAAGGCATAGTATAGTACTAAGGCATAATCCAGATGGAAAAAATTAAATGAAAAAAATGAGAGAAGTTTTTTAATGTTGGGGGCTACGTGATAAATTGTAATGAATAGTGGTTACATCAGAATTACTACTGAGGTCAACTAATGCTTACCTGGTGTTAATGATTCATAGGGATATGAGAATAGCCTACAGTTATGATTTTGGCTTTCACCATCCATCTATCGCACACTATAAAAGTTGCATTACTGCATCCAATAGACCAACAATTCCTCTCATCCACTATCTACTCTCTGACAGTGCCCCACACTGAATTCTACACTGCATAAGGAAACGTTCTGGATATATGCACAACTGTCAGTCCCCTGCTGTTGAGCATCCTGCTTTAAACAGGCAGCGTGTGTGGGACACTGTAAGAAAGATTTCCTGCTCCCAAGTCATAGTGGTTGAAAATGATTCATGTCTCCAATATCTAGAGGTGACCACCGCAAGTCTATTTTCCCTTTCAGGAATCTTACTCGAGAAATAGTATAGAAAGGGAGGAACTTTTCAACGACAAAGGCTCTGAAATGGAAGCACATTTTATATTTTCATTTTCTTTGCAATGACAGTAAGTATTAACACTGCATAATAGACCATGATAGCACTTTATGAAACAATCTACTAATAATACTGTGCTCTCCGTTTTTGTTAGGGACATAATAAGCTACTTACTTGAAACTACCAATACAGAATACAGTACAGCACTTTCAAAGTGGTGGAACGGGAAATCAAATGATCACTAACTATGTTTATTGCCTCATGCCAAGTTTTGCTAATCAAACAGCACATGTCATGAATTAATATTCGTCAGTATCCCAGTAGGTGGCACTAGCTCTTGGTCTTTATTTTATTTTATTTTTTGTGCACACTTCAGTATTTTTGGAAATTGTTTCTCCTCCAAGGAATGCTGGGACATTTGCTTTTCCCCATTCACACTGGAATTTAGTCACAGTTTTCATTTTGTGAACTACAGTATCTCTGCCGAAAAGGAATTGTTGTCTTGGGTATAGTATGTGTGTACATGTGAGCACTTAAGAGAAGAAACAGAAACTCACCCTTGACGCGATCTTTAGTTGCAAACAATCTGTGCAATGAACACAATGTGTAGCCATGGTCAAGCTAAGCATAAGCAACCCGAAGGGACAGAAGAGTTCTGGGAATGCACATTTAACAAGCCTTTAAAACAATAACAGTGCAACTGGGAGGTATTCAACGCTAGGCTGCCAAACAGGGCAGAGGTACATAGGCAGACATGAGGCTGGTAAGACCCAAATTGAGATTTTATTTTTCATCTGAACTGATGCCAGGTACAAAATAGTGGGAAGAAGAGACCACATGATTGGGTTTAACTAATAGCAAAACTTCCAATTTCCAGTCCTGCATCAGAGTTATGTTTGTTTTCTCCTACATGATTATGAATATATACCCTTGCTACCGTTACTATTGTTGAGAACCTGAGAGGTTGTTTTTAGAAAAAGTAATGGCATTGTTGCCAAGAAAAATGGCTAGTTAATATAGATACTGAAAAGTAACTATTAACTTTTCCACCTCACAGAAGCAGCAGAAACAATTACTCCTAGCTTTAAAACCAACCAACCAAGCAAGCAAGCAAAAACAATAATTTGAAGGCTACAAAACACTCCACAAGGGTACAAAACATTTTCCTATTGTTCACCTCACCGATGCTTCTACACCAGCAATAGATCTTGGGCAGCCACATGAGACATAATCTGGGGAATCCCCCCAATCATGTCTTTATACCTTCCAACCATTTAGTAACTCAAGACAAAAGAAACAACCCACACACCATAAAGCAAGTCTGGGGCATTCAATAGCTTGCTACTGAGCCCACTGAAAACATTTTCCAAAATACCGCTGACAACAATGCTCTGTGATATGCATGGAGAGGTAGGGTGGGGCCACCCCTCCCCCATTAATGCTCCTGGGTAGAGATGGGCACAAAATGATTTTTTTTTGTTCCATTATTCATTATTTGTTTATTACATAATGAAACGAATAACAAAAATTGTGATGAAATTGGAACAAACCGAACAGAACCACAAAAATTAGGTTCGCTACGTTTTGTTTTCGTTAATGGCGAAGCGCAATGAAATGAGTTGTTTTTAAATGCTAAAAAGCATCCTGAATATCCATAAAAACCCAGCAATAATTATTTTTTCTGCCTGATAATACCTACCAGGGGGGTTGGGGTCTTTAAAACTTGCATTTATGTCTTTTCTCAGATTGCTGTATTTTTTTCCTTTAAGGGGAGTTAGGGGACATTGACCCAAAATGGCTCCCAGATGCCTAATATTGATTTCTTGAGTATTAAAAGGCCCTGGATATCTGTAAAAATGCAGCAATAATTATTTGGAATTATTACCTACCAGGGGGTTGGGGTCCTTAAAATGTTTGTTTTTGTCTTTCTCCCATCGCGATGTATTTTTTTCTTTTCCCTTTAAGGATTACACAAAATGAATTCCAGCCACAAAATTGATGCAAGCCATGTGACGGCATCATGTAAATGCTTGGACAATTTCAACCAATAGCATGCCCAGGTTGCAGACTGGATAGGTGTGGCAGCCACAGAGGGCATAAAAAGTTCTGGCAGCCCCCGTCCTCCTTGCAGTCTGCGGTGGGAGTTAGGGTGGGATTGCTGTCTCTGCGACTTGTTACTTTCGGCCAGCCAGGCAGGTGTGTGTCTCTGTGTTCCTGCTGGCTGCAGCCTGGCTCTTAGGGGAAACAAAGAAGAGATTTCCCCTGCCCCACAGTGCAGTCACTCTGTGGCTGCCTTACGCCCTGGGCAACGCCCACCGCTGCCTTTGCAGCCTCCCTCATACCTAGTCTATACTGTGTCTCTGCCAGCATCTTTTTTTTAGTGTTTTCCCTCTGGTCTGGGGCATTGGGGGACACCCGCGCATGGAAATGCTTTAAACCGCACAAAAAGTGGGTAAAAAAAAAACAAAAAAAAAACAAAATGAATTTTTTTCAAAAAAATCATGAAAAATGAAAATGAACTGAAACGGGACCTACAACAAAAAACAAAAAACTGAAATATTTTTTTCAATTTGTGCCCATCTCTACTACTGGGGATGCAACTGTAGTGTCATATACCTGCCATCTAAGGCATTCTGACATCATTGGGGATATTTCAAAGGGGGAGGGAGGAGGATTTAAAGCAGGTTGGTTCTTGTTCAATTATTTTAAAATAAAAGAGAAGTGAAAAAGAGGAAAAAGCCAGCTGGCATACCCTCCAGGTATACTAAACAGTTATCCACAAGTGCTCCCTGACACATTTGCACGTTCTCCATCATTTATTTATTTATTTTTATTTATTATTATATTTATATCCCGCTTATCTCCTAAAATAGGACTCTAAGCGGCGAACAAAAGCGTTGAAACGCTAACAGACAAAATAGAAATACAACAATTAAAACCACATCAAACACAGTATAAACAATATAAAATAAAATTCCTAATGCCTCCTGATGCGTCCCAGCACTCCAAACGTGGATCCTAACAGTTAAAAATGGAGGCATCGATAAACCAGCAAATGTAAAAGCGATGGCGGAAAAGAAAAACAAACAAACTAAGAATCGCCAAAGGCCTCGCGAAATAAAAAGGTTTTTAACATTTTTCGAAAGGCCTGCAGGGACTCTGCAGAGCGCACTTCGCTAGGGATGGAGTTCCATATGGAGGGGGCTGCCACAGAGAAGGCCCGGTTCCGAGTAATCGTCTTCCGGGCCTCTCGTGGGGTGGCAACCCGCAGCGAGTGCGCTCGCACCTGCCGAACAGGACGGGCCGAGGTGGATCGCTGGATGATGCGCTCTGTCAGGTAGTCCGGTCCCAAGCCATGGAGGGTTTTATAAACTAAAACCAAGACCTTGAATCTAATCCGGGCCGCAACGGGCAACCAGTGCAAGCGGACCAGGACTGGGGTGATGCGGTCATATCGACGCGCACCCACCACCAGCCTGGCCGCCGCATTCTGTACCCGCTGCAGGCGCCGGAGAAGAGTCAAGGGCAACCCCATGTAGAGGGCGTTGCAGTAGTCCAGTCTCGAGATCACCAGTGCTTGGACCACTGTTCTCAGAGAGTCAACATCCAGGTACGGGCGGATCTGGGTGACCTGACGGAGATGGTAATAAGCGGCCCTGGTAACCGACGCCACCTGGGCCTCCATGGTCAGCGCCGGGTCCAGGACTATGCCCAGATTCCGCACCCTCTCCACCGGCTGGAGGGAACCCCCCCCCAGACAGGGAAGAGGGCCACCGTACCCAGATGGTGAGCTCCCAAAGAACATGACCTCCATCTTCTCGGGGTTGAGCCTAAGCCTGTTCGCCCCGGTCCAAGCCAGCACGGCCTCCAGGCACTCATCAAGGATCCTCACAGCTTCCACTGCAGAGGTGGAAAAGGAGAGATAGAGCTGCGTGTCATCAGCGTACTGATGACAGCAGACTCCAAATCTCCTAATGACCCCAGCCAGCGGCCTTACGTAGATGTTAAACAGCATAGGAGACAGCGACGACCCCTGTGGGACCCCACAAGGGAGAATCCAAGGAGCCGACAACTCCCCCCCATGCTGAACGTACTGAGGACGGCCCTCCAGGAAGGAACGGAGCCATCTGCAAGCAGTGCCCCCGATCCCAACCTCAGAGAGCTGATCCAACAGGATACTGTGGTCGATGGTATCAAAGGCCGCCGACAAATCCAGGAGAACCAACAGGGTAGAGCAACCCCTGTCGGCCGCCCGGATTAGGTCATCTTGCAGCGCGACCAAAGCTGTTTCAGTCCCCCAACGAGGCCTGAACCCGGACTGGCAAGGATCGAGGCACTGCCGATCCTCCAGGTACGACTGCAACCGAACCGCCGCCACCCTCTCGATCACCTTACCCAGAAACGGGACGTTGGCGATAGGACGATAGTTCGCCAAATCGTCCGGACACAGGCCAGGTTTTTTAAGAATGGGCTTTACCACCGTCTCCTTCAAACGGGAGGGAAAAACCCCCTCGCTGAAGGAGGCGGTGGCGATGACCGAAGCCCACTCGGCCATAGTCCCGCTGGCAGCTTTTATAAGCCAGGCAGGGCAGGGATCGAAAGGAGTAGACGCCGGCCGGCAGTGAGCCATAGCCTTGGAGGCCTCGACAGCAGAAACAGGCCCAAGCTCCCCCAACCGAGGCGACGAAGGCGGACCAGCAACTGGGGATGCCGGGGCAGTGCTACTGCAACCGGAGTCGAAGCCGGTCCGGATGGCCTCAATTTTTGTTCGAAAGAAGGCTGCAAAGTTCTCGCTACTGAAATCAGTAGGAGGAGGCCTTGCCAGACTAGGATTGGTGAGGTCCTGAACCACCCGGAAGAGCTCCGCCTGGCAGTTCGAGGCCTCACCAATTCTCAGGGAGAAAAAAGATCTTTGGGCCTCCCTGATCGCGTTGGAATAGCGCCTAGTCTGGGAAATAACGGCAGCCTTATTATTAGCCATCCGGGTTCTTCTCCAGCTGCGCTCTAGTCTTCTCCTCAGCTGCTTCATTGCTCGGAGCTCAGACGTGAACCACGGTGAGGGCCGAGCTCGGCACCGGAGAAGACGCTTAGGGGCGATCCGGTCGATGGTATGGGCAGCTGTATCAAACCAATGGTTAGCCACAACCTCGGCCGGCGCGCCAGCCAGTTCTCCAGGAAATGCCCCGAAGGCCTCCCGGAACCGAGAAGGGTCCATAAGTCTCCGGGGGCGGGCCAAAACCGGAGGCCGATGGTCCCCGCGAGGAGGGGCCGGAATCGCCAAGGGGAAAGAAAGCAGGTGGTGGTCTGACCATGACACAGGTTGGGAGACAATGCCCCCAACCTCCAGACTCGATATCCCCGACATGGAGGAAAATACCAGATCCAGGGTATGCCCGGACCTGTGGGTGGGGCATACAACATGCTGGGACAGACCCATGGAAGCCATGGATTCCATGAACTCCAGAGCTGCACCAGAAAGCTCACCGCTGGCATGCACATTGAAGTCACCCGCAACCAGAAGGCGCGGGGACTTCAATAATGCAGCCGCGATGAACTCGGAGAGCTCCGGAAGGGATTGTGCTGGGTTGCGGGGAGCACGGTAACCCAGCACAATGCCAAATCTGTCCCGCTGTCCCACCAGCAGGTGAAGGCACTCTAACCCCTGGCTAACCAATGTCGAGGCCCTGCAGACATAAAAAGAGTCCCGGTGGACGATAGCGACCCCTCCTCCCTTCTGACCCTCCAACCTTACCACACCCTGAACTAGATAACCGGGCGGGCACAGAAGGGAGAGCGAAGCCCCCCCCCTCTGCACCCACCCAGGTCTCGGTAATAAGAGCCAGGTCAGCCCGCCCATCTTGGATGGAATCATATATAATGGGGATTTTATTGTGGACTGACCTGGCATTCAACAGGATGCAGGAAAGGTTGGAGGCGCTGGGGAAATGACTCCCGGACACGTGGCAGTGAGCCGAGGGGTCAGAACGCGGGACAGGCACGAGATGCCTGACCCGGGTTCTTCTGATCTGACGAACCCCCCGACTACAAGCGTACCACCCACGGCCCGTCACAGTTGGTATGTGAGTCCCTGCAAACATGTTGGCGAAGGGAGGGGGAAAAAAACCAACACTCTGAACAATAAAGGGTACAAATTATACAATAAATCAATTAATTAACAATAGCAATAATAAACGGTAATAACAGTAACAAAGCGATCTACTAAACCAAGTATACAATACATAGCATAAACGGGCAAAACGCCAGGGGAAGATGTGACAGACCTGGGGGAGGGGTGAGGCGAGAGGCCAGATGATCATAACTCAAATGATTAATATCAGGTTGCTGCAGTAAGATGGATAATCAGGCATTTGGTGGCAAAAAAAAAATATGCCACAACCAATTAAAGCAGGACCCAAATATCCGGGCTCGGGGATCCCCCCAACAAGGAATGCCCTCCACCATACCCCCGCCCAAGCCCCCCGGGAGAGCAGACCGTGCACCGGTGGCCGAACTGCCGCCCGAGAACCACCGGCAGAGAGGAAAGACCAGGGAAGGAGCCACCTGAGGCCTCCGGGCAGGACGATGGAAGGTGGACACCGGCAGCCGACATGCCGTCCGAGTCCTCCGGGAAGGCGAACAGCACACCGGCGGCCGAGCTGCCGCCCGAGAGTCACAGGCAGGGGAGAAAATCCAGGGAAGGGAGTCGCCTGAGGCCTCCGGGCGGGACGGTGGAAAAACGGGCGCCGGCGGCCGACATGCCACCCGAGTCCCCCGGGAGAACAAGCAGCATGCCGGCGACCGAACTGCCGCCCGAGAACCGCAGGCAGGGGGAAAAAAAAAACAGGGAGGGGAGCCGCCTGAGGCCTCCGGGCGGGACGGTGGAAAAACGGGCACCGGCGGCCGACATGCCACCCGAGTCCCCCGGGAGAGCAAGCAGCACGCCGGCGGCCGAACTGCCGCCCGAGAACCGCAGGCAGGGGGAAAAGACAGGGAGGGGAGCCGCCTGAGGCCTCCGGGCGGGACGATGGAAAAACGGGCGCCGGCGGCCGACATGCCACCCGAGTCCCCCGGGAGAGCAAGCAGCACGCCGGCGGCCGAGCTGCCGCCCGAGAACCACAGTCAGGGGGGAAGACAGGGAGGGGAACCGCCTGAGGCCTCCGGGCAGGACGATGGAAAAACGGGCGCCGGCGGCCGACGTGCCACCCGAGTCCCCCGGGAGAGCAAGCAGCACACCGGCGGCCGAACTGCCGCCCGAGAACCACAGGCGGGGAAGAAAGGACAGGGAGGGAAACCACCTAAGGCCTCTGGGCGAAACGATGGCGGTGGAAAGCGGGCGCCGGCGGCCGACATGCCGCCCGAGTTCCCCGAAGAGCAAGCGGTATGCCGGCGGCCGAACTGCCGCCCGAGGGCCGCAAGCAGAAAGGAAGGAATCGACGGGAGGTAGCCGGTGGATAACTCGGGCAAAATCTTGCAGGGCTTCTCGCTCGGCCAGGTGGAAAGCCAGGGCGCGGACAAGAAGAACAAGGCTGCCTCGGAGGGAGAAAGCAACCCGTCCCGGCAGAGAGCTCAGCTCTTGCCTCAGCGCTAACCCATGGGGAAAAACCCGAAATGGCGGCCGCCGTCGCAATCCTCAAGTCTTCCAGACTGCCGAGGACAGACCGGCTGTTCTCCCGGGCTCCCCTCAAGAGCGGGCTTGCCGGGAAAGGACTAAGATGGAACGGGGAAAAAAGGGGGGGGAGGAATGGGAGGGGTGGTGAAAAGAAGCAGGGGGGCCATACGAGTCAGAGGAACGCTCCATACATCGTCGATAGAAACGCTCCTCATCATCGATGGGAGCCTCGACGAGCCCTCTCAACGAGCTCTACGACCCCCCCAAGTCCACACACCTACCCCAGGTACTCCCGGCAAGCCCGAAAGTTGAGTAAATTAAGTAAAGTAAATTAAGTAAGTTTTGCTGGGTGATCCAGCAATTGGAACTGAAAAGAGTGAGGTCCAGATCAAGGGACCTTAGACTACTGCGAGCAGCCCCAGGAAGCAGCGACTCAGGGAAGATGAGTGTCAGTGCAGAAAGAAGGGGATTTTTCAGAGATAACCCTCGGCACCTAGTGCATAGCTAAATATTTGTACTGACTACAAAAAAGGCTGTCATGGCCACCAGCCTGGACAGCATTCCAGTGGTTCATAGAAATTAATGGAAGAACCTTATTAATAAATGTTGACTAATCAAGACTGGTTTCTATTAACAGCTGTATCAGAGGCAAAGTGCCTTTCAAGGAAACAGGTGCTCCTGTATTTAAGTCCATGCTCTGAATCTCCAATAGACATCTGCCTGGCCACTGGCCCCAAGGGAAAAACGTTCCTTTGCTTTTAGGCTGAGACAGCAGGATTTTATGTTCTGATTTGAACTGAATGGAGCAAGCTGTCCTGTTCATTCACCATATCTTATATTCTTATACATAGGTTTCAAATCTGCTTCATATGCACAAAAATGTTGGAGGGAAAAAGCCTTCTCAAAACAAAAGTCCCACTGAGTTTTTTGTATCCCATTTAGAATTTGAAGGGTTAAAACAGTGACCAGTGATTTAAGCAAAGGGGAAATGGAAAGTTATACATGAATGAGACTGAGCTGTGGGTGCTAAAGGAGAAAGTGAGGGACAACAGATACCCCCCCACACACACACACAACACAACCGAGTCCAAGATCTCTGGAGCCTTTAACCACAGAGGCATCTAGGAGGTCTGTGCTCGAGGTCATATATGGAAAAGACAACCACTTCCCTTTTAGGATACTGTTTTTTCCCCCTTTTGCTTCTCTTTCTTGCCTTCATTCACAAAGTTTTCCAGAACTATTACACTGTTAAAACTGAGTCGTGTGTGTCGTTGACGAAGAAGGATGGTTGATGAAGAAGGATGGTTAACAGTAATATGCAACTTGTCTCTTAAAACGGCCACAGTGCCGGAGGACTGGAGGATAGCAGATGTCACACCATTTTTTTAAAAAGGAAGGAGCAGAGACCCGGGAAACTACAGGCCAGTTAGCCTTACATCTGTCCCAGGGAAGATGGTGGAAAGCCTCATCCAAGAGAAAATCCTAAAACACATAGAAGAACAAACCTTGCTGAGAGAAAATCAGCATGGCTTCTGTAAGGGTAAGTCTTGCCTGACAAATCTTTTAGAATTTTTTGAAAAGGTCAACAGGCATGTGGATTTGGGTGAACCGGTGGATATAGTCTATCTGGATTTTCAAAAGGCTTTTGACACAGTCCCTCACCAAAGGCTACTGAGAAAATTGCACAGTCAGGGGATAAGAGGGCAGGTCCTCTTATGGATTGAGAACTGGTTGAGATCCAGGAAACAAAGAGTAGGTGTCAATGGGAAATTTTCACAATGGAGAGAAGTGAAAAGCGGTGTGCCCCAGGGATCTGTCCTGGGACCGGTGCTTTTCAATCTGTTCATAAATGACCTGGAGACAGGGATAAACAGTGAGGTGGCCAAGTTTGCAGATGACACAAAAATTTTCTGTGTGGTAAAAACCAGAGAAGATTGTGAAGTGCTCCAGAAGGATCTCTCCAAACTGGGGGAATGGGCTGCGAAATGGCAAATGTGTTTTAATGTAGCCAATAGAGATGAGCACAAAACGAACAATTTTTTGTTTTTGTTTTCATTTTTTCATTTCATTATGCAATGAAATGACAAACGAATTTTGTCTCTAAAATAAAACAAAATGAACAGAAACACCAGAAAATTTGTCGTGCGTTTCATTTTCGTTACGGCAATACAGTGAACTGCTTTAAATGCTAAAAAAAATCACAAAAATTAAAATAAATGGTAATGAAACAGTAATGAAATGAACAAAAACGAAAATGAATTTTTTGCAAAAATTCGCAAAAAATGGAAACGAACCGAAACGGACCCTCTAAACGACAAACGACAAATGAAACACCATTTTTTTTATCTGTGCCCATCTCTAGTAGCCAAATGTAAAGTAATGCATATTGGGGCAAAAAAATCAAAACTTTATCTATCAACTCATGGGCTCTGAGCTATCCATGACGGATCAGGAAAGAGATCTTGGTGTGTTGGTGGACAGCTCAATGAAGCTGTCTACCCAATGTGTGGCAGTGGTAAAGAAGGCCAATTCCATGCTAGGGATTATCTAAAAGGGGACTGAAAATAAAACAGCCAACATTATAATGCCATTATACAAAACAATAGTAAGGCCACACCTGGAGTATTGTGTACAATTCTGGTCACCGCATCTCAAGAAAGACATAGTGGAACTGGAAAAGGTGCAGAAGAGAGCGACTAAAATGATTACTGGGCTGGGGCACCTCCCTTATGAGGAAAGGCTAAAACATTTGGGGCTCTTTAGTCTGGAAAAAAGGCGCCTGAGGGGGGATATGATTGAGACGTACAAAATAATGCAGGGCATGAGTAAAGTGGATAGAGGGAAGCTCTTCTCCCTCTCCCAAAATACCAGAACTAGGGGACATCCACTCAAATTGAGGGCTGGGAGAGTAAGAACAGACAAAAGAAAATATTTTTTCACCCAGCGCGTTGTTAGTCTGTGGAACTCCCTGCCACAGGATGTGGTGATGGCATCTGGCCTGGATGCCTTCAAAAGGGGATTGGACAGATTCCTGGAGGAAAAGTTCATCAGAGGTTACAAACCATGATGGAGATGTGTAATCTCCAGGCTTAAAACCGGGGTACTTCAAGGGCCAGATGCAGAGGAGTGGTATCAGGAGACAGATACCTAATCGTATGCGCTCCCAAACGCATCTGGTGGGTCCACTGTGAGATACAGGAAGCTGGACTAGATGGGCCTTTGGCCTGATCCAGTATGGCTCTTCTTATGTTCTTATGTTCTTGTGCATGGAATTTGAAGGACTAGGTCATACCAAGAGGGCATGTCCAAGTCTCTGTCCCAGGTCATAGCTATTTTTTTATCCCACCCTTTATCCTAAATGGCGAACGTGTGTAAGGCTCCATCGTTCCCTGCAGTAAGGATGTGCGCATATGTCTACTGCCTACATCCCCATCCCACTCAGATATCTTGCAGATCTTTGTGCATTCAGCAGGAAGGTATGCATGGATGTTATACGGGCATTCAAATAAACAGGTTTACAGCATTTCCATGAGTGGCAGCCCTTCCTTATTAGGGCTGCTGATCAGAGAAACAAAGGTAAGCATGCATTTCAGGCACCTACGCAGATCTACATGGGCAGGCCTGCAGGACTTCCGAGTAAGAACAGCAAGCACTACATGTTTCCAGTCTGGGTGCTTAAGCAAGGCAATTGCGCAGTGGAGATTATATTACAGTACAAAATATTTTGAAACAAACAACTGGAATAAGATGTTTCACCTCAAAATTGTACATTTATGGACCACCCATGTTCCATGATGCTCACAATCCATCTGGATTCTCCCCCCACACACACACACACTAAAACATTTTTCTACTTGTCCGTGTTCTTGCCCTCATTACTTTCAGATGTGATGTTTCCACTTTGATCACTTTCTCCAGAGAAAAATGTATACAAAAATACCTAATTTAAAATATATTTTTTAAATCTCTCGCCAGAGGTTTCTTTCGTTTTTTCTTTTTAAAAACATTGTATGGTAGATGTTAGACAACAACAAACTCATTTGGTGGTCTGAACCGTTTTGTTTTCCCTTTCTTTCTTCCATGCTTCCCCCCCCCCCAGAAAGAAAACGTGTGCTGATCTATAGTTCCAAAGATGGCAAAGACTTATTTTTCGGTAGCTATTGTTACTTTTTGTGTGTGTGCTTTATATGAATTACCCCCAGCATCTGATTCCCACCCACCCTCAATTTACTTTGTCCTTCCATGCTTTGGAATTTTTTGGAAACTACATAAAAAAATCAGGAATCTCTTAACAATGCAATCCTAAACGCATCTACTCAGAGGTAGAGTTACTGAATCAAACTGAACCCACTTCAGAGTCAGCATGCAGAGCTCAGAGCTCCAAATGTGAGCATGTGCCTGCATTTAGCTGATTATTTATTTATTTTAAAAAACCAACAAAAAACTGTTTCCTTTCTTGCTTTGCATCTCGCTATTTTCTCCACATATCACAACACTCACCCATTCTGGCTTCTCACATTTTTCTTGCTAATTGTCCCCCACCCACTTCCTATTTAGCAATGTTCAGGTTACCATGTACCTCATAACTTACTCATCAATTATTTATTTCTGGTAATATATCTCCTCACACTTAATTCCACACAAGCTTAATTTTTTTTTTATCTTCATTGCTGCGATTCCTCCAAATGTCCTTTCAAACACTTTCCGAACACTTGAGTTTACAGACTGCGGTGTCCTTTGTTCTTTAACACAGTCTCATTTCTCTTCTCTTCTTCTATTGCTCTGAACTTTACTTTCTGGGCTTATTCACCATTCTCCCCATATTATCACTGTATATTCCCTCCCCGTTTCTGTTTGAAACCACTCATCTCTGTGATGTTAGAAAGCCTAGCATTATTTAGAAAGCTCCTTTAAAAATATGCAAAGGGAAAAATAAAATGAAACATTTTTTTCAATAATACTTGGACTAGCACACAAAAATAAAAGGAAGTTGCCTTACCCTGAGTAGGACCATTGGGCCATTTCACCCACTTGTGTTGATGCTGTCCAGCAGTGGCTCTTCTCAGTGTCAGGTAGGATGGTTCCTTTACCTCATCTGGAGGATAGAGATAGGCACGAACCAAAAAAATGTACCAAGAAGCTCAGAAATAGTTCCTGATTTATTGGTTATCCAAATCAGAGAACCCACAATTTCCTGAACCAACAAGCTTTTTTGCGACGTAATGTACTTCCTAGTTTGTTTTCAATCACAGCCACCCCATGCATCCCACCACTTCCCAGTGCTCCCAGTGCATCCATTTTCCTTTTGCTGCCCCTGCTGCCATCCTGAGAAGCAAACTTTTTTTTGCTTTGCTTTAGATAGCCCACTGGCTGTCTAAATCGTGCGGCGCGGCTGGTAAGCGGTGGGGCCGCCAGAGATCACATCACGCCAATTCTACGTAACCTGCATTGGTTACCAGTTGCTGCCCAAGCCCAATTCAAAGCGCTTGTCTTGACATATAAAGCCCTAAATGGCTTAGGACCTAGATACCTGAAGGACCGCCTCCTTCCATATGAACCTACCCGGCAATTAAGATCTAGCCAGGGGGCCCTCCTGAAAGAGCCATCCCTCAAGGAGGTTAGAGGGATGGCTTGTAGACATAGGGCCTTCTCGGCAGCTGCCCCCAAGTTATGGAATGCCCTCCCAAGTGAGATCTGCCTAGCGCCAACATTGATGACATTTCGGCGCCAGGTAAAAACCTTCCTGTTCCAGAAGTTTTTTAATTGATACAACATAGACTGTGGGTACTTTGATGGCAATTTTAGTGTGATGATTTTAGTATAAGGTTTTGTTGTTGTTTTAATTATTTATTGATATTTGATGTTTGTTTTAATTCCTTATTGTAAGCCACCCAGAGACCTTTGGGTAGTGGGCGGCATATAAGTTATAAAAATAAATAAAATAAATAAATAAATAAATAAAATAAATGCATGGCTGCCTCAGTTGAGAGGCGGGTTCAGCTGAGGCAGCTGGTTTTTTTTTTTTTTAAGATACCATTGGGGAGCCAACCTGCTTCTCAAGATGGTGGCAGCCACAGCAAAAGTGGCAGAATAAGATAGGGAGGCTATGGGGCAATGGGAAGGAGGTGGAAAATGGGAAACACACAATTTCCCATTTAGGCAAAAACAGCAACAACATTTAGGCCTTTTCTCCATGGTGAGCAAAATTTAGGAGCTGTAAGTTGTATGTAAGTTAGACAGAACTCTCCGATTGAAGAGTTAAAGGACTTATAGTCCAAGAAATCAAAAAATCATACCACCATGGTTAGCTATTTTCACCAATACAACCATTTAGTAACTCAATGTTGTCATAAACAATTTCATTTGTCTTGCTCTATAAAATGACCACAATTTTATTCCTCTCAAACTTCTCCAAGTTTCTCATCAGGTGCAGGAATGCATTTTACCACCTCCACAAAGAGTTACTTAGGTATCTATCTTTTATTTGACAGCTCCAGAACTGTACGGTTTACCCCAAATTAAAATTAGACCATGCAGACCAAGTGTTCCATGAATTTTTTCCTAGTCCTTGGCAATTGAAGAGAGACAAGAGCTTCTAAATGTAATAAATATGTATAGCACAAAGTGAGACATGTCATGTTGCTTAATTAACTATCCATGGTTATTGGCTTTATCACAGAAACATAACATTGATTTATCTCATACACTATATATCACCAAAAGACATGTGTGAGGCTATAAATGTCTGCCCTCTCCCTGATGTATTCTGAGGACACAGCCAATATATTTCAGAATGAAGCAGAACAGGCCATCATGACTCTTATTCCTTGGAGACTTGGGTATTTCTTTTTAAATTGACAGCATTCAACTTGACAAAAGTATTGTTACAAAACATTATTATTATTATTATTATTATTATTATTATTATTATTAATTATTATTATTATTATTATTATTATTATTATTATTATTCCTCCTCCTCCTCCTCCTCCTCCTCCTCCTCCTCCTCCTCATCATCATCATCATCATCATCATCATCATCATCTAAACACAGCTGCCAGGTATTAAGATGCAGTTGGCCTTCTCCAATGATCAAGCTCTTTCCAAGAACTTAGGATGACTGGAGATATCTTCATAGAATACATGCTGTTCCTAATAATGTTGTCATTTGTAGTTGACTGATGTTGATCTTGTCAGTGCCGAGGGTTTTCAGATGTTGATCCAGGTCTTTTGGGATTGCATCTAAGGTGCCTATTATTATTGGTATTGTCCTTGCTTTCTTATTCCATAGCTTTTTGATTTCTATTTCTAAATCCCAATATTTGGTTGCCGCTGATTCTTGTATCTCCTGATATTGCCACATTGACAATTTGAACTTTGTTTTCTTGCTTGTATATTAGTGTGATTCTGGAGTATTGTGGAGAAGATGTCTGTTGCATTGGATTCTGAAATCCCAGAGCATCTTGATAACTTCATTTTCAGTCACCTTTTCTGGCTGATGTTCCCACCAGTTCCTGCTTGATGGTAGGTTGAAATTTTTATATATGTTCTAGTGGAACATTGCTGCTTCTTTATTATGATGGGCTAAATAATCAGTCTGAGCAATTTTAGGGCAACAGCTGATGATGTGATCTACAGTTTCATCCTTTTCTTTGCATAATCAATATCTACTATCTTCTGATGATTTATCAATTTTTGCCTTTATTGCATTTGTTCTTAACACTTGATCTTGAGCTGCCATGATTAGTCATTCAGTTTCTTTCTTCAATGTTGCTTTTCTTAACCAAGCCATGTTTGTTCTTGGTTAAGCTTATCATTTGTGTCTCTTATAAACTGACCATGCAGTGCTTTACTATGCCTCTATTTGGCTTTGTATTTGTTGACTTTTAAATTCTTGCTTAGTTTCTGGATATTCCTTTATTATGCCTTCAGTAACTACTGACTGAAGCACAGCACTATGGTGGAGATAGTCAAATATTCCTTGTTTTTCTTCTTTGACAGTTTGATGAACTTGCAAGAGGCCTCTGCCTCCTATTTTCTTTGGCAAGTAGAACCTACTGACATCACTTTGTGGATGTAGTGCATGGTTTAATGTCATCGCTTTTCTTGTCTTTCAATCTAATGCTTCTAATTCTGCCTGGGTCCAGTTTATAATACCTGCTATGTGTCGCAAGACTGGAATAGCCCGTGTGTTTATAGCTGGAATGGTATTCTTTCCATTTAATTTGATTTTAGCATATTTCCAACTCTTCTGATGTATTCTTGGCTAACTTTATTCTTTACATCTTTATGCTTGATGTTAATTTGCTTGTAGTACTCCAAGATACTTAAACGATTCTTTGTCCAGATGTTTTTTATAAAATTATTAGGCATATCATTTCCTTAAGTCTGTACTATCTTTCGTCTGATGATGCTGAAGCTTGCACCTTTGTCTAATCCGAATTCAATTGCAATGTCATTGCTGAAAATTGCACTATATTGAGTATTGATTCTATTTCTTGTGATTTCCCATACAGCTTCAAGTCATCCATATATAGCAAATGGTTCATTAGACTTAATGTTCTTGATAGCCCATATTTCTCTTGTTTAATATTTTTGTGAGTGGAATTAGAGCAATTACAAATAGCAGGGGTGATAATGAATCACTTTGAAATATTCCTTTCCTAATGTTGACACGACCAATTTGTTCACCATCAATGGTTAGCTTGGTATTCCGCTTTTTCATTGTTGCCTTGATAAATTCTTGGATACTTCCAATAATTCCTGCTAAGTCCAAACTTTTTAGTATCCAGTCATGTAGCAAAGAGTCAAATGTTTTCTTATAGTCAATCCATGCAACATGCAAGTTGGTTCTGTGTTTCTTACAGTTTTACAGTCAAACTGCTTTCCAAAGCTCACATGAAGATGTAAAGTATGTTTAGAATGGCAAACTTCTTTTATATTTGAAAAGGAAATATATCAATTAAGTTTCCATATGTGCAATAATGGGATGAAAAAGATTGGCCAACTCATGTAAAAGAAGCAAAAGTGTTCTGCTTATATACCTCCCCGTACCACTTCAAGTAGTCTCTGTGCGGTTTACAGTTTTTTAATTACAGTATGCAGGCTACACATTGCACCCCCCACAGCAAGCTGGGTACTCATTTTACCAACCTTGGATGGATGGAAGGCTGAGTCAACCATGAGCCTGCTACCTGGGATTGAACCCCAGGTTGTGAGCACAGTTTTACCTGCAGTACAGGCATTTAACCACGTTGCCACAAGGCTCCTTAAGCATGGATTGAAATATTTATTCATCCTTGCTAGTATGGTTGGTGATATTGACTTAGGTATAGAGTAACTAGTTTAGTTACCAGAAAGTCATTGGGTTAGGGGTACAAAAAACAGGTATACGACATGCCATTATCTCCCAGCCACTTGGAAAAAAACTTTATTTATGTACCTGGAAAGATGTGAAAGAAGAGAAACACATTTCCTTGTCCATTTGCAGAAATGTCATACTAGTACCCTCCATTATAATGGTATTCTCAGCCTGATTCATAAACATGTCATCTGTATAATGGGGCCAAGAAACATGCAGTATGTCTTCTTGGTGTTTTGTTTGGATCATCTTACCCATCTATTGACTGTCTTTCCTCCAAGGTTGTTGGATGAACTCTATCTCAGAGGCCATGGATTTCATTTTATAATGGATGATTGGCTATTGCTCCATTCATTTGTGAACACAACAGCCAAGGCTGTGCTAATTTGCAAGCTAGTTTTAATTGTGCAAAGGCACTCCTATCTGGATCTATTTCACTCCAACTTCAGGCCTTATAAAGAGATGGAGACAAGACAAAAGCTGCTTCCAGTCAGTCAACCATTCAGGGAAATTGGGATTTGGTTTTTACTGGATGGGAGTACATTTGCACTGAAAATTCAGGGTCACTGTTTTGGTATTTTCCTGAATTTATTTATGTTTAAGTTTATATTTTTCTGATGCTGAATGCCCATATTTTGGCTATGGACAGGATAGCGTTTGCACTAGTGTACCAGCTCCATCCATGCCTTGATATACTTGGTCTCAATACAATTAATACTTTCTTATCCATGCCTTGACATACCTGGTCTCAATACAATTAATACTTTCTTATTTACATCCATGCCTTGACATACCTAGTCTCAATACAATTAATACTTTCTTATTTACATCCTCTGCATGATTGCCTTTGAAAAGTATTCAGAAATTTGAGCTCACTCAAAATCTTGCCACCTCTTGCTTTCAAGGCAGACGTTCTTACAAATCAAGAATTGGACTCTGGATCCAGAAGGGAAATTGGAATCTGGGCTGAGGTCACCTAACAAGGAGCCAGTAACCAGAGCTAAAGGAGCAAGGAGAATAATTGTTAGAATGTCTATGAGCCCATTCATAAATCTGTGTGACAACACCTCCCTTTACTAGACAAATGATGCAGTTAGGGAACAGGCAGAGAGGTAGTCAAGAAGTAGACTGTGACAGGTTAATTAAAGATCTAACATTGAAGTGAATTAAGAATACTGAGAACTGGAGGCAAGGCTGCATTCGGCTGATGGGCTTGCTCCATCTCACGGGGCATTTTTGCTTCCCTTGCCAGAGGAACGCGAGACTCTGTTAAGTTCCATGTAAGGGACTGGGGAGTGGACCAAAGAAGCCCAATCCTCCCCAGTTAACAGTCACTTGGAAGTCCGGACTCCACCCACCCACCCTGAAACCAGTGCGAGCTTGTCTGGTCACCTTTTGGGGACGGATAGGAATTTTTTACCTTCACCATCACAATTGGCCCTAGGACAGTGATGAAGGTTTTTCTTTCTTTCTTTCTTTCTTTCTTTCTTTCTTTCTTTCTTTCTTTCTTTCTTTCTTTCTTTTTTTTTTGCTTATCCCGCACTGGTTGAGGGAAGTGGTTTAGTTAAATAGGTTAAAAGTTGTTAGATGTACAGTTAACACGTGGCATGCACCGGTCACACTGGCGGGTAGTGCAGAGGCCATAAGTTGGTAAGTACATTTTAAAATGTCATTCTAGCCCATCCAACGTCACGATGCTGAAGATCTGGTGGTTGAGTATTGTGGGAGGGATGTGCTGGGAATACCCCTGGGCCAAAAGGTTACCAATTAACGGAGCTTAGATGCCTGAGGAGAATTTTTGACATTTGATTGGCCCCCTGTGCACAGTCTTTCAAGACTGCACTACTGGGAGGCTATCTTCAACTCGCTCAGTTAAGAGCAGATGGCTGTTGGGGAGACCACACATGATCTTGGTGGCCCAACCATTGTGCTGCACTACCTTAGCCCCCCATTTCAGTTAAAGTCCATAACAGTTCAATAAAGTGTGGTGCGTTTTATACCCCATCACTCATGTCTCACGTCTTATTCTGGTGTGGGAGGGCAAAGTATCAAGGTCAGTCAGGAATGGAGGTTATTTCTCATCAGTGGCAGGGTATTTGGACTCTGTTGTTATCTGATTTCATCATGATTATGTTCTTGATCTCTCTATAAACCAGGAAGCATTATTCTGCTACTCCAAGACACCTGGAATGTTTTTGCCAAAGATGCTCCTTTTGTCTCAGCTGTGCTTGATCACCACCATAATCATGCAGTGACTAGGACTACTTCCAGTGAGGTTTCATCCTTGCCTGGAGAGAACTGAATCTTTTCTGGACAGGACTGTGTCCAACCCTGTGGAAAGGTGACTTTGGGTTGAGAATGCCAGCTGGGGTCAGCAGCTCACCCCTAGAGTCCTCCTACTAAAGTGTGTATCCCCTTTGGGGAGGTCCGTGCCAGGAAGGTTGTGACATGCAGCCAGGCTGCTGACAGGGGATGCTTACAGGGAACACATTATTTTCTGAACATAACTATTTCACTGCCTGCCAGTCTGGTTTTGGGACCAGTTCAAAGTGCTTGTTATTATCTATAGAGCCCCACAGAACTTGGGTCCAGGCTGAAGAACAGTCTACCCAATCTACCTTCATTCATTTATAAATTTATACTACTTATTATCCTCCAGTGCAATTAAAGTGAAGGGCCCTTATGTGGAAAACTGAATGTATGTGCGGAGCTGATAGTACTGTACTTTGATACCAGTGAAGATGCTCAGTCCTAGCTTTGGAGAGTTAACACCAAAAAGACCCATTAGAAATGGGGTGAAAGAGAAAACTGTAAGAGAAAAGAAGAGAAAATTATAAAACGAGAGGGAGAATTATTTATTTATTTATTTGTTACACTTTTATACCACACCATCTTCCAAAACGGAACTCTGGGTGGTTTACAGACTTAAAACAAAACATCGGATAAAAACAGCGGTAAGGAGAAACATCCAATAAAAAACATAAAATAGGCAAAAGAGGGGGAAACCCTCAGCAAGATGCAGCGGACACAAAGATGAAAAAAATAGTAGAAATAAGGTCACCATATGCCTCCTTGAAGAGCATAGTTTTTAAAGCCTTTTTGAAGGCAGGCAGGGACTGTGCAAGGTGCACCTCACTCATTAGATGGTCCCATAATAGTGGCCCAACAACAGAGAAGGTGCGGCTGTGCGTTGCTGACCTCCACGACTCTCTGGGAGTGGCCAACCTGAGTGAGCGCGCCCGTGACATCTGAGTGGGCCTAGCCTCGGTTGACCTCTGGGAGATACGCTCTGCCAGGTATTCAGGTCCCAAGCCATGGAGGGTTTTGAAAACCAAAACCAAGACCTTGAACCTTATCTGGAGAGCCACAGGCAACCAATGCAAGCATGCCAGAACTGGGGCGATGTGATCGTATTTACAAGCACCCACCACCAGTCTGGCCGCCGCATTCTGGACCCATTGGAGTCTCCGGACAAGGGTCAAGGGCAACCCCATATAGAGGGCATTGCAGTAGTCAATCCTCGAAATCACGAGGGCCTGCATGACTGTACTCAATGAGGACTCATGAAGGTATGGACGGATCTGGGCGATCCTGCGGAGTTGGAAAAAAGCAGCCCTGGAGACCGCCATCACCTGGGCTTCCAGGGAGAGGGCTGAATCCAGGACCATGCCCAGATTCCTGGCCCTGTCCGTAGGCTGGACCGAAACACCCCCCAAGACTAGGGAGGGGCCATTGTACCTGGATGAGGGCGCCCCAAAGAACAGAACCTCAGTCTTCTCCAGGTTAAGTTTGAGCCTGATGGTCCTCATCCATTCCAAGACCGCCTCCAGGCACAGACAGAGGGAGCGAACCACCTCCACTGCAGAAGAAGAACAGGAGAGATAGAGCTGCGTATCATCAGCGTACTGGGAGGAAGAAAAAGAATTATTTTCTTTGATGCTTCTCAGCTAAATACTTCATATAATTCTTCAAGGAAATTGAAGACAAATTTTGTCTTATTCCTAAAAGAGAAATCTAAAAGTATAGGAAACTGAGAAATAAGCCTAAGATTTTTTCCCATCGTTTTAGGTCAATACTTTGGATTTACACCTTTCTATTTAGTTGTTCCAATTAATTAGCCATTGTCCAAGGGATATTAAACATATCAATGGATCCATTTCTCCTCCAGTGAGTGGAACTCCCATTGATCTCAGTTGAGAGAAATATTGAGCACCATATTTATACTCCACAGAGAAATATAACAAGTCAGTTCAACTGTAGAATCTTTCGTTGCTGTTGAATAAAACTCAGAGAATGTTACCCAACTGTGTAAGATGATCAAGTAGAGAAGATCTGTGACAAAGACTATGAATAATAATATGAATTACGTTTGTCACATTTTGTCTTGAGTTACATAGTCATCTGGAAACATCCAGATCTCCCTGGAGACATTTTAGGTGGTCCCAGTCACCACAACAAAACTATTATCAACTTTACCTGAAAATGAAAATTTCTCTAAGATTTGTCTCTTCTTTCTGAAAAGGCAGCCCTTTAGCAATACAAGTAGGTGCAATATAATATTTAAGAAAAATGAAGTGAATATTCTGGTTAAGCATACAGCTTTCTCCCCAAATGTGCACATGTATATTAGCATTCTGTCATCTTAGTTGGGTGTCAATGTGTGAAATTTTGGTTTTATAGAGTGCTTAAAAATTAAGGGGGGTGTTAAAAATTGCAATGCTGAAAGTGCACATTGTGCTTTAAAAATGAGGTTTGAACAGCAGTTCACTCAGTACCTAATCACACTTGCCAAAAGAACCCTAGTTATAGTGATTCTTTCGACCCTCTGTTGTATCAATACGTTCTTTCTCACAGTTATGAGCCTTGTGGTGCAATGGTTAAACTGCTGTATTGTAGTAGTAGTAGTAGTAGTAGTAGTAGTAGTAGTAGTAGTAGTAGTAGTAGTAGTAGTAGTAGTAATAATAATAATAATAATAATAATAATAATAATAATAATAATAATAATAATAATTAGAGATGGGCACGACTTAGCGGTATTCCCGTTTCCGTTTCCGTTACTCGTATCCGTTACTCTACAGAAACGGTAACGGGAATTACTCCGCCAGAATTCGAGCTTGAACTGACGAACAAACAATTTGGTCTGATTTGTCGTGCTCGTTACTTGCATCGCGGCAATCGCGCAATGCCAAGCGGCACAGAAAAAAAGTTTTTAAAAGTTAAAAAAAAACCCCGATTCCCGGCCCTAAAAGTAGGCGAAAACTGTCTGAGGGCACCTACCAGGCCAGAAGGGTGTTTTATTTGGGGGGGGGGGTTCCCCCGCCCCCCTCTCCTTGGCTAGTGCTACTGCTGTGCTGCTGGTACCAGGCGGGGCAGCATCGTCTCGTCTGCCTTTGCCATGCAGTGTGCGGGCGGGGGGATCCAAAATGGCGACCGCAATATTTTTTTTTTGAAATCGTTGCCCAAAACCCCACCAAAGCACCACAGAAACATGCGAAAATTAGCTATTTTAAATGCTTGAATTTTTACAGTAGCAGCAGTGGGTTTTTCTTGAAAAAAAAAGTCTCCGTTGATTTTATTTTATTTTATTTTATTTATTTATTTTTTTACACCTGCACATTTGCAATGATGGGCTCGCCCATGGGAGTGGACCATGCAAATTTTCCACCAATCGCATGGCCACTTGGCCAGGTTGACCACAGAGACTTCTGGGATGTGCCAATCGGGCATAAACAGCCCACTAATTGTAGCCCAAACCCGAACCCTAAGCCTAAGCCTAACCCATACGCCAGTACACTGTCCTAAGTGGGTCAGAGAGGCACCCAGAGGTGCACCCCAATACTCACCCTAGCCTCACCCATAACTAGCCTAACCCTAGCCCTTGCGCTAACCCGTCTTAACCCTAAGCCAGATCTACTTGCATTGCACTACATGCAAGTACGTGAGACACAGCAGGTGCAAAGAGTCTGCCAGTCCGTCATTTGTGGCTCTGGCTGACTCCTGCAGCTCCCTCCAGGAGCCCGCTACCCCCCCAAAACCAGTACTAACGACAAATAAAAAACGAAAAAACGAACCGACTAATTTTTGCAAAATTTCGCGAAAAACGGAAACGAGCCGAAATGGACTGCCTCCGACACACGACAACTCGAAAACGTCATTTTCCCTAGTCGAGCCCATCTCTAATAATAATAATAATAATAATAATAATAATAATAATAATAATAATAATAATAATAATAATAATAATAATAATAATAATAATAATAATAGGCATACTCAATCAAAGCTTTAAAACATTGAGTGTATTATATAACCAATACAAGTTTTAACCAAAAACCTAAGTATCTGTTGAGTATTGACACAGTATGTATGCTGTTCCTAATATTGCTATAATATTGTTGTCTGATGGTGTCACTTCTGATAGATTAAACACCTGCACTGCAGCTTTAACTGTGCTCATGAACTGGGGTTCAGTCCTAGATAGCCGGCTTGGTGCGGGCAGGGGGCAATGTGTAGCTTGCATAAATAAATTGTAAACAGCCCAGAGAGTGCTTCACGCACTATGGGCAATATATAAGCAGAACACAATGCTTTACTTTATATATACTATCTGAAATTCACCCATTGGTTTTAATGATACCAATTCAATTCTCCCTACTTGAAGCGTTATTGCTGGCTACGCCATGGAATTAATTTGTTTTCTCTCTTGCTTCCTGTGGCAGTGATGCCCTTTGTCTTTATTTATTTATGTATTTATTTATTCAAAAATTCCTAACCGATACATCGATATGGCAGAAAGGGATTCCTGTTCAGGAACAGTTGATCTGTAGTGCATAAGGGAGGTGCAGCCTCCTTTCCTCTTTGTTTGAATGGCCTGTAAAGTCCAGCCCCTTTGGACCATGCTGCTCTGTGCCTCCCAAGAAGAAGCCTGGCATCCATCTTGCCATGTGAACTTTTAAGAACTCTCTCATGGCAAATTGCATCCCTTGCCATGTTTGGACTTTTATACCTGCTTTGAAAAAGAGGGCTTGTCCTTTCGAAAGCTCAGCAACTTTTTTTATTTTTCTACTAGCAGCCTATGAAGGTATCACCCATAGTATACTAAAGAAGACAGTGGAGGTGTCCTGCACTCTTTTCTTGACAATTCAAAACAGGAGATTTTGCTCAAGCCCTCATTCAAAGGCAGAGGGTGGCTGTCACCTTTGATCTGCTAGCAATAACAGCATGACAGAGGCTGCCAATTTGTTACTACACCTGTCAAAGAAAAAAAGAGGGCACAAGCACAGTGGCCATCAAGTAGCCACAGGGCCCAGCAACGCAACCCCTTTGCAAAGGAAATAAATTGGCTGGAGCCTGCACGGGACCTAAACTGGTAAGGAATGAATTGATGCATCTTTTGGTAAAAATTAAAACAATCCTCTCAACAAGGATAAAATAAACTGGAAAGAAACCACTCGCTGGGAAAATCAATCAACTTTGGCTGTGCATCATGTGATCAGGAATTTATAAAACAATTTTTAAAAACCCACCAGCCATAGTTGTACAACTAAGGTTTTCTTCTCAGGGCCCTTAGTGTCCCTGCAAAATAATCTATCTGCTCACCAGCTGAGTTCTGTAACCACAATCAATGTACAACATCTTTGCCTTGCAAAACAATCCTTTTTATGGCTGTCAGTTGAGTGTAAGCAAATGCCAATAAATAGAAGAAAGAAAAAACAATTAAGGAAAAAGAACCTCCTAACGTTCTAAAGTGCAGATAGAGCAAGTTAGTTCTTGACTAACCAGCAGTTTTTGCACATGGCATTTTACTTACCCAGTGAAATGTACAGATTCAGAAATATTTTACTACTTCTGTCTGTCTGTCTGTCTGTCTGTCTGTCTGTCTAAATGTATAATATTTAGAAACATATAAAAAGTTTTACCTCAACTTTCTCCTTAAAAGGACCCAATGTGGCTTACATCATTAAAAAGGCTATGTCTGAAAGCTAAAAACAGCAAGCATCATAATATATTTAAAAAGTTAAACAAGAAGCCTAGAAAGTTCTATAAAGAGATGTTCAGGAGCCACACTCTGATCTGACATGGGTAAGATGGGAGTTGTTATCCAACACAGCAGGAGAGTTCCAGCTCTAATGTCTTTTGCACATTCAGGTTCACATATGGTTCATCTTTAATGTTTTCCTCTTTCAACATATACATTTGTAACACCTGTCTATCTCTCCATCTCTCTGTGTGTCTGCTTGTATAACATATACACAGCTTTTCCACCAAGATTAGTTGCCAAGATGAGTTATAATTAAAATTGGCCTTGAGTAAAAATTCACAGAAGGAATAAATTAGACTAGCAGTCTATAGCAAAAAGCTCAATGTATATAGACACTAAAATAACGTATATCAAGCTCTCCCCATCCTCCAGCCCTATCAGGACCCACTTATGTTGTATTTTGTAGTGGATTTTAATTGTAAGAAGCAAACTAGGCTGAAAAGCATAGTATTGAGTGTGATAGGTCAGGTAACTAAAGGCATTTAAAAAGAGCAGATGTGGACTGATAACAGAAGAAACACACTTTCTCTGAAGGCCATAGGAGTAGTTCGAAAGCAGCTATGTATAATGAGAGTCCCTACCTGAGAGTGCAGTGAACATTGTGAAGTAATTTTGTTATTTCTCTGAGTTGCTGTGAGTGACAAACTGTATATGTGGACAAAGGATGCCTGCTGTGACACAGAAAAGCAGGATGGGTTTGTTATTTAAACTTAATTTGTGTCCTAGTTCCACTTTTGTTGTTTGGATTCAATCTTGTTTTTCTCTTGGAAACTGTTACTATGATCTCCCCTGGCAGTGAAACCTGTGTCTTTTCCCCCTCCACAAGGTTCAGTCTAACCTCCATTTGCAATGCTTTCAAAAATAAAATGAAAGTTGGTGGGGAATGGAAGAAAGATCAATTCCATTGGCTCTCAGGCACCACCTGCTGGTTATGTCTGTGAAAATTCTCAGTCATCCAGGTGAGCTTATCTGGAAGTTGAATAATTGGAACTGGACTTCTTTTTCTTGAGAGCTTGAAACATTTCACTGCTCATTCAAACAGCTTTATCAGTCTGAAGAAAGCTAGTTGCGAGTCCTCTATTATATAGTTCACTTTGACCTCTTGTAACCCTGGTCTGAAACAGGTTCATAAGATGAACAATGGCCTGAGATGAGGATGTACACATATTAGACAGAGAAGATAGGTGGTTTGAGAGAGGGGTCATGGAAGCCATTCATGTGAGCATTGAAAACCCCTCTCTCAACAGAGGTGGGGGGCTCAAGCACAGTCTATCTGCCACTTATCATGCTGTGATTTCAACAATACAGTAGGACCCCAGTATTTGCTGGGGATTGGTTCCAAGCCTTCCTGTGGATAATGAAAAACATTGGTAAGAGAGAACACCAAAATGATCCCCAAAACTGCTGTTTTGTGATAGTAATTAACTTGCTTTACAGCTGCTATTTTGTAACAGTAGCTTGCTTTACAGCTGCTGTTTGTGACAGTAGCTTGCTTTACAGCTGCTGTTTTTGATGGTAGCTTGCTTTATGGCTGCTGTTTTATGACAGTAGCTTGCTTTACCACTACTCTTTGTGACAGTAGCTTGCTTTGCAGCTGCTGAATTACTGTACTTAGACAAATCAAAAATACTTCACGCCTTCACCACCGAGGCTAAAGCTAATGACCCATACTTTATGGGTTTCAGCACTTTAGGCCATTGTTCACCTTAAGGCTATTGAGACTGTTGTCAACCTAACAAGCTTATTCAGGCCATTGTTCATCTTATGAGCCTATTTCAGACCAGGGTGACAAGAGGTCAAAGTGAGCTATAAAATGGAGGACTCCCAACTAGCTTTCCTCAGACTGATGAAGCTGTTTGGATGAGCAGTGGAATGTTTCAAGCTCTCAAGAAAAAGAAATCCAGTTGCCATGACTCAACTTCCAGATACCTGCTGGTTAGTTGCACCTTTAATGCAACTAATTGGCTATACTTTGAGATAAATTCTAGGTATTTTCCTCACATGTAAAAAGAAGGGAGGTGGGATGTAGAACCAGCCATGTTGCTTATATATTTCCAATGGGTTGTTTGACAACCAACTGGAGATGAGACAACATTGTGAAATAGGTAGAAAAATGTAGAACAAACTCCATTGTAAGCTTTCTGTTACCTTCCGTGAGACACAAGCCAAGATAACAATGAATGTTAATAATCAACAAAGTTAATAAATCAACATATTCCCCAGAATCTCATCTGGATGGTTGTTTGTGACCACCTGATGACTCTTCAATTTGACTATCTTACTTTTGGCACACAACTCCCCTTTCTCCATAGTTTACATCACAGAGGCTGTAACTCAGCTATGGTGGTATGTGTGCAGGTGAAACAACCACGCATTCCACCCTGGGTAACCCTTGCCTGGTCTTCCTCAGTATTCCACCAATACAGTATTTTAGACTGAAAATTGCATGAGGCAAGAACCCGTCCTCATTTGCTTGGCAAAGTGTCATGTGCGCCAACTATTTGAAGTTAAAACATTTCTGATAAATTGATTCATTTTATTATTTCTGCAGATGAATTTCTAATTCCTAGAGATGTACTCTGAGCACAAGATTTGATTTGGATAATTTGAAAATTTACCACAGGAAAATGTAACTTATTTTGTATTTGTGAAAGAATGGAATAAATGTGCAAGCTTAGTCATGCTCCATGATTGGAGAGGATTTTGTCTTAAAATGGTAGCAAGACAGCTACAATATTTGAGAAGGATCAAGTCAGCAGCTGGGGAGTTATGATTCTTGAAAAATCAGCAACAGACTTTGAAAATGCTGAAATGTGGTTGTGTTGGAAGAATGGACACTTCACCGTTTCCTTCTTGCTGCATCCCAAATGCAGGAGAAGAGAAAAGGAATCTGTGCCAGCTTCCAAGCTTTTTATAGTCTTGGCAGGGCTCTCGTCTGTTTGTCTAATGCATCTTTGAACTCAATGGAGCAGCACAAAATGGATTGAAGCAAGACCCATTACTCATAACATCTCATAAGCAACGATGAATATTACCATTACACTCTGACTGTAATGTGAATAGGTGTCGTAGCACTTTCCATTATAGCTGATATTATAAACATGCTACTTTGTAAGCAAAGTGAAACTATCATTTCTGACTGCCAAGAGGAAAACACTTTATTCATATCATTTCCTTTATCTTATACCCTTCCTCCAAGTTGCTCATGGTGGTATTCACATTTCTCAGTATCCTAGTCCGTATTTTAAAATATTTTATGACTTCACCTATGAAAAGAAGTGAAAACCACCTAACTAGGGCTTAAAATGCATGTCGTTCTGGTCCTTAGAGATAATCAGGAACATATTGTAGATAAAGAAGATGTCGCATTCCAAAATTTGGGGAGAGATTCCCTGCCTTGGTAATCAAGGGGCAATCCTTGGCTTTCCAGATACATGCTTTGGTTCATAAATCCCATTCACCACATCCAGCATGGCTGATCGGAAAGGTTTGTCAACCAAAACTAAGAAGTTCTTGCCTTGGTGTTTGCCCTGATGTTTGTCAGATCATGTGAAGGTCACAGAACCACTTCTGACACCACTTTCTGGGAACTATAGAGGAAGGTACAGAGAACGAACTGAGTTACAACATCATCTATGTTGAGGACTTCTAGATGAAATATCAGCATAAAATAAACAGTGGGTGCAGAATGCAGCAGGAAAGATTGCAGCGGGTGCAGAATGCTGCGGCCAGATTGGTGGTTGGTGCTGGTCAATTCGATCACATCACCCCCATCTGGCTCACTTGCACTGGCTACCCGTTGTCTCCTGAACAAGGTTCAGGTATGGGTTTTGATTTACAAAATCCTCCATGGCTTGGGACCAGAATATATGACGGAGCATATCATGATCCTAAGATCAACGTCGGCCCAACCCACCAGAACATCACAGTCCCTTGCCCTCCAGATCACCTTCCCCGGGAGGTGCGTAAAACCTCCACCATGAATCATGCCTTCTGTGTGGCTGGTCCCACATTGTGAAACCATCTTCTTAGTGAAGTTAGGACTGCGGAGTACCTCCCAGCATTTAAGAAGTTGCTAAATACCTGGCTTTACATGGCTGTGTGATCAAGGGGGTTGATTTATTATGTGAGTAGGGATTATGAGTTTTATGTCCACCCATTTTTCTTTTTGCCATCTTGCTTTAGTATGATTATTCTGATTTTTTTAGCTTTTCTTTTTGATTTTGGGTTCCTCTGTTTGCTGTTCATTCTTTTTTTGTTTACTCTCTGGAACCGAGTATTATTTCTTTTGAATTGTAGTATATTACACTTGTTAAGCACCTTGAGTTCCCATTTGGGAAAATATGGTGGTATATAAATAAATAAATAAATAAATAAATAAATAAATAAATAAATAAATAAAATGACTAGCAAAACAATTTAACCAGGAGACATAGTAAAGACCAGCTATCAAATGTGGTCTGCACTTCTCGTTTCCCCGTTATAATGAATGCAGTGTGAAAATTTATTCCAATGAAGGCCATAAAATGGATCCTCTAGAAATACATGCAATGGTTCAATCCATTGTATTGCAGTTTGCCTTGTTGTTGTTGTTGTTCAGTCGTTCAGTCGTGTCCGACTCTTCGTGACCCCATGGACCAGAGCTCGCCAGGCCTTCCTATCCTCCACTGCCTCCCGGAGTTTTGTCAAATTCATTTTGGTTGCATCGATGACACCGTCCAACCATCTCATTCTCTGTCGTCCCCTTTTCCTTTTGCCTTCGATTTTTCCCAGCATCAGGGACTTTTCCAGGGAGTCCTCTCTTCTCATGAGGTGGCCAAAGTACTGGAGCCTCAGCTTCAAAATCTGTCCTTCCAGTGAACATTCGGGGTTGATTTCTTTCAGAATGGATAGGTTTGATCTCCTTGCAGTCCGGGGGACACTCAAGACTCTCCTCCAGCACCACAGCTCAAAAGCATCGATTCTGCGGCGATCAGCCTTCTTTATAGTCCAGCTCTCACTTCCATACATCACTACTGGAAAAACCATAGCTTTAACCATCCTGACCTTAGTTGGCAAAGTGATGTCTCTGCTCTTTAGGATGCTATCTAGGTTTGCCATTGCTTTCCTCCCAAGAAGCAGGCGTCTTTTTATTTCGTTGCTGCAGTCGCCATCTGCAGTGATCAAGGAGCCCAAGAAAATAAACTCTGTCATTGCCTCCATTTCTTCCCCTTCTATTTGCCAGGAGGTGATGGGACCAGTGGCCATGATCTTAGTTTTCTTGATGTTGAGCTTCAGCCCATTTTTTTTCACTCTCCTCTTTCACCCTCATTAAGAGGTCCTTTAATTCTTCCTCACTCTCTGCTATTAGAGTAGTATCATCTGCGTATCTGAGGTTGTTGATATTTCTTCCGGCAATCTTAATTCCGGCTTGTGATTCATCCAGACCGGCCTTTCTCATGATGTACTCTGCATATAAGTTAAATAAAGTTAAATATTGCAGTTTGCCTTGGGGGAATACAGAGAGGGAGGGAGGGAGGGAGGGAGAGAGAGAGAGAGAGAGAGAGAGAGAGAGAAATTGTAGTGCAGTCCATATAGTGTTCTACAACTTGTTGGTCCAGTTTTGTCAGTCTAGCAAAAATAAATACAGATAAACAGGGATGTGAGAAATGTTTGCAAAATTCAAAATTCCTCACCCCATCAATTTTGTCTGACTGAATGAGTCAATTGGATAGAGGGAAGCTCTTCTCCCTCTCACAAAATACCAGAACTAGGGGACATCCACTCAAATTGAGGGCTGGGAAAGTAAGAACAGACAAAAGAAAATATTTTTTTCACCCCGCACGTTGTTAGTCTATGGAACTCCCTGCCACAGGATGTGGTGATGGCATCTGGCCTGGATGCCTTCAAAAGGGGATTGGACAGATTCCTGGAGGAAAAGTCCATCACGGGTTACAAACCATGATGGAGATGTGTAATCTCCAGGCTTAAAACCAGGGTACATCAAGGGCCAGATGCAGAGGAGTGGTACCAGGAGACAGATATCTAGTCTCATGTGCTCCCAAACGCATCTGGTGGGGCCACTGTGAGATACAGGAAGCTGGACTAGATGGGCCTTTGGCCTGATCCAGCATGGCTCTTCTTATGTTCTTATGTTCTTATGTCACATGGACAGATTTCATACTCCCAGCTGAGAACAAGACTTTGCCTTAGATAGAGGTTTGTTGAATGTTCTGTGCACATTATTTTGCACAAAACTCTCCTTTGGAGTATCAAAAGTCTACTCAGCACAAGTTCAAAAGTACTGATAAACTGCAATTAAGGACAATGTGAATAACAAGTTATCATACTACCACATTACCCTAAAGTTTAGACCAACCTTAATTCCTGGGCTTTGTTATGTCTCCTTGTAAAACATCCTTGAATTTTGTGTTGGGGTGGGGCAGTGAGAGAGAAGAGTGCCCTATTGTTTATCTTTCCCTGACATTTCATTAAATTGTCCAAGGTCTGTAAAACATCTGGAACCCCCTCCCCAACTGGGCCTCTCAATTATGCAAAATCAGTCATCCTTTTATTTGAAAGGGCAGTTGAAAGCAGCAGCTAATCTTTGTCCTTTATCATTCTTGAAGGGGAAAAAACTCGCATCAGAGATTTGAGTCATGGCAACTGGAGCTCTTTTCTTGTGGGGTTAAAATGGTTTGCTACTCATCCGAGTAGCTTCTCCCATCTGAGAAAAGTTGGTGGGAAGCTTCCAATTTATAGTTCACCTTGGATTCACCCCACCCTGGTCTGAATAGGCATGTTGGGTGGACAATGGCCTGGGGTGTGTAAAAGTTATACCAATGCAGCCCTTCCCAATACCTATTAAGTATGGGCTGTGGCCTTCCTGGTGGAGGTGGAAGTGGTTCTGATTTGTCAGGAGATCCATGAAGGGGTAGCTTGATAAATGCAAGACATATTGTGCCTAATTCCCCCTACCCCTGCTACTTTGGTCTAAGACCGTAAATAAAAATACTACTACTACCCTACCCCTGTTGAGAGAGAGATTTTCTATGCACACATGAATGGCTTCCACGACTCTTTCAAACCACCTATCTTCTCTCTCTTATATGTGTATATCTTCATCTTTGAATGAGTGTCCTTTGTCCTTCAAATGCAGGTATACCACTGATTCTGGTCCTGAATTGTTGTCCCTTCTGTGCTGGGCCATCCTCCTGTTAGTGACTGTCACTTCAAACCTACAAACACACTAACCAAACACATCCACCCCAAAGACCAGACACCAAAACACACACGGAACAATATAGCATATGTGGTCCAATGTAGTGAGGAGTGTGCAGAGCTCTACACTGGAGAAAATAAATAGATGGAAGAAGCTACTTCAACAAGTAGCAAAACGTTTTGATCCCAGAAGAAAATAAGTCCAGTTGCTGTGACTTAGCTCCCAGATAACCTTGCCTGGATGATTGAGAATGTCCATAGATGTGTCCTTGCCTGTGACAATGGGACACTTGGAGGATATACCTCCTTCCTATGAAGTACAAAGGCTAGTAAAATCCCAGCATAACCTCTTGAGCTGCACTAAATATCTGGATTGAATTCTATATAATAACACAACTGGTATAGAAAAATGTGCAGCAGGTTTAATGGCACAGTGTATTGTTTGGTGGCAGTGCTGCTGCTATTTGTAGCTGCTTTTGTGAGTGCTAGTTATGGCGGTATAGTAATCCCCCACCTATTGAGGGGGGTTAGGGACCCAACCTGACCTGCGATAATGGAAAATCTGTGATATGCAGATGCTGGGTCAGGTCAAGATGGGGGGGCTATCTGGGGCCTCCTAAATTTACCTGAGGCCTGGCGCTGCCTCAAATAGGCCTCCAATGGGCTTCCCAGGCGTCTTGGAGGCCACAGAAGTGGTTTCTTGTGAGGTGGAAGTGACTTGTGGTGAACCAGAAGTGACTTCCGGCAAACCAGAAGTGACTTCCTGTTCAACGGAAGCCTCTGACAGGCTTGGGAAGCCCGTTGGAGGCCCATTTGGGGCAGTGCCAGGCCTGGGGTAAGTGCAGGAGGCCTCAAACAGGCCCAAGCAGCTTGCCCCAGGGGGGCTTGCCTTTCATATACTGCGGTCCCGTGGTATATTGGGACTGCAGTATATGAACCGTGAAATGGCGGGGGACCACTGTATTTAGGGATGTGCAACATGGACTGACTTGAGGTATTTGTGTGATTTAGGGATGAATATGGGGTAGAGAAAAGGGATGTTGGTTTGTCAAAGTGTGGAGGAAATCCCTGCCGAACCCCCAACCCCCAACACAAATGGTCTGTGCAGCATTTGTGGTGGAGCTAAGGTTTTATCCAAAGATAATGAGAGGAATAGACATTGAAAGGACCAAGCTGCTATTGCCAAAGAAGAAAGGCAAGTGGCAGTATTTAAAAAATAAGCATTTCTCAGAGTACAACTCAAAGAGATGAATGAAACAGACATGAACAGGGCCAAACTGTCAAGTCAAAAGAGAAAATCGCAGCAGACAACCTGTTATCACCTAACAGTCCCTGGATAAAACCACCCAGAAGCATCAACAGTGATCAGCAGCCCATCTTGCACCAAGGGCACTGTCTTGGTGCGGTGGTAATTGTTCACATTCAGCTTTAACAGGTTAATCAGGAGCAACAAGAGAAGAACAGATATTGCAACTAGAACTCATGGCGGATCTATATGTCACCTGTGCCCTCTATCTTCTCTAACAATACCACTACAGGGCCTAATCACCACACTCAAACATCATGCACCCATTCATCAGTATTTGCTCTATTTTTCCACTCTCTGGGGACAGTAAATGTCTAAACAATGTACAGCACAACATATTCCCTGGGCAACTGGAGCTAAAATAATGATAATAGCAATTCGGCTGCTGAGAATAATGAGAAATGCAACATGTTCCTTATCAAGTACAACCTTCTGAGCTCTAGGAGTAATCACTCAACTTCTCCCCTCCCCCATTTTATTTTCTTCTGACCTTAATAAATGTGATGTAGTTGAACATGCTCATCCCTCCACATACTCTTCTCTTGATGACTGTCCTCTGTTTTTTTAAATTTTGTTTCCTTTGAGTTTCATACATCCCTCTTTCCTTATTCCTTTTTGTGGTACTTGTAGTTAATTAACTGCGCTCCTCCCCTTTACAAGCACTCCATCACAGAAACATATGTGCACACTCTTCACACATACACACATGTACACAGGAAGGCAAGAGATTGATCAGGCACCTTCATTCAGCTCCTCCCCACATGATAAAGGAGGTAAAATACCAAGTGTCGCAGTGGCTTCTTTTCCCTCCCACTTTTTTCACCCCTTCCCTCCTCTCTCACACAGACACACCACACTTTTCCATCCCACTATCACACATCCTCTCATTTCTCATGGCTAGTGCTTCTTCTTTTCTTGTTTCTCCTCCCTTCTTCCTTGTCTTTACACATACCTGCATAGAGAAAACAGAAAAGCCCTTTCACTTTACCTCATGGCCCAGTGGATGAGAAATGTTGTATGGCAGCCAAAACTCTGCTCACTACTTGGGGTTCAATCCCAGGTAGCCTGCTTAAGGTTCACTCAGCCTTCCATCCTTCCGAGATCAGTATAATGAGTACCTAGCTCACTGGGGTTCTCTGGGCAATGTGCAGGGCTGCATAACTGATTTGTAAACTGCCCAGAGAGTACTTGAAGTGCCATGGGTTGGTATATAAAACCAAGCACACTGTTCTTTCAAGTTTTATCAAGCAATAAAAATGTAGAAATCCCCAGGTGGTGGAGAATAAGGCCATTTTGCAATCATTGAGTGCTGGATGGATTCAAATCATCATATATAATCTAATTCATCATTTTCTATGGAATCTGGAATACAGATTCACTAACATTCAAAAAGCAGCATTTAAAAGGAGTTATGACTGTAACGACACAACACACACACACATCAATGTTTTTATAACATTTTATTTTACATTATTTCATTATTGCAAATATTATTGCAAAGCCCAATTAACTCCTCTCATTTTCATTTGATGCATGCAATTCTGGAAAATAACACATTTTGGAAGGAAATGGGTGAATATAATGCTCCGTATAACTCTGAAAACCCTAAACAAGGCGATGCTGCAACGGCAAAGAGTATTTAATAGTTCCCTTTCTCATTCTTTTCCACTTGTTCAAGTGAAAATTATGTTCTACAAAATCCTGCAAGGTGCATCTGAGTTGAAATTGGCTAGAATAAAACATATTAGCATGTTGGTAGCCCCATCTCTCAATTACTATGAGGTAGAGATGGGCACGACCATAAAAAATGACGTTTCGATTTTTCATTTGTCGGAACGGGTCCGTTCCATTCCGTTTCTGTTTGTCATGATTTCTTTCAAAAAAAATTCGGTTCAACATTTCGTTCGTCGTTTGTCAAGTCTACCGCGATTTATTTATTTATTTTATTTATTTTCAGATTTATATACCGCTCCTACTTCCCGAGCGAGAACTCAGGGCGGTTCACATAAAAAATTTAAAAACTAAAAGGCAGCTAAGGACAGGAACAATAGTCATCCAATCACACATAAGTAGACCGGGGCAGGAAAGAGGAGAGAGAGGGGGGGGAAGTATCCCTAGTCATTGTTCATTTTCTCCCTGAAAAGCAGAGTCTTTAAGCCTTTCTTAAATGACGCCAGCGATGGAGCCTGCCGTAAATCGCTCGGCAAGCTGTTCCAAATGGATGGCCCCACCACCGAGAAGGCCTGCTTACGAGTACTTGTTTTGCAGGCCTCCTTCGGAGGGACGGTCCGGAGCGAAAGGGCCAAAGATGAGCGGGTGGGTCGGGCCGGATCTAATTGTTGGGGGAGACACTCTGCCAAATAATCAGGGGCCAAGCCATGGAGGGTTTTGTAAACCAAAACCAACACCTTGAACCTTACTCGGGAGGCAATGGGCAACCAGTGAAGGCGAGCCAGGATGGGGGTGATGTGGTCAAAATGACGCGCACCAACCACCAACCTGGCCGCCACATTCTGTACCCACTGCAGTCACCGAACAAGGTTCAAGGGAAGCCCCATGTAGAGAGCGTTGCAGTAATCCAGCCTCGACATGACCAGTGCCTGTACCACTGTCCTCAGGGAGCTCCCGTCAAGGTACGGGCGAATCTGGGTGATAAGCCTTAGATGGTAAAAGGCCGGTCTGGTCACGGCTGACACCTGGGACTCCAGGGTCAGGTCCGGATCCAGGACGACGCCCAGATTCCTCACTCTTTGTGCCAGCTGGAGGGCGGACCCGCCCAGACTGGGAAGAGGGCCACAGTACCCATCCGGGCCGCCCCCGAAGAACAGGACCTCGGTCTTTCCAGGGTTGTGCCTGAGTCTGTGAGTCCTGGTCCAATCCAAAACTGCGGCCAAGGGTCTGGACGGCCTCCACTGCACAGGTGGAAAAGTAGAGACAGAGCTGCGTGTCATCAGTGTACTGATGACAGCAGACTCCAAAACTCCGGATGATCTCAGCCAGCAGCTTCATATAATGTTAAAGAGCATTGGGGAGAGGGACGACCCCTGAGACACCCCACAGGAGAGTGTCCAGGGAGCCGACAGCTCACCCCCCAAGCTCACTCGCTGGGTGCGGCTCTCAAGGAAGGAGCGGAGCCAGCCAAAGGCCAGACCCCCAATCCCCACCTCTGAGAGCCACCCCAGCAGCAACCCCTGTCAGCCCTCCTCAACAGATCATCGTGCAGAGCGACCAGAGCCGTCTCAGTCCCATTTAGTGCAATTTGACTTCCCAGAGCATGGGGGCGTCCCGCAATGACCCAGAGCAGGTGGAAAACACTTTAAACTGGGTGATGAATAATATATTTAATAAATATATCATAGCATAAGACTGCATACTATGCAATAAAGCAAACAAAGTGGGCAGAATGCAATATTCTTTTTTCCTCTTCGTCAACGCTGACTGAACCGGCCACCCTACTTGGTCTGGCTGCCTGTTATCCTTTTTTTTTTTGTTTTTGTTTTGAATTGAAGCCTTTATCCATCCCATTTCCCCTCCACCTCTCAGAGGCAGCAGGAGACACAGTATTCCGTTCCTCCCCCAAATCTGGATGAGGGTCTACTCTACTCCACTCAATGTCCCCTCCCCATGACACTCCTTGTAAAGCCAAGCAAATGCCACCCTGGTCAACTAGCGGTCAAAGATTCAGATGCTTCCCCCCCACACACACACTTATCCAGATGAGTGCCCCTCAATATATTGGGGAATCATCACCAGTTGGAGTGTCCCAAGGAGCCCGGTTCACTCATGGAGCAGAAGTGGACTCGGTGTTGTCTCAGGCGGCTGCGTGCAGAGGCTTCCCTCCCTCTCAGCTTGATCCGGACATGTGGGCCCACCTTCAGCTGCTCTTGTCTGCTTACAGCAAAGCCACGAAGCCAGAACGGTGGGGAACAACGGGGAGGGATTCTTTCAGCCCCTACTTTGGAGGCCAGTTTTGACTACCCAGGATACCAGTTCCACCAACCGAGTGGAGACAGAGTCCACGCATGCATGCGGCAAAGCCACGAAGCCAGAACGGTGGTGAACAACGGGGAGGGATTCCTTCAGCCCCTACTTTGGAGGCCAGTTTTCATATCCAGGAGACCAGTTCCACCAACCCAGTGGAGACACAGAGTCCACGCATGCACGCGGCAGAGCCACGAAGCCAGAACGGCGGGGAACAACGGGGAGGGATTCTTTAAGCCACCTACTTTGGAGGCCAGTTTTCATATCCAGGAGACCACTTCCACCAACCCAGTGGAGACGCAGAGTCCACGCACGCAGCAAAGAAGCCAGAACGGTGGGGAACAACGGGGAGGGATTCTTTCAGCCCCTACTTTGGAGGCCAGTTTTGACTACCCAGGAGACCACTTCCACCAACCCAGTGGAGACACAGAGTCCACACACGCAGCAAAGAAGCCAGAATGGCGGGGAACAATGGGGAGGGATTATTTCAGCCGCCTACTTTGGAGGCCAGTTTTGACTACCCAGGAGACCAGTTCCACCAACCCAGTGGAGACAGTCCACGCATGCAGGAAAGAAGCCACGAAGCCAGAATGGCGGGGAACAATGGGAAGGGATAGTTTCAGCAACCTACTTAGAGGCCAGTGTTGAATACCCAGGAGACCACTTCCACCAACCCAGTGGAGACACAGAGTCCACGCACACAGAAAAGAAGCCACGAAGCCAGAACGGCAGGGAACAACAGGGAGGGATTGTTTCAGCCACTTACTTTGGAGGCCACCAAGCCAGAGATTTGACTGTCCAGTGGTCAGAGATTCAGATGCTTCCCCCCCCAAAAAAACCCTCATCCGGATGAGTTCCCCTCAATCTCTCGGGGAATCATCGCCAGTTGGAGTATCCCGAGGAGACCGGTTCGCTCATTGAGCGAGCAGAGTAGACCTCATTCCTTGACCAGGTTGTGCATTTCAAGGCACATCTCCAGGGCAGAGACCTTCCGCTGCCCTCCACCTCGTCTGGCTTTCCTGCCGTGTCGCTGGAAGTTGCCTCGGTGTTGCCTCAGGTGGCCGCGGGTGGAGGCTTCCCTCCCGCTCAGCATGATCCGGACATGTGGGCCCACCTTCAGCTGCTCTTCTCTGCTTACAGCAAAGCCACAAAGCCAGAATGGTGGGGAAGTTCGGGGAAGGAATCTTTCAGCCACCTACTTTGGAGGCCAGCTTTTAAATCCTGGAGACCACTTCCACCAACCCACGAAGCCAGAATGACGGAGAACAACGGGGAGGGATTCTTTCAGCCTGGTACTTTTATCTCTCAGTGAAGGTTCCAGGGCGGAGAAAGAGAAATAGAAAGTTGGAGGATAATAGGGTACTATAGGATAGATAGGGTAATAGAGGATAGGGTACTTGAAATAGAAATAGAAATGGAAATAGATATACAATAGAAAGATAAATAGAAATAGGGAATTAGAAAGAGAAATAGAAGGTTCCAGGAAGGAGACCACTTCCACCAACCCAGTGGAGACACAGAGTCCACCCATGCAGCAAAGAAGCCAGAACGGCGGGGAACAACAGGGAAGGATTGTTTCCAGCCTGTAACTTTTCTCTCTCAACAAAGCTTTCAGGGAGGAGACCAGTTCCACCAACCCAGTGGAGACAGAGTCCACGCACACACGCGGCAAAGCCACAAAGCCAGAACGGTGGGGAAAAACGGGGAGGGATTCTTTCAGCCCCTACTTTGGAGGCCAGTTTTGACTACCCAGGAGACCACTTCCACCAACCCAGTGGAGACACATAGTCCACGCACGCAGCAAAGAAGCCAGAACGGCGGGGAGCAATGGGGAGGGATTGTTTCAGCCTGGTACGTTTATCTCTCCGCGAAGGTTCCAGGGAGGAGAAAGAGAAATAGAAAGTTGGAGGATAATAGGGTACTATAGGATAGATAGGGTAATAGAGGATAGGGTATTTGAAATAGAAATAGAAATGGAAATAGATATACAAATAGAAAGATAAATAGAAATAGGGAACTAGAAAGAGAAATAGAAGGTTCCAGGAAGGAGACCACTTCCACCAACCCAGTGGAGACAGAGTCCACGCATGCGACAAAGAAGCCAGAACGGCGGGGAACAACGGGGAAGGATTGTTTCCGGCCTGGTACTTTTCTCTCTCAACATAGCTTTCAGGGAGGAGACCAATTCCACGAACCCAGTGGAGACACAGAGTCCACGCATGCACGCGGAAAAGCCACGAAGCCAGAACGGCGGGGAACAACGGGGAGGGATTCTTTCCGACCTGGTACTTTTATCTGTCAGCGAAGCTTTCAGGGAGAAGGCCAGTTCCACCAACCCAGTGGAGACACAGAGTCCACACACGCAGCAAAGAAGCCAGAACAGCGGGGAACAATGGGGAAGGATTCTTTCAGCCACCTACTTTGGAGGCCAGTTTTGACTACCCGGGAGACCAGTTCCACCAACCAATTGGAGACAAGCTTACTCTCACACTGTGTTCTTTTGTACAAGCTTTCAATGTTGCCCTGCTGGCCCTTGGTATAAGTTTCTAATTTCTGAATTCAACTTGATGCACTGAAATGGAATGTGCCTGCCTGTGTGTTCAACTGTACACACACAACACAACAAGTCTATGTATGTAAACAACAAACAAACACTGGAGTAATGATTCAATATAATATTGTAAAGCTGATATCAGCAGCAGCAGCAGCCTCCCAAAAAAAGATATTGGGGTGTAAATAAAAACAATATAGTTTAGTAGTAGTTGTTGTATTCAGGGAATACACTGAAAATAATTTTCTGAATTCAACTTGATGCACTGAAATGGAATGTGCCTGCCTGTGTGTTCAACTGTACACACACACCACAACAAGTGTATGTATGTAAACAACAAACAAACACTGGAGTAATGAATCAATATAATATTGTAAGGCGGATATCAGCAGAAGCAGCAGCCTCCCAAAAAAAGATATTGGGGTGTAAATAAAAACAATATAATTTAATAGTAGTAGTCAGGTAAACTGAAAATAATTCTCTGAATTCTTCTGTCCCACTTAAATGGAATGTGTCTCTGTGTTCAAGGGCACACACACAGCACAACACGTTTAAAAGCAAACAATGAAGTAAGTAATTATTAAACTAAATATTATTGTGAAATATTCTCCACTTAGGAGGATAGAGGTTCTGTTCTTGGCTTGCACCCCAAATGTGTGTGTGTGTGCAAGCAAATTGAAGTTGGGAAAAATAGAAAATAAATGGTAGTATATATATTTTAAAATAAATCCACACCTCCCACACCCAGTCGACCCTCCCCCTTTATCCAATATCAGAAATAGCCTCCTCTCCCCACAAAAACAGCCAGAGGACAAATAGAAAACCCTAACTGCTTCCCTTCGCCAAAGCTGCAGGGAATCAAAGAAATTTTTCTAATAAAAAATCAATTCCCTGCCTGCCTGCCTAAAGCCTAAAGCCTCCAGGCCTCCCTCCTCGAATAATCCACTAGCACAGCACAGTCCTCCCTCAACCACATCCAAGACCCGACTGCGACTTCTGGAAGGTGCCTTGGCTTTTTATGCCCTCTGGCACATCCAGAAGTGTCAATCAAAACCTGGCCATGCCATTGGTGGAATTGTTCAAAAAAATTGCATGGTCCCATCCCATGCCCAGCCCACATGGGCAGGTCTAAAAAAAATAAAAAATAAAATAAAAAAAATAAAATCAATGCAACATTTTATTGCTATAAAAAACCCACTGCTGCTACTATTAAAATTCGGGAATTTAAAATAAATAAATTTCACATGTTTCTGTGGTGATTTGGTGTGTTTTTTGACCACGATTTCAAAAGAAAAAATGTGGTTGCCATTTTGGATCCCCCCACCGCATGGCATGGCGAGACAACAAGGATGATGCTCCCCCCAGCCTGGTGCCAGCAGCCCAGGACAGGAGAGGAGGGAGGAAGGCCGTGGACCTCCCCCCGAAACCACCCCTCTGGTAGGTGGCAAAGCCTCAGGCAGGCATATTTTTGCCTGCTTTTTTGGCCGGGAGGGAGTCGGGTTTTTTTTTTTAACTTTTAAAAACTTTTTCTGTGCTTGCTTGGCATTGCGCGATCGCCGCGATGCCACAAACGGAAACTAAAAACCCGACCTAATTTTTCATTTTTCGGTTTGAGTTCAAATTGTAATGGCTTAATTACCGTTACCGTTTCCGTTACCTACGGAACTGAAAAAACGGCAACGAAAATGAAAATTTTGCCGCTCCGTGCCCATGTCTAATGACTGTCCTGCATAGCATGCATACTAGTGAGCATTTTACTTCTAGTACTGTTTCTGAAATTCAGGACTCCTGTTCCCAGGTGCAGATGTAGTAACAAGGGGAAAAGGTGCTGGAAGACTGATGAACAAACCCAGTACTGTAAATACAAAGTAGATTTACCAGACTAGTGGCTGGTATATGATGCTCTACCTATAGCATTTTCCACAGCCAGCCCGCAACAAATGCATTTTTCCTGTCTAATACACTACTGTGCAATACAGGTGATGCTGTAAAAAAAGAGCTTCCACATTCTGGTAGATTGCTGGCCCACAGTATTTTGCTGCCTGATGCAAAGAACAAGATGGCACCTCCATTCCCATAGCTCAGTGTTCATTCAGATGTGAAATGATTGGCAGTTGAGTTTTATTTCAGCAATGAGAAGGGGATGTGTTAATGGATATGTCTGTCTTGGCCCTGGTACCACTCCCTGACAACCTTCTCTAGATTTGGTGTTTGGAAACCTATTGGCCTGGGAAACAGTCAGTATTAGTGAACCTATGGCACGGGTGCCAAAGGTGGCACTCGGAGCCCTATCTGTGGGCACCCGACATCACCCCTTCACAGCCACCTGTATTCAGGTTAAATTGCTGTATTGGCACTTTGCAAAAAATTAATTGGGATTTGTAGATTCAATGCCTAGTGATTCAGTGGGCCTATTCTAGTTGTGATTTACTATTGGATCTCAGCCATAGGATCTGACAATGAATATATACTAAATGCAATCTATTTGAGAAAAGTAACTTGGATCCACCTGGATGGATATTGCAGAGTAGATTTGAGATGTCCTGACTTCGGTTCAATACAGACGAAGAGGAAACACACACACATACAGAGAGAGAGAGAGAGAGAGAGAGAGAGCAGTGAAAAGGACAAAATACAAAGATGAGGAAGGGAATTGGGGTGAGTGTGCAGCCCTTGGGATTTTAATCCAACCAGCAAGTAAAGAAATGATTGTCATCAACATTAAGGTTAATGTGGGAAAATATGACAAGACATCATTTCCCGGCTGATGAATAGGAAAGGTTTTTCATTTCTGAGAGTAAATTTCCAAAAGTTTATTTCAACAGATTCTGCAAATATTGTGCTTCCTATGGTGGAGAATATTGCACAAGTCAGCACATTGACAAAACAGAACATTTGCACCTTGCTGGTGCTACTAAATAGGTAATGGATAGCACCATAAAATATATACAGATGGCTAAATATGAGTCAGCAGCAAGGTGGAGAACTGCTGTCAATTTAAGGAAGCAATGATTACCTAACACTGATGCCAGCTGTAAATGCTGTCTTTAGACAGTCAGTATCAATGTTAAAATACCATGCCAGATTCTCAACTGGAAACCCATCACTGTTGATTATTTAAAAAAAAAAATAAGCAAAAGAGGTTTGATAAATGTGAGGTGCACGTTGCCAGATAATTAACTGGATCACCTATTCTTATGCTTGGGAATTGGGCATATCTGTCCCTCTCGAGCAGCAAATAAATGGCTAAAAGCCTTCTTTAAAAAGGGAGAAGGAAATAAAGAAGGCAAATTCAATACCAAAGATTGATATAACTGATCTGTATCAGGTCCAGTATTATTTCCCCTGGCTGTAGTAACCATAGTTAGTTCTGTCAAGTGGGACTACATATTTGCATAGTGGATGTTCAAAGTTTAATCAACTACATTACTGGTAAAAACAGATTATAGGATTATATTATAGTGACTGCACTCCCTTGACTTAAAATGGGCTTCACATCCCGAAGAAGCTTCACTAGAAGCAGTAATGAGAAATTAATTTTGTTTTTCAACTTTTACCCCAGGTCATAGTGTTGGGATATCGCGGTTGACTGCAAAAAGCAACATCGTGGTATTGCCTCCTGAGAAATGGGGGTTCTTTCCTTCCACGCACACATGAATCTCTTGCTTTTGGCTTTCTGGTTGCCTGCCAACCCTTCCAAATGAGAAGTCGTGGTGGAGAAATACCTGAATACAGAATATAACTTCTCTGTCCGTGCTAAAGCTTGGGAAGGGAAAAATGAGTTCTGAACATGTGAAAGAAAATTCTGTTGTGGCTAGAGATGGGCACGACTTAGCGGTATTCCCGTTTCCGTTTCCGTTACTCGGTTCCGTTACTCTACGGAAACGGTAACGGGAATTACTCCCCCAGACTTCGAGCTCGAACCGACGAACGAACAATTTTGGTCTGATTTGTCGTGCTCGTTCCTTGCATCGCGAGATCGCGCGATACCACACGCGGCACAGAAAAAAAGTTTTTAAAAGTTAAAAAAACCCGGTTCCCGGCCAAAAAGCAGGCGGGAAAATGCCTGCCGTGCCTCAGGGCACCTACCAGAGGGGTTGTTTCTGGAGGTCCCCGGCCTCCCCCCTCATCCCCCGTCCTGGGCTGCTCTGGTGGGACTCGCCGCAGGCTCGCAGCCAGCAAAAAGCCCAGTCTCGCCGCCGGCCGCCGCAATTAAAGCGCAAGCAAGCGGCACGGACGGCACAGGAAAAAACTTTTAAACTCTCCCCCCACCCATTCCCGGGCCAAAAAAGCAGGCGGAAAAATGCCTGCTTGACTAAGGGCGCAGGGCACCTACCGGAGGGGTGGTTTCTGGAGGGGGGGTCCAGCCTCCCCCCCGTCCTGGGCAGCCGGACTCGCGAGTCGCCATCGCCATGCCATGCGGTGCGGGCGGGGATCCAAAATGGGGCGGCGAACGCAATATTGTTTTTGAAATCGTGGTCCAAAAACACACAAGCACAACAGAAAGAAACACGCGAAAATATATAAACTGCCAGATTTTTCACAGTAGCAGTGGGTTTTTTCTTGCAACAAAATGTCTCTCCTCTCCTCCTCTGTCCTCCATTGATTTTATTTTATTTTATTTTATTTACACCTGCGCAATGATGGGCTGGCCAAGTGGCCAGCCATGTAGGAGTGGACAACCATGCAAATTTTTGGAGCCATCCCACCAGTCGCATGGCCACTTGGCCATGGAGACTTCTGGGATGTGCCAAAAGCCCCCTAAAACCTGCCCTAGCCCTAACCCTAACCCTTGACTCCGTACCCATACGTCACAGACTGTCTTCTTAGTGGGTCAGAGAGGCACCCAGAGGTGCAACCCACTAGCCCACCGTAACCTTACCCGTCACTAGCCTAACCCTAGCTCTTGCACTAAGCCACCTTAAAGCCAGATCTACTTGCTTGCATTGCACTACACGCAGCAAGTACAATTCCCTTCTGTGTGAGACATGGTGGTGCGGGAGCCCTGTGCAGGGAAGGTATGACCCTATGACTCTCACACTGGTCTCACGTCTGCACATTATGTTATGCAATATCCATATGGCTATTGCATAGCATTTTGCAGCAGCAGCAGGTGAGGAAGGGAGACCCCCATGTAGAGGGGTCTCTCTTGGAGCCTGCTTCCCCTTCCTAGTGGCAGGAGGCACCCACGGGTGCCTCCAGGAGCCCACTTTCCCTTTATAGCGGGCCAGAGGAGGCACCCACCCCACAGAGGTGCCTCCAGGAGCCCGCTCCCCCCAAAAAAACCAGTACTAACGACAACGAAAAAATGAAAAAACGAACCGACTAATTTTTGCGAATTTTCGCGAAAACCGGAAACGAGCCGAAATGGGACTGGCCCGACTAACGACAACTCGAAAATTTTTTTTTCAAGTCGTGCCCATCTCTAGTTGTGGCCTTTCAGCAAGTCCATTTTGCCATTATTTCTCTTTTTTTAAAAAAAATTCAAGTTGTCATGAAGTAGTGGCCTTTCAATATTAGGCCAAGTTTAGTAGCATTTTTATATTTGAAATTAGCAAGGCTTTGATTGTTGTCTGTTTTTTACTTATTTTGTAAGTTAGTGCAGGTCTTTGCATGGTGAGAAAAATGGAATATAAATTAAATGGTTTGTTTTATTTTATTTTATAGCAGCTGGAGGAGAGGTAAATGTATGACTTTCTGGAATCAAAATCCACAAGGAATACAGTGATACCCCAACTTAAGAGCAGCTCGACTTAAGAGCAATTTGATTTAAGAGCAGAAAAATGTTGGCGTTTTTACTGCTGCCTTACAAATTTTAGATATGGTCTGCTCGACTTACAATTTTTTCCCATTTTTTATTTTTTAACTTATTTTTTCAATTTTTTAGATCGGTACCCTGACTTGAGTCCAACTTAAGAGCATGCATTTGGAATGGATTAAATTCATAAGTTGAGGCACTACTGTACTTAGGTGATGTCAGCTGTGCCGATGTTGTGCTGAAAAGTCTGTGCACATGCAACTGCCAATCTACTTCTGAAAGCATAAAAAGGCCAAAGATTGTATTCAAGAAACATGCAAGTAACCTCCCCAATAACAACAGCGGCGAAGGTATTTTGACTCTTGAGTCTGATTTAGTAAGGCTCTAATGGCTGACGATTAGCAATTTCAAACCATTCAAGGAAGGCAGTGCATTTCAACTCTCCTACAGGTGTCAAATGTCTTTTCACCAGGGTGTCAGCAGACCATACTGATCAGTAAATAGATTATAACAGCAAATGCACTGCAAAGAAATAATATTGTAAGAACAAAGTGCTACAAAATAACTGCATAGGACGAACTCTTTCATAAATCACACCTGATGCAAAATTAGTAACTGAACTACTCCTTACAGCCAAATTGCTCTGGGAATTCATCCCAACTCTTTTGTACCCAACTGCTGTCTTAAATGTACTACCAACATATTTTTTCAACCAATTCTTAGTCTCTTCAGCTATGTAAGCTATTCTCTCTCACTTAAGGAGACAGCAAATAAGAATCAAAAATGCAATATAACATCATCATCATCATCAACAACAACAACAACAACAACAACAACAACAACAACAACAATCACATAACCTTTCAACTGCAGAGGTGGATCTACGGATCAAGGAGACACAGTGAGGAATAGACATGGGCACGACTTGGCGAAATTGTCGTTTCCATTTTCGGATATCGTTTCCGTTACGTAACGGAAACGGTAACGATAATTAAGCTGTCAGAACTCGAACTCGAACCGAAAAAAGAAAAATTGGGTCTGATTTGTCGTTGTTGTTCCTGGCATCGCGCAGCGATCGCGCAATGCCAAGCGGCACAGAAAAAAAGTTTTAAAAATAAAAAAAACGATTCCCGGCCAAAAAAGCAGGCGAAAATATGCCTGCCTGAGGGCACCTACCAGAGGGGTGATTTCTTGGGGGGGGGTCCCCAGCCTCCCCCCCTCCTGTCCTGGGCTGCTGGTACCGGGCTGGGAGGGGGCATCCTCAGCGTCTCCATTTGCCATGCGGTGAGGGGGGATCCAAAACGGCGTCCGCAATATTTTTTTTGAAATCGTGGTCCAAAAAACCACCAAAGCACCACAGAAACATGCAAAAATTAGCTATTTTAAATGCTTGAATTTTTTACAGTAGTAGCAGTGGGTTTTTTATAGCTGTAAAAGGTCGCACTGATTTTATTTTATTTTTATTTTTATTTTTATTTTTTTACACCTGCGCAATGATGGGCTGGCCATGGGATGGGACCATGCAATTTTTTGGACCCATTCTACCAATCACATGGCCAGGTTTTGATTGACACTTCTGGATGTGCAAGAGGGCATAAAAAGCCTAGGCACCCCCAGAAGAGTCGCAGTCCAGGCTTGGATATGGGTGGGAGAGGGCTGTGTGTAGCTGGCTACTGTGCTAGACTAGTTTCGATTTTGCGGAGCCTTTAGATTTCAGTTAGGCAGGCAGGGAGGGAATTGATTCAATTGAATTTTTAGGAAATAATAATAATTCCTTTCATTCTCTGTCTGCTGTGGGGAATAGCAACACAGTTTATTCTTTTTTATTAGGATTTCTTTTCTGATAGTGCTTCAAAGGGGGGGGAGGTTTGAGTGGGAGGGAAGGTGTGGATTTATTTTAAAAATTTCATTTGCTTGGTGGCAAGCCAAGGTCCTTTCATACCCTGCCTGCAGCTCTGCTGTGGGTGCACTGCCCACTTTGTTTGCAATAAAAATTGCAATTGCTTTATTCGATGCAGTCTTGTGCAGCAAGTCAGTTTAAAGTGTTTTCCGCCTGCTCTGGGTCATTGCGGGACCCGCGCCCGACGCCCGCGTGCCCACACGCCCGTGCGCCTGCCCCTTCCCCCTGCCGCTACCGCCGCCCGCCCATCAAATCGTGCGAAATCGCGGCGGCGGTAATGACAAACGACACGACGAAATGACAAATTTTTAAAAAGTTTCGCGAAAAACGGAAATGACCCGAAATGGACCAGTCCCGAAAAACGACAACTCGGGAAAAAAAAATTTTTCTGGTCGTGCCCATCTCTAGTGAGGAATCGAAGTCTCAGCCTCTGGTCTTTGAACTGTTCAGCTGTTTGGGAACAATACTTCTGTAATTGCAGCCTATAATTGCAATTTTTGCAGCAGCATGATGTTATTGGCTCATATTCAGTTTGTAATCTACAATAATCCCCAATCCTGCTCATTCATAGTACTGAGACAAGTAACACACATCTTGTAATTGCCCAGTTAGGTTCCCCCACCACCACCCTTGGATGCAGAACTTTGCACAAGCCTATTTAGATCTTTGAATTTTGTTCCTGTTTTCCAAGGCATTCATTAGCTATTCCATTCTTAGTTATCAAAACTATGAGAGTGTGGATGATCTTGGTCTTGGACTCCAGTAGCACATCCTTACACTTGAGGAACTTTTCTAATTCTTCGTTGCTGCCCTTCCATCCTATCATCTATCTATCTATCTATCTATCTATCTATCTATCTATCTATCTATCTATCTATCTATCTATCTATCTATCTATCTATCTATAATTATTGATGTTTCTTCATCTGAATCTAGTCTGGCTTTCCATATGATATGTTCTGTGTACAGATTGAATAGGTAAGGGGATCAAATGGACCCTTGTCTGACACCTTTGCCTATAGGAACCCATCCTGTTTTTCTGTGTTCTGTCCTAATCGTAGCTCTTTTTCAACAGTACAGTATATCAGGAGACTCATGTGGTGAAACACACCCATTTCTTTCAGAACAACCCACACTTTCTGCTGATCCACACAGTTAATGGCTTTGCTGTAGTCCAGGCATGTCCAAACTTCGGCCCTCCTGATGTTTTGGACCACAACTTCCAGAATTCCAAGCCTGTATTTCCAATGGCAAAGGACTGTGGGAGCTGTGGTCCAAAACATCTGGAGGGCCAAAGTTTGGACATGCCTGCTGTAGTCTATAAAACTTATGAGCTTTCATAGGTGCATGGAAAATTGAGCCTGGGTTTTCCATCTTCAGTGTAGCTCCTGGTCTTGCCTTAAAAAATAAAGCAATGCAATGGTTGCTTACTATATCTAGAGCTTAGAAAATATACTGTTAGAAGCTATTAATTAGATTATTGTTTCAATGCCCCTGAAATAATTAACAGAGCTGTGCACAGTATACAAGCCATGTGCACTCATGGGGTCAAGTGGAACCATCCACACATCCCCTGTGTGCAATCCATCATTTTATGGGGTTGGAACTATTTGAATGGAAAAGATGACACACTTTTAAAAGAAGAGAAAGGAAAAGCAAACCTATTAGCAACTTATAAGGAAGATGCAGACCTGCATCAACAGGCTGTCCAATGAGGCCTAAAATCTTGCTTGCACACTCTAGTCACTGAAACCCAGTGGGAGAGTCTCTGACAGAGATAATCTCCCTGTTTTTCCCTTTGCAGTGACTCTAAATGAAAATTTTGTTAAATAAAGTAAGTGCCATATCAAAACAGCAAACCATCACATTAACATGGTGTTAGAGTTGTGCTGCATCAGTTTGGAACATAATTTTTAAAAGAAGCAAAAATTAAGGAAGGTTTTTTTTTTCCTCCACCCTCCCTCCAACCCAACTAATGCATCACAGGGTGGTTAACTCAGATAAAGCTTCCCTGCACTTCATTTGGGTGTGAAATAACCACAGATGACACAACGGGATAATTTGGAGCATGATAAATTGTACACACACACACACATACACACAAAAACACCCCTAGAAGCCTCTCGTGCTCTGTCAGAAAGGAGCAGGACAATTCGTAAAGGACAAGATGGATTGATCTATGTAGAAACACATATGGACCCTGTAATTTGATTCAAACCAAATTATTGAGTGTGGTGGCTCACTGGACTAAGGTTTCCGAAAACTGTTGGCTGCTAAGATGGCAGTTCGGCAGTTCAAATCCCAGGTGCCACGCAGCAGAGTGAGCTCCTGCAGATAACTCCAGCTCCTGCCAACCTAGCAGTTAGAAACCATGTAAATGCAAGTAGATAAATAGGTACTGCCATAAAAAGTGGGAAGATAAAACAGTGTTTCCTTAATTGCAGCCTCATCTGAAAGTGATGCTATTGGACGTGAGATAAGATGTTTAATATATAAATTATACATTTTATTGTCTATTTAAAGCAGTGTTTTTCAACCTTTTTTGGGCAAAGGCACACTTGTTTCATGAAAAAAATCACGAGGCACACCACCATTAGAAAATGTTAAAAAAATTAACTCTGTGCCTATATTGACTATATATAAAGTAATTTTTCAATTTTTCCCACGGCACACCAGGCAACATCTTGCGGCACACTAGTGTGCCGCGGAACAGTGGTTGAAAAACACTGATTTAAAGAACCATTGGATCTGTTTTCTCTGGCAATTTTAATCATAGAATCATAGAATCATAGAGTTGGAAGAGACCTCAAGGGCCATCTAGTCCAACCCCATGCCATGCAGGAACCCCATCACAATATTTCCGACATATGTTAATCCAGCCTCTGCTTAAAAACCTCCAAGGACAGAGACTCCACCACCCTTTGTGGCAACATATTCCACTGCCTAGCAGCTCTAACTGTCATGACGTTCTTCCTAATGTTCAAATGGAATCTCTTTTCCTGTAGTTTGAAACAATTGCCCCAAGTCCTAGTCTCTGAAGCCATGGAAAACAAACCTGTTCACTCTTCAATATGACATCCTTCCAAATATTTAAACACAGCTATCATATCCCACCTCAGCATTCTTTTTGAAAGGCTAAACATTCCCAGTTCCCTAAGCCGTTCCTCATAAGACATTTCCTCCAGACCCTCAAACATCCTGGTCGCCCTCCTGTGCACCCACTCAAGGTTGTCAACATCCTTTTTAAATTGAGGCGCACAGAACTGATTAATGCCAGCAACACTGCAGAAAATGGAATGTGAAATAGCTGCAGGTATAAAATGCGGTTGCTTCATTGCCTTGTTTACTTAAATAACAAATTGAAAGCTCATTGGTTAGAAACAACCCTTATCTGATGATACATTTGTGGATTTTTTTCTTCCCTCAGTTTTTAATGCCAAATTGTGGTACTTCCTGTTTACAGAATTTATTTACAGTCATGGAAGATCTTTGGAGCTTCATCTAAGTCCTGTCTAGGTGTGCTTGAAGAGTGGAGATGAGAACCTACAAGTGATCATGGGGAACGTGCCAGCTCCATCTTCTTCCTAATGGCTTTGATAATAGAAATCCAAAGTCTGAATGTGGAGGGCCTCCTCAGTCCAGATCCCACGTCCAAGGGACCTGTTCCTACTAGCTTGTGTGGCAGCTTATGCAGGAACAACAAACTCCCACTCATTAGATGATGCCCAGGAATAATAGTGAAAGAGGAGGTCTTGATACTCTCCCTTCATCACACACATACCATATGTGTAGAGTAGAGATGGGCACGACCAGAAATTTTTTTTTGAGTTGTCGTTTTTTGGGACGGGTCCATTTTGGGTCGTTTCTGTTTTTCGCGAAATTTTTTTAAAATTTGTTATTTCGTCGTGTCGTTTGTCGTTTGTTGTTACTGCCAACGCAATTTCGCACAATTTGACGTCCCAGCGAGTGGCGTCCCACTGGCGCTAGGTGTTTTTGCACCCTAGGCAGCGGGCGGGGTGGCAGGGGGGCATGGGCAGGCGGCGGTAGTGGCAGGGGGGAGGGGCGGGCGCGCAGGCACCCGGGCGGCGGGCGCGGGTCCCGCAATGACCCAGAGTAGGCGAAAGACACTTTAAACTGACTTGCTGCACAAGACTGCATCGAATAAAGCAATTGCAATTTTTATTGCAAACAAAGTGGGCAGTGCACCCACAGCAGAGCTGCAGGCAGGGTATGAAAGGACCTTGGCTTACCACCAAGCAAATGAATTTTTTAAAATAAATCCACACCTCCCCTCCCACTCAAACCTCCCCCCCTTTGAAGCACTATCAGAAAAGAAATCCTAACAAACTGCAGGAGAATAAAAAAGAATATACTGCGTTGCTATTCCCCACAGCAGACAGAGAATGAAAGGAATTATTATTATTTCCTAAAAATTCAATTGAATCAATTCCTTCCCTGCCTGCCTAACTGAAATCTAAAGGCTCTGCGAAATCGAAACTAGTCTAGCACAGCAGCCAGCTACACACAGCCCTCTCCCACCCACATCCAAGCCCGGACTGCGACTCTTCTGGGAGTGCCTCGGGTTTTTATGCCCTCTTGCACATCCAGAAGTGTGTCAAAACCTGGCCATGCGATTGGTAGAATGGGTCCAAAAATTTGCATGGTCCCATCCCATGGCCAGCCCATCATTGTGCAGGTGTAAAAAATATAAAAATAAAAATAAAAATAAAAATAAAATCAGTGCGACCTTTTACAGCTATAAAAAACCCACTGCGGCTACTGTAAAAATTCAAGCATTTAAAATAGCTAATTTTCGCATGTTTCTGTGGTGCTTTGGTGGTTTTTTTGGACCAATATTTCAAAAAAAATATTGCGGACACCATTTTGGATCCCCCTTCACCGCATGGCAAATGGAGACGCCGAGGATGCCCCCTCCCAGCCCAGTACCAGCAGCCCAGGACAGGAGGCGGGGAAGGCTGCCCCCCCCCAGAAACCACCCCTCTGGTAGGTGCCCTCAGGCAGGCATATTTTCGCCTGCTTTTTTGGCCGGGAATCGGGTTTTTTTATTTTTAAAACTTTTTTTCTGTGCCGCTTGGCATCGCGCGATCGCCGTGCGATGCCAGGAACAACGACAAATCAGACCCAATTTTTCTTTTTTCGGTTCGAGTTCGAGTTCTGACAGCTTAATTGTCGTTACCGTTTCTGTTACGTAACGGAAACAATATCCGAAAACAGAAACGACAATTTCACCAAGTCGTGCCCATGTCTAGTGTAGAGTATGCCTGAACAGGCCTGAGGAAGAAAAAGGAAGATACTAAAAATAGACCAGCTGGTCATCTCCGGCCAAAACATGAGGGCTAGATCATTTTAAAATTAATCCAACTTACTCCTGGGAGATCTTTGCATGGGGTGGTGTGTCAACCTTTACGTCCAGCATGATTTTCTTCCAGAGATCACTATTGACCAGTGGTTCTCAACCTGTGGGTCCCCAGATGTTCCTGGACTGCAACTCCCAGAAACCACTTCCAGCACAGCAAATGGTGGAGGCTTCTGGGAGTTGCAGTCCAGGAACAACTGGGGATCCACAGGTTGAGAACCACTGGTCAACAGATTTACTACTTGCATTAAGGACTTGGATGCTTACACAGACATCTCTCACTTATCTGACTGGATGGTTCCTAAATATGGCTTTAGTTAAACCACTACATGTAGCAGTCATTTCTATTTTCCTCCTCAGACTGGGGGAGGTGAGGGGGAAAAAACGTCGTTCATATTTTAATGTGACATCACAAGTTGGTCTGCCTGTCTATCTATGTATCTGTCTCTAGACATGCAATGACTGTTGGAGCACTTGTATAACTTTGTGGAGTTTTTTTTTTAAATCCATTCAAGGAAAAGTAATCATCACCATCATCACCATGTTAGAAATGCACAGCTTTGCCTGTTACTAAGTAAGAGCTGAACTATGAATGCAAATATTCACTAAGATGAATCCACAGTTAAAACGCCAAGCTGTAGAACAATTGTCCCTAATAGTTCTGCTGTTCTATCTCTGTTCTGAACACACCTTCAGCTCTTCCTAGATGTATAGATCTTTCCAATGAAAGGCTAAAACAAATAACAATTGGCATGAGCAGTGCTGTGCTATGATAATCCAATTATTTTCCATACTGTGGAAATAACATGCAATTTCCACACCTGCAACTTCAGAGAAGTTGTTATTTGCACAGTCTGGATCTGAATACATAGTAAAAATTTGCCATGGTAGTCTGGCTTAGATTTACATTCCGTCTTTTGCTCCCATAAACATAACGATGACATTTCCCTCCTCTTCCTGCATGCTACTAAATACACTATGTTGCCCTGTCCTCTTACCCAACAGGGAATCCAAGCCAATGATCAACCTCCAGTCTTTGCCATCAGCATGACACAGGAGGTGATGAGTTGCATCGGCACAGCAGGTAGAAAGATGAGGGAGGAGGGGGTGACGGGTTTTATAACTCTTCCATCTGTCTATCAGAAAGAGAAGGATCAGGTGTTAGGCAGATTAGTACTAAAACTGATGATAGTCTAGGTTGTCCCTGATCAGTAAACATTTGGTGCCCCTATCACTTTTATTTATAATGTTTGCAGAGGGTGTAGCCCATGATTGCAGCCTCATTTCATGAATTTTAAGTTCAAACTGCTCTATCAGACCTCAGCTAGGTCTTTCCTAGCATCCATAAATTTATAGTTTTCAAAAAACCATGCAACAAATCTTCCTAAAAAGTCAGGCATTTCTCCTCCAGGTTCACCCCAAGTACTGAAGCAGTATGACAGGAGGTGTAGCCTATATACTCATACCAATTTGAAACTTATTTAACTATCAAGACTGTCCTAAGGAATCTCGAGATTTAGTCTTCTATACAATTGTGTGTCATCAAGTCGATTCTGACTTCAGGATACCCCATGCTGGTTTTTCTAAGTGCAGAACACTCATAAATTGTTTACCATTCATTTCTTCTGGGGGATGCCCTGGGACTATGCAGCTTGCCCAAGACCAAAAAGTTCAGCTGTCTTCCCAGGAGGCATAGCAGGGGGAATCAAATTCCTGACTCAGGAACCCAGCTCACTATGAAATCCAGAGCCAATCACAGGATTCCTTATAAGATTGCCAGGTATTAAGGTGCAAGCAGCACTGAAGAAACAAAAGATATCTGTTAATGTGGCATTCAAGCCCAGGCACCTATCCAGCCTCTTCCCTCCTGGTGCCCAAGACTCCATGCCCGGCATAGCAGGAAATTATTTGCTTATTACAGTATTGTGGGAATCATCAGCAGGAAAAGGCATGGGATACATGCCCTCATGAGAATGATGGCAACTGCTAAAGCTCTTGGAAGCATTTTGCTACTTGTATGGCCCCAAAAATCAGTCCAATTCAATTGTGGGTTTCCCTCTTACACATGCAACCCATGCTTTTATTGTTATATGCACCATCACATCATCTCAAACTTAAGGCAACCCTATGAATGAGTGATGTCCAACATTTCCTATCATCATTAACAGTTTTGCTCGTCTTTTGAAACTTTCAAAGCCACAGCATCCTTTGTGATGTCAGTCCATCTCTCCTGTTGCCCTTGATTTTTCCTAGTACCGTAACATAGGACTTCCATATCCACAGAATTGATATCTGTGTTTCACTTCTCCATGGTTGCCCACAGCCCTAAGTACAACACACAAGGACACCACCTTGTGGCCTTTCTCCTGCCCCATTGTATGATGAATATGAGTTCCCTCTTGTATATATAGCACAATAGATCTGATCCCCATGTATACAGGGTTCCTACTGAACTTTCCAGGGAGTCTTGACATCTCATTATGCGCCCATTGTGCTGTTTAACAGCCTCAGTTTTCTAATTTTTGCTTCTAGAAAGAATTCAGGTTTCATTTGCTTTAGGATCTACTTTTGTCTTTCTGGCAATCTAGGATACTGGAAAAGTTTGCTGCTACTACCAAATTTCTTGGTTTTCCTCACTGTCCTGGTTTTTCCTTGCTTTCCCTCATTGTACATTCATCCATAGCTACTGGACATACAATCATATTGATGATTTTGGCCTTGGTGACACATCCTTACAGTTGATTATCTTTCCTACTTCATTCATTGCTGCCCTACCAAGCGTTCGTCTCCTTTGAGTTTCTTGACTGCAATTTCAGTTTGGTTCAATAACTTCACCAACATTCACAACACCTTTAACAATTTAAAATTTATTTACAGTTGACATTAAAGTTATGTAATTCTCCTGTAGTAACAATCTGTGTCTTCTTAATGTTTAACTGGCTTTCTGGGTAGTTCAGTGGATTAGGTACCTGGCTGTAGAGCCAGAGTTTGGAAGTTCAATCCCCACTTTGCCTTCTGTGAGTACAGCCCAGCCTGTGTGGCTTTGGGCAAACTGCATAGTCTCAAGGTACCCCCAGAAGAAGGGAATGGTAAACCACTTCTGAGTATTCTGTACCAGGAAAACCCTGAAAAGAGACACTATAAGTTATAATTGACTTAATGGCACATGATTATTATTTTAATGAGTAACCACAATCCTGCTTTTGCACTTTCTTCGTTTAGTTTCAAGCCATTGGTGCTTTCTGACAGTAAAATACTGTAGTATAATCTGCATAGCCTAAATTCTTTCTGCTTCTTCCACCAATTTTCACTCAGTCACCATCTGATTCTAGTTCAGCTTTCTGTATGATATGTTCTACATACATATTGAACAGATATCTTTGCCTATGGGGAATCATTCTGCTTCTCCATATTCTGTCAAAACACTGTTTTTTTTCTTCTTCCAAGCATTAGGTTATTTGTCCATAGGTTATGCATCAATGAAGTGCTGAAGCATGTTCATTTCTTTTAGAACAGTCCATAGCTTCACACTGCATGCAGCCAAAGGTTTTGCTGTAGAATGTAAAGCATAGAGAACATGCCCAGTGTGGTACAGTGGACAGAGTGATGGACTAGGACTGAGAGATTTTGGATTTGAATCCCACTCAGCTACGAAAGCTTATTGAGGGAGTGGAATGGGTAAACCCTTAACTATCTCATTTACTTGAAAGCCTATTAGGGTTGCTATAAGTCAGTTCTCTCACCAGATTTCGGAAGCTAAGCAGGGTCGGCCCTGGTTAGTACTTGGATGGGGGACCACCAGGGAATACCAGGTGCTGCAGGCACCTGGAGTAGGAACTGGCAAACCACTCCAGTATCCCTGCCACGAAAACTCCATGGACATGGGGTCATGGAGAGTCGGTCATGACTGTAATGACAGCACAGCACACAACAAACACACAATGAAACATAGAGTGATCTTCCAAATTTTTCCTTATGGTCCAGTAGTCAATACTGGCTACCTATTTGTAATAAGAACTCTACTTACTCTTCCTTCTCAGAATCCAATTTGTACATTGGGTGTTCAGCACTTCAAGTAGGGCAAAAGTTTGTGTTGCAACACTTTGAACAACACTTTGGTTACATGTTAAATAAATACAATTGTCCTACAGTTACTGTATTCTTTCTTGTGGAGTGGAATGTATACAGAATGTTTCCAGTCTGCTCCACACACTAAGGGATAGGAACATACTGGATTTACTAAGCATCTGGGTTATACAAAAGAGTGACTTGTGTTGATCTAGCCAAAGTGAAGTGCCCGCAGCAGACCAGAATACAAAGTCAGTAGTGCCAGAAGCAGCTGAGAGGTGATGGGGTACTGGGGTGTGTGTGGCAAACACCATACTCCCTCTCATTGCCACTACTTTTGAGATATGCTGTTAGGGGCAGCTCTACTGAATTTCACCTAGCTCCAGAGTAAGATCTCCACACCTTTGCCATAACATCATTACCAGAGAAGGAGGTGGCAAGGCGAAACGAAACTAGCTTTAGCAAAATCCAAATATCTATATATCTATATCTATATCTGACAAAGCTGTTTGGATGAACAGTGAAACATTTCGATCTCTCTAAAAAAAAGAAGTCCGATTGTCATGACTCAACTTCCATCTACATCTACATCTACATCTATATCTATCTATATCTATCTACAGGTATATCTATATCTATACTAGAAACATATGAACCTAACAATGAGCCAGGGAGTTCATAAAAATCACTATTTCATTCATATGGGTCAGCTTAGGTTCATCCATACTGGAGAACCTGAACTGACCCAAACCAGAAAGCTCTAAGTAATATGTAACTAGTTTGTTGCCCTGCCACTCCACAGCCTGTCCCATGCCTCCTTCCCACTGCCCATATCACTTCCCTACCTTGTCCTCCTGCTGCTGTCATCTTTGGAAGCACTGTCCTGTCTTCCCTTCTGGAAAGCGTGCCTGCCATCTCCAGCATCCATTAAAAAAAAAAAAGACAGCCACTGGAGTTATGCCAGCCAGCTCCCTCTGCATATGCCCAAAGATGGCTGGCCCAGCTCCCAGAAGGGGAACTAGGTTGCTATCTCCAAAGATGATGGAGATGGTAACCGATGTGGCAGGACAAGGTGGGTAGGCAATGGGGCAGTGGGAAGTGGGCAATGGACAAACTCTTTTTTTCTTTTTAAGCAGCCCAGTGGCTGCATAAAATAAAATAAAATAGGACTGATGAATGAACGAACCAATTCACGGTTCATAAGGAAAGGGTCATTGGCTTGTGGTTTGTAGACTTGACAAACCATGAACCAGGATGAGCCATCATTTCTCTGGTTCATGTCCTTTTCTAATCTATATCTAACTTCAAGGGGCGTTCCAAGATAAAGAATGGGAAATGAAGACAAATCACCTTTCATCCTTTCCACCAGCTGCAAATAGTTAGACTAAAGTTGAAGGTGTCCAGCTCTTGATGGTGATCCTCTACCCTTCAGGAAACATTTGCAGCTGCTACCTAGTGACTGAAGTTAGAGTACTGCAGGCTCCAACACTCTCTCGATGGATTTTAATTATTAAAACTAATTAATCCTTTAAAAAAACACCAACCCCACAGTGCACCTCCCCAGGGGTCCTTTACTATGCATACAACATTCCAGGTGCCTGGGTTTCACAGTTTCAGAGCTACGGTGCAGCCAGGCAACCCTACTCCAATGCATTTTTGTTATTATAGATAAGAATGTTGTTGATACGTCAGCCATGACCAAACCGGGATATAATTTGGATGACAGCACAGAGGTTTAATTAAAATCTAATCATCGTATGAGAACAAACACCTAGTCCGAATTGTTTTTGTTGTTATTTTTACATCCAATCCTTGAGGTTGCTCTCTCTCTCTCTCTCTCTCTCTCTCTCTCTCTCTCTCTCTCTCTCTCTCTCTCTCTCTCTCTCTCTCTCTGCACAGTCACTGCAAGCTGAATCTGAAGACTTGTTAACATGCCAAACACATTTTAGCAGCAACACTGCCAGTTCTTTCAGGCATAGACATGGGGTAATCTTATTCTCAGATCAGAGATTAAACCCATGAAACCCTTTCTTTCCTCTTCTCTCATAACCCAAAAGGGATGGTGGGGAGTTGAAAGAAAGAAAAACCATGACTTTAGCAAATATGTTCTCATTATCATCTGTTACTGCAAGAAACTGAACATTTTTCTCCTTCTTTACAAGGAGCTGGTGTCCGTTGGTTCATCAATCCCCAAACCAGGCATCCTTCTCTCATTTGCGAGCTGAAAAAGGACAGAACTCTTGTGTAGAGACAAAAAAAGAAAGAAAGAAAAATAAATGGTATTAGTACCATCTCAGACAAAGGATGCAATTTATGGGAAAACCTTAATTTAGCCACAATGAAATTGAGTTTTCAAATAAATAAGTATATGAAGACACTATGTATGTCCTGTATTGAAATGACGCAAGATTCTTTATAAGATTCTTTATAAGATATGTTAACAGGGATCCAGGGTTAGATGCAGGCCCACATATTGACATTAGAGATGGGCACGAACCAAAAAAATGGTGATTCGTTTCGTTATCCATTTTCTTCCTTCCTGTTTCGTTTCATTAAATACGAACCATTTTTTTTAAAAAAAATTCTTTTTGTAGTTCATTTGCTTCATTTCATTTTTATTTTTTATTTTTTATTATTATTTTAAAATGTCCCCCTTGCCTCGGTTTTTTTTATAATATTTTTTTTATTTCCCCTTCCCCCACTGGGCCGCAGGCCGAACCGGCTGGCCCACGGGCCTGACCGGCTGGCCTGAGAGCTGGACTGGACATGGGCTGGAGGGATGTTTTCATTTTATTTTTATTTTTTTAAAGTCCCCCTTGTGGGGCTTTTTTATTTTTTATTTTTACAGCAGAGAGATGCTGGCTTGGGACTAGCACCTCCTAGCTGAGAGGTTTAGTGCCTCATTTTTTAATTGTGTTCCCCCCCCCCCATTTCCTCTCACCCCCGCTGGCCTGTGGCCCTCAGGCTGGAAGCAGGCCGGAGGGACACTTTATTTTTTATTTTATTTTTTATTTTATTTTTAAAGTTGGCCAGGATGGTGCCATTTTTTATTTTTTATTTTAAAAAAAGTTTTACAGCACTGACTACACAGACCCAGGAGCCAGGTCAGTGCTTTTTTATTTGCATTTATATATTTACTTTTTTAAGTCCCCAGATGCCAGCCCCCCCCCCCCCCGGCCTCTCAGCTGTATGGCGGGATTTTCCCCACCCTGGCTGCTGGAGTTTCAGGCAAGGAGGCCAGTGCTACAGGACAAGGTAAATGATACCAGGAAACAAAAAACAAAATGGAAGAAAGCGGAAATTTCCATTCTGTTTTGTTTCATTTTTCTTTGATGGGTTGGTTCATTATTTGTTTCATTAGGAACAAAATGAATAGCAAATAACGAAATGATTTAAAAATTTGTTTCGTGCCCATATCTATCTATCTATCTATCTATCTATCTATCTATCTATCTATCTATCTATCTATCTATTTATTTATTTATTTATTTATTTATTTATTTATTTATTTATTTATTTATTTATATAGCTTGTATGCCGCCCACTACCCAAAGGTCTCTGGGCGGCTCACAATCAGAATGAATAATTAAAACATGTTAGTTTTGACATGTTAGTTTCAAATCAGTAACATAAAATTCTAAATAGAGATGGGCTTTTCATTTAGATAATGGTCAGCTTCCAAAATGAACTGTGGGAGCCCGGCTGACATTCAGAACCAGAGGAATGAAATCAACCAATGTCTTATCTTGTGCTGGGCTCACGTGGGGTTAAACTTCAATGAGGAAGAAGCCTCTGACATGTCATCTTTCCTTCTCATGGGCACTGGCCAATCAGACAGGGAGGAGGGATGATGCATTTCTGGGCACAGCTCCTGATTCTTCCTCATTGGAGTTTAACCCCGTGTGAGCCGAGCACAATGTAAGGGATTGGTTGATTTCATTCCTATGGTTTTAAATGTCAGCTGGGCTCTTGCGAGTCCTTTCAGAAGCTGACCACTTCCAAAATGAAAAGCCCATCTTTAAAACTAATTTTTTTTTAAGACTATGGTCTGTTAGCTGACCTGCAGCTTTGTTTCTATACTTCTGAGCTTCTTTGAAAAAGAAGGCAACCATTTTATTAACCATTTCTGGAATACTGTATTTTACAGGATGGCACTAAGGCAGTTACTTCTAGACTTTCATATAGCTTAGTAATTTCTTAGTACTTCAGTGAAGCCTTGCAATAGTATCATTATAGGTTGGTCATTATATATCTTGAATTTGTTTAAAAAAGTCTCTATCATGAAGGAAGGCAAAACCAGCTTTACTGAACAACAGCACCTCCATCTTCCTTTGCAGTTTCTACACAGCCCAAGAAGTAAGAAAGAAATATCATGGCATAAAAGTACCAGCCATATGGAGCTATTTGTGATAGATAGACCATAGCTCAATATTCTTGCACATTGTCCACATTAACAATATACAGAGACCAACCAATGGATTATGATTGGTGTAGGAAGCATCAAAAGGGGTGAAGTAGATTTGATGTGGTATAGTATTATCTTGTGTTTGACGTGGGCAGACTTACCCAGATGAAACTGATTGTTTCTGCTGATCCGGGAAGGTGGTCCATGAAAGTTCTGCACAGATGCTACATGGCTTTGTAAGTATTAGCTACACCAGTTAATTTACCCAGGATCCAAATAATCCTTTCACTTGACAGGTACTGTGGCTGCACTTAGGCTTTGTGTCTGGATATCATCATGAGCCCTGCTCTCCCCGTCCCCCAGCACTTGTAAAAATGAACAAGGTGTTTGGAACAGTCTGACAGCAGTTAAACTTGAGGGAAAGGAGAGCACTGTTCCCTTGTTAAGTCAAGCATCCTTGGGCTCTCTGGTTCTATATGTGTAATCCATCCTGGATCTATCCTGAGTGCCTCTCTCTTGACATCACCATTTGATGTTGTATATTCTGTTCAAATGGCAGTCTCCTTGAATGTTGCTGTTAGCAAGAACAGAAAGGAACAGTATTTCAGACTGCTTGACTGAGCAGGAGGTGCTCATTATGGGGTTGATGACTGAAATTACACATCCAAGACTAGCATTTCAAGGGTTCTTGACTGGGCCTCTTTGAAGATGCAAATTAATTGCAGGTGTGAAATACAGGCACATTTCAGCATGGGTGCAAAGCCCTGGCAAACAAAAGAAGCTGGCACCAATACCATGCCCCGAGGGCTTACCCCCTCCACTCATTCAACTCATTGATCCGAATGAAAGCAGGATCAGGTCCAAATAATTCAGCTTGGTACTGCAACTAAGGTCCCTTTATTTTTAGTGAATATTGACATGCTGTTCACTAGCAAATGGTGCTCATTATGAATGCTAGGATTACTTTACAGCTTAGTGCACTGGCAGCTCTAAACAGCCATTGACCTTTGGAAAATTGGAGCTTGAGAAAATCTAACCTATTGCCTGTACTCCTGCATGCTGCGATTCCAAATGCAAGAAAACCAGCTCTGTTAGTAGGCACCATGTAGAATGTGACACGCACCTGAGCTAGACTGTAAATACAAACCAAATCATCAGTAGTGCTAGTTATTCAGTAGCTCAAGACTAGCTGTCACTTATAGCCAGGTGCTTGTGTACACTTCAATGAGTAAGTGCAGTAAAGGACAACATGTGTATTCACCCTCCAATAAACCGCTTCTAATATTCTCCCCCCCCCCCCACCTTACATCCAGACTGTGAAGTTCATTAAGACCTTGGGTCGGTGGAGAGTGAAATGGTTTCATGACACAACAGTAACTGGCCAAAGGTCATTTTCACATCCTTGCTATGCTCATTGGGACAACAGGGTGAGTCTTCAAGCTTCTTGGGTTGACAAGGCACAATCTGTTTCATTTTTCCAGTACTTCTGCAAGGTCATTCATGCAGTGAAACAGAAGGCTACGTGTTCTTTCAGCTCTCTCAGTTGTGGAATGAGTGCACCATATAGCCACAAACTTGAAAGAGGATTAAAAATCATGACAATAGAATAAGCATTTCATAACAAACAAATATATGCAAATTATGTTCACTTGTTTAAATGACAAGCTTATTGTAGCTGCAAGGTAGTGTGACACGGACCAAAAAAAAAATCTACAAGGCAATTCTAAAAATGGGGGCAGCCAAAATGAAAAATATAACTGTGAAAGTAGAATTCAAATACCAAATTGGGAGGGGTTACTAATTCCCTAGAGGATAGGATGAAAATCCAAAAGGACCTTGACTGATTAGAGTGCTGGGCCAAAGCTAACGGAATGGGTTTCAACAGAGAGAAATATAGGGTGCTACATTTAGGTAAAAAGAATGAATTGCACAGATATAGGATGGGAGATACCTGGCTGGAAAATAGTACCTATGAAAGGGATCTGGGAGTCTTGGTGGGCCACAAATTGAGTCAGCAGTGTGATGCGGCAGCCAGGAAAGCCAATGTGATTCTTGGTTGCATCAACAGAACCATAATGTCTAGATCAAGGGAAGTGATAGTACCACTCTATTCTGCTCTGGTCAGACCCCACCTGGAGTACTGTGTCCAGTTCTGTGTCCCTCAATTTAAAAAGGATGTTGACAACCTTGAGCAGGTGCAGAGGAGGGTGACCAGGATGGTTGAGGGTCTGGAGGAAATGTCTTATGAGGAATGGCTTAGGGAACTGGGAACTGGGAAGGCTGAGGGGGGATATGATAGCTATGCTTAAATGTTTGAAAGGATGTCATATTGAAGAGGGAACAGGTTTGTTTTCCATGGCTTCAGAGACTAGGACTCGGGGCAATGGTTTCAAACTACAGGAAAAGAGATTCCATTTGAATATTAGGAAGAACTTCATGACAGAGCTGCTCAGCAGTGGAATATGTTGCCATGGAGGGTGGTGGAGTCTCATTCTTTGGAGGTTTTTAAGCAGAGGCTGGATGACCATATGTGGGAAATATTGTGATGGGGTTCCTGCATAGCAGAAGGTTGGATTGGATGGCCCTTGAGGTCTCTTCCAACTCTATGATTCTATGATTCTATGAATTAGCACCAAACTGAGTAGAGATATAGCAGGCAGTCTGTTCTAGCTGTTTGAAAATTTTGAGGATGTTTTGAGATTCTAAGTTATGATTTTTTCAAAATAAAAGTGATTCTGCCCCATGAAGAAACAAGGGACCCTAAATGTCCCCAGATTCAAAATAGCTCATACAAATTAAACATTCCATGTTGCTTTTCATCAAAGCTGCAGGCCTTGAAATACTGATTCTCTAAAAAGGCTTCGCTAAAGGGGGAAAATGGAACATGCATGGAGTAGGCTTGCCAGCAAGATCATTCCAATATAGATAAAATTATTAAAAAAAAACCTCTCTAGTTTTAAAAATTTAAGCTATTGTGCTCTGTATCCATGACTCAAAACACTAGGAAATGGCCCAATATTGATGAACAAAACTGTCCCTGCATTATCACCAGGAAAAAGGATGACAACATTTATATAGCCTAGAAGTTGACAACATCAATGGGAGAAGTCAAGATTCTCTACAGGGTACTCTCCTGTCCTTTCTACTATTTATAAAGTGACACCAAGCAAGGAAAAATCCCAGGAACGGACTCTTAAAAAAAACCAGTTAACCTCTTTCTCATTGAAGACACTTTAGACCTTTTAGGCCCTTATGTCAGGTGTTTGTAACTCAGGGAAGCTTTGCTGGAGATTGTTTGTAGTGTATGTATTAGAGATGGGAATGAATTGAAAAATGAATCCTGTTTTCTGATGAATTTAGCCAATTCATCAAAATTCTTCAGTTCATATTGTTCTGTGTTTGAGTGAGATGTGATTTTAAAAAGAAATCAGTTATTGGGTATTCCCTTGCTTGGTGTATGTATGTATGTATGTATGTATGTATGTATGTATGTATGTATGTATGTATGTATGTATGTATGTATGTATGTATGTATGTATTTGATTTCTATACTGTGCATATAGCCCACAAGCTATTATGCAGGTTACAACAATAAAGAACAATTTATATACAGCAAATAAAACATTGTAGAGGTTACAAAAGAGTATCCTGTAGACCATCGTGACTGTCACTAGTCATGTTGTGAACATTCAGGCTGCACTTTGCCATATATAATTTACGTAAATCCTTTTTTCAGCTAGCAATAATGGCACTATATTGCAATCTGGGAAAAGTCCAATATAGGAATGTCAGACTATTTTCTGGTGCTTTGACTCCTGGATACAAAAGCACAACATTGTTTCATTTTTATGAATTGACTGGCTTTTAAAAATGGAAGTTTAAGTACACTACACACAAATTTCAACAGAAACTTCCCTGATGTACAAACCATTCACAGACACCTAAATATGGCTTACCTGGGAGGGATTTGAGCATTAGCTAGGTCTGGCTCTACCCATCTTTCTGCTGAAAGCTCTCTAGGGCAGGAATAAGAAGCTTTTGTAAACCATGCTTTCCAGTATGGGCTTTTTCTCTCAGCTGAGCCATATTTATGTTCCTGTAACTTGTATGTACATCGGATAGAACTCCCAGGATGTGGAACTACTTGTTATCCAAGAAATCCAATAATTATGTCCTTATTGTTTCGAGCTGGGCACAGCTCTTCAGAGTAGAGATGTACACAAACCACTGGTTCGGCAGTTTGGTGTGGGTTCATTTCCCAGGCAAAAAGCTGATCCATTGTTCATTGTCCCATCACTTCCATAGGACACCTATTCAACAGCAGCATCCAGAGGAGGCAGGGCTACAGGGTTCAGGAAGGAATTGTTCAAAATCTAATGGATGTACAGTAACTAGGGTGAGTTGTAATGTTAGTGCTTGTTATAATAGCTCTTGCCGCGAAGCGAGAGGTTCGTGAAGTAATAGCCTCTCTCTCTCTCTCTCTCTCTCTCTCTCTCTCTCTCTCTCTCTCTCTCTCTCTCTCTCTCTCTCTCTCTCTCTCTGTGTGTGTGTGTGTGTGTGTGTGTGTGTGTGTGTGTGTGTGTGTGTGTGTGGTGTCATTATAGTCGTGACTGACTCATGGAGTTTTCTTGGCAGGAATACTGTACCAGTTGCAACTATTAAAGCAAAAGCCCCTAAGCTGGATATAGACAGTGGGGGAAAACAACAGCATAGTGCTCAGATATTTTCATGCGTTTAAAGGGGGTTTGGGCTCCCATCCATCATATGGGAGTCTTCCCCCTGCTATGTGGCAATCTTATTTTAAACATTTTTAAAGCCACCCTGAGTGAAATGGCTGAATGGCTTATCTGTTCTTTAAAGGCGCTTGGGGGGAGTGGGTATCTTTTACTGAGCATGTCCAAGCCCTTCTTTTGATCCTGGTCATAGCCTATAATTTTCCTTCATGCTTCCCCCTACCAAGCTGCCATCTTTCATCACAAAACAGGTAAACAGAAAGTCTTTCATTTTCTGGAAGGAAGAAAGTGGGTTTGTCCCCCCCCCACCACCAAAGAGGTCCAATACAGAAACAGCAGGTCAACACAGTCACCTTTCCAAATGAGTTCTCTTATTTCCTCATGACATTGGCATCTAAATGAAACCACAGTTGTTGTCAGCAATCAAACCATATTGTGTTATAATAGCTGATATATAATATATAATAGTTATATATATATATATATATATATATATATATATAAAACAGCAGAAAAATCAATTATGGATTCACACACCCCTCCTCTGCTCCTTAGACACATCTGAAGCGTTGACGTTGTGAATTCCGTTTATTTGCTGCTGGCCTAATAATCCCTGCATGCTGGGAAAAACCTTTGTTCTCTGACAGAAGTAATAAAGCTGTCTCCGCGATTCCCTCTTGTGAGACAAGGAGTGCTCCGGTTTTATTTAATCGGCTGGTATGCTGCCTTTTCAAAGTAAACACTTCACAGGGACCCAAGGCAGAAAGACACACAAGTGACAGGTCTGCCATCGTGTAACTTTTCTCCCCCTAAAAAGTAGCCTGTGAAGAAATAATGAGATGCCTTCACTTAAAAATGCATTGCACACACACCGGGCAGACTTTCACAGGGAACCTCGGTCAAGCAAGGCTTGACTCGGGGTGTGTATCTCCTTCTGGAAGTGCTTCGAGTCGCCTCCTGAATTCGTCTCCGGTCCATCCTCTCTGTTCCCCTCACCACCACCACCATGTCCCCCAATAAACACATAGAAGTGACGAGTCTCCTCTATTCACTGGCTGTCGCTGAATAGAGAGCCGAGGGAGAAAATGAAGCGATCTCAACGACAGCAGGAGGCCGGCTGCTTTCTTTTAAAGCATGTCCTGAGCCCAGTCACCCAGAACAACTTGTGATCCCTGGACAAAGCCCCGCGCAGCAGGTGGCCATATCAAGAAATTTTTCTCCTGGAATTAGATATTATCCCAGGAATCACGAATGAGTCCAACATAATGCCCCATCCAGCTGGGTCAAGTAGGATTTCATTTCAATTTCTTTACACAACGATGCGTTTCATCTTGTCTGCGTACAATGACAGTGCTCAGGCATGAAATAAATTGAAGTGCTTGAAAGGCGGAATTATCCCTTGAACCTGCAGCATTCCCGAGCCCCAAACATACATTGTCAAGTGAGTTCCCGATAAGCGGGATCTTCAGCCAGTGTTTGTGCTGCTTGGCTTCCTTTAATCATACTCCCTTTTGTAAAGGGGATTTTCGAAACGGGGGTGGGGAGGAAGAGAGAGAGATAAATCATCGCTGAGGAAAAAGGTCATTTTCAAAAGGCTTTAAGAGCTTCATTTTGTGTGGCTTTTCAAGGTGAAACAGGTAATTCAGTGCAGTGGAAGTCTTTTGTATTCAACTTAATTCGCCCGTCGCACCACCTCTGCCATCATCGTCAACAACAAAAAAGTAAGCTGGAATGAAGTGCTTTATTAAAAGCGTCTCACATACACGCATGTGAGGTGAATTTTGTTGTTTGCTCACAAATGGGACTATCACCCTTCCCCCCCATTATATTGATAACTTTTTAATCCAAGTTTTAAGCTACCCACTGTTCTTCTATTAATAAGGGTTTTTTTCTGTTAAAACAGTCACCTTTTTTTCATTAGTCATTCCTATTTTCCCTTCCGTGGCATATATTTACATCTTCAAATATGGATTTTGATTAAAATGGCCAGTGGCTTACCAATGAAAGTGAGCACATTCAAAATACAACCATTTGACACAAGGCTGTTAAATATATGTGTTCAGAAACACAATTTTTATAAGTTGTTTGGGGAAGATAAATATTTTGCATTAATCATAAAAATAGTACATTGTGAAGTAATAGACTGAAGGATCAACAACATCCAAAAGAGATATTGATTGGTGGATCAAGATTAGTGTATCATGAAGAACATTAGACAAACCCACTTCCTCTATTTTTATTGTGTAGAGTGAAATCAGCATCTTTACATTCAGAAGCAAAAACAACATTGAGTTAAATGAGATCTACTCTCAAGTGAGTATAGGATTGCATCTTTAATTTTATTTTGGTGAAATTTCATCAGAGAGCTTTTTAAAATTTAAACTAAGGGCTTGTGTAATTAAAACCGGCAGCATTATCAATCTCTATCTAACACACAAATAAATATTTCAATTTCATTTTCAAAATGCTATTTTGTGTTATGAATACATTGAAACTACAGCACATCATACAAAGGATATAGTTCAGCTTCTTAAAATCCAAAGCTTAGCTTATCCAGTAACGGCTATTTATGTGAAATGACTGTCTTATTGCATGTTGAATGGAGGTTCATTTCAGAAATATTAGGCAAATTAAAACTTAAACCACTCTAGGAAAATATATATCTTGATAAAACTAGCTTTTTATTTGAACCGTCTGTCAGGAGACAAAACACATATCCTGCAGTTTTAATATTTCAGAATACACTCATTTCTCTGCTTATGCTCACATGATTAGAGAATGAGAGAAAGAGGCTTTTAATATGTGAATTTAACCTCATGGCACAACTAATCCCTGGTTATTCTGTGTTCCTGTGGTTTATATTATGGTAATAAGCTATGAAATGCCTCTGTAGTTTCACATGAATATGATATACCATATAATGTGACTAATAATTTCCCTCTCAGTTACTTGTGCGTTCCTCTAATGTCATGTACAATTTGGAAAACACAGAAACACTGCTGAATGGGTGAAACATTTTTCTCTCACACACAGACACCCCATCAAAAAGATAGCCGGCTTTCAAATTTCTTAAGAAAAGGGCAGTTAACAGCTACTTGGATGTTCTACTTTTGAAACGGTTACTTTTGAACAGCATAAACAAAAGAGTATAACCGTGCCAAGACAAGGACCGAGCAACTGCAGAATTTGTGAGCGTTTGTTGCAAGCAGTCCTTTCATGCCGGGAAAAGGGGCTTTCAAAGGTTCGTCTCAGTGGCTGCAAGGAACTTAAAAGAACAACCCGCACCTCTTGTGATGATCAAAACACCTAAACTAAGAGGCCTAGCGTTGGAATCCATGTCTGTGTGGAGTCCTGCTCTTACTAGCAACCCCGAGTATTGTAAATTTTCTTTCTTTTAGAATGAGAACGGGTGTCATTTTTCCACCACAGAATCCTTTTGGAAACAAGTGCCAGTGCAAAGAGCATATGCATAGAACCAAGGGGAACAATGGGGGTTATGCTTCAGTCAATGGGACATGAAGGGGCTACTTATTACTGTCATGGGGTAATGGACATGCTAAATCATATGGAAAACTACAAGGTAAAAAGGCATTTGTCCTTTACATGTGAAAGGACTCATCTTGGCCTTGGAGATGGGAAGTACCAGCAGCAATTTTTTTTGTGCACTGCATAGGTGACAGCAGAGAAGAGCCCCTATTCTAATACCATACTGCAAAGAAAATGAAATAATTTTTAAGAGTAGGTAGAGTGAACCCAGAAGGATTAAGGTGATCAAGGAGGTTGATTTATTTTATAAGTAGGTGTTATGAGTTTATTTGTCTGCCCGTTTTTTTGTCATCTTGCCTTAGTAATGTTTTGTATTTTTTGCTTTTTAAGTCTTGGTTCTACTGATTGTTATTGGGTTTGTTTTTGTTCTTTATGTCATATTGTGGAACCAATTATTATTTTTCTCTGTATATTGTTGTATGCTATTTGCTGTTAACCGCCCTGAGTTCCCGTCTGCGAAAAATCTGGCGGTAAATAAATAAATAAATAAATAAATAAATAATTTTTAAAAAATAGATTTATGGCTTAATAGAGAGAATCATCAGCCACTGAAACTCCAAGATCTATATTCAGTTTATATCAGCTTCCAATATATGGAGAAGAGCTTCTATTAATGAAACAAACAAAGGGCCAGGCTTGTTTAGGGTAATGCGTAAAGGCTTTAGAGTACCAATGTGCCCTCTGTTTGTAGATCAGCTTCTTTCATGCCATCTAGGTGGCAAATGAAACAACTTTGTTCTGTTTTGCTCCAAGAACTAATCCATATGTGCTGTTTCTTGTTGATATACTATGATATAAAAGTACTGGCAGGAAACTGAATAGATAAGGAAGCCAATGTTAAATAAGTCAAGGGAAATAAAATATTTGATTTATTTTCTGATTACACTTTCAACCAGTTACACGTTATTTGGGGTAAACAGATGATATTGTGGGCAATGAACCAACTTTATTTTATATGAAAATTTCTTCCTTTTGTTTCTATAGTTTCACAGAACAAAATGATTCTGTTTCAAGAGAGGAAAAAAAGAAAAGAAAAATAAGGGACTGCTGCTTCTGATTTTCATACATAAAATGTATTTCTCATCTGGCATTTTACATAAAAACAGAATTTGCTCCCTAATACTAGTGCAACCCCCCCCCTCTCTCATGCACACATACAAATGCACACGCATGCACAAGCACCCGTGCACAGATACTCATAGATAAAAACACCAAGTATCTGTGTACTCGCAGAATGAGGATTATTTGTGCAGGGTGTTCTTTCTCTCACCTTCTTCTCTCATGCACCCTGAAAATCAGATTTAGATAATGATATTCATATGGAGCAGATTTGTGGGGTCTAGGGGGGAGGGAGAGAAAGGAAACTCTTGTATCAATAGACAGCAACTTTAACAACACTGGGTGGAAGTCTTTCAATTTATTTTATAATAGTTTGGAATCAGAACATTTGATTTTTCAAGACAGTTTAATATTGTTGCATAGTATTTTTTTAAAAGCATGTACCAATTTAAAGATGCCATTTCGAGAGAACCAAAATATAAATGAAACCCATGCTGGAAAACATAAGGGGGGGAACAGACCTGCGAGGGCATAACATGATCCACAAATAGTTCTAGAGATATTTCTGCTGGCTAGATCCCTTAGAAGTGTCATTTTACACTGACACTGACTGATCATTTTGGGGTGACAAAAGAAAGCAATGGCCTTTCTTTGTCATGATGTGAGTGGCCAGCGCTTGGGAAATCAGAGTGTCAGTTTTCTTTAAACTGCACCGGTTCCATTAGCAATAGATCTTGTCAACGACTAGACAAATAGATTCTTGCAGCAGGATTTTGCCTTTCTCCTCTCTTCTGCACCTCCTCCGTGTCCCCTTAGAACTGTTTCAGGGGGTCCTGAGGCCATCAAGCAAATCTGGTGAGCCTCCAGAGGAGGAGGGAATCCACCCTGTCAGTGTTGGCTATTTTTTGACACAGCAGAAAGACACCATTGGATACAACCCAAAAGCTGTAACCCTACGCACACCGGGAAAGATGTCCCAGTTTGTTTGAGAGTAATCTGTACTGTTTTAGAGCCTTCCTGAGTTTTTAAAAAATCTATGTAATGCATCTACTTAACAGGGAAAGAAAAGCTGGGACAAGCAGGAAAGTCCAGCTATGAACCGGCATTCTTTCTGCATCAAGGTAACAAGGTCTAGCAAATCATCTTCAAGATCCAATGTCCCTTTTCCAGGGGGCATCTCTGAAAATGTTACAAAAGACATCAGATTAAGAGAAAATCATTGGGGTTATTAGAAGCGTTTGTCTCTCTTCCTTCTTCCTTCTTCCTTCCTTCCTTCTTTCTCATTTTTTTTTAAAAACTAGAATTAAATATCTCTTCCCCACCCCCATCCCAGTATTTTTAATTCACTAAAACTAAAATATCTGTCAGCTACAATGGGAAGATAAGAGGGGTTTCCGTTATTGTCAGATAATGATTTCCACGGCTCTCAGTCTTTAATATGAATTTTAGAGGGAGAATTTGCGATGCCATTTATCGTATTTAGAGTTTGGGAAGCACAACCCCTAAAGGCACAGTAAATTCTTTCAGATGTCTGCATGCTCTTCTGAAGATTAGTAGGTAATTATCTGCTCTTTTTGATATTGCACTCGGGTTTAGGAATACCACAAGAAAAAAGATATTGTCATTTTGATGCCTGAAGTTCATAACGAACCTCACAGATGTTCATATATTATAATCGGGTACCCCGGTTTTTGAAAAAAAAATGGTTAGGTTCAAAATCAGTTCAAGTGTAATCACAGAAATGCAGAGGAAATGCCAATGTATTAGAAGTCACAGTGCGGTTAATTAGATGCTAATCCATGTCTGTATGTGCATATAGACTTTTTGGTTCTGCTGGATATTTTATACTGCTGCCCAGCCGAGAGTTAACAGTTAACGCACATGAGAATAAGACTTCCGTTTATTGGTCTAAGATTCGGGGGCTATAGACTTGAAATGAGATGGGGGGGATTCTCCCAATATCCTGCTAGTGGCAGGCCGGTAGGAGGCACCCTTTGAGATAGTTTCCGAAAAATCATTTCAATGCACCTGGCTAAAATAAAACATGTCATTGAGTTCTAATGCTGTGCCTTTGCCAAGGAGCCCACAGTTCAGCAAGGGCTTGCAGGAAAGAAGGGGCTCTAGAAAAGGGTAAGAATTGTTTTTAAAAAGACCTGGAATAGCTCAGTGGGTTGGTGCTTCTGGTGGAGCCAGGTATCTGAATCCCCACCAAAGCAGCCGCCTTGGGTCCTTTGGGGGAGAAAGGCGAGATAGAAATATTTTAAATACAATGAACAAACCCAAGATCACCAAAAACATGTGAAGCTATTGGAGTTGTGGCCTTGGCAAGCTGCCTCATGCCAAAGCCCTGCCTGAAGCAGAGACTAGGAAACCACTTCTATGTTCTTCACTCAAATAAAACCCTATAAATGTTGCCATACATCAAAGTCAACTTGATGGCATGTAAGTAATTGGTGTTGGTTTCTGCCTAGGAAATAGTACTCCTGATTAACGGCAACTTTGTTTCATTTGTTAGCTGATTAGCACAGCATTGTTGCTGCTTCTACAGTGCCTCTGAGATTATATTAAACATCATCATCATCATCATCACCATCATCATCAACAACAACAACACAACGATAAGAATAAGAATAGAAATAGGAATAAGACCCCATAGTCTTCGGGGCTTTGGGAACAATGTCAAGAAATTTCTGTCCTTAAAAATAGTTTATATTTGAACTTTATTTACATTTTAAAAAAATAATTATCACAATTTAATCATACAGGAATAATACCAAGAAATTACACACAATATTACAAGCATTTGGAAATCTCAGGAATAACACCATCGGGGCTACAAAAACAACAATATTAGGAACAGCACACATACAGTACTGTGCAAATACTTAACAGATGAACCAGCTCAGGTGCTGAGGCCCTTTTCTCCATCCCACCACCTAAACAGGTGCATCATATAAAAATACATAGAAAGGGTCTTCTCTGTTGCTGCTCCCAGACTTTGGAACTCCCTCTCACTGGAGGCCAGGACTGCCCCATCTCTGCTGTCTTTGCGGAAGCAGGCAAAGGTCCTTTTCTTCAGGCAAGCTTTTCCTGAATGAGGAACTACCTCTACTATGTGACTTTTATATGGATTACCATGCATGATCGCATTTCAAAAGAAGCCCAATGTTTTTCATGTTAGTTTTTCATTCCTTATAATGCAATTCTTTCTTTTATTTTTGTGTGCTCTTTGTAGCTCTACTGTTACCTTTTAATGTTCTAAGATGCCTCTTCTAATTCCCTGTTATTAACTTGAATATGTCTTAAATGTTCTGGGCTGTATATTGTTCCTCATTATTGTAGGTAGACATGGGCACAACCAGAAAAAATGACGTTTCAAGTTTTCGTTTGTCAGAACGGGTTCGTTTTGGGTCATTTCCGTTTGTCGTGAAATTTTTCAAAAATTTGTTGTTTTGTTTCTCGTTTGTCGTTTCCACTGCGATTTAGCGCGATTTGACTTCCTAGAGCATAGGGGCGTCCCGCAATCAGGGCCGGGGCTAGGTGTTTTTGTGCCCTAGGTGGCAGGTGGGTTGGGGGGCGGGCGGCGGGGGGAGGAGGTGCAGGCAGGTGAGTGGGCGGGTGGCGGCGCGGGCGGATGGGTGAGTGGGCAGTTAGGATATCACTTAGGATAGAGGTTCTGTTCTTGGCTTGCACCCAAAATGTGTGTGTGTGCAAGCAAATTGAAGTTGGGAAAATAGAAAATAAATGGTAGTATATAATATATATTTAAAATAAATCCACACCTCCCACTCCCCCTTTATCCAATATCAGAAAAAAATCCTCAAACTGCCAGAGAAGAAATAAAGAATAAACTGCTATTCCCTTCAGCAGACAAAGCTGCAGGGAATCAAATAAATTATTTTCTAAATTCAATTCCCTCCCTCCCTGCCTAACCTAAATCCTAAAGCCTCCAGCCTCCCTCCTCAATCTCGATCGAATCACACCAGCACCAGCAGCCAGCCCTCCTCCCTCAACCACATCCATACACCCAACTGCGATTTCTGGAAGGTGCCTCGGCTTTTTATGCCCTCCGAGACATCCAGAAGTGTCAGTCAAAAACCTGGCGAAGCCACTGGTGGAATGGTTCAAAAAATTTGCATGGTCCCATCCCATGCCCAGCTCAAATGGGCAGGTCCAAAAAAATAAAAAATAAAATAAAATAAAATAAAATCAATACAATGTTTTATTGCTATAAAAAACCCACTGCTGCTACTATTAAAATTCAGGCATTTAAAATAAATAAATTTCACATGTTTCTGTGGTGATTTGGTGTGTTTTTGGACCACAATTTCAAAAGAAAAATTGTGGTCGCCAGTTTGGATCCCCCCCACTGCATGGCATGGCGAGACAACGAGGATGACCCCCCCAAGCAGCCCAGGACAGGAGAAGAGGGGGGAAAGGCCAGGGACCCCCCAGAAACCACCCCTCTGGTAGGTAGCAAAGCCTCAGGCAGGCATATTTTCACCTGCTTTTTTGGTCGGGAGTTGGGTTTTTTTTTTAACTTTTAAAAACTTTTTCTGTGCTTCGCATTGCGCGATCGCCACGATGCCACAAACGGAAACGGAAAATCTGACCAATTTTTTCTTTTTTCAGTTCAAGTTCGAGTTCTGACGGCTTAATTATCATTACCGTTTCCGTTACATAACGGAAACGATAACCGAAAACGGAAACGACAATTTCGCCGAGTCGTGCAGATGTCTAATTGTAAGCCGCCTTGAGTCCTTTGCCAAGGAGAAAGGTGGGGTAAACTATTCAACAATCAACAATCAATAATCAACAATCAACATAAATAAATAAATAAATAAATAAATAAATAAATAAATAAATAAATAAATACCGGTATTTAGGTTTTGAGTTAAAACTCACATCTCTTATTTAATACCAGTCAGTTTTTTAGAATTTTGATTGAGGATGCCTATACTACTACTACTACTACTACTACTACTACTACTACTACTACTACTACTACTACTACTACTACTACTACTACTAATAATAATAATAATAATAATAATAATAATAATAATAATAATAATAATAATAATAATAATATAGCCAAGCTAGATGAGATATAGAATTTCCAGTGTTGTTGCATTGTTCTATTAAAATGCAGTTATGAGCATGAGATGTCTTAGTATTTGATAAGAACTCTCTCTCTCTCCCCCCCCTCTCTCTCTCTCTCTCTCTGTTGGGGCTTAACATTTTTATCATAGAACATTTTCCTTGTCAAATCAGAATGCATTCATACCTTTAGGCAAGTGGGACACATTATCTGCTCTTTTGAATATCCCCAACTGCATTCTCACCTGTAGGCAAACTATACATAACAGATGTACTGCAGTCACTTTGGTTGATCAGGAATTCTTCCACTTTGCTTCTGATGGAAATTTACTGGACCTCTTAGAAAACTGCTAAATAAATATCTCTACTGCCAGGCTAACTGAGAATTCTGCTCTATGTCCTGTACTGAGAGCACATAGAAATGTTTAGTAAACTGCTGTCAATTTGCACTCCCTTATGGGTCGCCTGCAACCCTGAGCATAAACAGTTATAAGGGAGATAAGTATGCCATTTCCCAGTATCCAGCTGACCAGCCAGCCTACCAAGACTAAGAAGCAGAATATGTTCATTAGTAGAGATGGGCACGGAACGAACATTTTTTCATTTCCGTTACCGTTTGTCGTTTCCGTTACGTAACGAAACGACAAACGAAAATTGTGATGAAAATGCAACAAAATGAACAGAACCACGAAAATTGTGGTCGTTTCGTTTCGTTTCCGTTAATGGTGACGCGCAATGAAATGACCTGTTTTAAATGTTAAAAAACGCCCTGGACATCCGTAAAAACACAGCGATAATTATTTATATTGTCTGATAATACCTACCAGGGGGTTGTGGTCCTTAAAATGTTTGTTTTTGTCTTCTCCCATCGCGATGCATTTTTCTTTTCCCTTTAAAATGGATGTCACCACCAGCCACAAAATGGAGGCAAGCCATGTGGTGGGATCATGTTCAACCAATAGCATGCCCAGGTTGCAAACTGGGCGGGTAGGTCTGGCAGCCACAGAGGGCATAAAAAGCTCTGGCAGCCCCCGTCCTCCTTGCAGTCTCTGGTGGGAGTTAGGGTAGGATTGCTGTCTCTGCGACTCTAGCTTCAGTCCTGCAGCCTCCCTGTGTGTGTGCGTGCTGCGTACCTCTCGGTGAGTACCCTCCCCTGCCCCGCAGTGCAGTCACTCTGCGGCTGCCTTGCACCCTGGGCAACGTCCGCCGCTGCCTTTGCAGCCTCCCTGCATACCTAGTCTATACTGTGTCTTTGCGAGGATCCATTTTTTTAGTGTTTTCCCTCTGGTCTGGGGCGTTGGAGGATGCCTGCGCACGGAAATGCTTTAAAAATCGTGCAAAAAGCGGGTAGAAACGACAAACGAAAAAACGAAAAACGGTAACAAAATTTTTCAAAAAATTCCCGACAAACGGAAATGAACCGAAACAGACCTCTCAACGACAAATGAAAAACCGAAACACAATTTTTCTGTTTCATGCCCATCTCTATTCATTAGTGAACTCCAGGCAGTGATCAGATTGTGCTTAGAGCATTTTACTGCCAACTTAATGCCAGAATAAATGCCCACAGAATTCCCCCAGTTCTAGTAAGAGCTGCTAAACTAGCTGAACTTCAGCCACAATGCAAAATTAATGGGCAAAATCATTCTGGAAATAACACATTTGTTAGTGCATTAGGAATACTGAACTAATCATGTACTCTTCTATGGCCCAATCATGACCAACTCGAGAGTCACTGATACTATAGACGAGACAAACAAAAATGACCTTGAACAATTCATTTAAACACAAGCTTGTATTTACTGTTTCTCAGTTTACTCAAATGGCAAAGATATAATTCATTTAATTGGTATAAGTGGGCTTTGTTTTCATTAAAGAGCCTTCTACTTTGGGAATTTCAGTGTGATTTCTTGAGTATTTATCCAGTCAATAGCTTTAAAGTGCAACTGGTAGCATCTTTCTACAGCTGCACTGTTTGCTAATAATTACAATATTGTTTTTTTACAAAATAAAGCTTCCTTTCCCACATTTTTCTTCAGAAATTGTATGTTATTTCACTCCAGAGAGTAAGCACAGAATAATGTACTCAAAACATTTCACCAATTAGAAGCAGGTCTGAAGAATGATGTATAGAGTTACAAATTGGGATACCTGGGCTCATAGTTCTGCTTGGCCATGGAAGCTCACTGGAGAGATAGCAAATACATATATCATTTACTTTGAAACCCCTAATTAGGGTTACTAAAAGTCAGATTCCATTTGATGAAACATGACAGCCATGAAACATTAGAGCCATTATGAAATATTATCATCCACTCAGCAAGCAACAATTGATATTAACTTCCATGGTTTTAAAGGCATCGTCGTCGTCGTCATCATCATCATCATCATCATCATCATCATCATCATCATCATCATCATCATCATCATCATCATCATCATCATCATTTAGCCAACAGGTTTTCTGAAGGAATGTGGAAGCCTAATAGAGATACCTGTACAGTATTTTCCATGTATAAGACTATATTTTTGTCAAAAAATGTTAGACTAATAATTGAGGGTTGTCTTATGTAGAGAAGTAAGCCAAGGAGAGAACCGCATGGTTGCAAAACTGTAATTTTGGGTTGGAAAAGTGGGGTTCATCTTATTCATGAGGACATCTTATAGATGAAAAAATGCAGGTACTTCTGTAGGTATAACATACAACACTGAAAGTGCTACCTCAACAAGGCCCTACTCTAGGCAGCTTCATTTCAAACAGCAAGACTATTCTAACAAAATGTTTATTCTCAAATAACCAAAATTTCGTTGTTCCTGCGAGGTGGCAATGAAAATAAAGATTCCTATTCCTATTCCTATTCCTATAATCTTACAGCATGGTGTAAGAAGGCACGTCCATAATGTAAGATAGGAAGATTATTTGAAATTTGTTTTCGCCAATCTTCTGAGCTTCAACGGGCTGAAACGCCTCACTGAGACTTCCTCCAGCACTACTGAGATTTCCCAGATTCCCATGAAAACAGAGGAACTGATCTCATTTTTCCTGCCCCCTTGTTTTGTCTGCAGTTTTGCACAGGAAATTGTCATCTGCTAGACACCTCCATGCACTTTTTAGGGAAATTACACAAAGTGGTATTTTTGTGCAGGAACAGGGTGGTGTTTCTTATAGGCAAAAAGGCACTAACATCTGAGAAATCCTAAAATATACACTAAAACATTTTCTGGCTGAGGTGGGTGGAATCTCTCAGATGTAAATCTCACCTTAAATAGACAAGAGGGATTTCCCCCCCTCTTATCATATGGGGGGGGGAGACTGGTTACATGAGCAGATACTCCTTCCCTTCTCCGTACTATATCTTCTCCTTCTCTTCCTCCTCCTCCTCTCTTTGGTTACTCAAATAATATCAGTGTATTGTTTTGCTATCTTTGCAGCAGAGTAAGATATTATGATAAGTGTTAGAGAGCTGGGTGTGTGTGGAGAGAGAAATGGTTATCCTGGTTTGATACCTAACCTAGCTCTCTAAATCCCTTGAATAATTTTCAGTAACAGCCTGAATTCAGCAACTGCAAACTTCATCCTGCATACCAAGTGTTATAATATGACTGATCTCTGGGTGGGAGGGTGGAGGACTCCTCACCCCCCCGCCAGAACAACGGTTGTGGCAGCTGCGGCTGAACTATGAAGTTTGAAAGTGCACTCTTCCAAGATTACTAATCAGCTCATTAAATACTGATTATGACTTAAATTGTCATAATCTCATGTCACAGTCCTTAATGTCATCAGATATCACTTCCCTCTGAAAATCTGGTTAATTGTTAAAATATACAGGCTCCATTTCATGATAGGTACTTATAGGGAAATAATTGCTCTCGGTTAATTCCTGGGAGCATTATAATACTGAGCTTGATCTGTCCTAACTCATCGATCTGACCATGAAAATAGGTGGACTCCTGGAATACACTTCAAGAATGTGGGGAAAATTTCCCCTGGGGTGGAGGAGGGATCCCCAATTATCTCTGGGAGGGTTTGGTAAATGGTGGTATGGGCTATTTTGAACCCGAGCCTCTTTGGGCACCTAAAAACCATTTGCAAAAAGCCAAATAAAAAAGCAAACAAGCTAAGTGTGCTGCTTATATATGCCCCCAAAATGCTCAAAGCGCTCTCTGGGTGGTTTAGAATAGAAGAGAATAACAGAAACACTAAAAGTGCCATTCAGCCTCCATCACTCTAATATAAAACTCTAAAAATACAATTTTAGTAAACTACGTTCTCATACATCCACCAATGATGTAACTATAAATAAAATTTTAACAGAATTAAGTATGGTCATTACCTGTTGGGTAAAAACTATTTTATAAGTAATTATGGAGGCTCCCTCCCCCAGCAAACTGGGTATTCATTTTACCTACCTTTGAAGGATGGAAGGCAGAATGAAATAGCCTTTAAATCACAATAAATACCCTCAGATTACTAAGGAATAGGGGTGGGCACAAAATAAAAACGAAATGCTGTTTTGTCGTTTTGTTACGTAATAAAACAAAACAAACAAAACGAAACGAAATGAAATGAAATGATGAAGCAGCATTTCGTTACAGATGACATGAAATGGTTGTCCCCCCCCCCCATTAAAATGAACTGTTTCATTCAGTCTGTAAAACGGGCCCTTACCTGCTGGGCTCGCTGCTGCCGCCGCCGCCACTGCTGCCAAACAACCTGGCTGGAGAGGGTGAGCAGGCTGCTGGAGGCCCTACTGCCACCATTCCACCACACCAGAAAGGGTCAGCAGGGCTGCCATGAGGGCCCTGCACCTGCTGCTGATGTCGCTGCCGCCAAGAAGTTACAGCTTTTCCACTTCTGCAGCAAAACAAACAAACAAACAAAAAACAAATCTTTAAAAAGACTTACCAGTTCTCCCCCCCCTCACTGGGGAGCGTACTGAGAAAGTGCCTTGCGAGGCGGCAGGGAGGCTTCTTGGTGCCTGCTGCCGTCGCCACCACCACCAGCCCACCACTGATCTGGCACAGGGCGGCCTCGTGAGGCAGCAGGGAGGATTCTCGGCACCCATTGCCCCTGGTGCCACTGATGATCCGGTGCAGGGTAGCGATACCCCTGGAACCCCGCCAGAGCCCAGAAGCTGCCGGAGCCCAGAAGGAGGAGAAGGAGGGGTAAGTACAAGTCCCCAGAGAAATGAAACATTTCATTATTGTTTTGTTTCTACAAATGTTTTTTAAAAAGTCGTATGAAATGAAACAAAACGTGGGTGGAGATGAAACAGAATGAAACGAAACACCATTTTTCCATTTCGTGCCCATCCCTACTAAGGGACATGGGTTGTCAATGAAGGCCATTATCCCCCATTCCACCACTGGCTACGTTTTGGGTATCATCTTTTAAAGTGGCTTTTGTCCCCCTTTATTTGTTTACTTACTGTTCTTAGCTTTAGTATTGGCTTTTTAATTAGGTAAGATATAAGATCCCTTTCACACTCTTTGTTCTTAGCTTTAAATACTGTATCTAATTTTATTAACAACTCTTGCATACTCATTGTCTCCAACAAGCAAGCAAACATGTTTCAGGCTCAAAATAGTCTTGATTAGACTTTGGATGTGATTGTATTTTAGTCATTTCTGCTTCTAAAAAAAGGGTAAGTTTCTTCCTGAAACTCCTCTACCGAAACAGTCTTCAAATAGTATGCTGAGCCTTGCAGGTTTCCAGTGGCACTGTTTGCTATATTTCAGCCAAAAAGAAGAGGGGGAGGGAAAATGGGAAATGGGTGGATAAATGAATGAATAAAACAAAACAAAATAGGTCAGTGCATTTTCTTCTGTGGTCCAGACAGGGGAACTAATCATCTTTGATCTAGATCTGTGCCAGCCTTAGGGGGTGGTGTCACACACCTCATGGTAGGCACTGCTGGCCCCAGAGGGTTCTGGCATCACTTTTTTGTCTTCTAATGCTTGTTTAACCATGATCTCCAAACAATGTCTTGCCTTTTCCTTCAGGACCAGGGGTTTCAAAAGAATTTCTCCAAGAATTCCTTTTATTCACTACGGAAAGCACTAGATACTTTTTGAAAACAGTTGGGCTGGAGAAAAGAAAAACCTTGAGTGCTATCCAGCACTCCCAGGGCACTGAGTATTTCACATTTAATATTTGGATTATGAATCCATACGGGTATGTATTCCACCAGGTTATTGCTGAGGAAGGGTTGCCAAATAGCCTCTCCTTCCCCTCTGCCTCACTCCCCAAAGAATCCATTTTGAAATATATATAGGGAAATATCTGTGACTGTCCCTGAAAGAAATGAAGCTCCCAATCTGGATGAAAAAAACCACCATCAGTACAGTGGTACCTTTTATAAAGGAATAATTTCAAATGAAATTATGTTAAGCAAATTTTCCTTTATACAAATTTCCCACAGGAATGCATTGACAACAGAGTAATCCCTAATCGCAACCATTTTATGTTGTACGGATTCACCCCATAGGCGATTCTGTTAAGCAAATTTCCCCTATCTCTGGAATTGTTTATATTGTACAAATTTTATGTTATACAAACCGTATGTTATACGAAGGTCCACTGATATGTATTAAAGAGGTTCTAGAATTGTCTGTGACGACTGCTTGGTAAATTCAAGCTAACAACACCCAAACCTTTGGTGAGAGAAGGGTGCTCAAGGCTTCTATCTGTCTTCTGAGAAGAAGACAACATTGATAATAATCTTGTTTGTTACATTGATCTGTGTTTCATGTGAAATAATTCTCCAGCTGGAAAAAGAATAACAGATTTAGAAGGCCAAGCTGAGGTATGCTACTGTAATCTTTGCATGTGGAAAAAAGGCATATTTTGCAGCTAGCAGATACTTCTCAAGGGATGCTTGGCTTTCAACCCAAGCAATCCAGTTCTTTCGGAGTTAATGCAGAATATAAAATGGCCTCTTAGACCTGAAATTCTTTGGTGCTTTCCATGCCTTGCTCAGTTGCTATTTCCAATTCTGCAAACATTGTCATGCATGGGTTTTATCCATCTGCATATTTGTGTGTGTGTGTGTGTTGGAGGGTGAGATATTGCCTAGGCCAATTCCTCAAGCAGCCCCCCCCCCCCAAAGACCTGATGGGAGCAGAGAATATCAGACCACAAGTGAGCACAGGGAATTCCAGTGTTAATTCCAGGATTGTAAACCCACCACCATCCCAATAAAGTTGAAGTTATTATCAATTTTCTGGTCAGGAGCCTATGGATATTCACACAGGGGAGGGGACACCCATTTTGCCCCAATCCATGGCATAGGCAGTGGTCACACACAAGGCCGGCACTCCTATTAAGGTGAACTAGGCAGTTGCCTAGGGTGCCAAAATGGAGAGAGAGGGCGCTGGTGAGCCTGCTGCCCCCACCCCCCACTGCTGGCTACCACCGTCTGTCCCCCCCGCCCGCCAGCCGCTCATCACCGTCTGCCCATTGCTGCCTGTCGCCATCCGCCTGCTGCCCCTGCGCCCATTGCCGCTCACCCCCCGTGCCTGTTGCCATCCGCCCTCGCGCCTGTCGCCGTCCCCCCGCCATGCTGCCCCCCCGCTGCCCCCTGTCCCACCCACCCTCTGCCTGCCCCCCTCCCCTCACCTAGGGTGCAAACATAACCTAGCACCGGCTCTGGTCACACAATACTCCCCTTCAAGTAGTTTACACAGATTATGGAAATTTTAATGGGAAAAGGTAAAACTTGTCATGCTCAGAAGATCAGGACAAGTGAGTTTGATGGCCTCATGAAGCTATCTCCTTAGGTCCAGGCAGCTTGAATGGACAAAATTTAGTACAGTAGGACCCCTGTATCCACTGATTCATTATTCATTATCCATGGATTCAGTTACCCATGGTTGGCTGAGGAAAAAATTAAATTATTCAGCAGCTGTAAAGCAAGCTACTGTCATAAAACAGCAGCTCTAAAGCAAGCTATTGTCACAAAACAGCAGTTTTTGGGATTTTGGGCATTCTCTCTTATCCACGGTTTTCATTATCCATGGGAATGCCTGGAACCAATCCCAAGCAGATACCGGGGTCCTACTGTAAATACTCTTTGTATGCCTGTTTTGTACTAGCAGAGATCAGTTCTGTTTCCTTAAACAGGGATATATGCCTTCATGGTCTGCCCCAAACCACTTAAGTCCTTTGCCTCTGAAAAGCTGATTGAATGGTCCACCTTCCCTAACCAGAAAACCATAACTGGTCACCATCTTGGGTTATCTGTCTCTTGCAATTTGTTTAAAAGGAGCAGGCCCAGAAGGATGTGGGTTTTTTTTTTCATGACCATACATTGTTGATTATGGCAACTGCAGGAGGTACCCTATGGTTCCACAGAGGACAGACTTGCTATAATCCAGAAGATACATGGCTGGCTTTCTTTATGTGTGTACCAAAGCAAGTGCTTTAGCATCCACTTGACAGATGATATTACACAAAATTGTGATCAAATTGCCAAATTGTGCACTTCTGGGCCATGTATAAAGTAGTTTTGGGGGCATTTATAATCTCACATCGGCAACCACCTGGCGCAACATATGGGTAATCACCAACCTCAGATGGAATGGGACACGACATGCCAGTTTAATTTATTTTTCCGAGCCCCAATTAAGTTGTCTGATTGGAAAAGAACTGTTCAAAGTTCTTGAAGAGAATAATGTTGTGATAATTGCTTTATAATTGCTTTAAGCAATTTTTATCAATTGATTAAAACGGCCCACAATGAGCAAGTATTTTTCTGCATGTTAAGCAACAGGGGAAGAACTATGCTTCAGTTGAAAGTGCATCAGAAAAGGGAACAAAACTCCCACAAATACAAGAAACTACAAAACCAGTGTAGAGGCAAACACACAAGTGTTCTTGGGGAAAGGGAGAACAAACAACAAATACATCATTTAGCAAGTTTTTATTTTAAAAAATCATTGAGAAACAGGGACCTCAGATGTTGCCCAAAGGGTTCCCAAGAGGATCTCTTTTCAACTTCCATCTGGCATTGACGGGATTTTCTGTCCAAGGAGTCTATAGTAGCTGACAGCCTGGCTATGTTGGATTTTATCTTAGAAACACAATGTTTTAGACAACTGCAACTTCTTTCTACAGTCAAGCAGCAATTACCCACAGCCATTTGCTGAGTGTTGACTTGCAAAACCCAGGTTGAGGTCTAAATAATGTGTGCAGTAGTTTTAACATATATATCAAAACGGGAAGCAATACAAGTGGCAAAAGGGTGCCAGCGTAACCAATGGAACCAAGCTCATTAAAGGTGGGAAATAAGATTTGTTTTGCTTCTGCAGTCATTCTGTTCACATGTAAATGTATGCAGATTACAGCAAGCAATCAACTGATTGACAAAGGCTCATGGAAGTAATGCACAAAGCCGTCATATTTCAATCCTTCGAGTCCAAACTTAGATCTACCAGTGCACCAGAGCTTCTCTGATCTCCCTTGCCTCTGATCATCCCGAGAGCTCCAATCCAAAATGTGAGGCATAATCCTGTGCCTTATATTCAGTTTAGCAAGATTTGCAAGTGTTTTCACAGAGGTATACATCAACTTTCCCCTCCATGATATAATTACCATGCCAGAATAATTGCCTATGGTTGGGTGCACTGATGTAATTCAGCAAGGTTTCTCCATTTCTTCTTGGGAGAGTCCACCTGGGCCTTTGAGTGTAAGGTATTATCATAACAGGCAGAAATGAAGGCACAAACAGAAGCTGAGGGGGAAGGGAGGCAGCACTAGCTGATGGAAAGATTCCTTGATGAGCCCAGATATCAGGCAAGGATTCTGAGCAGACCTGTCAAGTGTCCTGATTTGGGCAGGACATTTCCATTTTCTAGCCCTTGTCCCACCGTCTTCCCAGAACATTTCTTTTCCCGGAAATGTCCCAGGCAGCTATGGCAGAGCAGCAGCAGCAAGAGTGACTTTGAGCACTCAACCAGCTTCTCTCGGAATCTTCCCAGCCCAGCCAACAAGCGCGCACACTAACCTGATCACCGTAGAGGCGGGCACTCCTGGAAAAATTGGTGTTTTGGTGATGGACAGTTGAGAAAGACAATGGTTGCTTGGTGGGTGCTGGCATTGAAGGAAGGGAGTTGAAGGAAGGCTATGGGAGCCAATGAGAGAGAGTGCTGCCCTCACCGAAGCAGGATGGTCTGGTTGGAACCTGGCGGGTTGAGGAGTAGTCAGGGTTAGTTGTGGAAGGGGATGGTCATGCGGTACGGAGAATGGCACCGCTGAATGAGGTGGCAGGTTTGTGGGGGAGGAAAGAGGGGCACGGTTCTTCCTGCCACCCGAACAACTGAAGAGGGAAGCCATGTCCACTTCAAGACACATGGTGGGAGGGGTGGTGTGGGTGCGTATGCGAAGGTGCGTGCGTGGTTGTGTATGGAATTTTGTTTTGGCACACACGCACATTAGTCCTCCCATCCTAGCCAGCACCAGTAAAAACTTGACAGCTATGATTCTGAGGTCTGGACAGCCTCTCAAGAGCCCTACAGAACTTTGTAGACCTCTAGGGGAAAATCAGAAGTCTGTGATGGTCACAGCTAGCATCTATGTGAAGGATTTCTGTCTCACCCCTGCAGTGAAATGGTCAGATGTATGGGGAGGCTGGGAAGTGGTGGCCTGCTGACATCCACAATTTGCATGGTGACAATGATGTTAGAGCCTTGCACCATACGGATGCCAGTAAATGGCCAGTCTGGTCCTGGCTGCTGCTATGATTTTATATGTATCCTAAGAATTCAAAGTGCCCACATCTAGGGTAGAGCACGATATAGGCTGTTGTCGCTGAATTTTTAATTCCTAGAGGTAGAACAGAGTAAAAGGCCAGAGTGGCCAATATAGAGAAAGAAGCTAATTTAACTAGTTTGCTCCCCCTGCAAAATATATGCAGTGCTTCTTTTTCTCCACTCAAACACATATACATCCCACTCAGAATTTCATTGTTGTTTGCTAGTATACATCCTGGAAACAACTGCTTCTGCTTGGTCTCAAACAACTGTTCCTGCTTGGTCTTGGACTTTGTTGTTAATAAATTAAATATATATTTCCACTCTCTTCAGCATCCAGAGATGTTTATCTCTTCCTCATTTATGGTCTCAAACAGAGGCATGACCCCTGTGGTTGGAGAGTAGGGAGAAGAGACATTGGCTCCAACTGAAACAGGAGATGACCACTGCCCAATCAGAACATGCCAGACAAAATAAGAACCCAAGAAAAGGGAGATTGGTTGCTGGAGCACTTTCAATTTTCCATCCCTTATCTTACCCAATGGAAACTTGCAGGGGTAGGGGAATATTATCTATTTTTAATATAGAATTGGAAGAGATGAAGGCAAGGGTGAAGAACTTCAAGGGGACCTCAGGAGGCTACTTTTCAGTCCCAAGGACCCCAAATGACAAAACATGAAACTGGGAGTGGCTATAAATTCATTTCCTCTGCTGAAAAAATAAACAATGATGAAAAATGTGAGTGTTGCAATTTATTCAAAACTCGTATCTCTTCTAGATAATAATTTTGTTTTAATCAGAAAAACAGTGGAAGGAAAGAGCAGTAATAGAAGAGAAGGGAGCCCATTTCTGATAAGAGAATTGGACCTAGGCTTCTGGTGCTGTCATCTTTCCCCCTCCTCACTGTGGCTGTGCGAAATGAAGTAAACCCAGGAGCAGGCACAGAACCAGATGGCTAATGGTATGATTATAAAGAACTTACAACCAATGCTGTGCTTTGATGGTTTGCTGAGGAGAGACAAGCAAAGGCTTCAAAGCAAACCATACCTGGGCAAAGGTGTAGCCATAATCATTCTTTCTAGCTACCATGCACAGGCAGTGGTAACCTTCTTTGCCCAGTACACCACCTTCTTCCCTCCCACATATCTGAGTGAGCCCCTGCAATGGGGTGCGTTGGTTGGTTGGTGATGTAATTTAGCTGTCTCGTTCTGATTTTTCTAGGTGCCCAGCACACCACCTTATTCTGCCCTCTTAGAAACTTCTTCTTGAACACTTAGGAGGTGAAAGGAAGCCTGCTACGATGCAGGTGGAGCTAAACCACAGTAGAGGAAAGTATAGCTCTACAGAAATTGTTGGACTGCAGTTCCCCTCAGTGCCATCTGGCATGGCCAGAGGTGAGGAATACTAAGAGCATAGAAAGATCTAGAAGGTTGTCTTCTCCTAATTTGAGTAAAGCTCCCCTCAGCCCCATCTAGCATGACCAGAGGTGAGGAATGCTAATGGCCTAGAAAGATCTAGAAGGTTGCCTTCTCCCAGTTGGACTGCAGCTCTCCTCAGCCCCATCTGGCATGGCCAGAGGTGAGGAATGCTAAGGGCCTAGAAAGATCTAGAAGGTTGCCTTCTCCCAGTTGGACTGCAGCTCCCCTCAGTCCCATCTGGCATGGCCAGAGGTGAGGAATGCTAAGGGCCTAGAAAGATCTAGAAGGTTGCTTTCTCCCAGTTGGACTGCAGCTCCCCTCAGCCCCATCTGGCATGGCCAGAGGTGAGGAATGCTAAGGGCCTAGAAAGATCTAGAAGGTTGCTTTCTCCCAAATCAAAGGGTAGCTCCACAGTGCCTTTGTACAGGTGCTGTCTCTTCAACATAAGTAACACAAGTAAACAATTCATAATATTTGAAGATAAATGAAGTGGCATGGCTCTTCAGAAACTGAATACTAATGTGAAAGGCTTCCCACAACAAAGGTAGTAGAACAATATGCTTCATGTGTGTATTAAAGCTGTACTGAAATGTGCTGTACTGCACTGGGAGTTAAGCATGTTCTCCTTGACTTTGACCATGACAGTGTTTGAGAGGTACCTCCTTGAAAAGCAGAACAAAATGACAAGTATTATAGGCACCTGGAAACAATGTGGTCAGTCTGCTACTGGATCTGAAACATTTCCCATCTTGCAGCATGCATGGAAGAAATGCACCTCTCTTGTCAAGTGTTCAAAATATTGTGAAGATAACAATCTCTAAAGAAAACAGTTATTGGACACATTTATGTCTAGCTGTGAATCTATTTCCATCATTCCATCTTTGTGTTTTGTTTTGTTTTGTTTTTGTTTTGAAGCTGATACAACCTCGTAAACAATGAGATATTCAGATTTAATCTGATTTGTGTCTCCCCCCCCCTTCTGTACACATATATAGTACTTCAATTTAATATAGTTGTAGATTGCACTCTCCATTCACAGATTTGGGAAACTACGCTCTTGACATTTGTTACATCTTTTTCACAGATTGTTTCCTAGGGGAAAATCTCTAATTTTCTTAATCTTTTTAAAAACCATGATTTTTTTAAAAAAATAAAAGGTGTTTGAAGTCCTTGAATTTACCCCAGGGCTCATGGCCATCTTTAATTCCCATTTCTAATCCCCTAACACCCTTAATCAAGCCTTCAGTAGTTTTAATTATTATTCAACATCTTATTTAGGATTATAATTTTTTCCCATGATTACCCTATGAATGTAGATCATCAAATATTCACTGTACAACCGCAATTATGAATATAATTCCCCCAAAGATGTTTAAAACAATTTGGATTGAAAGGAGTGATGAAACTGGAAACAAGGTTTATGTGCTGATTAAAAAAAAACCACATCTGCTTAAATACAAGGGTGTGAAAAGTTGTATTTTAAGGTAAATAAAGAACACAGCTGTGGCAGAATGAACTTCATTCCTCTGTAATGAAGATATCAGTACAGCACCACTGGCTGAAATCCTGTTGCTTTAATTTAAACATTCTGATTCTCCATCACAAAGCCATTGGGAGCAATGGGACTCGGGTGTGATCTTTCATTTCTGCAATTAGAACTGCTGGATAGCTCAGTGGTGTAGGTATCTCTCTGTGGAGCCAGAGGCTGGAAGTTCAATTCCCCGCTCTGCCTCCTTGACATGGGCGGGACTCAGTGATCCCAAGTGTCTCTTTCCAGGTTCTTAGATGATGAAGACGATGAAGAAGAAATTAATCACTGCTGGGTTGCTTTTACCAGAGGTCTTGATTTCCAAAAACTAAAAATGTCATTCTTCTGCCAAAAGAAAGGGATCCCAAGGGGCCCTTGGAATGTCGGCAGTGGGTGGGGAATCTGATATTTTTATTTATGTATATACCATGCCATAAAGTTGTAGGACAGAATTTCAGCCACTGTGTCTGCAACTGAATCCGTGTTTGGAAACACCATCTTTTTGGACTATAGCTCATAGACAATCCTAGTCACTGTGGCCATTGCGGTTTCTGAGATACGTGGTCCAAAACAAATTATTTTTCCAAGGTTTGGACTAGGGTTGTGGGCAAGATTCAAATAAGACCCAAATTCTAAATAGAACCAGCTCCTTAAGGAGCCCCGTGGCCCAGTGATTAAATACCTGTACTGCAGGTAAAACTGTGCTCACAGCCTGGGGTTCAATCCCAGGTAGCAGGATCATGGTTGACTCAGCCTTCCATCCTTCCAAGGTCAGTAAAACGAGTACCCAGCTTGCTGGGGTTGGGGCAATGTGCAGCCTGCATAATTAAACTGTAAAACCTCCCAGAGACTATTTGAAGTGGTATGGGGTGGTATATAAGCAGAACACTTTGGTATAGCATGATTGGTATGAGATGTCAAGTGGAATGACCAAATTCAGCTACTGAGCAAAATGAAGCAAATGTACAAACTGTGTACAAACGGAGTGTGAATGCATAAACTTTGTCCAGATTTAAACTGGACACACACTATTGCTTAGACTGAATAATAATGACATGCATGCACTATTGCTTAGACTGAATAATAATGCCTGTGTTTTCTATGTTAGTTCCCATCTCTCATAATGGATTTTTCCCTTTTAATTGCTTACATGCTATTTTAGCTTCAATACTGCCATTTAATGTTGTAAGATTTCTCTTTGAATTCACTGTTCTTAAACTTAAATACGTGTTAAATGTTATGGGTTGCATATTATCCTTCAGTGCTTTAAGCCATCATGGGTCTTTTTCCAAGGAGAAAGGCAGAGTAAAAATATTTTAAATGAATTAATGAATAAGACTAACGCCCTAAAGGAAACCACAGACTTGAGTTTAGAAGAGCTGAGCTAGGGCAGGTGAGGAACAGGACACTTTGGAGATTGCTCATACATAGCATCACCATAAATCAGAGGCAACTTGACGGTACATAAAAACATAATAAATATTTGTTTATTTAATACTTCAGTGATTCCTAGTATGCAAACCACATCTGAATTTGTCAAATTATTCCTCCCTTTAGGATCTATCTCCATTTCATGCACATGAGTGCAAAGAAAAAACAAAAAAAGATCATCATTTTCCAGTGCAAATCAGGCTTACAAATGGACTCCAAGCTGGGGTATGGTACAGAATAGATGGGGGACAAAGTGCTCTGGCCCAAACCAGAAACTGGCCTTAAAACTAGATCAAGGGACTAGAGATGGACATGAAATGAAAATATTTCATTTCACTTCATTTTCCCTTTCTTTTCCTTTCCTTTCCTTTATTAACAAATTTTTAAAATCATTTTCAGAATGAAAGGAAACAAAATGAAATGATTCGTCACACTATAAAATTGCTCCCCTGGATCCTAGGGGGCACCAAATTTGGTGAGTAGCTTCCTTGGACTCTTTCCTGCAAACCCTCCACATTTGGACAGATTTGGGGTACAAGGAGCCAAATTATTAAACTCCAAAGTGGGTTCCCCATGGGAAAAGGGGAAGAGGAAAAATATGGCATTTTAAACTCAAGCCTCATTCCCTTCTTTGCTGTGGAATGCGATGGAGGGGGTTCTGTTGAGAGCTGAAATGATTCTGTTCTGTTTTATTTTCACTTGCCTTTCCCTAAAGGAAAGAAGGAAGCACAGGTTCAAGGCCATAATTTTTCTCTTGCTCTTTCAGAGAGTGAAAATGGTTTTTATTGTTTTTCCCTTAGTGACCCTTCCAAGCAAGACCTATCAGCACTTGCCTCAACCCCCCCCCCCTCCTTCACATTCCACAGCACAGAGGGGATGAATGAGGCTTGAGTTTAAAACACCACATTTTTCCTCTTCCTATTTTTCCATGGGGGACCCACTTTGGAGTTTAATAACTGGGCCCCCTGAACCCCAAACCTCTCTAAATTTGGAGAGCTTACATGGAAAAGTCCAAGGAAGCTACCCACCAAATCTGGTGCCTCTAGGACAAATCATTTCATTTCTAGATCCAAAAATGTTGATTCATTTTGTCATGGAACATGTTCTACTGTTTCATCTCATAACAAAACAATGAAACAGCATTTCAATTTCCGTTTTGTGCCCATCTCTACAAGGGACCAATGTACAGTCCTGCTTTAAATGTCACAGGGAATAACTTCCTTCACTTTGTGGAGGGATTTCAAATTACTTTTAGAATTACAGAGTTAAACTGAATAGCTGTACTTCTTAGAAATGAAAGGGAAATGCCACACTTTGCTTTCTCTTTTGTAAGCTTACAAGTGCAGTTCAGACATTTTTATGTGTATGGGATTTTCTTGGATACACATGAAATATTTTGCATTCAAGTAATGGGAGTATTTATTTTGTGGAAGTGAAGAGCATACATATGTATCTAGTCTGTGCAGGATGTGGAGTTACAGTTCACAGCAGACAGATTGTTAACTGGGATTGGGGTCAACCAGTGATCCCTGTAATCATTCCCAGCTCCACCAGCTCCACTGGCTGTGAATCCATTTCCAAGCAGACTTCAAAGTACTAGTTCTAACCTATATACAGTAGACCAAAACAGGTTGGGCTCCAGCTATTTCAATGACCAAATCTCTCTTTGGGCGCTTTTACATGGCCCCTAAAATCCGAGGCATAGGGCTCCCAGATGCAGAGCTTAAAATCGTTTTCCCACCAGCTCCAGACTTTAAAAAAAATTAAGTACGACCACGCCCACCTAAGCGCGCCCCAGCGCATTTTCCAAGTACCTGGTCTCTGGAGGTAAAAATATTTCCAGTGCGGACTATAAAGCTGTGGATGCCGGCTCTCCTTGCCTTTTGTTGTCTTCCCGCCCCTTTAACAACCTGGAATGCCTACGGGGCTGCTCCAACTGACAGGCGGAGGGCAGACGGAGGTGAGCCTGCATTTTTTCTCCCTTTTTTTCTCCCTCCCCTCACGCAGACAGGAGCAATGGAGTGTGGAGGGGTGGGAACACAGAAAGCAGAACAAACCCCCACGATCTCTGGTCTGAATTTAATTTGCCAGCGGATCTTAGGGGTTGTGTAAAAGCACCCTTTATGAGCCTGCTTTCATGTTAGGATCATTAAGAGGGGCCGTTCACAGGTGTATTTACTTGGTACACAAGAGAGTGCCTTATTTGTTGCTGACCCCAGACTTTGGAATTCCCTCCCACATGAGGCCAGGCTGGCCCCATCTTTGTCATCTCTCTGCAAATTGGCAAAGACCATTCTTTTCAAGGCAAGCTTTTCCTGACTGACTAGCTGCCTGAATGGGGGTTTCAAATGGATGGCTGTACCTTACTGCTTTGAAGGTGTTTTGTGTTGCTTAAGCTTTATTTTTAGCATGGTATTCATTTGACCTTTTTTAGTATTTGTGGACTCTTGGTTCTTAGCTTCAGAAGACCCAAGGAATTAAACACCATCTTTTAACAATGCAAGCCACCTTGGGTTCTTGTTAAGGAGAAGGGCGGGGTAAACATATTTGGAACAAATAAAAACAAAAAGAAATGGAAGATCCAAGGATAGTTAGAAAACTCATCTCCTTCCATGTTTCAAAACCATGCCTGTTTTCATGTGCGTTTTAGGAGGAGGGATATATCTGACTACTTAATGTTTTCTGTCTTATACCTCTCCATAAGCCCTGCAAATAGTATGTGCTGTATTCCATTCAGCTCCAAAGCCCTTATCGGTGTTTTCTTGGCATGGAATTTATCTAGTGCCCTGAGATACTGTCAGTGCAACCTAGTAGCAAAATTGATTGGGAGGGAGTCCTCCTGCATGATACACAAAAGCGTCATCCCCAGAGCCAGTGCCTGAGCATCTTGATCAGTTATATATAGATGGAGAGAAGAAGCGCTCCCAAATTCTCACGGCTCACTCAAAGAAATCTTATCCGCAGAGGGCCAACCGAATCAAACAATTCCAATGAGAGTTCCCATCACAGATGGCTCAATTTGTGCTAGCCAAGCCTTTGAATCAAGCATGGTGTGTGTGTGTGTGTGTGTGTGTGTGTGTGTGTGTGTGTGTGTGTGTGTGTGTGTGTGTGTGTGTGTGTGTGTGTGTGTGTGTGTGTGTGTGTGTGTGTGTGTGTGTGTGTGTGTGTGTGTTGGGGGGCGGAATAAGGGGAAGAGAATTACAGATCTGTTCAATTTGTAGTTGCCAGTTCATTGACTGTTCAATTTGTAGTTGCCAGTGGCATGTAAACACAAATCATCCCCACCAACATTATAATCAATTTTGCATCTGGACAGAAACTTTCTATGTTATGAAGCAGCCCACAGGTGTTCAGAGGTACGCCGTATAATATGACGGGAAGCCCATGTGGGACATTTCATGAATCCACAAAAAGCAGCAATGAATCTTGGAGGTAGCGTCTCACTTTGCAACTGAGTCACCAATATATCACAGCTGCTCAGTATCATACGAATTGAACACAACTTTCAGACCCTCTAGATTACTCTTATCTGGGGAGGTTCATGTTCCATGTTGTGAAAGGTGAGGCACATTATTTGACTTCCCTGAAGACTGAGTTGTGACAGGCTGTGCCTGAAGGATGATGCCAGCCAATGGCATGCACCACGGCCTGTCTTCCCCTCTCCTGAGAAGGCTTTCCACAATAGCCAAATTGCTAGTGGGAAAAACACACACATGTAGATTGGCAAATGATGGTTCAAAAGGTTATTTATCTTTTTAGAAAAAGTAATAGTCTTTTAAGAGTTATGGCCCAGTGCACAACCGGAATGTGACACTGGAATGTGATCACTTTCATTCACCGACACATTGACTGTGTACCACCATCAACTTTCATAGGTGGACAAACATGTCAGACAACATCCATGAACTAGCCTTTTTCTCTGCTTGAGGTGAAACTATGGATGATGTTCCAGTTTGCATTTAGAATCAGAGCTCACTTGAGCAGTCAAGGGATTGGGTTTCTTCTAGCACAAATACTGGTATTTTGTAGTTCAGCTTGCTTTGTTTTATGACTGATCACTGGGAGGTTAACATGGACACATTTGCCGTTCATATTGAGTAGGCATGACACTCAGTGGAAACTGTATTGCTAGAACATCAGCAAGTTTCAGCTTCTAAATAGGAACTGAGCATCTTGTGCAGTTTGGCTGTCAGTGCCAGATGCTGAAATGCCATGCTCCCAGTGCTTGCACCTGTGAAAGACTTGGCCATCAAGACATCTCAGTTATAGAAATACACATAGTTTGGATTATGAGAGAAGAATACAAAACATTTTATAGACTCTTAGAATCATAGAGTCAAGGGGCTGGAAGATGCTTATAAGGCCACTGAGTAGAGATGGGCATGAAACAATCAATTTTTCATTTCCATTTTTGTTTTTTCATTTTGTTACATAACAAAATGACAAACGAATTTTGTCTCCAAAATGAAACGAATCGAACAGAAACACCAGAAATTTTGTTGTGAGTTTCGTTTCTGTTAATGCAATACAGTGAACTGCTTTAAATGCTAAAAAATTGAAATAAATGGTAACAAAACGGTAACGAAATGAACAAAAACAAAAACAATTTTTTTGCAAAAAATTCACGAAAAATGGAAATGAACCGAAACAGACCCTCCAAATGACAAATGACAAACGAAACTCCATTTTTTCTATTCGTGCCCATCTCTACCACTGAGTGATCTGCACTATATGTAGGAATCCAGATCAAAACAGATCTGACAGATGGCTGTCCAATTTTCTCTTGAATGCATCCAGCATTTGAGTGCTCACCATGTCCCAAGGTAATTGGCTCCATCGCTGTACTGCTCTAACAGCTAAGATGTTTTACTTGCAATTCAGCCTAAATCTGGCTTCCTGTAGTTTGAGACCATTATTACATGACCCGTACTCTAGGATGAAGAAGAAGAGATCCTGTCCTTCAGTTTGACAGTCTTTCAAGTACTTAAAAAAAGTGCTGTCTTATCTCCTCCTTTCCAGGCTAAGCATTCCCAGTTATTTCAGTCTTTCCTCATAAGGCTTGGTTTCAAGTCTCCTGATCATTCTTGTTGCTTTCTTTAGAACTTACTCCAGTTTGTTGACATACTTCTTAGAGTGCAGGGTCCAGAACTGGACACATTACTCTAGATGGGGCCAACTAGTGCTGAATAGAGGGTAACATTTCCAAGCTCCACCACATATGCTGAAAAAGTGGATTATAGCAAGCACTATAGCATTAGCATGGTATTTGCCTCCCCCTAGCCACCAGTTTTGGTAATGACATAGTGTAAATACAGTTCTCTAGTGGACACTGTAAATAGCATGGTCTCTATCTCCCTCTGGTGTCTAATTTGATAACTTCATATATTTTTTAGATTTTTCTTTTGATATTTTTATTATTTCCAGAGTCCAGACCATGGATAAGTGAAACAGTGAATAATGATCCATTGATAAGGGGTTTATACTGTGCCTAAAGTCATAGTTGAATGCTCCTTATGCAGTTATATTGGAAAGTAAGGCTTTACTTTCCCAGTGTTGAAAAGAAACAAACAGTAACCTTTAGATTTCTTATAAAAACAAATCAGACAGCTACAATCCTGTGATCTATGGTATAAAACACAGCTTTTTTTATTGTAGACCTTCACAATTATGAACTACTTTTAGTTCCATAGCGCCTCGACTAAATAGATATGTTTTTTACAACAGATCTCAAGCTTGTGGCATTCTGGTTTGTTTTTATAAGCCACCTAAAAACTATCTATTCAGTTTGAATAAATTGAGAACCTGGGGTATATGAAATATGAAATTCTTTTGCTGGACACATCTATACTTCTGTAACCCTGGGAAGCTGACTTCACAGGCAGAGGTCAGGGTGGAAATGGTCAGTTCACACCTTTAAATAATCTCCTGTTATGGAACACTTCAAAGAAAAGAGCAAGCTAAGGAACAGGACCTCCATGCTTATCTTTATCAGAGGACATATTAAAACTGCCCCCAAAGGGCACTAACACCTTATCTGTAAACTTGACTTGAAAGTATTCAGCTTCCTTCCTTCCCAGAGAGTCATGTAGATTTGAGTGATAAGAAGGGGATGAAGTCAAGAAGCTGACTTTTGTCCTGATGGTATATGAAGAGAACTTGTAATGGGTGGGCAACTTCTGATTAATAGGTTTTTTTTCACTTGCTTAAAAGGAGATGGAACAGGTGGATTAGTCAGTTGACACATATCTGAGGAGGAGGATGCCTTGCTTCCCTGTTGCCCAGAGGGATTCTGCCTGATCCAGAAATAGATTCAGGGTTTATTTGCTGTCTTACAGTGCTGTGCCCAACATCTGCACTCTCTGTGTGCCCAGAAATATACTATGTCTCCAGTCACTTGTGAGTATATATAGGGTAGATTAGATTTATTGTTTCCAAATGGTTTTCCCCTGAACACTCTGTGTCCACAGTTGCTCCTGCTTTGGGGAAAAATGCTTCTTGTAGCTATTGGAACTTTTGTCCCTTTTGCCCCTTCAATATTTTGGGTGCCAGGGCTTTCTTTTAAAAATAAACTGCAACATTCCTTTCATGAAGCTGTCTGGATTTTGAACTGAGAGGGTTTGTGATACTAAAAACAATCCTTGCCTTGACCAGTAATCACTGGGATATTTTTTGTTTTTTGCAGTGTTTATGTGTGCGAGTGGCAGCAGCTACCTCACATGGTTGATGCTCTCATCCTTAGGGCCTTTTTACACAACCCCTAAGATCCGCTGGTCCTTTAAATTCGGACCAGAGATCTTGAGGGTTTGCCTCTCTTCCTTCCTCCCCACCACTCCGCACTTCCTTGCTTCTGTCTGCGAGAGGGGAGGGAGGAAAAAAAGCCTTAAAAAGGGACAAAAGAATAAAGCCTACCTCCGGTGCCAGTGGAAGTTGCTCCGAGCGCCGGTTACTTCCTGGTTCCTCTTAAAGTGGCGGGAGGCAAAAAAAAAAACCCAACAAAAAGAAGCGAGGAGAGATGGGCACGACCAGGAAAAATTACGTTTCGAGTTGTCGTGTGTTGGAGCCGGCCCGTTTCGGCTCGTTTCCGTTTGTCGTGAAATTTTCCAAAAATTTGTCATTTTGTTTGTCGTTTTTTTCATCTGTCGTTAGTACTGGTTTGGGGGGGGTAGCGGGCTCCTGGAGGCACCTCTCTGGGGTGGGTGCCTCCTCTGGCCCGCTATGAAGGGAAGGCGGGCTCCTGGAGGCACCTCTCTGGGGTGGGTGCCTCCTCTGGCCCGCCATGAAGGGAAAGCAGGCTCCTGGAGGCACCTCTCTGGGGTGGGTGCCTCCTCTGGCCCACTACAAAAGGGTATGCATAGCCAATTGGATATGCATACCAAGTTGCAGTGGCAGGCAAAGGCACCTCTCTTTCGGGTGCCTCTGTGACTCACTGCCTGGCATACAGTGCACTTGGGCTGGGGATGGGGAGGAGCGAGGAACAAAGTGAGAGAGGACCCCTATGGGCGCCCTCTGGCTCACTAAGAAGGGAAGTGTACTTGCTGTAGTGCAATGCGAGTACACAGATCTGGCTTAGGGTTAGGGTTAGCGCAAGGGCTAGGCTTAGGGTTACGGGTAAGGTTAGGGTGAGTTAGTGGGGTGCACCTCTGGGTGCCTCTCTGACCCACTAAGAAGGACAGTGTACTGGCGTATGGGTTAGGGTTAGGGTTTGGGTTCGGGCTAGGGTTAGTGGGCTTTTTATGCCTGACTGGCACATCCCAGAAGTCTCGGTCAAAACCTGGCCAAGTGGCCATGAAATTGGTGGAATGGCTCCAAAAATTTGCATGGTCCACTCCCATGGCCAGCCCATCATTGCGCAGGTGTAAAAAAATAAAAATAAAAATAAAATAAAATAAAATCAATGGAGACGTTTTGTTGCAAGAAAAACCCACTGCTACTACTGTAAAAATTCAGGCAGTTTTAAAATAGCTATTTTCGCATGTTTCTGTGGTGCTTTGGTGTGTTTTTGGACCACGATTTCAAAATAAATATTGCGGTCGCCCCATTTTGGATCCCCTGCCCGCACCGCATGGCATGGCGAGTTGGCGAGACGACGAGGATGCCCCCCACCAGAGCAGCCGGGACAGGAGAGGGGGGAGGCCAGGGACCCCCCCCCAGAAACCACCCCTCTGGTAGGTGCCCTCACTCAGGCAGGCATATTTTCGCCTGCTTTTTTGGCCGGGAATCGAGTGTTTTTTATTTTTAAAACTTTTTTTCTGTGCCGCTTGCGCTTGGCATCGCGCGAATGCCGCGCGATGCCAGGAACGACAATGACAAATCAGACCCAATTTTTCTTTTTTCGGTTCGAGTTCGAGTTCTGGCGGAGTAATTGTCGTTACCGTTTCTGTTGCATAACGGAAACGAGGAACGGAAATGGAAACGAGAATTTCGCCAAGTCGTGCCCATGTCTAGAGCCCGGCACTCTCCGCATCAAAATTCTTCACTGTCCCAGAGCAGGTACAAGAAAAGTGTGCTGGGACACGCTAAAGTGGGCGTGGTCGCACTTAATTTTCTGTTAGCTCCGGAGCTGGTGGGGAAACATTTTTAAGCTCCGGAACTGGGAGCCATTTGCAGCGGAGCTTAGGGGGCGTGTATAAACGCCCTTAGTGTCTCGCCTTGGGAATCTTTCCTGTGTTAAACTCCCTAGAGCACCTCAAGGTCTAGCAGTTGGTGTCAAGGGAGTGAGAGGGTTCGGTGGGCATGTATTGTGATCTTATAAAGTTTTCACCACCCATTGGTGGCTCAGAGCAAGAAGTTCAAATTAACCCTATAGCTGCTCTGAAGGCACCGTATGTCTCAGGCTTACTAGCAATCCGCACAAGGAATTTTTTTGAGTGTTTTAAGAATATTTTGTCACTGGAAGTCCCTCAATGGGTCATAAAGCCTTTTATGAGTATTGAGACAGCAGAGGTTCAGATTCAGGAGGAATTGGTCCAACGTTCAACTAATGAAACTTTGAAAGCCAGATTCCAGAATGGTGATCGTATCACAGAACTTTGGTTTCAAAGTAACATCAGTCATGTCTACTCAGGACTGTAGACTATCGTCAATTTTTTTAAATTGCCTTCCCTTCCTCCTACCTTGTTGACCGAAGATTCAGTGTTGTGACTTATCTAATTACAAAAAAGAAAAGTCAACTCCAAATTGTGGAAAGAGGGGACTAAAAATTTTGAACTGAACATTCAGAAACTGGCTCTGAACCATCAAGCACAACCATCCCACTGACATAATCAAGTATGTTTCATTGATATTATTCTTTTAGTGTAATAATTTTTGCTGTTCTTTTAAAATTTACTAATTAAGAATAAAGAATTTTTAAACATAAAAAACTTTGCAAAATAAAATAAAATAAAATAAAACAGAGCATAAAAATAAATATACGTATTTATAGCATTTTGAAATAAACATATTTATATAAAAGAGAATTTAAGCATTTTTTTGCATTAGTCATTTTAATTTTATTAAAAGGAATGCAATTACCTTCCAGGGCAAAAGTATCAAGTTAAATCAAACAAATTTGGTAATTACTTTAAAATTACTTAATTTTTTTGCCTTTTATAACTTAGTAACCCCCCCTTCCGCATACCTTAAATCAGTGGTCCCCAACCCCCGGGCCGCGGACCGGTGCCGGTCCGTGGACCGGTTGGCACCGGGCCGCCTGGGGAGGCCGGGGAGGCTCCTCCCCTTTTCCTCCGCCGCCTTCCTCCTCCTCCTCTTCTGTCCCGCGGGCAGCCGGAGGAGGAGTCGCCGCCGCCGGGCACGGCGCACGGGCGGGGGGGGGGAGCCCGGGGCTCCTGGGCTGGTGGGCCCCGCCTCCTCCTCCTGTCGGCGGCCGCGGCGGCCACGGCAGCCGCCCGGGTTCGGCCGCGACTCCGCGGTGGGCGGCGGGGACACCCCGCCACCGCCGCGGCCGGCTCGGCGGTCCCGGTGGCGCCCTCGGGCCGGGAGACGCCACCCCCACCGGCCTCCCTCCCCTCCCCCTCCCGCCGCCCGCCCGAAGGCCGCAGCCGGAGGCAAGCGGCGGCGCAGAGGTGCCCCACCGAGGCGGGCGCCCCGCCGCCGGCCGCGGAGCCACAGCCGAACCCGGGTGGCTGCGTGGTGGGCCGCGGCCGCGCCGCCGCGGCCCGCCTCGGTTGGGGCACCTCTGCGGCGCGCCGCTTGCCTCCGGCCGCCGACAGGAGGAGGAGGTGGGGGCCCGCCCGCCCAGGAGCCCCGGGCTTCCCCGCCCCCGTGCGCGCAGGGGAGCGCACGCCCGACGCCCCAGCCAGCAAGCGCCGCGCCGCCACCGCCGCCGCTGCTCTCCGCCGCCGCCGCCGCTCCCGTGGCCCCCAAGGTACACACCCCAAGCCCCCCGCACCTCCCCCTCCCCTCCTCCCTCCCCCTCCCCCGCCCCCACACCCTCCCGCGACCCCCGCCATCGCGCCGCCGCCGCGACCCTAATCGCGCGCGCCGCCGCCACTGCAACCCCCGCCATCGCGCCCGCCCCGCCATCGCGCGCCGCCGCCGCGCGACCCCGCCATCACCGCCGCCCGCCATCGCCGCCGTCGCCGTCGCCGCGACCCCGCCATCACCGCCGGTGCAACCCCCCATCGCGCGCCCGCCGCCACTGCAACCCCCGCCATCGCGCCCGCCCCGCCATCGCCCCCGCCATCACCGCCGCCGCCGCGCGACCCTAAGCGCGCGCGCCGCGCGCCGCGACCCCCGCCATCGCCCCCGCCATCACCGCCGCCGCCCGCGACTTCCAATCGCGCGCGCCGCGCCGCGCGCCGCCGCGACCCCCAATCGCGCGCCGCCCGCGCCGCCGCCGCGACCCCCGCCATTGCCCCCGCCATCACCGCCGCCCGCGCGACCCCCGCCATCGCCCCCGCCATCACCGCCGCCGCGCGACCCCTAATCGCGCCGCTGCGCCGCGACCCCCCGCCATCGCCCCCGCCCCGCCATCGCCGCCGCCGCCGCCGCGACCCCCCCCCCGCAAGTGGGCCAGGGAAAAATTATCAAACATTTACCGGGCCCCGGTGATAAAAAGGTTGGGGAGCACTGCCTTAAATTACAGGATTTTCACAAAGGGGGGCATTGAAATTTTTTCTGATCCATAGGGGGGCAGCAGCTTTAAAAAGGTTGAGAATCACTGATCTGCAGCATATTAATAAGCTGTACACACTGTTACTAGAGTTGCTGTCATTGTTGCTTATGCCATAGAATGATAGAATCATAGAGTTGGAAGAGACCTCAAGGGCCATCCAGTCCAACCCCCTGCCATGCAGGAACCTCCATCACAATATTTCCAACAGATGGCCATCCAGCCTCTGCTTAAAAACCTCCAAGGAAGAAGTCAGCATCACAATGCTGTAGCAAAACTGGTTCAGCTGATGATTTAAGCATGCAAGCTGTGGGGCTATATTTATTTATCCTTTATGATATTTATTTATCATTAATTAGAGAATGCTAGTTTGCCTAACAGATCTGCATACGTAACTGTCAGTAAAGTGAGACACTGCCAAGACTAAGCAAAAGCTTCTGTTCTGTAAAGGTGGCAGAGTCCCCCCCCCCCGAAAAGGAAACAAAAATCTAAACTCAACACTAATCACAACAGCTACATTCCCATCCATTTTATCCTATTAACTGGAGCAAACACTTATGAGGTGACAAATAACATATTCGCTCTAAATTTCAATACTCATTTCCAAGAAGCTCTACTGCCAAGCATGATTCTATATATCCCTTTATATATAGTCATTTTTCCTGTTTGTAGAATTGTGGTGCTCTTTTTGTTGCACACAAAAAAATCACTGTCTTGTAGTAGGTGTCTTCTTTTCTACTCATGTTTCCTTTCCCCTATTTTTAGTCCTCTGTGTCCCCCCCCAAAAAGAACCCCTGTTTGTCTCAAAGACAACTGCTGACTGACCTCCTTGTTCTCAGTTTATTTTACTTCACAAAACAACAGAAGAGAAAGAGGGGGAAACCTCACGAGTTGTGGTCTTAGGGAGTATGCGGCTTCTGTTGTGTCTTCCAGGAGCTATTTTTATATAGGGAAGTATCGTTCTGTATAATTCCCAAATGAGAAGCTGTCATCCATCTTCTGAATAGGCTTTATCCCTCTTTCAGTGGCTAGTTCTTACACCCGCGGATGACTCCAAGCAATTCTTTCGAACTTGTGAAATAAAGACATCCGTCTATCTGTAAAAAACAGTCCACGAGCAGGAAGGGGCATTTGTCTCTCGGGGCAGAGAAACTCTTACCAGCTTAGTTAAAAGCTGTGAAATGTTATTATTGAGTGTATGTCAATGTGATGTGTCCTTACAGTTTAAAGTGCTGCTTCGAGCAGGAAATTTCTCATTTATGATATATCAGGCTAAGTATATAAAATGTTCTGGGGGAAAGACTCCTACCACTCCATCAAAGGTAATTAAAAGGTAGAGAGTAAACTTCAAAGACAAATGGAACAGACTTTGAGAGTAGTGAGGGGGGTGGAGAGAGAGAGAGAGATTTTTTTTCTTTCCTTTCGTTCTTATGAAAGCGATTTATTTGGAATTTCTTACAGGAAACACTCTAAGAATGACTGGCCTTGGAGTTTTATTCCTATTACAGCAAAAAACTGAATTAAGAGTTTGTAAAAGAGTTTGTATTAAGGCATCAAATGTCAGAAGAAAGGTTGCCTAGTGTAGATGGTTAGGTATTGTTAGATAAGTGGTTCATTCTATCTGCAACCGACACAGTGTGCCTTGAATGGATTTGTCAGTGCCTATCATCTTCATCTCCTTCAGCATTGCTGGTGCATAGGCCAGACCGATGGGTTAAACCTAAACATTAGGAATTGAGTCCTAAACATTTGCCAGTGAGATAGCTTTACAAAACCACTGATTTCTGGATTTCAGGAAGCCAATCAGCAATGAATTGGTAATCATAGAGTTTGGAATGACTTTTCTGAAATTAGTATTGGGAGAGTGGTGATCTGATTTTGCTTCCATATTTGTTTAATTTCTTGCTTTACTTCTTTGGTACTTTGCCATTTTTGGTGCTTTGCTTTATTGTTGCTGCTGCCTTTTCTGCATACATGTCATGGAAAGCATATAATCAGCAGCAGTATTTTGGACTCGTACTCAACATGAGTGGTCAATATCTGGGAATCACACCCTTGTAATGCACTTCCCTTCTCTGATATTTTCAGATTTATCTTTGCTTTTGGTCTCCTTAGTTTATTTTAATGTCTGACAAAATGTGAGCTTTCTGTCCCTCGCAGTTAAATCACGATACTTGTGCAATCACACAGCTATTGCAGCTCGTTTATCCAGAATGACAACAACCAGGATGTGACATCCTGTTCCTGCATCATTTCAATGAGAAATTCCAGTAAGGATAATAAATAAGATGGGGATTTGTAAGGGGAAAGGTGAGAGCGAGGTCAGACCTAGAGACAAACTCTGCCCTGTCCTCTTGGCTATTATTGTTAATAGTGTCATCACTGGGGAAATAAGGAACATGCCCTGCTGTGTTTCTCAGGCAGGATTGACTATGTATTTAATTCTATGTGAAATGCGGGGGATGGGAGGGGGGTCAGTGGAGAGAGAAAAAACAGTTTTGGTACGGATGGCCAGGGAAGGATCTATCGAAAAAGAAAGCTGATAGGCAAAACAAGGCTAGACTTACAAGGAAGGAAGGAAGGAAGGAAGGAAGGAAGGAAGGAAGGAAGGAAGGAAGGAAGGAAGGAAGGAAGGTCTGCAGTCCAGAACAGTATATCAATTTGGATGAAATCGACACAAACCTGTATTGACCAGAACACATTTTACTAGTGGACAATTTAACAATTATGGATTATTATTAATAGTTATGTAATTCCAACAATAGTAAGCCAGCCATTCTATCTCGATGAACTCAAACATAAATGCCAGTATTTAGAAACAAAAGGGTCAAAGCAGGCATGAGAGAAAAATTTATGGGAGAGGGGATAGAAGAAAAAAAGGATATATAGAGAGAGGATAGAAGGAAAAAAATACTTCAGTGTGATAACATGATACCAGTGTTCAAGCTATATGCAAATCACATTTACTGATACTGTAGTAATTTTTTTAAAAAGACTCAACATGTAATATTATTTTTCCATGCCCAATTCAAAATGTTGACAGTTATTTTATTTTTTTGGAGTTGTAAACAATCTGAGAACAGATTATTTGAAGGAATACCTGTTCCCTTATGTGAAAGCTCTCTGCACACATGGAAGTTTCATTCTGCTAAGCAGTAGAAAATGTAAATTTGAAATAATAGGCCCATCTTTTCGAATTTCCTCTGTGGAGACCTATTAATTTCTTTCTATTGTCCTTTAAATGATCTTGGAGTATTTTCCCCCTTAGCAGATTTTAAAATTGACCATACATTCATACTTAAAATTGCTATTTTCACTGCTGGTGCTGCAAGGAGATGTTACTTTTGACTCTGCTGATTTTTTTTTTGTAAGCTGCTGCTATAATACTTATTAAGAGAGAGTTTGGACAAGTTACATTTTTCGACTACAGTTTCTAGATTCCGCCAGGAGGCTTTGCTGGGGGTTACAGTCCACAGACATCCTTCTCTATGTTCTTGTGTTGTATTGTGGATAGTTTAAACTGCCTTGAGAGGGTATTCCTGAAAGGTAGCCTGTCTTTCTCACAGGCTAGATGACAAGACAATAATAAACATCAAAATACTTTTTATTCTTGTTGAAGTATTGCTGTAAACTGCCCAGAGTGGCCTTGTTGCCAGATGGGTGGTATAAAAGGGCAACAAACAAACAAACAAACAAACAAACAAAAAGTTCCCATCCATTTGTTATGCTTGTTTTAGGGGGATATGTGTTTGATCCTTTCAGTATTGAATTCTAACTGTTGTTAGCTTTACACTTTTAGGAAAGGATGTTCGGTCTTTTTTTTAAAAAAAAAAGAGAAAGGAGTAAAAATAATTTAAACATATAAATACGTATTACAATAATATGTAATATTTTTTCAAGGACAAAAACGAGCAGGATAGAGGAGGACAAATGAGTACTGCCAAACTGGAAACACTAGGCGTTCATTGGAATTCACTATGTGCTCTATGCGTTGCTTCTAGACGAGCACTCCTTGCTATTTTACTGTCATCTTCACATCCTCGGCTTCCTTTATATCATATTTATTTTTTGTTATTCTCAGCATTGTGTTCTGGTGACAGAAACTGACGTTTGACTGTTTATACGCATTTATGAGCTGCTGGCAGTGGTGGTGGTGGTGAAATACTATTTGCTCCTGTGAAGAATATGGGGGACAACGGTCATGGCAAATAAGATTAATTATAATGAGACACAGAGCAGGAGACAAAAGGTGGGAGGAAGAAGCAGGTCCAGCTGCTGGAGTTTGGCCATGTGAGCTGTCAGGGAAAATGTTGTTGTGAAGGTAGGGATGTAAATCACCTCATTCAATAGAAATATATATACTGTATATGCACTTTTTTCTCATTTGCAAGCTGGTGAGATTTTCTGTCATTCTTTGGGAGGTTTTTTTCACATGTATGAAAATGATCTTTGTGAAATCATTGTTTCATGCAATGCACTGCCACTGCCTTGTTGCTCAGACTTTAAAAAATCAGATGCCTAAGTTGTGTTGTTGCCTGTTTCTGATCAAGGTACTAGTCCACTGTGCTTGCTCTGTTGGGGTGCTCCACTTCACAGCAGCCCCCTTTACCAAAAAAAAGAAAGAAAGAAAGAAAGAAAGAAAGAAAGAAAGAAAGAAAGAAAGAAAGAAAGAAAGAAAGAAAGAGAAATGTAGAAAAATCAACCAAAAAGCAAGCATTTCTCATATTCTCATACTGGAGGTGAAAAACCTGGCAGGGGTTAGCAAACTTTAATCAGCTGCCTTGATGCGTTTAAATTGCCTCTCTTGCACAGAACAAAGAATCTGGAGAGAATTCATGACACCTGGTACCAAAAGCTAATGAGTATCTTTTTTGGGAGGCAATAATAATAATAATAATAATAATAATAATAATAATAATAATAATAATAATAATAATAATAATAATAATAATAATGTGACATCAAGTCAATTCTGACATAAGACTTCCTTTCTTCTACCCCCCCCCCCCCCACGCCAGACTTTACAGCTTGCCCAGGTCATACAGGCCGGCTCGTCTCCTTGGAGGGACGATGGGGAATCAAATTCAACTAATAAACATGCAGATATGCATAATTTTGTTCTTACATGCACTTATATTCCTCCAGTAAGATCAAAGTGAAGTATGTGGTTTATCTAACCACCACCCCCTTGAGTCTTTATCATAGTTTTGACCCAATTCGGAGTGTAGGGGTCTCATCGTTCCTCATGATTGTTTATTGTGTTTATATTTTGCATATAAGCATTCACATGACATTTGCAGAAGTAGCAAAATGTATGCAGTATTTTATGGGGCTCTGAAGAAGTCTGACAAAGTTTCCATCCGGAAACCTGTGATGTTGCTTAGCCCATGGATGGGAGACTGGCTGGAACCCAGATACTGTATTGCTTCTTCACTTTGGGGATACAAATTGTTATTTTTTTGAAGCATGACAGACCAATAGGCTAAGAGAGAGAGAGAGAGAGAGAGAGAGAGAGAGAGAGAGAGAGAGAGAGAGAGAGAGAGAGAGAGAGAGAGAGAGAGAGAGAATTTGCATGTTTCACTAATCTATGTTTTCCTCAAAAAATGGAGATGGGAAGAGTCAGTTCTTAGGCACGCTCTCCCCTCTTAAAAATACATATGCTAATTGCAATATATCTGCTTAGAATAGAGTACTATGCCCCTCTATGTCGTAAATATTTAATACCGGGGACTGGAAGATTACAAACAACTACAATGAGTTTTCCACACAGGGTATCCTTCTCCACCTGTCAAACATTTCACAGACAGACAGAAAGCTCACATCCAGTGTGATTGAAACTTTTCCTGTAATCCCCAAAGAAGCTAGAAAGGCAAATGATGTCGTAGGCTTACTTGAGGGAGTGGGGGGGGAGGGATTGTGTGGGTCGTTTCCAGTTGCTCTTTCAAACAAAGGGAATAAATGCCAAACGGTGGTGCACTCGGAGGAGACTTGTCACCCCCAATGCAGTTTTCACATGTTTATTTTCCCTGTTATTTCCTCGATTATAATAAGGAGGCAAGCGGAGTAAATTGAGGAGAAGAGAGAGGAGCTCTGTCAAGAGGCACTCTAATTGAATGCTTACCGCAGCATTCTTTGCCCATGATGGCTCAATTAACCAGCTACAGTGTGTTGCCACTAACCTTGAGACGTATTTATTTGCTGCTTAAAATAAAAGTATTTTTAAGCATTGGTTTGAGATGCAAAACAACAACAGCAGCAGCAACAGTGCCAACTACTCACACCCCTAGCACTCCTTTGAACCAAACTGAATTGGCTTTAAAGGGGAATGTTATGTATATCCCTATAAAGCCATACCTAGTAAAGGAAGATCCTTGGCATTTTCAGGCAAATCCAGTCCTGAATTACAAGACAGTATTGTGCAAAGTAATACAAACCTTTTTGTTTGTAAGATGAGGCTGTCAAATCCTGTATTCTGTAGAGGCTTGGTATAATGTAACATTTGGTCCCAAAATCACTGAGCTTAGTTAGAAGCCTAGGTGCTATGGAAAAGGTGCCAGGTTTCTTTATCTTCCCCCATTTCTCATGTAAGAAGAAATTTGCGTTAAAAAAAGTTAAAAGGAGTCTGAACCACCAGAACAGGGGAGTGCAGAATACCACCAAATACTTTGCATTTTACTTAAGAGATGTTATGGAGAAGGGAAATAGAGTCCTGACTGTTGTTTTTAGGGGATGTATCTGTGAAGATTCTGAGCCATCCCAAGGAAGTTATCCAGAAATAGAATCATGGAGACTGGGCTTCTTTTCTTGTGAGATCAGAATGTTTCGCTACTCATCCAAATAGCTTCATCACTCTGGCAAAGCTATGTGGATGAGTAATGAAAGTTTTGCTCTCACAAGAAAAGAAGTCCAGTTGCAATGACTCAACTTCTGGATTTCCAGTGGATGCCGCACCTTCAGTCTTTTATTTATTTTGGACCACCAGTGGGCTCAGAGCTGAGACCAACCTCCCTGGAGCCAGATATCCAAAGTAAGAATATGCCATGCATTTGGCCATGCCACCTTTAATTAAAAATCTCCAATGAAGAAGAATCTGTCCATTGCTGAAGAGCTGTCAAATGCTCTAATTCATCCCAATATTTGGTTGAACTTTTATTGCCATTTGAATCCATTACTAACCAGTTAACTGTTGGTTTCCACTAGCGATGGGCAGGAAATGAAAAATGAAATTCTGTTTCATCATTTCGTTATGTAATGAAATGAAATGAAATGAAATGAAATGAGGAAGCAGCATTTCATTATAGATGAAACGAAACTGTCATTTTTGCATTGAAATGAACTGTTTGGTTCCATTGTTTTCTGAGGGCTCCTGCCAAGCTGTCAATGGCTGGGCCAGGTTTAAAACATCCCCCACTTCCCCAGCAAGGTGGATAATCATTTTACCAAGCTCAGGAGGATGGAAGCCTGAGTCATCCTCAAGATGGCTAATTGGGATTGCATCTCAGGTCATAAGCAGAGTTTGGCTGAAGTAAACCAGTTTAACCATTGCAACAAAAGGAACACATTTTAATAAATTACTATACGTTTGAATAGAAATCCATTACTACTACATCTGTGACATTTTAAAAAAGCATTAGTTTATTTTTTTCTGTGCCTACTGGGGGTTGCATAAATTTTCATCTGTGAAGGCACATCATTTTTTTTTGCTAGCATGCACCCACCCCATGTCAGCATGAACAAATATCAGGACACACCCATCACCTGTCAATCTCCACTGAGACATTTACCTACCTATCACCAGAGATGAGTCCAACTTTTTAAAAAATGAATTGCAAGGTTTGTTCAGAAATTGTTAATTCGTCAATTTGTATTAATATGAATTGATATGCTCGACAAATACAAATCAATAAATTTAAATGATCTTTTGATTCATTGATTTTTTTTAGCTGTGACATGGCCCCCAAAGCACCCACAGACACCAACATTTCAGGAATGCTTCCCAGGATTCTCAGCTACCATCCCTCTATGGCTGCTATCTCACCTAGGTTTTGATCCTGATCTTCTGAAGGTCCAGCTTTTCCTCTTTGTCCCATCACGTGATTTAATAAGTGGGACAGGAGTTCACACATCCAAAGCTGGTTTTTAATTTAAAAGTGCAGTTCAGCCCCCTTGGCCAGCAGGTGGCGCTAGCATTTTTTTTAAAAAAAGACCACTTGTCTGGAGGAAATTAAGGCTTAGGGCACCACATGGAGCTTCCTGTTTCATCGAAGGTGAAAAGCAATAAAAAAAAAACAGTGCCGATTGGCCCCAGGAACAGCCGATCGGTGCTATGAGTTAAAAAAAAGAAGAAACTCGGATCATCTGCGTGGTCTCACGGCGTCTGCTTCCTTAAAAGGTGGATTATCAAAGTGAGGTAAAAAATTCCTTACCTCCTGGGTGAGTCACAGAAACCTCGCTTAGAGGGGCATTACTGGGTTTTTTTTTTCTTTTTTCTTTTCAAAAAGCCCGGTGGCCGTGGGGATGGCATTGTTAACACAGGTTTTTCTAGTAATTTAAACTGCTTTTAAAGGGATGTGGGACCGAGCCCTACGTTTGGGAAAGATTGGATTTCTGATGTCTGAGTTGTGTCTGACTCTTCGTGACCATATGGACCTAGCACTCCGGGCCCTCCTGTCTTCCACTGTCTCCCGGAGACTGGTCAAACCCATGTTGGATGCATCTAGGACACCGCCCAACCATCTCATTCTATGCTGTCCCCTTCTCTTTTTACCTGAACTGCCAAAGAAGGCCCCCAGACACCTAGAGACCTCAAACTTGCTAAGAAGCTTCCTCTGACTCTCTTCTACAACACCTCCAAGATTGTTGAAGATTGGGTTTCCCCAAGATAGAGCACTTTCCTGGTGGGGGGGGTGTATGTGCAATTTGTGGGTACATAAGTAGATGTCTGAAACCCAGTCTTCTCCAAACATTGTTATTTGTGATTCATCAACTATGATGACTCATAAATGAAAAATAATGGCATTTTTTAGATTCATGCCCATATCTGCTCATCACTAGAAGCAGGCAATAAACAGAAGTCTCAGAAACCAGGAAAGAGCTTTGCCTCATGTTGCTCTCTCATGCCATGTCATAAGTTATATGGTCGTAACAAAGTTGATTGATCTGTACAAGGCAGACCAAGTAACTTTACCTCTCTCATTCATTTAACATGTACCTGCCACATTCGGATATTTTAATAAGCTAAAAGTATAACTATTTTAGCCACTTTTGACAAATAGAAATGAATTACTTTGAGGAATGCTCAGTGACATCTTACCGCCATTGTAATGGCAACAAACAGACAGGAGGAGTAGAAGGTTAACTGAGACCTTAAACTTTCTGTTTCTGATTAAAATAATATTAGCAGAACTAACATTGTCTGGATAGCTCATTGAGTGAGGTTACTGGCTGCAGAACCAGAGACCAGGAGTTTAATTCCCCACCGTGTGTCCAGGAGAAGAACCAGCCTGTGTTTTCTTGGGCAGGCTGCACAGTCCTAGAGTGCTCCTAGAAAGGAATTTCTACCTAGAGAAAGTTCTCCTAAGGACTCTCTATCTCTAAGAATTCTCTACCTAGAAAGAATTGTCATGACTTGAGTTTCAATTGATTTGATGGCATACGTCAAGGAATTGAGTAAATAAGTCATGTAGTAATTTTCCAAGCTTCTCTTATCATTTACACAAGTGCCTTATCATCAGCGGCCTGAAGTTAAAAACAAAGGTGGTTACTTCACATCCTGTTCATCCCTCCTTGTTGTCCCACTTGGGACTGGTACAAAAAATCTTACTTCACGCGCATTGTGTGACAGCAAAAAGTTGTCTTGACCACGCCCCTGGAACCTGGAACAGAGTGTGACAAGCCGTACCTGCCCCTGGCCTGGGGAATTCTCTTATCACGGTTGGATCCCGGTTCCTGTTCTGAGACAAGGGTGGGGTAACAACTGTCCCGCAACAACCAGTGTCCACCTAGTGGTCAGTGGCTGAAGTGGCGTTCAACATTAGTTTCCCTATGGGAAACACCATGCAGTGCAAATGTTTATTAAAGAACATATGGAAAATCATGTAGCACTGATGTGTAAATCCTGGAAGACCAGTAAATCAAAATATTGAAAAAGTTTTATTTACGATATTTTTAAAAAAGGTTGAAAAAGCAAGACAAATTCAGAAGTTGTCACAAGACAAGTAATCATGCCCATGGGTAAACGGAAACAGGGACTGAACAGGGACAAAACCACGTGACCTCAAACAACCGTGTCACGGTACAAACGTAATCACGGAACAAGGTAGGGCATGAAGTAACCGCCAAAGAAATAATTCAGGCCAGCCAAGGGAAGATCAAACACGCTTTTCAATGGACCTGACAACGGACATTCATTCTCATGAGAACTGTTGGGAGGGGTGAGGGGAAGAAGATGCTAGAACATGCTAATATACTGAAATATGATTGGTTGTTATCAGAATCAGAATACTTTTATTGGCCAAGTGTGGTTGGACACACCCAGAATTTGTTTTGGTAAAATATGCTCTCGATATTAAAGGAAATATAAGAATCAGATAGTCAACAATAAAAACACAGTACAACAATACAATATAACCCATTATTTAAAAGGAAGAAGAGAAGTAAAAATTAATTATTCAACAGTTTGATAGCACTTGGAAAGAAACTATCTTTATATCTAGTTGTCCTAGTATGCAATTCCCTAAAACGCTGCCCTGAGGATAACAATTGAAACAGATTATGTCCAGGATGTGTGGAATCTGTATATATTTTCATCGCCCTCTTTTTAGCTCGTGTGGTATACATTTCCACAATAGATGGCAGATTAGTAGCAATAATTTTTCTGCAGTTCCAATTATCCTTTGAAGTCTATATCTGTCATGCTTAGTCGCAGAGCTAAACCAGATAGTTATAGAGGAACAGATAATAGATTCAATAACACCTCGATAGAATTGAATCAACAGTTCTTTTGGCAGTCTGAACTTCCTAAGTTGATGCAGAAAAAACATTCTTTGTTGTGCTTTCTTAATAATACTTTCAATATTAGATGACCGTTTTAAATCTTGAGATATAATAGTACCTAAAAATTTAAAGGACTCACTCCACTATTGATACTACGTTATTTGATATCATAAGAGGTGGCTGTATAGAACGAGTCCTCCTAAAATGCACCACCATTTCAACAGTTTTGCATGTGTTTAATTCAAGATTATTTTGAGTGCACCATAAAACTAGTTGTTCAATCTCTTGCCTATAGGCAGATTCATCATTGTCTTGAATGAGGCCAATCACTGTAGTGTCATCTGCAAACTTCACTATTTTAACAGAGGAATCCTTTGAGGTACAATCATTAGTATATAAGGAAAAAAGAAATGGAGAAAGCACACAGCCCTGAGGGGCTCCTATGCTAACCTTGCTAATATCTAATTTTACCTAACTTCACCTGCTGCTTTCTGTCTCTTAGGAAGCTTACAAACCATTTACAAGTGTAATCAGGCACAGACAGCTGTTTTAATTTAGTCATAAGGATATCCGGAATAATAGTATTAAATGCAGAACTAAAATCAACAAAAAGAACCCTTGCATAAGATTTTGGAGATTCAAGATGTTGCGATATATAATGTAAGGACCTATTAATAGCATCATCTATTGATCTATTTGCACGATAAGCAAATTGCAATGGATCTAATGACAAATCTGTGATAGATTTCAGGTGAGCCAACACTAGTCTCTCAAAAGTTTTCATGACCACAGAAGTTAAAGCAACTGGTCTATAATCATTCAATTCATAAGAACATAAGAACATAAGAAGAGCCATGCTGGATCAGGCCAAAGGCCCATCTAGTCCAGCTCCCTGTATCTCACAGTGGCCCCACCAGATGCTTTTGGAAGCGCATGAGACTAGATATCTGTCTACTGATACTACTCCCCTGCATCTGGCCCTTGAAGTACCCTGGTTTTAAGCCTGGAGATTACACATCTCCATCATGGTTTGTAACCTGTGATGGACTTTTCCTCCAGGAATCTGTCCAATCCCCTTTTGAAGGCATCCAAGCCAGATGCCATCACCACATCTTGTGGCAGGGAGTTCCATAGACTAACAACGCGCTGGGTGAAAAAATATTTTCTTTTGTCTGTTCTTACTCTCCGAGCCCTCAATTTGAGTGGATGTCCCCTAGTTCTGGTATTTTGTGAGAGGGAAAAGAGCTTCCCTCTATCCACTTTACTCATGCCCTGCATTATTTTGTACGTCTCAATCATATCCCCTCTCAGGCGCCTTTTTTCCAGACTAAAGAGCCCCAAAGGTTCTAGCCTTTCCTCATAAAGGAGGTGCCCCAGCCCAGTAATCATTTTGGTCGCTCTCTTCTGCACCTTTCCCAGTTCCACTATGTCTTTCTTGAGATGCGGTGACCAGAATTGTACACAATACTCCAGGTGGGGCCTTACTATTGTTTTGTATAATGGCATTATAATGTTGGCTGTTTTATTTTCAATCCCCTTTTTGATAATCCCTAGCATGGAATTGGCCTTCTTCACCACTGCCACACATTGGGGAGACACCTTCATGGAGCTGTCCACCAACACACCAAGATCTCTTTCCTGATCTGTCACGGATAACTCAGAGCCCACGAGTTGATAGATAAAGTTTTGATTTTTCGCCCCAATATGCATTACTTTACATTTGGCTACATTAAAATGCATTTGCCATTTCGTAGCCCATTCCCCCAGTTTGGAGAGATCCTTCTGGAGCTCTTCACAATCCTCTCTGGTTTTTACCACACGGAAAAGTTTTGTGTCATCTGCAAACTTGGCCACCTCACTGCTTATCCCTGTCTCCAGGTCATTTATGAACAGATTGAAAAGCACCGGTCCCAGGACAGAGCACTGGGGCACACCACTTTTCACCTCTCTCCATTGTGAAAATTTCCCATTGACACCTACTCTTTGTTTCCTGGATCTCAACCAGTTCTCAGTCCATAAGAGGACCTGCCCTCTTATCCCCTGACTGTGCAATTTTCTCAGCAGCCTCTGGTGAGGGACTGTGTCAAAGGCCTTTTGAAAATCCAGATAGACTACATCCACCGGTTCACCCAAATCTACATGCCTTCTGACCTTTTCAAAAAATTCTACAAGATTTGTCAGACAAGACTTACCCTTGCAGAAGCCATGCTGATTTTCTCTCAGAAAAGTTTGTTCTTTTTTGTGTTTTAAGATTTTCTCTTGGATGAGGCTTTCCACCATCTTCCCTGGGACAGATGTAAGGCTAACTGGCCTGTAGTTTCCTGGGTCCCCCCTCCTTCCTTTTTTAAAAATTGGTGTGACATCTGCTATCCTCCAGTCCCCGGGCACTGTGGCCGTTTTAAGAGACAAGTTGCATATTACCGTTAAGAGATCTGCAATTTCATTTCTCAGTTCCCTAATAACCCTTGGGTGGATGCCATCTGGGCCCGGGGACTTGTTAATCTTCAATTTATCAATTAGTCCTAAAACATCTTCTCTTTTAACCTGTATTTTATTTAATTCTTTAGTCAAGAGGGGCCGTTCAGGTAGCAGAATCTGCTCAAGGTCTTCTGTCGTGAAGACAGATGCAAAGAACTCATTTAATTTCTCTGCAATTTCCAAGTCCTCCTTAATCTCCCCTTTTCCTCCCTCACCATCCAGAGGGCCAATTGGTTCTCTGGCAGGTTTTCTACGTCTAACATATTTAAAGAAGCTTTTATTATTACCCTTTATATTGCTAGCCATGCGTTCCTCAAAATCTTTCTTTGCCTCTCTTATCATCTTCTTACATTTCTTTTGCCAGAGTTTGTGTTCCTTTTTATTTTCCTCATTTGGGGAGGATTTCCATTTACAGAAAGACCTCTCCTTGCGCTTTAGAGCCTCTCTAACTCCACTCGTTAACCATGCCGGTGTCCTCTTGGACTTAAATGAGCTCTTCTTTCTTTGTGGTATGCACTTGTGCTGGGCCTCTGTTACCGTTGTTTTAAACAGGTTCCATGCACTCTGAAGAGATTGGATTCTTCCAACCTTCCCCTTCAATTTCTTTCTAACTAGTTTCTTCATCTGAGGGAAGTTTGCCCTTCGAAAATCAAGGGTTTTTATGTCTGATTTGGTTGACACTCTTCCTCCGACATGCATGGCAAAGGTAATTGCAGCATGATCACTGTTTCCCAGAGGCTCAGTGACATTCACATCCCTGACGAGATCCTGAGTATCAGACAGTATTAGATCCAGAGTTGCCTGTTCTCGGGTGGGCTCCATGACAAGTTGCTCTAAGGCACAGTCATTCAGCAAGTTGAGAAACCCAGTTTCTCTTTCTTGCCCAGAGTTTGCATTGGCCCAGTCGATGTGGGGATAATTGAAGTCCCCCACGATTACTATCCTATCCCTCTTAGCCACCTCCATGATTTCTCTCCTCATTTCAAGGTCCCCCTCAAGTTTTTGATCTGGTGGACGATAGAATACTCCAACTATCACATCACTCCTTGGACCTGGTCATTTAACCCACAGGGATTCTATGGTGGAGTCAGACCCTCTGTCAATCTCCATTCTGCTGGATTTTACGCCTTCTTTGACATAGATGGCCACTCCTCCTCCAACCCGCCCCTCTCTATCCCTTCTATAGAGTTTATAGCCTGGGATTGCTGTGTCCCACTGGTTCTCTGCATTCCACCAGGTTTCTGTTATGGCTATTATATCAATGTTATCCCTAGCTGCCAAATGTTCGACGTCTCCCATTTTTGGTCAGAGGCTTCGAGCATTGGCGTAGAAGCACCTGTACAGTGGGTTCTGCAACAACAGCTGCTGCTTTGTTCTTTTCCCCCCACAGCTATTATTTTCAGTAGATGAACTATCACATTCCATTATTCTCCCAGTACTAATACCTGCTATATCTCTATGTGATTCTCTACCCTTTCCAACCTCATTCCCTGTGGATGAGTTGTTCTGAACCGGATGCCACACAGCTCCTGTCGGCTTTCCCCCAGTTATCAGTTTAAAAGCTGCTCTGCTGCCTTTTTGAGGTTGAGTGCCAGCAATCTGGTCCCATCATTATTCAAGTGCAACCCATCCCTCCTGAACAGGTTTGGCTTGTCCCAAAATGTTCTCCAGTTCCTGACAAATCTAAAGCCCTCCTCTCGACACCATCGCCTCATCCACGCATTGAGGCTTCTGAGCTTTGCCTGCCTGGCGGGTCCTGTACAAGGAACAGGTAGCACTTCTGAAAATGCTACCTTGGAAGTCCTGGACTTCAATCTTCTTCCTAACAACCTGAACTTGGCTTCCAAGACTGACCGCTTGGCCTTTCCGACATCATTGGTACCAACATGTACCATGACCACTGGCTCCTTCCCGGTTCTCTCTAACAAGCTATCTAGATTTCTCGTGATGTCTGCAACCTTTGCACCTGGCAGGCAAGTGACCATACGGTTATCATGCTCATCACAAATCCATCCCTCCGTATTTCTAATTATAGAACCCCCTAGCAGAAGGAGCTTCTCTCCTGCAGCCTGTTCTTCTACATGTACCTGATCCTGTATCTCATCAATTGTGATGAGGGAGAGATCCTCAGGTGGAACCAGTTGTTCCTCTGTGTGTGCCTCATGAGGTGTGATGAGGGAAAGAGCCTCAAATTGATTGTGCAATATGAGACTCTCTGAGCGATCCCTTGGCCTTCTACTCCTTTGAGTCACATTCCTCCACACATCTACCTCCTGGGTTGGGGAAGTGATTACATCCTCAAAACTGTGCTCTGTCTCTTCTTGGACCTGGATAGTCTGTTCTGCTCTGTCTAAGAACCGCTCAAGCTCCTTAACATGTTGCTGGTTCGATATGCGGGCCTCTAGCTCCTGGACCTTCTCTTCTAATAGTGCAACCAGCTTGCACTTGCAGCAAGTGTAGTTCTCCGTGCGCTTTGTCAAGATGACAAACATGGCACAAGTGTTACAGGTAACTACAGCTGCTCCCTCAGACTCCATTTTAATGAGTGCAGTATTCTGGGCCTTGAATATTTTTAGTGTTACCAGCTACTACTATAGAAATAATAATCTAGTACAAATGTTCCTCTTTTTAAGTGAAAAATAAATTCTCGTGCCGGTCAAACAGCCCTAGCTGAACTGTTCAAACCCAGAAACTTACCAGTGCTGTCTTCTTTTTCTCTCTCTCAGCAGTAGCTCTCCTTGGATTCACACCCAGGCTCAAATGCTGAGACTGAAATGCTTCTTCAGGGGGAAAACACTTAGTGTAACTCCACCCCCAAGCTCAGTGGAAGGCTTAGTCTGGCACCAGCCCTGCTTCCTAGCAACTTCCTTTGTTTAGCTGATTAATGGCTCTTTGTATTTAAATGAGCAGTTAAGGTTAGCGGGGCAGAGGTAAAACAGAGGTCAAACAGCCCTAGCTGAACTGTTCAAATCCAGAAACTTACCAGTGCTGTCTTCTTTTTCTCTCTCTCAGCAGTAGCTCTGCTTGGATTCACACCCAGGCTCAAATGCTGAGGCTCAAATGCTTCTTCAGGGGGAAAACACTTAGTGTCCTTGACAGAAGATTTTTTTTGTACTGGAATAATCAAGAAATGTTTGAAGCAAGAAGGAACATAACACATCTCCAGTGATCTATTAAAGATGCGGGTAAAAATAGGAGCCAGTTGTTCAGCACAAACTCTTAAAAAAGAAGTGATTTTATCTGGACCTGGTGCTTTCCTTAGCTTCTGTCTGTAAAACAGACCTTGCACCTCCTTCTCTGTGATCACCAAAGATGGAGGACCCGATGGCATGGGGTAAATTTCCACAGGCTCAGTTGTTGTTAAATCTGAGATGGAAATTGTAGGAATAGATGGTTGCAGTTTCCTCTCAAACCTGGAGTAAAACATATTCAAGTCATTCACCAGTTGATGACTTCCTTCAACATGGAGAGGAGGTTTTCTATGACCAGTAATGGTTTTAAGAGTTTTCCACATATTTGCTGATTCATTTGTTGAAAACTGGTTCTTTAACTTTTCAGTGTAGTTCCTTTTTGCTACTCTAATTTCTCTGGTCAATATATTCTTAGCCTGGTTGTACAATGTTCTATCACCCTTTTTGTAGGCTTTCTCCTTGGTATGACGTAGCTTTTTGAGTTTAGTTGTAAACCACGGTTTGTTGTTACTGTAAATTTTCACATTCTTAGA